>OW121846.1:71732046-73040954 GCA_933228895.1 Platycnemis pennipes | reverse complement strand
GGCCCTGTCATTAATGACTGGCCCTGTCATTAATGACTGTGCCAGTCATTTTATCACTGGCCCTGTCATTTTATGACTGGTTCTGTCATTTTATGACTAGCCAAGTCATTTTATGACTGGCAGAGTCATTTTATCACTGGCTCTGTCATTAATGACTGGCCCTGTCGTTAATGATTGGCCCAGTCATTTTATCACTGGCCCTGTCATTAATGACTGGCCCTGTCATTAATGACTGGCCCAGTCAATTTATCACTGGCCCTGTCATTTTATGACTGGTTCTGTCATTTTATGACTCGCCAAGTCCATTTATGACTGGCAGAGTCATTTTATCACGGGCCCTGTCATTAATGACTGGCCCAGTCATTTTATCACTGGCCCTGTTATTAATGACTGGCCCTGTCATTAATGACTTGCCCGGTCATTTTATCACTGGCCCTGTCATTTTATGCCTGGTTCTGTCATTTTATGACTGGCCAAGTCATTTTATGACTGGTATAGTCATTTTATCACTGGCCCTGTCATTAATGACTGGCCCTGTCATTAATGACTGGCCCTGTCATTTTATCATTGGCCCTCTCATTAATGACTGGCCCTGTCATTAATGACTGGCCCCGTCATTTTATCACTGGCCCTGTCATTTTATGACTGGTTCTGTCATTTTATGACTGGCCAAGTTATTTTATGACTAGCAGAGTCAATTTATCACTGGCCCTGTCATTAATGACTGGCCCTGTCATTAATGAATGGCACACTCATTTTATCACTGGCCCTGTCATTAATGACTGGCCCTGTCATTAATGACTGGGTCAGTCATTTTATCACTGGCCCTGTCATTTTATGACTGGTTCTGTCATTTTATGACTGGCCAAGTAATTTTATGACTGGCAGAGTCATTTTATCACTGGCCCTGTCCAAAATGACTGGCCTTGTCATTAATGACGGGCCCAGTCATTAATGACTGGCACACTCATTTTATCACTGACCCTGTCATTAATGACTGGCACACTCATTTTATCACTGGCCCTGTCATTAATGACTGGCCCTGTCATTAATGACTGGGTCAGTCATTTTATCACTGGCCCTGTCATTTTATGACTGGTTCTGTCATTTTATGACTGGCCAAGTCATTTTATGACTGGCGGAGTCATTTTATCACTGGCCCTGTCATTAATGACTGGCCCTGTCTTTAATGACTGGCCCTGTCATTAATGACTGGCCCAGTCATTTTATCACTGGCCCTGTCATTAATGACTGGCCCTGTCATTAATGACTGGCCCAGTCATTTTATCACTGGCCCTGTCATTTAATGACTGGTTCTGTCATTTTATGACTGGCCAAGTCCATTTATGACTGGCAGAGTCATTTTATCACTGGCCCTGTCATTAATGACTGGCCCTGTCATTAATGACGGGCCCAGTCATTTTATCACTGGCCCTGTCATTTTATGACTGGTTCTGTCATTTTATGACTGGCCAAGTCATTTTATGCCTGGCAAAGTCATTTTATCACTGGCCCTGTCATTAATGACTGGCCCTGTCATTAATGACTGGCGAAGTCATTTTATCACTGGCCCTGTCATTAATGACTGGCGAAGTCATTTTATCACTGGCCCAGTCATTTTATCACTGGCCCTGTCATTTTATGACTGGTTCTGTCATTTTATGACTGGCCAAGTAATTTTATGACTGGCAGAGTCATTTTATCACTGGCCCTGTCATTAATGACTAGCCCTGTCATTAATGACTGGCCCTGTCATTAATGACTGGCCCACTCATTTTATCACTGGCCCTGTCATTTAATGACTGGTTCTGTCATTAATGACTGGCCCAGTCATTTTATCACTGGCCCTGTCATTTTATCACTGGCCCTGTCATTAATGACTGGCAGAGTCATTTTTATCACTGGCCCAGTCATTAATGACTGGCCCTGTCATTAATGGCTGGCCCAGTCATTTTATCACTGGCCCTGTCATTAATGACTGGCCCTGTCATTAATGACTGGCCCAGTCATTTTATCACTGGCCCTGCAATTTTATGACTTGTTCTGTCATTTTATGACTGGCCAAGTCATTTTATGACTGGTAGAGTCATTTTATCACTGGCCCTGTCATTAATGACTGGCCCCGTCATTTTATCACTGGCCCTGTCATTTTATGACTAGTTCTGTCATTTTATGACAGGCCAAGTTATTTTATGACTGGAGGAGTCATTTCATCACTGGCCCTGTCATTAATGACTGGCCCAGTCATTTTTTCACAGGCCCTGTCATTAATGACTGGCCCTGTCATTAATGACTCTGCCAGTCATTTTATCACTGGCCCTGTCATTTTATGACTGGTTCTGTCATTTTATGACTGGCCAAGTCATTTATTGACTGGCAGAGTCATTATATAACTGGCCCTGTCATTAATGACTGGCCCTGTCGTTAATGACTGGCCCAGTCATTTTATCACTGGCCCTGTCATTAATGACTGGCCCTGTCATTAATGACTGGCCCAGTCATTTTATCACTGGCCCTGTCATTTTATGACTGGTTCTGTCATTTTATGACTCGCCAAGTCCATTTATGACTGGCAGAGTCATTTTATCACGGGCCCTGTCATTAATGACGGGCCCAGTCATTTTATCACTGGCCCTGTTATTAATGACTGGCCCTGTCATTAATGACTTGCCCAGTCATTTTATCACTGGCCCTGTCATTTTATGACTGGTTCTGTCATTTTATGACTGGCCAAGTCATTTTATGACTGGTATAGTCATTTTATCACTGGCCCTGTCCTTAATGACTGGCACTGTCGTTAATGACTGGCCCAGTCATTTTATCACTGGCCCTGTCATTAATGACTGGCCCTGTCATTAATGACGTGCCCAATCATTTTATCACTGGCCCTGTCATTTTATGACTGGCTCTGTCATTTTATGACTGGCCAAGTCATTTTATGACTGGTAGAGTCATTTTATCACTGGCCCTGTCCTTAATGACTGGCCGTGTCATTAATGACTGGCCCAGTCATTTTATAACTGGCCCTGTCATTAATGACTGGCCCCGTCATTTTATCACTGGCCCTGTCATTTTTTGACTGGTTCTGTTATTTTATGACTGGCCAAGTTATTTTATGACTAGCAGAGTCATTTTATCACTGGCCCTGTCATTAATGACTGGCCCTGTCATTAATGACTGGCCCTGTTATTAATGACTGGCCCCGTCATTTTATCACTGGCCCTGTCATTTTATGACTGGTTCTGTCATTTTATGACTGGCCAAGTTATTTTATGACTAGCAGAGTCATTTTATCACTGGCCCTGTCATTAACGACTGGCCCTGTCATTAATGACTGGACCACTCTTTTTATTACTGGCCCCTTCATTAATGACTGGCCCTGTCATTAATGACTGGGTCAGTCATTTTATCACTGGCCCTGTCATTTTATGACTGGTTCTGTCATTTTATGACTGGCCAAGTCATTTTATGACTGGCAGAGTCATTTTGTCACTGGCCCTGTCATTAATGACTGGCCCTGTCATTAATGACAGGCCCTGTCATTAATGACTGGCCCAGTCATTTTATCACTGGCCCTGTCATTAATGACTGGCCCTGTCATTAATGACTAGCCCAGTCATTTTATCACTGGCCCTGTCATTTTATGACTGGTTCTGTCATTTTATGACTGGCCAACTCCATTTATGACTGGCAGAGTCATTTTATCACTGGCCCTTTCATTAATGACTGGCCCTGTCATTAATGACGGGCCCAGTCATTTTATCACTGGCCCTGTCATTAATGACTGGCCCTGTCATTAATGAAAGGCCCAGTCATTTTATCACTGGCCCTGTCATTTTATGACTGGTTCTGTCATTAATGACTAGCTTAGTCATATTATCACTGGCCCTATCTTTTTATGACTGGTTCTGTCATTTTATGACTTGCCAAGTCATTTTATGACTGGTAGAGTCATTTTATCACTGGCCCTGTCATTAATGACTGGCCCTGTCATTAATGACTGGCACACTCATTTTATCACTGGCCCTGTCATTAATGACTGGCCCTGTCATTAATTACTGGGTCAGTCATTTTATCACTGGCCCTGTCATTTTATGACTGGTTGTGTCATTTTATGACTGGCCAAGTCATTTTCAGACTGGCAGAGTCATTTCATCACTGGCCCAGTCATTAATGACTGGCCCTGTCATTAATGACTGGCCCTGTCATTAATGACTGGCCCAGTCATTTTATCACTGGCCCTGTCATTAATGACTGGCCCTGTCATTAATGACTGGGTCAGTCATTTTATCACTGGCCCTGTCATTTTATGACTGGTTCTGTCATTTTATGACTGGCCAAGTCATTTTATGACTGGCAGAGTCATTTTATCACTGGCCCTGTCATTAATGACTGGCCCTGTCATTAATGACTGGCCCAGTCATTTTATCACTGGCCCTGTCATTAATGACTGGCCCTGTCATTAATGACTGGCCCAGTCATTTTATCTCTGGCCTTGTCATTTTATGACTGGTTCTGTCATTTTATGACTGGCCAAGTCCATTTATGACTGGCAGAGTCATTTTATCACTGGCCCTGTCATAAATGACTGGCCCTGTCATTAATGACGGGCCCAGTCATTTTATCACTGGCCCTGTCATTAATGACTGGCCCTGTCATTAATGAAAAGCCCAGTCATTTTATCACTGGCCCTGTCATTTTATGACTGGTTCTGTCATTAATGACTGGCTTAGTCATTTTATGACTGGTAGAGTCATTTTATCACTGGCCCTGTCATAAATGACTGGCCCTGTCATTAATGACGGGCCCAGGCATTTTATCACTGGCCCTGTCATTAATGACTGGCCCTGTCATTAATGACAGGCCCAGTCATTTTATAACTGGCCCTGTCATTTTATGAATGGTTATGTCATTTTATGACTTGCCAAGTAATTTTATGACTTGCAAAGTCATTTTATGACTGGCAGAGTCATTTTATAACTGGCACTGTCATTAATGAGTGGCCCTGTCATTAATGACTGGCCCAGTCATTTTATCACTGGCCCTGTCATTTAATGACTGGTTCTGTCATTTTATGACTGGCCAAGTCCATTTATGACTGGCAGAGTCATATTATCACTGGCCCTGTCATTAATGACTGGCCCTGTCATTAATGACGGGCCCAGTCATTTTATCACTGGCCCTGTCATTAATGAAAGGCCCTGTCATTAATGACTGGCCCAGTCATTTTATCACTGGCCCTGTCATTTTATGACTGGTTCTGTCATTTTATGACTGGCCAAGTCATTTTATGACTGGCAGAGTCATTTTATCACTGGCCCTGTCATTAATGACTGGCCCTGTCATTAATGACTGGCCCTGTCATTAATGACTGGCCCAGTCATTTTATTACTGGCCCTGTCATTAATGACTGGCCCTGTCATTAATGACTGGCACAGTCATTTTATCACTGGCCTTGTCATTTTATGACTGGTTCTGTCATTTTATGACTGGCCAAGTCCATTTATGGCTGGAAGAGTCATTTTATCACTGGCCCTGTCATAAATGACTGGCCCTGTCATTAATGACGGGCCCAGTCATTTTATCACTGGCCCTGTCATTAATGACTGGCCCTGTCATTAATGACTGGCCCAGTCATTTTATCACTGGCCCAGTCATTTTATGACTGGTTCTGTCATTCATGACTGGCTTAGTCATTTTATGACTGGTAGAGTCATTTTATCACTGGCCCTGTCATAAATGACTGGCCCTGTCATTAATGACGGGCCCAGGCATTTTATCACTGGCCCTGTCATTAATGACTGGCCCTGTCATTAATGACAGGCCCAGTCATTTTATAACTGATCCAGTCATTTTATGAATGGTTCTGTCATTTAATGACTTGCCAAGTATTTTTATGACTTGCCAAGTCATTTTATGACTGGCAGAGTCATTTTATTACTGGCCCTGTCATTAATGACTGGCCCTCTCATTAATGACTGGTCCAGTCATTTTATCACTGGCTCTGTCATTTTATGACTTGTTCTGTCATTTTATGACTTGCCAAGTCATTTTATGCCTGGCAGAGTCATTTTATCACTGGCCCTGTCATTAATGACTGGCGAAGTCATTTTATCACTGGCCCTTTCATTTAATGACTGGTTCTGTCATTAATGACTGGCCCAGTCATTTTATCACTGGCCCTGTCCTTTTATCACTGGCCCTGTCATTAATGACTGGCAGAGTCATTTTTATCACTGGCCCAGTCATTTTATCACTGGCCCTGTCATTAATGACTGGCCCTGTCATTAATGACTGGCCCAGTCATTTTATCACTGGCCCTGTCATTTTATGACTTGTTCTGTCATTTTATGACTGGCCAAGTTATTTTATGACTTGCAGAGTCATTTTATCACTGGCCCTGTCATTAATGACTGGCCCAGTCATTTTATCACAGGCCCTGTCATTAATGACTGGCCCTGTCATTAATGACTGTGCCAGTCATTTATCACTGGCCCTGTCATTTTATGACTGGTTCTGTCATTTTATGACTGGCCAAGTCATTTTATGACTGGCAGAGTCATTTTATCACTGGCCCTGTCATTAATGACTGGCCCTGTCGTTAATGACTGGCCCAGTCATTTTATCACTCGCCCTGTCATTAATGACTGGCCCTGTCATTAATGACTGGCCCAGTCATTTTATCACTGGCCCTGTCATTTTATGACTGGTTCTGTCATTTTATGACTCCCCAAGTCCATTTATGACTTGCAGAGTCATTTTATCACGGGCCCAGTCATTAATGACGGGCCCAGTGATTTTATCACTGACCCTGTTATTAATGACTGGCCCTGTCATTAATGACTTGCCCAGTCATTTTATCACTGGCCCTGTCATTTTATGACTGGTTCTGTCATTTTATGACTGGCCATGTCATTTTATGACTGGTATAGTCATTTTATCACTGGCCCTGTCATTAATGACTGGCCCTGTCATTAATGACTGGCCCTGTCATTAATGACTGGCCCTGTCATTAATGACATGCCCAATCATTTTATCACTGGCCCTGTCATTTTATGACTGGTTCTGTCATTTTATGACTGGCCAAGTTATTTTATGACTGGTAGAGTCATTTTATCACTGGCCCTGTCCTTAATGACTGGCCATGTCATTAATGACTGGCCCAGTCATTTTATCACTGGCCCTGTCATTAATGACTGGCCCTGTCATTAATGACTGGCCACGTCATTTTATCACTGGCCCTCTCATTTTTTGACTGGTTCTGTCATTTTATGACTGGCCAAGTTATTTTATGACTAGCAGAGTCATTTTATCACTGGCCCTGTCATTAATGACTGGCCCTGTCATTAATGACTGGCCCACTCATTTCATCACTGGCCCTGTCATTAATGACTGGCCCTGTCCTAAATGACTGGGTCAGTCATTTTATCACTGGCCCTGTCATTTTATGACTGGTACTGTCATTTTATGACTGGCCAAGTCATTTTATGACTGGCAGAGTCATTTTATCACTGGCCCTGTCATTAATGACTGGCCCTGTCATTAATGACTGGCCCTGTCATTAATGACTGGCCCAGTCATTTTATCACTGGCCCTGTCATTAATGAGTGGCCCTGTCATTAATGACTGGCCCAGTCATTTTATCACTGGCCCTGTCATTTTATGACTGGTTCTGTCATTTTATGACTGGCCAAGTCCATTTATGACTGGCAGAGTCATTTTATCACTGGCCCTGTCATTAATGACTGGCCCTGTCATTAATGACGGGCCCATTTATTTTATTGCTGGCCCTGTCATTAATGACTGGCCCTGTCATTAATGAAAGGCCCAGTCATTTTATCACTGGCCCTGTCATTTTATAACTGGTTCTGTCATTAATGACTGGCTTAGTCATATTATCACTGGTCCTATCTTTTTATGACTGGTTCTGTCATTTTATGACTTGCCAAGTCATTTTATGACTGGTAGAGTCATTTTATCACTGGCCCTGTCATAAATGACTGGCCCTGTCATTAATGACGGGCCCAGGCATTTTATCACTGGCCCTGTCATTAATGACTGGCCCTGTCATTAATGACAGGCCCAGTCATTTTATAACTGGCCCTGTCATTTTATAAATGGTTCTGTCATTTTATGACTTGCCAAGTAATTTTATGACTTGCCAAGTCATTTTATGACTGGCAGAGTCATTTTCTAACTGGCCCTGTCATTAATGACTGGCCCTGTCATTAATGACTGGCCAAGTCATTTTATCACTGGCCCTGTCATTAATGACTGGCGAAGTCATTAATGACTGTCCCCGTCATTTTACCCTGGCCCTGTCATTTTATGACTGGTTCTGTCATTTTATGACTGGCCAAGTTATTTTATGACTGGCAGAGTCATTTTATCACTGGCCCTGTCATTGATGATAGGCCAGTCATTTTATCCCTGGCCCTGTCATTAATGACTGTGCCAGTCATTTTATCACTGGCCCTGTCATTTAATGACTGGTTCTGTCATTTTATGACTGGCCAAGTCCATTTATGACTGGCAGAGTCATTTTATCACTGGCACTGTCATTAATGACTGGCCCTGTCATTAATGACGGGCCCAGTCATTTTATCACTGGCCTTGTCATTAATGACAGGCCCTGTCATTAATGACTGGCCCAGTCATTTTATCATTGGCCCTGTCATTTTATGACTGGTTCTGTCATTTTATGCCTGGCCAAGTCATTTTATGACTGGGAGAGTCATTTTATCACTGGCCCTGTCATTAATGACTGGCCAGGTCATTAATAACTGGCCCAGTCATTTTATCATTGGCCCTGTCACTAATGACTGGCCCTGTCATTAATGACTGGCCCCGTCATTTTATCACTGGTCCTGTCATTTTATGACTGGTTCTGTCATTTTATGACTGGCCAAGTTATTTTATGACTAGCAGAGTCATTTTATCACTGGCCCTGTCATTAATGACTGGCCCTGTCATTAATGAATGGCACACTCATTTTATCACTGGCCCTGTCATTAATGACTGGCCCTGTCATTAATGACTGGGTCAGTCTTTTTATCACTGGCCCTGTCATTTTATGACTGGTTCTGTCATTTTATGACTGGCCAAGTAATTTTATGACTGGCAGAGTCATTTTATCACTGGCCCTGTCCAAAATGACTGGCCTTGTCATTAATGACGGGCCCAGTCATTAATGACTGGCACACTCATTTTATCACTGGCCCTGTCATTAATGACTGGCACACTCATTTTATCACTGGCCCTGTCATTAATGACTGGCCCTGTCATTAATGACTGGGTCAGTCATTTTATCACTGGCCCTGTCATTTTATGACTGGTTCTGTCATTTTATGACTGGCCAAGTCATTTTATGACTGGCAGAGTCATTTTATCACTGGCCCTGTCATTCATGACTGGCCCTGTCATTAATGACTGGCCCTGTCATTAATGACTGGCCCAGTCATTTTATCACTGGCCCTGTCATTAATGACTGGCCCTGTCATTAATGACTGGCCCAGTCATTTTATCACTGGCCCTGTCATTTAATGACTGGTTCTGTCATTTTATGACTGGCCAAGTCATTTTATGCCTGGCAAAGTCATTTTATCCCTGGCCCTGTCATTAATGACTGGCCCTGTCATTAATGACTGGTGAAGTCATTTCATCACTGGCCCTGTCATTAATGACTGGAAAAGTCATTTTATAACTGGCCCTGTCATTAATGACTGGCCCTGTCATTAATGACTGGCCCCGTCATTTTATCACTGGCCCTGTCCTTAATGACTGGCCGTGTCATTAATGACTGGCCCAGTCATTTTATCACTGGCCCTGTCATTAATGACTGGCCCTGTTATTAATGACTGGCCCCGTCATTTTATCACTGGCCCTGTCATTTTATGACTGGTTCTGTCATTTTATGACTGGCCAAGTTATTTTATGACTAGCAGAGTCATTTTATCACTGGCCCTGTCATTAACGACTGGCCCTGTCATTAATGACTGGCCCACTCTTTTTATCACTGGCCCCTTCATTAACGACTGGCCCTGTCATTAATGACTGGGTCAGTCATTTTATCACTGGCCCTGTCATTTTATGACTGGTTCTGTCATTTTATGACTGGCCAAGTCATTTTATGACTGGCAGAGTCATTTTATCACTGGCCCTGTCATTAATGACTGGCCCTGTCATTAATGACTGGCCCTGTCATTAATGACTGGCCCAGTCATTTTATCACTGGCCCTGTCATTAATGACTGGCCCTGTCATTAATGACTAGCCCAGTCATTTTATCACTGGCCCTGTCATTTTATGACTGGTTCTGTCATTTTATGACTGGCCAAGTCCATTTATGACTGGCAGAGTCATTTTATCACTGGCCCTTTCATTAATGACTGGCCCTGTCATTAATGACGGGCCCAGTCATTTTATCACTGGCCCTGTCAATAATGACTGGCCCTGTCATTAATGAAAGGCCCAGTCATTTTATCACTGGCCCTGTCATTTTATGACTGGTTCTGTCATTAATGACTAGCTTAGTCATATTATCACTGGCCCTATCTTTTTATGACTGGTTCTGTCATTTTATGACTTGCCAAGTCATTTTATGACTGGTAGAGTCATTTTATCACTGGCCCTGTCATTAATGACTGGCCCTGTCATTAATGACTGGCCCTGTCATTAATGACTGGCACACTCATTTTATCACTGGCCCTGTCATTAATGACTGGCCCTGTCATTAATGACTGGGTCAGTCATTTTATCACTGGCCCTGTCATTTTATGACTGGTTGTGTCATTTTATGACTGGCCAGGTCATTTTCAGACTTGCAGAGTCATTTCATCACTGGCCCAGTCATTAATGACTGGCCCTGTCATTAATGACTGGCCCTGTCATTAATGACTGGCCCAGTCATTTTATCACTGGCATGTCATTAATGACTGGCCCTGTCATTAATGACTGGCCCAGTCATTTTATCACTGGCCTTGTCATTTTATGACTGGTTCTGTCATTTTATGACTGGCCAAGTCCATTTATGACTGGCAGAGTCATTTTATCACTGGCCCTGTCATTAATGACTGGCCCTGTCATTAATGACTGGCACACTCATTTTATCACTGGCCCTGTCATTAATGACTGGCACACTCATTTTATCACTGGCCCTGTCATTAATGACTGGCCCTGTCATTAATGACTGGGTCAGTCATTTTATCACTGGCCCTGTCATTTTATGACTGGTTCTGTCATTTTATGACTGGCCAAGTCATTTTATGACTGGCAGAGTCATTTTATCACTGGCCCTGTCATTAATGACTGGCCCTGTCATTAATGACTGGCCCTGTCATTAATGACTGGCCCAGTCATTTTATCACTGGCCCTGTCATTAATGACTGGCCCTGTCATTAATGACTGGCCCAGTCATTTTATCTCTGGCCTTGTCATTTTATGACTGGTTCTGTCATTTTATGACTGGCCAAGTCCATTTATGACTGGCAGAGTCATTTTATCACTGGCCCTGTCATAAATGACTGGCCCTGTCATTAATGACGGGCCCAGTCATTTTATCACTGGCCCTGTCATTAATGACTGGCCCTGTCATTAATGAAAAGCCCAGTCATTTTATCACTGGCCCTGTCATTTTATGACTGGTTCTGTCATTAATGACTGGCTTAGTCATTTTATGACTGGTAGAGTCATTTTATCACTGGCCCTGTCATAAATGACTGGCCCTGTCATTAATGACGGGCCCAGGCATTTTATAACTGGCCCTGTCATTTTATGAATGTTTATGTCATTTTATGACTTGCCAAGTAATTTTATGACTTGCAAAGTCATTTTATGACTGGCAGAGTCATTTTATAACTGGCACTGTCATTAATGACTGGCCCTGTCATTAATGACTGGCCCAGTCATTTTATCACTGGCCCTGTCATTTAATGACTGGTTCTGTCATTTTATGACTGGCCAAGTCCATTTATGACTGGCAGAGTCATTTTATCACTGACCCTGTCATTAATGACTGGCCCTGTCATTAATGACGGGCCCAGTCATTTTATCACTGGCCCTGTCATTAATGACAGGCCCTGTCATTAATGACTGGCCCAGTCATTTTATCACTGGCCCTGTCATTTTATGACTGGTTCTGTCATTTTATGACTGGCCAAGTCATTTTATGACTGGCAGAGTCATTTTATCACTGGCCCTGTCATTAATGACTGGCCCTGTCATTAATGACTGGCCCCGTCATTAATGACTGGCCCAGTCATTTTATCACTGGCCCTGTCATTAATGACTGGCCCTGTCATTAATGACTGGCACAGTCATTTTATCACTGGCCTTGTCATTTTATGACTGGTTCTGTCATTTTATGACTGGCCAAGTCCATTTATGGCTGGAAGAGTCATTTTATCACTGGCCCTGTCATAAATGACTGGCCCTGTCATTAATGACGGGCCCAGTCATTTTATCACTGGCCCTGTGATTAATGACTGGCCCTGTCATTAATGACTGGCCCAGTCATTTTATCACTGGCCCTGTCATTTTATGACTGGTTCTGTCATTCATGACTGGCTTAGTCATTTTATGACTGGTAGAGTCATTTTATCACTGGCCCTGTCATTAATGACTGGCCCTGTCATTAATGAATGGCACACTCATTTTATCACTGGCCCTGTCATTAATGACTGGCCCTGTCATTAATGACTGGGTCAGTCATTTTATCACTGGCCCTGTCATTTTATGACTGGTTCTGTCATTTTATGACTTGCCAAGTAATTTTATGACTGGCAGAGTCATTTTATCACTGGCCCTGTCCAAAATGACTGGCCTTGTCATTAACGACGGGCCCAGTCATTAATGACTGGCACACTCATTTTATCACTGGCCCTGTCATTAATGACTGGCACACTCATTTTATCACTGGCCCTGTCATTAATGACTGGCCCTGTCATTAATGACTGGGTCAGTCATTTTATCACTGGCCCTGTCATTTTATGACTGGTTCTGTCATTTTATGACTGGCCAAGTCATTTTATGACTGGCAGAGTCATTTTATCACTGGCCCTGTCATTAATGACTGGCCCTGTCATTAATGACTGGCCCAGTCATTTTATCACTGGCCCTGTCATTAATGACTGGCCCTGTCATTAATGACTGGCCCAGTCATTTTATCACTGGCCCTGTCATTTAATGACTGGTTCTGTCATTTTATGACTGGCCAAGTCCATTTATGACTGGCAGAGTCATTTTATCACTGGCCCTGTCATTAATGACTGGCCCTGTCATTAATGACGGGCCCAGTCATTTTATCACTGGCCCTGTCATTAATGACAGGCCCTGTCATTAATGACTGGCCCAGTCATTTTATCACTGGCCATGTCAATTTATGACTGGTTCTGTCATTTTATGACTGGCCAAGTCATTTTATGCCTGGCAAAGTCATTTTATCACTGGCCCTGTCATTAATGACTGGCCCTGTCATTAATGACTGGCGAAGTCATTTTATCACTGGCCCTGTCATTAATGACTGGCGAAGTCATTTTATCACTGGCCCAGT
The DNA here is from genome assembly GCA_933228895.1 of Platycnemis pennipes. Taxonomy (NCBI): domain Eukaryota; kingdom Metazoa; phylum Arthropoda; class Insecta; order Odonata; family Platycnemididae; genus Platycnemis; species Platycnemis pennipes. The sequence continues at coordinate 73,027,406 of OW121846.1, read as the reverse complement.
CATTTTATCACTGGCCCTGTCATTTTATGACTGGTTCTGTCATTTTATGACTGGCCAAGTAATTTTATGACTGGCAGAGTCATTTTATCACTGGCCCTGTCATTAATGACTAGCCCTGTCATTAATGACTGGCCCTGTCATTAATGACTGGCCCACTCATTTTATCACTGGCCCTGTCATTTAATGACTGGTTCTGTCATTAATGACTGGCCCAGTCATTTTATCACTGGCCCTGTCATTTTATCACTGGCCCTGTCATTAATGACTGGCAGAGTCATTTTTATCACTGGCCCAGTCATTAATGACTGGCCCTGTCATTAATGGCTGGCCCAGTCATTTTATCACTGGCCCTGTCATTAATGACTGGCCCTGTCATTAATGACTGGCCCAGTCATTTTATCACTGGCCCTGCGATTTTATGACTTGTTCTGTCATTTTATGACTGGCCAAGTCATTTTATGACTGGTAGAGTCATTTTATCACTGGCCTTATCATTAATGACTGGCCCTGTCATTATTGACTGGCCCAGTCATTTTATCACTGGCCCTGTCATTAATGACTGGCCCTGTCATTAATGACTGGCCCCGTCATTTTATCACTGGCCCTGTCATTTTATGTCTAGTTCTGTCATTTTATGACAGGCCAAGTTATTTTATGACTGGAGGAGTCATTTCATCACTGGCCCTGTCATTAATGACTGGCCCAGTCATTTTATCACAGGCCCTGTCATTAATGACTGGCCCTGTCATTAATGACTGTGCCAGTCATTTTATCACTGGCCCTGTCATTTTATGACTGGTTCTGTCATTTTATGACTGGCCAAGTCATTTTATGACTGGCAGAGTCAATTTATAACTGGCCCTGTCATTAATGACTGGCCCTGTCGTTAATGACTGGCCCAGTCATTTTATCACTGGCCCTGTCATTAATGACTGGCCCTGTCATTAATGACTGGCCCAGTCATTTTATCACTGGCCCTGTCATTTTATGACTGGTTCTGTCATTTTATGACTCGCCAAGTCCATTTATGACTGGCAGAGTCATTTTATCACGGGCCCTGTCATTAATGACGGGCCCTGACATTTTATCACTGGCCCTGTTATTAATGACTGGCCCTGTCATTAATGACTTGCCCAGTCATTTTATCACTGGCCCTGTCATTTTATGACTGGTTGTGTCATTTTACGACTGGCCAAGTCATTTTATGACTGGTATAGTCATTTTATCACTGGCCCTGTCCTTAATAACTGGCACTGTCGTTAATGACTGGCCCAGTCATTTTATCACTGGCCCTGTCATTAATGACTGGCCCTGTCATTAATGACGTGCCCAATCATTTTATCACTGGCCCTGTCATTTTATGACTGGTTCTGTCATTTTATGATTGGCCAAGTCATTTTATGACTGGTAGAGTCATTTTATCACTGGCCCTGTCCTTAATGACTGGCCGTGTCATTAATGCCTGGCCCAGTCATTTTATAACTGGCCCTGTCATTAATGACTGGCCCTGTCATTAATGACTGGCCCCGTCATTTTATCACTGGCCCTGTCATTTTTTGACTGGTTCTGTTATTTTATGACTGGCCAAGTTATTTTATGACTAGCAGAGTCATTTTATCACTGGCCCTGTCATTAATGACTGGCCCTGTCATTAATGACTGGCCCAGTCATTTTATCACTGGCCCTGTCATTAATGACTGGCCCTGTTATTAATGACGTGCCCCGTCATTTTATCACTGGCCCTGTCATTTTATGACTGGTTCTGTCATTTTATGACTGGCCAAGTTATTTTATGACTAGCAGAGTCATTTTATCACTGGCCCTGTCATTAACGACTGGCCCTGTCATTAATGACTGGCCCACTCTTTTTATCACTGGCCCCTTCATTAATGACTGGCCCTGTCATTAATGACTGGGTCAGTCATTTTATCACTGGCCCTGTCATTTTATGACTGGTTCTGTCATTTTATGACTGGCCAAGTCATTTTATGACTGGCAGAGTCATTTTATCACTGGCCCTGTCATTAATGACTGGCCCTGTCATTAATGACTAGCCCAGTCATTTTATCACTGGCCCTGTCATTTTATGACTGGTTCTGTCATTTTATGACTGGCCAAGTCCATTTATGACTGGCAGAGTCATTTTATCACTGGCCCTTTCATTAATGACTGGCCCTGTCATTAATGACGGGCCCAGTCATTTTATCACTGGCCCTGTCATTAATGACTGGCCCTGTCATTAATGAAAGGCCCAGTCATTTTATCACTGGCCCTGTCATTTTATGACTGGTTCTGTCATTAATGACTAGCTTAGTCATATTATCACTGGCCCTATCTTTTTATGACTGGTTCTGTCATTTTATGACTTGCCAAGTCATTTTATGACTGGTAGAGTCATTTTATCACTGGCCCTGTCATAAATGACTGGCCCTGTCATTAATGACGGGCCCAGGCATTTTATCACTGGCTATGTCATTAATGACTGGCCCAGTCATTTTATCACAGGCCCTGTCATTAATGACTGGCCCTGTCATTAATGACTGTGCCAGTCATTTTATCACTGTCCCTGTCATTTTATGACTGGTTCTGTCATTTTATGACTGGCCAAGTCATTTTATGACTGGCAGAGTCATTTTATCACTGGCCCTGTCATTAATGACTGGCCCTGTCGTTAATGACTGGCCCAGTCATTTTATCACTGGCCCTGTCATTAATGACTGGCCCTGTCATTAATGACTGGCCCAGTCATTTTATCACTGGCCCTGTCATTTTATGACTGGTTCTGTCATTTTATGACTCGCCAAGTCCATTTATGACTGGCAGAGTCATTTTATCACGGGCCCTGTCATTAATGACGGGCCCAGTCATTTTATTACTGGCCCTGTCATTTTATGACTGGTTCTGTCATTTTATGACTTGCCAAGTCATTTTATGACTGGTAGAGTCATTTTATCACTGGCCCTGTCATAAATGACTGGCCCTGTCATTAATGACGGGCCCAGGCATTTTATCACTGGCCCTGTTATTAATGACTGGCCCTGTCATTAATGACAGGCCCAGTCATTTTATAACTGGCCCTGTCATTTTATAAATGGTTATGTCATTTTATGACTTGCCAAGTAATTTTATGACTTGCCAAGTCATTTTATGACTGGCAGAGTCATTTTCTAACTGGCCCTGTCATTAATGACTGGCCCTGTCATTAATGACTGGCCCTGTCATTAATGACGGGCCAAGTCATTTTATCACTGGCCCTGTCATTAATGACAGGCCCTGTCATTAATGACTGGCCCAGTCATTTTATCACTGGCCCTGTCATTTTATGACTGGTTCTGTCATTTTATGCCTGGCCTAGTCATTTTATGACTGGTAGAGTCATTTTTCACTGGCCCTGTCATTAATGACTGGCCCTGTCTTTAATGACTGGCCCAGTCATTTTATCACTGGCCCTGTCATTAATGACTGGCCCTGTCATTAATGACTGGCCCCGTCATTTTATCACTGGCCCTGTCATTTTATGACTGGTTCTGTCATTTTATGACTGGCCAAGTTATTTTATGACTAGCAGAGTCATTTTATCACTGGCCCTGTCATTAATGACTGGCCCTGTCATTAATGACTGGCACACTCATTTTATCACTGGCCCTGTCATTAATGACTGGCCCTGTCATTAATGACTGGGTCAGTCATTTTATCACTGGCCCTGTCATTTTATGACTGGTTCTGTCATTTTATGACTGGCCAAGTCATTTTATGACTGGCAGAGTCATTTTATCACTGGCCCTGTCATTAATGACTGGTTCTGTCATTTTATGACTGGCCAAGTCCATTTATGGCTGGCAGAGTCATTATATCACTGGCCCTGTCATAAATGACTGGCCCTGTCATTAATGACGGGCCCAGTCATTTTATCACTGGCCCTGTCATTAATGACTGGACCTGTCATTAATGACTGGCCCAGTAATTTTATCACTGGCCCTGTCATTTTATGACTGGTTCTGTCATTAATGACTGGCTTAGTCATTTTATGACTGGTAGAGTCATTTTATCACTGGCCCTGTCGTAAATGACTGACCCTGTCATTAATGACGGGCCCAGGCATTTTAGCACTGGCCCTGTCATTAATGACTGGCCCTGTCATTAATGACAGGCCCAGTCATTTTATAACTGGTCCTGTCATTTTATGAATGGTTCTGTCATTTTATGACTTGCCAAGTAATTTTATGACTTGCCAAGTCATTTTATGACTGGCAGAGTCATTTTATTACTGGCCCTGTCATTAATGACTGGCCCTGTCATTAATGACTGGCCCAGTCATTTTATCGTTGGCTCTGTCATTTTATGACTTGTTCTGTCATTTTATGACTGGCCAAGTCATTTTATGCCTGGCAGAGTCATTTTATCACTGGCCCTGTCAATAATGACTGGCCCTGTCATTAATGACTGGCCCTGTCATTAATGACTGGCGAAGTCATTTTATCACTGGCCCTGTCATTAATGACTGGCGAAGTCATTTTATCACTGGCCCAGTCATTTTAACACTGGCCCTTTCATTTAATGACTGGTTCTGTCATTAATGACTGGCCCAGTCATTTTATCACTGGCCCTGTCATTTTATCACTGGCCCTGTCATCAATGACTGGCAGAGTCATTTTTATCACTGGCCCAGTCATTAATGACTGGCCCTGTCAATAATGGCTGGCCCAGTCATTTTATCACTGGCCCTGTCATTAATGACTGGCCCTGTCATTAATGACTGGCCCAGTCATTTTATCACTGGCCCTGTCATTTTATGACTTGTTCTGTCATTTTATGACTGGCCAAGTCATTTTATGACTGGTAGATTCATTTTATCACTGGCCCTGTCATTAATGACTGGCCCAGTCATTAATGACTGGCCCAGTCATTTTATCACTGGCCCTGTCATTAATGACTGGCCCCGTCATTTTATCACTGGCCCTGTCATTTTATGACTGGTTCTGTCATTTTATGACAGGCCAAGTTATTTTATGACTTGCAGAGTCATTTTATCACTGGCCCTGTCATTAATGACTGGCCCAGTCATTTTATCACAGGCCCTGTCATTAATGACTGGCCCTGTCATTAATGACTGTGCCAGTCATTTTATCACTGGCCCTGTCATTTTATGACTGGTTCTGTCATTTTATGACTAGCCAAGTCATTTTATGACTGGCAGAGTCATTTTATCACTGGCTCTGTCATTAATGACTGGCCCTGTCGTTAATGATTGGCCCAGTCATTTTATCACTGGCCCTGTCATTAATGACTGGCCCTGTCATTAATGACTGGCCCAGTCAATTTATCACTGGCCCTGTCATTTTATGACTGGTTCTGTCATTTTATGACTCGCCAAGTCCATTTATGACTGGCAGAGTCATTTTATCACGGGCCCTGTCATTAATGACTGGCCCAGTCATTTTATCACTGGCCCTGTTATTCATGACTGGCCCTGTCATTAATGACTTGCCCGGTCATTTTATCACTGGCCCTGTCATTTTATGCCTGGTTCTGTCATTTTATGACTGGCCAAGTCATTTTATGACTGGTATAGTCATTTTATCACTGGCCCTGTCATTAATGACTGGCCCTGTCATTAATGACTGGCCCTGTCATTTTATCATTGGCCCTCTCATTAATGACTGGCCCTGTCATTAATGACTGGCCCCGTCATTTTATCACTGGCCCTGTCATTTTATGACTGGTTCTGTCATTTTATGACTGGCCAAGTTATTTTATGACTAGCAGAGTCATTTTATCACTGGCCCTGTCATTAATGACTGGCCCTGTCATTAATGAATGGCACACTCATTTTATCACTGGCCCTGTCATTAATGACTGGCCCTGTCATTAATGACTGGGTCAGTCATTTTATCACTGGCCCTGTCATTTTATGACTGGTTCTGTCATTTTATGACTGGCCAAGTAATTTTATGACTGGCAGAGTCATTTTATCACTGGCCCTGTCCAAAATGACTGGCCTTGTCATTAATGACGGGCCCAGTCATTAATGACTGGCACACTCATTTTATCACTGACCCTGTCATTAATGACTGGCACACTCATTTTATCACTGGCCCTGTCATTAATGACTGGCCCTGTCATTAATGACTGGGTCAGTCATTTTATCACTGGCCCTGTCATTTTATGACTGGTTCTGTCATTTTATGACTGGCCAAGTCATTTTATGACTGGCGGAGTCATTTTATCACTGGCCCTGTCATTAATGACTGGCCCTGTCTTTAATGACTGGCCCTGTCATTAATGACTGGCCCAGTCATTTTATCACTGGCCCTGTCATTAATGACTGGCCCTGTCATTAATGACTGGCCCAGTCATTTTATCACTGGCCCTGTCATTTAATGACTGGTTCTGTCATTTTATGACTGGCCAAGTCCATTTATGACTGGCAGAGTCATTTTATCACTGGCCCTGTCATTAATGACTGGCCCTGTCATTAATGACGGGCCCAGTCATTTTATCACTGGCCCTGTCATTTTATGACTGGTTCTGTCATTTTATGACTGGCCAAGTCATTTTATGCCTGGCAAAGTCATTTTATCACTGGCCCTGTCATTAATGACTGGCCCTGTCATTAATGACTGGCGAAGTCATTTTATCACTGGCCCTGTCATTAATGACTGGCGAAGTCATTTTATCACTGGCCCAGTCATTTTATCACTGGCCCTGTCATTTTATGACTGGTTCTGTCATTTTATGACTGGCCAAGTAATTTTATGACTGGCAGAGTCATTTTATCACTGGCCCTGTCATTAATGACTAGCCCTGTCATTAATGACTGGCCCTGTCATTAATGACTGGCCCACTCATTTTATCACTGGCCCTGTCATTTAATGACTGGTTCTGTCATTAATGACTGGCCCAGTCATTTTATCACTGGCCCTGTCATTTTATCACTGGCCCTGTCATTAATGACTGGCAGAGTCATGTTTATCACTGGCCCAGTCATTAATGACTGGCCCTGTCATTAATGGCTGGCCCAGTCATTTTATCACTGGCCCTGTCATTAATGACTGGCCCTGTCATTAATGACTGGCCCAGTCATTTTATCACTGGCCCTGCAATTTAATGACTTGTTCTGTCATTTTATGACTGGCCAAGTCATTTTATGACTGGTAGAGTCATTTTATCACTGGCCCTGTCATTAATGACTGGCCCCGTCATTTTATCACTGGCCCTGTCATTTTATGACTAGTTCTGTCATTTTATGACAGGCCAAGTTATTTTATGACTGGAGGAGTCATTTCATCACTGGCCCTGTCATTAATGACTGGCCCAGTCATTTTATCACAGGCCCTGTCATTAATGACTGGCCCTGTCATTAATGACTCTGCCAGTCATTTTATCACTGGCCCTGTCATTTTATGACTGGTTCTGTCATTTTATGACTGGCCAAATCATTTTATGACTGGCAGAGTCATTATATAACTGGCCCTGTCATTAATGACTGGCCCTGTCGTTAATGACTGGCCCAGTCATTTTATCACTGGCCCTGTCATTAATGACTGGCCCTGTCATTAATGACTGGCCCAGTCATTTTATCACTGGCCCTGTCATTTTATGACTGGTTCTGTCATTTTATGACTCGCCAAGTCCATTTATGACTGGCAGAGTCATTTTATCACGGGCCCTGTCATTAATGACGGGCCCAGTCATTTTATCACTGGCCCTGTTATTAATGACTGGCCCTGTCATTAATGACTTGCCCAGTCATTTTATCACTGGCCCTGTCATTTTATGACTGGTTCTGTCATTTTATGACTGGCCAAGTCATTTTATGACTGGTATAGTCATTTTATCACTGGCCCTGTCCTTAATGACTGGCACTGTCGTTAATGACTGGCCCAGTCATTTTATCACTGGCCCTGTCATTAATGACTGGCCCTGTCATTAATGACGTGCCCAATCATTTTATCACTGGCCCTGTCATTTTATGACTGGTAGAGTCATTTTATCACTGGCCCTGTCCTTAATGACTGGCCGTGTCATTAATGACTGGCCCAGTCATTTTATAACTGGCCCTGTCATTTTTTGACTGGTCCTGTTATTTTATGACTGGCCAAGTTATTTTATGACTAGCAGAGTCATTTTATCACTGGCCCTGTCATTAATGACTGGCCCTGTCATTAATGACTGGCCCTGTTATTAATGACTGGCCCCGTCATTTTATCACTGGCCCTGTCATTTTATGACTGGTTCTGTCATTTTATGACTGGCCAAGTTATTTTATGACTAGCAGAGTCATTTTATCACTGGCCCTGTCATTAACGACTGGCCCTGTCATTAATGACTGGACCACTCTTTTTATTACTGGCCCCTTCATTAATGACTGGCCCTGTCATTAATGACTGGGTCAGTCATTTTATCACTGGCCCTGTCATTTTATGACTGGTTCTGTCATTTTATGACTGGCCAAGTCATTTTATGACTGGCAGAGTCATTTTGTCACTGGCCCTGTCATTAATGACTGGCCCTGTCATTAATGACAGGCCCTGTCATTAATGACTGGCCCAGTCATTTTATCACTGGCCCTGTCATTAATGACTGGCCCTGTCATTAATGACTAGCCCAGTCATTTTATCACTGGCCCTGTCATTTTATGACTGGTTCTGTCATTTTATGACTGGCCAAGTCCATTTATGACTGGCAGAGTCATTTTATCACTGGCCCTTTCATTAATGACTGGCCCTGTCATTAATGACGGGCCCAGTCATTTTATCACTGGCCCTGTCATTAATGACTGGCCCTGTCATTAATGAAAGGCCCAGTCATTTTATCACTGGCCCTGTCATTTTATGACTGGTTCTGTCATTAATGACTAGCTTAGTCATATTATCACTGGCCCTATCTTTTTATGACTGGTTCTGTCATTTTATGACTTGCCAAGTCATTTTATGACTGGTAGAGTCATTTTATCACTGGCCCTGTCATTAATGACTGGCCCTGTCATTAATGACTGGCACACTCATTTTATCACTGGCCCTGTCATTAATGACTGGCCCTGTCATTAATTACTGGGTCAGTCATTTTATCACTGGCCCTGTCATTTTATGACTGGTTGTGTCATTTTATGACTGGCCAAGTCATTTTCAGACTGGCAGAGTCATTTCATCACTGGCCCAGTCATTAATGACTGGCCCTGTCATTAATGACTGGCCCTGTCATTAATGACTGGCCCAGTCATTTTATCACTGGCCCTGTCATTAATGACTGGCCCTGTCATTAATGACTGGGTCAGTCATTTTATCACTGGCCCTGTCATTTTATGACTGGTTCTGTCATTTTATGACTGGCCAAGTCATTTTATGACTGGCAGAGTCATTTTATCACTGGCCCTGTCATTAATGACTGGCCCTGTCATTAATGACTGGCCCAGTCATTTTATCACTGGCCCTGTCATTAATGACTGGCCCTGTCATTAATGACTGGCCCAGTCATTTTATCTCTGGCCTTGTCATTTTATGACTGGTTCTGTCATTTTATGACTGGCCAAGTCCATTTATGACTGGCAGAGTCATTTTATCACTGGCCCTGTCATAAATGACTGGCCCTGTCATTAATGACGGGCCCAGTCATTTTATCACTGGCCCTGTCATTAATGACTGGCCCTGTCATTAATGAAAAGCCCAGTCATTTTATCACTGGCCCTGTCATTTTATGACTGGTTCTGTCATTAATGACAGGCCCAGTCATTTTATAACTGGTCCTGTCATTTTATGAATGGTTCTGTCATTTTATGACTTGTTAAGTAATTTTATGACTTGCCAAGTCATTTTATGACTGGCAGAGTCATTTTATTACTGGCCCTGTCATTAATGACTGGCCCTGTCATTAATGACTGGCCCAGTCATTTTATCGTTGGCTCTGTCATTTTATGACTTGTTCTGTCATTTTATGACTGGCCAAGTCATTTTATGCCTGGCAGAGTCATTTTATCACTGGCCCTGTCAATAATGACTGGCCCTGTCATTAATGACTGGCCCTGTCATTAATGACTGGCGAAGTCATTTTATCACTGGCCCTGTCATTAATGACTGGGGAAGTCATTTTATCACTGGCCCAGTCATTTTAACACTGGCCCTTTCATTTAATGACTGGTTCTGTCATTAATGACTGGCCCAGTCATTTTATCACTGGCCCTGTCATTTTATCACTGGCCCTGTCATCAATGACTGGCAGAGTCATTTTTATCACTGGCCCAGTCATTAATGACTGGCCCTGTCAATAATGGCTGGCCCAGTCATTTTATCACTGGCCCTGTCATTAATGACTGGCCCTGTCATTAATGACTGGCCCAGTCATTTTATCACTGGCCCTGTCATTTTATGACTTGTTCTGTCATTTTATGACTGGCCAAGTCATTTTATGACTGGTAGAGTCATTTTATCACTGGCCCTGTCATTAATGACTGGCCCAGTCATTTTATCACTGGCCCTGTCATTAATGACTGGCCCCGTCATTTTATCACTGGCCCTGTCATTTTATGACTGGTTCTGTCATTTTATGACAGGCCAAGTTATTTTATGACTTGCAGAGTCATTTTATCACTGGCCCTGTCATTAATGACTGGCCCAGTCATTTTATCACAGGCCCTGTCATTAATGACTGGCCCTGTCATTAATGACTGTGCCAGTCATTTTATCACTGGCCCTGTCATTTTATGACTGGTTCTGTCATTTTATGACTAGCCAAGTCATTTTATGACTGGCAGAGTCATTTTATCACTGGCTCTGTCATTAATGACTGGCCCTGTCGTTAATGATTGGCCCAGTCATTTTATCACTGGCCCTGTCATTAATGACTGGCCCTGTCATTAATGACTGGCCCAGTCAATTTATCACTGGCCCTGTCATTTTATGACTGGTTCTGTCATTTTATGACTCGCCAAGTCCATTTATGACTGGCAGAGTCATTTTATCACGGGCCCTGTCATTAATGACTGGCCCAGTCATTTTATCACTGGCCCTGTTATTAATGACTGGCCCTGTCATTAATGACTTGCCCGGTCATTTTATCACTGGCCCTGTCATTTTATGCCTGGTTCTGTCATTTTATGACTGGCCAAGTCATTTTATGACTGGTATAGTCATTTTATCACTGGCCCTGTCATTAATGACTGGCCCTGTCATTAATGACTGGCCCTGTCATTTTATCATTGGCCCTCTCATTAATGACTGGCCCTGTCATTAATGACTGGCCCCGTCATTTTATCACTGGCCCTGTCATTTTATGACTGGTTCTGTCATTTTATGACTGGCCAAGTTATTTTATGACTAGCAGAGTCAATTTATCACTGGCCCTGTCATTAATGACTGGCCCTGTCATTAATGAATGGCACACTCATTTTATCACTGGCCCTGTCATTAATGACTGGCCCTGTCATTAATGACTGGGTCAGTCATTTTATCACTGGCCCTGTCATTTTATGACTGGTTCTGTCATTTTATGACTGGCCAAGTAATTTTATGACTGGCAGAGTCATTTTATCACTGGCCCTGTCCAAAATGACTGGCCTTGTCATTAATGACGGGCCCAGTCATTAATGACTGGCACACTCATTTTATCACTGACCCTGTCATTAATGACTGGCACACTCATTTTATCACTGGCCCTGTCATTAATGACTGGCCCTGTCATTAATGACTGGGTCAGTCATTTTATCACTGGCCCTGTCATTTTATGACTGGTTCTGTCATTTTATGACTGGCCAAGTCATTTTATGACTGGCGGAGTCATTTTATCACTGGCCCTGTCATTAATGACTGGCCCTGTCTTTAATGACTGGCCCTGTCATTAATGACTGGCCCAGTCATTTTATCACTGGCCCTGTCATTAATGACTGGCCCTGTCATTAATGACTGGCCCAGTCATTTTATCACTGGCCCTGTCATTTAATGACTGGTTCTGTCATTTTATGACTGGCCAAGTCCATTTATGACTGGCAGAGTCATTTTATCACTGGCCCTGTCATTAATGACTGGCCCTGTCATTAATGACGGGCCCAGTCATTTTATCACTGGCCCTGTCATTTTATGACTGGTTCTGTCATTTTATGACTGGCCAAGTCATTTTATGCCTGGCAAAGTCATTTTATCACTGGCCCTGTCATTAATGACTGGCCCTGTCATTAATGACTGGCGAAGTCATTTTATCACTGGCCCTGTCATTAATGACTGGCGAAGTCATTTTATCACTGGCCCAGTCATTTTATCACTGGCCCTGTCATTTTATGACTGGTTCTGTCATTTTATGACTGGCCAAGTAATTTTATGACTGGCAGAGTCATTTTATCACTGGCCCTGTCATTAATGACTAGCCCTGTCATTAATGACTGGCCCTGTCATTAATGACTGGCCCACTCATTTTATCACTGGCCCTGTCATTTAATGACTGGTTCTGTCATTAATGACTGGCCCAGTCATTTTATCACTGGCCCTGTCATTTTATCACTGGCCCTGTCATTAATGACTGGCAGAGTCATTTTTATCACTGGCCCAGTCATTAATGACTGGCCCTGTCATTAATGGCTGGCCCAGTCATTTTATCACTGGCCCTGTCATTAATGACTGGCCCTGTCATTAATGACTGGCCCAGTCATTTTATCACTGGCCCTGCAATTTTATGACTTGTTCTGTCATTTTATGACTGGCCAAGTCATTTTATGACTGGTAGAGTCATTTTATCACTGGCCCTGTCATTAATGACTGGCCCCGTCATTTTATCACTGGCCCTGTCATTTTATGACTAGTTCTGTCATTTTATGACAGGCCAAGTTATTTTATGACTGGAGGAGTCATTTCATCACTGGCCCTGTCATTAATGACTGGCCCAGTCATTTTTTCACAGGCCCTGTCATTAATGACTGGCCCTGTCATTAATGACTCTGCCAGTAATTTTATCACTGGCCCTGTCATTTTATGACTGGTTCTGTCATTTTATGACTGGCCAAGTCATTTTATGACTGGCAGAGTCATTATATAACTGGCCCTGTCATTAATGACTGGCCCTGTCGTTAATGACTGGCCCAGTCATTTTATCACTGGCCCTGTCATTAATGACTGGCCCTGTCATTAATGACTGGCCCAGTCATTTTATCACTGGCCCTGTCATTTTATGACTGGTTCTGTCATTTTATGACTCGCCAAGTCCATTTATGACTGGCAGAGTCATTTTATCACGGGCCCTGTCATTAATGACGGGCCCAGTCATTTTATCACTGGCCCTGTTATTAATGACTGGCCCTGTCATTAATGACTTGCCCAGTCATTTTATCACTGGCCCTGTCATTTTATGACTGGTTCTGTCATTTTATGACTGGCCAAGTCATTTTATGACTGGTATAGTCATTTTATCACTGGCCCTGTCCTTAATGACTGGCACTGTCGTTAATGACTGGCCCAGTTATTTTATCACTGGCCCTGTCATTAATGACTGGCCCTGTCATTAATGACGTGCCCAATCATTTTATCACTGGCCCTGTCATTTTATGACTGGCTCTGTCATTTTATGACTGGCCAAGTCATTTTATGACTGGTAGAGTCATTTTATCACTGGCCCTGTCCTTAATGACTGGCCGTGTCATTAATGACTGGCCCAGTCATTTTATAACTGGCCCTGTCATTAATGACTGGCCCCGTCATTTTATCACTGGCCCTGTCATTTTTTGACTGGTTCTGTTATTTTATGACTGGCCAAGTTATTTTATGACTAGCAGAGTCATTTTATCACTGGCCCTGTCATTAATGACTGGCCCTGTCATTAATGACTGGCCCTGTTATTAATGACTGGCCCCGTCATTTTATCACTGGCCCTGTCATTTTATGACTGGTTCTGTCATTTTATGACTGGCCAAGTTATTTTATGACTAGCAGAGTCATTTTATCACTGGCCCTGTCATTAACGACTGGCCCTGTCATTAATGACTGGACCACTCTTTTTATTACTGGCCCCTTCATTAATGACTGGCCCTGTCATTAATGACTGGGTCAGTCATTTTATCACTGGCCCTGTCATTTTATGACTGGTTCTGTCATTTTATGACTGGCCAAGTCATTTTATGACTGGCAGAGTCATTTTGTCACTGGCCCTGTCATTAATGACTGGCCCTGTCATTAATGACAGGCCCTGTCATTAATGACTGGCCCAGTCATTTTATCACTGGCCCTGTCATTAATGACTGGCCCTGTCATTAATGACTAGCCCAGTCATTTTATCACTGGCCCTGTCATTTTATGACTGGTTCTGTCATTTTATGACTGGCCAACTCCATTTATGACTGGCAGAGTCATTTTATCACTGGCCCTTTCATTAATGACTGGCCCTGTCATTAATGACGGGCCCAGTCATTTTATCACTGGCCCTGTCATTAATGACTGGCCCTGTCATTAATGAAAGGCCCAGTCATTTTATCACTGGCCCTGTCATTTTATGACTGGTTCTGTCATTAATGACTAGCTTAGTCATATTATCACTGGCCCTATCTTTTTATGACTGGTTCTGTCATTTTATGACTTGCCAAGTCATTTTATGACTGGTAGAGTCATTTTATCACTGGCCCTGTCATTAATGACTGGCCCTGTCATTAATGACTGGCACACTCATTTTATCACTGGCCCTGTCATTAATGACTGGCCCTGTCATTAATTACTGGGTCAGTCATTTTATCACTGGCCCTGTCATTTTATGACTGGTTGTGTCATTTTATGACTGGCCAAGTCATTTTCAGACTGGCAGAGTCATTTCATCACTGGCCCAGTCATTAATGACTGGCCCTGTCATTAATGACTGGCCCTGTCATTAATGACTGGCCCAGTCATTTTATCACTGGCCCTGTCATTAATGACTGGCCCTGTCATTAATGACTGGGTCAGTCATTTTATCACTGGCCCTGTCATTTTATGACTGGTTCTGTCATTTTATGACTGGCCAAGTCATTTTATGACTGGCAGAGTCATTTTATCACTGGCCCTGTCATTAATGACTGGCCCTGTCATTAATGACTGGCCCAGTCATTTTATCACTGGCCCTGTCATTAATGACTGGCCCTGTCATTAATGACTGGCCCAGTCATTTTATCTCTGGCCTTGTCATTTTATGACTGGTTCTGTCATTTTATGACTGGCCAAGTCCATTTATGACTGGCAGAGTCATTTTATCACTGGCCCTGTCATAAATGACTGGCCCTGTCATTAATGACGGGCCCAGTCATTTTATCACTGGCCCTGTCATTAATGACTGGCCCTGTCATTAATGAAAAGCCCAGTCATTTTATCACTGGCCCTGTCATTTTATGACTGGTTCTGTCATTAATGACTGGCTTAGTCATTTTATGACTGGTAGAGTCATTTTATCACTGGCCCTGTCATAAATGACTGGCCCTGTCATTAATGACGGGCCCAGGCATTTTATCACTGGCCCTGTCATTAATGACTGGCCCTGTCATTAATGACAGGCCCAGTCATTTTATAACTGGCCCTGTCATTTTATGAATGGTTATGTCATTTTATGACTTGCCAAGTAATTTTATGACTTGCAAAGTCATTTTATGACTGGCAGAGTCATTTTATAACTGGCACTGTCATTAATGAGTGGCCCTGTCATTAATGACTGGCCCAGTCATTTTATCACTGGCCCTGTCATTTAATGACTGGTTCTGTCATTTTATGACTGGCCAAGTCCATTTATGACTGGCAGAGTCATATTATCACTGGCCCTGTCATTAATGACTGGCCCTGTCATTAATGACGGGCCCAGTCATTTTATCACTGGCCCTGTCATTAATGAAAGGCCCTGTCATTAATGACTGGCCCAGTCATTTTATCACTGGCCCTGTCATTTTATGACTGGTTCTGTCATTTTATGACTGGCCAAGTCATTTTATGACTGGCAGAGTCATTTTATCACTGGCCCTGTCATTAATGACTGGCCCTGTCATTAATGACTGGCCCTGTCATTAATGACTGGCCCAGTCATTTTATTACTGGCCCTGTCATTAATGACTGGCCCTGTCATTAATGACTGGCACAGTCATTTTATCACTGGCCTTGTCATTTTATGACTGGTTCTGTCATTTTATGACTGGCCAAGTCCATTTATGGCTGGAAGAGTCATTTTATCACTGGCCCTGTCATAAATGACTGTCCCTGTCATTAATGACGGGCCCAGTCATTTTATCACTGGCCCTGTCATTAATGACTGGCCCTGTCATTAATGACTGGCCCAGTCATTTTATCACTGGCCCAGTCATTTTATGACTGGTTCTGTCATTCATGACTGGCTTAGTCATTTTATGACTGGTAGAGTCATTTTATCACTGGCCCTGTCATAAATGACTGGCCCTGTCATTAATGACGGGCCCAGGCATTTTATCACTGGCCCTGTCATTAATGACTGGCCCTGTCATTAATGACAGGCCCAGTCATTTTATAACTGATCCAGTCATTTTATGAATGGTTCTGTCATTTAATGACTTGCCAAGTATTTTTATGACTTGCCAAGTCATTTTATGACTGGCAGAGTCATTTTATTACTGGCCCTGTCATTAATGACTGGCCCTCTCATTAATGACTGGCCCAGTCATTTTATCACTGGCTCTGTCATTTTATGACTTGTTCTGTCATTTTATGACTGGCCAAGTCATTTTATGCCTGGCAGAGTCATTTTATCACTGGCCCTGTCATTAATGACTGGCGAAGTCATTTTATCACTGGCCCTGTCATTAATGACTGGCGAAGTCATTTTATCACTGGCCCTTTCATTTAATGACTGGTTCTGTCATTAATGACTGGCCCAGTCATTTTATCACTGGCCCTGTCATTTTATCACTGGCCCTGTCATTAATGACTGGCAGAATCATTTTTATCACTGGCCCAGTCATTTTATCACTGGCCCTGTCATTAATGACTGGCCCTGTCATTAATGACTGGCCCAGTCATTTTATCACTGGCCCTGTCATTTTATGACTTGTTCTGTCATTTTATGACTGGCCAAGTTATTTTATGACTTGCAGAGTCATTTTATCACTGGCCCTGTCATTAATGACTGGCCCAGTCATTTTATCACAGGCCCTGTCATTAATGACTGGCCCTGTCATTAATGACTGTGCCAGTCATTTATCACTGGCCCTGTCATTTTATGACTGGTTCTGTCATTTTATGACTGGCCAAGTCATTTTATGACTGGCAGAGTCATTTTATCACTGGCCCTGTCATTAATGACTGGCCCTGTCGTTAATGACTGGCCCAGTCATTTTATCACTCGCCCTGTCATTAATGACTGGCCCTGTCATTAATGACTGGCCCAGTCATTTTATCACTGGCCCTGTCATTTTATGACTGGTTCTGTCATTTTATGACTCCCCAAGTCCATTTATGACTTGCAGAGTCATTTTATCACGGGCCCAGTCATTAATGACGGGCCCAGTGATTTTATCACTGGCCCTGTTATTAATGACTGGCCCTGTCATTAATGACTTGCCCAGTCATTTTATCACTGGCCCTGTCATTTTATGACTGGTTCTGTCATTTTATGACTGGCCATGTCATTTTATGACTGGTATAGTCATTTTATCACTGGCCCTGTCATTAATGACTGGCCCTGTCATTAATGACTGGCCCTGTCATTAATGACTGGCCCTGTCATTAATGACATGCCCAATCATTTTATCACTGGCCCTGTCATTTTATGACTGGTTCTGTCATTTTATGACTGGCCAAGTTATTTTATGACTGGTAGAGTCATTTTATCACTGGCCCTGTCCTTAATGACTGGCCATGTCATTAATGACTGGCCCAGTCATTTTATCACTGGCCCTGTCATTAATGACTGGCCCTGTCATTAATGACTGGCCACGTCATTTTATCACTGGCCCTCTCATTTTTTGACTGGTTCTGTCATTTTATGACTGGCCAAGTTATTTTATGACTAGCAGAGTCATTTTATCACTGGCCCTGTCATTAATGACTGGCCCTGTCATTAATGACTGGCCCACTCATTTCATCACTGGCCCTGTCATTAATGACTGGCCCTGTCCTAAATGACTGGGTCAGTCATTTTATCACTGGCCCTGTCATTTTATGACTGGTACTGTCATTTTATGACTGGCCAAGTCATTTTATGACTGGCAGAGTCATTTTATCACTGGCCCTGTCATTAATGACTGGCCCTGTCATTAATGACTGGCCCTGTCATTAATGACTGGCCCAGTCATTTTATCACTGGCCCTGTCATTAATGAGTGGCCCTGTCATTAATGACTGGCCCAGTCATTTTATCACTGGCCCTGTCATTTTATGACTGGTTCTGTCATTTTATGACTGGCCAAGTCCATTTATGACTGGCAGAGTCATTTTATCACTGGCCCTGTCATTAATGACTGGCCCTGTCATTAATGAAAGGCCCAGTCATTTTATCACTGGCCCTGTCATTTTATAACTGGTTCTGTCATTAATGACTGGCTTAGTCATATTATCACTGGTCCTATCTTTTTATGACTGGTTCTGTCATTTTATGACTTGCCAAGTCATTTTATGACTGGTAGAGTCATTTTATCACTGGCCCTGTCATAAATGACTGGCCCTGTCATTAATGACGGGCCCAGGCATTTTATCACTGGCCCTGTCATTAATGACTGGCCCTGTCATTAATGACAGGCCCAGTCATTTTATAACTGGCCCTGTCATTTTATAAATGGTTCTGTCATTTTATGACTTGCCAAGTAATTTTATGACTTGCCAAGTCATTTTATGACTGGCAGAGTCATTTTCTAACTGGCCCTGTCATTAATGACTGGCCCTGTCATTAATGACTGGCCAAGTCATTTTATCACTGGCCCTGTCATTAATGACTGGCGAAGTCATTAATGACTGTCCCCGTCATTTTACCCTGGCCCTGTCATTTTATGACTGGTTCTGTCATTTTATGACTGGCCAAGTTATTTTATGACTGGCAGAGTCATTTTATCACTGGCCCTGTCATTGATGATAGGCCAGTCATTTTATCCCTGGCCCTGTCATTAATGACTGTGCCAGTCATTTTATCACTGGCCCTGTCATTTAATGACTGGTTCTGTCATTTTATGACTGGCCAAGTCCATTTATGACTGGCAGAGTCATTTTATCACTGGCCCTGTCATTAATGACTGGCCCTGTCATTAATGACGGGCCCAGTCATTTTATCACTGGCCTTGTCATTAATGACAGGCCCTGTCATTAATGACTGGCCCAGTCATTTTATCATTGGCCCTGTCATTTTATGACTGGTTCTGTCATTTTATGCCTGGCCAAGTCATTTTATGACTGGGAGAGTCATTTTATCACTGGCCCTGTCATTAATGACTGGCCCTGTCATTAATAACTGGCCCAGTCATTTTATCATTGGCCCTGTCATTAATGACTGGCCCTGTCATTAATGACTGGCCCCGTCATTTTATCACTGGTCCTGTCATTTTATGACTGGTTCTGTCATTTTATGACTGGCCAAGTTATTTTATGACTAGCAGAGTCATTTTATCACTGGCCCTGTCATTAATGACTGGCCCTGTCATTAATGAATGGCACACTCATTTTATCACTGGCCCTGTCATTAATGACTGGCCCTGTCATTAATGACTGGGTCAGTCTTTTTATCACTGGCCCTGTCATTTTATGACTGGTTCTGTCATTTTATGACTGGCCAAGTAATTTTATGATTGGCAGAGTCATTTTATCACTGGCCCTGTCCAAAATGACTGGCCTTGTCATTAATGACGGGCCCAGTCATTAATGACTGGCACACTCATTTTATCACTGGCCCTGTCATTAATGACTGGCACACTCATTTTATCACTGGCCCTGTCATTAATGACTGGCCCTGTCATTAATGACTGGGTCAGTCATTTTATCACTGGCCCTGTCATTTTATGACTGGTTCTGTCATTTTATGACTGGCCAAGTCATTTTATGACTGGCAGAGTCATTTTATCACTGGCCCTGTCATTCATGACTGGCCCTGTCATTAATGACTGGCCCTGTCATTAATGACTGGCCCAGTCATTTTATCACTGGCCCTGTCATTAATGACTGGCCCTGTCATTAATGACTGGCCCAGTCATTTTATCACTGGCCCTGTCATTTAATGACTGGTTCTGTCATTTTATGACTGGCCAAGTCATTTTATGCCTGGCAAAGTCATTTTATCCCTGGCCCTGTCATTAATGACTGGCCCTGTCATTAATGACTGGTGAAGTCATTTCATCACTGGCCCTGTCATTAATGACTGGAAAAGTCATTTTATAACTGGCCCTGTCATTAATGACTGGCCCTGTCATTAATGACTGGCCCCGTCATTTTATCACTGGCCCTGTCCTTAATGACTGGCCGTGTCATTAATGACTGGCCCAGTCATTTTATCACTGGCCCTGTCATTAATGACTGGCCCTGTTATTAATGACTGGCCCCGTCATTTTATCACTGGCCCTGTCATTTTATGACTGGTTCTGTCATTTTATGACTGGCCAAGTTATTTTATGACTAGCAGAGTCATTTTATCACTGGCCCTGTCATTAACGACTGGCCCTGTCATTAATGACTGGCCCACTCTTTTTATCACTGGCCCCTTCATTAATGACTGGCCCTGTCATTAATGACTGGGTCAGTCATTTTATCACTGGCCCTGTCATTTTATGACTGGTTCTGTCATTTTATGACTGGCCAAGTCATTTTATGACTGGCAGAGTCATTTTATCACTGGCCCTGTCATTAATGACTGGCCCTGTCATTAATGACTGGCCCTGTCATTAATGACTGGCCCAGTCATTTTATCACTGGCCCTGTCATTAATGACTGGCCCTGTCATTAATGACTAGCCCAGTCATTTTATCACTGGCCCTGTCATTTTATGACTGGTTCTGTCATTTTATGACTGGCCAAGTCCATTTATGACTGGCAGAGTCATTTTATCACTGGCCCTTTCATTAATGACTGGCCCTGTCATTAATGACGGGCCCAGTCATTTTATCACTGGCCCTGTCAATAATGACTGGCCCTGTCATTAATGAAAGGCCCAGTCATTTTATCACTGGCCCTGTCATTTTATGACTGGTTCTGTCATTAATGACTAGCTTAGTCATATTATCACTGGCCCTATCTTTTTATGACTGGTTCTGTCATTTTATGACTTGCCAAGTCATTTTATGACTGGTAGAGTCATTTTATCACTGGCCCTGTCATTAATGACTGGCCCTGTCATTAATGACTGGCCCTGTCATTAATGACTGGCACACTCGTTTTATCACTGGCCCTGTCATTAATGACTGGCCCTGTCATTAATGACTGGGTCAGTCATTTTATCACTGGCCCTGTCATTTTATGACTGGTTGTGTCATTTTATGACTGGCCAAGTCATTTTCAGACTTGCAGAGTCATTTCATCACTGGCCCAGTCATTAATGACTGGCCCTGTCATTAATGACTGGCCCTGTCATTAATGACTGGCCCAGTCATTTTATCACTGGCCCTGTCATTAATGACTGGCCCTGTCATTAATGACTGGCCCAGTCATTTTATCACTGGCCTTGTCATTTTATGACTGGTTCTGTCATTTTATGACTGGCCAAGTCCATTTATGACTGGCAGAGTCATTTTATCACTGGCCCTGTCATTAATGACTGGCCCTGTCATTAATGACTGGCACACTCATTTTATCACTGGCCCTGTCATTAATGACTGGCACACTCATTTTATCACTGGCCCTGTCATTAATGACTGGCCCTGTCATTAATGACTGGGTCAGTCATTTTATCACTGGCCCTGTCATTTTATGACTGGTTCTGTCATTTTATGACTGGCCAAGTCATTTTATGACTGGCAGAGTCATTTTATCACTGGCCCTGTCATTAATGACTGGCCCTGTCATTAATGACTGGCCCTGTCATTAATGACTGGCCCAGTCATTTTATCACTGGCCCTGTCATTAATGACTGGCCCTGTCATTAATGACTGGCCCAGTCATTTTATCTCTGGCCTTGTCATTTTATGACTGGTTCTGTCATTTTATGACTGGCCAAGTCCATTTATGACTGGCAGAGTCATTTTATCACTGGCCCTGTCATAAATGACTGGCCCTGTCATTAATGACGGGCCCAGTCATTTTATCACTGGCCCTGTCATTAATGACTGGCCCTGTCATTAATGAAAAGCCCAGTCATTTTATCACTGGCCCTGTCATTTTATGACTGGTTCTGTCATTAATGACTGGCTTAGTCATTTTATGACTGGTAGAGTCATTTTATCACTGGCCCTGTCATAAATGACTGGCCCTGTCATTAATGACGGGCCCAGGCATTTTATAACTGGCCCTGTCATTTTATGAATGTTTATGTCATTTTATGACTTGCCAAGTAATTTTATGACTTGCAAAGTCATTTTATGACTGGCAGAGTCATTTTATAACTGGCACTGTCATTAATGACTGGCCCTGTCATTAATGACTGGCCCAGTCATTTTATCACTGGCCCTGTCATTTAATGACTGGTTCTGTCATTTTATGACTGGCCAAGTCCATTTATGACTGGCAGAGTCATTTTATCACTGACCCTGTCATTAATGACTGGCCCTGTCATTAATGACGGGCCCAGTCATTTTATCACTGGCCCTGTCATTAATGACAGGCCCTGTCATTAATGACTGGCCCAGTCATTTTATCACTGGCCCTGTCATTTTATGACTGGTTCTGTCATTTTATGACTGGCCAAGTCATTTTATGACTGGCAGAGTCATTTTATCACTGGCCCAGTCATTTTATCACTGGCCCTGTCATTAATGACTGGCCCTGTCATTAATGACTGGCACAGTCATTTTATCACTGGCCTTGTCATTTTATGACTGGTTCTGTCATTTTATGACTGGCCAAGTCCATTTATGGCTGGAAGAGTCATTTTATCACTGGCCCTGTCATAAATGACTGGCCCTGTCATTAATGACGGGCCCAGTCATTTTATCACTGGCCCTGTCATTAATGACTGGCCCCGTCATTTTATCACTGGCCCTGTCCTTAATGACTGGCCGTGTCATTAATGACTGGCCCAGTCATTTTATCACTGGCCCTGTCATTAATGACTGGCCCTGTTATTAATGACTGGCCCCGTCATTTTATCACTGGCCCTGTCATTTTATGACTGGTTCTGTCATTTTATGACTGGCCAAGTTATTTTATGACTAGCAGAGTCATTTTATCACTGGCCCTGTCATTAACGACTGGCCCTGTCATTAATGACTGGCCCACTCTTTTTATCACTGGCCCCTTCATTAATGACTGGCCCTGTCATTAATGACTGGGTCAGTCATTTTATCACTGGCCCTGTCATTTTATGACTGGTTCTGTCATTTTATGACTGGCCAAGTCATTTTATGACTGGCAGAGTCATTTTATCACTGGCCCTGTCATTAATGACTGGCCCTGTCATTAATGACTGGCCCTGTCATTAATGACTGGCCCAGTCATTTTATCACTGGCCCTGTCATTAATGACTGGCCCTGTCATTAATGACTAGCCCAGTCATTTTATCACTGGCCCTGTCATTTTATGACTGGTTCTGTCATTTTATGACTGGCCAAGTCCATTTATGACTGGCAGAGTCATTTTATCACTGGCCCTTTCATTAATGACTGGCCCTGTCATTAATGACGGGCCCAGTCATTTTATCACTGGCCCTGTCAATAATGACTGGCCCTGTCATTAATGAAAGGCCCAGTCATTTTATCACTGGCCCTGTCATTTTATGACTGGTTCTGTCATTAATGACTAGCTTAGTCATATTATCACTGGCCCTATCTTTTTATGACTGGTTCTGTCATTTTATGACTTGCCAAGTCATTTTATGACTGGTAGAGTCATTTTATCACTGGCCCTGTCATTAATGACTGGCCCTGTCATTAATGACTGGCCCTGTCATTAATGACTGGCACACTCGTTTTATCACTGGCCCTGTCATTAATGACTGGCCCTGTCATTAATGACTGGGTCAGTCATTTTATCACTGGCCCTGTCATTTTATGACTGGTTGTGTCATTTTATGACTGGCCAAGTCATTTTCAGACTTGCAGAGTCATTTCATCACTGGCCCAGTCATTAATGACTGGCCCTGTCATTAATGACTGGCCCTGTCATTAATGACTGGCCCAGTCATTTTATCACTGGCCCTGTCATTAATGACTGGCCCTGTCATTAATGACTGGCCCAGTCATTTTATCACTGGCCTTGTCATTTTATGACTGGTTCTGTCATTTTATGACTGGCCAAGTCCATTTATGACTGGCAGAGTCATTTTATCACTGGCCCTGTCATTAATGACTGGCCCTGTCATTAATGACTGGCACACTCATTTTATCACTGGCCCTGTCATTAATGACTGGCACACTCATTTTATCACTGGCCCTGTCATTAATGACTGGCCCTGTCATTAATGACTGGGTCAGTCATTTTATCACTGGCCCTGTCATTTTATGACTGGTTCTGTCATTTTATGACTGGCCAAGTCATTTTATGACTGGCAGGGTCATTTTATCACTTGCCGTGTCATTAATGACTGGCCCTGTCATTAATGACTGGCCCTGTCATTAATGACTGGCCCAGTCATTTTATCACTGGCCCTGTCATTAATGACTGGCCCTGTCATTAATGACTGGCCCAGTCATTTTATCTCTGGCCTTGTCATTTTATGACTGGTTCTGTCATTTTATGACTGGCCAAGTCCATTTATGACTGGCAGAGTCATTTTATCACTGGCCCTGTCATAAATGACTGGCCCTGTCATTAATGACGGGCCCAGTCATTTTATCACTGGCCCTGTCATTAATGACTGGCCCTGTCATTAATGAAAAGCCCAGTCATTTTATCACTGGCCCTGTCATTTTATGACTGGTTCTGTCATTAATGACTGGCTTAGTCATTTTATGACTGGTAGAGTCATTTTATCACTGGCCCTGTCATAAATGACTGGCCCTGTCATTAATGACGGGCCCAGGCATTTTATAACTGGCCCTGTCATTTTATGAATGTTTATGTCATTTTATGACTTGCCAAGTAATTTTATGACTTGCAAAGTCATTTTATGACTGGCAGAGTCATTTTATAACTGGCACTGTCATTAATGACTGGCCCTGTCATTAATGACTGGCCCAGTCATTTTATCACTGGCCCTGTCATTTAATGACTGGTTCTGTCATTTTATGACTGGCCAAGTCCATTTATGACTGGCAGAGTCATTTTATCACTGACCCTGTCATTAATGACTGGCCCTGTCATTAATGACGGGCCCAGTCATTTTATCACTGGCCCTGTCATTAATGACAGGCCCTGTCATTAATGACTGGCCCAGTCATTTTATCACTGGCCCTGTCATTTTATGACTGGTTCTGTCATTTTATGACTGGCCAAGTCATTTTATGACTGGCAGAGTCATTTTATCACTGGCCCAGTCATTTTATCACTGGCCCTGTCATTAATGACTGGCCCTGTCATTAATGACTGGCACAGTCATTTTATCACTGGCCTTGTCATTTTATGACTGGTTCTGTCATTTTATGACTGGCCAAGTCCATTTATGGCTGGAAGAGTCATTTTATCACTGGCCCTGTCATAAATGACTGGCCCTGTCATTAATGACGGGCCCAGTCATTTTATCACTGGCCCTGTCATTAATGACTGGCCCTGTCATTAATGACTGGCCCAGTCATTTTATCACTGGCCCTGTCATTTTATGACTGGTTCTGTCATTCATGACTGGCTTAGTCATTTTATGACTGGTAGAGTCATTTTATCACTGGCCCTGTCATAAATGACTGGCCCTGTCATTAATGACGGGCCCAGGCATTTTATCACTGGCCCTGTCATTAATGACTGGCCCTGTCATTAATGACAGGCCCAGGCATTTTATAACTGATCCAGTCATTTTATGAATGGTTCTGTCATTTAATGACTTGCCAAGTATTTTTATGACTTGCCAAGTCATTTTATGACTGGCAGAGTCATTTTATTACTGGCCCTGTCATTAATGACTGGCCCTGTCATTAATGACTGGCCCAGTCATTTTATCACTGGCTCTGTCATTTTATGACTTGTTCTGTCATTTTATGACTGGCCAAGTCATTTTATGCCTGGCAGAGTCATTTTATCACTGGCCCTGTCATTAATGACTGGCCCTGTCATTAATGACTGGCGAAGTCATTTTATCACTGGCCCTGTCATTAATGACTGGCGAAGTCATTTTATCACTGGCCCTTTCATTTAATGACTGGTTCTGTCATTAATGACTGGCCCAGTCATTTTATCACTGGCCCTGTCATTTTATCACTGGCCCTGTCATTAATGACTGGCAGAGTCATTTTTATCACTGGCCTAGTCATTAATGACTGGCCCTGTCATTAATGGCTGGCCCAGTCATTTTATCACTGGCCCTGTCATTAATGACTGGCCCTGTCATTAATGACTGGCCCAGTCATTTTATCACTGGCCCTGTCATTTTATGACTTGTTCTGTCATTTTATGACTGGGCAAGTTATTTTATGACTTGCAGAGTCATTTTATCACTGGCCCTGTCATTAATGACTGGCCCAGTCATTTTATCACAGGCCCTGTCATTAATGACTGGCCCTGTCATTAATGACTGTGCCAGTCATTTTATCACTGGCCCTGTCATTTTATGACTGGTTCTGTCATTTTATGACTGGCCAAGTCATTTTATGACTGGCAGAGTCATTTTATCACTGGCCCTGTCATTAATGACTGGCCCTGTCGTTAATGACTGGCCCAGTCATTTTATCACTGGCCCTGTCATTAATGACTGGCCCTGTCATTAATGACTGGCCCTGTCATTAATGACTGGCCCAGTCATTTTATCACTGGCCCTGTCATTTTATGACTGGTTCTGTCATTTTATGACTCCCCAAGTCCATTTATGACTTGCAGAGTCATTTTATCACGGGCCCAGTCATTAATGACGGGCCCAGTGATTTTATCACTGGCCCTGTTATTAATGACAGGCCCTGTCATTAATGACTGGCCCAGTCATTTTATCACTGGCTCTGTCATTTTATGACTTGTTCTGTCATTTTATGACTGGCCAAGTCATTTTATGCCTGGCAGAGTCATTTTATCACTGGCCCTGTCATTAATGACTGGCCCTGTCATTAATGACTGGCCCTGTCATTAATGACTGGCCCTGTCATTAATGACTGGCGAAGTCATTTTATCACTGGCCCTGTCATTAATGACTGGCGAAGTCATTTTATCACTGGCCCTTTCATTTAATGACTGGTTCTGTCATTAATGACTTGCCCAGTCATTTTATCACTGGCCCTGTCATTTTATCACTGGCCCTGTCATTAATGACTGGCAGAGTCATTTTTATCACTGGCCTAGTCATTAATGACTGGCCCTGTCATTAATGGCTGGCCCAGTCATTTTATCACTGGCCCTGTCATTAATGAATGGCCCTGTCATTAATGACTGGCCCAGTCATTTTATCACTGGCCCTGTCATTTTATGACTTGTTCTGTCATTTTATGACTGGCCAAGTTATTTTATGACTTGCAGAGTCATTTTATCACTGGCCCTGTCATTAATGACTGGCCCAGTCATTTTATCACAGGCCCTGTCATTAATGACTGGCCCTGTCATTAATGACTGTGCCAGTCATTTTATCACTGGCCCTGTCTATTTATGACTGGTTCTGTCATTTTATGACTGGCCAAGTCATTTTATGACTGGCAGAGTCATTTTATCACTGGCCCTGTCATTAATGACTGGCCCTGTCGTTAATGACTGGCCCAGTCATTTTATCACTCGCCCTGTCATTAATGACTGGCCCTGTCATTAATGACTGGCCCAGTCATTTTATCACTGGCCCTGTCATTTTATGACTGGTTCTGTCATTTTATGACTCCCCAAGTCCATTTATGACTTGCAGAGTCATTTTATCACGGGCCCAGTCATTAATGACGGGCCCAGTGATTTTATCACTGGCCCTGTTATTAATGACTGGCCCTGTCATTAATGACTTGCCCAGTCATTTTATCACTGGCCCTGTCATTTTATGACTGGTTCTGTCATTTTATGACTGGCCAAGTCATTTTATGACTGGTATAGTCATTTTATCACTGGCCCTGTCATTAATGACTGGCCCTGTCATTAATGACTGGCCCTGTCATTAATGACTGGCCCTGTCATTAATGACATGCCCAGTCATTTTATCACTGGCCCTGTCATTAATGACTGGCCCTGTCATTAATGACTGGCCCCGTCATTTTATCACTGGCCCTCTCATTTTTTGACTGGTTCTGTCATTTTATGACTGGCCAAGTTATTTTATGACTAGCAGAGTCATTTTATCACTGGCCCTGTCATTAATGACTGGCCCTGTCATTAATGACTGGCCCACTCATTTCATCACTGGCCCTGTCATTAATGACTGGCCCTGTCCTTAATGACTGGGTCAGTCATTTTATCACTGGCCCTGTCATTTTATGACTGGTTCTGTCATTTTATGACTGGCCAAGTCATTTTATGACTGGCAGAGTCATTTTATCACTGGCCCTGTCATTAATGACTGGCCCTGTCATTAATGACTGGCCCTGTCATTAATGACTGGCCCAGTCATTTTATCACTGGCCCTGTCATTAATGACTGGCCCTGTCATTAATGACTGGCCCTGTCATTAATGACTGGCCCAGTCATTTTATCACTGGCCCTGTCATTTTATGACTGGTTCTGTCATTTTATGACTGGCCAAGTCCATTTATGACTGGCAGAGTCATTTTATCACTGGCCCTGTCATTAATGACTGGCCCTGTCATTAATGACGGGCCCATTTATTTTATTGCTGGCCCTGTCATTAATGACTGGCCCTGTCATTAATGAAAGGCCCAGTCATTTTATCACTGGCCCTGTCATTTTATAACTGGTTCTGTCATTAATGACTGGCTTAGTCATATTATCACTGGTCCTATCTTTTTATGACTGGTTCTGTCATTTTATGACTTGCCAAGTCATTTTATGACTGGTAGAGTCATTTTATCACTGGCCCTGTCATAAATGACTGGCCCTGTCATTAATGACGGGCCCAGGCATTTTATCACTGGCCCTGTCATTAATGACTGGCCCTGTCATTAATGACAGGCCCAGTCATTTTATACCTGGCCCTCTCATTAATGACTGGCCCTGTCATTAATGACTGGCCAAGTCATTTTATCACTGGCCCTGTCATTAATGACTGGCGAAGTCATTAATGACTGTGCCAGTCATTTTATCACTGGCCCTGTCATTTAATGACTGGTTCTGTCATTTTATGACTGGCCAAGTCCATTTATGACTGGCAGAGTCATTTTATCACTGGCCCTGTCATTAATGACTGGCCCTGTCATTAATGACGGGCCCAGTCATTTTATCACTGGCCTTGTCATTAATGACAGGCCCTGTCATTAATGACTGGCCCAGTCATTTTATCATTGGCCCTGTCATTTTATGACTGGTTCTGTCATTTTATGCCTGGCCAAGTCATTTTATGACTGGTAGAGTCATTTTATCACTGGCCCTGTCATTAATGACTGGCCCTGTCATTAATGACTGGCCCAGTCATTTTATCATTGGCCCTGTCATTAATGACTGGCCCTGTCATTAATGACTGGCCCCGTCATTTTATCACTGGCCCTGTCATTTTATGACTGGTTCTGTCATTTTATGACTGGCCAAGTTATTTTATGACTAGCAGAGTCATTTTATCACTGGCCCTGTCATTAATGACTGGCCCTGTCATTAATGAATGGCACACTCATTTTATCACTGGCCCTGTCATTAATGACTGGCCCTGTCATTAATGACTGGGTCAGTCATTTTATCACAGGCCCTGTCATTTTATGACTGGTTCTGTCATTTTATGACTGGCCAAGTAATTTTATGACTGGCAGAGTCATTTTATCACTGGCCCTGTCCAAAATGACTGGCCTTGTCATTAATGACGGGCCCAGTCATTAATGACTGGCACACTCATTTTATCACTGGCCCTGTCATTAATGACTGGCACACTCATTTTATCACTGGCCCTGTCATTAATGACTGGCCCTGTCATTAATGACTGGGTCAGTCATTTTATCACTGTCCCTGTCATTTTATGACTGGTTCTGTCATTTTATGACTGGCCAAGTCATTTTATGACTGGCAGAGTCATTTTATCACTGGCCCTGTCATTAATGACTGGCCCTGTCATTAATGACTGGCCCAGTCATTTTATCACTGGCCCTGTCATTAATGACTGGCCCTGTCATTAATGACTGGCCCAGTCATTTTATCACTGGCCCTGTCATTTAATGACTGGTTCTGTCATTTTATGACTGGCCAAGTCCATTTATCACTGGCAGAGTCATTTTATCACTGGCCCTGTCATTAATGACTGGCCCTGTCATTAATGACGGGCCCAGTCATTTTATCACTGGCCCTGTCATTAATGACAGGCCCTGTCATTAATGACTGGCCCAGTCATTTTATCACTGGCCCTGTCATTTTATGACTGGTTCTGTCATTTTATGACTGGCCAAGTCATTTTATGCCTGGCAAAGTCATTTTATCACTGGCCCTGTCATTAATGACTGGCCCTGTCATTAATGACTGGCGAAGTCATTTTATCACTGGCCCTGTCATTAATGACTGGCGAAGTCATTTTATCACTGGCCCAGTCATTTTATCACTGGCCCTGTCATTTTATGACTGGTTCTGTCATTTTATGACTGGCCAAGTAATTTTATGACTGGCAGAGTCATTTTATCACTGGCCCTGTCATTAATGACTAGCCCTGTCATTAATGACTGGTCCTGTCATTAATGACTGGCCCACTCATTTTATCACTGGCCCTGTCATTTAATGACTGGTTCTGTCATTAATGACTGGCCCAGTCATTTTATCACTGGCCCTGTCATTTTATCACTGGCCCTGTCATTAATGACTGGCAGAGTCATTTTTATCACTGGCCCAGTCATTAATGACTGGCCCTGTCATTAATGGCTGGCCCAGTCATTTTATCACTGGCCCTGTCATTAATGACTGGCCCTGTCATTAATGACTGGCCCAGTCATTTTATCACTGGCCCTGCAATTTTATTACTTGTTCTGTCATTTTATCACTGGCCCTGTCATTTTATGACTGGTTCTGTCATTTTATGACTGGCCAAGTCATTTTATGACTGGCAGAGTCATTTTATCACTGGCCCTGTCATTAATGACTGGCCCTGTCATTAATGACTAGCCCAGTCATTTTATCACTGGCCCTGTCATTTTATGACTAGTTCTGTCATTTTATGACAGGCCAAGTTATTTTATGACTGGAAGAGTCATTTCATCACTGGCCCTGTCATTAATGACTGGCCCAGTCATTTTATCACAGGCCCTGTCATTAATGACTGGCCCTGTCATTAATGACTGTGCCAGTCATTTTATCACTGGCCCTGTCATTTTATGACTGGTTCTGTCATTTTATGACTGGCCAAGTCATTTTATGACTGGCAGAGTCATTATATAACTGGCCCTGTCATTAATGACTGGCCCTGTCGTTAATGACTGGCCCAGTCATTTTATCACTGGCCCTGTCATTAATGACTGGCCCTGTCATTAATGACTGGCCCAGTCATTTTATCACTGGCCCTGTCATTTTATGACTGGTTCTGTCATTTTATGACTCGCCAAGTCCATTTATGACTGGCAGAGTCATTTTATCACGGGCCCTGTCATTAATGACGGGCCCAGTCATTTTATCACTGGCCCTGTTATTAATGACTGGCCCTGTCATTAATGACTTGCCCAGTCATTTTATCACTGGCCCTGTCATTTTATGACTGGTTCTGTCATTTTATGACTGGCCAAGTCATTTTATGACTGGTATAGTCATTTTATCACTGGCCCTGTCCTTAATGACTGGCACTGTCGTTAATGACTGGCCCAGTCATTTTATCACTGGCCCTGTCATTAATGACTTGCCCTGTCATTAATGACGTGCCCAATCATTTTATCACTGGCCCTGTCATTTTATGACTGGTTCTGTCATTTTATGACTGGCCAAGTCATTTTATGACTGGTAGAGTCATTTTATCACTGGCCCTGTCCTTAATGACTGGCCGTGTCATTAATGACTGGCCCAGTCATTTTATAACTGGCCCTGTCATTAATGACTGGCCCTGTCATTAATGACTGGCCCCGTCATTTTAAAACTGGCCCTGTCATTTTTTGACTGGTTCTGTTATTTTATGACTGGCCAAGTTATTTTATGACTAGCAGAGTCATTTTATCACTGGCCCTGTCATTAATGACTGGCCCTGTCATTAATGACTGGCCCAGTCATTTTATCACTGGCCCTGTCATTAATGACTGGCCCTGTTATTAATGACTGGCCCCGTCATTTTATCACTGGCCCTGTCATTTTATGACTGGTTCTGTCATTTTATGACTGGCCAAGTTATTTTATGACTAGCAGAGTCATTTTATCACTGGCCCTGTCAGTAACGACTGGCCCTGTCATTAATGACTGGCCCACTCTTTTTATCACTGGCCCCTTCATTAATGACTGGCCCTGTCATTAATGACTGGGTCAGTCATTTTATCACTGGCCCTGTCATTTTATGACTGGTTCTGTCATTTTATGACTGGCCAAGTCATTTTATGACTGGCAGAGTCATTTTATCACTGGCCCTGTCATTAATGACTGGCCCTGTCATTAATGACTAGCCCAGTCATTTTATCACTGGCCCTGTCATTTTATGACTGGTTCTGTCATTTTATGACTGGCCAAGTCCATTTATGACTGGCAGAGTCATTTTATCACTGGCCCTTTCATTAATGACTGGCCCTGTCATTAATGACGGGCCCAGTCATTTTATCACTGGCCCTGTCATTAATGACTGGCCCTGTCATTAATGAAAGGCCCAGTCATTTTATCACTGGCCCTGTCATTTTATGACTGGTTCTGTCATTAATGACTAGCTTAGTCATATTATCACTGGCCCTATCTTTTTATGTCTGGTTCTGTCATTTTATGACTTGCCAAGTCATTTTATGACTGGTAGAGTCATTTTATCACTGGCCGTGTCATAAATGACTGGCCCTGTCATTAATGACGGGCCCAGGCATTTTATCACTGGCTATGTCATTAATGACTGGCCCAGTCATTTTATCACAGGCCCTGTCATTAATGACTGGCCCTGTCATTAATGACTGGGCCAGTCTTTTTATCACTGTCCCTGTCATTTTATGACTGGTTCTGTCATTTTATGACTGGCCAAGTCATTTTATGACTGGCAGAGTCATTTTATCACTGGCCCTGTCATTAATGACTGGCCCTGTCGTTAATGACTGGCCCAGTCATTTTATCACTGGCCCTGTCATTAATGACTGGCCCTGTCATTAATGACTGGCCCAGTCATTTTATCACTGGCCCTGTCATTTTATGACTGGTTCTGTCATTTTATGACTCGCCAAGTCCATTTATGACTGGCAGAGTCATTTTATCACGGGCCCTGTCATTAATGACGGGCCCAGTCATTTTATTACTGGCCCTGTCATTTTATGACTGGTTCTGTCATTTTATGACTTGCCAAGTCATTTAATGACTGGTAGAGTCATTTTATCACTGGCCCTGTCATAAATGACTGGCCCTGTCATTAATGACGGGCCCAGGCATTTTATCACTGGCCCTGTCATTAATGACTGGCCCTGTCATTAATGACAGGCCCAGTCATTTTATAACTGGCCCTGTCATTTTATAAATGGTTCTGTCATTTTATGACTTGCCAAGTAATTTTATGACTTGCCAAGTCATTTTATGACTGGCAGAGTCATTTTCTAACAGGCCCTGTCATTAATGACTGGCCCTGTCATTAATGACTGGCCCTGTCATTAATGACGGGCCAAGTCATTTTATCACTGGCCCTGTCATTAATGACAGGCCCTGTCATTAATGACTGGCCCAGTCATTTTATCACTGGCCCTGTCATTTTATGACTGGTTCTGTCATTTTATGCCTGGCCAAGTCATTTTATGACTGGTAGAGTCATTTTTCACTGGCCCTGTCATTAATGACTGGCCCTGTCATTAATGACTGGCCCAGTCATTTTATCACTGGCCCTGTCATTAATGACTGGCCCTGTCATTAATGACTGGCCCCGTCATTTTATCACTGGCCCTGTCATTTTATGACTGGTTCTGTCATTTTATGACTGGCCAAGTTATTTTATGACTAGCAGAGTCATTTTATCACTGGCCCTGTCATTAATGACTGGCCCTGTCATTAATGACTGGCACACTCATTTTATCACTGGCCCTGTCATTAATGACTGGCCCTGTCATTAATGACTGGGTCAGTCATTTTATCACTGGCCCTGTCATTTTATGACTGGTTCTGTCATTTTATGACTGGCCAAGTCATTTTATGACTGGCAGAGTCATTTTATCACTGGCCTTGTCATTAATGACTGGTTCTGTCATTTTATGACTGGCCAAGTCCATTTATGGCTGGCAGAGTCATATTATCACTGGCCCTGTCATTAATGACTGGCCCTGTCATTAATGACGGGCCCAGTCATTTTATCACTGGCCTTGTCATTAATGACAGGCCCTGTCATTAATGACTGGCCCAGTCATTTTATCATTGGCCCTGTCATTTTATGACTGGTTCTGTCATTTTATGCCTGGCCAAGTCATTTTATGACTGGTAGAGTCATTTTATCACTGGCCCTGTCATTTATGACTGGCCCTGTCATTAATGACTGGCCCAGTCATTTTATCAATGGCCCTGTGATTAATGACTGGCCCTGTCATTAATGACTGGCCCCGTCATTTTATCACTGGCCCTGTCATTTTATGACTGGTTCTGTCATTTTATGACTGGCCAAGTTATTTTATGACTAGTAGAGTCATTTTATCACTGGCCCTGTCATTAATGACTGGCCCTGTCATTATTGAATGGCACACTCATTTTATCACTGGCCCTGTCATTAATGACTGGCCCTGTCATTAATGACTGGGTCAGTCATTTTATCACTGGCCCTGTCATTTTATGACTGGTTCTGTCATTTTATGACTTGCCAAGTAATTTTATGACTGGCAGAGTAATTTTATCACTGGCCCTGTCCAAAATGACTGGCCTTGTCATTAACGACGGGCCCAGTCATTAATGACTGGCACACTCATTTTATCACTGGCCCTGTCATTAATGACTGGCACACTCATTTTATCACTGGCCCTGTCATTAATGACTGGGTCAGTCATTTTATCACTGGCCCTGTCATTTTATGACTGGTTCTGTCATTTTATGACTGGCCAAGTCATTTTATGACTGGCAGAGTCATTTTATCACTGGCCCTGTCATTAATGACTGGCCCTGTCATTAATGACTGGCCCAGTCATTTTATCACTGGCCCTGTCATTAATGACTGGCCCTGTCATTAATGACTGGCCCAGTCATTTTATCACTGGCCCTGTCATTTTATGACTGGTTCTGTCATTTTATGACTGGCCAAGTCATTTTATGACTGGCAGAGTCATTTTATCACTGGCCCTGTCATTAATGACTGGCACACTCATTTTATCACTGGCCCTGTCATTAATGACTGGCCCTGTCATTAATGACTGGGTCAGTCATTTTATCACTGTCCCTGTCATTTTATGACTGGTTCTGTCATTTTATGACTGGCCAAGTCATTTTATGACTGGCAGAGTCATTTTATCACTGGCCCTGTCATTAATGACTGGCCCTGTCATTAATGACTGGCCCAGTCATTTTATCACTGGCCCTGTCATTAATGACTGGCCCTGTCATTAATGACTGGCCCAGTCATTTTATCACTGGCCCTGTCATTTAATGACTGGTTCTGTCATTTTATGACTGGCCAAGTCCATTTATGACTGGCAGAGTCATTTTATCACTGGCCCTGTCATTAATGACTGGCCCTGTCATTAATGACTGGCGAAGTCATTTTATCACTGGCCCTGTCATTAATGACTGGCGAAGTCATTTTATCACTGGCCCAGTCATTTTATCACTGGCCCTGTCATTTTATGACTGGTTCTGTCATTTTATGACTGGCCAAGTAATTTTATGACTGGCAGAGTCATTTTATCACTGGCCCTGTCATTAATGACTAGCCCTGTCATTAATGACTGGCCCTGTCATTAATGACTGGCCCACTCATTTTATCACTGGCCCTGTCATTTAATGACTGGTTCTGTCATTAATGACTGGCCCAGTCATTTTATCACTGGCCCTGTCATTTTATCACTGGCCCTGTCATTAATGACTGGCAGAGTCATTTTTATCACTGGCCCAGTCATTAATGACTGGCCCTGTCATTAATGGCTGGCCCAGTCATTTTATCACTGGCCCTGTCATTAATGACTGGCCCTGTCATTAATGACTGGCCCAGTCATTTTATCACTGGCCCTGCAATTTTATGACTTGTTCTGTCATTTTATGACTGGCCAAGTCATTTTATGACTGGTAGAGTCATTTTATCACTGGCCTTGTCATTAATGACTGGCCCTGTCATTATTGACTGGCCCAGTCATTTTATCACTGGCCCTGTCATTAATGACTGGCCCTGTCATTAATGACTGGCCCCGTCATTTTATCACTGGCCCTGTCATTTTATGTCTAGTTCTGTCATTTTATGACAGGCCAAGTTATTTTATGACTGGAGGAGTCATTTCATCACTGGCCCTGTCATTAATGACTGGCCCAGTCATTTTATCACAGGCCCTGTCATTAATGACTGGCCCTGTCATTAATGACTGTGCCAGTCATTTTATCACTGGCCCTGTCATTTTATGACTGGTTCTGTCATTTTATGACTGGCCAAGTCATTTTATGACTGGCAGAGTCATTATATAACTGGCCCTGTCATTAATGACTGGCCCTGTCGTTAATGACTGGCCCAGTCATTTTATCACTGGCCCTGTCATTAATGACTGGCCCTGTCATTAATGACTGGCCCAGTCATTTTATCACTGGCCCTGTCATTTTATGACTGGTTCTGTCATTTTATGACTCGCCAAGTCCATTTATGACTGGCAGAGTCATTTTATCACGGGCCCTGTCATTAATGACGGGCCCAGTCATTTTATCACTGGCCCTGTTATTAATGACTGGCCCTGTCATTAATGACTTGCCCAGTCATTTTATCACTGGCCCTGTCATTTTATGACTGGTTCTGTCATTTTATGACTGGCCAAGTCATTTTATGACTGGTATAGTCATTTTATCACTGGCCCTGTCCTTAATGACTGGCACTGTCGTTAATGACTGGCCCAGTCATTTTATCACTGGCCCTGTCATTAATGACTGGCCCTGTCATTAATGACGTGCCCAATCATTTTATCACTGGCCCTGTCATTTTATGACTGGTTCTGTCATTTTATGATTGGCCAAGTCATTTTATGACTGGTAGAGTCATTTTATCACTGGCCCTGTCCTTAATGACTGGCCGTGTCATTAATGACTGGCCCAGTCATTTTATAACTGGCCCTGTCATTAATGACTGGCCCTGTCATTAATGACTGGCCCCGTCATTTTATCACTGGCCCTGTCATTTTTTGACTGGTTCTGTTATTTTATGACTGGCCAAGTTATTTTATGACTAGCAGAGTCATTTTATCACTGGCCCTGTCATTAATGACTGGCCCTGTCATTAATGACTGGCCCAGTCATTTTATCACTGGCCCTGTCATTAATGACTGGCCCTGTTATTAATGACGTGCCCCGTCATTTTATCACTGGCCCTGTCATTTTATGACTGGTTCTGTCATTTTATGACTGGCCAAGTTATTTTATGACTAGCAGAGTCATTTTATCACTGGCCCTGTCATTAACGACTGGCCCTGTCATTAATGACTGGCCCACTCTTTTTATCACTGGCCCCTTCATTAATGACTGGCCCTGTCATTAATGACTGGGTCAGTCATTTTATCACTGGCCCTGTCATTTTATGACTGGTTCTGTCATTTTATGACTGGCCAAGTCATTTTATGACTGGCAGAGTCATTTTATCACTGGCCCTGTCATTAATGACTGGCCCTGTCATTAATGACTAGCCCAGTCATTTTATCACTGGCCCTGTCATTTTATGACTGGTTCTGTCATTTTATGACTGGCCAAGTCCATTTATGACTGGCAGAGTCATTTTATCACTGGCCCTTTCATTAATGACTGGCCCTGTCATTAATGACGGGCCCAGTCATTTTATCACTGGCCCTGTCATTAATGACTGGCCCTGTCATTAATGAAAGGCCCAGTCATTTTATCACTGGCCCTGTCATTTTATGACTGGTTCTGTCATTAATGACTAGCTTAGTCATATTATCACTGGCCCTATCTTTTTATGACTGGTTCTGTCATTTTATGACTTGCCAAGTCATTTTATGACTGGTAGAGTCATTTTATCACTGGCCCTGTCATAAATGACTGGCCCTGTCATTAATGACGGGCCCAGGCATTTTATCACTGGCTATGTCATTAATGACTGGCCCAGTCATTTTATCACAGGCCCTGTCATTAATGACTGGCCCTGTCATTAATGACTGTGCCAGTCATTTTATCACTGTCCCTGTCATTTTATGACTGGTTCTGTCATTTTATGACTGGCCAAGTCATTTTATGACTGGCAGAGTCATTTTATCACTGGCCCTGTCATTAATGACTGGCCCTGTCGTTAATGACTGGCCCAGTCATTTTATCACTGGCCCTGTCATTAATGACTGGCCCTGTCATTAATGACTGGCCCAGTCATTTTATCACTGGCCCTGTCATTTTATGACTGGTTCTGTCATTTTATGACTCGCCAAGTCCATTTATGACTGGCAGAGTCATTTTATCACGGGCCCTGTCATTAATGACGGGCCCAGTCATTTTATTACTGGCCCTGTCATTTTATGACTGGTTCTGTCATTTTATGACTTGCCAAGTCATTTTATGACTGGTAGAGTCATTTTATCACTGGCCCTGTCATAAATGACTGGCCCTGTCATTAATGACGGGCCCAGGCATTTTATCACTGGCCCTGTCATTAATGACTGGCCCTGTCATTAATGACAGGCCCAGTCATTTTATAACTGGCCCTGTCATTTTATAAATGGTTATGTCATTTTATGACTTGCCAAGTAATTTTATGACTTGCCAAGTCATTTTATGACTGGCAGAGTCATTTTCTAACTGGCCCTGTCATTAATGACTGGCCCTGTCATTAATGACTGGCCCTGTCATTAATGACGGGCCAAGTCATTTTATCACTGGCCCTGTCATTAATGACAGGCCCTGTCATTAATGACTGGCCCAGTCATTTTATCACTGGCCCTGTCATTTTATGACTGGTTCTGTCATTTTATGCCTGGCCTAGTCATTTTATGACTGGTAGAGTCATTTTTCACTGGCCCTGTCATTAATGACTGGCCCTGTCATTAATGACTGGCCCAGTCATTTTATCACTGGCCCTGTCATTAATGACTGGCCCTGTCATTAATGACTGGCCCCGTCATTTTATCACTGGCCCTGTCATTTTATGACTGGTTCTGTCATTTTATGACTGGCCAAGTTATTTTATGACTAGCAGAGTCATTTTATCACTGGCCCTGTCATTAATGACTGGCCCTGTCATTAATGACTGGCACACTCATTTTATCACTGGCCCTGTCATTAATGACTGGCCCTGTCATTAATGACTGGGTCAGTCATTTTATCACTGGCCCTGTCATTTTATGACTGGTTCTGTCATTTTATGACTGGCCAAGTCATTTTATGACTGGCAGAGTCATTTTATCACTGGCCCTGTCATTAATGACTGGTTCTGTCATTTTATGACTGGCCAAGTCCATTTATGGCTGGCAGAGTCATTATATCACTGGCCCTGTCATAAATGACTGGCCCTGTCATTAATGACGGGCCCAGTCATTTTATCACTGGCCCTGTCATTAATGACTGGACCTGTCATTAATGACTGGCCCAGTAATTTTATCACTGGCCCTGTCATTTTATGACTGGTTCTGTCATTAATGACTGGCTTAGTCATTTTATGACTGGTAGAGTCATTTTATCACTGGCCCTGTCGTAAATGACTGACCCTGTCATTAATGACGGGCCCAGGCATTTTATCACTGGCCCTGTCATTAATGACTGGCCCTGTCATTAATGACAGGCCCAGTCATTTTATAACTGGTCCTGTCATTTTATGAATGGTTCTGTCATTTTATGACTTGCCAAGTAATTTTATGACTTGCCAAGTCATTTTATGACTGGCAGAGTCATTTTATTACTGGCCCTGTCATTAATGACTGGCCCTGTCATTAATGACTGGCCCAGTCATTTTATCGTTGGCTCTGTCATTTTATGACTTGTTCTGTCATTTTATGACTGGCCAAGTCATTTTATGCCTGGCAGAGTCATTTTATCACTGGCCCTGTCAATAATGACTGGCCCTGTCATTAATGACTGGCCCTGTCATTAATGACTGGCGAAGTCATTTTATCACTGGCCCTGTCATTAATGACTGGCGAAGTCATTTTATCACTGGCCCAGTCATTTTATCACTGGCCCTTTCATTTAATGACTGGTTCTGTCATTAATGACTGGCCCAGTCATTTTATCACTGGCCCTGTCATTTTATCACTGGCCCTGTCATCAATGACTGGCAGAGTCATTTTTATCACTGGCCCAGTCATTAATGACTGGCCCTGTCATTAATGGCTGGCCCAGTCATTTTATCACTGGCCCTGTCATTAATGACTGGCCCTGTCATTAATGACTGGCCCAGTCATTTTATCACTAGCCCTGTCATTTTATGACTTGTTCTGTCATTTTATGACTGGCCAAGTCATTTTATGACTGGTAGAGTCATTTTATCACTGGCCCTGTCATTAATGACTGGCCCAGTCATTAATGACTGGCCCAGTCATTTTATCACTGGCCCTGTCATTAATGACTGGCCCCGTCATTTTATCACTGGCCCTGTCATTTTATGACTGGTTCTGTCATTTTATGACAGGCCAAGTTATTTTATGACTTGCAGAGTCATTTTATCACTGGCCCTGTCATTAATGACTGGCCCAGTCATTTTATCACAGGCCCTGTCATTAACGACTGGCCCTGTCATTAATGACTGTGCCAGTCATTTTATCACTGGCCCTGTCATTTTATGACTGGTTCTGTCATTTTATGACTAGCCAAGTCATTTTATGACTGGCAGAGTCATTTTATCACTGGCTCTGTCATTAATGACTGGCCCTGTCGTTAATGATTGGCCCAGTCATTTTATCACTGGCCCTGTCATTAATGACTGGCCCTGTCATTAATGACTGGCCCAGTCAATTTATCACTGGCCCTGTCATTTTATGACTGGTTCTGTCATTTTATGACTCGCCAAGTCCATTTATGACTGGCAGAGTCATTTTATCACGGGCCCTGTCATTAATGACTGGCCCAGTCATTTTATCACTGGCCCTGTTATTAATGACTGGCCCTGTCATTAATGACTTGCCCGGTCATTTTATCACTGGCCCTGTCATTTTATGCCTGGTTCTGTCATTTTATGACTGGCCAAGTCATTTTATGACTGGTATAGTCATTTTATCACTGGCCCTGTCATTAATGACTGGCCCTGTCATTAATGACTGGCCCAGTCATTTTATCATTGGCCCTGTCATTAATGACTGGCCCTGTCATTAATGACTGGCCCCGTCATTTTAACACTGGCCCTGTCATTTTATGACTGGTTCTGTCATTTTATGACTGGCCAAGTTATTTTATGACTAGCAGAGTCATTTTATCACTGGCCCTGTCATTAATGACTGGCCCTGTCATTAATGAATGGCACACTCATTTTATCACTGGCCCTGTCATTAATGACTGGCCCTGTCATTAATGACTGGGTCAGTCATTTTATCACTGGCCCTGTCATTTTATGACTGGTTCTGTCATTTTATGACTGGCCAAGTAATTTTATGACTGGCAGAGTCATTTTATCACTGGCCCTGTCCAAAATGACTGGCCTTGTCATTAATGACGGGCCCAGTCATTAATGACTGGCACACTCATTTTATCACTGACCCTGTCATTAATGACTGGCACACTCATTTTATCACTGGCCCTGTCATTAATCACTGGCCCTGTCATTAATGACTGGGTCAGTCATTTTATCACTGGCCCTGTCATTTTATGACTGGTTCTGTCATTTTATGACTGGCCAAGTCATTTTATGACTGGCGGAGTCATTTTATCACTGGCCCTGTCATTAATGACTGGCCCTGTCATTAATGACTGGCCCTGTCATTAATGACTGGCCCAGTCATTTTATCACTGGCCCTGTCATTAATGACTGGCCCTGTCATTAATGACTGGCCCAGTCATTTTATCACTGGCCCTGTCATTTAATGACTGGTTCTGTCATTTTATGACTGGCCAAGTCCATTTATGACTGGCAGAGTCATTTTATCACTGGCCCTGTCATTAATGACTGGCCCTGTCATTAATGACGGGCCCAGTCATTTTATCACTGGCCCTGTCATTTTATGACTGGTTCTGTCATTTTATGACTGGCCAAGTCATTTTATGCCTGGCAAAGTCATTTTATCACTGGCCCTGTCATTAATGACTGGCCCTGTCATTAATGACTGGCGAAGTCATTTTATCACTGGCCCTGTCATTAATGACTGGCGAAGTCATTTTATCACTGGCCCAGTCATTTTATCACTGGCCCTGTCATTTTATGACTGGTTCTGTCATTTTATGACTGGCCAAGTAATTTTATGACTGGCAGAGTCATTTTATCACTGGCCCTGTCATTAATGACTAGCCCTGTCATTAATGACTGGTCCTGTCATTAATGACTGGCCCACTCATTTTATCACTGGCCCTGTCATTTAATGACTGGTTCTGTCATTAATGACTGGCCCAGTCATTTTATCACTGGCCCTGTCATTTTATCACTGGCCCTGTCATTAATGACTGGCAGAGTCATTTTTATCACTGGCCCAGTCATTAATGACTGGCCCTGTCATTAATGGCTGGCCCAGTCATTTTATCACTGGCCCTGTCATTAATGACTGGCCCTGTCATTAATGACTGGCCCAGTCATTTTATCACTGGCCCTGCAATTTTATGACTTGTTCTGTCATTTTATGACTGGCCAAGTCATTTTATGACTGGTAGAGTCATTTTATCACTGGCCCTGTCATTAATGACTGGCCCCGTCATTTTATCACTGGCCCTGTATTTTTATGACTAGTTCTGTCATTTTATGACAGGCCAAGTTATTTTATGACTGGAGGAGTCATTTCATCACTGGCCCTGTCATTAATGACTGGCCCAGTCATTTTATCACAGGCCCTGTCATTAATGACTTGCCCTGTCATTAATGACTCTGCCAGTCATTTTATCACTGGTCCTGTCATTTTATGACTGGTTCTGTCATTTTATGACTGGCCAAGTCATTTTATGACTGGCAGAGTCATTATATAACTGGCCCTGTCATTAATGACTGGCCCTGTCGTTAATGACTGGCCCAGTCATTTTATCACTGGCCCTGTCATTAATGACTGGCCCTGTCATTAATGACTGGCCCAGTCATTTTATCACTGGCCCTGTCATTTTATGACTGGTTCTGTC
This sequence comes from Platycnemis pennipes, assembly GCA_933228895.1. Taxonomy (NCBI): domain Eukaryota; kingdom Metazoa; phylum Arthropoda; class Insecta; order Odonata; family Platycnemididae; genus Platycnemis; species Platycnemis pennipes. The sequence continues at coordinate 72,983,713 of OW121846.1, read as the reverse complement.
ATTTTATGACTCGCCAAGTCCATTTATGACTGGCAGAGTCATTTTATCACGGGCCCTGTCATTAATGACGGGCCCAGTCATTTTATCACTGGCCCTGTTATTAATGACTGGCCCTGTCATTAATGACTTGCCCAGTCATTTTATCACTGGCCCTGTCATTTTATGACTGGTTCTGTCATTTTATGACTGGCCAAGTCATTTTATGACTGGTATAGTCATTTTATCACTGGCCCTGTCCTTAATGACTGGCACTGTCGTTAATGACTGGCCCAGTCATTTTATCACTGGCCCTGTCATTAATGACTGGCCCTGTCATTAATGACGTGCCCAATCATTTTATCACTGGCCCTGTCATTTTATGACTGGCTCTGTCATTTTATGACTGGCCAAGTCATTTTATGACTGGTAGAGTCATTTTATCACTGGCCCTGTCCTTAATGACTGGCCGTGTCATTAATGACTGGCCCAGTCATTTTATAACTGGCCCTGTCATTAATGACTGGCCCCGTCATTTTATCACTGGCCCTGTCATTTTTTGACTGGTTCTGTTATTTTATGACTGGCCAAGTTATTTTATGACTAGCAGAGTCATTTTATCACTGGCCCTGTCATTAATGACTGGCCCTGTCATTAATGACTGGCCCTGTTATTAATGACTGGCCCCGTCATTTTATCACTGGCCCTGTCATTTTATGACTGGTTCTGTCATTTTATGACTGGCCAAGTTATTTTATGACTAGCAGAGTCATTTTATCACTGGCCCTGTCATTAACGACTGGCCCTGTCATTAATGACTGGACCACTCTTTTTATCACTGGCCCCTTCATTAATGACTGGCCCTGTCATTAATGACTGGGTCAGTCATTTTATCACTGGCCCTGTCATTTTATGACTGGTTCTGTCATTTTATGACTGGCCAAGTCATTTTATGACTGGCAGAGTCATTTTGTCACTGGCCCTGTCATTAATGACTGGCCCTGTCATTAATGACAGGCCCTGTCATTAATGACTGGCCCAGTCATTTTATCACTGGCCCTGTCATTAATGACTGGCCCTGTCATTAATGACTAGCCCAGTCATTTTATCACTGGCCCTGTCATTTTATGACTGGTTCTGTCATTTTATGACTGGCCAAGTCCATTTATGACTGGCAGAGTCATTTTATCACTGGCCCTTTCATTAATGACTGGCCCTGTCATTAATGACGGGCCCAGTCATTTTATCACTGGCCCTGTCATTAATGACTGGCCCTGTCATTAATGAAAGGCCCAGTCATTTTATCACTGGTCCTGTCATTTTATGACTGGTTCTGTCATTAATGACTAGCTTAGTCATATTATCACTGGCCCTATCTTTTTATGACTGGTTCTGTCATTTTATGACTTGCCAAGTCATTTTATGACTGGTAGAGTCATTTTATCACTGGCCCTGTCATTAATGACTGGCCCTGTCATTAATGACTGGCACACTCATTTTATCACTGGCCCTGTCATTAATGACTGGCCCTGTCATTAATGACTGGGTCAGTCATTTTATCACTGGCCCTGTCATTTTATGACTGGTTGTGTCATTTTATGACTGGCCAAGTCATTTTCAGACTGGCAGAGTCATTTCATCACTGGCCCAGTCATTAATGACTGGCCCTGTCATTAATGACTGGCCCTGTCATTAATGACTGGCCCAGTCATTTTATCACTGGCCCTGTCATTAATGACTGGCCCTGTCATTAATGACTGGGTCAGTCATTTTATCACTGGCCCTGTCATTTTATGACTGGTTCTGTCATTTTATGACTGGCCAAGTCATTTTATGACTGGCAGAGTCATTTTATCACTGGCCCTGTCATTAATGACTGGCCCTGTCATTAATGACTGGCCCAGTCATTTTATCACTGGCCCTGTCATTAATGACTGGCCCTGTCATTAATGACTGGCCCAGTCATTTTATCTCTGGCCTTGTCATTTTATGACTGGTTCTGTCATTTTATGACTGGCCAAGTCCATTTATGACTGGCAGAGTCATTTTATCACTGGCCCTGTCATAAATGACTGGCCCTGTCATTAATGACGGGCCCAGTCATTTTATCACTGGCCCTGTCATTAATGACTGGCCCTGTCATTAATGAAAAGCCCAGTCATTTTATCACTGGCCCTGTCATTTTATGACTGGTTCTGTCATTAATGACTGGCTTAGTCATTTTATGACTGGTAGAGTCATTTTTTCACTGGCCCTGTCATAAATGACTGGCCCTGTCATTAATGACGGGCCCAGGCATTTTATCACTGGCCCTGTCATTAATGACTGGCCCTGTCATTAATGACAGGCCCAGTCATTTTATAACTGGCCCTGTCATTTTATGAATGGTTATGTCATTTTATGACTTGCCAAGTAATTTTATGACTTGCAAAGTCATTTTATGACTGGCAGAGTCATTGTATAACTGGCACTGTCATTAATGAGTGGCCCTGTCATTAATGACTGGCCCAGTCATTTTATCACTGGCCCTGTCATTTAATGACTGGTTCTGTCATTTTATGACTGGCCAAGTCCATTTATGACTGGCAGAGTCATTTTATCACTGGCCCTGTCATTAATGACTGGCCCTGTCATTAATGACGGGCCCAGTCATTTTATCACTGGCCCTGTCATTAATGACAGGCCCTGTCATTAATGACTGGCCCAGTCATTTTATCACTGGCCCTGTCATTTTATGACTGGTTCTGTCATTTTATGACTGGCCAAGTCATTTTATGACAGGCAGAGTCATTTTATCACTGGCCCTGTCATTAATGACTGGCCCTGTCATTAATGACTGGCCCTGTCATTAATGACTGGCCCAGTCATTTTATTACTGGCCCTGTCATTAATGACTGGCCCTGTCATTAATGACTGGCACAGTCATTTTATCACTGGCCTTGTCATTTTATGACTGGTTCTGTCATTTTATGACTGGCCAAGTCCATTTATGGCTGGAAGAGTCATTTTATCACTGGCCCTGTCATAAATGACTGGCCCTGTCATTAATGACGGGCCCAGTCATTTTATCACTGGCCCTGTCATTAATGACTGGCCCTGTCATTAATGACTGGCCCAGTCATTTTATCACTGGCCCAGTCATTTTATGACTGGTTCTGTCATTCATGACTGGCTTAGTCATTTTATGACTGGTAGAGTCATTTTATCACTGGCCCTGTCATAAATGACTGGCCCTGTCATTAATGACGGGCCCAGGCATTTTATCACTGGCCCTGTCATTAATGGCTGGCCCTGTCATTAATGACAGGCCCAGTCATTTTATAACTGATCCAGTCATTTTATGAATGGTTCTGTCATTTAATGACTTGCCAAGTATTTTTATGACTTGCCAAGTCATTTTATGACTGGCAGAGTCATTTTATTACTGGCCCTGTCATTAATGACTGGCCCTCTCATTATTGACTGGCCCAGTCATTTTATCACTGGCTCTGTCATTTTATGACTTGTTCTGTCATTTTATGACTGGCCAAGTCATTTTATGCCTGGCAGAGTCATTTTATCACTGGCCCTGTCATTAATGACTGGCGAAGTCATTTTATCACTGGCCCTGTCATTAATGACTGGCGAAGTCATTTTATCACTGGCCCTTTCATTTAATGACTGGTTCTGTCATTAATGACTGGCCCAGTCATTTTATCACTGGCCCTGTCATTTTATCACTGGCCCTGTCATTAATGACTGGCAGAGTCATTTTTATCACTGGCCCAGTCATTTTATCACTGGCCCTGTCATTAATGACTGGCCCTGTCATTAATGACTGGCCCAGTCATTTTATCACTGGCCCTGTCATTTTATGACTTGTTCTGTCATTTTATGACTGGCCAAGTTATTTTATGACTTGCAGAGTCATTTTATCACTGGCCCTGTCATTAATGACTGGCCCAGTCATTTTATCACAGGCCCTGTCATTAATGACTGGCCCTGTCATTAATGACTGTGCCAGTCATTTTATCACTGGCCCTGTCATTTTATGACTGGTTCTTACATTTTATGACTGGCCAAGTCATTTTATGACTGGCAGAGTCATTTTATCACTGGCCCTGTCATTAATGACTGGCCCTGTCGTTAATGACTGGCCCAGTCATTTTATCACTCGCCCTGTCATTAATGACTGGCCCTGTCATTAATGACTGGCCCAGTCATTTCATCACTGGCCCTGTCATTTTATGACTGGTTCTGTCATTTTATGACTCCCCAAGTCCATTTATGACTTGCAGAGTCATTTTATCACGGGCCCAGTCATTAATGACGGGCCCAGTGATTTTATCACTGGCCCTGTTATTAATGACTGGCCCTGTCATTAATGACTTGCCCAGTCATTTTATCACTGGCCCTGTCATTTTATGACTGGTTCTGTCATTTTATGACTGGCCATGTCATTTTATGACTGGTATAGTCATTTTATCACTGGCCCTGTCATTAATGACTGGCCCTGTCATTAATGACTGGCCCTGTCATTAATGACTGGCCCTGTCATTAATGACATGCCCAATCATTTTATCACTGGCCCTGTCATTTTATGACTGGTTCTGTCATTTTATGACTGGCCAAGTTATTTTATGACTGGTAGAGTCATTTTATCACTGGCCCTGTCCTTAATGACTGGCCATGTCATTAATGACTGGCCCAGTCATTTTATCACTGGCCCTGTCATTAATGACTGGCCCCGTCATTTTATCACTGGCCCTCTCATTTTTTGACTGGTTCTGTCATTTTATGACTGGCCAAGTTATTTTATGACTAGCAGAGTCATTTTATCACTGGCCCTGTCATTAATGACTGGCCCTGTCATTAATGACTGGCCCACTCATTTCATCACTGGCCCTGTCATTAATGACTGGCCCTGTCCTAAATGACTGGGTCAGTCATTTTATCACTGGCCCTGTCATTTTATGACTGGTTCTGTCATTTTATGACTGGCCAAGTCATTTTATGACTGGCAGAGTCATTTTATCACTGGCCCTGTCATTAATGACTGGCCCTGTCATTAATGACTGGCCCTGTCATTAATGACTGGCCCAGTTATTTTATCACTGGCCCTGTCATTAATGAGTGGCCCTGTCATTAATGACTGGCCCAGTCATTTTATCACTGGCCCTGTCATTTTATGACTGGTTCTGTCATTTTATGACTGGCCAAGTCCATTTATGACTGGCAGAGTCATTTTATCACTGGCCCTGTCATTAATGACTGGCCCTGTCATTAATGACGGGCCCATTTATTTTATTGCTGGCCCTGTCATTAATGACTGGCCCTGTCATTAATGAAAGGCCCAGTCATTTTATCACTGGCCCTGTCATTTTATAACTGGTTCTGTCATTAATGACTGGCTTAGTCATATTATCACTGGTCCTATCTTTTTATGACTGGTTCTGTCATTTTATGACTTGCCAAGTCATTTTATGACTGGTAGAGTCATTTTATCACTGGCCCTGTCATAAATGACTGGCCCTGTCATTAATGACGGGCCCAGGCATTTTATCACTGGCCCTGTCATTAATGACTGGCCCTGTCATTAATGACAGGCCCAGTCATTTTATAACTGGCCCTGTCATTTTATAAATGGTTCTGTCATTTTATGACTTGCCAAGTAATTTTATGACTTGCCATGTCATTTTATGACTGGCAGATACATTTTCTAACTGGCCCTGTCATTAATGACTGGCCCTGTCATTAATGACTGGCCAAGTCATTTTATCACTGGCCCTGTCATTAATGACTGGCGAAGTCATTAATGACTGTCCCCGTCATTTTACCCTGGCCCTGTCATTTTATGACTGGTTCTGTCATTTTATGACTGGCCAAGTTATTTTATGACTGGCAGAGTCATTTTATCACTGGCCCTGTCATTGATGATAGGCCAGTCATTTTATCCCTGGCCCTGTCATTAATGACTGTGCCAGTCATTTTGTCACTGGCCCTGTCATTTAATGACTGGTTCTGTCATTTTATGACTGGCCAAGTCCATTTATGACTGGCAGAGTCATTTTATCACTGGCCCTGTCATTAATGACTGGCCCTGTCATTAATGACGGGCCCAGTCATTTTATCACTGGCCTTGTCATTAATGACAGGCCCTGTCATTAATGACTGGCCCAGTCATTTTATCATTGGCCCTGTCATTTTATGACTGGTTCTGTCATTTTATGCCTGGCCAAGTCATTTTATGACTGGGAGAGTCATTTTATCACTGGCCCTGTCATTAATGACTGGCCCTGTCATTAATAACTGGCCCAGTCATTTTATCATTGGCCCTGTCATTAATGACTGGCCCTGTCATTAATGACTGGCCCCGTCATTTTATCACTGGCCCTGTCATTTTATGACTGGTTCTGTCATTTTATGACTGGCCAAGTTATTTTATGACTAGCAGAGTCATTTTATCACTGGCCCTGTCATTAATGACTGGCCCTGTCATTAATGAATGGCACACTCATTTTATCACTGGCCCTGTCATTAATGACTGGCCCTGTCATTAATGACTGGGTCAGTCATTTTATCACTGGCCCTGTCATTTTATGACTGGTTCTGTCATTTTATGACTGGCCAAGTAATTTTATGACTGGCAGAGTCATTTTATCACTGGCCCTGTCCAAAATGACTGGCCTTGTCATTAATGACGGGCCCAGTCATAAATGACTGGCACACTCATTTTATCACTGGCCCTGTCATTAATGACTGGCACACTCATTTTATCACTGGCCCTGTCATTAATGACTGGCCCTGTCATTAATGACTGGGTCAGTCATTTTATCACTGGCCCTGTCATTTTATGACTGGTTCTGTCATTTTATGACTGGCCAAGTCATTTTATGACTGGCAGAGTCATTTTATCACTGGCCCTGTCATTCATGACTGGCCCTGTCATTAATGACTGGCCCTGTCATTAATGACTGGCCCAGTCATTTTATCACTGGCCCTGTCATTAATGACTGGCCCTGTCATTAATGACTGGCCCAGTCATTTTATCACTGGCCCTGTCTTTTAATGACTGGTTCTGTCATTTTATGACTGGCCAAGTCATTTTATGCCTGGCAAAGTCATTTTATCCCTGGCCCTGTCATTAATGACTGGCCCTGTCATTAATGACTGGCGAAGTCATTTTATCACTGGCCCTGTCATTAATGACTGGAAAAGTCATTTTATAACTGGCCCTGTCATTAATGACTGGCCCTGTCATTAATGACTGGCCCCGTCATTTTATCACTGGCCCTGTCCTTAATGACTGGCCGTGTCATTAATGACTGGCCCAGTCATTTTATCACTGGCCCTGTCATTAATGACTGGCCCTGTTATTAATGACTGGCCCCGTCATTTTATCACTGGCCCTGTCATTTTATGACTGGTTCTGTCATTTTATGACTGGCCAAGTTATTTTATGACTAGCAGAGTCATTTTATCACTGGCCCTGTCATTAACGACTGGCCCTGTCATTAATGACTGGCCCACTCTTTTTATCACTGGCCCCTTCATTAATGACTGGCCCTGTCATTAATGACTGGGTCAGTCATTTTATCACTGGCCCTGTCATTTTATGACTGGTTCTGTCATTTTATGACTGGCCAAGTCATTTTATGACTGGCAGAGTCATTTTATCACTGGCCCTGTCATTAATGACTGGCCCTGTCATTAATGACTGGCCCTGTCATTAATGACTGGCCCAGTCATTTTATCACTGGCCCTGTCATTAATGACTGGCCCTGTCATTAATGACTAGCCCAGTCATTTTATCACTGGCCCTGTCATTTTATGACTGGTTCTGTCATTTTATGACTGGCCAAGTCCATTTATGACTGGCAGAGTCATTTTATCACTGGCCCTTTCATTAATGACTGGCCCTGTCATTAATGACGGGCCCAGTCATTTTATCACTGGCCCTGTCAATAATGACTGGCCCTGTCATTAATGAAAGGCCCAGTCATTTTATCACTGGCCCTGTCATTTTATGACTGGTTCTGTCATTAATGACTAGCTTAGTCATATTATCACTGGCCCTATCTTTTTATGACTGGTTCTGTCATTTTATGACTTGCCAAGTCATTTTATGACTGGTAGAGTCATTTTATCACTGGCCCTGTCATTAATGACTGGCCCTGTCATTAATGACTGGCCCTGTCATTAATGACTGGCACACTCATTTTATCACTGGCCCTGTCATTAATGACTGGCCCTGTCATTAATGACTGGGTCAGTCATTTTATCACTGGCCCTGTCATTTTATGACTGGTTCTGTCATTTTATGACTGGCCAAGTCATTTTATGACTGGCAGAGTCATTTTATCACTGGCCCTGTCATTAATGACTGGCCCTGTCATTAATGACTGGCCCTGTCATTAATGACTGGCCCAGTCATTTTATCACTGGCCCTGTCATTAATGACTGGCCCTGTCATTAATGACTGGCCCAGTCATTTTATCTCTGGCCTTGTCATTTTATGACTGGTTCTGTCATTTTATGACTGGCCAAGTCCATTTATGACTGGCAGAGTCATTTTATCACTGGCCCTGTCATAAATGACTGGCCCTGTCATTAATGACGGGCCCAGTCATTTTATCACTGGCCCTGTCATTAATGACTGGCCCTGTCATTAATGAAAAGCCCAGTCATTTTATCACTGGCCCTGTCATTTTATGCCTGGTTCTGTCATTAATGACTGGCTTAGTCATTTTATGACTGGTAGAGTCATTTTATCACTGTCCCTGTCATAAATGACTGGCCCTGTCATTAATGACGGGCCCAGGCATTTTATAACTGGCCCTGTCATTTTATGAATGTTTATGTCATTTTATGACTTGCCAAGTAATTTTATGACTTGCAAAGTCATTTTATGACTGGCAGAGTCATTTTATAACTGGCACTGTCATTAATGACTGGCCCTGTCATTAATGACTGGCCCAGTCATTTTATCACTGGCCCTGTCATTTAATGACTGGTTCTGTCATTTTATGACTGGCCAAGTCCATTTATGACATGCAGAGTCATTTTATCACTGGCCCTGTCATTAATGACTGGCCCTGTCATTAATGACGGGCCCAGTCATTTTATCACTGGCCCTGTCATTAATGACAGGCCCTGTCATTAATGACTGGCCCAGTCATTTTATCACTGGCCCTGTCATTTTATGACTGGTTCTGTCATTTTATGACTGGCCAAGTCATTTTATGACTGGCAGAGTCATTTTATCACTGGCCCTGTCATTAATGACTGGCCCTGTCATTAATGACTGGCCCTGTCATTAATGACTGGCCCAGTCATTTTATCACTGGCCCTGTCATTAATGACTGGCCCTGTCATTAATGACTGGCACAGTCATTTTATCACTGGCCTTGTCATTTTATGACTGGTTCTGTCATTTTATGACTGGCCAAGTCCATTTATGGCTGGAAGAGTCATTTTATCACTGGTCCTGTCATAAATGACTGGCCCTGTCATTAATGACGGGCCCAGTCATTTTATCACTGGCCCTGTCATTAATGACTGGCCCTGTCATTAATGACTGGCCCAGTCATTTTATCACTGGCCCTGTCATTTTATGACTGGTTCTGTCATTCATGACTGGCTTAGTCATTTTATGACTGGTAGAGTCATTTTATCACTGGCCCTGTCATAAATGACTGGCCCTGTCATTAATGACGGGCCCAGGCATTTTATCACTGGCCCTGTCATTAATGACTGGCCCTGTCATTAATGACAGGCCCAGGCATTTTATAACTGATCCAGTCATTTTATGAATGGTTCTGTCATTTAATGACTTGCCAAGTATTTTTATGACTTGCCAAGTCATTTTATGACTGGCAGAGTCATTTTATTACTGGCCCTGTCATTAATGACTGGCCCTGTCATTAATGACTGGCCCAGTCATTTTATCACTGGCTCTGTCATTTTATGACTTGTTCTGTCATTTTATGACTGGCCAAGTCATTTTATGCCTGGCAGAGTCATTTTATCACTGGCCCTGTCATTAATGACTGGCCCTGTCATTAATGACTGGCCCTGTCATTAATGACTGGCCCTGTCATTAATGACTGGCGAAGTCATTTTATCACTGGCCCTGTCATTAATGACTGGCGAAGTCATTTTATCACTGGCCCTTTCATTTAATGACTGGTTCTGTCATTAATGACTGGCCCAGTCATTTTATCACTGGCCCTGTCATTTTATCACTGGCCCTGTCATTAATGACTGGCAGAGTCATTTTTATCACTGGCCTAGTCATTAATGACTGGCCCTGTCATTAATGGCTGGCCCAGTCATTTTATCACTGGCCCTGTCATTAATGACTGGCCCTGTCATTAATGACTGGCCCAGTCATTTTATCACTGGCCCTGTCATTTTATGACTTGTTCTGTCATTTTATGACTGGCCAAGTTATTTTATGACTTGCAGAGTCATTTTATCACTGGCCCTGTCATTAATGACTGGCCCAGTCATTTTATCACAGGCCCTGTCATTAATGACTGGCCCTGTCATTAATGACTGTGCCAGTCATTTTATCACTGGCCCTGTCATTTTATGACTGGCCAAGTCATTTTATGACTGGCAGAGTCATTTTATCACTGGCCCTGTCATTAATGACTGGCCCTGTCGTTAATGACTGGCCCAGTCATTTTATCACTCGCCCTGTCTTTATGACTGGCCCTGTCATTAATGACTGGCCCAGTCATTTTATCACTGGCCCTGTCATTTTATGACTGGTTCTGTCATTTTATGACTCCCCAAGTCCATTTATGACTTGCAGAGTCATTTTATCACGGGCCCAGTCATTAATGACGGGCCCAGTGATTTTATCACTGGCCCTGTTATTAATGACTGGCCCTGTCATTAATGACTTGCCCAGTCATTTTATCACTGGCCCTGTCATTTTATGACTGGTTCTGTCATTTTATGACTGGCCAAGTCATTTTATGACTGGTATAGTCATTTTATCACTGGCCCTGTCATTAATGACTGGCCCTGTCATTAATGACTGGCCCTGTCATTAATGACTGGCCCTGTCATTAATGACTGGCACACTCATTTTATCACTGGCCCTGTCATTAATGACTGGCCCTGTCATTAATGACTGGGTCAGTCATTTTATCACTGGCCCTGTCATTTTATGACTGGTTGTGTCATTTTATGACTGGCCAAGTCATTTTCAGACTTGCAGAGTCATTTCATCACTGGCCCAGTCATTAATGACTGGCCCTGTCATTAATGACTGGCCCTGTCATTAATGACTGGCCCAGTCATTTTATCACTGGCCCTGTCATTAATGACTGGCCCTGTCATTAATGACTGGCCCAGTCATTTTATCACTGGCCTTGTCATTTTATGACTGGTTCTGTCATTTTATGACTGGCCAAGTCCATTTATGACTGGCAGAGTCATTTTATCACTGGCCCTGTCATTAATGACTGGCCCTGTCATTAATGACTGGCCCTGTCATTAATGACTGGCACACTCATTTTATCACTGGCCCTGTCATTAATGACTGGCACACTCATTTTATCACTGGCCCTGTCATTAATGACTGGCCCTGTCATTAATGACTGGGTCAGTCATTTTATCACTGGCCCTGTCATTTTATGACTGGTTCTGTCATTTTATGACTGGCCAAGTCATTTTATGACTGGCAGAGTCATTTTATCACTGGCCCTGTCATTAATGACTGGCCCTGTCATTAATGACTGGCCCTGTCATTAATGACTGGCCCAGTCATTTTATCACTGGCCCTGTCATTAATGACTGGCCCTGTCATTAATGACTGGCCCAGTCATTTTATCTCTGGCCTTGTCATTTTATGACTGGTTCTGTCATTTTATGACTGGCCAAGTCCATTTATGACTGGCAGAGTCATTTTATCACTGGCCCTGTCATAAATGACTGGCCCTGTCATTAATGACGGGCCCAGTCATTTTATCACTGGCCCTGTCATTAATGACTGGCCCTGTCATTAATGAAAAGCCCAGTCATTTTATCACTGGCCCTGTCATTTTATGACTGGTTCTGTCATTAATGACTGGCTTAGTCATTTTATGACTGGTAGAGTCATTTTATCACTGGCCCTGTCATAAATGACTGGCCCTGTCATTAATGACGGGCCCAGGCATTTTATAACTGGCCCTGTCATTTTATGAATGTTTATGTCATTTTATGACTTGCCAAGTAATTTTATGACTTGCAAAGTCATTTTATGACTGGCAGAGTCATTTTATAACTGGCACTGTCATTAATGACTGGCCCTGTCATTAATGACTGGCCCAGTCATTTTATCACTGGCCCTGTCATTTAATGACTGGTTCTGTCATTTTATGACTGGCCAAGTCCATTTATGACTGGCAGAGTCATTTTATCACTGGCCCTGTCATTAATGACTGGCCCTGTCATTAATGACGGGCCCAGTCATTTTATCACTGGCCCTGTCATTAATGACAGGCCCTGTCATTAATGACTGGCCCAGTCATTTTATCACTGGCCCTGTCATTTTATGACTGGTTCTGTCATTTTATGACTGGCCAAGTCATTTTATGACTGGCAGAGTCATTTTATCACTGGCCCTGTCATTAATGACTGGCCCTGTCATTAATGACTGGCCCTGTCATTAATGACTGGCCCAGTCATTTTATCACTGGCCCTGTCATTAATGACTGGCCCTGTCATTAATGACTGGCACAGTCATTTTATCACTGGCCTTGTCATTTTATGACTGGTTCTGTCATTTTATGACTGGCCAAGTCCATTTATGGCTGGAAGAGTCATTTTATCACTGGCCCTGTCATAAATGACTGGCCCTGTCATTAATGACGGGCCCAGTCATTTTATCACTGGCCCTGTCATTAATGACTGGCCCTGTCATTAATGACTGGCCCAGTCATTTTATCACTGGCCCTGTCATTTTATGACTGGTTCTGTCATTCATGACTGGCTTAGTCATTTTATGACTGGTAGAGTCATTTTATCACTGGCCCTGTCATAAATGACTGGCCCTGTCATTAATGACGGGCCCAGGCATTTTATCACTGGCCCTGTCATTAATGACTGGCCCTGTCATTAATGACAGGCCCAGGCATTTTATAACTGATCCAGTCATTTTATGAATGGTTCTGTCATTTAATGACTTGCCAAGTATTTTTATGACTTGCCAAGTCATTTTATGACTGGCAGAGTCATTTTATTACTAGCCCTGTCATTAATGACTGGCCCTGTCATTGATGACTGGCCCAGTCATTTTATCACTGGCTCTGTCATTTTATGACTTGTTCTGTCATTTTATGACTGGCCAAGTCATTTTATGCCTGGCAGAGTCATTTTATCACTGGCCCTGTCATTAATGACTGGCCCTGTCATTAATGACTGGCCCTGTCATTAATGACTGGCCCTTTCATTAATGACTGGCGAAGTCATTTTATCACTGGCCCTGTCATTAATGACTGGCGAAGTCATTTTATCACTGGCCCTTTCATTTAATGACTGGTTCTGTCATTAATGACTGGCCCAGTCATTTTATCACTGGCCCTGTCATTTTATCACTGGCCCTGTCATTAATGACTGGCAGAGTCATTTTTATCACTGGCCTAGTCATTAATGACTGGCCCTGTCATTAATGGCTGGCCCAGTCATTTTATCACTGGCCCTGTCATTAATGACTGGCCCTGTCATTAATGACTGGCCCAGTCATTTTATCACTGGCCCTGTCATTTTATGACTTGTTCTGTCATTTACGACTGGCCAAGTTATTTTATGACTTGCAGAGTCATTTTATCACTGGCCCTGTCATTAATGACTGGCCCAGTCATTTTATCACAGGCCCTGTCATTAATGACTGGCCCTGTCATTAATGACTGTGCCAGTCATTTTATCACTGGCCCTGTCATTTTATGACTGGTTCTGTCATTTTATGACTGGCCAAGTCATTTTATGACTGGCAGAGTCATTTTATCACTGGCCCTGTCATTAATGACTGGCCCTGTCGTTAATGACTGGCCCAGTCATTTTATCACTCGCCCTGTCATTAATGACTGGCCCTGTCATTAATGACTGGCCCAGTCATTTTATCACTGGCCCTGTCATTTTATGACTGTTTCTGTCATTTTATGACTCCCCAAGTCCATTTATGACTTGCAGAGTCATTTTATCACGGGCCCAGTCATTAATGACGGGCCCAGTGATTTTATCACTGGCCCTGTTATTAATGACTGGCCCTGTCATTAATGACTTGCCCAGTCATTTTATCACTGGCCCTGTCATTTTATGACTGGTTCTGTCATTTTATGACTGGCCAAGTCATTTTATGACTGGTATAGTCATTTTATCACTGGCCCTGTCATTAATGACTGGCCCTGTCATTAATGACTGGCCCTGTCATTAATGACTGGCCCTGTCATTAATGACATGCCCAATCATTTTATCACTGGCCCTGTCATTTTATGACTGGTTCTGTCATTTTATGACTGGCCAAGTTATTTTATGACTGGTAGAGTCATTTTATCACTGGCCCTGTCCTTAATGACTGGCCATGTCATTAATGACTGGCCCAGTCATTTTATCACTGGCCCTGTCATTAATGACTGGCCCTGTCATTAATGACTGGCCCCGTCATTTTATCACTGGCCCTCTCATTTTTTGACTGGTTCTGTCATTTTATGACTGGCCAAGTTATTTTATGACTAGCAGAGTCATTTTATCACTGGCCCTGTCATTAATGACTGGCCCTGTCATTAATGACTGGCCCACTCATTTCATCACTGGCCCTGTCATTAATGACTGGCCCTGTCCTTAATGACTGGGTCAGTCATTTTATCACTGGCCCTGTCATTTTATGACTGGTTCTGTCATTTTATGACTGGCCAAGTCATTTTATGACTGGCAGAGTCATTTTATCACTGGCCCTGTCATTAATGACTGGCCCTGTCATTAATGACTGGCCCTGTCATTAATGACGGGCCCATTTATTTTATTGCTGGCCCTGTCATTAATGACTGGCCCTGTCATTAATGAAAGGCCCAGTCATTTTATCACTGGCCCTGTCATTTTATAACTGGTTCTGTCATTAATGACTGGCTTAGTCATATTATCACTGGTCCTATCTTTTTATGACTGGTTCTGTCATTTTATGACTTGCCAAGTCATTTTATGACTGGTAGAGTCATTTTATCACTGGCCCTGTCATAAATGACTGGCCCTGTCATTAATGACGGGCCCAGGCATTTTATCACTGGCCCTGTCATTAATGACTGGCCCTGTCATTAATGACAGGCCCAGTCATTTTATAACTGGCCCTCTCATTAATGACTGGCCCTGTCATTAATGACTGGCCAAGTCATTTTATCACTGGCCCTGTCATTAATGACTGGCGAAGTCATTAATGACTGTCCCCGTCATTTTACCCCTGGCCCTGTCATTTTATGACTGGTTCTGTCATTTTATCACTGGCCCTGTCATTGGTGATAGGCCAGTCATTTTATCCCTGGCCCTGTCATTAATGACTGTGCCAGTCATTTTATCACTGGCCCTGTCATTTAATGACTGGTTCTGTCATTTTATGACTGGCCAAGTCCATTTATGACTGGCAGAGTCATTTTATCACTGGCCCTGTCATTAATGACTGGCCCTGTCATTAATGACGGGCCCAGTCATTTTATCACTGGCCTTGTCATTAATGACAGGCCCTGTCATTAATGACTGGCCCAGTCATTTTATCATTGGCCCTGTCATTTTATGACTGGTTCTGTCATTTTATGCCTGGCCAAGTCATTTTATGACTGGTAGAGTCATTTTATCACTGGCCCTGTCATTAATGACTGGCCCTGTCATTAATGACTGGCCCAGTCATTTTATCATTGGCCCTGTCATTAATGACTGGCCCTGTCATTAATGACTGGCCCCGTCATTTTATCACTGGCCCTGTCATTTTATGACTGGTTCTGTCATTTTATGACTGGCCAAGTTATTTTATGACTAGCAGAGTCATTTTATCACTGGCCCTGTCATTAATGACTGGCCCTGTCATTAATGAATGGCACACTCATTTTATCACTGGCCCTGTCATTAATGACTGGCCCTGTCATTAATGACTGGGTCAGTCATTTTATCACTGGCCCTGTCATTTTATGACTGGTTCTGTCATTTTATGACTGGCCAAGTAATTTTATGACTGGCAGAGTCATTTTATCACTGGCCCTGTCCAAAATGACTGGCCTTGTCATTAATGACGGGCCCAGTCATTAATGACTGGCACACTCATTTTATCACTGGCCCTGTCATTAATGACTGGCACACTCATTTTATCACTGGCCCTGTCATTAATGACTGGCCCTGTCATTAATGACTGGGTCAGTCATTTTATCACTGTCCCTGTCATTTTATGACTGGTTCTGTCATTTTATGACTGGCCAAGTCATTTTATGACTGGCAGAGTCATTTTATCACTGGCCCTGTCATTAATGACTGGCCCTGTCATTAATGACTGGCCCAGTCATTTTATCACTGGCCCTGTCATTAATGACTGGCCCTGTCATTAACCCTTTCGCGCCGGAGTCCTACGCAGGAAAATGCTTTCCTTCTCACGGGTTCCTCTAGAATATTTTTCCACTCCGTGTACGGAGCTCTCTTGAAGCGAGGCATCGGGCAGGTATTTCTTTACCCCGCTTTGGGACCGGACCCAGCGGGGTTCCCGACCCTTTCCTCGGACACTGACCAGAGATTATCTTCGCCCTTTTCCAAATGAGAACCCACCTCGGACTGTGTCCGCGGTCAACTATTTTTAATACAGTGATTTTTGTTAAATAAATAATAGTAAGACTTTAAGTGGGGGTTAATACATAAATAAATTCCTGTTGTTATAAATACCATTTAGAGATTTTAAACGAAATTCTAATGTTAATATTAAGATATTTAGCACAATAGACATAAAATCAATGGTTACAATAATAATTATTTCTGTTGTTTCGCAATAGAAGACGTCCGCGCATAATCCAACCATACCCGTGTTTTATATAAAAGCACATGCACTTTTTTTGGTGCTATACCTTCATCAGGAAACATTTTTATGTAAATATATTCGCAATGGTAGCGCGAGATAGATTTTTCTGCCTAGAAATTATATATTGTACCTCCAAATATTCCATCACGCGCGCATGCGGTTTTCTTCTAGTTTTAATATAAATGATTACAACATAATGATCACTCTTAGCCGCATTACACAGAACAAATTTGAATGCTTTTCAGCTTGAAAGATACTTTTTAAAGCTGAATGGCAGTTACACCAAAAAGATTCAGTTACAAGAAAGTAAAGTTTATTGACTGCTAATGAATTAACGTAAACCACACCCTTCAGCGGGATTTTCAACCTATAATGTAGATGTATTAGATTTCGCGGTATGTTGCGTGGTATTACCATTACAGTTGTTTTCCAATATATGTTCATAAACAAGTAAAACGGAGAGAAAAATATCGGTACTACCTTATCGTCAAATCATAAAAAAACATACGTCTTAGTTCCTCACTGCAATGAAAAATTCTCCCAAATCGGTTTGAATCTCATTGACAGGTGAACTCTGTTAATAATAACGTTAGAGTTCCGTTTAAAATTTCTAGAGATTCAAAAAAACATAAGGAATTAACTTCTGGAACTAAATAATGCAATTTAGAAACAAATATTATTTTGGTTTTCCCACTGCATAAACAAACAAGTGACCGCGAACAACTGCCGAGTGTGAGGCTCGCGCTGCGAAGAAGGGTCGAGATAATCCCCGCCTCTAAGCCGAGGAAGGGTCTTCAGAGCCGCGAGGAAGGGTCCTTTATGACACCTTGGACCTTTTCTGCCTACCTGACCCCAGCGACGTTTTAAGACGCCCTTCGTTCTCTTGCGTAGAAAAATCAGCGGCGTTTATAAACGGCCTTCGTTCACAGGAGTGAAAAATCAGCGGCGTTTATAAACGGCGTTCGTAGCGAAAGGGTTAATGACTGGCCCAGTCATTTTATCACTGGCCCTGTCATTTAATGACTGGTTCTGTCATTTTATGACTGGCCAAGTCCATTTATGACTGGCAGAGTCATTTTATCACTGGCCCTGTCATTAATGACTGGCCCTGTCATTAATGACGGGCCCAGTCATTTTATCACTGGCCCTGTCATTAATGACAGGCCCTGTCATTAATGACTGGCCCAGTCATTTTATCACTGGCCCTGTCATTTTATGACTGGTTCTGTCATTTTATGACTGGCCAAGTCATTTTATGCCTGGCAAAGTCATTTTATCACTGGCCCTGTCATTAATGACTGGCCCTGTCATTAATGACTGGCGAAGTCATTTTATCACTGGCCCTGTCATTAATGACTGGCGAAGTCATTTTATCACTGGCCCAGTCATTTTATCACTGGCCCTGTCATTTTATGACTGGTTCTGTCATTTTATGACTGGCCAAGTAATTTTATGACTGGCAGAGTCATTTTATCACTGGCCCTGTCATTAATGACTAGCCCTGTCATTAATGACTGGTCCTGTCATTAATGACTGGCCCACTCATTTTATCACTGGCCCTGTCATTTAATGACTGGTTCTGTCATTAATGACTGGCCCAGTCATTTTATCACTGGCCCTGTCATTTTATCACTGGCCCTGTCATTAATGACTGGCAGAGTCATTTTTATCACTGGCCCAGTCATTAATGACTGGCCCTGTCATTAATGGCTGGCCCAGTCATTTTATCACTGGCCCTGTCATTAATGACTGGCCCTGTCATTAATGACTGGCCCAGTCATTTTATCACTGGCCCTGCAATTTTATTACTTGTTCTGTCATTTTATCACTGGCCCTGTCATTTTATGACTGGTTCTGTCATTTTATGACTGGCCAAGTCATTTTATGACTGGCAGAGTCATTTTATCACTGGCCCTGTCATTAATGACTGGCCCTGTCATAAATGACTAGCCCAGTCATTTTATCACTGGCCCTGTCATTTTATGACTAGTTCTGTCATTTTATGACAGGCCAAGTTATTTTATGACTGGAAGAGACATTTCATCACTGGCCCTGTCATTAATGACTGGCCCAGTCATTTTATCACAGGCCCTGTCATTAATGACTGGCCCTGTCATTAATGACTGTGCCAGTCATTTTATCACTGGCCCTGTCATTTTATGACTGGTTCTGTCATTTTATGACTGGCCAAGTCATTTTATGACTGGCAGAGTCATTATATAACTGGCCCTGTCATTAATGACTGGCCCTGTCGTTAATGACTGGCCCAGTCATTTTATCACTGGCCCTGTCATTAATGACTGGCCCTGTCATTAATGACTGGCCCAGTCATTTTATCACTGGCCCTGTCATTTTATGACTGGTTCTGTCATTTTATGACTCGCCAAGTCCATTTATGACTGGCAGAGTCATTTTATCACGGGCCCTGTCATTAATGACGGGCCCAGTCATTTTATCACTGGCCCTGTTATTAATGACTGGCCCTGTCATTAATGACTTGCCCAGTCATTTTATCACTGGCCCTGTCATTTTATGACTGGTTCTGTCATTTTATGACTGGCCAAGTCATTTTATGACTGGTATAGTCATTTTATCACTGGCCCTGTCCTTAATGACTGGCACTGTCGTTAATGACTGGCCCAGTCATTTTATCACTGGCCCTGTCATTAATGACTGGCCCTGTCATTAATGACGTGCCCAATCATTTTATCACTGGCCCTGTCATTTTATGACTGGTTCTGTCATTTTATGACTGGCCAAGTCATTTTATGACTGGTAGAGTCATTTTATCACTGGCCCTGTCCTTAATGACTGGCCGTGTCATTAATGACTGGCCCAGTCATTTTATAACTGGCCCTGTCATTAATGACTGGCCCTGTCATTAATGACTGGCCCCGTCATTTTAAAACTGGCCCTGTCATTTTTTGACTGGTTCTGTTATTTTATGACTGGCCAAGTTATTTTATGACTAGCAGAGTCATTTTATCACTGGCCCTGTCATTAATGACTGGCCCTGTCATTAATGACTGGCCCAGTCATTTTATCACTGGCCCTGTCATTAATGACTGGCCCTGTTATTAATGACTGGCCCCGTCATTTTATCACTGGCCCTGTCATTTTATGACTGGTTCTGTCATTTTATGACTGGCCAAGTTATTTTATGACTAGCAGAGTCATTTTATCACTGGCCCTGTCAGTAACGACTGGCCCTGTCATTAATGACTGGCCCACTCTTTTTATCACTGGCCCCTTCATTAATGACTGGCCCTGTCATTAATGACTGGGTCAGTCATTTTATCACTGGCCCTGTCATTTTATGACTGGTTCTGTCATTTTATGACTGGCCAAGTCATTTTATGACTGGCAGAGTCATTTTATCACTGGCCCTGTCATTAATGACTGGCCCTGTCATTAATGACTAGCCCAGTCATTTTATCACTGGCCCTGTCATTTTATGACTGGTTCTGTCATTTTATGACTGGCCAAGTCCATTTATGACTGGCAGAGTCATTTTATCACTGGCCCTTTCATTAATGACTGGCCCTGTCATTAATGACGGGCCCAGTCATTTTATCACTGGCCCTGTCATTAATGACTGGCCCTGTCATTAATGAAAGGCCCAGTCATTTTATCACTGGCCCTGTCATTTTATGACTGGTTCTGTCATTAATGACTAGCTTAGTCATATTATCACTGGCCCTATCTTTTTATGACTGGTTCTGTCATTTTATGACTTGCCAAGTCATTTTATGACTGGTAGAGTCATTTTATCACTGGCCCTGTCATAAATGACTGGCCCTGTCATTAATGACGGGCCCAGGCATTTTATCACTGGCTATGTCATTAATGACTGGCCCAGTCATTTTATCACAGGCCCTGTCATTAATGACTGGCCCTGTCATTAATGACTGTGCCAGTCTTTTTATCACTGTCCCTGTCATTTTATGACTGGTTCTGTGATTTTATGACTGGCCAAGTCATTTTATGACTGGCAGAGTCATTTTATCACTGGCCCTGTCATTAATGACTGGCCCTGTCGTTAATGACTGGCCCAGTCATTTTATCACTGGCCCTGTCATTAATGACTGGCCCTGTCATTAATGACTGGCCCAGTCATTTTATCACTGGCCCTGTCATTTTATGACTGGTTCTGTCATTTTATGACTCGCCAAGTCCATTTATGACTGGCAGAGTCATTTTATCACGGGCCCTGTCATTAATGACGGGCCCAGTCATTTTATTACTGGCCCTGTCATTTTATGACTGGTTCTGTCATTTTATGACTTGCCAAGTCATTTAATGACTGGTAGAGTCATTTTATCACTGGCCCTGTCATAAATGACTGGCCCTGTCATTAATGACGGGCCCAGGCATTTTATCACTGGCCCTGTCATTAATGACTGGCCCTGTCATTAATGACAGGCCCAGTCATTTTATAACTGGCCCTGTCATTTTATAAATGGTTCTGTCATTTTATGACTTGCCAAGTAATTTTATGACTTGCCAAGTCATTTTATGACTGGCAGAGTCATTTTCTAACTGGCCCTGTCATTAATGACTGGCCCTGTCATTAATGACTGGCCCTGTCATTAATGACGGGCCAAGTCATTTTATCACTGGCCCTGTCATTAATGACAGGCCCTGTCATTAATGACTGGCCCAGTCATTTTATCACTGGCCCTGTCATTTTATGACTGGTTCTGTCATTTTATGCCTGGCCAAGTCATTTTATGACTGGTAGAGTCATTTTTCACTGGCCCTGTCATTAATGACTGGCCCTGTCATTAATGACTGGCCCAGTCATTTTATCACTGGCCCTGTCATTAATGACTGGCCCTGTCATTAATGACTGGCCCCGTCATTTTATCACTGGCCCTGTCATTTTATGACTGGTTCTGTCATTTTATGACTGGCCAAGTTATTTTATGACTAGCAGAGTCATTTTATCACTGGCCCTGTCATTAATGACTGGCCCTGTCATTAATGACTGGCACACTCATTTTATCACTGGCCCTGTCATTAATGACTGGCCCTGTCATTAATGACTGGGTCAGTCATTTTATCACTGGCCCTGTCATTTTATGACTGGTTCTGTCATTTTATGACTGGCCAAGTCATTTTATGACTGGCAGAGTCATTTTATCACTGGCCTTGTCAGTAATGACTAGTTCTGTCATTTTATGACTGGCCAAGTCCATTTATGGCTGGCAGAGTCATATTATCACTGGCCCTGTCATAAATGACTGGCCCTGTCATTAATGACGGGCCCAGTCATTTTATCACTGGCCCTGTCATTAATGACTGGACCTGTCATTAATGACTGGCCCAGTAATTTTATCACTGGCCCTGTCATTTTATGACTGGTTCTGTCATTAATGACTGGCTTAGTCATTTTATGACTGGTAGAGTCATTTTATCACTGGCCCTGTCGTAAATGACTGACCCTGTCATTAATGACGGGCCCAGGCATTTTATCACTGGCCCTGTCATTAATGACTGGCCCTGTCATTAATGACTGTGCCAGTCATTTTATCACTGGCCCTGTCATTTTATGACTGGTTCTGTCATTTTATGACTTGCCAAGTAATTTTATGACTTGCCAAGTCATTTTATGACTGGCAGAGTCATTTTATTACTGGCCCTGTCATTAATGACTGGCCCTGTCATTAATGACTGGCCCAGTCATTTTATCGTTGGCTCTGTCATTTTATGACTTGTTCTGTCATTTTATGACTGGCCAAGTCATTTTATGCCTGGCAGAGTCATTTTATCACTGGCCCTGTCAATAATGACTGGCCCTGTCATTAATGACTGGCCCTGTCATTAATGACTGGCCCTGTCATTAATGACTGGCGAAGTCATTTTATCACTGGCCCTGTCATTAATGACTGGCGAAGTCATTTTATCACTGGCCCAGTCATTTTATCACTGGCCCTTTCATTTAATGACTGGTTCTGTCATTAATGACTGGCCCAGTCATTTTATCACTGGCCCTGTCATTTTATCACTGGCCCTGTCATAAATGACTGGCCCTGTCATTAATGACGGGCCCAGGCATTTTATCACTGGCCCTGTCATTAATGACTGGCCCTGTCATTAATGACAGGCCCAGTCATTTTATAACTGGCCCTCTCATTAATGACTGGCCCTGTCATTAATGACTGGCCAAGTCATTTTATCACTGGCCCTGTCATTAATGACTGGCGAAGTCATTAATGACTGTCCCCGTCATTTTACCCCTGGCCCTGTCATTTTATGACTGGTTCTGTCATTTTATCACTGGCCCTGTCATTGGTGATAGGCCAGTCATTTTATCCCTGGCCCTGTCATTAATGACTGTGCCAGTCATTTTATCACTGGCCCTGTCATTTAATGACTGGTTCTGTCATTTTATGACTGGCCAAGTCCATTTATGACTGGCAGAGTCATTTTATCACTGGCCCTGTCATTAATGACTGGCCCTGTCATTAATGACGGGCCCAGTCATTTTATCACTGGCCTTGTCATTAATGACAGGCCCTGTCATTAATGACTGGCCCAGTCATTTTATCATTGGCCCTGTCATTTTATGACTGGTTCTGTCATTTTATGCCTGGCCAAGTCATTTTATGACTGGTAGAGTCATTTTATCACTGGCCCTGTCATTAATGACTGGCCCTGTCATTAATGACTGGCCCAGTCATTTTATCATTGGCCCTGTCATTAATGACTGGCCCTGTCATTAATGACTGGCCCCGTCATTTTATCACTGGCCCTGTCATTTTATGACTGGTTCTGTCATTTTATGACTGGCCAAGTTATTTTATGACTAGCAGAGTCATTTTATCACTGGCCCTGTCATTAATGACTGGCCCTGTCATTAATGAATGGCACACTCATTTTATCACTGGCCCTATCATTAATGACTGGCCCTGTCATTAATGACTGGGTCAGTCATTTTATCACTGGCCCTGTCATTTTATGACTGGTTCTGTCATTTTATGACTGGCCAAGTAATTTTATGACTGGCAGAGTCATTTTATCACTGGCCCTGTCCAAAATGACTGGCCTTGTCATTAATGACGGGCCCAGTCATTAATGACTGGCACACTCATTTTATCACTGGCCCTGTCATTAATGACTGGCACACTCATTTTATCACTGGCCCTGTCATTAATGACTGGCCCTGTCATTAATGACTGGGTCAGTCATTTTATCACTGTCCCTGTCATTTTATGACTGGTTCTGTCATTTTATGACTGGCCAAGTCATTTTATGACTGGCAGAGTCATTTTATCACTGGCCCTGTCATTAATGACTGGCCCTGTCATTAATGACTGGCCCAGTCATTTTATCACTGGCCCTGTCATTAATGACTGGCCCTGTCATTAATGACTGGCCCAGTCATATTATCACTGGCCCTGTCATTTAATGACTGGTTCTGTCATTTTATGACTGGCCAAGTCCATTTATGACTGGCAGAGTCATTTTATCACTGGCCCTGTCATTAATGACTGGCCCTGTCATTAATGACGGGCCCAGTCATTTTATCACTGGCCCTGTCATTAATGACAGGCCCTGTCATTAATGACTGGCCCAGTCATTTTATCACTGGCCCTGTCATTTTATGACTGGTTCTGTCATTTTATGACTGGCCAAGTCATTTTATGCCTGGCAAAGTCATTTTATCACTGGCCCTGTCATTAATGACTGGCCCTGTCATTAATGACTGGCGAAGTCATTTTATCACTGGCCCTGTCATTAATGACTGGCGAAGTCATTTTATCACTGGCCCAGTCATTTTATCACTGGCCCTGTCATTTTATGACTGGTTCTGTCATTTTATGACTGGCCAAGTAATTTTATGACTGGCAGAGTCATTTTATCACTGGCCCTGTCATTAATGACTAGCCCTGTCATTAATGACTGGTCCTGTCATTAATGACTGGCCCACTCATTTTATCACTGGCCCTGTCATTTA
The DNA here is from genome assembly GCA_933228895.1 of Platycnemis pennipes. Classification (NCBI taxonomy): domain Eukaryota; kingdom Metazoa; phylum Arthropoda; class Insecta; order Odonata; family Platycnemididae; genus Platycnemis; species Platycnemis pennipes. Next base: position 72,958,754 of record OW121846.1, on the reverse strand, counting down.
ATGACTGGTTCTGTCATTAATGACTGGCCCAGTCATTTTATCACTGGCCCTGTCATTTTATCACTGGCCCTGTCATTAATGACTGGCAGAGTCATTTTTATCACTGGCCCAGTCATTAATGACTGGCCCTGTCATTAATGGCTGGCCCAGTCATTTTATCACTGGCCCTGTCATTAATGACTGGCCCTGTCATTAATGACTGGCCCAGTCATTTTATCACTGGCCCTGCAATTTTATTACTTGTTCTGTCATTTTATCACTGGCCCTGTCATTTTATGACTGGTTCTGTTATTTTATGACTGGCCAAGTCATTTTATGACTGGCAGAGTCATTTTATCACTGGCCCTGTCATTAATGACTGGCCCTGTCATTAATGACTAGCCCAGTCATTTTATCACTGGCCCTGTCATTTTATGACTAGTTCTGTCATTTTATGACAGGCCAAGTTATTTTATGACTGGAAGAGACATTTCATCACTGGCCCTGTCATTAATGACTGGCCCAGTCATTTTATCACAGGCCCTGTCATTAATGACTGGCCCTGTCATTAATGACTGTGCCAGTCATTTTATCACTGGCCCTGTCATTTTATGACTGGTTCTGTCATGTTATGACTGGCCAAGTCATTTTATGACTGGCAGAGTCATTATATAACTGGCCCTGTCATTAATGACTGGCCCTGTCGTTAATGACTGGCCCAGTCATTTTATCACTGGCCCTGTCATTAATGACTGGCCCTGTCATTAATGACTGGCCCAGTCATTTTATCACTGGCCCTGTCATTTTATGACTGGTTCTGTCATTTTATGACTCGCCAAGTCCATTTATGACTGGCAGAGTCATTTTATCACGGGCCCTGTCATTAATGACGGGCCCAGTCATTTTATCACTGGCCCTGTTATTAATGACTGGCCCTGTCATTAATGACTTGCCCAGTCATTTTATCACTGGCCCTGTCATTTTATGACTGGTTCTGTCATTTTATGACTGGCCAAGTCATTTTATGACTGGTATAGTCATTTTATCACTGGCCCTGTCCTTAATGACTGGCACTGTCGTTAATGACTGGCCCAGTCATTTTATCACTGGCCCTGTCATTAATGACTGGCCCAGTCATTAATGACGTGCCCAATCATTTTATCACTGGCCCTGTCATTTTATGACTGGTTCTGTCATTTTATGACTGGCCAAGTCATTTTATGACTGGTAGAGTCATTTTATCACTGGCCCTGTCCTTAATGACTGGCCGTGTCATTAATGACTGGCCCAGTCATTTTATAACTGGCCCTGTCATTAATGACTGGCCCTGTCATTAATGACTGGCCCCGTCATTTTAAAACTGGCCCTGTCATTTTTTGACTGGTTCTGTTATTTTATGACTGGCCAAGTTATTTTATGACTAGCAGAGTCATTTTATCACTGGCCCTGTCATTAATGACTGGCCCTGTCATTAATGACTGGCCCAGTCATTTTATCACTGGCCCTGTCATTAATGACTGGCCCTGTTATTAATGACTGGCCCCGTCATTTTATCACTGGCCCTGTCATTTTATGACTGGTTCTGTCATTTTATGACTGGCCAAGTTATTTTATGACTAGCAGAGTCATTTTATCACTGGCCCTGTCAGTAACGACTGGCCCTGTCATTAATGACTGGCCCACTCTTTTTATCACTGGCCCCTTCATTAATGACTGGCCCTGTCATTAATGACTGGGTCAGTCATTTTATCACTGGCCCTGTCATTTTATGACTGGTTCTGTCATTTTATGACTGGCCAAGTCATTTTATGACTGGCAGAGTCATTTTATCACTGGCCCTGTCATTAATGACTGGCCCTGTCATTAATGACTAGCCCAGTCATTTTATCACTGGCCCTGTCATTTTATGACTGGTTCTGTCATTTTATGACTGGCCAAGTCCATTTATGACTGGCAGAGTCATTTTATCACTGGCCCTTTCATTAATGACTGGCCCTGTCATTAATGACGGGCCCAGTCATTTTATCACTGGCCCTGTCATTAATGACTGGCCCTGTCATTAATGAAAGGCCCAGTCATTTTATCACTGGCCCTGTCATTTTATGACTGGTTCTGTCATTAATGACTAGCTTAGTCATATTATCACTGGCCCTATCTTTTTATGACTGGTTCTGTCATTTTATGACTTGCCAAGTCATTTTATGACTGGTAGAGTCATTTTATCACTGGCCCTGTCATAAATGACTGGCCCTGTCATTAATGACGGGCCCAGGCATTTTATCACTGGCTATGTCATTAATGACTGGCCCAGTCATTTTATCACAGGCCCTGTCATTAATGACTGGCCCTGTCATTAATGACTGTGCCAGTCTTTTTATCACTGTCCCTGTCATTTTATGACTGGTTCTGTGATTTTATGACTGGCCAAGTCATTTTATGACTGGCAGAGTCATTTTATCACTGGCCCTGTCATTAATGACTGGCCCTGTCGTTAATGACTGGCCCAGTCATTTTATCACTGGCCCTGTCATTAATGACTGGCCCTGTCATTAATGACTGGCCCAGTCATTTTATCACTGGCCCTGTCATTTTATGACTGGTTCTGTCATTTTATGACTCGCCAAGTCCATTTATGACTGGCAGAGTCATTTTATCACGGGCCCTGTCATTAATGACGGGCCCAGTCATTTTATTACTGGCCCTGTCATTTTATGACTGGTTCTGTCATTTTATGACTTGCCAAGTCATTTAATGACTGGTAGAGTCATTTTATCACTGGCCCTGTCATAAATGACTGGCCCTGTCATTAATGACGGGCCCAGGCATTTTATCACTGGCCCTGTCATTAATGACTGGCCCTGTCATTAATGACAGGCCCAGTCATTTTATAACTGGCCCTGTCATTTTATAAATGGTTCTGTCATTTTATGACTTGCCAAGTAATTTTATGACTTGCCAAGTCATTTTATGACTGGCAGAGTCATTTTCTAACTGGCCCTGTCATTAATGACTGGCCCTGTCGTTAATGACTGGCCCTGTCATTAATGACGGGCCAAGTCATTTTATCACTGGCCCTGTCATTAATGACAGGCCCTGTCATTAATGACTGGCCCAGTCATTTTATCACTGGCCCTGTCATTTTATGACTGGTTCTGTCATTTTATGCCTGGCCAAGTCATTTTATGACTGGTAGAGTCATTTTTCACTGGCCCTGTCATTAATGACTGGCCCTGTCATTAATGACTGGCCCAGTGATTTTATCACTGGCCCTGTCATTAATGACTGGCCCTGTCATTAATGACTGGCCCCGTCATTTTATCACTGGCCCTGTCATTTTATGACTGGTTCTGTCATTTTATGACTGGCCAAGTTATTTTATGACTAGCAGAGTCATTTTATCACTGGCCCTGTCATTAATGACTGGCCCTGTCATTAATGACTGGCACACTCATTTTATCACTGGCCCTGTCATTAATGACTGGCCCTGTCATTAATGACTGGGTCAGTCATTTTATCACTGGCCCTGTCATTTTATGACTGGTTCTGTCATTTTATGACTGGCCAAGTCATTTTATGACTGGCAGAGTCATTTTATCACTGGCCTTGTCATTAATGACTGGTTCTGTCATTTTATGACTGGCCAAGTCCATTTATGGCTGGCAGAGTCATATTATCACTGGCCCTGTCATAAATGACTGGCCCTGTCATTAATGACGGGCCCAGTCATTTTATCACTGGCCCTGTCATTAATGACTGGACCTGTCATTAATGACTGGCCCAGTAATTTTATCACTGGCCCTGTCATTTTATGACTGGTTCTGTCATTAATGACTGGCTTAGTCATTTTATGACTGGTAGAGTCATTTTATCACTGGCCCTGTCGTAAATGACTGACCCTGTCATTAATGACGGGCCCAGGCATTTTATCACTGGCCCTGTCATTAATGACTGGCCCTGTCATTAATGACAGGCCCAGTCATTTTATAACTGGTCCTGTCATTTTATGAATGGTTCTGTCATTTTATGACTTGCCAAGTAATGTTATGACTTGCCAAGTCATTTTATGACTGGCAGAGTCATTTTATTACTGGCCCTGTCATTAATGACTGGCCCTGTCATTAATGACTGGCCCAGTCATTTTATCGTTGGCTCTGTCATTTTATGACTTGTTCTGTCATTTTATGACTGGCCAAGTCATTTTATGCCTGGCAGAGTCATTTTATCACTGGCCCTGTCAATAATGACTGGCCCTGTCATTAATGACTGGCCCTGTCATTAATGACTGGCCCTGTCATTAATGACTGGCGAAGTCATTTTATCACTGGCCCTGTCATTAATGACTGGCGAAGTCATTTTATCACTGGCCCAGTCATTTTATCACTGGCCCTTTCATTTAATGACTGGTTCTGTCATTAATGACTGGCCCAGTCATTTTATCACTGGCCCTGTCATTTTATCACTGGCCCTGTCATTAATGACTGGCAGAGTCATTTTTATCACTGGCCCAGTCATTAATGACTGGCCCTGTCATTAATGGCTGGCCCAGTCATTTTATCACTGGCCCTGTCATTAATGACTGGCCCTGTCATTAATGACTGGCCCAGTCATTTTATAACTGGCCCTGTCATTTTATGACTTGTTCTGTCATTTTATGACTGGCCAAGTCATTTTATGACTGGTAGAGTCATTTTATCACTGGCCCTGTCATTAATGACTGGCCCAGTCATTAATGACTGGCCCAGTCATTTTATCACTGGCCCTTTCATTAATGACTGGCCCCGTCATTTTATCACTGGCCCTGTCATTTTATGACTGGTTCTGTCATTTTATGACAGGCCAAGTTATTTTATGACTTGCAGAGTCATTTTATCACTGGCCCTGTCATTAATGACTGGCCCAGTCATTTTATCACAGGCCCTGTCATTAATGACTGGCCCTGTCATTAATGACTGTGCCAGTCATTTTATCACTGGCCCTGTCATTTTATGACTGGTTCTGTCATTTTATGACTGGCCAAGTCATTTTATGACTGGCAGAGTCATTTTATCACGGGCCCTGTCATTAATGACTGGCCCAGTCATTTTATCACTGGCCCTGTTATTAATGACTGGCCCTGTCATTAATGACTTGCCCGGTCATTTTATCACTGGCCCTGTCATTTTATGCCTGGTTCTGTCATTTTATGACTGGCCAAGTCATTTTATGACTGGTATAGTCATTTTATCACTGGCCCTGTCATTAATGACTGGCCCTGTCGTTAATGACTGGCCCAGTCATTTTATCACTGGCCCTGTCATTAATGACTGGCCCTGTCATTAATGACATGCCCAATCATTTTATCACTGGCCCTGTCATTTTATGACTGGTTCTGTCATTTTATGACTGGCCAAGTTATTTTATGACTGGTAGAGTCATTTTATCACTGGCCCTGTCCTTAATGACTGGCCATGTCATTAATGACTGGCCCAGTCATTTTATCACTGGCCCTGTTATTAATGACTGGCCCTGTCATTAATGACTGACCCCGTCATTTTATTACTGGCCCTGTCATTTTTTGACTGGTTCTGTCATTTTATGACTGGCCAAGTTATTTTATGACTAGCAGAGTCATTTTATCACTGGCCCTGTCATTAATGACTTGCGCTGTCACTAATGACTGGCCCAGTCATTTTATCACTGGCCCTGTCATTAATGACTGGCCCTGTCATTAATGACTGGCCCCGTCATTTTATCACTGGCCCTGTTATTTTATGACTGGTTCTGTCATTTTATGACTGGCCAAGTTATTTAATGACTAGCAGAGTCATTTTATCACTGGCCCTGGCATTAATGACTGGCCCTGTCATTAATGACTGGCCCACTCATTTTATCACTGGCCCTGTCATTAATGACAGGCCCTGTCATTAATAACTGGGTTCATTAATGACTGGCTCTGTCATTAATGACTGGCCAAGTCATTTTAACACTGGCCCTGTAATTTTATGACTGGTTCTGTCATTTTATGACTGGCCAAGTCATTTTATGACTGGCAGAGTCATTTTATCACTGGCCCTGTCATTAATGACTGGCCCTGTCATTAATGACTGGCCCTGTCATTAATGACTGGCCCAGTCATTTTATCACTGGCCCTGTCATTAATGACCGGCCCTGTCATTAATGACTGGCCCAGTCATTTTATCACTGGCCCTGTCATTTTATGACTGGTTCTGTCATTTTATGACTGGCCAAGTCCATTTATGACTGGCAGAGTCATTTTATCACTGGCCCTGTCATTAATGACTGGCCCTGTCATTAATGACGGGCCCAGTCATTTTATCACTGGCCCTATCTTTTTATGACTGGTTCTGTCATTTTATGACTTGCCAAGTCATTTTATGACTGGTAGAGTCATTTTATCACTGGCCCTGTCATAAATGACTGGCCCTGTCATTAATGACGGGCCCAGGCATTTTATCACTGGCTATGTCATTAATGACTGGCCCAGTCATTTTATCACAGGCCCTGTCATTAATGACTGGCCCTGTCATTAATGACTGTGCCAGTCTTTTTATCACTGTCCCTGTCATTTTATGACTGGTTCTGTGATTTTATGACTGGCCAAGTCATTTTATGACTGGCAGAGTCATTTTATCACTGGCCCTGTCATTAATGACTGGCCCTGTCGTTAATGACTGGCCCAGTCATTTTATCACTGGCCCTGTCATTAATGACTGGCCCTGTCATTAATGACTGGCCCAGTCATTTTATCACTGGCCCTGTCATTTTATGACTGGTTCTGTCATTTTATGACTCGCCAAGTCCATTTATGACTGGCAGAGTCATTTTATCACGGGCCCTGTCATTAATGACGGGCCCAGTCATTTTATTACTGGCCCTGTCATTTTATGACTGGTTCTGTCATTTTATGACTTGCCAAGTCATTTAATGACTGGTAGAGTCATTTTATCACTGGCCCTGTCATAAATGACTGGCCCTGTCATTAATGACGGGCCCAGGCATTTTATCACTGGCCCTGTCATTAATGACTGGCCCTGTCATTAATGACAGGCCCAGTCATTTTATAACTGGCCCTGTCATTTTATAAATGGTTCTGTCATTTTATGACTTGCCAAGTAATTTTATGACTTGCCAAGTCATTTTATGACTGGCAGAGTCATTTTCTAACTGGCCCTGTCATTAATGACTGGCCCTGTCGTTAATGACTGGCCCTGTCATTAATGACGGGCCAAGTCATTTTATCACTGGCCCTGTCATTAATGACAGGCCCTGTCATTAATGACTGGCCCAGTCATTTTATCACTGGCCCTGTCATTTTATGACTGGTTCTGTCATTTTATGCCTGGCCAAGTCATTTTATGACTGGTAGAGTCATTTTTCACTGGCCCTGTCATTAATGACTGGCCCTGTCATTAATGACTGGCCCAGTGATTTTATCACTGGCCCTGTCATTAATGACTGGCCCTGTCATTAATGACTGGCCCCGTCATTTTATCACTGGCCCTGTCATTTTATGACTGGTTCTGTCATTTTATGACTGGCCAAGTTATTTTATGACTAGCAGAGTCATTTTATCACTGGCCCTGTCATTAATGACTGGCCCTGTCATTAATGACTGGCACACTCATTTTATCACTGGCCCTTTCATTAATGACTGGCCCTGTCATTAATGACTGGGTCAGTCATTTTATCACTGGCCCTGTCATTTTATGACTGGTTCTGTCATTTTATGACTGGCCAAGTCATTTTATGACTGGCAGAGTCATTTTATCACTGGCCTTGTCATTAATGACTGGTTCTGTCATTTTATGACTGGCCAAGTCCATTTATGGCTGGCAGAGTCATATTATCACTGGCCCTGTCATAAATGACTGGCCCTGTCATTAATGACGGGCCCAGTCATTTTATCACTGGCCCTGTCATTAATGACTGGACCTGTCATTAATGACTGGCCCAGTAATTTTATCACTGGCCCTGTCATTTTATGACTGGTTCTGTCATTAATGACTGGCTTAGTCATTTTATGACTGGTAGAGTCATTTTATCACTGGCCCTGTCGTAAATGACTGACCCTGTCATTAATGACGGGCCCAGGCATTTTATCACTGGCCCTGTCATTAATGACTGGCCCTGTCATTAATGACAGGCCCAGTCATTTTATAACTGGTCCTGTCATTTTATGAATGGTTCTGTCATTTTATGACTTGCCAAGTAATGTTATGACTTGCCAAGTCATTTTATGACTGGCAGAGTCATTTTATTACTGGCCCTGTCATTAATGACTGGCCCTGTCATTAATGACTGGCCCAGTCATTTTATCGTTGGCTCTGTCATTTTATGACTTGTTCTGTCATTTTATGACTGGCCAAGTCATTTTATGCCTGGCAGAGTCATTTTATCACTGGCCCTGTCAATAATGACTGGCCCTGTCATTAATGACTGGCCCTGTCATTAATGACTGGCCCTGTCATTAATGACTGGCGAAGTCATTTTATCACTGGCCCTGTCATTAATGACTGGCGAAGTCATTTTATCACTGGCCCAGTCATTTTATCACTGGCCCTTTCATTTAATGACTGGTTCTGTCATTAATGACTGGCCCAGTCATTTTATCACTGGCCCTGTCATTTTATCACTGGCCCTGTCATTAATGACTGGCAGAGTCATTTTTATCACTGGCCCAGTCATTAATGACTGGCCCTGTCATTAATGGCTGGCCCAGTCATTTTATCACTGGCCCTGTCATTAATGACTGGCCCTGTCATTAATGACTGGCCCAGTCATTTTATAACTGGCCCTGTCATTTTATGACTTGTTCTGTCATTTTATGACTGGCCAAGTCATTTTATGACTGGTAGAGTCATTTTATCACTGGCCCTGTCATTAATGACTGGCCCAGTCATTAATGACTGGCCCAGTCATTTTATCACTGGCCCTTTCATTAATGACTGGCCCCGTCATTTTATCACTGGCCCTGTCATTTTATGACTGGTTCTGTCATTTTATGACAGGCCAAGTTATTTTATGACTTGCAGAGTCATTTTATCACTGGCCCTGTCATTAATGACTGGCCCAGTCATTTTATCACAGGCCCTGTCATTAATGACTGGCCCTGTCATTAATGACTGTGCCAGTCATTTTATCACTGGCCCTGTCATTTTATGACTGGTTCTGTCATTTTATGACTGGCCAAGTCATTTTATGACTGGCAGAGTCATTTTATCACGGGCCCTGTCATTAATGACTGGCCCAGTCATTTTATCACTGGCCCTGTTATTAATGACTGGCCCTGTCATTAATGACTTGCCCGGTCATTTTATCACTGGCCCTGTCATTTTATGCCTGGTTCTGTCATTTTATGACTGGCCAAGTCATTTTATGACTGGTATAGTCATTTTATCACTGGCCCTGTCATTAATGACTGGCCCTGTCGTTAATGACTGGCCCAGTCATTTTATCACTGGCCCTGTCATTAATGACTGGCCCTGTCATTAATGACATGCCCAATCATTTTATCACTGGCCCTGTCATTTTATGACTGGTTCTGTCATTTTATGACTGGCCAAGTTATTTTATGACTGGTAGAGTCATTTTATCACTGGCCCTGTCCTTAATGACTGGCCATGTCATTAATGACTGGCCCAGTCATTTTATCACTGGCCCTGTTATTAATGACTGGCCCTGTCATTAATGACTGGCCCCGTCATTTTATTACTGGCCCTGTCATTTTTTGACTGGTTCTGTCATTTTATGACTGGCCAAGTTATTTTATGACTAGCAGAGTCATTTTATCACTGGCCCTGTCATTAATGACTTGCGCTGTCACTAATGACTGGCCCAGTCATTTTATCACTGGCCCTGTCATTAATGACTGGCCCTGTCATTAATGACTGGCCCCGTCATTTTATCACTGGCCCTTTTATTTTATGACTGGTTCTGTCATTTTATGACTGGCCAAGTTATTTAATGACTAGCAGAGTCATTTTATCACTGGCCCTGGCATTAATGACTGGCCCTGTCATTAATGACTGGCCCACTCATTTTATCACTGGCCCTGTCATTAATGAAAGGCCCTGTCATTAATAACTGGGTTCATTAATGACTGGCTCTGTCATTAATGACTGGCCAAGTCATTTTAACACTGGCCCTGTAATTTTATGACTGGTTCTGTCATTTTATGACTGGCCAAGTCATTTTATGACTGGCAGAGTCATTTTATCACTGGCCCTGTCATTAATGACTGGCCCTGTCATTAATGACTGGCCCTGTCATTAATGACTGGCCCAGTCATTTTATCACTGGCCCTGTCATTAATGACCGGCCCTGTCATTAATGACTGGCCCAGTCATTTTATCACTGGCCCTGTCATTTTATGACTGGTTCTGTCATTTTATGACTGGCCAAGTCCATTTATGACTGGCAGAGTCATTTTATCACTGGCCCTGTCATTAATGACTGGCCCTGTCATTAATGACGGGCCCAGTCATTTTATCACTGGCCCTGTCATTAATGACTGGCCCTGTCATTAATGAAAGGCCCAGTCATTTTATCACTGGCCCTGTCATTTTATAACTGGTTCTGTCATTAATGACTGGCTTAGTCATATTATCACTGGTCCTATCTTTTTATGACTGGTTCTGTTATTTTATGACTTGCCAAGTCATTTTATGACTGGTAGAGTCATTTTATCACTGGCCCTGTCATAAATGACTGGCCCTGTAATTAATGACGGGCCCAGGCATTTTATCACTGGCCCTGTCATTAATGACTGGCCCTGTCATTAATGACAGGCCCAGTCATTTTATAACTGGCCCTCTCATTTTATAAATGGTTCTGTCATTTTATGACTTGCCAAGTAATTTTATGACTTGCCAAGGCAATTTATGACTGGCAGAGTCATTTTCTAACTGGCCCTGTCATTAATGACTGGCCCTGTCATTAATGACTGGCGAAGTCATTTTATGACTGGTAGAGTCATTTTATCACTGGCATTGTCATTAATGACTGGCCCTGTCATTATTGACTGGCCCAGTCATTTTATCACTGGCCCTGTCCTTAATGACTGGCCCTGTCATTAATGACTGGCCCCGTCATTTTATCACTGGCCCTGTCATTTTATGACTAGTTCTGTCATTTTATGACAGGCCAAGTTATTTTATGACTGGAGGAGTCATTTCATCACTGGCCCTGTCATTAATGACTGGCCCAGTCATTTTATCACAGGCCCTGTCATTAATGACTGGCCTTGTCATTAATGACTGTGCCAGTCATTTTATCACTGGCCCTGTCATTTTATGACTAGTTCTGTCATTTTATGACTGGCCAAGTCATTTTATGACTGGCAGAGTCATTATATAACTGGCCCTGTCATTAATGACTGGCCCTGTCGTTAATGACTGGCCCAGTCATTTTATCACTGGCCCTGTCATTAATGATTGGCCCTGTCATTAATGACTGGCCCAGTCATTTTATCACTGGCCCTGTCATTTTATGACTGGTTCTGTCATTTTATGACTCGCCAAGTCCATTTATGACTGGCAGAGTCATTTTATCACGGGCCCTGTCATTAATGACGGGCCCAGTCATTTTATCACTGGCCCTGTTATTAATGACTGGCCCTGTCATTAATGACTTGCCCAGTCATTTTATCACTGGCCCTGTCATTTTATGACTGGTTCTGTCATTTTATGACTGGCCAAGTCATTTTATGACTGGTATAGTCATTTTATCACTGGCCCTGTCCTTAATGACTGGCACTGTCGTTAATGACTGGCCCAGTCATTTTATCACTGGCCCTGTCATTAATGACTGGCCCTGTCATTAATGACGTGCCCAATCATTTTATCACTGGCCCTGTCATTTTATGACTGGTTCTGTCATTTTATGACTGGCCAAGTCATTTTATGACTGGTAGAGTCATTTTATCACTGGCCCTGTCCTTAATGACTGGCCGTGTCATTAATGCCTGGCCCGTTCATTTTATAACTGGCCCTGTCATTAATGACTGGCCCTGTCATTAATGACTGGCCCCGTCATTTTATCACTGGCCCTGTCATTTTTTGACTGGTTCTGTTATTTTATGACTGACCAAGTTATTTTATGACTAGCAGAGTCATTTTATCACTGGCCCTGTCATTAATGACTGGCCCTGTCATTAATAACTGGCCCAGTCATTTTATCACTGGCCCTGTCATTAATGACTGGCCCTGTCATTAATGACTGGCCCAGTCATTTTATCACTGGCCCTGTCATTTAATGACTGGTTCTGTCATTTTATGACTGGCCAAGTCCATTTATGACTGGCAGAGTCATTTTATCACTGGCCCTGTCATTAATGACTGGCCCTGTCATTAATGACGGGCCCAGTCATTTTATCACTGGCCCTGTCATTAATGACAGGCCCTGTCATTAATGACTGGCCCAGTCATTTTATCACTGGCCCTGTCATTTTATGACTGGTTCTGTCATTTTATGACTGGCCAAGTCATTTTATGCCTGGCAAAGTCATTTTATCACTGGCCCTGTCATTAATGACTGGCCCTGTCATTAATGACTGGCGAAGTCATTTTATCACTGGCCCTGTCATTAATGACTGGCGAAGTCATTTTATAACTGGCCCTGTCATTAATGACTGGCCCTGTCATTAATGACTGGCCCCGTCATTTTATCACTGGCCCTGTCCTTAATGACTGGCCGTGTCATTAATGACTGGCCCAGTCATTTTATAACTGGCCCTGTCATTAATGACTGGCCCTGTCATTAATGACTGGCCCCGTCATTTTATCACTGGCCCTGTCATTTTTTGACTGGTTCTGTTATATTATGACTGGCCAAGTTATTTTATGACTAGCAGAGTCATTTTATCACTGGCCCTGTCATTAATGACTGGCCCTGTCATTAATGACTGGCCCAGTCATTTTATCACTGGCCCTGTCATTAATGACTGGCCGTTTTATTAATGACTGGCCCCGTCATTTTATCACTGGCCCTGTCATTTTATGACTGGTTCTGTCATTTTATGACTGGCCAAGTTATTTTATGACTAGCAGAGTCATTTTATCACTGGCCCTGTCATTAACGACTGGCCCTGTCATTAATGACTGGCCCACTCTTTTTATCACTGGCCCCTTCATTAATGACTGGCCCTGTCATTAATGACTGGCCCTGTCATTAATGACTGGCCCAGTCATTTTATCACTGGCCCTGTCATTAATGACTGGCCCTGTCATTAATGACTAGCCCAGTCATTTTATCACTGGCCCTGTCATTTTATGACTGGTTCTGTCATTTTATGACTGGCCAAGTCCATTTATGACTGGCAGAGTCATTTTATCACTGGCCCTTTCATTAATGACTGGCCCTGTCATTAATGACGGGCCCAGTCATTTTATCACTGGCCCTGTCAATAATGACTGGCCCTGTCATTAATGAAAGGCCCAGTCATTTTATCACTGGCCTTGTCATTTTATGACTGGTTCTGTCATTAATGACTAGCTTAGTCATATTATCACTGGCCCTATCTTTTTATGACTGGTTCTGTCATTTTATGACTTGCCAAGTCATTTTATGACTGGTAGAGTCATTTTATCACTGGCCCTGTCATTAATGACTGGCCCTGTCATTAATGACTGGCCCTGTCATTAATGACTGGCACACTCATTTTATCAGTGGCCCTGTCATTAATGACTGGCCCTGTCATTAATGACTGGGTCAGTCATTTTATCACTGGCCCTGTCATTTTATGACTGGTTGTGTCATTTTATGACTGGCCAAGTCATTTTCAGACTGGCAGAGTCATTTCATCACTGGCCCAGTAATTAATGACTGGCCCTGTCATTAATGACTGGCCCTGTCATTAATGACTGGCCCAGTCATTTTATCACTGGCCCTGTCATTAATGACTGGCCCTGTCATTAATGACTGGCCCAGTCATTTTATCACTGGCCTTGTCATTTTATGACTTGTTCTGTCATTTTATGACTGGCCAAGTCCATTTATGACTGGCAGAGTCATTTTATCACTGGCCCTGTCATAAATGACTGGCCCTGTAATTAATGACGGGCCCAGGCATTTTATCACTGGCCCTGTCATTAATGACTGGCCCTGTCATTAATGACAGGCCCAGTCATTTTATAACTGGCCCTCTCATTTTATAAATGGTTCTGTCATTTTATGACTTGCCAAGTAATTTTATGACTTGCCAAGGCAATTTATGACTGGCAGAGTCATTTTCTAACTGGCCCTGTCATTAATGACTGGCCCTGTCATTAATGACTGGCGAAGTCATTTTATGACTGGTAGAGTCATTTTATCACTGGCATTGTCATTAATGACTGGCCCTGTCATTATTGACTGGCCCAGTCATTTTATCACTGGCCCTGTCCTTAATGACTGGCCCTGTCATTAATGACTGGCCCCGTCATTTTATCACTGGCCCTGTCATTTTATGACTAGTTCTGTCATTTTATGACAGGCCAAGTTATTTTATGACTGGAGGAGTCATTTCATCACTGGCCCTGTCATTAATGACTGGCCCAGTCATTTTATCACAGGCCCTGTCATTAATGACTGGCCTTGTCATTAATGACTGTGCCAGTCATTTTATCACTGGCCCTGTCATTTTATGACTAGTTCTGTCATTTTATGACTGGCCAAGTCATTTTATGACTGGCAGAGTCATTATATAACTGGCCCTGTCATTAATGACTGGCCCTGTCGTTAATGACTGGCCCAGTCATTTTATCACTGGCCCTGTCATTAATGATTGGCCCTGTCATTAATGACTGGCCCAGTCATTTTATCACTGGCCCTGTCATTTTATGACTGGTTCTGTCATTTTATGACTCGCCAAGTCCATTTATGACTGGCAGAGTCATTTTATCACGGGCCCTGTCATTAATGACGGGCCCAGTCATTTTATCACTGGCCCTGTTATTAATGACTGGCCCTGTCATTAATGACTTGCCCAGTCATTTTATCACTGGCCCTGTCATTTTATGACTGGTTCTGTCATTTTATGACTGGCCAAGTCATTTTATGACTGGTATAGTCATTTTATCACTGGCCCTGTCCTTAATGACTGGCACTGTCGTTAATGACTGGCCCAGTCATTTTATCACTGGCCCTGTCATTAATGACTGGCCCTGTCATTAATGACGTGCCCAATCATTTTATCACTGGCCCTGTCATTTTATGACTGGTTCTGTCATTTTATGACTGGCCAAGTCATTTTATGACTGGTAGAGACATTTTATCACTGGCCCTGTCCTTAATGACTGGCCGTGTCATTAATGCCTGGCCCGTTCATTTTATAACTGGCCCTGTCATTAATGACTGGCCCTGTCATTAATGACTGGCCCCGTCATTTTATCACTGGCCCTGTCATTTTTTGACTGGTTCTGTTATTTTATGACTGGCCAAGTTATTTTATGACTAGCAGAGTCATTTTATCACTGGCCCTGTCATTAATGACTGGCCCTGTCATTAATAACTGGCCCAGTCATTTTATCACTGGCCCTGTCATTAATGACTGGCCCTGTCATTAATGACTGGCCCAGTCATTTTATCACTGGCCCTGTCATTTAATGACTGGTTCTGTCATTTTATGACTGGCCAAGTCCATTTATGACTGGCAGAGTCATTTTATCACTGGCCCTGTCATTAATGACTGGCCCTGTCATTAATGACGGGCCCAGTCATTTTATCACTGGCCCTGTCATTAATGACAGGCCCTGTCATTAATGACTGGCCCAGTCATTTTATCACTGGCCCTGTCATTTTATGACTGGTTCTGTCATTTAATGACTGGCCAAGTCATTTTATGCCTGGCAAAGTCATTTTATCACTGGCCCTGTCATTAATGACTGGCCCTGTCATTAATGACTGGCGAAGTCATTTTATCACTGGCCCTGTCATTAATGACTGGCGAAGTCATTTTATAACTGGCCCTGTCATTAATGACTGGCCCTGTCATTAATGACTGGCCCCGTCATTTTATCACTGGCCCTGTCCTTAATGACTGGCCGTGTCATTAATGACTGGCCCAGTCATTTTATAACTGGCCCTGTCATTAATGACTGGCCCTGTCATTAGTGACTGGCCCCGTCATTTTATCACTGGCCCTGTCATTTTTTGACTGGTTCTGTTATATTATGACTGGCCAAGTTATTTTATGACTAGCAGAGTCATTTTATCACTGGCCCTGTCATTAATGACTGGCCCTGTCATTAATGACAGGGTCAGTCATTTTATCACTGGCCCTGTCATTAATGACTGGCCCTTTTATTAATGACTGGCCCCGTCATTTTATCACTGGCCCTGTCATTTTATGACTGGTTCTGTCATTTTATGACTGGCCAAGTTATTTTATGACTAGCAGAGTCATTTTATCACTGGCCCTGTCATTAACGACTGGCCCTGTCATTAATGACTGGCCCACTCTTTTTATCACTGGCCCCTTCATTAATGACTGGCCCTGTCATTAATGACTGGCCCTGTCATTAATGACTGGCCCAGTCATTTTATCACTGGCCCTGTCATTAATGACTGGCCCTGTCATTAATGACTAGCCCAGTCATTTTATCACTGGCCCTGTCATTTTATGACTGGTTCTGTCATTTTATGACTGGCCAAGTCCATTTATGACTGGCAGAGTCATTTTATCACTGGCCCTTTCATTAATGACTGGCCCTGTCATTAATGACGGGCCCAGTCATTTTATCACTGGCCCTGTCAATAATGACTGGCCCTGTCATTAATGAAAGGCCCAGTCATTTTATCACTGGCCTTGTCATTTTATGACTGGTTCTGTCATTAATGACTAGCTTAGTCATATTATCACTGGCCCTATCTTTTTATGACTGGTTCTGTCATTTTATGACTTGCCAAGTCATTTTATGACTGGTAGAGTCATTTTATCACTGGCCCTGTCATTAATGACTGGCCCTGTCATTAATGACTGGCCCTGTCATTAATGACTGGCACACTCATTTTATCAGTGGCCCTTTCATTAATGACTGGCCCTGTCATTAATGACTGGGTCAGTCATTTTATCACTGGCCCTGTCATTTTATGACTGGTTGTGTCATTTTATGACTGGCCAAGTCATTTTCAGACTGGCAGAGTCATTTCATCACTGGCCCAGTAATTAATGACTGGCCCTGTCATTAATGACTGGCCCTGTCATTAATGACTGGCCCAGTCATTTTATCACTGGCCCTGTCATTAATGACTGGCCCTGTCATTAATGACTGGCCCAGTCATTTTATCACTGGCCTTGTCATTTTATGACTTGTTCTGTCATTTTATGACTGGCCAAGTCCATTTATGACTGGCAGAGTCATTTTATCACTGGCCCTGTCATTAATGACTGGCCCTGTCATTAATGACTGGCACACTCTTTTTATCACTGGCCCTGTCATTAATGACTGGCACACTCATTTTATCACTGGCCCTGTCATTAATGACTGGCCCTGTCATTAATGACTGGGTCAGTCATTTTATCACTGGCCCTGTCATTTTATGACTGGTTCTGTCATTTTATGACTGGCCAAGTCATTTTATGACTGGCAGAGTCATTTTATCACTGGCCCTGTCATTTATGACTGGCCCTGTCATTAATGACTGGCCCTGTCATTAATGACTGGCCCAGTCATTTTATCACTGGCCCTGTCATTAATGACTGGCCCTGTCATTAATGACTGGCCCAGTCATTTTATCTCTGGCCTTGTCATTTTATGACTGGTTCTGTCATTTTATGACTGGCCAAGTCCATTTATGACTGGAAGAGTCATTTTATCACTGGCCCTGTCATAAATGACTGGCCCTGTCATTAATGACGGGCCCAGTCATTTTATCACTGGCCCTGTCATTAATGACTGGCCCTGTCATTTTATCACTGGCCCTGTCATTTTATGACTGGTTCTGTCATTTTATGACTGGCCAAGTCATTTTATGACTGGCAGAGTCATTTTATCACTGGCCCTGTCATTAATGACTGGCCCTGTCATTAATGACTGGCCCAGTCATTTTATCACTGGCCCTGTCATTAATGACTGGCCCTGTCATAATTGACTGGCACAGTCATTTTATCACTGGCCTTGTCATTTTATGACTGGTTCTGTCATTTTATGACTGGCCAAGTCCATTTATGGCTGAAAGAGTCATTTTATCACTGGCCCTGTCATAAATGACTGGCCCTGTCATTAATGACGGGCCCAGTCATTTTATCACTGGCCCTGTCATTAATGACTGGCCCTGTCATTAATGACTGGCCCAGTCATTTTATCACTGGCCCTGTCATTTTATGACTGGTTCTGTCATTCATGACTGGCTTAGTCATTTTATGACTGGTAGAGTCATTTTATCACTGGCCCTGTCATAAATGACTGGCCCTGTCATTAATGACGGGCCCAGGCATTTTATCACTGGCTCTGTCATTAATGACTGGCCCTGTCATTAATGACAGGCCCAGTCATTTTATAACTGATCCAGTCATTTTATGAATGGTTCTGTCATTTAATGACTTGCCAAGTATTTTTATGACTTGCCAAGTCATTTTATGACTGGCAGAGTCATTTTATTACTGGCCCTGTCATTAATGACTGGCCCTGTCATTAATGACTGGCCCAGTCATTTTATCACTGGCTCTGTCATTTTATGACTTGTTCTGTCATTTTATGACTGGCCAAGTCATTTTATGCCTGGCAGAGTCATTTTATCACCGGCCCTGTCATTAATGACTGGCCCTGTCATTAATGACTGGCCCTGTCATTAATGACTGGCCCTGTCATTAATGACTGGCGAAGTCATTTTATCACTGGCCCTGTCATTAATGACTGGCGAAGTCATTTTATCACTGGCCCTTTCATTTAATGACTGGTTCTGTCATTAATGACTGGCCCAGTCATTTTATCACTGGCCCTGTCATTTTATCACTGGCCCTGTCATTAATGACTGGCAGAGTCATTTTTATCACTGGCCTAGTCATTAATGACTGGCCCTGTCATTAATGGCTGGCCCAGTCATTTTATCACTGGCCCTGTCATTAATGACTGGCCCTCTCATTAATGACTGGCCCAGTCATTTTATCACTGGCCCTGTCATTTTATGACTTGTTCTGTCATTTTATGACTGGCCAAGTTATTTTATGACTTGCAGAGTCATTTTATCACTGGCCCTGTCATTAATGACTGGCCCAGTCATTTTATCACAGGCCCTGTCATTAATGACTGGCCCTGTCATTAATGACTGTGCTAGTCATTTTATCACTGGCCCTGTCATTTTATGACTGGTTCTGTCATTTTATGACTGGCCAAGTCATTTTATGACTGGCAGAGTCATTTTATCACTGGCCCTGTCATTAATGACTGGCCCTGTCGTTAATGACTGGCCCAGTCATTTTATCACTCGCCCTGTCATTAATGACTGGCCCTGTCATTAATGACTGGCCCAGTCATTTTATCACTGACCCTGTCATTTTATGACTGGTTCTGTCATTTTATGACTCCCCAAGTCCATTTATGACTTGCAGAGTCATTTTTTCACGGGCCCAGTCATTAATGACGGGCCCAGTGATTTTATCACTGGCCCTGTTATTAATGACTGGCCCTGTCAATAATGACTTGCCCAGTCATTTTATCACTGGCCCTGTCATTTTATGACTGGTTCTGTCATTTTATCACTGGCCCTGTCATTAATGACTGGCCCTGTCATTAATGACTGGCCCTGTCATTAATGACTGGCCCAGTCATTTTATCACTGGCCTTGTCATTTTATGACTTGTTCTGTCATTTTATGACTGGCCAAGTCCATTTATGACTGGCAGAGTCATTTTATCACTGGCCCTGTCATTAATGACTGGCCCTGTCATTAATGACTGGCACACTCTTTTTATCACTGGCCCTGTCATTAATGACTGGCACACTCATTTTATCACTGGCCCTGTCATTAATGACTGGCCCTGTCATTAATGACTGGGTCAGTCATTTTATCACTGGCCCTGTCATTTTATGACTGGTTCTGTCATTTTATGACTGGCCAAGTCATTTTATGACTGGCAGAGTCATTTTATCACTGGCCCTGTCATTAATGACTGGCCCTGTCATTAATGACTGGCCCTGTCATTAATGACTGGCCCAGTCATTTTATCACTGGCCCTGTCATTAATGACTGGCCCTGTCATTAATGACTGGCCCAGTCATTTTATCTCTGGCCTTGTCATTTTATGACTGGTTCTGTCATTTTATGACTGGCCAAGTCCATTTATGACTGGAAGAGTCATTTTATCACTGGCCCTGTCATAAATGACTGGCCCTGTCATTAATGACGGGCCCAGTCATTTTATCACTGGCCCTGTCATTAATGACTGGCCCTGTCATTTTATCACTGGCCCTGTCATTTTATGACTGGTTCTGTCATTTTATGACTGGCCAAGTCATTTTATGACTGGCAGAGTCATTTTATCACTGGCCCTGTCATTAATGACTGGCCCTGTCATTAATGACTGGCCCAGTCATTTTATCACTGGCCCTGTCATTAATGACTGGCCCTGTCATAATTGACTGGCACAGTCATTTTATCACTGGCCTTGTCATTTTATGACTGGTTCTGTCATTTTATGACTGGCCAAGTCCATTTATGGCTGAAAGAGTCATTTTATCACTGGCCCTGTCATAAATGACTGGCCCTGTCATTAATGACGGGCCCAGTCATTTTATCACTGGCCCTGTCATTAATGACTGGCCCTGTCATTAATGACTGGCCCAGTCATTTTATCACTGGCCCTGTCATTTTATGACTGGTTCTGTCATTCATGACTGGCTTAGTCATTTTATGACTGGTAGAGTCATTTTATCACTGGCCCTGTCATAAATGACTGGCCCTGTCATTAATGACGGGCCCAGGCATTTTATCACTGGCTCTGTCATTAATGACTGGCCCTGTCATTAATGACAGGCCCAGTCATTTTATAACTGATCCAGTCATTTTATGAATGGTTCTGTCATTTAATGACTTGCCAAGTATTTTTATGACTTGCCAAGTCATTTTATGACTGGCAGAGTCATTTTATTACTGGCCCTGTCATTAATGACTGGCCCTGTCATTAATGACTGGCCCAGTCATTTTATCACTGGCTCTGTCATTTTATGACTTGTTCTGTCATTTTATGACTGGCCAAGTCATTTTATGCCTGGCAGAGTCATTTTATCACTGGCCCTGTCATTAATGACTGGCCCTGTCATTAATGACTGGCCCTGTCATTAATGACTGGCCCTGTCATTAATGACTGGCGAAGTCATTTTATCACTGGCCCTGTCATTAATGACTGGCGAAGTCATTTTATCACTGGCCCTTTCATTTAATGACTGGTTCTGTCATTAATGACTGGCCCAGTCATTTTATCACTGGCCCTGTCATTTTATCACTGGCCCTGTCATTAATGACTGGCAGAGTCATTTTTATCACTGGCCTAGTCATTAATGACTGGCCCTGTCATTAATGGCTGGCCCAGTCATTTTATCACTGGCCCTGTCATTAATGACTGGCCCTCTCATTAATGACTGGCCCAGTCATTTTATCACTGGCCCTGTCATTTTATGACTTGTTCTGTCATTTTATGACTGGCCAAGTTATTTTATGACTTGCAGAGTCATTTTATCACTGGCCCTGTCATTAATGACTGGCCCAGTCATTTTATCACAGGCCCTGTCATTAATGACTGGCCCTGTCATTAATGACTGTGCTAGTCATTTTATCACTGGCCCTGTCATTTTATGACTGGTTCTGTCATTTTATGACTGGCCAAGTCATTTTATGACTGGCAGAGTCATTTTATCACTGGCCCTGTCATTAATGACTGGCCCTGTCGTTAATGACTGGCCCAGTCATTTTATCACTCGCCCTGTCATTAATGACTGGCCCTGTCATTAATGACTGGCCCAGTCATTTTATCACTGGCCCTGTCATTTTATGACTGGTTCTGTCATTTTATGACTCCCCAAGTCCATTTATGACTTGCAGAGTCATTTTTTCACGGGCCCAGTCATTAATGACGGGCCCAGTGATTTTATCACTGGCCCTGTTATTAATGACTGGCCCTGTCATTAATGACTTGCCCAGTCATTTTATCACTGGCCCTGTCATTTTATGACTGGTTCTGTCATTTTATGACTGGCCAAGTCATTTTATGACTGGTATAGTCATTTTATCACTGGCCCTGTCATTAATGACTGGCCCTGTCATTAATGACTGGCCCTGTCATTAATGACTGGCCCTGTCATTAATGACATGCCCAATCATTTTATCACTGGCCCTGTCATTTTATGACTGGTTCTGTCATTTTATGACTGGCCAAGTTATTTTATGACTGGTAGAGTCATTTTATCACTGGCCCTGTCCTTAATGACTGGCCATGTCATTAATGACTGGCCCAGTCATTTTATCACTGGCCCTGTCATTAATGACTGGCCCTGTCATTAATGACTGGCCCCGTCATTTTATCACTGGCCCTCTCATTTTTTGACTGGTTCTGGCATTTTATGACTGGCCAAGTTATTTTATGACTAGCAGAGTCATTTTATCACTGGCCCTGTCATTAATGACTGGCCCTGTCATTAATGACTGGCCCACTCATTTCATCACTGGCCCTGTCATTAATGACTGGCCCTGTCCTTAATGACTGGGTCAGTCATTTTATCACTGGCCCTTCATTTTATGACTGGTTCTGTCATTTTATGACTGGCCAAGTCATTTTATGACTGGCAGAGTCATTTTATCACTGGCCCTGTCATTAATGACTGGCCCTGTCATTAATGACTGGCCCTGTCATTAATGACTGGCCCAGTCATTTTATCACTGGCCCTGTCATTAATGACTGGCCCTGTCATTAATGACTGGCCCAGTCATTTTATCACTGGCCCTGTCATTTTATGACTGGTTCTGTCATTTTATGACTGGCCAAGTCCATTTATGACTGGCAGAGTCATTTTATCACTGGCCCTGTCATTAATGACTGGCCCTGTCATTAATGACGGGCCCATTTATTTTATTGCTGGCCCTGTCATTAATGACTGGCCCTGTCATTAATGAAAGGCCCAGTCATTTTATCACTGGCCCTGTCATTTTATAACTGGTTCTGTCATTAATGACTGGCTTAGTCATATTATCACTGGTCCTATCTTTTTATGACTGGTTCTGTCATTTTATGACTTGCCAAGTCATTTTATGACTGGTAGAGTCATTTTATCACTGGCCCTGTCATAAATGACTGGCCCTGTCATTAATGACGGGCCCAGGCATTTTATCACTGGCCCTGTCATTAATGACTGGCCCTGTCATTAATGACAGGCCCAGTCATTTTATAACTGGCCCTGTCATTTTATAAATGGTTCTGTCATTTTATGACTTGCCAAGTAATTTTATGACTTGCCAAGTCATTTTATGACTGGCAGAGTCATTTTCTAACTGGCCCTGTCATTAATGACTGGCCCTGTCATTAATGACTGGCCAAGTCATTTTATCACTGGCCCTGTCATTAATGACTGGCGAAGTCATTAATGACTGTCCCCGTTATTTTACCCCTGGCCCTGTCATTTTATGACTGGTTCTGTCATTTTATGACTGGCCAAGTTATTTTATGACTGGCAGAGTCATTTTATCACTGGCCCTGTCATTGATGATAGGCCAGTCATTTTATCCCTGGCCCTGTCATTAATGACTGTGCCAGTCATTTTATCACTGGCCCTGTCATTTAATGACTGGTTCTGTCATTTTATGACTGGCCAAGTCCATTTATGACTGGCAGAGTCATTTTATCACTGGCCCTGTCATTAATGACTGGCCCTGTCATTAATGACGGGCCCAGTCATTTTATCACTGGCCTTGTCATTAATGACAGGCCCTGTCATTAATGACTGGCCCAGTCATTTTATCATTGGCCCTGTCATTAATGACTGGCCCTGTCATTAATGACTGGCCCCGTCATTTTATCACTGGCCCTGTCATTTTATGACTGGTTCTGTCATTTTATGACTGGCCAAGTTATTTTATGACTAGCAGAGTCATTTTATCACTGGCCCTGTCATTAATGACTGGCCCTGTCATTAATGAATGGCACACTCCTTTTATCACTGGCCCTGTCATTTATGACTGGCCCTGTCATTAATGACTGGGTCAGTCATTTTATCACTGGCCCTGTCATTTTATGACTGGTTCTGTGATTTTATGACTGGCCAAGTAATTTTATGACTGGCAGAGTCATTTTATCACTGGCCCTGTCCAAAATGACTGGCCTTGTCATTAATGACGGGCCCAGTCATTAATGACTGGCACACTCATTTTATCACTGGCCCTGTCATTAATGACTGGCACACTCATTTTATCACTGGCCCTGTCATTAATGACTGGTTCTGTCATTTTATGACTGGCCAAGTCCATTTATGACTGGCAGAGTCATTTTATCACTGGCCCTGTCATTAATGACTGGCCCTGTCATTAATGACGGGCCCAGTCATTTTATCACTGGCCCTGTCATTAATGACAGGCCCTGTCATTAATGACTGGCTTAGTCATTTTATCACTGGCCCTGTCATTTTATGACTGGTTCTGTCATTTTATGACTGGCCAAGTCATTTTATGCCTGGCAAAGTCATTTTATCACTGGCACTGTCATTAATGACTGGCCCTGTCATTAATGACTGGCGAAGTCATTTTATCACTGGCCCTGTCATTAATGACTGGCGAAGTCATTTTATCACTGGCCCAGTCATTTTATCACTGGCCCTGTCATTTTATGACTGGTTCTGTCATTTTATGACTGGCCAAGTAATTTTATGACTGGCAGAGTCATTTTATCACCGGCCCTGTCATTAATGACTAGCCCTGTCATTAATGACTGGCCCTGTCATTAATGACTGGCCCACTCATTTTATCACTGGCCCTGTCATTTAATGACTGGTTCTGTCATTAATGACTGGCCCAGTCATTTTATCACTGGCCCTGTCATTTTATCACTGGCCCTGTCATTAATGACTGGCAGAGTCATTTTTATCACTGGCCCAGTCATTAATGACTGGCCCTGTCATTAATGACTGGCCCTGTCATTAATGACTGGCCCAGTCATTTTATCACTGGCCCTGTCATTAATGACTGGCCCTGTCATTAATGACTGGCCCAGTCATTTTATCACTGGCCCTGTCATTTTATGACTGGTTCTGTCATTTTATGACTGGCCAAGTCCATTTATGACTGGCAGAGTCATTTTATCACTGGCCCTGTCATTAATGACTGGCCCTGTCATTAATGACGGGCCCATTTATTTTATTGCTGGCCCTGTCATTAATGACTGGCCCTGTCATTAATGAAAGGCCCAGTCATTTTATCACTGGCCCTGTCATTTTATAACTGGTTCTGTCATTAATGACTGGCTTAGTCATAATATCACTGGTCCTATCTTTTTATGACTGGTTCTGTCATTTTATGACTTGCCAAGTCATTTTATGACTGGTAGAGTCATTTTATCACTGGCCCTGTCAAAAATGACTGGCCCTGTCATTAATGACGGGCCCAGGCATTTTATCACTGGCCCTGTCATTAACGACTGGCCCGGTCATTAATGACAGGCCCAGTCATTTTATAACTGGCCCTGTCATTTTGTAAATGGTTCGGTCATTTTATGACTTGCCAAGTAATTTTATGACTTGCCAAGTCATTTTATGACTGGCAGAGTCATTTTCTAACTGGCCCTGTCATTAATGACTGGCCCTGTCATTAATGACTGGCCAAGTCATTTTATCACTGGCCCTGTCATTAATGACTGGCGAAGTCATTAATGACTGTCCCCGTCATTTTACCCCTGGCCCTGTCATTTTATGACTGGTTCTGTCATTTTATGACTGGCCAAGTTATTTTATGACTGGCAGAGTCATTTTATCACTGGCCCTGTCATTGATGATAGGCCAGTCATTTTATCCCTGGCCCTGTCATTAATGACTGTGCCAGTCATTTTATCACTGGCCCTGTCATTTAATGACTGGTTCTGTCATTTTATGACTGGCCAAGTCCATTTATGACTGGCAGAGTCATTTTATCACTGGCCCTGTCATTAATGACTGGCCCTGTCATTAATGACGGGCCCAGTCATTTTATCACTGGCCTTGTCATTAATGACAGGCCCTGTCATTAATGACTGGCCCAGTCATTTTGTCATTGGCCCTGTCATTTTATGACTGGTTCTGTCATTTTATGCCTGGCCAAGTCATTTTATGACTGATAGAGTCATTTTATCACTGGCCCTGTCATTAATGACTGGCCCTGTCATTAATGACTGGCCCAGTCATTTTATCATTGGCCCTGTCATTAATGACTGGCCCTGTCATTAATGACTGGCACCGTCATTTTATCACTGGCCCTGTCATTTTATGACTGGTTCTGTCATTTTATGACTGGCCAAGTTATTTTATGACTAGCAGAGTCATTTTATCACTGGCCCTGTCATTAATGACTGGCCCTGTCATTAATGAATGGCACACTCCTTTTATCACTGGCCCTGTCATTAATGACTGGCCCTGTCATTAATGACTGGGTCAGTCATTTTATTACTGGCCCTGTCATTTTATGACTGGTTCTGTCATTTTATGACTGGCCAAGTAATTTTATGACTGGCAGAGTCATTTTATCACTGGCCCTGTCCAAAATGACTGGCCTTGTCATTAATGACGGGCCCAGTCATTAATGACTGGCACACTCATTTTATCACTGGCCCTGTCATTAATGACTGGCACACTCATTTTATCACTGGCCCTGTCATTAATGACTGGTTCTGTCATTTTATGACTGGCCAAGTCCATTTATGACCGGCAGAGTCATTTTATCACTGGCCCTGTCATTAATGACTGGCCCTGTCATTAATGACGGGCCCAGTCATTTTATCACTGGCCCTGTCATTAATGACAGGCCCTGTCATTAATGACTGGCCCAGTCATTTTTTCACTGGCCCTGTCATTTTATGACTGGTTCTGTCATTTTATGCCTGGCCAAGTCATTTTATGCCTGGCAAAGTCATTTTATCACTGGCCCTGTCATTAATGACTGGCCCTGTCATTAATGACTGGCGAAGTCATTTTATCACTGGCCCTGTCATTAATGACTGGCGAAGTCATTTTATCACTGGCCCAGTCATTTTATCACTGGCCAAGTAATTTTATGACTGGCAGAGTCATTTTATCACCGGCCCTGTCATTAATGACTAGCCCTGTCATTAATGACTGGCCCTGTCATTAATGACTGGCCCACTCATTTTATCACTGGCCCTGTCATTTAATGACTGGTTCTGTCATTAATGACTGGCCCAGTCATTTTATCACTGGCCCTGTCATTTTATCACTGGCCCTGTCATTAATGACTGGCAGAGTCATTTTTATCACTGGCCCAGTCATTAATGACTGGCCCTGTCATTAATGGCTGGCCCAGTCATTTTATCACTGGCCCTGTCATTAATGACTGGCCCTGTCATTAATGACTGGCCCAGTCATTTTATCACTGGCCCTGCAATTTTATGACTTGTTCTGTCATTTTATGACTGGCCAAGTCATTTTATGACTGGTAGAGTCATTTTATTACTGGCCTTGTCATTAATGACTGGCCCTGTCATTATTGACTGGCCCAGTCATTTTATCACTGGCCCTGTCATTAATGACTGGCCCTGTCATTAATGACTGGCCCCGTCATTTTATCACTGGCCCTGTCATTTTATGACTAGTTCTGTCATTTTATGACAGGCCAAGTTATTTTATGACTGGAGGAGTCATTTCATCACTGGCCCCGTCATTAATGACTGGCCCAGTCATTTTATCACAGGCCCTGTCATTAATGACTGGCCCTGTCATTAATGACTGTGCCAGTCATTTTATCACTGGCCCTGTCATTTTATGACTGGTTCTGTCATTTTATGACTGGCCAAGTCATTTTATGACTGGCAGAGTCATTATATAACTGGCCCTGTCATTAATGACTGGCCCTGTCGTTAATGACTGGCCCAGTCATTTTATCACTGGCCCTGTCATTAATGACTGGCCCTGTCATTAATGACTGGCCCAGTCATTTTATCACTGGCCCTGTCATTTTATGACTGGTTCTGTCATTTTATGACTCGCCAAGTCCATTTATGACTGGCAGAGTCATTTTATCACGGGCCCTGTCATTAATGACGGGCCCAGTCATTTTATCACTGGCCCTGTTATTAATGACTGGCCCTGTCATTAATGACTTGCCCAGTCATTTTATCACTGGCCCTGTCATTTTATGACTGGTTCTGTCATTTTATGACTGGCCAAGTCATTTTATGACTGGTAGAGTCATTTTATCACTGGCCCTGTCCTTAATGACTGGCCGTGTCATTAATGACTGGCCCAGTCATTTTATAACTGGCCCTGTCATTAATGACTGGCCCTGTCATTAATGACTGGCCCCGTCATTTTATCACTGGCCCTGTCATTTTTTGACTGGTTCTGTTATTTTATGACTGGCCAAGTTATTTTATGACTAGCAGAGTCATTTTATCACTGGCCCTGTCATTAATGACTGGCCCTGTCATTAATGACTGGCCCAGTCATTTTATCACTGGCCCTGTCATTAATGACTGGCCCTGTTATTAATGACTGGCCCCGTCATTTTATCACTGGCCCTGTCATTTTATGACTGGTTCTGTCATTTTATGACTGGCCAAGTTATTTTATGACTAGCAGAGTCATTTTATCACTGGCCCTGTCATTAACGACTGGCCCTGTCATTAATGACTGGCCCACTCTTTTTATCACTGGCCCCTTCATTAATGACTGGCCCTGTCATTAATGACTGGGTCAGTCATTTTATCACTGGCCCTGTCATTTTATGACTGGTTCTGTCATTTTATGACTGGCCAAGTCATTTTATGACTGGCAGAGTCATTTTATCACTGGCCCTGTCATTAATGACTGGCCCTGTCATTAATGACTAGCCCAGTCATTTTATCACTGGCCCTGTCATTTTATGACTGATTCTGTCATTTTATGACTGGCCAAGTCCATTTATTACTGGCAGAGTCATTTTATCACTGGCCCTTTCATTAATGACTGGCCCTGTCATTAATGACGGGCCCAGTCATTTTATCACTGGCCCTGTCATTAATGACTGGCCCTGTCATTAATGAAAGGCCCAGTCATTTTATCACTGGCCCTGTCATTTTAAGACTGGTTCTGTCATTAATGACTAGCTTAGTCATATTATCACTGGCCCTATCTTTTTATGACTGGTTCTGTCATTTTATGACTTGCCAAGTCATTTTATGACTGGTAGAGTCATTTTATCACTGGCCCTGTCATAAATGACTGGCCCTGTCATTAATGACGGGCCCAGGCATTTTATCACTGGCTATGTCATTAATGACTGGCCCAGTCATATTATCACTGGCCCTGTCATTTTATCACTGGCCCTGTCATTAATGACTGGCAGAGTCATTTTTATCACTGGCCCAGTCATTAATGACTGGCCCTGTCATTAATGGCTGGCCCAGTCATTTTATCACTGGCCCTGTCATTAATGACTGGCCCTGTCATTAATGACTGGCCCAGTCATTTTATCACTGGCCCTGCAATTTTATGACTTGTTCTGTCATTTTATGACTGGCCAAGTCATTTTATGACTGGTAGAGTCATTTTATCACTGGCCTTGTCATTAATGACTGGCCCTGTCATTATTGACTGGCCCAGTCATTTTATCACTGGCCCTGTCATTAATGACTGGCCCTGTCATTAATGACTGGCCCCGTCATTTTATCACTGGCCCTGTCATTTTATGACTAGTTCTGTGTTTTTATGACAGGCCAAGTTATTTTATGACTGGAGGAGTCATTTCATCACTGGCCCTGTCATTAATGACTGGCCCAGTCATTTTATCACAGGCCCTGTCATTAATGACTGGCCCTGTCATTAATGACTGTGCCAGTCATTTTATCACTGGCCCTGTCATTTTATGACTGGTTCTGTCATTTTATGACTGGCCAAGTCATTTTATGACTGGCAGAGTCATTATATAACTGGCCCTGTCATTAATGACTGGCCCTGTCGTTAATGACTGGCCCAGTCATTTTATCACTGGCCCTGTCATTAATGACTGGCCCTGTCATTAATGACTGGCCCAGTCATTTTATCACTGGCCCTATCATTTTATGACTGGTTCTGTCATTTTATGACTCGCCAAGTCCATTTATGACTGGCAGAGTCATTTTATCACGGGCCCTGTCATTAATGACGGGCCCAGTCATTTTATCACTGGCCCTGTTATTAATGACTGGCCCTGTCATTAATGACTTGCCCAGTCATTTTATCACTGGCCCTGTCATTTTATGACTGGTTCTGTCATTTTATGACTGGCCAAGTCATTTTATGACTGGTATAGTCATTTTATCACTGGCCCTGTCCTTAATGACTGGCACTGTCGTTAATGACTGGCCCAGTCATTTTATCACTGGCCCTGTCATTAATGACTGGCCCTGTCATTAATGACGTGCCCAATCATTTTATCACTGGCCCTGTCATTTTATGACTGGTTCTGTCATTTTATGATTGGCCAAGTCATTTTATGACTGGTAGAGTCATTTTATCACTGGCCCTGTCCTTAATGACTGGCCGTGTCATTAATGACTGGCCCAGTCATTTTATAACTGGCCCTGTCATTAATGACTGGCCCTGTCATTAATGACTGGCCCCGTCATTTTATCACTGGCCCTGTCATTTTTTGACTGGTTCTGTCATTTTATGACTGGCCAAGTTATTTTATGACTAGCAGAGTCATTTTCTCACTGGCCCTGTCATTAACGACTGGCCCTGTCATTAATGACTGGCCCACTCTTTTTATCACTGGCCCCTTCATTAATGACGGGCCCTGTCATTAATGACTGGGTCAGTCATTTTATCACTGGCCCTGTCATTTTATGACTGGTTCTGTCATTTTATGACTGGCCAAGTCATTTTATGACTGGCAGAGTCATTTTATCACTGGCCCTGTCATTAATGGCTGGCCCTGTCATTAATGACTAGCCCAGTCATTTTATCACTGGCCCTGTCGTTTTATGACTGGTTCTGTCATTTTATGACTGGCCAAGTCCATTTATGACTGGCAGAGTCATTTTATCACTGGCCCTTTCATTAATGACTGGCCCTGTCATTAATGACGGGCCCAGTCATTTTATCACTGGCCCTGTCATTAATGACTGGCCCTGTCATTAATGAAAGGCCCAGTCATTTTATCACTGGCCCTATCATTTTATGACTGGTTCTGTCATTAATGACTAGCTTAGTCATATTATCACTGGCCCTATCTTTTTATGACTGGTTCTGTCATTTTATGACTTGCCAAGTCATTTTATGACTGGTAGAGTCATTTTATCACTGGCCCTGTCATAAATGACTGGCCCTGTCATTAATGACGGGCCCAGGCATTTTATCACTGGCTATGTCATTAATGACTGGCCCAGTCATTTTATCACAGGCCCTGTCATTAATGACTGGCCCTGTCATTAATGACTGTGCCAGTCATTTTATCACTGTCCCTGTCATTTTATGACTGGATCTGTCATTTTATGACTGGCCAAGTCATTTTATGACTGGCAGAGTCATTTTATCACTGGCCCTGTCATTAATAACTGGCCCTGTCGTTAATGACTGGCGCAGTCATTTTATCACTGGCCCTGTCATTAATGACTGGCCCTGTCATTAATGACTGGCCCAGTCATTTTATCACTGGCCCTGTCATTTTATGACTGGTTCTGTCATTTTATGACTCGCCAAGTCCATTTATGACTGGCAGAGTCATTTAATCACGGGCGCTGTCATTAATGACGGGCCCAGTCATTTTATTACTGGCCCTGTCATTTTATGACTGGTTCTGTCATTTTATGACTTGCCAAGTCATTTTATGACTGGTAGAGTCATTTTATCACTGGCCCTGTCATAAATGACTGGCCCTGTCATTAATGACGGGCCCAGGCATTTTATCACTGGCCCTGTCATTAATGACTGGCCCTGTCATTAATGACAGGCCCAGTCATTTTATAACTGGCCCTGTCATTTTATAAATGGTTCTGTCATTTTATGACTTGCCAAGTAATTTTATGACTTGCCAAGTCATTTTATGACTGGCAGAGTCATTTTCTAACTGGCCCTGTCATTAATGACTGGCCCTGTCATTAATGACTGGCCCTGTCATTAATGACGGGCCAAGTCATTTTATCACTGGCCCTGTCATTAATGACTGGCCCTGTCGTTAATGACTGGCGCAGTCATTTTATCACTGGCCCTGTCATTAATGACTGGCCCTGTCATTAATGACTGGCCCAGTCATTTTATCACTGGCCCTGTCATTTTATGACTGGTTCTGTCATTTTATGACTCGCCAAGTCCATTTATGACTGGCAGAGTCATTTAATCACGGGCGCTGTCATTAATGACGGGCCCAGTCATTTTATTACTGGCCCTGTCATTTTATGACTGGTTCTGTCATTTTATGACTTGCCAAGTCATTTTATGACTGGTAGAGTCATTTTATCACTGGCCCTGTCATAAATGACTGGCCCTGTCATTAATGACGGGCCCAGGCATTTTATCACTGGCCCTGTCATTAATGACTGGCCCTGTCATTAATGACAGGCCCAGTCATTTTATAACTGGCCCTGTCATTTTATAAATGGTTCTGTCATTTTATGACTTGCCAAGTAATTTTATGACTTGCCAAGTCATTTTATGACTGGCAGAGTCATTTTCTAACTGGCCCTGTCATTAATGACTGGCCCTGTCATTAATGACTGGCCCTGTCATTAATGACGGGCCAAGTCATTTTATCACTGGCCCTGTCATTAATGACAGGCCCTGTCATTAATGACTGGCCCAGTCATTTTATCACTGGCCCTGTCATTTTATGACTGGTTCTGTCATTTTATGCCTGGCCAAGTCATTTTATGACTGGTAGAGTCATTTTTCACTGGCCCTGTCATTAATGACTGGCCCTGTCATTAATGACTGGCCCAGTCATTTTATCACTGGCCCTGTCATTAATGACTGGCCCTGTCATTAATGACTGGCCCCGTCATTTTATCACTGGCCCTGTCATTTTATGACTGGTTCTGTCATTTTATGACTGGCCAAGTTATTTTATGACTAGCAGAGTCATTTTATCACTGGCCCTGTCATTAATGACTGGCCCTGTCATTAATGACTGGCACACTCATTTTATCACTGGCCCTGTCATTAATGACTGGCCCTGTCATTAATGACAGGGTCAGTCATTTTATCACTGGCCCTGTCATTTTATGACTGGTTCTGTCATTTTATGACTGGCCAAGTCATTTTATGACTGGCAGAGTCATTTTATCACTGGCCCTGTCATTAATGACTGGTTCTGTCATTTTATGACTGGCCAAGTCCATTTATGGCTGGCAGAGTCATTTTATCACTGGCCCTGTCATAAATGACTGGCCCTGTCATTAATGACGGGCCCAGTCATTTTATCACTGGCCCTGTCATTAATGACTGGACCTGTCATTAATGACTGGCCCAGTAATTTTGTCACTGGCCCTGTCATTTTATGACTGGTTCTGTCATTAATGACTGGCTTAGTCATTTTATGACTGGTAGAGTCATTTTATCACTGGCCCTGTCGTAAATGACTGACCCTGTCATTAATGACGGGCCCAGGCATTTTATCACTGGCCCTGTCATTAATGACTGGCCCTGTCATTAATGACAGGCCCAGTCATTTTATAACTGGTCCTGTCATTTTATGAATGGTTCTGTCATTTTATGACTTGCCAAGTAATTTTATGACTTGCCAAGTCATTTTATGACTGGCAGAGTCATTTTATTACTGGCCCTGTCATTAATGACTGGCCCTGTCATTAATGACTGGCCCAGTCATTTTATCGTTGGCTCTGTCATTTTATGACTTGTTCTGTCATTTTATGACTGGCCAAGTCATTTTATGCCTGGCAGAGTCATTTTATCACTGGCCCTGTCAATAATGACTGGCCCTGTCATTAATGACTGGCCCTGTCATTAATGACTGGCCCTGTCATTAATGACTGGCGAAGTCATTTTATCACTGGCCCTGTCATTAATGACTGGCGAAGTCATTTTATCACTGGCCCAGTCATTTTATCACTGGCCCTTTCATTTAATGACTGGTTATGTCATTAATGACTGGCCCAGTCATTTTATCACTGGCCCTGTCATTTTATCACTGGCCCTGTCATTAATGACTGGCAGAGTCATTTTTATCACTGGCCCAGTCATTAATGACTGGCCCTGTCATTAATGGCTGGCCCAGTCATTTTATCACTGGCCCTGTCATTAATGACTGGCCCTGTCATTAATGACTGGCCCAGTCATTTTATCACTGGACCTGTCATTTTATGACTTGTTCTGTCATTTTATGACTGGCCAAGTCATTTTATGACTGGTAGAGTCATTTTATCACTGGCCCTGTCATTAATGACTGGCCCAGTCATTAATGACTGGCCCAGTCATTTTATCACTGGCCCTGTCATTAATGACTGGCCCCGTCATTTTATCACTGGCCCTGTCATTTTATGACTGGTTCTGTCATTTTATGACAGGCCAAGTTATTTTATGACTTGCAGAGTCATTTTATCACTGGCCCTGTCATTAATGACTGGCCCTGTCATTAATGACTGGCCCTGTCATTAATGACTGGCCCAGTCATTTTATCACTGGCCCTGTCATTAATGACTGGCCCTGTCATTAATGACTGGCCCAGTCATTTTATCTCTGGCCTTGTCATTTTATGACTGGTTCTGTCATTTTATGACTGGCCAAGTCCATTTATGACTGGCAGAGTCATTTTATCACTGGCCCTGTCATAAATGACTGGCCCTGTCATTAATGACGGGCCCAGTCATTTTATCAATGGCCCTGTCATTAATGACTGGCCCTGTCATTTTATCACTGGCCCTGTCATTTTATGACTGGTTCTGTCATTTTATGACTGGCCAAGTCATTTTATGACTGGCAGAGTCATTTTATCACTGGCCCTGTCATTAATGACTGGCCCTGTCATTAATGACTGGCCCAGTCATTTTATCACTGGCCCTGTCATTAATGACTGGCCCTGTCATTAATGACTGGCACAGTCATTTTATCACTGGCCTTGTCATTTTATGACTGGTTCTGTCATTTTATGACTGGCCAAGTCCATTTATGGCTGAAAGAGTCATTTTATCACTGGCCCTGTCATAAATGACTGGCCCTGTCATTAATGACGGGCCCAGTCATTTTATCACTGGCCCTGTCATTAATGACTGGCCCTGTCATTAATGACTGGCCCAGTCATTTTATCACTGGCCCTGTCATTTTATGACTGGTTCTGTCATTCATGACTGGCTTAGTCATTTTATGACTGGTAGAGTCATTTTATCACTGGCCCTGTCATAAATGACTGGCCCTGTCATTAATGACGGGCCCAGGCATTTTATCACTGGCTCTGTCATTAATGACTGGCCCTGTCATTAATGACAGGCCCAGTCATTTTATAACTGATCCAGTCATTTTATGAATGGTTCTGTCATTTAATGACTTGCCAAGTATTTTTATGACTTGCCAAGTCATTTTATGACTGGCAGAGTCATTTTATTACTGGCCCTGTCATTAATGACTGGCCCTGTCATTAATGACTGGCCCAGTCATTTTATCACTGGCTCTGTCATTTTATGACTTGTTCTGTCATTTTATGACTGGCCAAGTCATTTTATGCCTGGCAGAGTCATTTTATCACTGGCCCTGTCATTAATGACTGGCCCTGTCATTAATGACTGGCCCTGTCATTAATGACTGGCGAAGTCATTTTATCACTGGCCCTGTCATTAATGACTGGCGAAGTCATTTTATCACTGGCCCTTTCATTTAATGACTGGTTCTGTCATTAATGACTGGCCCAGTCATTTTATCTCTGGCCCTGTCATTTTATCACTGGCCCTGTCATTAATGACTGGCAGAGTCATTTTTATCACTGGCCTAGTCATTAATGACTGGCCCTGTCATTAATGGCTGGCCCAGTCATTTTATCACTGGCCCTGTCATTAATGACTGGCCCTGTCATTAATGACTGGCCCAGTCATTTTATCACTGGCCCTGTCATTTTATGACTTGTTCTGTCATTTTATGACTGGCCAAGTTATTTTATGACTTGCAGAGACATTTTATCACTGGCCCTGTCATTAATGACTGGCCCAGTCATTTTATCACAGGCCCTGTCATTAATGACTGGCCCTGTCATTAATGACTGTGCCAGTCATTTTATCACTGGCCCTGTCATTTTATGACTGGTTCTGTCATTTTATGACTGGCCAAGTCATTTTATGACTGGCAGAGTCATTTTATCACTGGCCCTGTCATTAATGACTGGCCCTGTCGTTAATGACTGGCCCAGTCATTTTATCACTCGCCCTGTCATTAATGACTGGCCCTGTCATTAATGACTGGCCCAGTCATTTTATCACTGGCCCTGTCATTTTATGACTGGTTTTGTCATTTTATGACTCCCCAAGTCCATTTATGACTTGCAGAGTCATTTTATCACGGGCCCAGTCATTAATGACGGGCCCAGTGATTTTATCACTGGCCCTGTTATTAATGACTGGCCCTGTCATTAATGACTTGCCCAGTCATTTTATCACTGGCCCTGTCATTTTATGACTGGTTCTGTCATTTTATGACTGGCCAAGTCATTTTATGACTGGTATAGTCATTTTATCACTGGCCCTGTCATTAATGACTGGCCCTGTCATTAATGACTGGCCCTGTCATTAATGACTGGCCCTGTCATTAATGACATGCCCAATCATTTTATCACTGGCCCTGTCATTTTATGACTGGTTCTGTCATTTTATGACTGGCCAAGTTATTTTATGACTGGTAGAGTCATTTTATCACTGGCCCTGTCCTTAATGACTGGCCATGTCATTAATGACTGGCCCAGTCATTTTATCACTGGCCCTGTCATTAATGACTGGCCCTGTCATTAATGACTGGCCCCGTCATTTTATCACTGGCCCTCTCATTTTTTGACTGGTTCTGTCATTTTATGACTGGCCAAGTTATTTTATGACTAGCAGAGTCATTTTATCACTGGCCCTGTCATTAATGACTGGCCCTGTCATTAATGACTGGCCCACTCATTTCATCACTGGCCCTGTCATTAATGACTGGCCCTGTCCTTAATGACTGGGTCAGTCATTTTATCACTGGCCCTTCATTTTATGACTGGTTCTGTCATTTTATGACTGGCCAAGTCATTTTATGACTGGCAGAGTCATTTTATCACTGGCCCTGTCATTAATGACTGGCCCTGTCATTAATGACTGGCCCTGTCATTAATGACTGGCCCAGTCATTTTATCACTGGCCCTGTCATTAATGACTGGCCCTGTCATTAATGACTGGCCCAGTCATTTTATCACTGGCCCTGTCATTTTATGACTGGTTCTGTCATTTTATGACTGGCCAAGTCCATTTATGACTGGCAGAGTCATTTTATCACTGGCCCTGTCATTAATGACTGGCCCTGTCATTAATGACAGGCCCATTTATTTTATTGCTGGCCCTGTCATTAATGACTGGCCCTGTCATTAATGAAAGGCCCAGTCATTTTATCACTGGCCCTGTCATTTTATAACTGGTTCTGTCATTAATGACTGGCTTAGTCATATTATCACTGGTCCTATCTTTTTATGACTGGTTCTGTCATTTTATGACTTGCCAAGTCATTTTATGACTGGTAGAGTCATTTTATCACTGGCCCTGTCATAAATGACTGGCCCTGTCATTAATGACGGGCCCAGGCATTTTATCACTGGCCCTGTCATTAATGACTGGCCCTGTCATTAATGACAGGCCCAGTCATTTTATAACTGGCCCTGTCATTTTATAAATGGTTCTGTCATTTTATGACTTGCCAAGTAATTTTATGACTTGCCAAGTCATTTTATGACTGGCAGAGTCATTTTCTAACTGGCCCTGTCATTAATGACTGGCCCTGTCATTAATGACTGGCCAAGTCATTTTATCACTGGCCCTGTCATTAATGACTGGCGAAGTCATTAATGACTGTCCCCGTCATTTTACCCCTGGCCCTGTCATTTTATGACTGGTTCTGTCATTTTATGACTGGCCAAGTTATTTTATGACTGGCAGAGTCATTTTATCACTGGCCCTGTCATTGATGATAGGCCAGTCATTTTATCCCTGGCCCTGTCATTAATGACTGTGCCAGTCATTTTATCACTGGCCCTGTCATTTAATGACTGGTTCTGTCATTTTATGACTGGCCAAGTCCATTTATGACTGGCAGAGTCATTTTATCACTGGCCCTGTCATTAATGACTGGCCCTGTCATTAATGACGGGCCCAGTCATTTTATCACTGGCCTTGTCATTAATGACAGGCCCTGTCATTAATGACTGGCCCAGTCATTTTATCATTGGCCCTGTCATTAATGACTGGCCCTGTCATTAATGACTGGCCCCGTCATTTTATCACTGGCCCTGTCATTTTATGACTGGTTCTGTCATTTTATGACTGGCCAAGTTATTTTATGACTAGCAGAGTCATTTTATCACTGGCCCTGTCATTAATGACTGGCCCTGTCATTAATGAATGGCACACTCCTTTTATCACTGGCCCTGTCATTTATGACTGGCCCTGTCATTAATGACTGGGTCAGTCATTTTATCACTGGCCCTGTCATTTTATGACTGGTTCTGTGATTTTATGACTGGCCAAGTAATTTTATGACTGGCAGAGTCATTTTATCACTGGCCCTGTCCAAAATGACTGGCCTTGTCATTAATGACGGGCCCAGTCATTAATGACTGGCACACTCATTTTATCACTGGCCCTGTCATTAATGACTGGCACACTCATTTTATCACTGGCCCTGTCATTAATGACTGGTTCTGTCATTTTATGACTGGCCAAGTCCATTTATGACTGGCAGAGTCATTTTATCACTGGCCCTGTCATTAATGACTGGCCCTGTCATTAATGACGGGCCCAGTCATTTTATCACTGGCCCTGTCATTAATGACAGGCCCTGTCATTAATGACTGGCTTAGTCATTTTATCACTGGCCCTGTCATTTTATGACTGGTTCTGTCATTTTATGACTGGCCAAGTCATTTTATGCCTGGCAAAGTCATTTTATCACTGGCACTGTCATTAATGACTGGCCCTGTCATTAATGACTGGCGAAGTCATTTTATCACTGGCCCTGTCATTAATGACTGGCGAAGTCATTTTATCACTGGCCCAGTCATTTTATCACTGGCCCTGTCATTTTATGACTGGTTCTGTCATTTTATGACTGGCCAAGTAATTTTATGACTGGCAGAGTCATTTTATCACCGGCCCTGTCATTAATGACTAGCCCTGTCATTAATGACTGGCCCTGTCATTAATGACTGGCCCACTCATTTTATCACTGGCCCTGTCATTTAATGACTGGTTCTGTCATTAATGACTGGCCCAGTCATTTTATCACTGGCCCTGTCATTTTATCACTGGCCCTGTCATTAATGACTGGCAGAGTCATTTTTATCACTGGCCCAGTCATTAATGACTGGCCCTGTCATTAATGACTGGCCCTGTCATTAATGACTGGCCCAGTCATTTTATCACTGGCCCTGTCATTAATGACTGGCCCTGTCATTAATGACTGGCCCAGTCATTTTATCACTGGCCCTGTCATTTTATCACTGGCCCTGTCATTAATGACTGGCAGAGTCATTTTTATCACTGGCCCAGTCATTAATGACTGGCCCTGTCATTAATGACTGGCCCTGTCATTAATGACTGGCCCAGTCATTTTATCACTGGCCCTGTCATTAATGACTGGCCCTGTCATTAATGACTGGCCCAGTCATTTTATCACTGGCCCTGTCATTTTATGACTGGTTCTGTCATTTTATGACTGGCCAAGTCCATTTATGACTGGCAGAGTCATTTTATCACTGGCCCTGTCATTAATGACTGGCCCTGTCATTAATGACGGGCCCATTTATTTTATTGCTGGCCCTGTCATTAATGACTGGCCCTGTCATTAATGAAAGGCCCAGTCATTTTATCACTGGCCCTGTCAT
Source organism: Platycnemis pennipes (assembly GCA_933228895.1). Lineage (NCBI taxonomy): Eukaryota > Metazoa > Arthropoda > Insecta > Odonata > Platycnemididae > Platycnemis > Platycnemis pennipes. The sequence goes on along the minus strand of OW121846.1, from coordinate 72,918,602 downwards.
TTTATAACTGGTTCTGTCATTAATGACTGGCTTAGTCATAATATCACTGGTCCTATCTTTTTATGACTGGTTCTGTCATTTTATGACTTGCCAAGTCATTTTATGACTGGTAGAGTCATTTTATCACTGGCCCTGTCAAAAATGACTGGCCCTGTCATTAATGACGGGCCCAGGCATTTTATCACTGGCCCTGTCATTAACGACTGGCCCGGTCATTAATGACAGGCCCAGTCATTTTATAACTGGCCCTGTCATTTTGTAAATGGTTCTGTCATTTTATGACTTGCCAAGTAATTTTATGACTTGCCAAGTCATTTTATGACTGGCAGAGTCATTTTCTAACTGGCCCTGTCATTAATGACTGGCCCTGTCATTAATGACTGGCCAAGTCATTTTATCACTGGCCCTGTCATTAATGACTGGCGAAGTCATTAATGACTGTCCCCGTCATTTTACCCCTGGCCCTGTCATTTTATGACTGGTTCTGTCATTTTATGACTGGCCAAGTTATTTTATGACTGGCAGAGTCATTTTATCACTGGCCCTGTCATTGATGATAGGCCAGTCATTTTATCCCTGGCCCTGTCATTAATGACTGTGCCAGTCATTTTATCACTGGCCCTGTCATTTAATGACTGGTTCTGTCATTTTATGACTGGCCAAGTCCATTTATGACTGGCAGAGTCATTTTATCACTGGCCCTGTCATTAATGACTGGCCCTGTCATTAATGACGGGCCCAGTCATTTTATCACTGGCCTTGTCATTAATGACAGGCCCTGTCATTAATGACTGGCCCAGTCATTTTGTCATTGGCCCTGTCATTTTATGACTGGTTCTGTCATTTTATGCCTGGCCAAGTCATTTTATGACTGATAGAGTCATTTTATCACTGGCCCTGTCATTAATGACTGGCCCTGTCATTAATGACTGGCCCAGTCATTTTATCATTGGCCCTGTCATTAATGACTGGCCCTGTCATTAATGACTGGCACCGTCATTTTATCACTGGCCCTGTCATTTTATGACTGGTTCTGTCATTTTATGACTGGCCAAGTTATTTTATGACTAGCAGAGTCATTTTATCACTGGCCCTGTCATTAATGACTGGCCCTGTCATTAATGAATGGCACACTCCTTTTATCACTGGCCCTGTCATTAATGACTGGCCCTGTCATTAATGACTGGGTCAGTCATTTTATTACTGGCCCTGTCATTTTATGACTGGTTCTGTCATTTTATGACTGGCCAAGTAATTTTATGACTGGCAGAGTCATTTTATCACTGGCCCTGTCCAAAATGACTGGCCTTGTCATTAATGACGGGCCCAGTCATTAATGACTGGCACACTCATTTTATCACTGGCCCTGTCATTAATGACTGGCACACTCATTTTATCACTGGCCCTGTCATTAATGACTGGTTCTGTCATTTTATGACTGGCCAAGTCCATTTATGACCGGCAGAGTCATTTTATCACTGGCCCTGTCATTAATGACTGGCCCTGTCATTAATGACGGGCCCAGTCATTTTATCACTGGCCCTGTCATTAATGACAGGCCCTGTCATTAATGACTGGCCCAGTCATTTTATCACTGGCCCTGTCATTTTATGACTGGTTCTGTCATTTTATGACTGGCCAAGTCATTTTATGCCTGGCAAAGTCATTTTATCACTGGCCCTGTCATTAATGACTGGCCCTGTCATTAATGACTGGCGAAGTCATTTTATCACTGGCCCTGTCATTAATGACTGGCGAAGTCATTTTATCACTGGCCCAGTCATTTTATCACTGGCCAAGTAATTTTATGACTGGCAGAGTCATTTTATCACCGGCCCTGTCATTAATGACTAGCCCTGTCATTAATGACTGGCCCTGTCATTAATGACTGGCCCACTCATTTTATCACTGGCCCTGTCATTTAATGACTGGTTCTGTCATTAATGACTGGCCCAGTCATTTTATCACTGGCCCTGTCATTTTATCACTGGCCCTGTCATTAATGACTGGCAGAGTCATTTTTATCACTGGCCCAGTCATTAATGACTGGCCCTGTCATTAATGGCTGGCCCAGTCATTTTATCACTGGCCCTGTCATTAATGACTGGCCCTGTCATTAATGACTGGCCCAGTCATTTTATCACTGGCCCTGCAATTTTATGACTTGTTCTGTCATTTTATGACTGGCCAAGTCATTTTATGACTGGTAGAGTCATTTTATTACTGGCCTTGTCATTAATGACTGGCCCTGTCATTATTGACTGGCCCAGTCATTTTATCACTGGCCCTGTCATTAATGATTGGCCCTGTCATTAATGACTGGCCCCGTCATTTTATCACTGGCCCTGTCATTTTATGACTAGTTCTGTCATTTTATGACAGGCCAAGTTATTTTATGACTGGAGGAGTCATTTCATCACTGGCCCCGTCATTAATGACTGGCCCAGTCATTTTATCACAGGCCCTGTCATTAATGACTGGCCCTGTCATTAATGACTGTGCCAGTCATTTTATCACTGGCCCTGTCATTTTATGACTGGTTCTGTCATTTTATGACTGGCCAAGTCATTTTATGACTGGCAGAGTCATTATATAACTGGCCCTGTCATTAATGACTGGCCCTGTCGTTAATGACTGGCCCAGTCATTTTATCACTGGCCCTGTCATTAATGACTGGCCCTGTCATTAATGACTGGCCCAGTCATTTTATCACTGGCCCTGTCATTTTATGACTGGTTCTGTCATTTTATGACTCGCCAAGTCCATTTATGACTGGCAGAGTCATTTTATCACGGGCCCTGTCATTAATGACGGGCCCAGTCATTTTATCACTGGCCCTGTTATTAATGACTGGCCCTGTCATTAATGACTTGCCCAGTCATTTTATCACTGGCCCTGTCATTTTATGACTGGTTCTGTCATTTTATGACTGGCCAAGTCATTTTATGACTGGTAGAGTCATTTTATCACTGGCCCTGTCCTTAATGACTGGCCGTGTCATTAATGACTGGCCCAGTCATTTTATAACTGGCCCTGTCATTAATGACTGGCCCTGTCATTAATGACTGGCCCCGTCATTTTATCACTGGCCCTGTCATTTTTTGACTGGTTCTGTTATTTTATGACTGGCCAAGTTATTTTATGACTAGCAGAGTCATTTTATCACTGGCCCTGTCATTAATGACTGGCCCTGTCATTAATGACTGGCCCAGTCATTTTATCACTGGCCCTGTCATTAATGACTGGCCCTGTTATTAATGAATGGCCCCGTCATTTTATCACTGGCCCTGTCATTTTATGACTGGTTCTGTCATTTTATGACTGGCCAAGTTATTTTATGACTAGCAGAGTCATTTTATCACTGGCCCTGTCATTAACGACTGGCCCTGTCATTAATGACTGGCCCACTCTTTTTATCACTGGCCCCTTCATTAATGACTGGCCCTGTCATTAATGACTGGGTCAGTCATTTTATCACTGGCCCTGTCATTTTATGACTGGTTCTGTCATTTTATGACTGGCCAAGTCATTTTATGACTGGCAGAGTCATTTTATCACTGGCCCTGTCATTAATGACTGGCCCTGTCATTAATGACTAGCCCAGTCATTTTATCACTGGCCCTGTCATTTTATGACTGATTCTGTCATTTTATGACTGGCCAAGTCCATTTATTACTGGCAGAGTCATTTTATCACTGGCCCTTTCATTAATGACCTGCCCTGTCATTAATGACGGGCCCAGTCATTTTATCACTGGCCCTGTCATTAATGACTGGCCCTGTCATTAATGAAAGGCCCAGTCATTTTATCACTGGCCCTGTCATTTTATGACTGGTTCTGTCATTAATGACTAGCTTAGTCATATTATCACTGGCCCTATCTTTTTATGACTGGTTCTGTCATTTTATGACTTGCCAAGTCATTTTATGACTGGTAGAGTCATTTTATCACTGGCCCTGTCATAAATGACTGGCCCTGTCATTAATGACGGGCCCAGGCATTTTATCACTGGCTATGTCATTAATGACTGGCCCAGTCATTTTATCACTGGCCCTGTCATTTTATCACTGGCCCTGTCATTAATGACTGGCAGAGTCATTTTTATCACTGGCCCAGTCATTAATGACTGGCCCTGTCATTAATGGCTGGCCCAGTCATTTTATCACTGGCCCTGTCATTAATGACTGGCCCTGTCATTAATGACTGGCCCAGTCATTTTATCACTGGCCCTGCAATTTTATGACTTGTTCTGTCATTTTATGACTGGCCAAGTCATTTTATGACTGGTAGAGTCATTTTATCACTGGCCTTGTCATTAATGACTGGCCCTGTCATTATTGACTGGCCCAGTCATTTTATCACTGGCCCTGTCATTAATGACTGGCCCTGTCATTAATGACTGGCCCCGTCATTTTATCACTGGCCCTGTCATTTTATGACTAGTTCTGTGTTTTTATGACAGGCCAAGTTATTTTATGACTGGAGGAGTCATTTCATCACTGGCCCTGTCATTAATGACTGGCCCAGTCATTTTATCACAGGCCCTGTCATTAATGACTGGCCCTGTCATTAATGACTGTGCCAGTCATTTTATCACTGGCCCTGTCATTTTATGACTGGTTCTGTCATTTTATGACTGGCCAAGTCATTTTATGACTGGCAGAGTCATTATATAACTGGCCCTGTCATTAATGACTGGCCCTGTCGTTAATGACTGGCCCAGTCATTTTATCACTGGCCCTGTCATTAATGACTGGCCCTGTCATTAATGACTGGCCCAGTCATTTTATCACTGGCCCTATCATTTTATGACTGGTTCTGTCATTTTATGACTCGCCAAGTCCATTTATGACTGGCAGAGTCATTTTATCACGGGCCCTGTCATTAATGACGGGCCCAGTCATTTTATCACTGGCCCTGTTATTAATGACTGGCCCTGTCATTAATGACTTGCCCAGTCATTTTATCACTGGCCCTGTCATTTTATGACTGGTTCTGTCATTTTATGACTGGCCAAGTCATTTTATGACTGGTATAGTCATTTTATCACTGGCCCTGTCCTTAATGACTGGCACTGTCGTTAATGACTGGCCCAGTCATTTTATCACTGGCCCTGTCATTAATGACTGGCCCTGTCATTAATGACGTGCCCAATCATTTTATCACTGGCCCTGTCATTTTATGACTGGTTCTGTCATTTTATGATTGGCCAAGTCATTTTATGACTGGTAGAGTCATTTTATCACTGGCCCTGTCCTTAATGACTGGCCGTGTCATTAATGACTGGCCCAGTCATTTTATACCTGGCCCTGTCATTAATGACTGGCCCTGTCATTAATGACTGGCCCCGTCATTTTATCACTGGCCCTGTCATTTTTTGACTGGTTCTGTCATTTTATGACTGGCCAAGTTATTTTATGACTAGCAGAGTCATTTTCTCACTGGCCCTGTCATTAACGACTGGCCCTGTCATTAATGACTGGCCCACTCTTTTTATCACTGGCCCCTTCATTAATGACGGGCCCTGTCATTAATGACTGGGTCAGTCATTTTATCACTGGCCCTGTCATTTTATGACTGGTTCTGTCATTTTATGACTGGCCAAGTCATTTTATGACTGGCAGAGTCATTTTATCACTGGCCCTGTCATTAATGGCTGGCCCTGTCATTAATGACTAGCCCAGTCATTTTATCACTGGCCCTGTCGTTTTATGACTGGTTCTGTCATTTTATGACTGGCCAAGTCCATTTATGACTGGCAGAGTCATTTTATCACTGGCCCTTTCATTAATGACTGGCCCTGTCATTAATGACGGGCCCAGTCATTTTATCACTGGCCCTGTCATTAATGACTGGCCCTGTCATTAATGAAAGGCCCAGTCATTTTATCACTGGCCCTATCATTTTATGACTGGTTCTGTCATAAATGACTAGCTTAGTCATATTATCACTGGCCCTATCTTTTTATGACTGGTTCTGTCATTTTATGACTTGCCAAGTCATTTTATGACTGGTAGAGTCATTTTATCACTGGCCCTGTCATAAATGACTGGCCCTGTCATTAATGACGGGCCCAGGCATTTTATCACTGGCTATGTCATTAATGACTGGCCCAGTCATTTTATCACAGGCCCTGTCATTAATGACTGGCCCTGTCATTAATGACTGTGCCAGTCATTTTATCACTGTCCCTGTCATTTTATGACTGGTTCTGTCATTTTATGACTGGCCAAGTCATTTTATGACTGGCAGAGTCATTTTATCACTGGCCCTGTCATTAATGACTGGCCCTGTCGTTAATGACTGGCGCAGTCATTTTATCACTGGCCCTGTCATTAATGACTGGCCCTGTCATTAATGACTGGCCCAGTCATTTTATCACTGGCCCTGTCATTTTATGACTGGTTCTGTCATTTTATGACTCGCCAAGTCCATTTATGACTGGCAGAGTCATTTAATCACGGGCGCTGTCATTAATGACGGGCCCAGTCATTTTATTACTGGCCCTGTCATTTTATGACTGGTTCTGTCATTTTATGACTTGCCAAGTCATTTTATGACTGGTAAAGTCATTTTATCACTGGCCCTGTCATAAATGACTGGCCCTGTCATTAATGACGGGCCCAGGCATTTTATCACTGGCCCTGTCATTAATGACTGGCCCTGTCATTAATGACAGGCCCAGTCATTTTATAACTGGCCCTGTCATTTTATAAATGGTTCTGTCATTTTATGACTTGCCAAGTAATTTTATGACTTGCCAAGTCATTTTATGACTGGCAGAGTCATTTTCTAACTGGCCCTGTCATTAATGACTGGCCCTGTCATTAATGACTGGCCCTGTCATTAATGACGGGCCAAGTCATTTTATCACTGGCCCTGTCATTAATGACTGGCCCTGTCGTTAATGACTGGCGCAGTCATTTTATCACTGGCCCTGTCATTAATGACTGGCCCTGTCATTAATGACTGGCCCAGTCATTTTATCACTGGCCCTGTCATTTTATGACTGGTTCTGTCATTTTATGACTCGCCAAGTCCATTTATGACTGGCAGAGTCATTTAATCACGGGCGCTGTCATTAATGACGGGCCCAGTCATTTTATTACTGGCCCTGTCATTTTATGACTGGTTCTGTCATTTTATGACTTGCCAAGTCATTTTATGACTGGTAGAGTCATTTTATCACTGGCCCTGTCATAAATGACTGGCCCTGTCATTAATGACGGGCCCAGGCATTTTATCACTGGCCCTGTCATTAATGACTGGCCCTGTCATTAATGACAGGCCCAGTCATTTTATAACTGGCCCTGTCATTTTATAAATGGTTCTGTCATTTTATGACTTGCCAAGTAATTTTATGACTTGCCAAGTCATTTTATGACTGGCAGAGTCATTTTCTAACTGGCCCTGTCATTAATGACTGGCCCTGTCATTAATGACTGGCCCTGTCATTAATGACGGGCCAAGTCATTTTATCACTGGCCCTGTCATTAATGACAGGCCCTGTCATTAATGACTGGCCCAGTCATTTTATCACTGGCCCTGTCATTTTATGACTGGTTCTGTCATTTTATGACTGGCCAAGTTATTTTATGACTAGCAGAGTCATTTTATCACTGGCCCTGTCATTAATGACTGGCCCTGTCATTAATGACTGGCACACTCATTTTATCACTGGCCCTGTCATTAATGACTGGCCCTGTCATTAATGACAGGGTCAGTCATTTTATCACTGGCCCTGTCATTTTATGACTGGTTCTGTCATTTTATGACTGGCCAAGTCATTTTATGACTGGCAGAGTCATTTTATCACTGGCCCTGTCATTAATGACTGGTTCTGTCATTTTATGACTGGCCAAGTCCATTTATGGCTGGCAGAGTCATTTTATCACTGGCCCTGTCATAAATGACTGGCCCTGTCATTAATGACGGGCCCAGTCATTTTATCACTGGCCCTGTCATTAATGACTGGACCTGTCATTAATGACTGGCCCAGTAATTTTATCACTGGCCCTGTCATTTTATGACTGGTTCTGTCATTAATGACTGGCTTAGTCATTTTATGACTGGTAGAGTCATTTTATCACTGGCCCTGTCGTAAATGACTGACCCTGTCATTAATGACGGGCCCAGGCATTTTATCACTGGCCCTGTCATTAATGACTGGCCCTGTCATTAATGACAGGCCCAGTCATTTTATAACTGGTCCTGTCATTTTATGAATGGTTCTGTCATTTTATGACTTGCCAAGTAATTTTATGACTTGCCAAGTCATTTTATGACTGGCAGAGTCATTTTATTACTGGCCCTGTCATTAATGACTGGCCCTGTCATTAATGACTGGCCCAGTCATTTTATCGTTGGCTCTGTCATTTTATGACTTGTTCTGTCATTTTATGACTGGCCAAGTCATTTTATGCCTGGCAGAGTCATTTTATCACTGGCCCTGTCAATAATGACTGGCCCTGTCATTAATGACTGGCCCTGTCATTAATGACTGGCCCTGTCATTAATGACTGGCGAAGTCATTTTATCACTGGCCCTGTCATTAATGACTGGCGAAGTCATTTTATCACTGGCCCAGTAATTTTATCACTGGCCCTTTCATTTAATGACTGGTTATGTCATTAATGACTGGCCCAGTCATTTTATCACTGGCCCTGTCATTTTATCACTGGCCCTGTCATTAATGACTGGCAGAGTCATTTTTATCACTGGCCCAGTCATTAATGACTGGCCCTGTCATTAATGGCTGGCCCAGTCATTTTATCACTGGCCCTGTCATTAATGACTGGCCCTGTCATTAATGACTGGCCCAGTCATTTTATCACTGGACCTGTCATTTTATGACTTGTTCTGTCATTTTATGACTGGCCAAGTCATTTTATGACTGGTAGAGTCATTTTATCACTGGCCCTGTCATTAATGACTGGCCCAGTCATTAATGACTGGCCCAGTCATTTTATCACTGGCCCTGTCATTAATGACTGGCCCCGTCATTTTATCACTGGCCCTGTCATTTTATGACTGGTTCTGTCATTTTATGACAGGCCAAGTTATTTTATGACTTGCAGAGTCATTTTATCACTGGCCCTGTCATTAATGACTGGCCCTGTCATTAATGACTGGCCCTGTCATTAATGACTGGCCCAGTCATTTTATCACTGGCCCTGTCATTAATGACTGGCCCTGTCATTAATGACTGGCCCAGTCATTTTATCTCTGGCCTTGTCATTTTATGACTGGTTCTGTCATTTTATGACTGGCCAAGTCCATTTATGACTGGCAGAGTCATTTTATCACTGGCCCTGTCATAAATGACTGGCCCTGTCATTAATGACGGGCCCAGTCATTTTATCACTGGCCCTGTCATTAATGTCTGGCCCTGTCATTTTATCACTGGCCCTGTCATTTTATGACTGGTTCTGTCATTTTATGACTGGCCAAGTCATTTTATGACTGGCAGAGTCATTTTATCACTGGCCCTGTCATTAATGACTGGCCCTGTCATTAATGACTGGCCCAGTCATTTTATCACTGGCCCTGTCATTAATGACTGGCCCTGTCATTAATGACTGGCACAGTCATTTTATCACTGGCCTTGTCATTTTATGACTGGTTCTGTCATTTTATGACTGGCCAAGTCCATTTATGGCTGAAAGAGTCATTTTATCACTGGCCCTGTCATAAATGACTGGCCCTGTCATTAATGACGGGCCCAGTCATTTTATCACTGGCCCTGTCATTAATGACTGGCCCTGTCATTAATGACTGGCCCAGTCATTTTATCACTGGCCCTGTCATTTTATGACTGGTTCTGTCATTCATGACTGGCTTAGTCATTTTATGACTGGTAGAGTCATTTTATCACTGGCCCTGTCATAAATGACTGGCCCTGTCATTAATGACGGGCCCAGGCATTTTATCACTGGCTCTGTCATTAATGACTGGCCCTGTCATTAATGACAGGCCCAGTCATTTTATAACTGATCCAGTCATTTTATGAATGGTTCTGTCATTTAATGACTTGCCAAGTATTTTTATGACTTGCCAAGTCATTTTATGACTGGCAGAGTCATTTTATTACTGGCCCTGTCATTAATGACTGGCCCTGTCATTAATGACTGGCCCAGTCATTTTATCACTGGCTCTGTCATTTTATGACTTGTTCTGTCATTTTATGACTGGCCAAGTCATTTTATGCCTGGCAGAGTCATTTTATCACTGGCCCTGTCATTAATGACTGGCCCTGTCATTAATGACTGGCCCTGTCATTAATGACTGGCCCTGTCATTAATGACTGGCGAAGTCATTTTATCACTGGCCCTGTCATTAATGACTGGCGAAGTCATTTTATCACTGGCCCTTTCATTTAATGACTGGTTCTGTCATTAATGACTGGCCCAGTCATTTTATCTCTGGCCCTGTCATTTTATCACTGGCCCTGTCATTAATGACTGGCAGAGTCATTTTTATCACTGGCCTAGTCATTAATGACTGGCCCTGTCATTAATGGCTGGCCCAGTCATTTTATCACTGGCCCTGTCATTAATGACTGGCCCAGTCATTTTATCACTGGCCCTGTCATTTTATGACTTGTTCTGTCATTTTATGACTGGCCAAGTTATTTTATGACTTGCAGAGACATTTTATCACTGGCCCTGTCATTAATGACTGGCCCAGTCATTTTATCACAGGCCCTGTCATTAATGACTGGCCCTGTCATTAATGACTGTGCCAGTCATTTTATCACTGGCCCTGTCATTTTATGACTGGTTCTGTCATTTTATGACTGGCCAAGTCATTTTATGACTGGCAGAGTCATTTTATCACTGGCCCTGTCATTAATGACTGGCCCTGTCGTTAATGACTGGCCCAGTCATTTTATCACTCGCCCTGTCATTAATGACTGGCCCTGTCATTAATGACTGGCCCAGTCATTTTATCACTGGCCCTGTCATTTTATGACTGGTTTTGTCATTTTATGACTCCCCAAGTCCATTTATGACTTGCAGAGTCATTTTATCACGGGCCCAGTCATTAATGACGGGCCCAGTGATTTTATCACTGGCCCTGTTATTAATGACTGGCCCTGTCATTAATGACTTGCCCAGTCATTTTATCACTGGCCCTGTCATTTTATGACTGGTTCTGTCATTTTATGACTGGCCAAGTCATTTTATGACTGGTATAGTCATTTTATCACTGGCCCTGTCATTAATGACTGGCCCTGTCATTAATGACTGGCCCTGTCATTAATGACTGGCCCTGTCATTAATGACATGCCCAATCATTTTATCACTGGCCCTGTCATTTTATGACTGGTTCTGTCATTTTATGACTGGCCAAGTTATTTTATGACTGGTAGAGTCATTTTATCACTGGCCCTGTCCTTAATGACTGGCCACGTCATTAATGACTGGCCCAGTCATTTTATCACTGGCCCTGTCATTAATGACTGGCCCTGTCATTAATGACTGGCCCCGTCATTTTATCACTGGCCCTCTCATTTTTTGACTGGTTCTGTCATTTTATGACTGGCCAAGTTATTTTATGACTAGCAGAGTCATTTTATCACTGGCCCTGTCATTAATGACTGGCCCTGTCATTAATGACTGGCCCACTCATTTCATCACTGGCCCTGTCATTAATGACTGGCCCTGTCCTTAATGACTGGGTCAGTCATTTTATCACTGGCCCTTCATTTTATGACTGGTTCTGTCATTTTATGACTGGCCAAGTCATTTTATGACTGGCAGAGTCATTTTATCACTGGCCCTGTCATTAATGACTGGCCCTGTCATTAATGACTGGCCCTGTCATTAATGACTGGCCCAGTCATTTTATCACTGGCCCTGTCATTAATGACTGCCCCTGTCATTAATGACTGGCCCAGTCATTTTATCACTGGCCCTGTCATTTTATGACTGGTTCTGTCATTTTATGACTGGCCAAGTCCATTTATGACTGGCAGAGTCATTTTATCACTGGCCCTGTCATTAATGACTGGCCCTGTCATTAATGACGGGCCCATTTATTTTATTGCTGGCCCTGTCATTAATGACTGGCCCTGTCATTAATGAAAGGCCCAGTCATTTTATCACTGGCCCTGTCATTTTATAACTGGTTCTGTCATTAATGACTGGCTTAGTCATATTATCACTGGTCCTATCTTTTTATGACTGGTTCTGTCATTTTATGACTTGCCAAGTCATTTTATGACTGGTAGAGTCATTTTATCACTGGCTCTGTCATAAATGACTGGCCCTGACATTAATGACGGGCCCAGGCATTTTATCACTGGCCCTGTCATTAATGACTGGCCCTGTCATTAATGACAGGCCCAGTCATTTTATAACTGGCCCTGTCATTTTATAAATGGTTCTGTCATTTTATGACTTGCCAAGTAATTTTATGACTTGCCAAGTCATTTTATGACTGGCAGAGTCATTTTCTAACTGGCCCTGTCATTAATGACTGGCCCTGTCATTAATGACTGGCCAAGTCATTTTATCACTGGCCCTGTCATTAATGACTGGCGAAGTCATTAATGACTGTCCCCGTCATTTTACCCCTGGCCCTGTCATTTTATGACTGGTTCTGTCATTTTATGACTGGCCAAGTTATTTTATGACTGGCAGAGTCATTTTATCACTGGCCCTGTCATTGATGATAGGCCAGTCATTTTATCCCTGGCCCTGTCATTAATGACTGTGCCAGTCATTTTATCACTGGCCCTGTCATTTAATGACTGGTTCTGTCATTTTATGACTGGCCAAGTCCATTTATGACTGGCAGAGTCATTTTATCACTGGCCCTGTCATTAATGACTGGCCCTGTCATTAATGACGGGCCCAGTCATTTTATCACTGGCCTTGTCATTAATGACAGGCCCTGTCATTAATGACTGGCCCAGTCATTTTATCATTGGCCCTGTCATTAATGACTGGCCCTGTCATTAATGACTGGCCCCGTCATTTTATCACTGGCCCTGTCATTTTATGACTGGTTCTGTCATTTTATGACTGGCCAAGTTATTTTATGACTAGCAGAGTCATTTTATCACTGGCCCTGTCATTAATGACTGGCCCTGTCATTAATGAATGGCACACTCCTTTTATCACTGGCCCTGTCATTAATGACTGGCCCTGTCATTAATGACTGGGTCAGTCATTTTATCACTGGCCCTGTCATTTTATGACTGGTTCTGTGATTTTATGACTGGCCAAGTAATTTTATGACTGGCAGAGTCATTTTATCACTGGCCCTGTCCAAAATGACTGGCCTTGTCATTAATGACGGGCCCAGTCATTAATGACTGGCACACTCATTTTATCACTGGCCCTGTCATTAATGACTGGCACACTCATTTTATCACTGGCCCTGTCATTAATGACTGGTTCTGTCATTTTATGACTGGCCAAGTCCATTTATGACTGGCAGAGTCATTTTATCACTGGCCCTGTCATTAATGACTGGCCCTGTCATTAATGACGGGCCCAGTCATTTTATCACTGGCCCTGTCATTAATGACAGGCCCTGTCATTAATGACTGGCCCAGTCATTTTATCACTGGCCCTGTCATTTTATGACTGGTTCTGTCATTTTATGACTGGCCAAGTCATTTTATGCCTGGCAAAGTCATTTTATCACTGGCACTGTCATTAATGACTGGCCCTGTCATTAATGACTGGCGAAGTCATTTTATCACTGGCCCTGTCATTAATGACTGGCGAAGTCATTTTATCACTGTCCCAGTCATTTTATCACTGGCCCTGTCATTTTATGACTGGTTCTGTCATTTTATGACTGGCCAAGTAATTTTAAGACTGGCAGAGTCATTTTATCACCGGCCCTGTCATTAATGACTAGCCCTGTCATTAATGACTGGCCCTGTCATTAATGACTGGCCCACTCATTTTATCACTGGCCCTGTCATTTAATGACTGGTTCTGTCATTAATGACTGGCCCAGTCATTTTATCACTGGCCCTGTCATTTTATCACTGGCCCTGTCATTAATGACTGGCAGAGTCATTTTTATCACTGGCCCAGTCATTAATGACTGGCCCTGTCATTAATGACTGGCCCTGTCATTAATGACTGGCCCAGTCATTTTATCACTGGCCCTGTCATTAATGACTGGCCCTGTCATTAATGACTGGCCCAGTCATTTTATCACTGGCCCTGTCATTTTATGACTGGTTCTGTCATTTTATGACTGGCCAAGTCCATTTATGACTGGCAGAGTCATTTTATCACTGGCCCTGTCATTAATGACTGGCCCTGTCATTAATGACGGGCCCATTTATTTTATTGCTGGCCCTGTCATTAATGACTGGCCCTGTCATTAATGAAAGGCCCAGTCATTTTATCACTGGCCCTGTCATTTTATAACTGGTTCTGTCATTAATGACTGGCTTAGTCATATTATCACTGGTCCTATCTTTTTATGACTGGTTCTGTCATTTTATGACTTGCCAAGTCATTTTATGACTGGTAGAGTCATTTTATCACTGGCCCTGTCATAAATGACTGGCCCTGTCATTAATGACGGGCCCAGGCATTTTATCACTGGCCCTGTCATTAACGACTGGCCCGGTCATTAATGACAGGCCCAGTCATTTTATAACTGGCCCTGTCATTTTATAAATGGTTCTGTCATTTTATGACTTGCCAAGTAATTTTATGACTTGCCAAGTCATTTTATGACTGGCAGAGTCATTTTCTAACTGGCCCTGTCATTAATGACTGGCCCTGTCATTAATGACTGGCCAAGTCATTTTATCACTGGCCCTGTCATTAATGACTGGCGAAGTCATTAATGACTGTCCCCGTCATTTTACCCCTGGCCCTGTCATTTTATGACTGGTTCTGTCATTTTATGACTGGCCAAGTTATTTTATGACTGGCAGAGTCATTTTATCACTGGCCCTGTCATTGATGATAGGCCAGTCATTTTATCCCTGGCCCTGTCATTAATGACTGTGCCAGTCATTTTATCACTGGCCCTGTCATTTAATGACTGGTTCTGTCATTTTATGACTGGCCAAGTCCATTTATGACTGGCAGAGTCATTTTATCACTGGCCCTGTCATTAATGACTGGCCCTGTCATTAATGACGGGCCCAGTCATTTTATCACTGGCCTTGTCATTAATGACAGGCCCTGTCATTAATGACTGGCCCAGTCATTTTGTCATTGGCCCTGTCATTTTATGACTGGTTCTGTCATTTTATGCCTGGCCAAGTCATTTTATGACTGATAGAGTCATTTTATCACTGGCCCTGTCATTAATGACTGGCCCTGTCATTAATGACTGGCCCAGTCATTTTATCATTGGCCCTGTCATTAATGACTGGCCCTGTCATTAATGACTGGCCCCGTCATTTTATCACTGGCCCTGTCATTTTATGACTGGTTCTGTCATTTTATGACTGGCCAAGTTATTTTATGACTAGCAGAGTCATTTTATCACTGGCCCTGTCATTAATGACTGGCCCTGTCATTAATGAATGGCACACTCCTTTTATCACTGGCCCTGTCATTAATGACTGGCCCTGTCATTAATGACTGGGTCAGTCATTTTATCACTGGCCCTGTCATTTTATGACTGGTTCTGTCATTTTATGACTGGCTAAGTAATTTTATGACTGGCAGAGTCATTTTATCACTGGCCCTGTCCAAAATGACTGGCCTTTTCATTAATGACGGGCCCAGTCATTAATGACTGGCACACTCATTTTATCACTGGCCCTGTCATTAATGACTGGTTCTGTCATTTTATGACTGGCCAAGTCCATTTATGACTGGCAGAGTCATTTTATCACTGGCCCTGTCATTAATGACTGGCCCTATCATTAATGACGGGCCCAGTCATTTTATCTCTGGCCCTGTCATTAATGACAGGCCCTGTCATTAATGACTGGCCCAGTCATTTTATCACTGGCCCTGTCATTTTATGACTGGTTCTGTCATTTTATGACTGGCCAAGTCATTTTATGCCTGGCAAAGTCATTTTATCACTGGCCCTGTCATTAATGACTGGCCCTGTCATTAATGACTGGCGAAGTCATTTTATCACTGGCCCTGTCATTAATGACTGGCGAAGTCATTTTATCACTGGCCCAGTCATTTTACCACTGGCCAAGTAATTTTATGACTGGCAGAGTCATTTTATCACCGGCCCTGTCATTAATGACTAGCCCTGTCATTAATGACTGGCCCTGTCATTAATGACTGGCCCACTCATTTTATCACTGGCCCTGTCATTTAATGACTGGTTCTGTCATTAATGACTGGCCCAGTCATTTTATCACTGGCCCTGTCATTTTATCACTGGCCCTGTCATTAATGACTGGCCCTGTCATTAATGACGGGCCCAGTCATTTTATCACTGGCCCTGTCATTAATGTCTGGCCCTGTCATTTTATCACTGGCCCTGTCATTTTATGACTGGTTCTGTCATTTTATGACTGGCCAAGTCATTTTATGACTGGCAGAGTCATTTTATCACTGGCCCTGTCATTAATGACTGGCCCTGTCATTAATGACTGGCCCAGTCATTTTATCACTGGCCCTGTCATTAATGACTGGCCCTGTCATTAATGACTGGCACAGTCATTTTATCACTGGCCTTGTCATTTTATGACTGGTTCTGTCATTTTATGACTGGCCAAGTCCATTTATGGCTGAAAGAGTCATTTTATCACTGGCCCTGTCATAAATGACTGGCCCTGTCATTAATGACGGGCCCAGTCATTTTATCACTGGCCCTGTCATTAATGACTGGCCCTGTCATTAATGACTGGCCCAGTCATTTTATCACTGGCCCTGTCATTTTATGACTGGTTCTGTCATTCATGACTGGCTTAGTCATTTTATGACTGGTAGAGTCATTTTATCACTGGCCCTGTCATAAATGACTGGCCCTGTCATTAATGACGGGCCCAGGCATTTTATCACTGGCTCTGTCATTAATGACTGGCCCTGTCATTAATGACAGGCCCAGTCATTTTATAACTGATCCAGTCATTTTATGAATGGTTCTGTCATTTAATGACTTGCCAAGTATTTTTATGACTTGCCAAGTCATTTTATGACTGGCAGAGTCATTTTATTACTGGCCCTGTCATTAATGACTGGCCCTGTCATTAATGACTGGCCCAGTCATTTTATCACTGGCTCTGTCATTTTATGACTTGTTCTGTCATTTTATGACTGGCCAAGTCATTTTATGCCTGGCAGAGTCATTTTATCACTGGCCCTGTCATTAATGACTGGCCCTGTCATTAATGACTGGCCCTGTCATTAATGACTGGCCCTGTCATTAATGACTGGCGAAGTCATTTTATCACTGGCCCTGTCATTAATGACTGGCGAAGTCATTTTATCACTGGCCCTTTCATTTAATGACTGGTTCTGTCATTAATGACTGGCCCAGTCATTTTATCTCTGGCCCTGTCATTTTATCACTGGCCCTGTCATTAATGACTGGCAGAGTCATTTTTATCACTGGCCTAGTCATTAATGACTGGCCCTGTCATTAATGGCTGGCCCAGTCATTTTATCACTGGCCCTGTCATTAATGACTGGCCCAGTCATTTTATCACTGGCCCTGTCATTTTATGACTTGTTCTGTCATTTTATGACTGGCCAAGTTATTTTATGACTTGCAGAGACATTTTATCACTGGCCCTGTCATTAATGACTGGCCCAGTCATTTTATCACAGGCCCTGTCATTAATGACTGGCCCTGTCATTAATGACTGTGCCAGTCATTTTATCACTGGCCCTGTCATTTTATGACTGGTTCTGTCATTTTATGACTGGCCAAGTCATTTTATGACTGGCAGAGTCATTTTATCACTGGCCCTGTCATTAATGACTGGCCCTGTCGTTAATGACTGGCCCAGTCATTTTATCACTCGCCCTGTCATTAATGACTGGCCCTGTCATTAATGACTGGCCCAGTCATTTTATCACTGGCCCTGTCATTTTATGACTGGTTTTGTCATTTTATGACTCCCCAAGTCCATTTATGACTTGCAGAGTCATTTTATCACGGGCCCAGTCATTAATGACGGGCCCAGTGATTTTATCACTGGCCCTGTTATTAATGACTGGCCCTGTCATTAATGACTTGCCCAGTCATTTTATCACTGGCCCTGTCATTTTATGACTGGTTCTGTCATTTTATGACTGGCCAAGTCATTTTATGACTGGTATAGTCATTTTATCACTGGCCCTGTCATTAATGACTGGCCCTGTCATTAATGACTGGCCCTGTCATTAATGACTGGCCCTGTCATTAATGACATGCCCAATCATTTTATCACTGGCCCTGTCATTTTATGACTGGTTCTGTCATTTTATGACTGGCCAAGTTATTTTATGACTGGTAGAGTCATTTTATCACTGGCCCTGTCCTTAATGACTGGCCACGTCATTAATGACTGGCCCAGTCATTTTATCACTGGCCCTGTCATTAATGACTGGCCCTGTCATTAATGACTGGCCCCGTCATTTTATCACTGGCCCTCTCATTTTTTGACTGGTTCTGTCATTTTATGACTGGCCAAGTTATTTTATGACTAGCAGAGTCATTTTATCACTGGCCCTGTCATTAATGACTGGCCCTGTCATTAATGACTGGCCCACTCATTTCATCACTGGCCCTGTCATTAATGACTGGCCCTGTCCTTAATGACTGGGTCAGTCATTTTATCACTGGCCCTTCATTTTATGACTGGTTCTGTCATTTTATGACTGGCCAAGTCATTTTATGACTGGCAGAGTCATTTTATCACTGGCCCTGTCATTAATGACTGGCCCTGTCATTAATGACTGGCCCTGTCATTAATGACTGGCCCAGTCATTTTATCACTGGCCCTGTCATTAATGACTGCCCCTGTCATTAATGACTGGCCCAGTCATTTTATCACTGGCCCTGTCATTTTATGACTGGTTCTGTCATTTTATGACTGGCCAAGTCCATTTATGACTGGCAGAGTCATTTTATCACTGGCCCTGTCATTAATGACTGGCCCTGTCATTAATGACGGGCCCATTTATTTTATTGCTGGCCCTGTCATTAATGACTGGCCCTGTCATTAATGAAAGGCCCAGTCATTTTATCACTGGCCCTGTCATTTTATAACTGGTTCTGTCATTAATGACTGGCTTAGTCATATTATCACTGGTCCTATCTTTTTATGACTGGTTCTGTCATTTTATGACTTGCCAAGTCATTTTATGACTGGTAGAGTCATTTTATCACTGGCTCTGTCATAAATGACTGGCCCTGACATTAATGACGGGCCCAGGCATTTTATCACTGGCCCTGTCATTAATGACTGGCCCTGTCATTAATGACAGGCCCAGTCATTTTATAACTGGCCCTGTCATTTTATAAATGGTTCTGTCATTTTATGACTTGCCAAGTAATTTTATGACTTGCCAAGTCATTTTATGACTGGCAGAGTCATTTTCTAACTGGCCCTGTCATTAATGACTGGCCCTGTCATTAATGACTGGCCAAGTCATTTTATCACTGGCCCTGTCATTAATGACTGGCGAAGTCATTAATGACTGTCCCCGTCATTTTACCCCTGGCCCTGTCATTTTATGACTGGTTCTGTCATTTTATGACTGGCCAAGTTATTTTATGACTGGCAGAGTCATTTTATCACTGGCCCTGTCATTGATGATAGGCCAGTCATTTTATCCCTGGCCCTGTCATTAATGACTGTGCCAGTCATTTTATCACTGGCCCTGTCATTTAATGACTGGTTCTGTCATTTTATGACTGGCCAAGTCCATTTATGACTGGCAGAGTCATTTTATCACTGGCCCTGTCATTAATGACTGGCCCTGTCATTAATGACGGGCCCAGTCATTTTATCACTGGCCTTGTCATTAATGACAGGCCCTGTCATTAATGACTGGCCCAGTCATTTTATCATTGGCCCTGTCATTAATGACTGGCCCTGTCATTAATGACTGGCCCCGTCATTTTATCACTGGCCCTGTCATTTTATGACTGGTTCTGTCATTTTATGACTGGCCAAGTTATTTTATGACTAGCAGAGTCATTTTATCACTGGCCCTGTCATTAATGACTGGCCCTGTCATTAATGAATGGCACACTCCTTTTATCACTGGCCCTGTCATTAATGACTGGCCCTGTCATTAATGACTGGGTCAGTCATTTTATCACTGGCCCTGTCATTTTATGACTGGTTCTGTGATTTTATGACTGGCCAAGTAATTTTATGACTGGCAGAGTCATTTTATCACTGGCCCTGTCCAAAATGACTGGCCTTGTCATTAATGACGGGCCCAGTCATTAATGACTGGCACACTCATTTTATCACTGGCCCTGTCATTAATGACTGGCACACTCATTTTATCACTGGCCCTGTCATTAATGACTGGTTCTGTCATTTTATGACTGGCCAAGTCCATTTATGACTGGCAGAGTCATTTTATCACTGGCCCTGTCATTAATGACTGGCCCTGTCATTAATGACGGGCCCAGTCATTTTATCACTGGCCCTGTCATTAATGACAGGCCCTGTCATTAATGACTGGCCCAGTCATTTTATCACTGGCCCTGTCATTTTATGACTGGTTCTGTCATTTTATGACTGGCCAAGTCATTTTATGCCTGGCAAAGTCATTTTATCACTGGCACTGTCATTAATGACTGGCCCTGTCATTAATGACTGGCGAAGTCATTTTATCACTGGCCCTGTCATTAATGACTGGCGAAGTCATTTTATCACTGTCCCAGTCATTTTATCACTGGCCCTGTCATTTTATGACTGGTTCTGTCATTTTATGACTGGCCAAGTAATTTTAAGACTGGCAGAGTCATTTTATCACCGGCCCTGTCATTAATGACTAGCCCTGTCATTAATGACTGGCCCTGTCATTAATGACTGGCCCACTCATTTTATCACTGGCCCTGTCATTTAATGACTGGTTCTGTCATTAATGACTGGCCCAGTCATTTTATCACTGGCCCTGTCATTTTATCACTGGCCCTGTCATTAATGACTGGCAGAGTCATTTTTATCACTGGCCCAGTCATTAATGACTGGCCCTGTCATTAATGACTGGCCCTGTCATTAATGACTGGCCCAGTCATTTTATCACTGGCCCTGTCATTAATGACTGGCCCTGTCATTAATGACTGGCCCAGTCATTTTATCACTGGCCCTGTCATTTTATGACTGGTTCTGTCATTTTATGACTGGCCAAGTCCATTTATGACTGGCAGAGTCATTTTATCACTGGCCCTGTCATTAATGACTGGCCCTGTCATTAATGACGGGCCCATTTATTTTATTGCTGGCCCTGTCATTAATGACTGGCCCTGTCATTAATGAAAGGCCCAGTCATTTTATCACTGGCCCTGTCATTTTATAACTGGTTCTGTCATTAATGACTGGCTTAGTCATATTATCACTGGTCCTATCTTTTTATGACTGGTTCTGTCATTTTATGACTTGCCAAGTCATTTTATGACTGGTAGAGTCATTTTATCACTGGCCCTGTCATAAATGACTGGCCCTGTCATTAATGACGGGCCCAGGCATTTTATCACTGGCCCTGTCATTAACGACTGGCCCGGTCATTAATGACAGGCCCAGTCATTTTATAACTGGCCCTGTCATTTTATAAATGGTTCTGTCATTTTATGACTTGCCAAGTAATTTTATGACTTGCCAAGTCATTTTATGACTGGCAGAGTCATTTTCTAACTGGCCCTGTCATTAATGACTGGCCCTGTCATTAATGACTGGCCAAGTCATTTTATCACTGGCCCTGTCATTAATGACTGGCGAAGTCATTAATGACTGTCCCCGTCATTTTACCCCTGGCCCTGTCATTTTATGACTGGTTCTGTCATTTTATGACTGGCCAAGTTATTTTATGACTGGCAGAGTCATTTTATCACTGGCCCTGTCATTGATGATAGGCCAGTCATTTTATCCCTGGCCCTGTCATTAATGACTGTGCCAGTCATTTTATCACTGGCCCTGTCATTTAATGACTGGTTCTGTCATTTTATGACTGGCCAAGTCCATTTATGACTGGCAGAGTCATTTTATCACTGGCCCTGTCATTAATGACTGGCCCTGTCATTAATGACGGGCCCAGTCATTTTATCACTGGCCTTGTCATTAATGACAGGCCCTGTCATTAATGACTGGCCCAGTCATTTTGTCATTGGCCCTGTCATTTTATGACTGGTTCTGTCATTTTATGCCTGGCCAAGTCATTTTATGACTGATAGAGTCATTTTATCACTGGCCCTGTCATTAATGACTGGCCCTGTCATTAATGACTGGCCCAGTCATTTTATCATTGGCCCTGTCATTAATGACTGGCCCTGTCATTAATGACTGGCCCCGTCATTTTATCACTGGCCCTGTCATTTTATGACTGGTTCTGTCATTTTATGACTGGCCAAGTTATTTTATGACTAGCAGAGTCATTTTATCACTGGCCCTGTCATTAATGACTGGCCCTGTCATTAATGAATGGCACACTCCTTTTATCACTGGCCCTGTCATTAATGACTGGCCCTGTCATTAATGACTGGGTCAGTCATTTTATCACTGGCCCTGTCATTTTATGACTGGTTCTGTCATTTTATGACTGGCTAAGTAATTTTATGACTGGCAGAGTCATTTTATCACTGGCCCTGTCCAAAATGACTGGCCTTTTCATTAATGACGGGCCCAGTCATTAATGACTGGCACACTCATTTTATCACTGGCCCTGTCATTAATGACTGGTTCTGTCATTTTATGACTGGCCAAGTCCATTTATGACTGGCAGAGTCATTTTATCACTGGCCCTGTCATTAATGACTGGCCCTATCATTAATGACGGGCCCAGTCATTTTATCTCTGGCCCTGTCATTAATGACAGGCCCTGTCATTAATGACTGGCCCAGTCATTTTATCACTGGCCCTGTCATTTTATGACTGGTTCTGTCATTTTATGACTGGCCAAGTCATTTTATGCCTGGCAAAGTCATTTTATCACTGGCCCTGTCATTAATGACTGGCCCTGTCATTAATGACTGGCGAAGTCATTTTATCACTGGCCCTGTCATTAATGACTGGCGAAGTCATTTTATCACTGGCCCAGTCATTTTACCACTGGCCAAGTAATTTTATGACTGGCAGAGTCATTTTATCACCGGCCCTGTCATTAATGACTAGCCCTGTCATTAATGACTGGCCCTGTCATTAATGACTGGCCCACTCATTTTATCACTGGCCCTGTCATTTAATGACTGGTTCTGTCATTAATGACTGGCCCAGTCATTTTATCACTGGCCCTGTCATTTTATCACTGGCCCTGTCATTAATGACTGGCAGAGTCATTTTTATCACTGGCCCAGTCATTAATGACTGGCCCTGTCATTAATGGCTGGCCCAGTCATTTTATCACTGGCCCTGTCATTAATGACTGGCCCTGTCATTAATGACTGGCCCAGTCATTTTATCACTGGCCCTGCAATTTTATGACTTGTTCTGTCATTTTATGACTGGCCAAGTCATTTTATGACTGGTAGAATCATTTTATTACTGGCCTTGTCATTAATGACTGGCCCTGTCATTATTGACTGGCCCAGTCATTTTATCACTGGCCCAGTCATTAATGACTGGCCCTGTCATTAATGACTGGCCCCGTCATTTTATCACTGGCCCTGTCATTTTATGACTAGTTCTGTCATTTTATGACAGGCCAAGTTATTTTATGACTGGAGGAGTCATTTCATCACTGGCCCCGTCATTAATGACTGGCCCAGTCATTTTATCACATTCCCTGTCATTAATGACTGGCCCTGTCATTAATGACTGTGCCAGTCATTTTATCACTGGCCCTGTCATTTTATGACTGGTTCTGTCATTTTATGACTGGCCAAGTCATTTTATGACTGGCAGAGTCATTATATAACTGGCCCTGTCATTAATGACTGGCCCTGTCGTTAATGACTGGCCCAGTCATTTTATCACTGGCCCTGTCATTAATGACTGGCCCTGTCATTAATGACTGGCCCAGTCATTTTATCACTGGCCCTGTCATTTTATGA
Organism: Platycnemis pennipes; assembly: GCA_933228895.1. Lineage (NCBI taxonomy): Eukaryota > Metazoa > Arthropoda > Insecta > Odonata > Platycnemididae > Platycnemis > Platycnemis pennipes. The sequence continues at coordinate 72,894,482 of OW121846.1, read as the reverse complement.
CTGGTTCTGTCATTTTATGACTCGCCAAGTCCATTTATGACTGGCAGAGTCATTTTATCACGGGCCCTGTCATTAATGACGGGCCCAGTCATTTTATCACTGGCCCTTTTATTAATGACTGGCCCTGTCATTAATGACTTGCCCAGTCATTTAATCACTGGCCCTGTCATTTTATGACTGGTTCTGTCATTTTATGACTGGCCAAGTCATTTTATGACTGGTATAGTCATTTTATCACTGGCCCTGTCCTTAATGACTGGCACTGTCGTTAATGACTGGCCCAGTCATTTTATCACTGGCCCTGTCATTAATGACTGGCCCTGTTAATAATGACGTGCCCAATCATTTTATCACTGGCCCTGTCATTTTATGACTGGTTCTGTCATTTTATGACTGGCCAAGTCATTTTATGACTGGTAGAGTCATTTTATCACTGGCCCTGTCCTTAATGACTGGCCGTGTCATTAATGACTGGCCCAGTCATTTTATAACTGGCCCTGTCATTAATGACTGGCCCTGTCATTAATGACTGGCCCCGTCATTTTATCACTGGCCCTGTCATTTTTTGACTGGTTCTGTTATTTTATGACTGGCCAAGTTATTTTATGACTAGCAGAGTCATTTTATCACTGGCCCTGTCATTAATGACTGGCCCTGTCATTAATGACTGGCCCAGTCATTTTATCACTGGCCCTGTCATTAATGACTGGCCCTGTTATTAATGACTGGCCCCGTCATTTTATCACTGGCCCTGTCATTTTATGACTGGTTCTGTCATTTTATGACTGGCCAAGTTATTTTATGACTAGCAGAGTCATTTTATCACTGGCCCTGTCATTAACGACTGGCCCTGTCATTAATGACTGGCCCACTCTTTTTATCACTGGCCCCTTCATTAATGACTGGCCCTGTCATTAATGATTGGGTCAGTCATTTTATCACTGGCCCTGTCATTTTATGACTGGTTCTGTCATTTTATGACTGGCCAAGTCATTTTATGACTGGCAGAGTCATTTTATCACTGGCCCTGTCATTAATGACTGGCCCTGTCATTAATGACTAGCCCAGTCATTTTATCACTGGCCCTGTCATTTTATGACTGATTCTGTCATTTTATGACTGGCCAAGTCCATTTATTACTGGCAGAGTCATTTTATCACTGGCCCTTTCATTAATGACTGGCCCTGTCATTAATGACGGGCCCAGTCATTTTATCACTGGCCCTGTCATTAATGACTGGCCCTGTCATTAATGAAAGGCCCAGTCATTTTATCACTGGCCCTGTCATTTTATGACTGGTTCTGTCATTAATGACTAGCTTAGTCATATTATCACTGGCCCTATCTTTTTATGACTGGTTCTGTCATTTTATGACTTGCCAAGTCATTTTATGACTGGTAGAGTCATTTTATCACTGGCCCTGTCATAAATGACTGGCCCTGTCATTAATGACGGGATCAGGCATTTTATCACTGGCTATGTCATTAATGACTGGCCCAGTCATTTTATCACTGGCCCTGTCATTTTATCACTGGCCCTGTCATTAATGACTGGCAGAGTCATTTTTATCACTGGCCCTGTCATTAATGACTGGCCCTGTCATTAATGGCTGGCCCAGTCATTTTATCACTGGCCCTGTCATTAATGACTGGCCCTGTCATTAATGACTGGCCCAGTCATTTTATCACTGGCCCTGCAATTTTATGACTTGTTCTGTCATTTTATGACTGGCCAAGTCATTTTATGACTGGTAGAGTCATTTTATCACTGGCCTTGTCATTAATGACTGGCCCTGTCATTATTGACTGGCCCAGTCATTTTATCACTGGCCCTGTCATTAATGACTGGCCCTGTCATTAATGACTGGCCCCGTCATTTTATCACTGGCCCTGTCATTTTATGACTAGTTCTGTGTTTTTATGACAGGCCAAGTTATTTTATGACTGGAGGAGTCATTTCATCACTGGCCCTGTCATTAATGACTGGCCCAGTCATTTTATCACAGGCCCTGTCATTAATGACTGGCCCTGTCATTAATGACTGTGCCAGTCATTTTATCACTGGCCCTGTCATTTTATGACTGGTTCTGTCATTTTATGACTGGCCAAGTCATTTTATGACTGGCAGAGTCATTATATAACTGGCCCTGTCATTAATGACTGGCCCTGTCGTTAATGACTGGCCCAGTCATTTTATCACTGGCCCTGTCATTAATGACTGGCCCTGTCATTAATGACTGGCCCAGTCATTTTATCACTGGCCCTATCATTTTATGACTGGTTCTGTCATTTTATGACTCGCCAAGTCCATTTATGACTGGCAGAGTCATTTTATCACGGGCCCTGTCATTAATGACGGGCCCAGTCATTTTATCACTGGCCCTGTTATTAATGACTGGCCCTGTCATTAATGACTTGCCCAGTCATTTTATCACTGGCCCTGTCATTTTATGACTGGTTCTGTCAGTTTATGACTGGCCAAGTCATTTTATGACTGGTATAGTCATTTTATCACTGGCCCTGTCCTTAATGACTGGCACTGTCGTTAATGACTGGCCCAGTCATTTTATCACTGGCCCTGTCATTAATGACTGGCCCTGTCATTAATGACGTGCCCAATCATTTTATCACTGGCCCTGTCATTTTATGACTGGTTCTGTCATTTTATGATTGGCCAAGTCATTTTATGACTGGTAGAGTCATTTTATCACTGGCCCTGTCCTTAATGACTGGCCGTGTCATTAATGACTGGCCCAGTCATTTTATAACTGGCCCTGTCATTAATGACTGGCCCTGTCATTAATGACTGGCCCCGTCATTTTATCACTGGCCCTGTCATTTTTTGACTGGTTCTGTCATTTTATGACTGGCCAAGTTATTTTATGACTAGCAGAGTCATTTTCTCACTGGCCCTGTCATTAACGACTGGCCCTGTCATTAATGACTGGCCCACTCTTTTTATCACTGGCCCCTTCATTAATGACGGGCCCTGTCATTAATGACTGGGTCAGTCATTTTATCACTGGCCCTGTCATTTTATGACTGGTTCTGTCATTTTATGACTGGCCAAGTCATTTTATGACTGGCAGAGTCATTTTATCACTGGCCCTGTCATTAATGGCTGGCCCTGTCATTAATGACTAGCCCAGTCATTTTATCACTGGCCCTGTCATTTTATGACTGGTTCTGTCATTTTATGACTGGCCAAGTCCATTTATGACAGGCAGAGTCATTTTATCTCTGGCCCTTTCATTAATGACTGGCCCTGTCATTAATGACGGGCCCAGTCATTTTATCACTGGCCCTGTCATTAATGACTGGCCCTGTCATTAATGAAAGGCCCAGTCATTTTATCACTGGCCCTGTCATTTTATGACTGGTTCTGTCATTAATGACTAGCTTAGTCATATTATCACTGGCCCTATCTTTTTATGACTGGTTCTGTCATTTTATGACTTGCCAAGTCATTTTATGACTGGTAGAGTCATTTTATCACTGGCCCTGTCATAAATGACTGGCCCTGTCATTAATGACGGGCCCAGGCATTTTATCACTGGCTATGTCATTAATGACTGGCCCATTCATTTTATCACAGGCCCTGTCATTAATGACTGGCCCTGTCATTAATGACTGTGCCAGTCATTTTATCACTGTCCCTGTCATTTTATGACTGGTTCTGTCATTTTATGACTGGCCAAGTCATTTTATGACTGGCAGAGTCATTTTATCACTGGCCCTGTCATTAATGACTGGCCCTGTCGTTAATGACTGGCCCAGTCATTTTATCACTGGCCCTGTCATTAATGACTGGCCCTGTCATTAATGACTGGCCCAGTCATTTTATCACTGGCCCTGTCATTTTATGACTGGTTCTGTCATTTTATGACTCGCCAAGTCCATTTATGACTGGCAGAGTCATTTTATCACGGGCGCTGTCATTAATGACGGGCCCAGTCATTTTATTACTGGCCCTGTCATTTTATGACTGGTTCTGTCATTTTATGACTTGCCAAGTCATTTTATGACTGGTAGAGTCATTTTATCACTGGCCCTGTCATAAATGACTGGCCCTGTCATTAATGACGGGCCCAGGCATTTTATCACTGGCCCTGTCATTAATGACTGGCCCTGTCATTAATGACAGGCCCAGTCATTTTATAACTGGCCCTGTCATTTTATAAATGGTTCTGTCATTTTATGACTTGCCAAGTAATTTTATGACTTGCCAAGTCATTTTATGACTGGCAGAGTCATTTTCTAACTGGCCCTGTCATTAATGACTGGCCCTGTCATTAATGACTGGCCCTGTCATTAATGACGGGCCAAGTCATTTTATCACTGGCCCTGTCATTAATGACAGGCCCTGTCATTAATGACTGGCCCAGTCATTTTATCACTGGCCCTGTCATTTTATGACTGGTTCTGTCATTTTATGCCTGGCCAAGTCATTTTATGACTGGTAGAGTCATTTTTCACTGGCCCTGTCATTAATGACTGGCCCTGTCATTAATGACTGGCCCAGTCATTTTATCACTGGCCCTGTCATTAATGACTGGCCCTGTCATTAATGACTGGCCCCGTCATTTTATCACTGGCCCTGTCATTTTATGACTGGTTCTGTCATTTTATGACTGGCCAAGTTATTTTATGACTAACAGAGTCATTTTATCACTGGCCTTGTCATTAATGACTGGCCCTGTCATTAATGACTGGCACACTCATTTTATCACTGGCCCTGTCATTTTATGACTGGTTCTGTCATTTTATGACTGGCCAAGTCATTTTATGACTGGCAGAGTCATTTTATCACTGGCCCTGTCATAAATGACTGGCCCTGTCATTAATGACGGGCCCAGTCATTTTATCACTGGCCCTGTCATTAATGACTGGACCTGTCATTAATGACTGGCCCAGTAATTTTATCACTGGCCCTGTCATTTTATGACTGGTTCTGTCATTAATGACTGGCTTAGTCATTTTATGACTGGTAGAGTCATTTTATCACTGGCCCTGTCGTAAATGACTGACCCTGTCATTAATGACGGGCCCAGGCATTTTATCACTGGCCCTGTCATTAATGACTGGCCCTGTCATTAATGACAGGCCCAGTCATTTTATAACTGGTCCTGTCATTTTATGAATGGTTCTGTCATTTTATGACTTGCCAAGTAATTTTATGACTTGCCAAGTCATTTTATGACTGGCAGAGTCATTTTATTACTGGCCCTGTCATTAATGACTGGCCCTGTCATTAATGACTGGCCCAGTCATTTTATCGTTGGCTCTGTCATTTTATGACTTGTTCTGTCATTTTATGACTGGCCAAGTCATTTTATGCCTGGCAGAGTCATTTTATCACTGGCCCTGTCAATAATGACTGGCCCTGTCATTAATGACTGGCCCTGTCATTAATGACTGGCCCTGTCATTAATGACTGGCGAAGTCATTTTATCACTGGCCCTGTCATTAATGACTGGCGAAGTCATTTTATCACTGGCCCAGTCATTTTATCTCTGGCCCTTTCATTTAATGACTGGGTATGTCATTAATGACTGGCCCAGTCATTTTATCACTGGCCCTGTCATTTTATCACTGGCCCTGTCATTAATGACTGGCAGAGTCATTTTTATCACTGGCCCAGTCATTAATGACTGGCCCTGTCATTAATGGCTGGCCCAGTCATTTTATCACTGGCCCTGTCATTAATGACTGGCCCTGTCATTAATGACTGGCCCAGTCATTTTATCACTGGCCCTGTCATTTTATGACTTGTTCTGTCATTTTATGACTGGCCAAGTCATTTTATGACTGGTAGAGTCATTTTATCACTGGCCCTGTCATTAATGACTGGCCCAGTCATTAATGACTGGCCCAGTCATTTTATCACTGGCCCTGTCATTAATGACTGGCCCCGTCATTTTATCACTGGCCCTGTCATTTTATGACTGGTTCTGTCATTTTATGACAGGCCAAGTTATTTTGACTTGCAGAGTCATTTTATCACTGGCCCTGTCATTAATGACTGGCCCAGTCATTTTATCACAGGCCCTGTCATTAATGACTGGCCCTGTCATTAATGACTGTGCCAGTCATTTTATCACTGGCCCTGTCATTTTATGACTGGTTCTGTCATTTTATGACTGGCCAAGTCATTTTATGACTGGCAGAGTCATTTTATCACTGGCCCTGTCATTGATGACTGGCCCTGTCGTTAATGATTGGCCCAGTCATTTTATCACTGGCCCTGTCATTAATGACTGGCCCTGTCATTAATGACTGGCCCAGTCATTTTATCACTGGCCCTGTCATTTTATGACTGGTTCTGTCATTTTATGACTCGCCAAGTCCATTTATGACTGGCAGAGTCATTTTATCACGGGCCCTGTCATTAATGACTGGCCCAGTCATTTTATCACTGGCCCTGTTATTAATGACTGGCCCTGTCATTAATGACTTGCCCGGTCATTTTATCACTGTCCCTGTCATTTTATGCCTGGTTCTGTCATTTTATGACTGGCCAAGTCATTTTATGACTGGTATAGTCATTTTATCACTGGCCCTGTCATTAATGACTGGCCCTGTCGTTAATGACTGGCCCAGTCATTTTATCACTGGCCCTGTCATTAATGACTGGCCCTGTCATTAATGACATGCCCAATCATTTTATCACTGGCCCTGTCATTTTATGACTGGTTCTGTCATTTTATGACTGGCCAAGTTATTTTATGACTGGTAGAGTCATTTTATCACTGGCCCTGTCCTTAATGACTGGCCATGTCATTAATGACTGGCCCAGTCATTTTATCACTGGCCCTGTCATTAATGACTGGCCCTGTCATTAATGACTGGCCCCGTCATTTTATTACTGGCCCTGTCATTTATTGACTGGTTCTGTCATTTTATGACTGGCCAAGTTATTTTATGACTAGCAGAGTCATTTTATCACTGGCCCTGTCATTAATGACTTGCGCTGTCATTAATGACTGGCCCAGTCATTTTATCACTGGCCCTGTCATTAATGACTGGCCCTGTCATTAATGACTGGCCCCGTCATTTTATCACTGGCCCTGTTATTTTATGACTGGTTCTGTCATTTTATGACTGGCCAAGTTATTTAATGACTAGCAGAGTCATTTTATCACTGGCCCTGGCATTAATGACTGGCCCTGTCATTAATGACTGGCCCACTCATTTTATCACTGGCCCTGTCATTAATGACAGGCCCTGTCATTAATGACTGGGTTCATTAATGACTGGCTCTGTCATTAATGACTGGCCAAGTCATTTTAACACTGGCCCTGTAATTTTATGACTGGTTCTGTCATTTTATGACTGGCCAAGTCATTTTATGACTGGCAGAGTCATTTTATCACTGGCCCTGTCATTAATGACTGGCGCTGTCATTAATGACTGGCCCTGTCATTAATGACTGGCCCAGTAATTTTATCACTGGCCCTGTCATTAATGACCGGCCCTGTCATTAATGACTGGCCCAGTCATTTTATCACTGGCCCTGTCATTTTATGACTGGTTCTGTCATTTTATGACTGGCCAAGTCCATTTATGACTGGCAGAGTCATTTTATCACTGGCCCTGTCATTAATGACTGGCCCTGTCATTAATGACGGGCCCAGTCATTTTATCACTGGCCCTGTCATTAATGACTGGCCCTGTCATTAATGAAAGGCCCAGTCATTTTATCACTGGCCCTGTCATTTTATAACTGGTTCTGTCATTAATGACTGGCTTAGTCATATTATCACTGGTCCTATCTTTTTATGACTGGTTCTGTTATTTTATGACTTGCCAAGTCATTTTATGACTGGTAGAGTCATTTTATCACTGGCCCTGTCATAAATGACTGGCCCTGTAATTAATGACGGGCCCAGGCATTTTATCACTGGCCCTGTCATTAATGACTGGCCCTGTCATTAATGACAGGCCCAGTCATTTTATAACTGGCCCTGTCATTTTATAAATGGTTCTGTCATTTTATGACTTGCCAAGTAATTTTATGACTTGCCAAGGCAATTTATGACTGGCAGAGTCATTTTCTAACTGGCCCTGTCATTAATGACTGGCCCTGTCATTAATGACTGGCGAAGTCATTTTATGACTGGTAGAGTCATTTTATCACTGGCATTGTCATTAATGACTGGTCCTGTCATTATTGACTGGCCCAGTCATTTTATCACTGGCCCTGTCATTAATGACTGGCCCTGTCATTAATGACTGGCCCCGTCATTTTATCACTGGCCCTGTCATTTTATGACTAGTTCTGTCATTTTATGACAGGCCAAGTTATTTTATGACTGGAGGAGTCATTTCATCACTGGCCCTGTCATTAATGACTGGCCCAGTCATTTTATCACAGGCCCTGTCATTAATGACTGGCCCTGTCATTAATGACTGTGCCAGTCATTTTATCACTGGCCCTGTTATTTTATGACTGGTTCTGTCATTTTATGACTGGCTTAGTCATTTTATGACTGGCAGAGTCATTATATAACTGGCCCTGTCATTAATGACTGGCCCTGTCGTTAATGACTGGCCCAGTCATTTTATCACTGGCCCTGTCATTAATGACTGGCCCAGTCATTTTATCACTGGCCCTGTCATTTTATGACTGGTTCTGTCATTTTATGACTCGCCAAGTCCATTTATGACTGGCAGAGTAATTTTATCACGGGCCCTGTCATTAATGACGGGCCCAGTCATTTTATCACTGGCCCTGTTATTAATGACTGGCCCTGTCATTAATGACTTGCCCAGTCATTTTATCACTGGCCCTGTCATTTTATGACTGGTTCTGTCATTTTATGACTGGCCAAGTCATTTAATGACTGGTATAGTCATTTTATCACTGGCCCTGTCCTTAATGACTGGCACTGTCGTTAATGACTGGCCCAGTCATTTTATCACTGGCCCTGTCATTAATGACGTGCCCAATCATTTTATCACTGGCCCTGTCATTTTATGACTGGTTCTGTCATTTTATGACTGGCCAAGTCATTTTATGACTGGTAGAGTCATTTTATCACTGGCCCTGTCCTTAATGACTGGCCGTGTCATTAATGACTGGCCCAGTCATTTTATAACTGGCCCTGTCATTAATGACTGGCACTGTCTTTAATGACTGGCCCCGTCATTTTATCACTGGCCCTGTCATTTTTTGACTGGTTCTGTTATTTTATGACTGGCCAAGTTATTTTATGACTAGCAGAGTCATTTTATCACTGGCCCTGTCATTAATGACTGGCCCTGTCATTAATGACTGGCCCAGTCATTTTATCACTGGCCCTGTCATTAATGACTGGCCCTGTTATTAATGACTGGTCCCGTCATTTTATCACTGGCCCTGTCATTTTATGACTGGTTCTGTCATTTTATGACTGGCCAAGTTATTTTATGACTAGCAGAGTCATTTTATCACTGGCCCTGTCATTAACGACTGGCCCTGTCATTAATGACTGGCCCACTCTTTTTATCACTCGCCCCTTCATTAATGACTGGCCCTGTCATTAATGACTGGGTCAGTCATTTTATCACTGGCCCAGTCATTTTATGACTGGTTCTGTCATTTTATGACTGGCCAAGTCATTTTATGACTGGCAGAGTCATTTTATCACTGGCCCTGTCATTAATGACTGGCCCTGTCATTAATGACTGGCCCTGTCATTAATGACTGACCCAGTCATTTTATCACTGGCCCTGTCATTAATGACTGGCCCTGTCATTAATGACTAGCCCAGTCATTTTATCACTGGCCCTGTCATTTTATGACTGGTTCTGTCATTTTATGACTGGCCAAGTCCATTTATGACTGGCAGAGTCATTTTATCACTGGCCCTTTCATTAATGACTGGCCCTGTCATTAATGACGGGCCCAGTCATTTTATCACTGGCCCTGTCATTAATGACTGGCCCTGTCATTAATGAAAGGCCCAGTCATTTTATCACTGGCCCTGTCATTTTATGACTGGTTCTGTCATTAATGACTAGCTTAGTCATATTATCACTGGCCCTATCTTTTTATGACTGGTTCTGTCATTTTATGACTTGCCAAGTCATTTTATGACTGGTAGAGTCATTTTATCACTGGCCCTGTCATAAATGACTGGCCCTGTCATTAATGACGGGCCCAGTCCTTTTATCACTGGCTCTGTCATTAATGACTGGCCCAGTCATTTTATCACAGGCCCTGTCATTAATGACTGGCCCTGTCATTAATGACTGTGCCAGTCATTTTATCACTGTCCCTGTCATTTTATGACTGGTTCTGTCATTTTATGACTGGCCAAGTCATTTTATGACTGGCAGAGTCATTTTATCACTGGCCCTGTCATTAATGACTGGCCCTGTCGTTAATGACTGGCCCAGTCATTTTATCACTGGCCCTGTCATTAATGACTGGCCCTGTCATTAATGACTGGCCCAGTCATTTTATCACTGGCCCTGTCATTTTATGACTGGTTCTGTCATTTTATGACTCGCCAAGTCCATTTATGACTGGCAGAGTCATTTTATCACGGGCCCTGTCATTAATGACGGGCCCAGTCATTTTCTAACTGGCCCTGTCATTAATGACTGGCCCTGTCATTAATGACTGGCCCTGTCATTAATGACGGGCCAAGTCATTTTATCACTGGCCCTGTCATTAATGACAGGCCCTGTCATTAATGACTGGCCCAGTCATTTTATCACTGGCCCTGTCATTTTATGACTGGTTCTGTCATTTTATGCCTGGCCAAGTCATTTTATGACTGGTAGAGTCATTTTTCACTGGCCCTGTCATTAATGACTGGCCCTGTCATTAATGACTGGCCCAATCATTTTATCACTGGCCCTGTCATTAATGACTGGCCCTGTCATTAATGACTGGCCCCGTCATTTTATCACTGGCCCTGTCATTTTATGACTGGTTCTGTCATTTTATGACTGGCCAAGTTATTTTATGACTAGCAGAGTCATTTTATCACTGGCCCTGTCATTAATGACTGGCCCTGTCATTAATGACTGGCACACTCATTTTATCACTGGCCCTGTCATTAATGACTGGCCCTGTCATTAATGACTGGGTCAGTCATTTTATCACTGGCCCTGTCATTTTATGACTGGTTCTGTCATTTTATGACTGGCCAAGTCATTTTATGACTGGCAGAGTCATTTTATCACTGGCCCTGTCATAAATGACTGGCCCTGTCATTAATGACGGGCCCAGTCATTTTATCACTGGCCCTGTCATTAATGACTGGACCTGTCATTAATGACTGGCCCAGTAATTTTATCACTGGCCCTGTCATTTTATGACTGGTTCTGTCATTAATGACTGGCTTAGTCATTTTATGACTGGTAGAGTCATTTTATCACTGGCCCTGTCGTAAATGACTGACCCTGTCATTAATGACGGGCCCAGGCATTTTATCACTGGCCCTGTCATTAATGACTGGCCCTGTCATTAATGACAGGCCCAGTCATTTTATAACTGGTCCTGTCATTTTATGAATGGTTCTGTCATTTTATGACTTGCCAAGTAATTTTATGACTTGCCAAGTCATTTTATGACTGGCAGAGTCATTTTATTACTGGCCCTGTCATTAATGACTGGCCCTGTCATTAATGACTGGCCCAGTCATTTTATCGTTGGCTCTGTCATTTTATGACTTGTTCTGTCATTTTATGACTGGCCAAGTCATTTTATGCCTGGCAGAGTCATTTTATCACTGGCCCTGTCAATAATGACTGGCCCTGTCATTAATGACTGGCCCTGTCATTAATGACTGGCCCTGTCATTAATGACTGGCGAAGTCATTTTATCACTGGCCCTGTCATTAATGACTGGCGAAGTCATTTTATCACTGGCCCTTTCATTTAATGACTGGTTATGTCATTAATGACTGGCCCAGTCATTTTATCACTGGCCCTGTCATTTTATCACTGGCCCTGTCATTAATGACTGGCAGAGTCATTTTTATCACTGGCCCAGTCATTAATGACTGGCCCTGTCATTAATGGCTGGCCCAGTCATTTTATCACTGGCCCTGTCATTAATGACTGGCCCTGTCATTAATGACTGGCCCAGTCATTTTATCACTGGCCCTGTCATTTTATGACTTGTTCTGTCATTTTATGACTGGCCAAGTCATTTTATGACTGGTAGAGTCATTTTATCACTGGCCCTGTCATTAATGACTGGCCCAGTCATTAATGACTGGCCCAGTCATTTTATCACTGGCCCTGTCATTAATGACTGGCCCCGTCATTTTATCACTGGCCCTGTCATTTTATGACTGGTTCTGTCATTTTATGACAGGCCAAGTTATTTTATGACTTGCAGAGTCATTTTATCACTGGCCCTGTCATTAATGACTGGCCCAGTCATTTTATCACAGGCCCTGTCATTAATGACTGGCCCTGACATTAATGACTGTGCCAGTCATTTTATCACTGGCCCTGTCATTTTATGACTGGTTCTGTCATTTTATGACTGGCCAAGTCATTTTATGACTGGCAGAGTCATTTTATCACTGGCCCTGTCATTGATGACTGGCCCTGTCGTTAATGATTGGCCCAGTCATTTTATCACTGGCCCTGTCATTAATGACTGGCCCTGTCATTAATGACTGGCCCAGTCAATTTATCACTGGCCCTGTCATTTTATGACTGGTTCTGTCATTTTATGACTCGCCAAGTCCATTTATGACTGGCAGAGTCATTTTATCACGGGCCCTGTCATTAATGACTGGCCCAGTCATTTTATCACTGGCCCTGTTAATAATGACTGGCCCTGTCATTAATGACTTGCCCGGTCATTTTATCACTGGCCCTGTCATTTTATGCCTGGTTCTGTCATTTTATGACTGGCCAAGTCATTTTATGACTGGTATAGTCATTTTATCACTGGCCCTGTCATTAATGACTGGCCCTGTCGTTAATGACTGGCCCAGTCATTTTATCACTGGCCCTGTCATTAATGACTGGCCCTGTCATTAATGACATGCCCAATCATTTTATCACTGGCCCTGTCATTTTATGACTGGTTCTGTCATTTTATGACTGGCCAAGTTATTTTATGCCTGGTAGAGTCATTTTATCACTGGCCCTGTCCTTAATGACTGGCCATGTCATTAATGACTGGCCCAGTCATTTTATCACTGGCCCTGTCATTAATGACTGGCCCTGTCATTAATGACTGGCCCCGTCATTTTATTACTGGCCCTGTCATTTATTGACTGGTTCTGTCATTTTATGACTGGCCAAGTTATTTTATGACTAGCGGAGTCATTTTATCACTGGCCCTGTCATTAATGACTTGCGCTGTCATTAATGACTGGCCCAGTCATTTTATCACTGGCCCTGTCATTAATGACTGGCCCTGTCATTAATGACTGGCCCCGTCATTTTATCACTGGCCCTGTTATTTTATGACTGGTTCTGTCATTTTATGACTGGCCAAGTTATTTAATGACTAGCAGAGTCATTTTATCACTGGCCCTGGCATTAATGACTGGCCCTGTCATTAATGACTGGCCCACTCATTTTATCACTGGCCCTGTCATTAATGACAGGCCCTGTCATTAATGACTGGGTTCATTAATGACTGGCTCTGTCATTAATGACTGGCCAAGTCATTTTAACACTGGCCCTGTAATTTTATGACTGGTTCTGTCATTTTATGACTGGCCAAGTCATTTTATGACTGGCAGAGTCATTTTATCACTGGCCCTGTCATTAATGACTGGCGCTGTCATTAATGACTGGCCCTGTCATTAATGACTGGCCCAGTAATTTTATCACTGGCCCTGTCATTAATGACCGGCCCTGTCATTAATGACTGGCCCAGTCATTTTATCACTGGCCCTGTCATTTTATGACTGGTTCTGTCATTTTATGACTGGCCAAGTCCATTTATGACTGGCAGAGTCATTTTATCACTGGCCCTGTCATTAATGACTGGCCCTGTCATTAATGACGGGCCCAGTCATTTTATCACTGGCCCTGTCATTAATGACTGGCCCTGTCATTAATGAAAGGCCCAGTCATTTTATCACTGGCCCTGTCATTTTATAACTGGTTCTGTCATTAATGACTGGCTTAGTCATATTATCACTGGTCCTATCTTTTTATGACTGGTTCTGTTATTTTATGACTTGCCAAGTCATTTTATGACTGGTAGAGTCATTTTATCACTGGCCCTGTCATAAATGACTGGCCCTGTAATTAATGACGGGCCCAGGCATTTTATCACTGGCCCTGTCATTAATGACTGGCCCTGTCATTAATGACAGGCCCAGTCATTTTATAACTGGCCCTGTCATTTTATAAATGGTTCTGTCATTTTATGACTTGCCAAGTAATTTTATGACTTGCCAAGGCAATTTATGACTGGCAGAGTCATTTTCTAACTGGCCCTGTCATTAATGACTGGCCCTGTCATTAATGACTGGCGAAGTCATTTTATGACTGGTAGAGTCATTTTATCACTGGCATTGTCATTAATGACTGGCCCTGTCATTATTGACTGGCCCAGTCATTTTATCACTGGCCCTGTCATTAATGACTGGCCCTGTCATTAATGACTGGCCCCGTCATTTTATCACTGGCCCTGTCATTTTATGACTAGTTCTGTCATTTTATGACAGGCCAAGTTATTTTATGACTGGAGGAGTCATTTCATCACTGGCCCTGTCATTAATGACTGGCCCAGTCATTTTATCACAGGCCCTGTCATTAATGACTGGCCCTGTCATTAATGACTGTGCCAGTCATTTTATCACTGGCCCTGTCATTTTATGACTGGTTCTGTCATTTTATGACTGGCCAAGTCATTTTATGACTGGCAGAGTCATTATATAACTGGCCCTGTCATTAATGACTGGCCCTGTCGTTAATGACTGGCCCAGTCATTTTATCACTGGCCCTGTCATTAATGACTGGCCCAGTCATTTTATCACTGGCCCTGTCATTTTATGACTGGTTCTGTCATTTTATGACTCGCCAAGTCCATTTATGACTGGCAGAGTCATTTCATCAAGGGCCCTGTCATTAATGACGGGCCCAGTCATTTTATCACTGGCCCTGTTATTAATGACTGGCCCTGTCATTAATGACTTGCCCAGTCATTTTATCACTGGCCCTGTCATTTTATGACTGGTTCTGTCATTTTATGACTGGCCAAGTCATTTAATGACTGGTATAGTCATTTTATCACTGGCCCTGTCCTTAATGACTGGCACTGTCGTTAATGACTGGCCCAGTCATTTTATCACTGGCCCTGTCATTAATGACGTGCCCAATCATTTTATCACTGGCCCTGTCATTTTATGACTGGTTCTGTCATTTTATGACTGGCCAAGTCATTTTATGACTGGTAGAGTCATTTTATCACTGGCCCTGTCCTTAATGACTGGCCGTGTCATTAATGACTGGTCCAGTCATTTTATAACTGGCCCTGTCATTAATGACTGGCACTGTCTTTAATGACTGGCCCCGTCATTTTATCACTGGCCCTGTCATTTTTTGACTGGTTCTGTTATTTTATGACTGGCCAAGTTATTTTATGACTAGCAGAGTCATTTTATCACTGGCCCTGTCATTAATGACTGGCCCTGTCATTAATGACTGGCCCAGTCATTTTATCACTGGCCCTGTCATTAATGACTGGCCCTGTTATTAATGACTGGTCCCGTCATTTTATCACTGGCCCTGTCATTTTATGACTGGTTCTGTCATTTTATGACTGGCCAAGTTATTTTATGACTAGCAGAGTCATTTTATCACTGGCCCTGTCATTAACGACTGGCCCTGTCATTAATGACTGGCCCACTCTTTTTATCACTCGCCCCTTCATTAATGACTGGCCCTGTCATTAATGACTGGGTCAGTCATTTTATCACTGGCCCAGTCATTTTATGACTGGTTCTGTCATTTTATGACTGGCCAAGTCATTTTATGACTGGCAGAGTCATTTTATCACTGGCCCTGTCATTAATGACTGGCCCTGTCATTAATGACTGGCCCTGTCATTAATGACTGGCCCAGTCATTTTATCAATGGCCCTGTCATTAATGACTGGCCCTGTCATTAATGACTAGCCCAGTCATTTTATCACTGGCCCTGTCATTTTATGACTGGTTCTGTCATTTTATGACTGGCCAAGTCCATTTATGACTGGCAGAGTCATTTTATCACTGGCCCTTTCATTAATGACTGGCCCTGTCATTAATGACGGGCCCAGTCATTTTATCACTGGCCCTGTCATTAATGACTGGCCCTGTCATTAATGAAAGGCCCAGTCATTTTATCACTGGCCCTGTCATTTTATGACTGGTTCTGTCATTAATGACTAGCTTAGTCATATTATCACTGGCCCTATCTTTTTATGACTGGTTCTGTCATTTTATGACTTGCCAAGTCATTTTATGACTGGTAGAGTCATTTTATCACTGGCCCTGTCATAAATGACTGGCCCTGTCATTAATGACGGGCCCAGTCCTTTTATCACTGGCTCTGTCATTAATGACTGGCCCAGTCATTTTATCACAGGCCCTGTCATTAATGACTGGCCCTGTCATTAATGACTGTGCCAGTCATTTTATCACTGTCCCTGTCATTTTATGACTGGTTCTGTCATTTTATGACTGGCCAAGTCATTTTATGACTGGCAGAGTCATTTTATCACTGGCCCTGTCATTAATGACTGGCCCTGTCGTTAATGACTGGCCCAGTCATTTTATCACTGGCCCTGTCATTAATGACTGGCCCTGTCATTAATGACTGGCCCAGTCATTTTATCACTGGCCCTGTCATTTTATGACTGGTTCTGTCATTTTATGACTCGCCAAGTCCATTTATGACTGGCAGAGTCATTTTATCACGGGCCCTGTCATTAATGACGGGCCCAGTCATTTTATTACTGGCCCTGTCATTTTATGACTGGTTCTGTCATTTTATGACTTGCCAAGTCATTTTATGACTGGTAGAGTCATTTTATCACTGGCCCTGTCATAAATGACTGGCCCTGTCATTAATGACGGGCCCAGGCATTTTATCACTGGCCCTGTCATTAATGACTGGCCCTGTCATTAATGACAGGCCCAGTCATTTTATAACTGGCCCTGTCATTTTATAAATGGTTCTGTCATTTTATGACTTGCCAAGTAATTTTATGACTTGCCAAGTCATTTTATGACTGGCAGAGTCATTTTCTAACTGGCCCTGTCATTAATGACTGGCCCTGTCATTAATGACTGGCCCTGTCATTAATGACGGGCCAAGTCATTTTATCACTGGCCCTGTCATTAATGACAGGCCCTGTCATTAATGACTGGTCCAGTCATTTTATCACTGGCCCTGTCATTTTATGACTGGTTCTGTCATTTAATGCCTGGCCAAGTCATTTTATGACTGGTAGAGTCATTTTTCACTGGCCCTGTCATTAATGACTGGCCCTGTCATTAATGACTGGCCCAGTCATTTTATCACTGGCCCTGTCATTAATGACTGGCCGTGTCATTAATGACTGGCCCCGTCATTTTATCACTGGCCCTGTCATTTTATGACTGGTTCTGTCATTTTATGACTGGCCAAGTTATTTTATGACTAGCAGAGTCATTTTATCACTGGCCCTGTCATTAATGACTGGCCCTGTCATTAATGACTGGCACACTCATTTTATCACTGGCCCTGTCATTAATGACTGGCCCTGTCATTAATGACTGGGTCAGTCATTTTATCACTGGCCCTGTCATTTTATGACTGGTTCTGTCATTTTATGACTGGCAGAGTCATTTTATCACTGGCCCTGTCATTAATGACTGGTTCCGTCATTTTATGACTGGCCAAGTCCATTTACGGCCGGCAGAGTCATTTTATCACTGGCCCTGTCATAAATGACTGGCCCTGTCATTAATGACGGGCCCAGTCATTTTATCACTGGCCCTGTCATTAATGACTGGACCTGTCATTAATGACTGGCCCAGTCATTTTATCACTGGCCCTGTCATTTTATGACTGGTTCTGTCATTAATGACTGGCTTAGTCATTTTATGACTGGTAGAGTCATTTTATCACTGGCCCTGTCGTAAATGACTGACCCTGTCATTAATGACAGGCCCAGGCATTTTATCACTGGCCCTGTCATTAATGACTGGCCCTGTCATTATTACAGGCCCAGTCATTTTATAACTGGTCCTGTCATTTTATGAATGGTTCTGTCATTTTATGACTTGCCAAGTAATTTTATGACTTGCCAAGTCATTTTATGACTGGCAGAGTCATTTTATTACTGGCCCTGTCATTAATGACTGGCCCTGTCATTAATGACTGGCCCAGTCATTTTATCGTTGGCTCTGTCATTTTATGACTTGTTCTGTCATTTTATGACTGGCCAAGTCATTTTATGCCTGGCAGAGTCATTTTATCACTGGCCCTGTCAATAATGACTGGCCCTGTCATTAATGACTGGCCCTGTCATTAATGACTGGCCCTGTCATTAATGACTGGCGAAGTCATTTTATCACTGGCCCTGTCATTAATGACTGGCGAAGTCATTTTATCACTGGCCCAGTCATTTTATCACTGGCCCTTTCATTTAATGACTGGTTCTGTCATTAATGACTGGCCCAGTCATTTTATCACTGGCCCTGTCATTTTATCACTGGCCCTGTCATTAATGACTGGCAGAGTCATTTTTATCACTGGCCCAGTCATTAATGACTGGCCCTGTCATTAATGGCTGGGCCAGTCATTTTATCACTGGCCCTGTCATTAATGACTGGCCCTGTCATTAATGACTGGCCCAGTCATTTTTCACTGGCCCTGTCATTTTATGACTGGTTCTGTCATTTTATGATTGGCCAAGTCATTTTATGACTGGTAGAGTCATTTTATCACTGGCCCTGTCCTTAATGACTGGCCGTGTCATTAATGACTGGCCCAGTCATTTTATAACTGGCCCTGTCATTAATGACTGGCCCTGTCATTAATGACTGGCCCCGTCATTTTATCACTGGCCCTGTCATTTTTTGACTGGTTCTGTCATTTTATGACTGGCCAAGTTATTTTATGACTAGCAGAGTCATTTTCTCACTGGCCCTGTCATTAACGACTGGCCCTGTCATTAATGACTGGCCCACTCTTTTTATCACTGGCCCCTTCATTAATGACGGGCCCTGTCATTAATGACTGGGTCAGTCATTTTATCACTGGCCCTGTCATTTTATGACTGGTTCTGTCATTTTATGACTGGCCAAGTCATTTTATGACTGGCAGAGTCATTTTATCACTGGCCCTGTCATTAATGGCTGGCCCTGTCATTAATGACTAGCCCAGTCAGTTTATCACTGGCCCTGTCATTTTATGACTGGTTCTGTCATTTTATGACTGGCCAAGTCCATTTATGACTGGCAGAGTCATTTTATCTCTGGCCCTTTCATTAATGACTGGCCCTGTCATTAATGACGGGCCCAGTCATTTTATCACTGGCCCTGTCATTAATGACTGGCCCTGTCATTAATGAAAGGCCCAGTCATTTTATCACTGGCCCTGTCATTTTATGACTGGTTCTGTCATTAATGACTAGCTTAGTCATATTATCACTGGCCCTATCTTTTTATGACTGGTTCTGTCATTTTATGACTTGCCAAGTCATTTTATGACTGGTAGAGTCATTTTATCACTGGCCCTGTCATAAATGACTGGCCCTGTCATTAATGACGGGCCCAGGCATTTTATCACTGGCTATGTCATTAATGACTGGCCCATTCATTTTATCACAGGCCCTGTCATTAATGACTGGCCCTGTCATTAATGACTGTGCCAGTCATTTTATCACTGTCCCTGTCATTTTATGACTGGTTCTGTCATTTTATGACTGGCCAAGTCATTTTATGACTGGCAGAGTCATTTTATCACTGGCCCTGTCATTAATGACTGGCCCTGTCGTTAATGACTGGCCCAGTCATTTTATCACTGGCCCTGTCATTAATGACTGGCCCTGTCATTAATGACTGGCCCAGTCATTTTATCACTGGCCCTGTCATTTTATGACTGGTTCTGTCATTTTATGACTCGCCAAGTCCATTTATGACTGGCAGAGTCATTTTATCACGGGCGCTGTCATTAATGACGGGCCCAGTCATTTTATTACTGGCCCTGTCATTTTATGACTGGTTCTGTCATTTTATGACTTGCCAAGTCATTTTATGACTGGTAGAGTCATTTTATCACTGGCCCTGTCATAAATGACTGGCCCTGTCATTAATGACGGGCCCAGGCATTTTATCACTGGCCCTGTCATTAATGACTGGCCCTGTCATTAATGACAGGCCCAGTCATTTTATAACTGGCCCTGTCATTTTATAAATGGTTCTGTCATTTTATGACTTGCCAAGTAATTTTATGACTTGCCAAGTCATTTTATGACTGGCAGAGTCATTTTCTAACTGGCCCTGTCATTAATGACTGGCCCTGTCATTAATGACTGGCCCTGTCATTAATGACGGGCCAAGTCATTTTATCACTGGCCCTGTCATTAATGACAGGCCCTGTCATTAATGACTGGCCCAGTCATTTTATCACTGGCCCTGTCATTTTATGACTGGTTCTGTCATTTTATGCCTGGCCAAGTCATTTTATGACTGGTAGAGTCATTTTTCACTGGCCCTGTCATTAATGACTGGCCCTGTCATTAATGACTGGCCCAGTCATTTTATCACTGGCCCTGTCATTAATGACTGGCCCTGTCATTAATGACTGGCCCCGTCATTTTATCACTGGCCCTGTCATTTTATGACTGGTTCTGTCATTTTATGACTGGCCAAGTTATTTTATGACTAGCAGAGTCATTTTATCACTGGCCCTGTCATTAATGACTGGCCCTGTCATTAATGACTGGCACACTCATTTTATCACTGGCCCTGTCATTAATGACTGGCCCTGTCATTAATGACTGGGTCAGTCATTTTATCACTGGCCCTGTCATTTTATGACTGGTTCTGTCATTTTATGACTGGCCAAGTCATTTTATGACTGGCAGAGTCATTTTATCACTGGCCCTGTCATAAATGACTGGCCCTGTCATTAATGACGGGCCCAGTCATTTTATCACTGGCCCTGTCATTAATGACTGGACCTGTCATTAATGACTGGCCCAGTAATTTTATCACTGGCCCTGTCATTTTATGACTGGTTCTGTCATTAATGACTGGCTTAGTCATTTTATGACTGGTAGAGTCATTTTATCACTGGCCCTGTCGTAAATGACTGACCCTGTCATTAATGACGGGCCCAGGCATTTTATCACTGGCCCTGTCATTAATGACTGGCCCTGTCATTAATGACAGGCCCAGTCATTTTATAACTGGTCCTGTCATTTTATGAATGGTTCTGTCATTTTATGACTTGCCAAGTAATTTTATGACTTGCCAAGTCATTTTATGACTGGCAGAGTCATTTTATTACTGGCCCTGTCATTAATGACTGGCCCTGTCATTAATGACTGGCCCAGTCATTTTATCGTTGGCTCTGTCATTTTATGACTTGTTCTGTCATTTTATGACTGGCCAAGTCATTTTATGCCTGGCAGAGTCATTTTATCACTGGCCCTGTCAATAATGACTGGCCCTGTCATTAATGACTGGCCCTGTCATTAATGACTGGCCCTGTCATTAATGACTGGCGAAGTCATTTTATCACTGGCCCTGTCATTAATGACTGGCGAAGTCATTTTATCACTGGCCCAGTCATTTTATCACTGGCCCTTTCATTTAATGACTGGTTATGTCATTAATGACTGGCCCAGTCATTTTATCACTGGCCCTGTCATTTTATCACTGGCCCTGTCATTAATGACTGGCAGAGTCATTTTTATCACTGGCCCAGTCATTAATGACTGGCCCTGTCATTAATGGCTGGCCCAGTCATTTTATCACTGGCCCTGTCATTAATGACTGGCCCTGTCATTAATGACTGGCCCAGTCATTTTATCACTGGCCCTGTCATTTTATGACTTGTTCTGTCATTTTATGACTGGCCAAGTCATTTTATGACTGGTAGAGTCATTTTATCACTGGCCCTGTCATTAATGACTGGCCCAGTCATTAATGACTGGCCCAGTCATTTTATCACTGGCCCTGTCATTAATGACTGGCCCCGTCATTTTATCACTGGCCCTGTCATTTTATGACTGGTTCTGTCATTTTATGACAGGCCAAGTTATTTTATGACTTGCAGAGTCATTTTATCACTGGCCCTGTCATTAATGACTGGCCCAGTCATTTTATCACAGGCCCTGTCATTAATGACTGGCCCTGTCATTAATGACTGTGCCAGTCATTTTATCACTGGCCCTGTCATTAATGACTGGCCCAGTCATTTTATCACTGGCCCTGTTATTAATGACTGGCCCTGTCATTAATGACTTGCCCGGTCATTTTATCACTGGCCCTGTCATTTTATGCCTGGTTCTGTCATTTTATGACTGGCCAAGTCATTTTATGACTGGTATAGTCATTTTATCACTGGCCCTGTCATTAATGACTGGCCCTGTCGTTAATGACTGGCCCAGTCATTTTATCACTGGCCCTGTCATTAATGACTGGCCCTGTCATTAATGACATGCCCAATCATTTTATCACTGGCCCTGTCATTTTATGACTGGTTCTGTCATTTTATGACTGGCCAAGTTATTTTATGACTGGTAGAGTCATTTTATCACTGGCCCTGTCCTTAATGACTGGCCATGTCATTAATGACTGGCCCAGTCATTTTATCACTGGCCCTGTCATTAATGACTGGCCCTGTCATTAATGACTGGCCCCGTCATTTTATTACTGGCCCTGTCATTTATTGACTGGTTCTGTCATTTTATGACTGGCCAAGTTATTTTATGACTAGCAGAGTCATTTTATCACTGGCCCTGTCATTTAATGACTGGCCCTGTCATTATTACAGGCCCAGTCATTTTATAACTGGTCCTGTCATTTTATGAATGGTTCTGTCATTTTATGACTTGCCAAGTAATTTTATGACTTGCCAAGTCATTTTATGACTGGCAGAGTCATTTTATTACTGGCCCTGTCATTAATGACTGGCCCTGTCATTAATGACTGGCCCAGTCATTTTATCGTTGGCTCTGTCATTTTATGACTTGTTCTGTCATTTTATGACTGGCCAAGTCATTTTATGCCTGGCAGAGTCATTTTATCACTGGCCCTGTCAATAATGACTGGCCCTGTCATTAATGACTGGCCCTGTCATTAATGACTGGCCCTGTCATTAATGACTGGCGAAGTCATTTTATCACTGGCCCTGTCATTAATGACTGGCGAAGTCATTTTATCACTGGCCCAGTCATTTTATCACTGGCCCTTTCATTTAATGACTGGTTCTGTCATTAATGACTGGCCCAGTCATTTTATCACTGGCCCTGTCATTTTATCACTGGCCCTGTCATTAATGACTGGCAGAGTCATTTTTATCACTGGCCCAGTCATTAATGACTGGCCCTGTCATTAATGGCTGGGCCAGTCATTTTATCACTGGCCCTGTCATTAATGACTGGCCCTGTCATTAATGACTGGCCCAGTCATTTTTCACTGGCCCTGTCATTTTATGACTGGTTCTGTCATTTTATGATTGGCCAAGTCATTTTATGACTGGTAGAGTCATTTTATCACTGGCCCTGTCCTTAATGACTGGCCGTGTCATTAATGACTGGCCCAGTCATTTTATAACTGGCCCTGTCATTAATGACTGGCCCTGTCATTAATGACTGGCCCCGTCATTTTATCACTGGCCCTGTCATTTTTTGACTGGTTCTGTCATTTTATGACTGGCCAAGTTATTTTATGACTAGCAGAGTCATTTTCTCACTGGCCCTGTCATTAACGACTGGCCCTGTCATTAATGACTGGCCCACTCTTTTTATCACTGGCCCCTTCATTAATGACGGGCCCTGTCATTAATGACTGGGTCAGTCATTTTATCACTGGCCCTGTCATTTTATGACTGGTTCTGTCATTTTATGACTGGCCAAGTCATTTTATGACTGGCAGAGTCATTTTATCACTGGCCCTGTCATTAATGGCTGGCCCTGTCATTAATGACTAGCCCAGTCAGTTTATCACTGGCCCTGTCATTTTATGACTGGTTCTGTCATTTTATGACTGGCCAAGTCCATTTATGACTGGCAGAGTCATTTTATCTCTGGCCCTTTCATTAATGACTGGCCCTGTCATTAATGACGGGCCCAGTCATTTTATCACTGGCCCTGTCATTAATGACTGGCCCTGTCATTAATGAAAGGCCCAGTCATTTTATCACTGGCCCTGTCATTTTATGACTGGTTCTGTCATTAATGACTAGCTTAGTCATATTATCACTGGCCCTATCTTTTTATGACTGGTTCTGTCATTTTATGACTTGCCAAGTCATTTTATGACTGGTAGAGTCATTTTATCACTGGCCCTGTCATAAATGACTGGCCCTGTCATTAATGACGGGCCCAGGCATTTTATCACTGGCTATGTCATTAATGACTGGCCCATTCATTTTATCACAGGCCCTGTCATTAATGACTGGCCCTGTCATTAATGACTGTGCCAGTCATTTTATCACTGTCCCTGTCATTTTATGACTGGTTCTGTCATTTTATGACTGGCCAAGTCATTTTATGACTGGCAGAGTCATTTTATCACTGGCCCTGTCATTAATGACTGGCCCTGTCGTTAATGACTGGCCCAGTCATTTTATCACTGGCCCTGTCATTAATGACTGGCCCTGTCATTAATGACTGGCCCAGTCATTTTATCACTGGCCCTGTCATTTTATGACTGGTTCTGTCATTTTATGACTCGCCAAGTCCATTTATGACTGGCAGAGTCATTTTATCACGGGCGCTGTCATTAATGACGGGCCCAGTCATTTTATTACTGGCCCTGTCATTTTATGACTGGTTCTGTCATTTTATGACTTGCCAAGTCATTTTATGACTGGTAGAGTCATTTTATCACTGGCCCTGTCATAAATGACTGGCCCTGTCATTAATGACGGGCCCAGGCATTTTATCACTGGCCCTGTCATTAATGACTGGCCCTGTCATTAATGACAGGCCCAGTCATTTTATAACTGGCCCTGTCATTTTATAAATGGTTCTGTCATTTTATGACTTGCCAAGTAATTTTATGACTTGCCAAGTCATTTTATGACTGGCAGAGTCATTTTCTAACTGGCCCTGTCATTAATGACTGGCCCTGTCATTAATGACTGGCCCTGTCATTAATGACGGGCCAAGTCATTTTATCACTGGCCCTGTCATTAATGACAGGCCCTGTCATTAATGACTGGCCCAGTCATTTTATCACTGGCCCTGTCATTTTATGACTGGTTCTGTCATTTTATGCCTGGCCAAGTCATTTTATGACTGGTAGAGTCATTTTTCACTGGCCCTGTCATTAATGACTGGCCCTGTCATTAATGACTGGCCCAGTCATTTTATCACTGGCCCTGTCATTAATGACTGGCCCTGTCATTAATGACTGGCCCCGTCATTTTATCACTGGCCCTGTCATTTTATGACTGGTTCTGTCATTTTATGACTGGCCAAGTTATTTTATGACTAGCAGAGTCATTTTATCACTGGCCCTGTCATTAATGACTGGCCCTGTCATTAATGACTGGCACACTCATTTTATCACTGGCCCTGTCATTAATGACTGGCCCTGTCATTAATGACTGGGTCAGTCATTTTATCACTGGCCCTGTCATTTTATGACTGGTTCTGTCATTTTATGACTGGCCAAGTCATTTTATGACTGGCAGAGTCATTTTATCACTGGCCCTGTCATAAATGACTGGCCCTGTCATTAATGACGGGCCCAGTCATTTTATCACTGGCCCTGTCATTAATGACTGGACCTGTCATTAATGACTGGCCCAGTAATTTTATCACTGGCCCTGTCATTTTATGACTGGTTCTGTCATTAATGACTGGCTTAGTCATTTTATGACTGGTAGAGTCATTTTATCACTGGCCCTGTCGTAAATGACTGACCCTGTCATTAATGACGGGCCCAGGCATTTTATCACTGGCCCTGTCATTAATGACTGGCCCTGTCATTAATGACAGGCCCAGTCATTTTATAACTGGTCCTGTCATTTTATGAATGGTTCTGTCATTTTATGACTTGCCAAGTAATTTTATGACTTGCCAAGTCATTTTATGACTGGCAGAGTCATTTTATTACTGGCCCTGTCATTAATGACTGGCCCTGTCATTAATGACTGGCCCAGTCATTTTATCGTTGGCTCTGTCATTTTATGACTTGTTCTGTCATTTTATGACTGGCCAAGTCATTTTATGCCTGGCAGAGTCATTTTATCACTGGCCCTGTCAATAATGACTGGCCCTGTCATTAATGACTGGCCCTGTCATTAATGACTGGCCCTGTCATTAATGACTGGCGAAGTCATTTTATCACTGGCCCTGTCATTAATGACTGGCGAAGTCATTTTATCACTGGCCCAGTCATTTTATCACTGGCCCTTTCATTTAATGACTGGTTATGTCATTAATGACTGGCCCAGTCATTTTATCACTGGCCCTGTCATTTTATCACTGGCCCTGTCATTAATGACTGGCAGAGTCATTTTTATCACTGGCCCAGTCATTAATGACTGGCCCTGTCATTAATGGCTGGCCCAGTCATTTTATCACTGGCCCTGTCATTAATGACTGGCCCTGTCATTAATGACTGGCCCAGTCATTTTATCACTGGCCCTGTCATTTTATGACTTGTTCTGTCATTTTATGACTGGCCAAGTCATTTTATGACTGGTAGAGTCATTTTATCACTGGCCCTGTCATTAATGACTGGCCCAGTCATTAATGACTGGCCCAGTCATTTTATCACTGGCCCTGTCATTAATGACTGGCCCCGTCATTTTATCACTGGCCCTGTCATTTTATGACTGGTTCTGTCATTTTATGACAGGCCAAGTTATTTTATGACTTGCAGAGTCATTTTATCACTGGCCCTGTCATTAATGACTGGCCCAGTCATTTTATCACAGGCCCTGTCATTAATGACTGGCCCTGTCATTAATGACTGTGCCAGTCATTTTATCACTGGCCCTGTCATTAATGACTGGCCCAGTCATTTTATCACTGGCCCTGTTATTAATGACTGGCCCTGTCATTAATGACTTGCCCGGTCATTTTATCACTGGCCCTGTCATTTTATGCCTGGTTCTGTCATTTTATGACTGGCCAAGTCATTTTATGACTGGTATAGTCATTTTATCACTGGCCCTGTCATTAATGACTGGCCCTGTCGTTAATGACTGGCCCAGTCATTTTATCACTGGCCCTGTCATTAATGACTGGCCCTGTCATTAATGACATGCCCAATCATTTTATCACTGGCCCTGTCATTTTATGACTGGTTCTGTCATTTTATGACTGGCCAAGTTATTTTATGACTGGTAGAGTCATTTTATCACTGGCCCTGTCCTTAATGACTGGCCATGTCATTAATGACTGGCCCAGTCATTTTATCACTGGCCCTGTCATTAATGACTGGCCCTGTCATTAATGACTGGCCCCGTCATTTTATTACTGGCCCTGTCATTTATTGACTGGTTCTGTCATTTTATGACTGGCCAAGTTATTTTATGACTAGCAGAGTCATTTTATCACTGGCCCTGTCATTAATGACTTGCGCTGTCATTAATGACTGGCCCAGTCATTTTATCACTGGCCCTGTCATTAATGACTGGCCCTGTCATTAATGACTGGCCCCGTCATTTTATCACTGGCCCTGTTATTTTATGACTGGTTCTGTCATTTTATGACTGGCCAAGTTATTTAATGACTAGCAGAGTCATTTTATCACTGGCCCTGGCATTAATGACTGGCCCTGTCATTAATGACTGGCCCACTCATTTTATCACTGGCCCTGTCATTAATGACAGGCCCTGTCATTAATGACTGGGTTCATTAATGACTGGCTCTGTCATTAATGACTGGCCAAGTCATTTTAACACTGGCCCTGTAATTTTATGACTGGTTCTGTCATTTTATGACTGGCCAAGTCATTTTATGACTGGCAGAGTCATTTTATCACTGGCCCTGTCATTAATGACTGGCGCTGTCATTAATGACTGGCCCTGTCATTAATGACTGGCCCAGTAATTTTATCACTGGCCCTGTCATTAATGACCGGCCCTGTCATTAATGACTGGCCCAGTCATTTTATCACTGGCCCTGTCATTTTATGACTGGTTCTGTCATTTTATGACTGGCCAAGTCCATTTATGACTGGCAGAGTCATTTTATCACTGGCCCTGTCATTAATGACTGGCCCTGTCATTAATGACGGGCCCAGTCATTTTATCACTGGCCCTGTCATTAATGACTGGCCCTGTCATTAATGAAAGGCCCAGTCATTTTATCACTGGCCCTGTCATTTTATAACTGGTTCTGTCATTAATGACTGGCTTAGTCATATTATCACTGGTCCTATCTTTTTATGACTGGTTCTGTTATTTTATGACTTGCCAAGTCATTTTATGACTGGTAGAGTCATTTTATCACTGGCCCTGTCATAAATGACTGGCCCTGTAATTAATGACGGGCCCAGGCATTTTATCACTGGCCCTGTCATTAATGACTGGCCCTGTCATTAATGACAGGCCCAGTCATTTTATAACTGGCCCTGTCATTTTATAAATGGTTCTGTCATTTTATGACTTGCCAAGTATTTTTATGACTTGCCAAGGCAATTTATGACTGGCAGAGTCATTTTCTAACTGGCCCTGTCATTAATGACTGGCCCTGTCATTAATGACTGGCGAAGTCATTTTATGACTGGTAGAGTCATTTTATCACTGGCATTGTCATTAATGACTGGCCCTGTCATTATTGACTGGCCCAGTCATTTTATCACTGGCCCTGTCATTAATGACTGGCCCTGTCATTAATGACTGGCCCCGTCATTTTATCACTGGCCCTGTCATTTTATGACTAGTTCTGTCATTTTATGACAGGCCAAGTTATTTTATGACTGGAGGAGTCATTTCATCACTGGCCCTGTCATTAATGACTGGCCCAGTCATTTTATCACAGGCCCTGTCATTAATGACTGGCCCTGTCATTAATGACTGTGCCAGTCATTTTATCACTGGCCCTGTCATTTTATGACTGGTTCTGTCATTTTATGACTGGCCAAGTCATTTTATGACTGGCAGAGTCATTATTAACTGGCCCTGTCATTAATGACTGGCCCTGTCGTTAATGACTGGCCCAGTCATTTTATCACTGGCCCTGTCATTAATGACTGGCCCAGTCATTTTATCACTGGCCCTGTCATTTTATGACTGGTTCTGTCATTTTATGACTCGCCTAGTCCATTTATGACTGGCAGAGTCATTTTATCACGGGCCCTGTCATTAATGACGGGCCCAGTCATTTTATCACTGGCCCTGTTATTAATGACTGGCCCTGTCATTAATGACTTGCCCAGTCATTTTATCACTGGCCCTGTCATTTTATGACTGGTTCTGTCATTTTATGACTGGCCAAGTCATTTAATGACTGGTATAGTCATTTTATCACTGGCCCTGTCCTTAATGACTGGCACTGTCGTTAATGACTGGCCCAGTCATTTTATCACTGGCCCTGTCATTACTGACGTGCCCAATCATTTTATCACTCGCCCTGTCATTTTATGACTGGTTCTGTCATTTTATGACTGGCCAAGTCATTTTATGACTGGTAGAGTCATTTTATCACTGGCCCTGTCCTTAATGACTGGCCGTGTCATTAATGACTGGCCCAGTCATTTTATAACTGGCCCTGTCATTAATGACTGGCACTGTCTTTAATGACTGGCCCCGTCATTTTATCACTGGCCCTGTCATTTTTTGACTGGTTCTGTTATTTTATGACTGGCCAAGTTATTTTATGACTAGCAGAGTCATTTTATCACTGGCCCTGTCATTAATGACTGGCCCTGTCATTAATGACTGGCCCAGTCATTTTATCACTGGCCCTGTCATTAATGACTGGCCCTGTTATTAATGACTGGTCCCGTCATTTTATCACTGGCCCTGTCATTTTATGACTGGTTCTGTCATTTTATGACTGGCCAAGTTATTTTATGACTAGCAGAGTCATTTTATCACTGGCCCTGTCATTAACGACTGGCCCTGTCATTAATGACTGGCCCACTCTTTTTATCACTCGCCCCTTCATTAATGACTGGCCCTGTCATTAATGACTGGGTCAGTCATTTTATCACTGGCCCAGTCATTTTATGACTGGTTCTGTCATTTTATGACTGGCCAAGTCATTTTATGACTGGCAGAGTCATTTTATCACTGGCCCTGTCATTAATGACTGGCCCTGTCATTAATGACTGGCCCTGTCATTAATGACTGGCCCAGTCATTTTATCACTGGCCCTGTCATTAATGACTGGCCCTGTCATTAATGACTAGCCCAGTCATTTTATCACTGGCCCTGTCATTTTATGACTGGTTCTGTCATTTTATGACTGGCCAAGTCCATTTATGACTGGCAGAGTCATTTTATCACTGGCCCTTTCATTAATGACTGGCCCTGTCATTAATGACGGGCCCAGTCATTTTATCACTGGCCCTGTCATTAATGACTGGCCCTGTCATTAATGACGGGCCCAGTCATTTTATCACTGGCCCTGTCATTAATGACTGGACCTGTCATTAATGACTGGCCCAGTAATTTTATCACTGGCCCTGTCATTTTATGACTGGTTCTGTCATTAATGACTGGCTTAGTCATTTTATGACTGGTAGAGTCATTTTATCACTGGCCCTGTCGTAAATGACTGACCCTGTCATTAATGACGGGCCCAGGCATTTTATCACTGGCCCTGTCATTAATGACTGGCCCTGTCATTAATGACAGGCCCAGTCATTTTATAACTGGTCCTGTCATTTTATGAATGGTTCTGTCATTTTATGACTTGCCAAGTAATTTTATGACTTGCCAAGTCATTTTATGACTGGCAGAGTCATTTTATTACTGGCCCTGTCATTAATGACTGGCCCTGTCATTAATGACTGGCCCAGTCATTTTATCGTTGGCTCTGTCATTTTATGACTTGTTCTGTCATTTTATGACTGGCCAAGTCATTTTATGCCTGGCAGAGTCATTTTATCACTGGCCCTGTCAATAATGACTGGCCCTGTCATTAATGACTGGCCCTGTCATTAATGACTGGCCCTGTCATTAATGACTGGCGAAGTCATTTTATCACTGGCCCTGTCATTAATGATTGGCGAAGTCATTTTATCACTGGCCCAGTCATTTTATCACTGGCCCTTTCATTTAATGACTGGTTATGTCATTAATGACTGGCCCAGTCATTTTATCACTGGCCCTGTCATTTTATCACTGGCCCTGTCATTAATGACTGGCAGAGTCATTTTTATCACTGGCCCAGTCATTAATGACTGGCCCTGTCATTAATGGCTGGCCCAGTCATTTTATCACTGGCCCTGTCATTAATGACTGGCCCTGTCATTAATGACTGGCCCAGTCATTTTATCACTGGCCCTGTCATTTTATGACTTGTTCTGTCATTTTATGACTGGCCAAGTCATTTTATGACTGGTAGAGTCATTTTATCACTGGCCCTGTCATTAATGACTGGCCCAGTCATTAATGACTGGCCCAGTCATTTTATCACTGGCCCTGTCATTAATGACTGGCCCCGTCATTTTATCACTGGCCCTGTCATTTTATGACTGGTTCTGTCATTTTATGACAGGCCAAGTTATTTTATGACTTGCAGAGTCATTTTATCACTG
Organism: Platycnemis pennipes; assembly: GCA_933228895.1. NCBI lineage: Eukaryota > Metazoa > Arthropoda > Insecta > Odonata > Platycnemididae > Platycnemis > Platycnemis pennipes. The sequence goes on along the minus strand of OW121846.1, from coordinate 72,862,633 downwards.
GCCCTGTCATTAATGACTGGCCCAGTCATTTTATCACAGGCCCTGTCATTAATGACTGGCCCTGTCATTAATGACTGTGCCAGTCATTTTATCACTGGCCCTGTCATTTTATGACTGGTTCTGTCATTTTATGACTGGCCAAGTCATTTTATGACTGGCAGAGTCATTTTATCACTGGCCCTGTCATTGATGACTGGCCCTGTCGTTAATGATTGGCCCAGTCATTTTATCACTGGCCCTGTCATTAATGACTGGCCCTGTCATTAATGACTGGCCCAGTCAATTTATCACTGGCCCTGTCATTTTATGACTGGTTCTGTCATTTTATGACTCGCCAAGTCCATTTATGACTGGCAGAGTCATTTTATCACGGGCCCTGTCATTAATGACTGGCCCAGTCATTTTATCACTGGCCCTGTTATTAATGACTGGCCCTGTCATTAATGACTTGCCCGGTCATTTTATCACTGGCCCTGTCATTTTATGCCTGGTTCTGTCATTTTATGACTGGCCAAGTCATTTTATGACTGGTATAGTCATTTTATCACTGGCCCTGTCATTAATGACTGGCCCTGTCGTTAATGACTGGCCCAGTCATTTTATCACTGGCCCTGTCATTAATGACTGGCCCTGTCATTAATGACATGCCCAATCATTTTATCACTGGCCCTGTCATTTTATGACTGGTTCTGTCATTTTATGACTGGCCAAGTTATTTTATGACTGGTAGAGTCATTTTATCACTGGCCCTGTCCTTAATGACTGGCCATGTCATTAATGACTGGCCCAGTCATTTTATCACTGGCCCTGTCATTAATGACTGGCCCTGTCATTAATGACTGGCCCCGTCATTTTATTACTGGCCCTGTCATTTATTGACTGGTTCTGTCATTTTATGACTGGCCAAGTTATTTTATGACTAGCAGAGTCATTTTATCACTGGCCCTGTCATTAATGACTTGCGCTGTCATTAATGACTGGCCCAGTCATTTTATCACTGGCCCTGTCATTAATGACTGGCCCTGTCATTAATGACTGGCCCCGTCATTTTATCACTGGCCCTGTTATTTTATGACTGGTTCTGTCATTTTATGACTGGCCAAGTTATTTAATGACTAGCAGAGTCATTTTATCACTGGCCCTGGCATTAATGACTGGCCCTGTCATTAATGACTGGCCCACTCATTTTATCACTGGCCCTGTCATTAATGACAGGCCCTGTCATTAATGACTGGGTTCATTAATGACTGGCTCTGTCATTAATGACTGGCCAAGTCATTTTAACACTGGCCCTGTAATTTTATGACTGGTTCTGTCATTTTATGACTGGCCAAGTCATTTTATGACTGGCAGAGTCATTTTATCACTGGCCCTGTCATTAATGACTGGCGCTGTCATTAATGACTGGCCCTGTCATTAATGACTGGCCCAGTAATTTTATCACTGGCCCTGTCATTAATGACCGGCCCTGTCATTAATGACTGGCCCAGTCATTTTATCACTGGCCCTGTCATTTTATGACTGGTTCTGTCATTTTATGACTGGCCAAGTCCATTTATGACTGGCAGAGTCATTTTATCACTGGCCCTGTCATTAATGACTGGCCCTGTCATTAATGACGGGCCCAGTCATTTTATCACTGGCCCTGTCATTAATGACTGGCCCTGTCATTAATGAAAGGCCCAGTCATTTTATCACTGGCCCTGTCATTTTATAACTGGTTCTGTCATTAATGACTGGCTTAGTCATATTATCACTGGTCCTATCTTTTTATGACTGGTTCTGTTATTTTATGACTTGCCAAGTCATTTTATGACTGGTAGAGTCATTTTATCACTGGCCCTGTCATAAATGACTGGCCCTGTAATTAATGACGGGCCCAGGCATTTTATCACTGGCCCTGTCATTAATGACTGGCCCTGTCATTAATGACAGGCCCAGTCATTTTATAACTGGCCCTGTCATTTTATAAATGGTTCTGTCATTTTATGACTTGCCAAGTAATTTTATGACTTGCCAAGGCAATTTATGACTGGCAGAGTCATTTTCTAACTGGCCCTGTCATTAATGACTGGCCCTGTCATTAATGACTGGCGAAGTCATTTTATGACTGGTAGAGTCATTTTATCACTGGCATTGTCATTAATGACTGGCCCTGTCATTATTGACTGGCCCAGTCATTTTATCACTGGCCCTGTCATTAATGACTGGCCCTGTCATTAATGACTGGCCCCGTCATTTTATCACTGGCCCTGTCATTTTATGACTAGTTCTGTCATTTTATGACAGGCCAAGTTATTTTATGACTGGAGGAGTCATTTCATCACTGGCCCTGTCATTAATGACTGGCCCAGTCATTTTATCACAGGCCCTGTCATTAATGACTGGCCCTGTCATTAATGACTGTGCCAGTCATTTTGTCACTGGCCCTGTCATTTTATGACTGGTTCTGTCATTTTATGACTGGCCAAGTCATTTTATGACTGGCAGAGTCATTATATAACTGGCCCTGTCATTAATGACTGGCCCTGTCGTTAATGACTGGCCCAGTCATTTTATCACTGGCCCTGTCATTAATGACTGGCCCAGTCATTTTATCACTGGCCCTGTCATTTTATGACTGGTTCTGTCATTTTATGACTCGCCAAGTCCATTTATGACTGGCAGAGTCATTTTATCACTGGCCCTGTCATTAATGACTGGCCCTGTCATTAATGAAAGGCCCAGTCATTTTATCACTGACCCTGTCATTATATGACTGGTTCTGTCATTAATGACTGGCTTAGTCATTTTATGACTGGTAGAGTCATTTTATAACTGGCCCTGTCATTAATGACTTGCGCTGTCATTAATGACTGGCCCAGTCATTTTATCACTGGCCCTGTCATTAATGACTGGCCCTGTCATTAATGACTGGCCCCGTCATTTTATCACTGGCCCTGTTATTTTATGACTGGTTCTGTCATTTTATGACTGGCCAAGTTATTTAATGACTAGCAGAGTCATTTTATCACTGGCCCTGGCATTAATGACTGGCCCTGTCATTAATGACTGGCCCACTCATTTTATCACTGGCCCTGTCATTAATGACAGGCCCTGTCATTAATGACTGGGTTCATTAATGACTGGCTCTGTCATTAATGACTGGCCAAGTCATTTTAACACTGGCCCTGTAATTTTATGACTGGTTCTGTCATTTTATGACTGGCCAAGTCATTTTATGACTGGCAGAGTCATTTTATCACTGGCCCTGTCATTAATGACTGGCGCTGTCATTAATGACTGGCCCTGTCATTAATGACTGGCCCAGTAATTTTATCACTGGCCCTGTCATTAATGACCGGCCCTGTCATTAATGACTGGCCCAGTCATTTTATCACTGGCCCTGTCATTTTATGACTGGTTCTGTCATTTTATGACTGGCCAAGTCCATTTATGACTGGCAGAGTCATTTTATCACTGGCCCTGTCATTAATGACTGGCCCTGTCATTAATGACGGGCCCAGTCATTTTATCACTGGCCCTGTCATTAATGACTGGCCCTGTCATTAATGAAAGGCCCAGTCATTTTATCACTGGCCCTGTCATTTTATAACTGGTTCTGTCATTAATGACTGGCTTAGTCATATTATCACTGGTCCTATCTTTTTATGACTGGTTCTGTTATTTTATGACTTGCCAAGTCATTTTATGACTGGTAGAGTCATTTTATCACTGGCCCTGTCATAAATGACTGGCCCTGTAATTAATGACGGGCCCAGGCATTTTATCACTGGCCCTGTCATTAATGACTGGCCCTGTCATTAATGACAGGCCCAGTCATTTTATAACTGGCCCTGTCATTTTATAAATGGTTCTGTCATTTTATGACTTGCCAAGTAATTTTATGACTTGCCAAGGCAATTTATGACTGGCAGAGTCATTTTCTAACTGGCCCTGTCATTAATGACTGGCCCTGTCATTAATGACTGGCGAAGTCATTTTATGACTGGTAGAGTCATTTTATCACTGGCATTGTCATTAATGACTGGCCCTGTCATTATTGACTGGCCCAGTCATTTTATCACTGGCCCTGTCATTAATGACTGGCCCTGTCATTAATGACTGGCCCCGTCATTTTATCACTGGCCCTGTCATTTTATGACTAGTTCTGTCATTTTATGACAGGCCAAGTTATTTTATGACTGGAGGAGTCATTTCATCACTGGCCCTGTCATTAATGACTGGCCCAGTCATTTTATCACAGGCCCTGTCATTAATGACTGGCCCTGTCATTAATGACTGTGCCAGTCATTTTGTCACTGGCCCTGTCATTTTATGACTGGTTCTGTCATTTTATGACTGGCCAAGTCATTTTATGACTGGCAGAGTCATTATATAACTGGCCCTGTCATTAATGACTGGCCCTGTCGTTAATGACTGGCCCAGTCATTTTATCACTGGCCCTGTCATTAATGACTGGCCCAGTCATTTTATCACTGGCCCTGTCATTTTATGACTGGTTCTGTCATTTTATGACTCGCCAAGTCCATTTATGACTGGCAGAGTCATTTTATCACGGGCCCTGTCATTAATGACGGGCCCAGTCATTTTATCACTGGCCCTGTTATTAATGACTGGCCCTGTCATTAATGACTTGCCCAGTCATTTTATCACTGGCCCTGTCATTTTATGACTGGTTCTGTCATTTTATGACTGGCCAAGTCATTTAATGACTGGTATAGTCATTTTATCACTGGCCCTGTCCTTAATGACTGGCACTGTCGTTAATGACTGGCCCAGTCATTTTATCACTGGCCCTGTCATTAATGACGTGCCCAATCATTTTATCACTCGCCCTGTCATTTTATGACTGGTTCTGTCATTTTATGACTGGCCAAGTCATTTTATGACTGGTAGAGTCATTTTATCACTGGCCCTGTCCTTCATGACTGGCCGTGTCATTAATGACTGGCCCAGTCATTTTATAACTGGCCCTGTCATTAATGACTGGCACTGTCTTTAATGACTGGCCCCGTCATTTTATCACTGGCCCTGTCATTTTTTGACTGGTTCTGTTATTTTATGACTGGCCAAGTTATTTTATGACTAGCAGAGTCATTTTATCACTGGCCCTGTCATTAATGACTGGCCCTGTCATTAATGACTGGCCCAGTCATTTTATCACTGGCCCTGTCATTAATGACTGGCCCTGTTATTAATGACTGGTCCCGTCATTTTATCACTGGCCCTGTCATTTTATGACTGGTTCTGTCATTTTATGACTGGCCAAGTTATTTTATGACTAGCAGAGTCATTTTATCACTGGCCCTGTCATTAACGACTGGCCCTGTCATTAATGACTGGCCCACTCTTTTTATCACTCGCCCCTTCATTAATGACTGGCCCTGTCATTAATGACTGGGTCAGTCATTTTATCACTGGCCCAGTCATTTTATGACTGGTTCTGTCATTTTATGACTGGCCAAGTCATTTTATGACTGGCAGAGTCATTTTATCACTGGCCCTGTCATTAATGACTGGCCCTGTCATTAATGACTGGCCCTGTCATTAATGACTGGCCCAGTCATTTTATCACTGGCCCTGTCATTAATGACTGGCCCTGTCATTAATGACTAGCCCAGTCATTTTATCACTGGCCCTGTCATTTTATGACTGGTTCTGTCATTTTATGACTGGCCAAGTCCATTTATGACTGGCAGAGTCATTTTATCACTGGCCCTTTCATTAATGACTGGCCCTGTCATTAATGACGGGCCCAGTCATTTTATCACTGGCCCTGTCATTAATGACTGGCCAAGTCATTTTATCACTGGCCCTGTCATTAATGACTGGCGAAGTCATTAATGACTGTCCCCGTCATTTTACCCCTGGCCCTGTCATTTTATGACTGGTTCTGTCATTTTATGACTGGCCAAGTTATTTTATGACTGGCAGAGTCATTTTATCACTGGCCCTGTCATTGATGATAGGCCAGTCATTTTATCCCTGGCCCTGTCATTAATGACTGTGCCAGTCATTTTATCACTGGCCCTGTCATTTAATGACTGGTTCTGTCATTTTATGACTGGCCAAGTCCATTTATGACTGGCAGAGTCATTTTATCACTGGCCCTGTCATTAATGACTGGCCCTGTCATTAATGACGGGCCCAGTCATTTTATCACTGGCCTTGTCATTAATGACAGGCCCTGTCATTAATGACTGGCCCAGTCATTTTGTCATTGGCCCTGTCATTTTATGACTGGTTCTGTCATTTTATGCCTGGCCAAGTCATTTTATGACTGATAGAGTCATTTTATCACTGGCCCTGTCATTAATGACTGGCCCTGTCATTAATGACTGGCCCAGTCATTTTATCATTGGCCCTGTCATTAATGACTGGCCCTGTCATTAATGACTGGCCCCGTCATTTTATCACTGGCCCTGTCATTTTATGACTGGTTCTGTCATTTTATGACTGGCCAAGTTATTTTATGACTAGCAGAGTCATTTTATCACTGGCCCTGTCATTAATGACTGGCCCTGTCATTAATGAATGGCACACTCCTTTTATCACTGGCCCTGTCATTAATGACTGGCCCTGTCATTAATGACTGGGTCAGTCATTTTATCACTGGCCCTGTCATTTTATGACTGGTTCTGTCATTTTATGACTGGCCAAGTAATTTTATGACTGGCAGAGTCATTTTATCACTGGCCCTGTCCAAAATGACTGGCCTTTTCATTAATGACGGGCCCAGTCATTAATGACTGGCACACTCATTTTATCACTGGCCCTGTCATTAATGACTGGTTCTGTCATTTTATGACTGGCCAAGTCCATTTATGACTGGCAGAGTCATTTTATCACTGGCCCTGTCATTAATGACTGGCCCTATCATTAATGACGGGCCCAGTCATTTTATCTCTGGCCCTGTCATTAATGACAGGCCCTGTCATTAATGACTGGCCCAGTCATTTTATCACTGGCCCTGTCATTTTATGACTGGTTCTGTCATTTTATGACTGGCCAAGTCATTTTATGCCTGGCAAAGTCATTTTATCACTGGCCCTGTCATTAATGACTGGCCCTGTCATTAATGACTGGCGAAGTCATTTTATCACTGGCCCTGTCATTAATGACTGGCGAAGTCATTTTATCACTGGCCCAGTCATTTTACCACTGGCCAAGTAATTTTATGACTGGCAGAGTCATTTTATCACCGGCCCTGTCATTAATGACTAGCCCTGTCATTAATGACTGGCCCTGTCATTAATGACTGGCCCACTCATTTTATCACTGGCCCTGTCATTTAATGACTGGTTCTGTCATTAATGACTGGCCCAGTCATTTTATCACTGGCCCTGTCATTTTATCACTGGCCCTGTCATTAATGACTGGCAGAGTCATTTTTATCACTGGCCCAGTCATTAATGACTGGCCCTGTCATTAATGGCTGGCCCAGTCATTTTATCACTGGCCCTGTCATTAATGACTGGCCCTGTCATTAATGACTGGCCCAGTCATTTTATCACTGGCCCTGCAATTTTATGACTTGTTCTGTCATTTTATGACTGGCCAAGTCATTTTATGACTGGTAGAATCATTTTATTACTGGCCTTGTCATTAATGACTGGCCCTGTCATTATTGACTGGCCCAGTCATTTTATCACTGGCCCAGTCATTAATGACTGGCCCTGTCATTAATGACTGGCCCCGTCATTTTATCACTGGCCCTGTCATTTTATGACTAGTTCTGTCATTTTATGACAGGCCAAGTTATTTTATGACTGGAGGAGTCATTTCATCACTGGCCCCGTCATTAATGACTGGCCCAGTCATTTTATCACATTCCCTGTCATTAATGACTGGCCCTGTCATTAATGACTGTGCCAGTCATTTTATCACTGGCCCTGTCATTTTATGACTGGTTCTGTCATTTTATGACTGGCCAAGTCATTTTATGACTGGCAGAGTCATTATATAACTGGCCCTGTCATTAATGACTGGCCCTGTCGTTAATGACTGGCCCAGTCATTTTATCACTGGCCCTGTCATTAATGACTGGCCCTGTCATTAATGACTGGCCCAGTCATTTTATCACTGGCCCTGTCATTTTATGACTGGTTCTGTCATTTTATGACTCGCCAAGTCCATTTATGACTGGCAGAGTCATTTTATCACGGGCCCTGTCATTAATGACGGGCCCAGTCATTTTATCACTGGCCCTTTTATTAATGACTGGCCCTGTCATTAATGACTTGCCCAGTCATTTAATCACTGGCCCTGTCATTTTATGACTGGTTCTGTCATTTTATGACTGGCCAAGTCATTTTATGACTGGTATAGTCATTTTATCACTGGCCCTGTCCTTAATGACTGGCACTGTCGTTAATGACTGGCCCAGTCATTTTATCACTGGCCCTGTCATTAATGACTGGCCCTGTTAATAATGACGTGCCCAATCATTTTATCACTGGCCCTGTCATTTTATGACTGGTTCTGTCATTTTATGACTGGCCAAGTCATTTTATGACTGGTAGAGTCATTTTATCACTGGCCCTGTCCTTAATGACTGGCCGTGTCATTAATGACTGGCCCAGTCATTTTATAACTGGCCCTGTCATTAATGACTGGCCCTGTCATTAATGACTGGCCCCGTCATTTTATCACTGGCCCTGTCATTTTTTGACTGGTTCTGTTATTTTATGACTGGCCAAGTTATTTTATGACTAGCAGAGTCATTTTATCACTGGCCCTGTCATTAATGACTGGCCCTGTCATTAATGACTGGCCCAGTCATTTTATCACTGGCCCTGTCATTAATGACTGGCCCTGTTATTAATGACTGGCCCCGTCATTTTATCACTGGCCCTGTCATTTTATGACTGGTTCTGTCATTTTATGACTGGCCAAGTTATTTTATGACTAGCAGAGTCATTTTATCACTGGCCCTGTCATTAACGACTGGCCCTGTCATTAATGACTGGCCCACTCTTTTTATCACTGGCCCCTTCATTAATGACTGGCCCTGTCATTAATGATTGGGTCAGTCATTTTATCACTGGCCCTGTCATTTTATGACTGGTTCTGTCATTTTATGACTGGCCAAGTCATTTTATGACTGGCAGAGTCATTTTATCACTGGCCCTGTCATTAATGACTGGCCCTGTCATTAATGACTAGCCCAGTCATTTTATCACTGGCCCTGTCATTTTATGACTGATTCTGTCATTTTATGACTGGCCAAGTCCATTTATTACTGGCAGAGTCATTTTATCACTGGCCCTTTCATTAATGACTGGCCCTGTCATTAATGACGGGCCCAGTCATTTTATCACTGGCCCTGTCATTAATGACTGGCCCTGTCATTAATGAAAGGCCCAGTCATTTTATCACTGGCCCTGTCATTTTATGACTGGTTCTGTCATTAATGACTAGCTTAGTCATATTATCACTGGCCCTATCTTTTTATGACTGGTTCTGTCATTTTATGACTTGCCAAGTCATTTTATGACTGGTAGAGTCATTTTATCACTGGCCCTGTCATAAATGACTGGCCCTGTCATTAATGACGGGATCAGGCATTTTATCACTGGCTATGTCATTAATGACTGGCCCAGTCATTTTATCACTGGCCCTGTCATTTTATCACTGGCCCTGTCATTAATGACTGGCAGAGTCATTTTTATCACTGGCCCTGTCATTAATGACTGGCCCTGTCATTAATGGCTGGCCCAGTCATTTTATCACTGGCCCTGTCATTAATGACTGGCCCTGTCATTAATGACTGGCCCAGTCATTTTATCACTGGCCCTGCAATTTTATGACTTGTTCTGTCATTTTATGACTGGCCAAGTCATTTTATGACTGGTAGAGTCATTTTATCACTGGCCTTGTCATTAATGACTGGCCCTGTCATTATTGACTGGCCCAGTCATTTTATCACTGGCCCTGTCATTAATGACTGGCCCTGTCATTAATGACTGGCCCCGTCATTTTATCACTGGCCCTGTCATTTTATGACTAGTTCTGTGTTTTTATGACAGGCCAAGTTATTTTATGACTGGAGGAGTCATTTCATCACTGGCCCTGTCATTAATGACTGGCCCAGTCATTTTATCACAGGCCCTGTCATTAATGACTGGCCCTGTCATTAATGACTGTGCCAGTCATTTTATCACTGGCCCTGTCATTTTATGACTGGTTCTGTCATTTTATGACTGGCCAAGTCATTTTATGACTGGCAGAGTCATTATATAACTGGCCCTGTCATTAATGACTGGCCCTGTCGTTAATGACTGGCCCAGTCATTTTATCACTGGCCCTGTCATTAATGACTGGCCCTGTCATTAATGACTGGCCCAGTCATTTTATCACTGGCCCTATCATTTTATGACTGGTTCTGTCATTTTATGACTCGCCAAGTCCATTTATGACTGGCAGAGTCATTTTATCACGGGCCCTGTCATTAATGACGGGCCCAGTCATTTTATCACTGGCCCTGTTATTAATGACTGGCCCTGTCATTAATGACTTGCCCAGTCATTTTATCACTGGCCCTGTCATTTTATGACTGGTTCTGTCAGTTTATGACTGGCCAAGTCATTTTATGACTGGTATAGTCATTTTATCACTGGCCCTGTCCTTAATGACTGGCACTGTCGTTAATGACTGGCCCAGTCATTTTATCACTGGCCCTGTCATTAATGACTGGCCCTGTCATTAATGACGTGCCCAATCATTTTATCACTGGCCCTGTCATTTTATGACTGGTTCTGTCATTTTATGATTGGCCAAGTCATTTTATGACTGGTAGAGTCATTTTATCACTGGCCCTGTCCTTAATGACTGGCCGTGTCATTAATGACTGGCCCAGTCATTTTATAACTGGCCCTGTCATTAATGACTGGCCCTGTCATTAATGACTGGCCCCGTCATTTTATCACTGGCCCTGTCATTTTTTGACTGGTTCTGTCATTTTATGACTGGCCAAGTTATTTTATGACTAGCAGAGTCATTTTCTCACTGGCCCTGTCATTAACGACTGGCCCTGTCATTAATGACTGGCCCACTCTTTTTATCACTGGCCCCTTCATTAATGACGGGCCCTGTCATTAATGACTGGGTCAGTCATTTTATCACTGGCCCTGTCATTTTATGACTGGTTCTGTCATTTTATGACTGGCCAAGTCATTTTATGACTGGCAGAGTCATTTTATCACTGGCCCTGTCATTAATGGCTGGCCCTGTCATTAATGACTAGCCCAGTCATTTTATCACTGGCCCTGTCATTTTATGACTGGTTCTGTCATTTTATGACTGGCCAAGTCCATTTATGACAGGCAGAGTCATTTTATCTCTGGCCCTTTCATTAATGACTGGCCCTGTCATTAATGACGGGCCCAGTCATTTTATCACTGGCCCTGTCATTAATGACTGGCCCTGTCATTAATGAAAGGCCCAGTCATTTTATCACTGGCCCTGTCATTTTATGACTGGTTCTGTCATTAATGACTAGCTTAGTCATATTATCACTGGCCCTATCTTTTTATGACTGGTTCTGTCATTTTATGACTTGCCAAGTCATTTTATGACTGGTAGAGTCATTTTATCACTGGCCCTGTCATAAATGACTGGCCCTGTCATTAATGACGGGCCCAGGCATTTTATCACTGGCTATGTCATTAATGACTGGCCCATTCATTTTATCACAGGCCCTGTCATTAATGACTGGCCCTGTCATTAATGACTGTGCCAGTCATTTTATCACTGTCCCTGTCATTTTATGACTGGTTCTGTCATTTTATGACTGGCCAAGTCATTTTATGACTGGCAGAGTCATTTTATCACTGGCCCTGTCATTAATGCCTGGCCCTGTCGTTAATGACTGGCCCAGTCATTTTATCACTGGCCCTGTCATTAATGACTGGCCCTGTCATTAATGACTGGCCCAGTCATTTTATCACTGGCCCTGTCATTTTATGACTGGTTCTGTCATTTTATGACTCGCCAAGTCCATTTATGACTGGCAGAGTCATTTTATCACGGGCGCTGTCATTAATGACGGGCCCAGTCATTTTATTACTGGCCCTGTCATTTTATGACTGGTTCTGTCATTTTATGACTTGCCAAGTCATTTTATGACTGGTAGAGTCATTTTATCACTGGCCCTGTCATAAATGACTGGCCCTGTCATTAATGACGGGCCCAGGCATTTTATCACTGGCCCTGTCATTAATGACTGGCCCTGTCATTAATGACAGGCCCAGTCATTTTATAACTGGCCCTGTCATTTTATAAATGGTTCTGTCATTTTATGACTTGCCAAGTAATTTTATGACTTGCCAAGTCATTTTATGACTGGCAGAGTCATTTTCTAACTGGCCCTGTCATTAATGACTGGCCCTGTCATTAATGACGGGCCAAGTCATTTTATCACTGGCCCTGTCATTAATGACAGGCCCTGTCATTAATGACTGGCCCAGTCATTTTATCACTGGCCCTGTCATTTTATGACTGGTTCTGTCATTTTATGCCTGGCCAAGTCATTTTATGACTGGTAGAGTCATTTTTCACTGGCCCTGTCATTAATGACTGGCCCTGTCATTAATGACTGGCCCAGTCATTTTATCACTGGCCCTGTCATTAATGACTGGCCCTGTCATTAATGACTGGCCCCGTCATTTTATCACTGGCCCTGTCATTTTATGACTGGTTCTGTCATTTTATGACTGGCCAAGTTATTTTATGACTAACAGAGTCATTTTATCACTGGCCTTGTCATTAATGACTGGCCCTGTCATTAATGACTGGCACACTCATTTTATCACTGGCCCTGTCATTTTATGACTGGTTCTGTCATTTTATGACTGGCCAAGTCATTTTATGACTGGCAGAGTCATTTTATCACTGGCCCTGTCATAAATGACTGGCCCTGTCATTAATGACGGGCCCAGTCATTTTATCACTGGCCCTGTCATTAATGACTGGACCTGTCATTAATGACTGGCCCAGTAATTTTATCACTGGCCCTGTCATTTTATGACTGGTTCTGTCATTAATGACTGGCTTAGTCATTTTATGACTGGTAGAGTCATTTTATCACTGGCCCTGTCGTAAATGACTGACCCTGTCATTAATGACGGGCCCAGGCATTTTATCACTGGCCCTGTCATTAATGACTGGCCCTGTCATTAATGACAGGCCCAGTCATTTTATAACTGGTCCTGTCATTTTATGAATGGTTCTGTCATTTTATGACTTGCCAAGTAATTTTATGACTTGCCAAGTCATTTTATGACTGGCAGAGTCATTTTATTACTGGCCCTGTCATTAATGACTGGCCCTGTCATTAATGACTGGCCCAGTCATTTTATCGTTGGCTCTGTCATTTTATGACTTGTTCTGTCATTTTATGACTGGCCAAGTCATTTTATGCCTGGCAGAGTCATTTTATCACTGGCCCTGTCAATAATGACTGGCCCTGTCATTAATGACTGGCCCTGTCATTAATGACTGGCCCTGTCATTAATGACTGGCGAAGTCATTTTATCACTGGCCCTGTCATTAATGACTGGCGAAGTCATTTTATCACTGGCCCAGTCATTTTATCTCTGGCCCTTTCATTTAATGACTGGGTATGTCATTAATGACTGGCCCAGTCATTTTATCACTGGCCCTGTCATTTTATCACTGGCCCTGTCATTAATGACTGGCAGAGTCATTTTTATCACTGGCCCAGTCATTAATGACTGGCCCTGTCATTAATGGCTGGCCCAGTCATTTTATCACTGGCCCTGTCATTAATGACTGGCCCTGTCATTAATGACTGGCCCAGTCATTTTATCACTGGCCCTGTCATTTTATGACTTGTTCTGTCATTTTATGACTGGCCAAGTCATTTTATGACTGGTAGAGTCATTTTATCACTGGCCCTGTCATTAATGACTGGCCCAGTCATTAATGACTGGCCCAGTCATTTTATCACTGGCCCTGTCATTAATGACTGGCCCCGTCATTTTATCACTGGCCCTGTCATTTTATGACTGGTTCTGTCATTTTATGACAGGCCAAGTTATTTTGACTTGCAGAGTCATTTTATCACTGGCCCTGTCATTAATGACTGGCCCAGTCATTTTATCACAGGCCCTGTCATTAATGACTGGCCCTGTCATTAATGACTGTGCCAGTCATTTTATCACTGGCCCTGTCATTTTATGACTGGTTCTGTCATTTTATGACTGGCCAAGTCATTTTATGACTGGCAGAGTCATTTTATCACTGGCCCTGTCATTGATGACTGGCCCTGTCGTTAATGATTGGCCCAGTCATTTTATCACTGGCCCTGTCATTAATGACTGGCCCTGTCATTAATGACTGGCCCAGTCATTTTATCACTGGCCCTGTCATTTTATGACTGGTTCTGTCATTTTATGACTCGCCAAGTCCATTTATGACTGGCAGAGTCATTTTATCACGGGCCCTGTCATTAATGACTGGCCCAGTCATTTTATCACTGGCCCTGTTATTAATGACTGGCCCTGTCATTAATGACTTGCCCGGTCATTTTATCACTGTCCCTGTCATTTTATGCCTGGTTCTGTCATTTTATGACTGGCCAAGTCATTTTATGACTGGTATAGTCATTTTATCACTGGCCCTGTCATTAATGACTGGCCCTGTCGTTAATGACTGGCCCAGTCATTTTATCACTGGCCCTGTCATTAATGACTGGCCCTGTCATTAATGACATGCCCAATCATTTTATCACTGGCCCTGTCATTTTATGACTGGTTCTGTCATTTTATGACTGGCCAAGTTATTTTATGACTGGTAGAGTCATTTTATCACTGGCCCTGTCCTTAATGACTGGCCATGTCATTAATGACTGGCCCAGTCATTTTATCACTGGCCCTGTCATTAATGACTGGCCCTGTCATTAATGACTGGCCCCGTCATTTTATTACTGGCCCTGTCATTTATTGACTGGTTCTGTCATTTTATGACTGGCCAAGTTATTTTATGACTAGCAGAGTCATTTTATCACTGGCCCTGTCATTAATGACTTGCGCTGTCATTAATGACTGGCCCAGTCATTTTATCACTGGCCCTGTCATTAATGACTGGCCCTGTCATTAATGACTGGCCCCGTCATTTTATCACTGGCCCTGTTATTTTATGACTGGTTCTGTCATTTTATGACTGGCCAAGTTATTTAATGACTAGCAGAGTCATTTTATCACTGGCCCTGGCATTAATGACTGGCCCTGTCATTAATGACTGGCCCACTCATTTTATCACTGGCCCTGTCATTAATGACAGGCCCTGTCATTAATGACTGGGTTCATTAATGACTGGCTCTGTCATTAATGACTGGCCAAGTCATTTTAACACTGGCCCTGTAATTTTATGACTGGTTCTGTCATTTTATGACTGGCCAAGTCATTTTATGACTGGCAGAGTCATTTTATCACTGGCCCTGTCATTAATGACTGGCGCTGTCATTAATGACTGGCCCTGTCATTAATGACTGGCCCAGTAATTTTATCACTGGCCCTGTCATTAATGACCGGCCCTGTCATTAATGACTGGCCCAGTCATTTTATCACTGGCCCTGTCATTTTATGACTGGTTCTGTCATTTTATGACTGGCCAAGTCCATTTATGACTGGCAGAGTCATTTTATCACTGGCCCTGTCATTAATGACTGGCCCTGTCATTAATGACGGGCCCAGTCATTTTATCACTGGCCCTGTCATTAATGACTGGCCCTGTCATTAATGAAAGGCCCAGTCATTTTATCACTGGCCCTGTCATTTTATAACTGGTTCTGTCATTAATGACTGGCTTAGTCATATTATCACTGGTCCTATCTTTTTATGACTGGTTCTGTTATTTTATGACTTGCCAAGTCATTTTATGACTGGTAGAGTCATTTTATCACTGGCCCTGTCATAAATGACTGGCCCTGTAATTAATGACGGGCCCAGGCATTTTATCACTGGCCCTGTCATTAATGACTGGCCCTGTCATTAATGACAGGCCCAGTCATTTTATAACTGGCCCTGTCATTTTATAAATGGTTCTGTCATTTTATGACTTGCCAAGTAATTTTATGACTTGCCAAGGCAATTTATGACTGGCAGAGTCATTTTCTAACTGGCCCTGTCATTAATGACTGGCCCTGTCATTAATGACTGGCGAAGTCATTTTATGACTGGTAGAGTCATTTTATCACTGGCATTGTCATTAATGACTGGTCCTGTCATTATTGACTGGCCCAGTCATTTTATCACTGGCCCTGTCATTAATGACTGGCCCTGTCATTAATGACTGGCCCCGTCATTTTATCACTGGCCCTGTCATTTTATGACTAGTTCTGTCATTTTATGACAGGCCAAGTTATTTTATGACTGGAGGAGTCATTTCATCACTGGCCCTGTCATTAATGACTGGCCCAGTCATTTTATCACAGGCCCTGTCATTAATGACTGGCCCTGTCATTAATGACTGTGCCAGTCATTTTATCACTGGCCCTGTCATTTTATGACTGGTTCTGTCATTTTATGACTGGCTTAGTCATTTTATGACTGGCAGAGTCATTATATAACTGGCCCTGTCATTAATGACTGGCCCTGTCGTTAATGACTGGCCCAGTCATTTTATCACTGGCCCTGTCATTAATGACTGGCCCAGTCATTTTATCACTGGCCCTGTCATTTTATGACTGGTTCTGTCATTTTATGACTCGCCAAGTCCATTTATGACTGGCAGAGTAATTTTATCACGGGCCCTGTCATTAATGACGGGCCCAGTCATTTTATCACTGGCCCTGTTATTAATGACTGGCCCTGTCATTAATGACTTGCCCAGTCATTTTATCACTGGCCCTGTCATTTTATGACTGGTTCTGTCATTTTATGACTGGCCAAGTCATTTAATGACTGGTATAGTCATTTTATCACTGGCCCTGTCCTTAATGACTGGCACTGTCGTTAATGACTGGCCCAGTCATTTTATCACTGGCCCTGTCATTAATGACGTGCCCAATCATTTTATCACTGGCCCTGTCATTT
Source organism: Platycnemis pennipes (assembly GCA_933228895.1). NCBI lineage: Eukaryota > Metazoa > Arthropoda > Insecta > Odonata > Platycnemididae > Platycnemis > Platycnemis pennipes. The sequence goes on along the minus strand of OW121846.1, from coordinate 72,845,573 downwards.
TATGACTGGTTCTGTCATTTTATGACTGGCCAAGTCATTTTATGACTGGCCAAGTCATTTTATGACTGGTAGAGTCATTTTATCACTGGCCCTGTCCTTAATGACTGGCCGTGTCATTAATGACTGGCCCAGTCATTTTATAACTGGCCCTGTCATTAATGACTGGCACTGTCTTTAATGACTGGCCCCGTCATTTTATCACTGGCCCTGTCATTTTTTGACTGGTTCTGTTATTTTATGACTGGCCAAGTTATTTTATGACTAGCAGAGTCATTTTATCACTGGCCCTGTCATTAATGACTGGCCCTGTCATTAATGACTGGCCCAGTCATTTTATCACTGGCCCTGTCATTAATGACTGGCCCTGTTATTAATGACTGGTCCCGTCATTTTATCACTGGCCCTGTCATTTTATGACTGGTTCTGTCATTTTATGACTGGCCAAGTTATTTTATGACTAGCAGAGTCATTTTATCACTGGCCCTGTCATTAACGACTGGCCCTGTCATTAATGACTGGCCCACTCTTTTTATCACTCGCCCCTTCATTAATGACTGGCCCTGTCATTAATGACTGGGTCAGTCATTTTATCACTGGCCCAGTCATTTTATGACTGGTTCTGTCATTTTATGACTGGCCAAGTCATTTTATGACTGGCAGAGTCATTTTATCACTGGCCCTGTCATTAATGACTGGCCCTGTCATTAATGACTGGCCCTGTCATTAATGACTGACCCAGTCATTTTATCACTGGCCCTGTCATTAATGACTGGCCCTGTCATTAATGACTAGCCCAGTCATTTTATCACTGGCCCTGTCATTTTATGACTGGTTCTGTCATTTTATGACTGGCCAAGTCCATTTATGACTGGCAGAGTCATTTTATCACTGGCCCTTTCATTAATGACTGGCCCTGTCATTAATGACGGGCCCAGTCATTTTATCACTGGCCCTGTCATTAATGACTGGCCCTGTCATTAATGAAAGGCCCAGTCATTTTATCACTGGCCCTGTCATTTTATGACTGGTTCTGTCATTAATGACTAGCTTAGTCATATTATCACTGGCCCTATCTTTTTATGACTGGTTCTGTCATTTTATGACTTGCCAAGTCATTTTATGACTGGTAGAGTCATTTTATCACTGGCCCTGTCATAAATGACTGGCCCTGTCATTAATGACGGGCCCAGTCCTTTTATCACTGGCTCTGTCATTAATGACTGGCCCAGTCATTTTATCACAGGCCCTGTCATTAATGACTGGCCCTGTCATTAATGACTGTGCCAGTCATTTTATCACTGTCCCTGTCATTTTATGACTGGTTCTGTCATTTTATGACTGGCCAAGTCATTTTATGACTGGCAGAGTCATTTTATCACTGGCCCTGTCATTAATGACTGGCCCTGTCGTTAATGACTGGCCCAGTCATTTTATCACTGGCCCTGTCATTAATGACTGGCCCTGTCATTAATGACTGGCCCAGTCATTTTATCACTGGCCCTGTCATTTTATGACTGGTTCTGTCATTTTATGACTCGCCAAGTCCATTTATGACTGGCAGAGTCATTTTATCACGGGCCCTGTCATTAATGACGGGCCCAGTCATTTTCTAACTGGCCCTGTCATTAATGACTGGCCCTGTCATTAATGACTGGCCCTGTCATTAATGACGGGCCAAGTCATTTTATCACTGGCCCTGTCATTAATGAGAGGCCCTGTCATTAATGACTGGCCCAGTCATTTTATCACTGGCCCTGTCATTTTATGACTGGTTCTGTCATTTTATGCCTGGCCAAGTCATTTTATGACTGGTAGAGTCATTTTTCACTGGCCCTGTCATTAATGACTGGCCCTGTCATTAATGACTGGCCCAATCATTTTATCACTGGCCCTGTCATTAATGACTGGCCCTGTCATTAATGACTGGCCCCGTCATTTTATCACTGGCCCTGTCATTTTATGACTGGTTCTGTCATTTTATGACTGGCCAAGTTATTTTATGACTAGCAGAGTCATTTTATCACTGGCCCTGTCATTAATGACTGGCCCTGTCATTAATGACTGGCACACTCATTTTATCACTGGCCCTGTCATTAATGACTGGCCCTGTCATTAATGACTGGGTCAGTCATTTTATCACTGGCCCTGTCATTTTATGACTGGTTCTGTCATTTTATGACTGGCCAAGTCATTTTATGACTGGCAGAGTCATTTTATCACTGGCCCTGTCATAAATGACTGGCCCTGTCATTAATGACGGGCCCAGTCATTTTATCACTGGCCCTGTCATTAATGACTGGACCTGTCATTAATGACTGGCCCAGTAATTTTATCACTGGCCCTGTCATTTTATGACTGGTTCTGTCATTAATGACTGGCTTAGTCATTTTATGACTGGTAGAGTCATTTTATCACTGGCCCTGTCGTAAATGACTGACCCTGTCATTAATGACGGGCCCAGGCATTTTATCACTGGCCCTGTCATTAATGACTGGCCCTGTCATTAATGACAGGCCCAGTCATTTTATAACTGGTCCTGTCATTTTATGAATGGTTCTGTCATTTTATGACTTGCCAAGTAATTTTATGACTTGCCAAGTCATTTTATGACTGGCAGAGTCATTTTATTACTGGCCCTGTCATTAATGACTGGCCCTGTCATTAATGACTGGCCCAGTCATTTTATCGTTGGCTCTGTCATTTTATGACTTGTTCTGTCATTTTATGACTGGCCAAGTCATTTTATGCCTGGCAGAGTCATTTTATCACTGGCCCTGTCAATAATGACTGGCCCTGTCATTAATGACTGGCCCTGTCATTAATGACTGGCCCTGTCATTAATGACTGGCGAAGTCATTTTATCACTGGCCCTGTCATTAATGACTGGCGAAGTCATTTTATCACTGGCCCAGTCATTTTATCACTGGCCCTTTCATTTAATGACTGGTTATGTCATTAATGACTGGCCCAGTCATTTTATCACTGGCCCTGTCATTTTATCACTGGCCCTGTCATTAATGACTGGCAGAGTCATTTTTATCACTGGCCCAGTCATTAATGACTGGCCCTGTCATTAATGGCTGGCCCAGTCATTTTATCACTGGCCCTGTCATTAATGACTGGCCCTGTCATTAATGACTGGCCCAGTCATTTTATCACTGGCCCTGTCATTTTATGACTTGTTCTGTCATTTTATGACTGGCCAAGTCATTTTATGACTGGTAGAGTCATTTTATCACTGGCCCTGTCATTAATGACTGGCCCAGTCATTAATGACTGGCCCAGTCATTTTATCACTGGCCCTGTCATTAATGACTGGCCCCGTCATTTTATCACTGGCCCTGTCATTTTATGACTGGTTCTGTCATTTTATGACAGGCCAAGTTATTTTATGACTTGCAGAGTCATTTTATCACTGGCCCTGTCATTAATGACTGGCCCAGTCATTTTATCACAGGCCCTGTCATTAATGACTGGCCCTGTCATTAATGACTGTGCCAGTCATTTTATCACTGGCCCTGTCATTTTATGACTGGTTCTGTCATTTTATGACTGGCCAAGTCATTTTATGACTGGCAGAGTCATTTTATCACTGGCCCTGTCATTGATGACTGGCCCTGTCGTTAATGATTGGCCCAGTCATTTTATCACTGGCCCTGTCATTAATGACTGGCCCTGTCATTAATGACTGGCCCAGTCAATTTATCACTGGCCCTGTCATTTTATGACTGGTTCTGTCATTTTATGACTCGCCAAGTCCATTTATGACTGGCAGAGTCATTTTATCACGGGCCCTGTCATTAATGACTGGCCCAGTCATTTTATCACTGGCCCTGTTAATAATGACTGGCCCTGTCATTAATGACTTGCCCGGTCATTTTATCACTGGCCCTGTCATTTTATGCCTGGTTCTGTCATTTTATGACTGGCCAAGTCATTTTATGACTGGTATAGTCATTTTATCACTGGCCCTGTCATTAATGACTGGCCCTGTCGTTAATGACTGGCCCAGTCATTTTATCACTGGCCCTGTCATTAATGACTGGCCCTGTCATTAATGACATGCCCAATCATTTTATCACTGGCCCTGTCATTTTATGACTGGTTCTGTCATTTTATGACTGGCCAAGTTATTTTATGCCTGGTAGAGTCATTTTATCACTGGCCCTGTCCTTAATGACTGGCCATGTCATTAATGACTGGCCCAGTCATTTTATCACTGGCCCTGTCATTAATGACTGGCCCTGTCATTAATGACTGGCCCCGTCATTTTATTACTGGCCCTGTCATTTATTGACTGGTTCTGTCATTTTATGACTGGCCAAGTTATTTTATGACTAGCGGAGTCATTTTATCACTGGCCCTGTCATTAATGACTTGCGCTGTCATTAATGACTGGCCCAGTCATTTTATCACTGGCCCTGTCATTAATGACTGGCCCTGTCATTAATGACTGGCCCCGTCATTTTATCACTGGCCCTGTTATTTTATGACTGGTTCTGTCATTTTATGACTGGCCAAGTTATTTAATGACTAGCAGAGTCATTTTATCACTGGCCCTGGCATTAATGACTGGCCCTGTCATTAATGACTGGCCCACTCATTTTATCACTGGCCCTGTCATTAATGACAGGCCCTGTCATTAATGACTGGGTTCATTAATGACTGGCTCTGTCATTAATGACTGGCCAAGTCATTTTAACACTGGCCCTGTAATTTTATGACTGGTTCTGTCATTTTATGACTGGCCAAGTCATTTTATGACTGGCAGAGTCATTTTATCACTGGCCCTGTCATTAATGACTGGCGCTGTCATTAATGACTGGCCCTGTCATTAATGACTGGCCCAGTAATTTTATCACTGGCCCTGTCATTAATGACCGGCCCTGTCATTAATGACTGGCCCAGTCATTTTATCACTGGCCCTGTCATTTTATGACTGGTTCTGTCATTTTATGACTGGCCAAGTCCATTTATGACTGGCAGAGTCATTTTATCACTGGCCCTGTCATTAATGACTGGCCCTGTCATTAATGACGGGCCCAGTCATTTTATCACTGGCCCTGTCATTAATGACTGGCCCTGTCATTAATGAAAGGCCCAGTCATTTTATCACTGGCCCTGTCATTTTATAACTGGTTCTGTCATTAATGACTGGCTTAGTCATATTATCACTGGTCCTATCTTTTTATGACTGGTTCTGTTATTTTATGACTTGCCAAGTCATTTTATGACTGGTAGAGTCATTTTATCACTGGCCCTGTCATAAATGACTGGCCCTGTAATTAATGACGGGCCCAGGCATTTTATCACTGGCCCTGTCATTAATGACTGGCCCTGTCATTAATGACAGGCCCAGTCATTTTATAACTGGCCCTGTCATTTTATAAATGGTTCTGTCATTTTATGACTTGCCAAGTAATTTTATGACTTGCCAAGGCAATTTATGACTGGCAGAGTCATTTTCTAACTGGCCCTGTCATTAATGACTGGCCCTGTCATTAATGACTGGCGAAGTCATTTTATGACTGGTAGAGTCATTTTATCACTGGCATTGTCATTAATGACTGGCCCTGTCATTATTGACTGGCCCAGTCATTTTATCACTGGCCCTGTCATTAATGACTGGCCCTGTCATTAATGACTGGCCCCGTCATTTTATCACTGGCCCTGTCATTTTATGACTAGTTCTGTCATTTTATGACAGGCCAAGTTATTTTATGACTGGAGGAGTCATTTCATCACTGGCCCTGTCATTAATGACTGGCCCAGTCATTTTATCACAGGCCCTGTCATTAATGACTGGCCCTGTCATTAATGACTGTGCCAGTCATTTTATCACTGGCCCTGTCATTTTATGACTGGTTCTGTCATTTTATGACTGGCCAAGTCATTTTATGACTGGCAGAGTCATTATATAACTGGCCCTGTCATTAATGACTGGCCCTGTCGTTAATGACTGGCCCAGTCATTTTATCACTGGCCCTGTCATTAATGACTGGCCCAGTCATTTTATCACTGGCCCTGTCATTTTATGACTGGTTCTGTCATTTTATGACTCGCCAAGTCCATTTATGACTGGCAGAGTCATTTCATCAAGGGCCCTGTCATTAATGACGGGCCCAGTCATTTTATCACTGGCCCTGTTATTAATGACTGGCCCTGTCATTAATGACTTGCCCAGTCATTTTATCACTGGCCCTGTCATTTTATGACTGGTTCTGTCATTTTATGACTGGCCAAGTCATTTAATGACTGGTATAGTCATTTTATCACTGGCCCTGTCCTTAATGACTGGCACTGTCGTTAATGACTGGCCCAGTCATTTTATCACTGGCCCTGTCATTAATGACGTGCCCAATCATTTTATCACTGGCCCTGTCATTTTATGACTGGTTCTGTCATTTTATGACTGGCCAAGTCATTTTATGACTGGTAGAGTCATTTTATCACTGGCCCTGTCCTTAATGACTGGCCGTGTCATTAATGACTGGTCCAGTCATTTTATAACTGGCCCTGTCATTAATGACTGGCACTGTCTTTAATGACTGGCCCCGTCATTTTATCACTGGCCCTGTCATTTTTTGACTGGTTCTGTTATTTTATGACTGGCCAAGTTATTTTATGACTAGCAGAGTCATTTTATCACTGGCCCTGTCATTAATGACTGGCCCTGTCATTAATGACTGGCCCAGTCATTTTATCACTGGCCCTGTCATTAATGACTGGCCCTGTTATTAATGACTGGTCCCGTCATTTTATCACTGGCCCTGTCATTTTATGACTGGTTCTGTCATTTTATGACTGGCCAAGTTATTTTATGACTAGCAGAGTCATTTTATCACTGGCCCTGTCATTAACGACTGGCCCTGTCATTAATGACTGGCCCACTCTTTTTATCACTCGCCCCTTCATTAATGACTGGGTCAGTCATTTTATCACTGGCCCAGTCATTTTATGACTGGTTCTGTCATTTTATGACTGGCCAAGTCATTTTATGACTGGCAGAGTCATTTTATCACTGGCCCTGTCATTAATGACTGGCCCTGTCATTAATGACTGGCCCTGTCATTAATGACTGGCCCAGTCATTTTATCAATGGCCCTGTCATTAATGACTGGCCCTGTCATTAATGACTAGCCCAGTCATTTTATCACTGGCCCTGTCATTTTATGACTGGTTCTGTCATTTTATGACTGGCCAAGTCCATTTATGACTGGCAGAGTCATTTTATCACTGGCCCTTTCATTAATGACTGGCCCTGTCATTAATGACGGGCCCAGTCATTTTATCACTGGCCCTGTCATTAATGACTGGCCCTGTCATTAATGAAAGGCCCAGTCATTTTATCACTGGCCCTGTCATTTTATGACTGGTTCTGTCATTAATGACTAGCTTAGTCATATTATCACTGGCCCTATCTTTTTATGACTGGTTCTGTCATTTTATGACTTGCCAAGTCATTTTATGACTGGTAGAGTCATTTTATCACTGGCCCTGTCATAAATGACTGGCCCTGTCATTAATGACGGGCCCAGTCCTTTTATCACTGGCTCTGTCATTAATGACTGGCCCAGTCATTTTATCACAGGCCCTGTCATTAATGACTGGCCCTGTCATTAATGACTGTGCCAGTCATTTTATCACTGTCCCTGTCATTTTATGACTGGTTCTGTCATTTTATGACTGGCCAAGTCATTTTATGACTGGCAGAGTCATTTTATCACTGGCCCTGTCATTAATGACTGGCCCTGTCGTTAATGACTGGCCCAGTCATTTTATCACTGGCCCTGTCATTAATGACTGGCCCTGTCATTAATGACTGGCCCAGTCATTTTATCACTGGCCCTGTCATTTTATGACTGGTTCTGTCATTTTATGACTCGCCAAGTCCATTTATGACTGGCAGAGTCATTTTATCACGGGCCCTGTCATTAATGACGGGCCCAGTCATTTTATTACTGGCCCTGTCATTTTATGACTGGTTCTGTCATTTTATGACTTGCCAAGTCATTTTATGACTGGTAGAGTCATTTTATCACTGGCCCTGTCATAAATGACTGGCCCTGTCATTAATGACGGGCCCAGGCATTTTATCACTGGCCCTGTCATTAATGACTGGCCCTGTCATTAATGACAGGCCCAGTCATTTTATAACTGGCCCTGTCATTTTATAAATGGTTCTGTCATTTTATGACTTGCCAAGTAATTTTATGACTTGCCAAGTCATTTTATGACTGGCAGAGTCATTTTCTAACTGGCCCTGTCATTAATGACTGGCCCTGTCATTAATGACTGGCCCTGTCATTAATGACGGGCCAAGTCATTTTATCACTGGCCCTGTCATTAATGACAGGCCCTGTCATTAATGACTGGTCCAGTCATTTTATCACTGGCCCTGTCATTTTATGACTGGTTCTGTCATTTAATGCCTGGCCAAGTCATTTTATGACTGGTAGAGTCATTTTTCACTGGCCCTGTCATTAATGACTGGCCCTGTCATTAATGACTGGCCCAGTCATTTTATCACTGGCCCTGTCATTAATGACTGGCCGTGTCATTAATGACTGGCCCCGTCATTTTATCACTGGCCCTGTCATTTTATGACTGGTTCTGTCATTTTATGACTGGCCAAGTTATTTTATGACTAGCAGAGTCATTTTATCACTGGCCCTGTCATTAATGACTGGCCCTGTCATTAATGACTGGCACACTCATTTTATCACTGGCCCTGTCATTAATGACTGGCCCTGTCATTAATGACTGGGTCAGTCATTTTATCACTGGCCCTGTCATTTTATGACTGGTTCTGTCATTTTATGACTGGCAGAGTCATTTTATCACTGGCCCTGTCATTAATGACTGGTTCCGTCATTTTATGACTGGCCAAGTCCATTTACGGCCGGCAGAGTCATTTTATCACTGGCCCTGTCATAAATGACTGGCCCTGTCATTAATGACGGGCCCAGTCATTTTATCACTGGCCCTGTCATTAATGACTGGACCTGTCATTAATGACTGGCCCAGTCATTTTATCACTGGCCCTGTCATTTTATGACTGGTTCTGTCATTAATGACTGGCTTAGTCATTTTATGACTGGTAGAGTCATTTTATCACTGGCCCTGTCGTAAATGACTGACCCTGTCATTAATGACAGGCCCAGGCATTTTATCACTGGCCCTGTCATTAATGACTGGCCCTGTCATTATTACAGGCCCAGTCATTTTATAACTGGTCCTGTCATTTTATGAATGGTTCTGTCATTTTATGACTTGCCAAGTAATTTTATGACTTGCCAAGTCATTTTATGACTGGCAGAGTCATTTTATTACTGGCCCTGTCATTAATGACTGGCCCTGTCATTAATGACTGGCCCAGTCATTTTATCGTTGGCTCTGTCATTTTATGACTTGTTCTGTCATTTTATGACTGGCCAAGTCATTTTATGCCTGGCAGAGTCATTTTATCACTGGCCCTGTCAATAATGACTGGCCCTGTCATTAATGACTGGCCCTGTCATTAATGACTGGCCCTGTCATTAATGACTGGCGAAGTCATTTTATCACTGGCCCTGTCATTAATGACTGGCGAAGTCATTTTATCACTGGCCCAGTCATTTTATCACTGGCCCTTTCATTTAATGACTGGTTCTGTCATTAATGACTGGCCCAGTCATTTTATCACTGGCCCTGTCATTTTATCACTGGCCCTGTCATTAATGACTGGCAGAGTCATTTTTATCACTGGCCCAGTCATTAATGACTGGCCCTGTCATTAATGGCTGGGCCAGTCATTTTATCACTGGCCCTGTCATTAATGACTGGCCCTGTCATTAATGACTGGCCCAGTCATTTTTCACTGGCCCTGTCATTTTATGACTGGTTCTGTCATTTTATGATTGGCCAAGTCATTTTATGACTGGTAGAGTCATTTTATCACTGGCCCTGTCCTTAATGACTGGCCGTGTCATTAATGACTGGCCCAGTCATTTTATAACTGGCCCTGTCATTAATGACTGGCCCTGTCATTAATGACTGGCCCCGTCATTTTATCACTGGCCCTGTCATTTTTTGACTGGTTCTGTCATTTTATGACTGGCCAAGTTATTTTATGACTAGCAGAGTCATTTTCTCACTGGCCCTGTCATTAACGACTGGCCCTGTCATTAATGACTGGCCCACTCTTTTTATCACTGGCCCCTTCATTAATGACGGGCCCTGTCATTAATGACTGGGTCAGTCATTTTATCACTGGCCCTGTCATTTTATGACTGGTTCTGTCATTTTATGACTGGCCAAGTCATTTTATGACTGGCAGAGTCATTTTATCACTGGCCCTGTCATTAATGGCTGGCCCTGTCATTAATGACTAGCCCAGTCAGTTTATCACTGGCCCTGTCATTTTATGACTGGTTCTGTCATTTTATGACTGGCCAAGTCCATTTATGACTGGCAGAGTCATTTTATCTCTGGCCCTTTCATTAATGACTGGCCCTGTCATTAATGACGGGCCCAGTCATTTTATCACTGGCCCTGTCATTAATGACTGGCCCTGTCATTAATGAAAGGCCCAGTCATTTTATCACTGGCCCTGTCATTTTATGACTGGTTCTGTCATTAATGACTAGCTTAGTCATATTATCACTGGCCCTATCTTTTTATGACTGGTTCTGTCATTTTATGACTTGCCAAGTCATTTTATGACTGGTAGAGTCATTTTATCACTGGCCCTGTCATAAATGACTGGCCCTGTCATTAATGACGGGCCCAGGCATTTTATCACTGGCTATGTCATTAATGACTGGCCCATTCATTTTATCACAGGCCCTGTCATTAATGACTGGCCCTGTCATTAATGACTGTGCCAGTCATTTTATCACTGTCCCTGTCATTTTATGACTGGTTCTGTCATTTTATGACTGGCCAAGTCATTTTATGACTGGCAGAGTCATTTTATCACTGGCCCTGTCATTAATGACTGGCCCTGTCGTTAATGACTGGCCCAGTCATTTTATCACTGGCCCTGTCATTAATGACTGGCCCTGTCATTAATGACTGGCCCAGTCATTTTATCACTGGCCCTGTCATTTTATGACTGGTTCTGTCATTTTATGACTCGCCAAGTCCATTTATGACTGGCAGAGTCATTTTATCACGGGCGCTGTCATTAATGACGGGCCCAGTCATTTTATTACTGGCCCTGTCATTTTATGACTGGTTCTGTCATTTTATGACTTGCCAAGTCATTTTATGACTGGTAGAGTCATTTTATCACTGGCCCTGTCATAAATGACTGGCCCTGTCATTAATGACGGGCCCAGGCATTTTATCACTGGCCCTGTCATTAATGACTGGCCCTGTCATTAATGACAGGCCCAGTCATTTTATAACTGGCCCTGTCATTTTATAAATGGTTCTGTCATTTTATGACTTGCCAAGTAATTTTATGACTTGCCAAGTCATTTTATGACTGGCAGAGTCATTTTCTAACTGGCCCTGTCATTAATGACTGGCCCTGTCATTAATGACTGGCCCTGTCATTAATGACGGGCCAAGTCATTTTATCACTGGCCCTGTCATTAATGACAGGCCCTGTCATTAATGACTGGCCCAGTCATTTTATCACTGGCCCTGTCATTTTATGACTGGTTCTGTCATTTTATGCCTGGCCAAGTCATTTTATGACTGGTAGAGTCATTTTTCACTGGCCCTGTCATTAATGACTGGCCCTGTCATTAATGACTGGCCCAGTCATTTTATCACTGGCCCTGTCATTAATGACTGGCCCTGTCATTAATGACTGGCCCCGTCATTTTATCACTGGCCCTGTCATTTTATGACTGGTTCTGTCATTTTATGACTGGCCAAGTTATTTTATGACTAGCAGAGTCATTTTATCACTGGCCCTGTCATTAATGACTGGCCCTGTCATTAATGACTGGCACACTCATTTTATCACTGGCCCTGTCATTAATGACTGGCCCTGTCATTAATGACTGGGTCAGTCATTTTATCACTGGCCCTGTCATTTTATGACTGGTTCTGTCATTTTATGACTGGCCAAGTCATTTTATGACTGGCAGAGTCATTTTATCACTGGCCCTGTCATAAATGACTGGCCCTGTCATTAATGACGGGCCCAGTCATTTTATCACTGGCCCTGTCATTAATGACTGGACCTGTCATTAATGACTGGCCCAGTAATTTTATCACTGGCCCTGTCATTTTATGACTGGTTCTGTCATTAATGACTGGCTTAGTCATTTTATGACTGGTAGAGTCATTTTATCACTGGCCCTGTCGTAAATGACTGACCCTGTCATTAATGACGGGCCCAGGCATTTTATCACTGGCCCTGTCATTAATGACTGGCCCTGTCATTAATGACAGGCCCAGTCATTTTATAACTGGTCCTGTCATTTTATGAATGGTTCTGTCATTTTATGACTTGCCAAGTAATTTTATGACTTGCCAAGTCATTTTATGACTGGCAGAGTCATTTTATTACTGGCCCTGTCATTAATGACTGGCCCTGTCATTAATGACTGGCCCAGTCATTTTATCGTTGGCTCTGTCATTTTATGACTTGTTCTGTCATTTTATGACTGGCCAAGTCATTTTATGCCTGGCAGAGTCATTTTATCACTGGCCCTGTCAATAATGACTGGCCCTGTCATTAATGACTGGCCCTGTCATTAATGACTGGCCCTGTCATTAATGACTGGCGAAGTCATTTTATCACTGGCCCTGTCATTAATGACTGGCGAAGTCATTTTATCACTGGCCCAGTCATTTTATCACTGGCCCTTTCATTTAATGACTGGTTATGTCATTAATGACTGGCCCAGTCATTTTATCACTGGCCCTGTCATTTTATCACTGGCCCTGTCATTAATGACTGGCAGAGTCATTTTTATCACTGGCCCAGTCATTAATGACTGGCCCTGTCATTAATGGCTGGCCCAGTCATTTTATCACTGGCCCTGTCATTAATGACTGGCCCTGTCATTAATGACTGGCCCAGTCATTTTATCACTGGCCCTGTCATTTTATGACTTGTTCTGTCATTTTATGACTGGCCAAGTCATTTTATGACTGGTAGAGTCATTTTATCACTGGCCCTGTCATTAATGACTGGCCCAGTCATTAATGACTGGCCCAGTCATTTTATCACTGGCCCTGTCATTAATGACTGGCCCCGTCATTTTATCACTGGCCCTGTCATTTTATGACTGGTTCTGTCATTTTATGACAGGCCAAGTTATTTTATGACTTGCAGAGTCATTTTATCACTGGCCCTGTCATTAATGACTGGCCCAGTCATTTTATCACAGGCCCTGTCATTAATGACTGGCCCTGTCATTAATGACTGTGCCAGTCATTTTATCACTGGCCCTGTCATTAATGACTGGCCCAGTCATTTTATCACTGGCCCTGTTATTAATGACTGGCCCTGTCATTAATGACTTGCCCGGTCATTTTATCACTGGCCCTGTCATTTTATGCCTGGTTCTGTCATTTTATGACTGGCCAAGTCATTTTATGACTGGTATAGTCATTTTATCACTGGCCCTGTCATTAATGACTGGCCCTGTCGTTAATGACTGGCCCAGTCATTTTATCACTGGCCCTGTCATTAATGACTGGCCCTGTCATTAATGACATGCCCAATCATTTTATCACTGGCCCTGTCATTTTATGACTGGTTCTGTCATTTTATGACTGGCCAAGTTATTTTATGACTGGTAGAGTCATTTTATCACTGGCCCTGTCCTTAATGACTGGCCATGTCATTAATGACTGGCCCAGTCATTTTATCACTGGCCCTGTCATTAATGACTGGCCCTGTCATTAATGACTGGCCCCGTCATTTTATTACTGGCCCTGTCATTTATTGACTGGTTCTGTCATTTTATGACTGGCCAAGTTATTTTATGACTAGCAGAGTCATTTTATCACTGGCCCTGTCATTAATGACTTGCGCTGTCATTAATGACTGGCCCAGTCATTTTATCACTGGCCCTGTCATTAATGACTGGCCCTGTCATTAATGACTGGCCCCGTCATTTTATCACTGGCCCTGTTATTTTATGACTGGTTCTGTCATTTTATGACTGGCCAAGTTATTTAATGACTAGCAGAGTCATTTTATCACTGGCCCTGGCATTAATGACTGGCCCTGTCATTAATGACTGGCCCACTCATTTTATCACTGGCCCTGTCATTAATGACAGGCCCTGTCATTAATGACTGGGTTCATTAATGACTGGCTCTGTCATTAATGACTGGCCAAGTCATTTTAACACTGGCCCTGTAATTTTATGACTGGTTCTGTCATTTTATGACTGGCCAAGTCATTTTATGACTGGCAGAGTCATTTTATCACTGGCCCTGTCATTAATGACTGGCGCTGTCATTAATGACTGGCCCTGTCATTAATGACTGGCCCAGTAATTTTATCACTGGCCCTGTCATTAATGACCGGCCCTGTCATTAATGACTGGCCCAGTCATTTTATCACTGGCCCTGTCATTTTATGACTGGTTCTGTCATTTTATGACTGGCCAAGTCCATTTATGACTGGCAGAGTCATTTTATCACTGGCCCTGTCATTAATGACTGGCCCTGTCATTAATGACGGGCCCAGTCATTTTATCACTGGCCCTGTCATTAATGACTGGCCCTGTCATTAATGAAAGGCCCAGTCATTTTATCACTGGCCCTGTCATTTTATAACTGGTTCTGTCATTAATGACTGGCTTAGTCATATTATCACTGGTCCTATCTTTTTATGACTGGTTCTGTTATTTTATGACTTGCCAAGTCATTTTATGACTGGTAGAGTCATTTTATCACTGGCCCTGTCATAAATGACTGGCCCTGTAATTAATGACGGGCCCAGGCATTTTATCACTGGCCCTGTCATTAATGACTGGCCCTGTCATTAATGACAGGCCCAGTCATTTTATAACTGGCCCTGTCATTTTATAAATGGTTCTGTCATTTTATGACTTGCCAAGTATTTTTATGACTTGCCAAGGCAATTTATGACTGGCAGAGTCATTTTCTAACTGGCCCTGTCATTAATGACTGGCCCTGTCATTAATGACTGGCGAAGTCATTTTATGACTGGTAGAGTCATTTTATCACTGGCATTGTCATTAATGACTGGCCCTGTCATTATTGACTGGCCCAGTCATTTTATCACTGGCCCTGTCATTAATGACTGGCCCTGTCATTAATGACTGGCCCCGTTATTTTATCACTGGCCCTGTCATTTTATGACTAGTTCTGTCATTTTATGACAGGCCAAGTTATTTTATGACTGGAGGAGTCATTTCATCACTGGCCCTGTCATTAATGACTGGCCCAGTCATTTTATCACAGGCCCTGTCATTAATGACTGGCCCTGTCATTAATGACTGTGCCAGTCATTTTATCACTGGCCCTGTCATTTTATGACTGGTTCTGTCATTTTATGACTGGCCAAGTCATTTTATGACTGGCAGAGTCATTATTAACTGGCCCTGTCATTAATGACTGGCCCTGTCGTTAATGACTGGCCCAGTCATTTTATCACTGGCCCTGTCATTAATGACTGGCCCAGTCATTTTATCACTGGCCCTGTCATTTTATGACTGGTTCTGTCATTTTATGACTCGCCTAGTCCATTTATGACTGGCAGAGTCATTTTATCACGGGCCCTGTCATTAATGACGGGCCCAGTCATTTTATCACTGGCCCTGTTATTAATGACTGGCCCTGTCATTAATGACTTGCCCAGTCATTTTATCACTGGCCCTGTCATTTTATGACTGGTTCTGTCATTTTATGACTGGCCAAGTCATTTAATGACTGGTATAGTCATTTTATCACTGGCCCTGTCCTTAATGACTGGCACTGTCGTTAATGACTGGCCCAGTCATTTTATCACTGGCCCTGTCATTACTGACGTGCCCAATCATTTTATCACTCGCCCTGTCATTTTATGACTGGTTCTGTCATTTTATGACTGGCCAAGTCATTTTATGACTGGTAGAGTCATTTTATCACTGGCCCTGTCCTTAATGACTGGCCGTGTCATTAATGACTGGCCCAGTCATTTTATAACTGGCCCTGTCATTAATGACTGGCACTGTCTTTAATGACTGGCCCCGTCATTTTATCACTGGCCCTGTCATTTTTTGACTGGTTCTGTTATTTTATGACTGGCCAAGTTATTTTATGACTAGCAGAGTCATTTTATCACTGGCCCTGTCATTAATGACTGGCCCTGTCATTAATGACTGGCCCAGTCATTTTATCACTGGCCCTGTCATTAATGACTGGCCCTGTTATTAATGACTGGTCCCGTCATTTTATCACTGGCCCTGTCATTTTATGACTGGTTCTGTCATTTTATGACTGGCCAAGTTATTTTATGACTAGCAGAGTCATTTTATCACTGGCCCTGTCATTAACGACTGGCCCTGTCATTAATGACTGGCCCACTCTTTTTATCACTCGCCCCTTCATTAATGACTGGCCCTGTCATTAATGACTGGGTCAGTCATTTTATCACTGGCCCAGTCATTTTATGACTGGTTCTGTCATTTTATGACTGGCCAAGTCATTTTATGACTGGCAGAGTCATTTTATCACTGGCCCTGTCATTAATGACTGGCCCTGTCATTAATGACTGGCCCTGTCATTAATGACTGGCCCAGTCATTTTATCACTGGCCCTGTCATTAATGACTGGCCCTGTCATTAATGACTAGCCCAGTCATTTTATCACTGGCCCTGTCATTTTATGACTGGTTCTGTCATTTTATGACTGGCCAAGTCCATTTATGACTGGCAGAGTCATTTTATCACTGGCCCTTTCATTAATGACTGGCCCTGTCATTAATGACGGGCCCAGTCATTTTATCACTGGCCCTGTCATTAATGACTGGCCCTGTCATTAATGACGGGCCCAGTCATTTTATCACTGGCCCTGTCATTAATGACTGGACCTGTCATTAATGACTGGCCCAGTAATTTTATCACTGGCCCTGTCATTTTATGACTGGTTCTGTCATTAATGACTGGCTTAGTCATTTTATGACTGGTAGAGTCATTTTATCACTGGCCCTGTCGTAAATGACTGACCCTGTCATTAATGACGGGCCCAGGCATTTTATCACTGGCCCTGTCATTAATGACTGGCCCTGTCATTAATGACAGGCCCAGTCATTTTATAACTGGTCCTGTCATTTTATGAATGGTTCTGTCATTTTATGACTTGCCAAGTAATTTTATGACTTGCCAAGTCATTTTATGACTGGCAGAGTCATTTTATTACTGGCCCTGTCATTAATGACTGGCCCTGTCATTAATGACTGGCCCAGTCATTTTATCGTTGGCTCTGTCATTTTATGACTTGTTCTGTCATTTTATGACTGGCCAAGTCATTTTATGCCTGGCAGAGTCATTTTATCACTGGCCCTGTCAATAATGACTGGCCCTGTCATTAATGACTGGCCCTGTCATTAATGACTGGCCCTGTCATTAATGACTGGCGAAGTCATTTTATCACTGGCCCTGTCATTAATGATTGGCGAAGTCATTTTATCACTGGCCCAGTCATTTTATCACTGGCCCTTTCATTTAATGACTGGTTATGTCATTAATGACTGGCCCAGTCATTTTATCACTGGCCCTGTCATTTTATCACTGGCCCTGTCATTAATGACTGGCAGAGTCATTTTTATCACTGGCCCAGTCATTAATGACTGGCCCTGTCATTAATGGCTGGCCCAGTCATTTTATCACTGGCCCTGTCATTAATGACTGGCCCTGTCATTAATGACTGGCCCAGTCATTTTATCACTGGCCCTGTCATTTTATGACTTGTTCTGTCATTTTATGACTGGCCAAGTCATTTTATGACTGGTAGAGTCATTTTATCACTGGCCCTGTCATTAATGACTGGCCCAGTCATTAATGACTGGCCCAGTCATTTTATCACTGGCCCTGTCATTAATGACTGGCCCCGTCATTTTATCACTGGCCCTGTCATTTTATGACTGGTTCTGTCATTTTATGACAGGCCAAGTTATTTTATGACTTGCAGAGTCATTTTATCACTGGCCCTGTCATTAATGACTGGCCCAGTCATTTTATCACAGGCCCTGTCATTAATGACTGGCCCTGTCATTAATGACTGTGCCAGTCATTTTATCACTGGCCCTGTCATTTTATGACTGGTTCTGTCATTTTATGACTGGCCAAGTCATTTTATGACTGGCAGAGTCATTTTATCACTGGCCCTGTCATTGATGACTGGCCCTGTCGTTAATGATTGGCCCAGTCATTTTATCACTGGCCCTGTCATTAATGACTGGCCCTGTCATTAATGACTGGCCCAGTCAATTTATCACTGGCCCTGTCATTTTATGACTGGTTCTGTCATTTTATGACTCGCCAAGTCCATTTATGACTGGCAGAGTCATTTTATCACGGGCCCTGTCATTAATGACTGGCCCAGTCATTTTATCACTGGCCCTGTTATTAATGACTGGCCCTGTCATTAATGACTTGCCCGGTCATTTTATCACTGGCCCTGTCATTTTATGCCTGGTTCTGTCATTTTATGACTGGCCAAGTCATTTTATGACTGGTATAGTCATTTTATCACTGGCCCTGTCATTAATGACTGGCCCTGTCGTTAATGACTGGCCCAGTCATTTTATCACTGGCCCTGTCATTAATGACAGGCCCTGTCATTAATGACATGCCCAATCATTTTATCACTGGCCCTGTCATTTTATGACTGGTTCTGTCATTTTATGACTGGCCAAGTTATTTTATGACTGGTAGAGTCATTTTATCACTGGCCCTGTCCTTAATGACTGGCCATGTCATTAATGACTGGCCCAGTCATTTTATCACTGGCCCTGTCATTAATGACTGGCCCTGTCATTAATGACTGGCCCCGTCATTTTATTACTGGCCCTGTCATTTATTGACTGGTTCTGTCATTTTATGACTGGCCAAGTTATTTTATGACTAGCAGAGTCATTTTATCACTGGCCCTGTCATTAATGACTTGCGCTGTCATTAATGACTGGCCCAGTCATTTTATCACTGGCCCTGTCATTAATGACTGGCCCTGTCATTAATGACTGGCCCCGTCATTTTATCACTGGCCCTGTTATTTTATGACTGGTTCTGTCATTTTATGACTGGCCAAGTTATTTAATGACTAGCAGAGTCATTTTATCACTGGCCCTGGCATTAATGACTGGCCCTGTCATTAATGACTGGCCCACTCATTTTATCACTGGCCCTGTCATTAATGACAGGCCCTGTCATTAATGACTGGGTTCATTAATGACTGGCTCTGTCATTAATGACTGGCCAAGTCATTTTAACACTGGCCCTGTAATTTTATGACTGGTTCTGTCATTTTATGACTGGCCAAGTCATTTTATGACTGGCAGAGTCATTTTATCACTGGCCCTGTCATTAATGACTGGCGCTGTCATTAATGACTGGCCCTGTCATTAATGACTGGCCCAGTAATTTTATCACTGGCCCTGTCATTAATGACCGGCCCTGTCATTAATGACTGGCCCAGTCATTTTATCACTGGCCCTGTCATTTTATGACTGGTTCTGTCATTTTATGACTGGCCAAGTCCATTTATGACTGGCAGAGTCATTTTATCACTGGCCCTGTCATTAATGACTGGCCCTGTCATTAATGACGGGCCCAGTCATTTTATCACTGGCCCTGTCATTAATGACTGGCCCTGTCATTAATGAAAGGCCCAGTCATTTTATCACTGGCCCTGTCATTTTATAACTGGTTCTGTCATTAATGACTGGCTTAGTCATATTATCACTGGTCCTATCTTTTTATGACTGGTTCTGTTATTTTATGACTTGCCAAGTCATTTTATGACTGGTAGAGTCATTTTATCACTGGCCCTGTCATAAATGACTGGCCCTGTAATTAATGACGGGCCCAGGCATTTTATCACTGGCCCTGTCATTAATGACTGGCCCTGTCATTAATGACAGGCCCAGTCATTTTATAACTGGTCCTGTCATTTTATAAATGGTTCTGTCATTTTATGACTTGCCAAGTAATTTTATGACTTGCCAAGGCAATTTATGACTGGCAGAGTCATTTTCTAACTGGCCCTGTCATTAATGACTGGCCCTGTCATTAATGACTGGCGAAGTCATTTTATGACTGGTAGAGTCATTTTATCACTGGCATTGTCATTAATGACTGGCCCTGTCATTATTGACTGGCCCAGTCATTTTATCACTGGCCCTGTCATTAATGACTGGCCCTGTCATTAATGACTGGCCCCGTCATTTTATCACTGGCCCTGTCATTTTATGACTAGTTCTGTCATTTTATGACAGGCCAAGTTATTTTATGACTGGAGGAGTCATTTCATCACTGGCCCTGTCATTAATGACTGGCCCAGTCATTTTATCACAGGCCCTGTCATTAATGACTGGCCCTGTCATTAATGACTGTGCCAGTCATTTTGTCACTGGCCCTGTCATTTTATGACTGGTTCTGTCATTTTATGACTGGCCAAGTCATTTTATGACTGGCAGAGTCATTATATAACTGGCCCTGTCATTAATGACTGGCCCTGTCGTTAATGACTGGCCCAGTCATTTTATCACTGGCCCTGTCATTAATGACTGGCCCAGTCATTTTATCACTGGCCCTGTCATTTTATGACTGGTTCTGTCATTTTATGACTCGCCAAGTCCATTTATGACTGGCAGAGTCATTTTATCACTGGCCCTGTCATTAATGACTGGCCCTGTCATTAATGAAAGGCCCAGTCATTTTATCACTGACCCTGTCATTATATGACTGGTTCTGTCATTAATGACTGGCTTAGTCATTTTATGACTGGTAGAGTCATTTTATAACTGGCCCTGTCATTAATGACTTGCGCTGTCATTAATGACTGGCCCAGTCATTTTATCACTGGCCCTGTCATTAATGACTGGCCCTGTCATTAATGACTGGCCCCGTCATTTTATCACTGGCCCTGTTATTTTATGACTGGTTCTGTCATTTTATGACTGGCCAAGTTATTTAATGACTAGCAGAGTCATTTTATCACTGGCCCTGGCATTAATGACTGGCCCTGTCATTAATGACTGGCCCACTCATTTTATCACTGGCCCTGTCATTAATGACAGGCCCTGTCATTAATGACTGGGTTCATTAATGACTGGCTCTGTCATTAATGACTGGCCAAGTCATTTTAACACTGGCCCTGTAATTTTATGACTGGTTCTGTCATTTTATGACTGGCCAAGTCATTTTATGACTGGCAGAGTCATTTTATCACTGGCCCTGTCATTAATGACTGGCGCTGTCATTAATGACTGGCCCTGTCATTAATGACTGGCCCAGTAATTTTATCACTGGCCCTGTCATTAATGACCGGCCCTGTCATTAATGACTGGCCCAGTCATTTTATCACTGGCCCTGTCATTTTATGACTGGTTCTGTCATTTTATGACTGGCCAAGTCCATTTATGACTGGCAGAGTCATTTTATCACTGGCCCTGTCATTAATGACTGGCCCTGTCATTAATGACGGGCCCAGTCATTTTATCACTGGCCCTGTCATTAATGACTGGCCCTGTCATTAATGAAAGGCCCAGTCATTTTATCACTGGCCCTGTCATTTTATAACTGGTTCTGTCATTAATGACTGGCTTAGTCATATTATCACTGGTCCTATCTTTTTATGACTGGTTCTGTTATTTTATGACTTGCCAAGTCATTTTATGACTGGTAGAGTCATTTTATCACTGGCCCTGTCATAAATGACTGGCCCTGTAATTAATGACGGGCCCAGGCATTTTATCACTGGCCCTGTCATTAATGACTGGCCCTGTCATTAATGACAGGCCCAGTCATTTTATAACTGGCCCTGTCATTTTATAAATGGTTCTGTCATTTTATGACTTGCCAAGTAATTTTATGACTTGCCAAGGCAATTTATGACTGGCAGAGTCATTTTCTAACTGGCCCTGTCATTAATGACTGGCCCTGTCATTAATGACTGGCGAAGTCATTTTATGACTGGTAGAGTCATTTTATCACTGGCATTGTCATTAATGACTGGCCCTGTCATTATTGACTGGCCCAGTCATTTTATCACTGGCCCTGTCATTAATGACTGGCCCTGTCATTAATGACTGGCCCCGTCATTTTATCACTGGCCCTGTCATTTTATGACTAGTTCTGTCATTTTATGACAGGCCAAGTTATTTTATGACTGGAGGAGTCATTTCATCACTGGCCCTGTCATTAATGACTGGCCCAGTCATTTTATCACAGGCCCTGTCATTAATGACTGGCCCTGTCATTAATGACTGTGCCAGTCATTTTGTCACTGGCCCTGTCATTTTATGACTGGTTCTGTCATTTTATGACTGGCCAAGTCATTTTATGACTGGCAGAGTCATTATATAACTGGCCCTGTCATTAATGACTGGCCCTGTCGTTAATGACTGGCCCAGTCATTTTATCACTGGCCCTGTCATTAATGACTGGCCCAGTCATTTTATCACTGGCCCTGTCATTTTATGACTGGTTCTGTCATTTTATGACTCGCCAAGTCCATTTATGACTGGCAGAGTCATTTTATCACGGGCCCTGTCATTAATGACGGGCCCAGTCATTTTATCACTGGCCCTGTTATTAATGACTGGCCCTGTCATTAATGACTTGCCCAGTCATTTTATCACTGGCCCTGTCATTTTATGACTGGTTCTGTCATTTTATGACTGGCCAAGTCATTTAATGACTGGTATAGTCATTTTATCACTGGCCCTGTCCTTAATGACTGGCACTGTCGTTAATGACTGGCCCAGTCATTTTATCACTGGCCCTGTCATTAATGACGTGCCCAATCATTTTATCACTCGCCCTGTCATTTTATGACTGGTTCTGTCATTTTATGACTGGCCAAGTCATTTTATGACTGGTAGAGTCATTTTATCACTGGCCCTGTCCTTCATGACTGGCCGTGTCATTAATGACTGGCCCAGTCATTTTATAACTGGCCCTGTCATTAATGACTGGCACTGTCTTTAATGACTGGCCCCGTCATTTTATCACTGGCCCTGTCATTTTTTGACTGGTTCTGTTATTTTATGACTGGCCAAGTTATTTTATGACTAGCAGAGTCATTTTATCACTGGCCCTGTCATTAATGACTGGCCCTGTCATTAATGACTGGCCCAGTCATTTTATCACTGGCCCTGTCATTAATGACTGGCCCTGTTATTAATGACTGGTCCCGTCATTTTATCACTGGCCCTGTCATTTTATGACTGGTTCTGTCATTTTATGACTGGCCAAGTTATTTTATGACTAGCAGAGTCATTTTATCACTGGCCCTGTCATTAACGACTGGCCCTGTCATTAATGACTGGCCCACTCTTTTTATCACTCGCCCCTTCATTAATGACTGGCCCTGTCATTAATGACTGGGTCAGTCATTTTATCACTGGCCCAGTCATTTTATGACTGGTTCTGTCATTTTATGACTGGCCAAGTCATTTTATGACTGGCAGAGTCATTTTATCACTGGCCCTGTCATTAATGACTGGCCCTGTCATTAATGACTGGCCCTGTCATTAATGACTGGCCCAGTCATTTTATCA
The DNA here is from genome assembly GCA_933228895.1 of Platycnemis pennipes. Lineage (NCBI taxonomy): Eukaryota > Metazoa > Arthropoda > Insecta > Odonata > Platycnemididae > Platycnemis > Platycnemis pennipes. Next base: position 72,821,884 of record OW121846.1, on the reverse strand, counting down.
CTGGCCCTGTCATTAATGACTGGCCCTGTCATTAATGACTAGCCCAGTCATTTTATCACTGGCCCTGTCATTTTATGACTGGTTCTGTCATTTTATGACTGGCCAAGTCCATTTATGACTGGCAGAGTCATTTTATCACTGGCCCTTTCATTAATGACTGGCCCTGTCATTAATGACGGGCCCAGTCATTTTATCACTGGCCCTGTCATTAATGACTGGCCCTGTCATTAATGAAAGGCCCAGTCATTTTATCACTGGCCCTGTCATTTTATGACTGGTTCTGTCATTAATGACTAGCTTAGTCATATTATCACTGGCCCTATCTTTTTATGACTGGTTCTGTCATTTTATGACTTGCCAAGTCATTTTATGACTGGTAGAGTCATTTTATCACTGGCCCTGTCATAAATGACTGGCCCTGTCATTAATGACGGGCCCAGTCCTTTTATCACTGGCTCTGTCATTAATGACTGGCCCAGTCATTTTATCACAGGCCCTGTCATTAATGACTGGCCCTGTCATTAATGACTGTGCCAGTCATTTTATCACTGTCCCTGTCATTTTATGACTGGTTCTGTCATTTTATGACTGGCCAAGTCATTTTATGACTGGCAGAGTCATTTTATCACTGGCCCTGTCATTAATGACTGGCCCTGTCGTTAATGACTGGCCCAGTCATTTTATCACTGGCCCTGTCATTAATGACTGGCCCTGTCATTAATGACTGGCCCAGTCATTTTATCACTGGCCCTGTCATTTTATGACTGGTTCTGTCATTTTATGACTCGCCAAGTCCATTTATGACTGGCAGAGTCATTTTATCACGGGCCCTGTCATTAATGACGGGCCCAGTCATTTTATTACTGGCCCTGTCATTTTATGACTGGTTCTGTCATTTTATGACTTGCCAAGTCATTTTATGACTGGTAGAGTCATTTTATCACTGGCCCTATCATAAATGACTGGCCCTGTCATTAATGACGGGCCCAGGCATTTTATCACTGGCCCTGTCATTAATGACTGGCCCTGTCATTAATGACAGGCCCAGTCATTTTATAACTGGCCCTGTCATTTTATAAATGGTTCTGTCATTTTATGACTTGCCAAGTAATTTTATGACTTGCCAAGTCATTTTATGACTGGCAGAGTCATTTTCTAACTGGCCCTGTCATTAATGACTGGCCCTGTCATTAATGACTGGCCCTGTCATTAATGACGGGCCAAGTCATTTTATCACTGGCCCTGTCATTAATGACAGGCCCTGTCATTAATGACTGGTCCAGTCATTTTATCACTGGCCCTGTCATTTTATGACTGGTTCTGTCATTTAATGCCTGGCCAAGTCATTTTATGACTGGTAGAGTCATATTTCACTGGCCCTGTCATTAATGACTGGCCCTGTCATTAATGACTGGCCCAGTCATTTTATCACTGGCCCTGTCATTAATGACTGGCCCTGTCATTAATGACTGGCCCCGTCATTTTATCACTGGCCCTGTCATTTTATGACTGGTTCTGTCATTTTATGACTGGCCAAGTTATTTTATGACTAGCAGAGTCATTTTATCACTGGCCCTGTCATTAATGACTGGCCCTGTCATTAATGACTGGCACACTCATTTTATCACTGGCCCTGTCATTAATGACTGGCCCTGTCATTAATGACTGGGTCAGTCATTTTATCACTGGCCCTGTCATTTTATGACTGGTTCTGTCATTTTATGACTGGCAGAGTCATTTTATCACTGGCCCTGTCATTAATGACTGGTTCTGTCATTTTATGACTGGCCAAGTCCATTTATGGCCGGCAGAGTCATTTTATCACTGGCCCTGTCATAAATGACTGGCCCTGTCATTAATGACGGGCCCAGTCATTTTATCACTGGCCCTGTCATTAATGACTGGACCTGTCATTAATGACTGGCCCAGTCATTTTATCACTGGCCCTGTCATTTTATGACTGGTTCTGTCATTAATGACTGGCTTAGTCATTTTATGACTGGTAGAGTCATTTTATCACTGGCCCTGTCGTAAATGACTGACCCTGTCATTAATGACGGGCCCAGGCATTTTATCACTGGCCCTGTCATTAATGACTGGCCCTGTCATTATTACAGGCCCAGTCATTTTATAACTGGTCCTGTCATTTTATGAATGGTTCTGTCATTTTATGACTTGCCAAGTAATTTTATGACTTGCCAAGTCATTTTATGACTGGCAGAGTCATTTTATTACTGGCCCTGTCATTAATGACTGGCCCTGTCATTAATGACTGGCCCAGTCATTTTATCGTTGGCTCTGTCATTTTATGACTTGTTCTGTCATTTTATGACTGGCCAAGTCATTTTATGCCTGGCAGAGTCATTTTATCACTGGCCCTGTCAATAATGACTGGCCCTGTCATTAATGACTGGCCCTGTCATTAATGACTGGCCCTGTCATTAATGACTGGCGAAGTCATTTTATCACTGGCCCTGTCATTAATGACTGGCGAAGTCATTTTATCACTGGCCCAGTCATTTTATCACTGGCCCTTTCATTTAATGACTGGTTCTGTCATTAATGACTGGCCCAGTCATTTTATCACTGGCCCTGTCATTTTATCACTGGCCCTGTCATTAATGACTGGCAGAGTCATTTTTATCACTGGCCCAGTCATTAATGACTGGCCCTGTCATTAATGGCTGGCCCAGTCATTTTATCACTGGCCCTGTCATTAATGACTGGCCCTGTCATTAATGACTGGCCCAGTCATTTTTCACTGGCCCTGTCATTTTATGACTTGTTCTGTCATTTTATGACTGGCCAAGTCATTTTATGACTGGTAGAGTCATTTTATCACTGGCCCTGTCATTAATGACTGGCCCAGTCATTAATGACTGGCCCAGTCATTTTATCACTGGCCCTGTCATTAATGACTGGCCCCGTCATTTTATCACTGGCCCTGTCATTTTATGACTGGTTCTGTCCTTTTATGACAGGCCAAGTTATTTTATGACTTGCAGAGTCATTTTATCACTGGCCCTGTCATTAATGACTGGCCCAGTCATTTTATCACAGGCCCTGTCATTAATGACTGGCCCTGTCATTAATGACTGTGCCAGTCATTTTATCACTGGCCCTGTCATTTTATGACTGGTTCTGTCATTTTATGACTGGCCAAGTCATTTTATGACTGGCAGAGTCATTTTATCACTGGCCCTGTCATTAATGACTGGCCCTGTCGTTAATGACTGGCCCAGTCATTTTATCACTGGCCCTGTCATTTTATAACTGGTTCTGTCATTAATGACTGGCTTAGTCATATTATCACTGGTCCTATCTTTTTATGACTGGTTCTGTTATTTTATGACTTGCCAAGTCATTTTATGACTGGTAGAGTCATTTTATCACTGGCCCTGTCATAAATGACTGGCCCTGTAATTAATGACGGGCCCAGGCATTTTATCACTGGCCCTGTCATTAATGACTGGCCCTGTCATTAATGACAGGCCCAGTCATTTTATAACTGGCCCTGTCATTTTATAAATGGTTCTGTCATTTTATGACTTGCCAAGTAATTTTATGACTTGCCAAGGCAATTTATGACTGGCAGAGTCATTTTCTAACTGGCCCTGTCATTAATGACTGGCCCTGTCATTAATGACTGGCGAAGTCATTAATGACTGGCCCCGTCATTTTATCCCTGGCTCTGTCATTTTATGACTTGTTCTGTCATTTTATGACTGGCCAAGTCATTTTATGCCTGGCAGAGTCATTTTATCACTGGCCCTGTCATTAATGACTGGCCCTGTCATTAATGACTGGCACACTCATTTTATCACTGGCCCTGTCATTAATGACTGGCCCTGTCATTTTATGACTGGCCAAGTCCATTTATGACTGGTAGAGTCATTTTTCACTGGCCCTGTCATTAATGACTGGCCCTGTCATTAATGACTGGCCCAGTCATTTTATCACTGGCCCTGTCATTAATGACTGGCCCTGTCATTAATGACTGGCCCCGTCATTTTATCACTGGCCCTGTCATTTTATCACTGGCCCTGTCATTTTATGACTTGTTCTGTCATTTTATGACTGGCCAAGTCATTTTATGACTGGCAGAGTCATTTTATCACTGGCCCTGTCATTAATGACTGGCCCTGTCATTAATGACGGGCCCAGTCATTTTATCACTGGCCCTGTCATTAATGACTGGCCCTGTCATTAATGAAAGGCCCAGTCATTTTATCACTGGCCCTGTCATTTTATAACTGGTTCTGTCATTAATGACTGGCTTAGTCATATTATCACTGGTCCTATCTTTTTATGACTGGTTCTGTTATTTTATGACTTGCCAAGTCATTTTATGACTGGTAGAGTCATTTTATCACTGGCCCTGTCATAAATGACTGGCCCTGTAATTAATGACGGGCCCAGGCATTTTATCACTGGCCCTGTCATTAATGACTGGCCCTGTCATTAATGACAGGCCCAGTCATTTTATAACTGGCCCTGTCATTTTATAAATGGTTCTGTCATTTTATGACTTGCCAAGTAATTTTATGACTTGCCAAGGCAATTTATGACTGGCAGAGTCATTTTCTAACTGGCCCTGTCATTAATGACTGGCCCTGTCATTAATGACTGGCGAAGTCATTAATGACTGGCCCCGTCATTTTATCCCTGGCTCTGTCATTTTATGACTTGTTCTGTCATTTTATGACTGGCCAAGTCATTTTATGCCTGGCAGAGTCATTTTATCACTGGCCCTGTCATTAATGACTGGCCCTGTCATTAATGACTGGCACACTCATTTTATCACTGGCCCTGTCATTAATGACTGGCCCTGTCATTTTATGACTGGCCAAGTCCATTTATGACTGGTAGAGTCATTTTTCACTGGCCCTGTCATTAATGACTGGCCCTGTCATTAATGACTGGCCCAGTCATTTTATCACTGGCCCTGTCATTAATGACTGGCCCTGTCATTAATGACTGGCCCCGTCATTTTATCACTGGCCCTGTCATTTTATCACTGGCCCTGTCATTTTATGACTTGTTCTGTCATTTTATGACTGGCCAAGTCATTTTATGACTGGCAGAGTCATTTTATCACTGGCCCTGTCATTAATGACTGGCCCTGTCATTAATGACGGGCCCAGTCATTTTATCACTGGCCCTGTCATTAATGACTGGCCCTGTCATTAATGAAAGGCCCAGTCATTTTATCACTGGCCCTGTCATTTTATAACTGGTTCTGTCATTAATGACTGGCTTAGTCATATTATCACTGGTCCTATCTTTTTATGACTGGTTCTGTTATTTTATGACTTGCCAAGTCATTTTATGACTGGTAGAGTCATTTTATCACTGGCCCTGTCATAAATGACTTGCCCTGTAATTAATGACGGGCCCAGGCATTTTATCACTGGCCCTGTCATTAATGACTGGCCCTGTCATTAATGACAGGCCCAGTCATTTTATAACTGGCCCTGTCATTTTATAAATGGTTCTGTCATTTTATGACTTGCCAAGTAATTTTATGACTTGCCAAGGCAATTTATGACTGGCAGAGTCATTTTCTAACTGGCCCTGTCATTAATGACTGGCCCTGTCATTAATGACTGGCCCTGTCATTAATGACTGGCGAAGTCATTAATGACTGGCCCCGTCATTTTATCCCTGGCTCTGTCATTTTATGACTTGTTCTGTCATTTTATGACTGGCCAAGTCATTTTATGCCTGGCAGAGTCATTTTATCACTGGCCCTGTCATTAATGACTGGCCCTGTCATTAATGACTGGCACACTCATTTTATCACTGGCCCTGTCATTAATGACTGGCCCTGTCATTTTATGACTGGCCAAGTCCATTTATGACTGGTAGAGTCATTTTTCACTGGCCCTGTCATTAATGACTGGCCCTGTCATTAATGACTGGCCCAGTCATTTTATCACTGGCCCTGTCATTAATGACTGGCCCTGTCATTAATGACTGGCCCCGTCATTTTATCACTGGCCCTGTCATTTTATCACTGGCCCTGTCATTTTATGACTTGTTCTGTCATTTTATGACTGGCCAAGTCATTTTATGACTGGCAGAGTCATTTTATCACTGGCCCTGTCATTAATGACTGGCCCTGTCATTAATGACGGGCCCAGTCATTTTATCACTGGCCCTGTCATTAATGACTGGCCCTGTCATTAATGAAAGGCCCAGTCATTTTATCACTGGCCCTGTCATTTTATAACTGGTTCTGTCATTAATGACTGGCTTAGTCATATTATCACTGGTCCTATCTTTTTATGACTGGTTCTGTTATTTTATGACTTGCCAAGTCATTTTATGACTGGTAGAGTCATTTTATCACTGGCCCTGTCATAAATGACTGGCCCTGTAATTAATGACGGGCCCAGGCATTTTATCACTGGCCCTGTCATTAATGACTGGCCCTGTCATTAATGACAGGCCCAGTCATTTTATAACTGGCCCTGTCATTTTATAAATGGTTCTGTCATTTTATGACTTGCCAAGTAATTTTATGACTTGCCAAGGCAATTTATGACTGGCAGAGTCATTTTCTAACTGGCCCTGTCATTAATGACTGGCCCTGTCATTAATGACTGGCGAAGTCATTAATGACTGGCCCCGTCATTTTATCCCTGGCTCTGTCATTTTATGACTTGTTCTGTCATTTTATGACTGGCCAAGTCATTTTATGCCTGGCAGAGTCATTTTATCACTGGCCCTGTCATTAATGACTGGCCCTGTCATTAATGACTGGCACACTCATTTTATCACTGGCCCTGTCATTAATGACTGGCCCTGTCATTTTATGACTGGCCAAGTCCATTTATGACTGGTAGAGTCATTTTTCACTGGCCCTGTCATTAATGACTGGCCCTGTCATTAATGACTGGCCCAGTCATTTTATCACTGGCCCTGTCATTAATGACTGGCCCTGTCATTAATGACTGGCCCCGTCATTTTATCACTGGCCCTGTCATTTTATGACTGGTTCTGTCATTTTATGACTGGCCAAGTTATTTTATGACTAGCAGAGTCATTTTATCACTGGCCCTGTCATTAATGACTGGCCCTGTCATTAATGACTGGCACACTCATTTTATCACTGGCCCTGTCATTAATGACTGGCCCTGTCATTAATGACTGGGTCAGTCATTTTATCACTGGCCCTGTCATTTTATGACTGGTTCTGTCATTTTATGACTGGCCAAGTCATTTTATGACTGGCAGAGTCATTTTATCACTGGCCCTGTCATTAATGACTGGCATTGTCGTTAATGACTGGCCCAGTCATTTTATCACTGGCCCTGTCATTAATGACTGGCCCTGTCATTAATGACTGGCCCAGTCATTTTATCACTGGCCCTGTCATTTTATGACTGGTTCTGTCATTTTATGACTTGCCAAGTCCATTTATGACTGGCAGAGTCATTTTATCACGGGCCCTGTCATTAATGACGGGCCCAGTCATTTTATTACTGGCCCTGTCATTTTATGACTGGTTCTGTCCTTTTATGACTTGCCAAGTCATTTTATGACTGGTAGAGTCATTTTATCACTGGCCCTGTCATAAATGACTGGCCCTGTCATTAATGACGGGCCCAGGCATTTTATCACTGGCCCTTTCATTAATGACTGGCCCTGTCATTAATGACAGGTCCAGTCATTTTATAACTGGCCCTGTCATTTTATAAATGGTTCTGTCATTTTATGACTTGCCAAGTAATTTTATGACTTGCCAAGTCATTTTATGACTGGCAGAGTCATTTTCTAACTGGCCCTGTCATTAATGACTGGCCCTGCCATTAATGACTGGCCCTGTCATTAATGACGGGCCAAGTCATTTTATCACTGGCCCTGTCATTAATGACAGGCCCTGTCATTAATGACTGGCCCAGTCATTTTATCACTGGCCCTGTCATTTTATGACTGGTTCTGTCATTTTATGCCTGGCCAAGTCATTTTATGACTGGTAGAGTCATTTTTCACTGGCCCTGTCATTAATGACTGGCCCTGTCATTAATGACTGGCCCAGTCATTTTATCACTGGCCCTGTCATTAATGACTGGCCCTGTCATTAATGACTGGCCCCGTCATTTTATCACTGGCCCTGTCATTTTATGACTGGTTCTGTCATTTTATGACTGGCCAAGTTATTTTATGACTAGCAGAGTCATTTTATCACTGGCCCTGTCATTAATGACTGGCCCTGTCATTAATGACTGGCACACTCATTTTATCACTGGCCCTGTCATTAATGACTGGCCCTGTCATTTTATGACTGGCCAAGTCCATTTATGGCTGGCAGAGTCATTTTATCACTGGCCCTGTCATAAATGACTGGCCCTGTCATTAATGACGGGCCCAGTCATTTTATCACTGGCCCTGTCATTAATGACTGGACCTGTCATTAATGACTGGCCCAGTCATTTTATCACTGGCCCTGTCATTTTATGACTGGTTCTGTCATTAATGACTGGCTTAGTCATTTTATGACTGGTAGAGTCATTTTATCACTGGCCCTGTCGTAAATGACTGACCCTGTCATTAATGACGGGCCCAGGCATTTTATCACTGGCCCTGTCATTAATGACTGGCCCTGTCATTAATGACAGGCCCAGTCATTTTATAACTGGTCCTGTCATTTTTTGAATGGTTCTGTCATTTTATGACTTGCCAAGTAATTTTATGACTTGCCAAGTCATTTTATGACTGGCAGAGTCATTTTATTACTGGCCCTGTCATTAATGACTGGCCCTGTCATTAATGACTGGCCCAGTCATTTTATCGTTGGCTCTGTCATTTTATGACTTGTTCTGTCATTTTATGACTGGCCAAGTCATTTTATGCCTGGCAGAGTCATTTTATAACTGGCCCTGTCAATAATGACTGGCCCTGTCATTAATGACTGGCCCTGTCATTAATGACTGGCCCTGTCATTAATGACTGGCGAAGTCATTTTATCACTGGCCCTGTCATTAATGACTGGCGAAGTCATTTTATCACTGGCCCAGTCATTTTATCACTGGCCCTTTCATTTAATGACTGGTTCTGTCATTAATGACTGGCCCAGTCATTTTATCACTGGCCCTGTCATTTTATCACTGGCCCTGTCATTAATGACTGGCAGAGTCATTTTTATCACTGGCCCAGTCATTAATGACTGGCCCTGTCATTAATGGCTGGCCCAGTCATTTTATCACTGGCCCTGTCATTAATGACTGGCCCTGTCATTAATGACTGGCCCAGTCATTTTATCACTGGCCCTGTCATTTTATGACTTGTTCTGTCATTTTATGACTGGCCAAGTCATTTTATGACTGGCAGAGTCATTTTATCACTGGCCCTGTCATTAATGACTGGCCCTGTCATTAATGACGGGCCCAGTCATTTTATCACTGGCCCTGTCATTAATGACTGGCCCTGTCATTAATGAAAGGCCCAGTCATTTTATCACTGGCCCTGTCATTTTATAACTGGTTCTGTCATTAATGACTGGCTTAGTCATATTATCACTGGTCCTATCTTTTTATGACTGGTTCTGTTATTTTATGACTTGCCAAGTCATTTTATGACTGGTAGAGTCATTTTATCACTGGCCCTGTCATAAATGACTGGCCCTGTAATTAATGACGGGCCCAGGCATTTTATCACTGGCCCTGTCATTAATGACTGGCCCTGTCATTAATGACAGGCCCAGTCATTTTATAACTGGCCCTGTCATTTTATAAATGGTTCTGTCATTTTATGACTTGCCAAGTAATTTTATGACTTGCCAAGGCAATTTATGACTGGCAGAGTCATTTTCTAACTGGCCCTGTCATTAATGACTGGCCCTGTCATTAATGACTGGCGAAGTCATTAATGACTGGCCCCGTCATTTTATCCCTGGCTCTGTCATTTTATGACTTGTTCTGTCATTTTATGACTGGCCAAGTCATTTTATGCCTGGCAGAGTCATTTTATCACTGGCCCTGTCATTAATGACTGGCCCTGTCATTAATGACTGGCGAAGTCATTTTATCACTGGGCTTGTCATTAATGACTGGCGAAGTCATTTTATCACTGGCCCAGTCATTATATCACTGGCCCTTTCATTTAATGACTGGGTCTGGCATTAATGACTGGCCCAGTCATTTTATCACTGGCCCTGTCATTTCATCACTGGCCCTGTCATTAATGACTGGCAGAGTCATTTTTATCACTGGCCCAGTCATTAATGACTGGCCCTGTCATTAATGGCTGGCCCAGTCATTTTATCACTGGCCCTGTCATTAATGACTGGCCCTGTCATTATTGACTGGCCCAGTCATTTTATTACTGGCCCTGTCATTTTATGACTTGTTCTGTCATTTTATGACTGGCCAAGTCATTTTATGACTGGTAGAGTCATTTTATCACTGGCCCTGTCATTAATGACTGGCCCTGTCATTAATGACTGGCCCAGTCATTTTATCACTGGCCCTGTCATTAATGACTGGCCCTGTCATTAATGACTGGCCCCGTCATTTTATCACTGGCCCTGTCATTTTATGACTGGTTCTGTCATTTTATGACAGGCCAAGTTATTTTACACTTGCAGAGTCATTTTATCACTGGCCCTGTCATTAATGACTGGCCCAGTCATTTTATAACAGGCCCTGTCATTAATGACTGGCCCTGTCATTAATGACTGTGCCAGTCATTTTATCACTGGCCCTGTCATTTTATGACTGGTTCTGTCATTTTATGACTGGCCAAGTCATTTTATGACTGGCAGAGTCATTTTATCACTGGCCTTGTCATTAATGACTGGCCCTGTCGTTAATGACTGGCCCAGTCATTTTATCACTGGCCCTGTCATTAATGACTGGCCCAGTCAATTTATCACTGGCCCTGTCATTTTATGACTGGTTCTGTCATTTTATGACTCGCCAAGTCCATTTATGACTGGCAGAGTCATTTTATCACGGGCCCTGTCATTAATGACGGGCCCAGTCATTTTATCACTGGCCCTGTTATTAATGACTGGCCCTGTCATAAATGACATGCCCAGTCATTTTATCACTGGCCCTGTCATTTTATGACTGGTTCAGTCATTTTATGACTGGCCAAGTCATTTTATGACTGGTATAGTCATTTTATCACTGGCCCTGTCATTAATGACTGGCCCTGTCGTTAATGACTGGCCCAGTCATTTTATCACTGGCCCTGTCATTAATGACTGGCCCTGTCATTAATGACATGCCCAATCATTTTATCACTGGCCCTGTCATTTTATGACTGGTTCTGTCATTTTATGACTGGCCAAGTTATTTTATGACTGGTAGAGTCATTTTATCACTGGCCCTGTCCTTAATGACTGGCCCTGTCATTAATGACTGGCCCTGTCATTAATGACTGGCCCCGTCATTTTATTACTGGCCCTGTCATTTTTTGACTGGTTCTGTCATTTTATGACTGGCCAAGTTATTTTATGACTAGCAGAGTCATTTTATCACTGGCCCTGTCATTAATGACTTGCCCTGTCATTAATGACTGGCCCTGTCATTAATGACTGGCCCCGTCATTTTATCACTGGCCCTGTTATTTTATGACTGGTTCTGTCATTTTATGACTGGCCAAGTTATTTTATGACTAGCAGAGTCATTTTATCACTGGCCCTGTCATTAATGACTGGCCCTGTCATTAATGACTGGCCCACTCATTTTATCACTGGCCCTGTCATTAATGACTGGCCCTGTCATTAATGACTGGCCCAGTCATTTTATCACTGGCCCTGTCATTTTATGACTGGTTCTGTCATTTTATGACTGGCCAAGTCATTTTATGACTGGCAGAGTCATTTTATCACTGGCCCTGTCATTAATGACTGTCCCTGTCATTAATGACTGGCCCAGTCATTTTATCACTGGCCCTGTCATTAATGACCGGCCCTGTCATTAATGACTGGCCCAGTCATTTTATCACTGGCCCTGTCATTTTATGACTGGTTCTGTCATTTTATGACTGGCCAAGTCCATTTATGACAGGCAGAGTCATTTTATCACTGGCCCTGTCATAAATGACTGGCCCTGTCATTAATGACGGGCCCAGGCATTTTATCACTGGCCCTGTCATTAATGACTGGCCCTGTCATTAATGACTGGCCAAGTCATTTTATCACTGGCCCTGTCATTAATCACTGGCGAAGTCATTAATGACTGGCCCCGTCATTTTATCCCTGGCCCTGTCATTTTATGACTGGTTCTGTCATTTTATGACTGGCCAAGTTATTTTATGACTGGAGGAGTCATTTCATCACTGGCCCTGTCATTAATGACTGGCCCAGTCATTTTATCACAGGCCCTGTCATTAATGACTGGCCCTGTCATTAATGACTGTGCCAGTCATTTTATCACTGGCCCTGTCATTTTATGACTGATTCTGTCATTTTATGACTGACCAAGTCATTTTATGACTGGCAGAGTCATTATATAACTGGCCCTGTCATTAATGACTGGCCCTGTCGTTAATGACTGGCCCAGTCATTTTATCACTGGCCCTGTCATTAATGACTGGCCCTGTCATTAATGACTGGCCCAGTCATTTTATCACTGGCCCTGTCATTTTATGACTGGTTCTGTCATTTTATGACTCGCCAAGTCCATTAATGACTGGCAGAGTCATTTTATCACGGGCCCTGTCATTAATGACGGGCCCAGTCATTTTATCACTGGCCCTGTTATTAATGACTGGCCCTGTCATTAATGACTTGCCCAGTCATTTTATCACTGGCCCTGTCATTTTATGACTGGTTCTGTCATTTTATGACTGGCCAAGTCATTTTATGACTGGTATAGTCGTTTTATCACTGGCCCTGTCCTTAATGACTGGTTCTGTCATTTTATGACTGGCCAAGTCCATTTATGGCTGGCAGAGTCATTTTATCACTGGCCCTGTCATAAATGACTGGCCCTGTCATTAATGACGGGCCCAGTCATTTTATCACTGGCCCTGTCATTAATGACTGGACCTGTCATTAATGACTGGCCCAGTCATTTTATCACTGGCCCTGTCATTTTATGACTGGTTCTGTCATTAATGACTGGCTTAGTCATTTTATGACTGGTAGAGTCATTTTATCACTGGCCCTGTCGTAAATGACTGACCCTGTCATTAATGACGGGCCCAGGCATTTTATCACTGGCCCTGTCATTAATGACTGGCCCTGTCATTAATGACAGGCCCAGTCATTTTATAACTGGTCCTGTCATTTTTTGAATGGTTCTGTCATTTTATGACTTGCCAAGTAATTTTATGACTTGCCAAGTCATTTTATGACTGGCAGAGTCATTTTATTACTGGCCCTGTCATTAATGACTGGCCCTGTCATTAATGACTGGCCCAGTCATTTTATCGTTGGCTCTGTCATTTTATGACTTGTTCTGTCATTTTATGACTGGCCAAGTCATTTTATGCCTGGCAGAGTCATTTTATAACTGGCCCTGTCAATAATGACTGGCCCTGTCATTAATGACTGGCCCTGTCATTAATGACTGGCCCTGTCATTAATGACTGGCGAAGTCATTTTATCACTGGCCCTGTCATTAATGACTGGCGAAGTCATTTTATCACTGGCCCAGTCATTTTATCACTGGCCCTTTCATTTAATGACTGGTTCTGTCATTAATGACTGGCCCAGTCATTTTATCACTGGCCCTGTCATTTTATCACTGGCCCTGTCATTAATGACTGGCAGAGTCATTTTTATCACTGGCCCAGTCATTAATGACTGGCCCTGTCATTAATGGCTGGCCCAGTCATTTTATCACTGGCCCTGTCATTAATGACTGGCCCTGTCATTAATGACTGGCCCAGTCATTTTATCACTGGCCCTGTCATTTTATGACTTGTTCTGTCATTTTATGACTGGCCAAGTCATTTTATGACTGGCAGAGTCATTTTATCACTGGCCCTGTCATTAATGACTGGCCCTGTCATTAATGACGGGCCCAGTCATTTTATCACTGGCCCTGTCATTAATGACTGGCCCTGTCATTAATGAAAGGCCCAGTCATTTTATCACTGGCCCTGTCATTTTATAACTGGTTCTGTCATTAATGACTGGCTTAGTCATATTATCACTGGTCCTATCTTTTTATGACTGGTTCTGTTATTTTATGACTTGCCAAGTCATTTTATGACTGGTAGAGTCATTTTATCACTGGCCCTGTCATAAATGACTGGCCCTGTAATTAATGACGGGCCCAGGCATTTTATCACTGGCCCTGTCATTAATGACTGGCCCTGTCATTAATGACAGGCCCAGTCATTTTATAACTGGCCCTGTCATTTTATAAATGGTTCTGTCATTTTATGACTTGCCAAGTAATTTTATGACTTGCCAAGGCAATTTATGACTGGCAGAGTCATTTTCTAACTGGCCCTGTCATTAATGACTGGCCCTGTCATTAATGACTGGCCCTGTCATTAATGACTGGCGAAGTCATTTTATCACTGGCCCTGTCATTAATGACTGGCGAAGTCATTTTATCACTGGCCCAGTCATTTTATCACTGGCCCTTTCATTTAATGACTGGTTCTGTCATTAATGACTGGCCCAGTCATTTTATCACTGGCCCTGTCATTTTATCACTGGCCCTGTCATTAATGACTGGCAGAGTCATTTTTATCACTGGCCCAGTCATTAATGACTGGCCCTGTCATTAATGGCTGGCCCAGTCATTTTATCACTGGCCCTGTCATTAATGACTGGCCCTGTCATTAATGACTGGCCCAGTCATTTTATCACTGGCCCTGTCATTTTATGACTTGTTCTGTCATTTTATGACTGGCCAAGTCATTTTATGACTGGCAGAGTCATTTTATCACTGGCCCTGTCATTAATGACTGGCCCTGTCATTAATGACGGGCCCAGTCATTTTATCACTGGCCCTGTCATTAATGACTGGCCCTGTCATTAATGAAAGGCCCAGTCATTTTATCACTGGCCCTGTCATTTTATAACTGGTTCTGTCATTAATGACTGGCTTAGTCATATT
Source organism: Platycnemis pennipes (assembly GCA_933228895.1). Taxonomy (NCBI): domain Eukaryota; kingdom Metazoa; phylum Arthropoda; class Insecta; order Odonata; family Platycnemididae; genus Platycnemis; species Platycnemis pennipes. The sequence goes on along the minus strand of OW121846.1, from coordinate 72,806,852 downwards.
ATCACTGGTCCTATCTTTTTATGACTGGTTCTGTTATTTTATGACTTGCCAAGTCATTTTATGACTGGTAGAGTCATTTTATCACTGGCCCTGTCATAAATGACTGGCCCTGTAATTAATGACGGGCCCAGGCATTTTATCACTGGCCCTGTCATTAATGACTGGCCCTGTCATTAATGACAGGCCCAGTCATTTTATAACTGGCCCTGTCATTTTATAAATGGTTCTGTCATTTTATGACTTGCCAAGTAATTTTATGACTTGCCAAGGCAATTTATGACTGGCAGAGTCATTTTCTAACTGGCCCTGTCATTAATGACTGGCCCTGTCATTAATGACTGGCCCTGTCATTAATGACTGGCCCTGTCATTAATGACTGGCCCTGTCATTAATGACTGGCCCTGTCATTAATGACTGGCGAAGTCATTTTATCACTGGGCTTGTCATTAATGACTGGCGAAGTCATTTTATCACTGGCCCAGTCATTATATCACTGGCCCTTTCATTTAATGACTGGGTCTGGCATTAATGACTGGCCCAGTCATTTTATCACTGGCCCTGTCATTTCATCACTGGCCCTGTCATTAATGACTGGCAGAGTCATTTTTATCACTGGCCCAGTCATTAATGACTGGCCCTGTCATTAATGGCTGGCCCAGTCATTTTATCACTGGCCCTGTCATTAATGACTGGCCCTGTCATTATTGACTGGCCCAGTCATTTTATTACTGGCCCTGTCATTTTATGACTTGTTCTGTCATTTTATGACTGGCCAAGTCATTTTATGACTGGTAGAGTCATTTTATCACTGGCCCTGTCATTAATGACTGGCCCTGTCATTAATGACTGGCCCAGTCATTTTATCACTGGCCCTGTCATTAATGACTGGCCCTGTCATTAATGACTGGCCCCGTCATTTTATCACTGGCCCTGTCATTTTATGACTGGTTCTGTCATTTTATGACAGGCCAAGTTATTTTACACTTGCAGAGTCATTTTATCACTGGCCCTGTCATTAATGACTGGCCCAGTCATTTTATAACAGGCCCTGTCATTAATGACTGGCCCTGTCATTAATGACTGTGCCAGTCATTTTATCACTGGCCCTGTCATTTTATGACTGGTTCTGTCATTTTATGACTGGCCAAGTCATTTTATGACTGGCAGAGTCATTTTATCACTGGCCTTGTCATTAATGACTGGCCCTGTCGTTAATGACTGGCCCAGTCATTTTATCACTGGCCCTGTCATTAATGACTGGCCCAGTCAATTTATCACTGGCCCTGTCATTTTATGACTGGTTCTCTCATTTTATGACTCGCCAAGTCCATTTATGACTGGCAGAGTCATTTTATCACGGGCCCTGTCATTAATGACGGGCCCAGTCATTTTATCACTGGCCCTGTTATTAATGACTGGCCCTGTCATAAATGACATGCCCAGTCATTTTATCACTGGCCCTGTCATTTTATTACTGGTTCAGTCATTTTATGACTGGCCAAGTCATTTTATGACTGGTATAGTCATTTTATCACTGGCCCTGTCATTAATGACTGGCCCTGTCGTTAATGACTGGCCCAGTCATTTTATCACTGGCCCTGTCATTAATGACTGGCCCTGTCATTAATGACATGCCCAATCATTTTATCACTGGCCCTGTCATTTTATGACTGGTTCTGTCATTTTATGACTGGCCAAGTTATTTTATGACTGGTAGAGTCATTTTATCACTGGCCCTGTCCTTAATGACTGGCCCTGTCATTAATGACTGGCCCTGTCATTAATGACTGGCCCCGTCATTTTATTACTGGCCCTGTCATTTTTTGACTGGTTCTGTCATTTTATGACTGGCCAAGTTATTTTATGACTAGCAGAGTCATTTTATCACTGGCCCTGTCATTAATGACTTGCCCTGTCATTAATGACTGGCCCTGTCATTAATGATTGGCCCCGTCATTTTATCACTGGCCCTGTTATTTTATGACTGGTTCTGTCATTTTATGACTGGCCAAGTTATTTTATGACTAGCAGAGTCATTTTATCACTGGCCCTGTCATTAATGACTGGCCCTGTCATTAATGACTGGCCCACTCATTTTATCACTGGCCCTGTCATTAATGACTGGCCCTGTCATTAATGACTGGCCCAGTCATTTTATCACTGGCCCTGTCATTTTATGACTGGTTCTGTCATTTTATGACTGGCCAAGTCATTTTATGACTGGCAGAGTCATTTTATCACTGGCCCTGTCATTAATGACTGTCCCTGTTATTAATGACTGGCCCAGTCATTTTATCACTGGCCCTGTCATTAATGACCGGCCCTGTCATTAATGACTGGCCCAGTCATTTTATCACTGGCCCTGTCATTTTATGACTGGTTCTGTCATTTTATGACTGGCCAAGTCCATTTATGACAGGCAGAGTCATTTTATCACTGGCCCTGTCATAAATGACTGGCCCTGTCATTAATGACGGGCCCAGGCATTTTATCACTGGCCCTGTCATTAATGACTGGCCCTGTCATTAATGACTGGCCAAGTCATTTTATCACTGGCCCTGTCATTAATCACTGGCGAAGTCATTAATGACTGGCCCCGTCATTTTATCCCTGGCCCTGTCATTTTATGACTGGTTCTGTCATTTTATGACTGGCCAAGTTATTTTATGACTGGCAGAGTCATTTTATCACTGGCCCTGTCATTAATGACTGGCGCTGTCATTAATGACTGGCCCTGTCATTAATGACTGGCCCAGTCATTTTATCACAGGCCCTGTCATTAATGACTGGCCCTGTCATTAATGACTGTGCCAGTCATTTTATCACTGGCCCTGTCATTTTATGACTGGTTCTGTCATTTTATGACTGACCAAGTCATTTTATGACTGGCAGAGTCATTATATAACTGGCCCTGTCATTAATGACTGGCCCTGTCGTTAATGACTGGCCCAGTCATTTTATCACTGGCCCTGTCATTAATGACTGGCCCTGTCATTAATGACTGGCCCAGTCATTTTATCACTGGCCCTGTCATTTTATGACTGGTTCTGTCATTTTATGACTCGCCAAGTCCATTAATGACTGGCAGAGTCATTTTATCACGGGCCCTGTCATTAATGACGGGCCCAGTCATTTTATCACTGGCCCTGTTATTAATGACTGGCCCTGTCATTAATGACTTGCCCAGTCATTTTATCACTGGCCCTGTCATTTTATGACTGGTTCTGTCATTTTATGACTGGCCAAGTCATTTTATGACTGGTATAGTCGTTTTATCACTGGCCCTGTCCTTAATGACTGGCACTGTCGTTAATGACTGGCCCAGTCATTTTATAACTGGCCCTGTCATTAATGACTGGCCCTGTCATTAATGACTGGCCCCGTCATTTTATCACTGGCCCTGTCATTTTTTGACTGGTTCTGTTATTTTATGACTGGCCAAGTTATTTTATGACTAGCAGAGTCATTTTATCACTGGCCCTGTCATTAATGACTGGCCCTGTCATTAATGACTGGCCCAGTCATTTTATCACTGGCCCTGTCATTAATGACTGGCCCTGTTATTAATGACTGGCCCCGTCATTTTATCACTGGCCCTGTCATTTTATGACTGGTTCTGTCATTTTATGACTGGCCAAGTTATTTTATGACTAGCAGAGTCATTTTATCACTGGCCCTGTCATTAACGACTGGCCCTGTCATTAATGACTGGCCCACTCTTTTTATCACTGGCCCCTTCATTAATGACTGGCCCTGTCATTAATGACTGGGTCAGTCATTTTATCACTGGCCCTATCATTTTATGACTGGTTCTGTCATTTTATGACTGGCCAAGTCATTTTATGACTGGCAGAGTCATTTTATCACTGGCCCTGTCATTAATGACTGGCCCTGTCATTAATGACTGGCCCTGTCATTAATGACTGGCCCAGTCATTTTATCACTGGCCCTGTCATTAATGACTGGCCCTGTCATTAATGACTAGCCCAGTCATTTTATCACTGGCCCTGTCATTTTATGACTGGTTCTGTCATTTTATGACTGGCCAAGTCCATTTATGACTGGCAGAGTCATTTTATCACTGGCCCTTTCATTAATGACTGGCCCTGTCATTAATGACGGGCCCAGTCATTTTATCACTGGCCCTGTCATTAATGACTGGCCCTGTCATTAATGAAAGGCCCAGTCATTTTATCACTGGCCCTGTCATTTTATGACTGGTTCTGTCATTAATGACTAGCTTAGTCATATTATCACTGGCCCTATCTTTTTATGACTGGTTCTGTCATTTTATGACTTGCCAAGTCATTTTATGACTGGTAGAGTCATTTTATCACTGGCCCTGTCATAAATGACTGGCCCTGTCATTAATGACGGGCCCAGGCATTTTATCACTGGCTCTGTCATTAATGACTGGCCCAGTCATTTTATCACAGGCCCTGTCATTAATGACTGGCCCTGTCATTAATGACTGTGCCAGTCATTTTATCACTGTCCCTGTCATTTTATGACTGGTTCTGTCATTTTATGACTGGCCAAGTCATTTTATGACTGGCAGAGTCATTTTATCACTGGCCCTGTCATTAATGACTGGCATTGTCGTTAATGACTGGCCCAGTCATTTTATCACTGGCCCTGTCATTAATGACTGGCCCTGTCATTAATGACTGGCCCAGTCATTTTATTACTGGCCCTGTCATTTTATGACTGGTTCTGTCCTTTTATGACTTGCCAAGTCATTTTATGACTGGTAGAGTCATTTTATCACTGGCCCTGTCATAAATGACTGGCCCTGTCATTAATGACGGGCCCAGGCATTTTATCACTGGCCCTTTCATTAATGACTGGCCCTGTCATTAATGACAGGCCCAGTCATTTTATAACTGGCCCTGTCATTTTATAAATGGTTCTGTCATTTTATGACTTGCCAAGTAATTTTATGACTTGCCAAGTCATTTTATGACTGGCAGAGTCATTTTCTAACTGGCCCTGTCATTAATGACTGGCCCTGCCATTAATGACTGGCCCTGTCATTAATGACGGGCCAAGTCATTTTATCACTGGCCCTGTCATTAATGACAGGCCCTGTCATTAATGACTGGCCCAGTCATTTTATCACTGGCCCTGTCATTTTATGACTGGTTCTGTCATTTTATGCCTGGCCAAGTCATTTTATGACTGGTAGAGTCATTTTTCACTGGCCCTGTCATTAATGACTGGCCCTGTCATTAATGACTGGCCCAGTCATTTTATCACTGGCCCTGTCATTAATGACTGGCCCTGTCATTAATGACTGGCCCCGTCATTTTATCACTGGCCCTGTCATTTTATGACTGGTTCTGTCATTTTATGACTGGCCAAGTTATTTTATGACTAGCAGAGTCATTTTATCACTGGCCCTGTCATTAATGACTGGCCCTGTCATTAATGACTGGCACACTCATTTTATCACTGGCCCTGTCATTAATGACTGGCCCTGTCATTATTGACTGGGTCAGTCATTTTATCACTGGCCCTGTCATTTTATGACTGGTTCTGTCATTTTATGACTGGCCAAGTCATTTTATAACTGGCAGAGTCATTTTATCACTGGCCCTGTCATTAATGACTGGTTCTGTCATTTTATGACTGGCCAAGTCCATTTATGGCTGGCAGAGTCATTTTATCACTGGCCCTGTCATAAATGACTGGCCCTGTCATTAATGACGGGCCCAGTCATTTTATCACTGGCCCTGTCATTAATGACTGGACCTGTCATTAATGACTGGCCCAGTCATTTTATCACTGGCCCTGTCATTTTATGACTGGTTCTGTCATTAATGACTGGCTTAGTCATTTTATGACTGGTAGAGTCATTTTATCACTGGCCCTGTCGTAAATGACTGACCCTGTCATTAATGACGGGCCCAGGCATTTTATCACTGGCCCTGTCATTAATGACTGGCCCTGTCATTAATGACAGGCCCAGTCATTTTATAACTGGTCCTGTCATTTTTTGAATGGTTCTGTCATTTTATGACTTGCCAAGTAATTTTATGACTTGCCAAGTCATTTTATGACTGGCAGAGTCATTTTATTACTGGCCCTGTCATTAATGACTGGCCCTGTCATTAATGACTGGCCCAGTCATTTTATCGTTGGCTCTGTCATTTTATGACTTGTTCTGTCATTTTATGACTGGCCAAGTCATTTTATGCCTGGCAGAGTCATTTTATAACTGGCCCTGTCAATAATGACTGGCCCTGTCATTAATGACTGGCCCTGTCATTAATGACTGGCCCTGTCATTAATGACTGGCGAAGTCATTTTATCACTGGCCCTGTCATTAATGACTGGCGAAGTCATTTTATCACTGGCCCAGTCATTTTATCACTGGCCCTTTCATTTAATGACTGGTTCTGTCATTAATGACTGGCCCAGTCATTTTATCACTGGCCCTGTCATTTTATCACTGGCCCTGTCATTAATGACTGGCAGAGTCATTTTTATCACTGGCCCAGTCATTAATGACTGGCCCTGTCATTAATGGCTGGCCCAGTCATTTTATCACTGGCCCTGTCATTAATGACTGGCCCTGTCATTAATGACTGGCCCAGTCATTTTATCACTGGCCCTGTCATTTTATGACTTGTTCTGTCATTTTATGACTGGCCAAGTCATTTTATGACTGGTAGAGTCATTTTATCACTGGCCCTGTCATTAATGACTGGCCCCGTCATTTTATCACTGGCCCTGTCATTTTATGACTGGTTCTGTCATTTTATGACTGGCCAAGTTATTTTATGACTTGCAGAGTCATTTTATCACTGGCCCTGTCATTAATGACTGGCCCAGTCATTTTATCACAGGCCCTGTCATTAATGACGGTGCCAGTCATTTTATCACTGGCCCTGTCATTTTATGACTGGTTCTGTCATTTTATGACTGGCCAAGTCATTTTATGACTGGCAGAGTCATTTTATCACTGGCCCTGTCATTAATGACTGGCCCTGTCGTTAATGACTGGCCCAGTCATTTTATCACTGGCCCTGTCATTAATGACTGGCCCAGTCATTAATGACTGGCCCAGTCAATTTATCACTGGCCCTGTCATTTTATGACTGGTTCTGTCATTTTATGACTCGCCAAGTCCATTTATGACTGGCAGAGTCATTTTATCACGGGCCCTGTCATTAATGACTGGCCCAGTCATTTTATCACTGGCCCTGTTATTAATGACTGGCCCTGTCATTAATGACTTGCCCAGTCATTTTATCACTGGCCCTGTCATTTTATGCCTGGTTCTGTCATTTTATGACTGGCCAAGTCATTTTATGACTGGTATAGTCATTTTATCACTGGCCCTGTCATTAATGACTGGCCCTGTCGTTAATGACTGGCCCAGTCATTTTATCACTGGCCCTGTCATTAATGACTGGCCCTGTCATTAATGACATGCCCAATCATTTTATCACTGGCCCTGTCATTTTATGACTGGTTCTGTCATTTTATGACTGGCCAAGTTATTTTATGACTGGTAGAGTCATTTTATCACTGGCCCTGTCCTTAATGACTGGCCATGTCATTAATGACTGGCCCAGTCATTTTATCACTGGCCCTGTCATTAATGACTGGCCCTGTCATTAATGACTGGCCCCGTCATTTTATTACTGGCCCTGTCATTTTTGGACTGGTTCTGTCATTTTATGACTGGCCAAGTTATTTTATGACTAGCAGAGTCATTTTATCACTGGCCCTGTCATTAATGACTTGCGCTGTCATTAATGACTGGCCCAGTCATTTTATCACTGGCCATGTCATTAATGACTGGCCCTGTCATTAATGACTGGCCCCGTCATTTTATCACTGGCCCTGTTATTTTATGACTGGTTCTGTCATTTTATGACTGGCCAAGTTATTTAATGAGTAGCAGAGTCATTTTATCACTGGCCCTGGCATTAATGACTGGCCCTGTCATTAATGACCGGCCCACTCATTTTATCACTGGCCCTGTCATTAATGACAGGCCCTGTCATTAATGACTTGGTTCATTAATGACTGGCTCTGTCATTAATGACTGGCCAAGTCATTTTATGACTGGCAGAGTCATTTTATCACTGGCCCTGTCAATAATGACTGGCCCTGTCATTAATGACTGGCCCTGTCATTAATGACTGGCCCAGTCATTTTATCACTGGCCCTGTCATTAATGACTGGCCCTGTCATTAATGACTAGCCCAGTCATTTTATCACTGGCCCTGTCATTTTATGACTGGTTCTGTCATTTTATGACTGGCCAAGTCCATTTATGACTGGCAGAGTCATTTTATCACTGGCCCTTTCATTAATGACTGGCCCTGTCATTAATGACGGGCCCAGTCATTTTATCACTGGCCCTGTCATTAATGACTGGCCCTGTCATTAATGAAAGGCCCAGTCATTTTATCACTGGCCCTGTCATTTTATGACTGGTTCTGTCATTAATGACTAGCTTAGTCATATTATCACTGGCCCTATCTTTTTATGACTGGTTCTGTCATTTTATGACTTGCCAAGTCATTTTATGACTGGTAGAGTCATTTTATCACTGGCCCTGTCATAAATGACTGGCCCTGTCATTAATGACGGGCCCAGGCATTTTATCACTGGCTCTGTCATTAATGACTGGCCCAGTCATTTTATCACAGGCCCTGTCATTAATGACTGGCCCTGTCATTAATGACTGTGCCAGTCATTTTATCACTGTCCCTGTCATTTTATGACTGGTTCTGTCATTTTATGACTGGCCAAGTCATTTTATGACTGGCAGAGTCATTTTATCACTGGCCCTGTCATTAATGACTGGCATTGTCGTTAATGACTGGCCCAGTCATTTTATCACTGGCCCTGTCATTAATGACTGGCCCTGTCATTAATGACTGGCCCAGTCATTTTATCACTGGCCCTGTCATTTTATGACTGGTTCTGTCATTTTATGACTTGCCAAGTCCATTTATGACTGGCAGAGTCATTTTATCACGGGCCCTGTCATTAATGACGGGCCCAGTCATTTTATTACTGGCCCTGTCATTTTATGACTGGTTCTGTCCTTTTATGACTTGCCAAGTCATTTTATGACTGGTAGAGTCATTTTATCACTGGCCCTGTCATAAATGACTGGCCCTGTCATTAATGACGGGCCCAGGCATTTTATCACTGGCCCTTTCATTAATGACTGGCCCTGTCATTAATGACAGGCCCAGTCATTTTATAACTGGCCCTGTCATTTTATAAATGGTTCTGTCATTTTATGACTTGCCAAGTAATTTTATGACTTGCCAAGTCATTTTATGACTGGCAGTGTCATTTTCTAACTGGCCCTGTCATTAATGACTGGCCCTGCCATTAATGACTGGCCCTGTCATTAATGACGGGCCAAGTCATTTTATCACTGGCCCTGTCATTAATGACTGGCCCTGTAATTAATGACGGGCCCAGGCATTTTATCACTGGCCCTGTCATTAATGACTGGCCCTGTCATTAATGACTGGCCCTGTCATTAATGACTGGCCCTGTCATTAATGACTGGCCCTGTCATTAATGACTGGCGAAGTCATTTTATCACTGGGCTTGTCATTAATGACTGGCGAAGTCATTTTATCACTGGCCCAGTCATTTTATCACTGGCCCTTTCATTTAATGACTGGTTCTGGCATTAATGACTGGCCCAGTCATTTTATCACTGGCCCTGTCATTTTATCACTGGCCCTGTCATTAATGACTGGCAGAGTCATTTTTATCACTGGCCCAGTCATTAATGACTGGCCCTGTCATTAATGGCTGGCCCAGTCATTTTATCACTGGCCCTGTCATTAATGACTGGCCCTGTCATTAATGACTGGCCCAGTCATTTTATTACTGGCCCTGTCATTTTATGACTTGTTCTGTCATTTTATGACTGGCCAAGTCATTTTATGACTGGTAGAGTCATTTTATCACTGGCCCTGTCATTAATGACTGGCCCTGTCATTAATGACTGGCCCAGTCATTTTATCACTGGCCCTGTCATTAATGACTGGCCCTGTCATTAATGACTGGCCCCGTCATTTTATCACTGGCCCTGTCATTTTATGACTGGTTCTGTCATTTTATGATAGGCCAAGTTATTTTACACTTGCAGAGTCATTTTATCACTGGCCCTGTCATTAATGACTGGCCCAGTCATTTTATCACAGGCCCTGTCATTAATGACTGGCCCTGTCATTAATGACTGTGCCAGTCATTTTATCACTGGCCCTGTCATTTTATGACTGGTTCTGTCATTTTATGACTGGCCAAGTCATTTTATGACTGGCAGAGTCATTTTATCACTGGCCTTGTCATTAATGACTGGCCCTGTCGTTAATGACTGGCCCAGTCATTTTATCACTGGCCCTGTCATTAATGACTGGCCCTGTCATTAATGACTGGCCCAGTCAATTTATCACTGGCCCTGTCATTTTATGACTGGTTCTGTCATTTTATGACTCGCCAAGTCCATTTATGACTGGCAGAGTCAATTTATCACGGGCCCTGTCATTAATGACGGGCGCAGTCATTTTATCACTGGCCCTGTTATTAATGACTGGCCCTGTCATTAATGACATGCCCAGTCATTTTATCACTGGCCCTGTCATTTTATGACTGGTTCTGTCATTTTATGACTGGCCAAGTCATTTTATGACTGGTATAGTCATTTTATCACTGGCCCTGTCATTAATGACTGGCCCTGTCGTTAATGACTGGCCCAGTCATTTTATCACTGGCCCTGTCATTAATGACTGGCCCTGTCATTAATGACATGCCCAATCATTTAATCACTGGCCCTGTCATTTTATGACTGGTTCTGTCATTTTATGACTTCCCAAGTTATTTTATGACTGGTAGAGTCATTTTATCACTGGCCCTGTCCTTAATGACTGGCCATGTCATTAATGACTGGCCCAGTCATTTTATCACTGGCCCTGTCATTAATGACTGGCCCTGTCATTAATGACTGGCCCCGTCATTTTATTACTGGCCCTGTCATTTTATGACTGGTTCTGTCATTTTATGACTGGCCAAGTCATTTTATGACTGGTATAGTCATTTTATCACTGGCCCTGTCATTAATGACTGGCCCTGTCGTTAATGACTGGCCCAGTCATTTTATCACTGGCCCTGTCATTAATGACTGGCCCTGTCATTAATGACATGCCCAATCATTTTATCACTGGCCCTGTCATTTTATGACTGGTTCTGTCATTTTATGACTGGCCAAGTTATTTTATGACTGGTAGAGTCATTTTATCACTGGCCCTGTCCTTAATGACTGGCCATGTCATTAATGACTGGCCCAGTCATTTTATCACTGGCCCTGTCATTAATGACTGGCCCTGTCATTAATGACTGGCCCCGTCATTTTATTACTGGCCCTGTCATTTTTTGACTGGTTCTGTCAAGTTATGACTGGCCAAGTTATTTTATGACTAGCAGAGTCATTTTATCACTGGCCCTGTCATTAATGACTTGCCCTGTCATTAATGACTGGCCCACTCATTTTATCACTGGCCCTGTCATTAATGACTGGCCCTGTCATTAATGACTGGCCCCGTCATTTTATCACTGGCCCTGTTATTTTATGACTGGTTCTGTCATTTTATGGCTGGCCAAGTTATTTTATGACTAGCAGAGTCATTTTATCACTGGCCCTGTCATTAATGACTGGCCCTGTCATTAATGACTGGCCCACTCATTTTATCACTGGCCCTGTCATTAATGACTGGCCCTGTCATTAATGACTGGCCCAGTCATTTTATCACTGGCCCTGTCATTTTATGACTGGTTCTGTCATTTTATGACTGGCCAAGTCATTTTATGACTGGCAGAGTCATTTTATCACTGGCCCTGTCATTAATGACTGGCCCTGTCATTAATGACTGGCCCAGTCATTTTATCACTGGCCCTGTCATTAATGACCGGCCCTGTCATTAATGACTGGCCCAGTCATTTTATCACTGGCCCTGTCATTTTATGACTGGTTCTGTCATTTTATGACTGGCCAAGTCCATTTATGACTGGCAGAGTCATTTTATCACTTGCCCTGTCATTAATGACTGGCCCTGTCATTAATGACGGGCCCAGTCATTTTATCACTGGCCCTGTCATTAATGACTGGCCCTGTCATTAATGAAAGGCCCAGTCATTTTATCACTGGCCCTGTCATTAATCACTGGCGAAGTCATTAATGACTGGCTTAGTCATATTATCACTGGTCCTATCTTTTTATGACTGGTTCTGTCATTTTATGACTTGCCAAGTCATTTTATGACTGGTAGAGTCATTTTATCACTGGCCCAGTCATAAATGACTGGCCCTGTCATTAATGACGGGCCCAGGCATTTTATCACTGGCCCTGTCATTAATGACTGGCCCTGTCATTAATGACTGGCCAAGTCATTTTATCACTGGCCCTGTCATTAATCACTGGCGAAGTCATTAATGACTGGCCCCGTCATTTTATCCCTGGCCCTGTCATTTTATGACTGGTTCTGTCATTTTATGACTGGCCAAGTTATTTTATGACTGGCCCAGTCATTTTATCCCTGGCCCTGTCATTAATGACTGTGCCAGTCATTTTATCACTGGCCCTGTCATTTGATGACTGGTTTTGTCATTTTATGACTGGCCAAGTCCATTTATGACTGGCAGAGTCATTTTATCACTGGCCATGTCATTAATGACTGGCCCTGTCATTAATGACGGGCCCAGTCATTTTATCACTGGCCCTGTCATTAATGACAGGCCCTGTCATTAATGGCTGGCCCAGTCATTTTATCACTGGCCCTGTCATTTTATGACTGGTTCTGTCATTTTATGCCTGGCCAAGTCATTTTATGACTGGTAGAGTCATTTTATCACTGGCCCTGTCATTAATGACTGGCCCTGTCATTAATGACTGGCCCAGTCATTTTATCATTGGCCCTGTCAATAATGACTGGCCCTGTCATTAATGACTGGCCCCGTCATTTTATCACTGGCCCTGTCATTTTATGACTGGTTCTGTCATTTTATGACTGGCCAAGTTATTTTATGACTAGCAGAGTCATTTTATCACTGGCCCTGTCATTAATCACTGGGTCAGTCATTTTATCACTGGCCCTGTCATTTTATGACTGGTTCTGTCATTTTATGACTGGCCAAGTCATTTTCAGACTGGCAGAGTCATTTTATCACTGGCCCTGTCATTAATGACTGGCCCTGTCATTAATGACTGGCCCTGTCATTAATGACTGGCCCAGTCATTTTATCACTGGCCCTGTCATTAATGACTGGCCCTGTCATTAATGACTGGCCCAGTCATTTTATCACTGGCCTTGTCATTTTATGACTGGTTCTGTCATTTTATGACTGGCCAAGTCCATTTATGACTGGCAGAGTCATTTTATCACTGGCCCTGTCATAAATGACTGGCCCTGTCATTAATGACGGGCCCAGTAATTTTATCACTGGCCCTGTCATTAATGACTGGCCCAGTCATTAATGAAAGGCCCAGTCATTTTATCACTGGCCCTGTCATTTTATGACTGGTTCTGTCATTAATGACTGGCTTAGTCATTTTATGACTGGTAGAGTCATTTTATCACTGGCCCTGTCATAAATGACTGGCCCTGTCATTAATGACGGGCCCAGGCATTTTATCACTGGCCCTGTCATTAATGACTGGCCCTGTCATTAATGACAGGCCCAGTCATTTTATAACTGGCCCTGTCATTTTAAGAATGGTTCTGTCATTTTATGACTTGCCAAGTAATTTTATGACTTGCAAAGTCATTTTATGACTGGCAGAGTCATTTTATAACTGGCCCTGTCATTAATGACTGGCCCTGTCATTAATGACTGGCCCCGTCATTTTATCACTGGCCCTGTCATTAATGACTGGCCCTGTCATTAATGACTGGCACACTCATTTTATCACTGGCCCTGTCATTAATGACTGTCCCTGTCATTAATGACTGGGTCAGTCATTTTATCACTGGCCCTGTCATTTTATGACTGGTTCTGTCATTTTATGACTGGCCCCGTCATTTTATCACTGGCCCTGTTATTTTATGACTGTTCTGTCATTTTATGACTGGCAGAGTCATTTTATCACTGGCCCTGTCATTAATGACTGGCCCTGTCATTAATGACTGGCCCTGTCATTAATGACTGGCCCAGTCATTTTATCACTGGCCCTGTCATTAATGACTGGCCCTGTCATTAATGACTGGCCCAGTCATTTTATCACTGGCCTTTTCATTTTATGACTGGTTCTGTCATTTTATGACTGGCCAAGTCCATTTATGGCTGGCAGAGTCATTTTATCACTGGCCCTGTCATAAATGACTGGCCCTGTCATTAAGGACAGGCCCAGTCATTTTATCACTGGCCCTGTCATTAATGACTTGCCCTGTCATTAATGACTGGCCCAGTCATTTTATCACTGGCCCTGTCATTAATGACTGGCCCTGTCATTAATGACTGGCCCCGTCATTTTATCACTGGCCCTGTTATTTTATGACTGGTTCTGTCATTTTATGACTGGCCAAGTTATTTTATGACTAGCAGAGTCATTTTATCACTGGCCCTGTCATTAATGACTGGCCCTGTCATTAATGACTGGCCCACTCATTTTATCACTGGCCCTGTCATTAATGACTGGCCCTGTCATTAATGACTGTGTCAGTCATTAATGACTGGCCCTGTCATTAATGACTGGCCCAGTCATTTTATCACTGGCCCTGTCATTTTATGACTGGTTCTGTCATTTTATGACTGGCCAAGTCATTTTATGACTGGCAGAGTCATTTTATCACTGGCCCTGTCATTAATGACTGGCCCTGTCATTAATGACTAGCCCTGTCATTAATGACTGGCCCAGTCATTTTATCACTGGCCCTGTCATTAATGACCGGCCCTGTCATTAATGACTGGCCCAGTCATTTTATCACTGGCCCTGTCATTTTATGACTGGTTCTGTCATTTTATTACTGGCCAAGTCCATTTATGACTGGCAGAGTCATTTTATCACTGGCCCTGTCATTAATGACTGGCCCTGTCATTAATGACGGGCCCAGTAATTTTATCACTGGCCCTGTCATTAATGACTGGCCCTGTCATTAATGAAAGGCCCAGTCATTTTATCACTGGCCCTGTCATTTTATAACTGGTTCTGTCATTAATGACTGGCTTAGTCATATTATCACTGGTCCTATCTTTTTATGACTGGTTCTGTCATTTTATGACTTGCCAAGTCATTTTATGACTGGTAGAGTCATTTTATCACTGGCCCTGTCATAAATGACTGGCCCTGTCATTGATGACGGGCCCAGGCATTTTATCACTGGCCCTGTCATTAATGACTGGCCCTGTCATTAATGACAGGCCCAGTCATTTTATAACTGGCCCTGTCATTTTATAAATGGTTCATTCATTTTATGACTTGCCAAGTAATTTTATGACTTGCCAAGTCATTTTATGACTGGCAGAGTCATTTTCTAACTGGCTCTGTCATGAATCACTGGCCCTGTCATTAATGACTGGCCAAGTCATTTTATCACTGGCCCTGTCATTAATGACTGGCGAAGTCATTAATGACTGGCCCCGTCATTTTATCCCTGGCCCTGTCATTTTATGACTGGTTCTGTCATTTTATGACTGGCCAAGTTATTTTATGACTGGCAGAGTCATTTTATCACTGGCCCTGTCATTAATGACTGGCCCAGTCATTTTATCCCTGGCCCTGTCATTAATGACTGTGCCAGTCATTTTATCACTGGCCCAGTCATTTAATGACTGGTTTTGTCATTTTATGACTGGCCAAGTCCATTTATGACTGGCAGAGTCATTTTATCACTGGCCTTGTCATTAATGACAGGCCCTGTCATTAATGACTGGCCCAGTCATTTTATCATTGGCCCTGTCATTTTATGACTGGTTCTGTCATTTTATGCCTGGCCAAGTCATTTTATGACTGGTAGAGTCATTTTATCACTGGCCCTGTCATTAATGACTGGCCCTGTCATTAATGACTAGCCCAGTCATTTTATCATTGGCCCTGTCATTAATGACTGGCCCTGTCATTTTATGACTGGCCAAGTTATTTTATGACTAGCAGAGTCATTTTATCATTGGCCCTGTCATTAATGACTGGGTCAGTCATTTTATCACTGGCCCTGTCATTTTATGACTGGTTCTGTCATTTTATGACTGGCCAAGTCATTTTCAGACTGGCAGAGTCATTTCATCACTGGCCCTGTCATTAATGACTGGCCCTGTCAATAATGACTGGCCCTGTCATTAATGACTGGCCCAGTCATTTTATCACTGGCCTTGTCATTTTATGACTGGTTCTGTCATTTTATGACTGGCTAAGTCCATTTATGACTGGCAGAGTCATTTTATCACTGGCCCTGTCCAAAATGACTGGCCCCGTCATTAATGACGGGCCCAGTCATTAATGACTGACACACTCATTTTATCACTGGCCCAGTCATTAATGACTGGCCCTGTCATTAATGACTGGGTCAGTCATTTTATTACTGGCCCTGTCATTTTATGACTGGTTCTGTCATTTTATGACTGACCAAGTCATTTTATGACTGGCAGAGTCATTTTATCACTGGCCCTGTCATTAATGACTGGCCCTGTAATAACACTGGCCCTGTCATTAATGACTGGCCCAGTCGTTTTATCACTGGCCCTGTCATTAATGACTGGCCCTGTCATTAATGACTGGCCCAGTCATTTTATCACTGGCCTTGTCATTTTATGACTGGTTCTGTCATTTTATGACTGGCCAAGTCCATTTATGACTGGCAGAGTCATTTTATCACTGGCCCTGTCATAAATGACTGGCCCTGTCATTAATGACGGGTCCAGTCATTTTATCACTGGCCTTGTCATTAATGACTGGCCCAGTCATTAATAAAAGGCCCAGTCATTTTATCACTGGCCCTGTCATTTTATGACTGGTTCTGTCATTAATGACTGGCTTAGTCATTTTATGACTGGTAGAGTCATTTTATCACTGGCCCTGTCATAAATGACTGGCCCTGTCATTAATGACGGGCCCAGGCATTTTATCACTGGCCCTGTCATTAATGACTGGCCCAGTCATTTTATAACTGGCCCTGTCATTTTATGAATGGTTCTGTCATTTTATGACTTGCCAAGTAATTTTATGACTTGCAAAGTCATTTTATGACTGGCAGAGTGATTTTATAACTGGCCCTGTCATTAATGACTGGCCCTGTCATTAATGACTGGCCCCGTCATTTTATCACTGGCCCTGTCATTTTATGACTGGTTCTGTCATTTTATGACTGGCCAAGTTATATTATGACTAACAGAGTCATTTTATCACTGGCCCTGTCATTAATGACTGGCCCTGTCATTAATGACTGGCACACTCATTTTATCACTGGCCCTGTCATTAATGACTGGCCCTGTCATTAATGACTGGGTCAGTCATTTTATCAGTGGCCCTGTCATTTTATGACTGGTTCTGTCATTTTATGACTGGCCAAGTCATTTTATGACTGGCAGAGTCATTTTATCACTGGCCCTGTCATTAATGACTGGCCCTGTCAATAATGACTGGCCCTGTCATTAATGACTGGCCAAGTCATTTTATCACTGGCCCTGTCATTAATGACTGGCCCTGTCATTAATGACTGGCCCAGTCATTTTATCACTGGCCTTGTCATTTTATGACTGGTTCTTTCATTTTATGACTGGCCAAGTCCATTTATGACTGGCAGAGTCATTTTATCACTGGCCCTGTCATAAATGACTGGCCCTGTCATAAATGACTGGCCCTGTCATAAATGACTGGCCCTGTCATTAATGACGGGCACAGTCATTAATGACTGGCACACTCATTTTATCACTGGCCCTGTCATTAATGACTGTCCCTGTCATTAATGACTGGGTCAGTCATTTTATCACTGGCCCTGTCATTTTATGACTGGTTATGTCATTTTATGACTGGCCAAGTCATTTTATGACTGGCAGAGTCATTTTATCACTGGCCCTGTCATTAATGACTGGCCCTGTCATTAATGACTGGCCCTGTCATTAATGACTGGCCCAGTCATTTTATCACTGGCCCTGTCATTAATGACTGGCCCTGTCATTAATGACTGGCCCAGTCATTTTATCACTGGCCTTGTCATTTTATGACTGGTTCTGTCATTTTATGACTGGCCAAGTCCATTTATGGCTGGCAGAGTCATTTTATCACTGGCCCTGTCATAAATGACTGGCCCTGTCATTAATGACGGGCCCAGTCATTTTATCACTGGCCCTGTCATTAATGACTGGCCCTGTCATTAATGACTGGCCTAGTCATTTTATCACTGGCCCTGTCATTTTATGACTGGTTCTGTCATTAATGACTGGCTTAGTCATTTCATGACTGGTAGAGTCATTTTATCACTGGCCCTGTCATAAATGACTGGCCCTGTCATTAATGACGGGCCCAGGCTTTTTATCACTGGCCCTGTCATTAATGACTGGCCCTGTCATTAATGATCGGCCCAGTCATTTTATAACTGGTCCTGTCATTTTATGAATGGTTCTGTCATTTTATGACTTGCCAAGTAATTTTATGACTTGCCAAGTCATTTTATGACTGGCAGAGTCATTTTATTACTGGCCCTGTCATTAATGACTGGCCCAGTCATTTTATCACTGGCTCTGTCATTTTATGACTTGTTCTGTCATTTTATGACTGGCCAAGTCATTTTATGCCTGGCAGAGTCATTTTATCACTGGCCCTGTCATTAATGACTGGCCCTGTCATTAATGACTGGCCCTGTCATTAATGACTGGCCCTGTCATTAATGACTGGCCCTGTCATTAATGACTGGGCCTGTCATTAATGACTGGCGAAGTCATTATATCACTGGCCCTTTCATTAATGACTGGCGAAGTCATTTTATCACTGGCCCAGTCATTTTTCACTGTCCCTTTCAATTAATGACTGGTTCTGTCATTAATGACTGGCCCAGTCATTTTATTACTGGCCCTGTTATTTTATCACTGGCCCTGTCATTAATGACTGGCAGAGTCATTTTTATCACTGGCCCAGTCATTAATGACTGGCCCTGTCATTAATGGCTGGCCCAGTCATTTATTCACTGGCCCTGTCAATAATGACTAGCCCTGTCATTAATGACTGGCCCAGTCATTTTATCACTGGCCCTGTCATTTTATGACTTGTTCTGTCATTTTATGACTGGCCAAGTCATTTATTGACTGGTAGAGTCATTTTATCACTGGCCCTGTCATTAATGACTGGCCCTGTCATTAATGACTGGCCCATTCATTTTATCACTGGCCCTGTCATTAATGACTGGCCCTGTCATTAATGACCGGCCCCGTCATTTTATCACTGGCCCTGTCATTTTATGACTGGTTCTGTCATTTTATAACAGGCCAAGTTATTTTATGACTTGCAGAGTCATTTTATCACTGGCCCTGTCATTAATGACTGGCCCAGTCATTTTATCACAGGCCCTGTCATTAATGACTGGCCCTGTCATTAATGACTGTGCCAGTCATTTTATCACTGGCCCTGTCATTTTATGACTGGTTCTGTCATTTTATGACTGGCCAAGTCATTTAATGACTGGCAGAGTCATTTTATCACTGGCCCTGTCATTAATGACTGGCCCTGTCGTTAATGACTGGCCCCGTCATTTTATCACTGGCCCTGTTATTTTATGACTGGTTCTGTCATTTTATGACTGGCCAAGTTATTTTATGACTAGCAGAGTCATTTTATCACTGGCCCTGTCATTAATGACTGGCCCTGTCATTAATGACTGGCCCACTCATTTTATCACTGGCCCTGTCATTAATGACTGGCCCTGTCATTAATGACTGTGTCAGTCATTAATGACTGGCCCTGTCATTAATGACTGGCCCAGTCATTTTATCACTGGCCCTGTCATTTTATGACTGGTTCTGTCATTTTATGACTGGCCAAGTCATTTTATGACTGGCAGAGTCATTTTATCACTGGCCCTGTCATTAATGACTGGCCCTGTCATTAATGACTAGCCCTGTCATTAATGACTGGCCCAGTCATTTTATCACTGGCCCTGTCATTAATGACCGGCCCTGTCATTAATGACTGGCCCAGTCATTTTATCACTGGCCCTGTCATTTTATGACTGGTTCTGTCATTTTATTACTGGCCAAGTCCATTTATGACTGGCAGAGTCATTTTATCACTGGCCCTGTCATTAATGACTGGCCCTGTCATTAATGACGGGCCCAGTAATTTTATCACTGGCCCTGTCATTAATGACTGGCCCTGTCATTAATGAAAGGCCCAGTCATTTTATCACTGGCCCTGTCATTTTATAACTGGTTCTGTCATTAATGACTGGCTTAGTCATATTATCACTGGTCCTATCTTTTTATGACTGGTTCTGTCATTTTATGACTTGCCAAGTCATTTTATGACTGGTAGAGTCATTTTATCACTGGCCCTGTCATAAATGACTGGCCCTGTCATTGATGACGGGCCCAGGCATTTTATCACTGGCCCTGTCATTAATGACTGGCCCTGTCATTAATGACAGGCCCAGTCATTTTATAACTGGCCCTGTCATTTTATAAATGGTTCATTCATTTTATGACTTGCCAAGTAATTTTATGACTTGCCAAGTCATTTTATGACTGGCAGAGTCATTTTCTAACTGGCTCTGTCATGAATCACTGGCCCTGTCATTAATGACTGGCCAAGTCATTTTATCACTGGCCCTGTCATTAATGACTGGCGAAGTCATTAATGACTGGCCCCGTCATTTTATCCCTGGCCCTGTCATTTTATGACTGGTTCTGTCATTTTATGACTGGCCAAGTTATTTTATGACTGGCAGAGTCATTTTATCACTGGCCCTGTCATTAATGACTGGCCCAGTCATTTTATCCCTGGCCCTGTCATTAATGACTGTGCCAGTCATTTTATCACTGGCCCAGTCATTTAATGACTGGTTTTGTCATTTTATGACTGGCCAAGTCCATTTATGACTGGCAGAGTCATTTTATCACTGGCCTTGTCATTAATGACAGGCCCTGTCATTAATGACTGGCCCAGTCATTTTATCATTGGCCCTGTCATTTTATGACTGGTTCTGTCATTTTATGCCTGGCCAAGTCATTTTATGACTGGTAGAGTCATTTTATCACTGGCCCTGTCATTAATGACTGGCCCTGTCATTAATGACTAGCCCAGTCATTTTATCATTGGCCCTGTCATTAATGACTGGCCCTGTCATTTTATGACTGGCCAAGTTATTTTATGACTAGCAGAGTCATTTTATCATTGGCCCTGTCATTAATGACTGGGTCAGTCATTTTATCACTGGCCCTGTCATTTTATGACTGGTTCTGTCATTTTATGACTGGCCAAGTCATTTTCAGACTGGCAGAGTCATTTCATCACTGGCCCTGTCATTAATGACTGGCCCTGTCAATAATGACTGGCCCTGTCATTAATGACTGGCCCAGTCATTTTATCACTGGCCTTGTCATTTTATGACTGGTTCTGTCATTTTATGACTGGCTAAGTCCATTTATGACTGGCAGAGTCATTTTATCACTGGCCCTGTCCAAAATGACTGGCCCCGTCATTAATGACGGGCCCAGTCATTAATGACTGACACACTCATTTTATCACTGGCCCAGTCATTAATGACTGGCCCTGTCATTAATGACTGGGTCAGTCATTTTATTACTGGCCCTGTCATTTTATGACTGGTTCTGTCATTTTATGACTGACCAAGTCATTTTATGACTGGCAGAGTCATTTTATCACTGGCCCTGTCATTAATGACTGGCCCTGTAATAACACTGGCCCTGTCATTAATGACTGGCCCAGTCGTTTTATCACTGGCCCTGTCATTAATGACTGGCCCTGTCATTAATGACTGGCCCAGTCATTTTATCACTGGACTTGTCATTTTATGACTGGTTCTGTCATTTTATGACTGGCCAAGTCCATTTATGACTGGCAGAGTCATTTTATCACTGGCCCTGTCATAAATGACTGGCCCTGTCATTAATGACGGGTCCAGTCATTTTATCACTGGCCTTGTCATTAATGACTGGCCCAGTCATTAATAAAAGGCCCAGTCATTTTATCACTGGCCCTGTCATTTTATGACTGGTTCTGTCATTAATGACTGGCTTAGTCATTTTATGACTGGTAGAGTCATTTTATCACTGGCCCTGTCATAAATGACTGGCCCTGTCATTAATGACGGGCCCAGGCATTTTATCACTGGCCCTGTCATTAATGACTGGCCCAGTCATTTTATAACTGGCCCTGTCATTTTATGAATGGTTCTGTCATTTTATGACTTGCCAAGTAATTTTATGACTTGCAAAGTCATTTTATGACTGGCAGAGTCATTTTATAACTGGCCCTGTCATTAATGACTGGCCCTGTCATTAATGACTGGCCCCGTCATTTTATCACTGGCCCTGTCATTTTATGACTGGTTCTGTCATTTTATGACTGGCCAAGTTATTTTATGACTAACAGAGTCATTTTATCACTGGCCCTGTCATTAATGACTGGCCCTGTCATTAATGACTGGCACACTCATTTTATCACTGGCCCTGTCATTAATGACTGGCCCTGTCATTAATGACTGGGTCAGTCATTTTATCAGTGGCCCTGTCATTTTATGACTGGTTCTGTCATTTTATGACTGGCCAAGTCATTTTATGACTGGCAGAGTCATTTTATCACTGGCCCTGTCATTAATGACTGGCCCTGTCAATAATGACTGGCCCTGTCATTAATGACTGGCCAAGTCATTTTATCACTGGCCCTGTCATTAATGACTGGCCCTGTCATTAATGACTGGCCCAGTCATTTTATCACTGGCCTTGTCATTTTATGACTGGTTCTTTCATTTTATGACTGGCCAAGTCCATTTATGACTGGCAGAGTCATTTTATCACTGGCCCTGTCATAAATGACTGGCCCTGTCATAAATGACTGGCCCTGTCATAAATGACTGGCCCTGTCATTAATGACGGGCACAGTCATTAATGACTGGCACACTCATTTTATCACTGGCCCTGTCATTAATGACTGTCCCTGTCATTAATGACTGGGTCAGTCATTTTATCACTGGCCCTGTCATTTTATGACTGGTTATGTCATTTTATGACTGGCCAAGTCATTTTATGACTGGCAGAGTCATTTTATCACTGGCCCTGTCATTAATGACTGGCCCTGTCATTAATGACTGGCCCTGTCATTAATGACTGGCCCAGTCATTTTATCACTGGCCCTGTCATTAATGACTGGCCCTGTCATTAATGACTGGCCCAGTCATTTTATCACTGGCCTTGTCATTTTATGACTGGTTCTGTCATTTTATGACTGGCCAAGTCCATTTATGGCTGGCAGAGTCATTTTATCACTGGCCCTGTCATAAATGACTGGCCCTGTCATTAATGACGGGCCCAGTCATTTTATCACTGGCCCTGTCATTAATGACTGGCCCTGTCATTAATGACTGGCCTAGTCATTTTATCACTGGCCCTGTCATTTTATGACTGGTTCTGTCATTAATGACTGGCTTAGTCATTTCATGACTGGTAGAGTCATTTTATCACTGGCCCTGTCATAAATGACTGGCCCTGCCATTAATGACGGGCCCAGGCTTTTTATCACTGGCCCTGTCATTAATGACTGGCCCTGTCATTAATGATCGGCCCAGTCATTTTATAACTGGTCCTGTCATTTTATGAATGGTTCTGTCATTTTATGACTTGCCAAGTAATTTTATGACTTGCCAAGTCATTTTATGACTGGCAGAGTCATTTTATTACTGGCCCTGTCATTAATGACTGGCCCAGTCATTTTATCACTGGCTCTGTCATTTTATGACTTGTTCTGTCATTTTATGACTGGCCAAGTCATTTTATGCCTGGCAGAGTCATTTTATCACTGGCCCTGTCATTAATGACTGGCCCTGTCATTAATGACTGGCCCTGTCATTAATGACTGGCCCTGTCATTAATGACTGGCCCTGTCATTAATGACTGGGCCTGTCATTAATGACTGGCGAAGTCATTATATCACTGGCCCTTTCATCAATGACTGGCGAAGTCATTTTATCACTGGCCCAGTCATTTTTCACTGTCCCTTTCAATTAATGACTGGTTCTGTCATTAATGACTGGCCCAGTCATTTTATTACTGGCCCTGTTATTTTATCACTGGCCCTGTCATTAATGACTGGCAGAGTCATTTTTATCACTGGCCCAGTCATTAATGACTGGCCCTGTCATTAATGGCTGGCCCAGTCATTTATTCACTGGCCCTGTCAATAATGACTAGCCCTGTCATTAATGACTGGCCCAGTCATTTTATCACTGGCCCTGTCATTTTATGACTTGTTCTGTCATTTTATGACTGGCCAAGTCATTTATTGACTGGTAGAGTCATTTTATCACTGGCCCTGTCATTAATGACTGGCCCTGTCATTAATGACTGGCCCATTCATTTTATCACTGGCCCTGTCATTAATGACTGGCCCTGTCATTAATGACCGGCCCCGTCATTTTATCACTGGCCCTGTCATTTTATGACTGGTTCTGTCATTTTATAACAGGCCAAGTTATTTTATGACTTGCAGAGTCATTTTATCACTGGCCCTGTCATTAATGACTGGCCCAGTCATTTTATCACAGGCCCTGTCATTAATGACTGGCCCTGTCATTAATGACTGTGCCAGTCATTTTATCACTGGCCCTGTCATTTTATGACTGGTTCTGTCATTTTATGACTGGCCAAGTCATTTAATGACTGGCAGAGTCATTTTATCACTGGCCCTGTCATTAATGACTGGCCCTGTCGTTAATGACTGGCCCAGTCATTTTATCACTGGCCCTGTCATTAATGACTGGCCCTGTCATTAATGACTGGCCCAGTCATTTTATCACTGGCCCTATCATTTTATGACTGGTTCTGTCATTTTATGACTCGCCAAGTCCATTTATGAATGGCAGAGTCATTTTATCACGGGCCCTGTCATTAATGACGGGCCCAGTCATTTTATCACTGGCCCTGTTATTAATGACTGGCCCTGTCATTAATGACTTGCCCAGTCATTTTATCACTGGCCCTGTCATTTTATGACTGGTTCTGTCATTTTATGACTGGCCAAGTCATTTTATGACTGGTATAGTCATTTTATCACTGGCCCTGTCATTAATGACTGGCCCTGTCATTAATGACATGCCCAATCATTTTATCACTGGCCCTGTCATTTTATGACTGGTTCTGTCATTTTATGACTGGCCAAGTTATTTTATGGCTGGTAGAGTCATTTTATCACTGGCCCTGTCCTTAATGACTGGCCATGTCATTAATGACTGGCCCAGTCATTTTATCACTTGCCCTGTCATTAATGACTGGCCCTGTCATTAATGACTGGCCCCGTCATTTTATCACTGGCCCTGTCATTATTTGACTGATTCTGTCATTTTATGACTGGCCAAGTTATTTTATGACTAGCAGAGTCATTTTATCACTGGCCCTGTCATTAATGACTTGCCCTGTCATTAATGACTGGCCCAGTCATTTTATCACTGGCCCTGTCATTAATGACTGGCCTGTCATTAATGACTGGCCCCGTCATTTTATCACTGTCCCTGTCATTTTATGACTGGTTCTGTCATTTTATGACTGGCCAAGTTATTTTATGACTAGCAGAGTCATTTTATCACTGGCCCTGTCATTAATGACTGGCCCTGTCATTAATGACTGGCCCACTCATTTTATCACTGGCCCTGTCATTAATGACTGGCCCTGTCATTAATGACTGGGTCAGTCATTTTATCACTGGCCCTGTCATTTTATGACAGGTTCTGTCATTAATGACTGGCTTAGTCATTTTATGACTGGTAGAGTCATTTTATCACTGGCCCTGTCATAAATGACTGGCCCTGTCATTAATGACGGGCCCAGGAATTTTATCACTGGCCCTGTCATTAATGACTGGCCCTGTCATTAATGACAGGCCCAGTCATTTTATAACTGGCCCTGTCATTTTATGAATGGTTCTGTCATTTTATGACTTGCCAAGTAATTTTATGACTTGCAAAGTCATTTTATGACTGGCAGAGTCATATTTTAACTGGCCCTGTCATTAATGACTGGCCCTGTCATTAATGACTGGCCCCGTCATTTTATCACTGGCCCTGTCAATTTATGACTGGTTCTGACATTTTATGACTGGCCAAGTCCATTTATGACTGGCAGAGTCATTTTATCACTGGCCCTTTCATAAATGACTGGCCCTGTCATAAATGACTGGCCCTGTCATTAATGACGGGCCCAGTCATTAATGACTGGCACACTCATTTTATCACTGGCCCTGTCATTAATGACTGGCCCTGTCATTAATGACTGGGTCAGTCATTGTATCACTGGCCCTGTCATTTTATGACTGGTTCTGTCATTTTATGACTGGCCAAGTCATTTTATGACTGGCAAAGTCATTTTATCACTGGCCCTGTCATTAATGACTGGCCCTGTCATTAATGACTGGCACTGTCATTAATGACTGGCCCAGTCATTTTATCACTGGCCCTGTCATTAATGACTGGCCCTGTCATTAATGACTGGCCCAGTCATTTTATCACTGGCCTTGTCATTTTATGACTGGTTCTGTCATTTTATGACTGGCCAAGTCCATTTATGGCTGGCAGAGTCATTTTATGACTGGCCCTGTCATAAATGACTGTCCCTGTCATTAATGACGGGCCCAGTCATTTTATCACTGGCCCTGTCATTAATGACTGGCCCTGTCATTAATGACTGGCCTAGTCATTTTATCACTGGCCCTGTCATTTTATGACTGGTTCTGTCATTAATGACTGGCTTAGTCATTTTATGACTGGTAGAGTCATTTTATCACTGGCCCTGTCATAAATGACTGGCCCTGTCAATAATGACTGGCCCAGTCATTTTAACACTGGCCTTGTCATTTTATGACTGGTTCTGTCATTTTATGACTGGCCAAGTCCATTTATGACTGGCAGAGTCATTTTATCACTGGCCCTGTCATAAATGACTGGCCCTGTCATAAATGACTGGCCCTGTCATTAATGACTGGGTCAGTCATTTTATCACTGGCCCTGTCATTTTATGACTGGTTCTGTCATTTTATGACTGGCCAAGTCATTTTATGACTGGCAGAGTCATTTTATCACAGGCCAAGTTATTTTATGACTGGTAGAGTCATTTTATCACTGGCCCTGTCCTTAATGACTGGCCATGTCATTAATGACTGGCCCAGTCATTTTATCACTGGCCCTGTCATTAATGACTGGCCCTGTCATTAATGACTGGCCCCGTCATTTTATCACTGGCCCTGTCATTATTTGACTGGTTCTGTCATTTTATGACTGGCCAAGTTATTTTATGACTAGCAGAGTCATTTTATCACTGGCCCTGTCATTAATGACTTGCCCTGTCATTAATGACTGGCTCAGTCATTTTATCACTGGCCCTGTCATTAATGACTGGCCCTGTCATTAATGACTGGCCCCGTCATTTTATCACTGGCCCTGTCATTTTATGACTGGTTCTGTCATTTTATGACTGGCCAAGTTATTTTATGACTAGCAGAGTCATTTTATCACTGGCCCTGTCATTAATGACTGGCCCTGTCATTAATGACTGGCCCACTCATTTTGTCACTGGCCCTGTCATTAATGACTGGCCCTGTCATTAATGACTGGGTCAGTCATTTTATCACTGGCCCTGTCATTTTATGACTGGTTCTGTCATTATTGACTGGCTTAGTCATTTTATGACTGGTAGAGTCATTTTATCACTGGCCCTGTCATAAATGACTGGCCCTGTCATTAATGACGGGCCCAGGCATTTTATCACTGGCCCTGTCATTAATGACTGGCCCTGTCATTAATGACAGGCCCAGTCATTTTATAACTGGCCCTGTCATTTTATGAATGGTTCTGTCATTTTATGACTTGCCAAGTAATTTTATGACTTGCAAAGTCATTTTATGACTGGCAGAGTCATATTTTAACTGGCCCTGTCATTAATGACTGGCCCTGTCATTAATGACTGGCCCCGTCATTTTATCACTGGCCCTGTCAATTTATGACTGGTTCTGTCATTTTATGACTGGCCAAGTCATTTTATGACTGGCAGTGTCATTTTGTCACTGGCACTGTCATTAATGACTGGCCCTGTCAATAATGACTGGCCCTGTCATTAATGACTGGCCAAGTCATTTTATCACTGGCCCTGTCATTAATGACCGGCCCTGTCATTAATGACTGGCCCAGTCATTTTATCACTGGCCTTGTCATTTTATGACTGGTTCTGTCATTTTATGACTGGCCAAGTCCATTTATGACTGGCAGAGTCATGTTATCACTGGCCCTGTCATAAATGACTGGCCCTGTCATAAATGACTGGCCCTGTCATTAATGACGGGCCCAGTCATTAATGACTGGCACACTCATTTTATCACTGGCCCTGTCATTAATGACTGGCCCTGTCATTAATGACTGGGTCAGTCATTTTATCACTGGCCCTGTCATTTTATGACTGGTTCTGTCATTTTATGACTGGCCAAGTCATTTTATGACTGGCAGAGTCATTTTATAACTGGCCCTGTCATTAATGACTGGCCCTGTCATTAATGACTGGCCCTGTCATTAATGACTGGCCCAGTCGTTTTATCACTGGCCCTGTCATTAATGACTGGCCCTGTCATTAATGACTGGCCCAGTCATTTTATCACTGGCCTTGTCATTTTATGACTGGTTCTGTCATTTTATGACTGGCCAAGTCCATTTATGGCTGGCAGAGTCATTTTATCACTGGCCCTGTCATAAATGACTGGCCCTGTCATTAATGACGGGCCCAGTCATTTTATCACTGGCCCTGTCATTAATGACTGGCCTAGTCATTTTATTACTGGCCCTGTCATTTTATGACTGGTTCTGTCATTAATGACTGGCTTAGTCATTTTATGACTGGTAGAGTCATTTTATCACTGGCCCTGTCATAAATGACTGGCCCTGTCATTAATGACGGGCCCAGGCATTTTATCACTGGCCCTGTCATTAATGACTGGCCCTGTCATTTTATCACTGGCTCTGTCATTTTATGACTTGTTCTGTCATTTTATGACTGGCCAAGTCATTTTATGCCTGGCAGAGTCATTTTATCACTGGCCCTGTCATTAATGACTGGCCCTGTCATTAATGACTGGCCCTGTCATTAATGACTGGCCCTGTCATTAATGACTGGCGAAGTCATTATATCACTGGCCCTTTCATTAATGACTGGCGAAGTCATTTTATCACTGGCCCAGTCATTTTATCACTGGCCCTTTCATTTAATGACTGGTTCTGTCATTAATGACTGGCCCAGTCATTTTATCACTGGCCCTGTCATTTTATCACTGGCTCTGTCATTAATGACTGGCAGAGTCATTTTTATCACTGGCCCAGTCATTAATGACTGGCCCTGATATTAATGGCTGGCCCAGTCATTTTATCACTGGCCCTGTCATTAATGACTGGCCCTGTCATTAATGACTGGCACAGTCATTTTATCACTGGCCCTGTCATTTTATGACTTGTTCTGTCATTTTATGACTGGCCAAGTCATTTTATGACTGGTAGAGTCATTTTATCACTGGCCCTGTCATTAATGACTGGCCCTGTCATTAATGACTGGCCCATTCATTTTATCACTGGCCCTGTCATTAATGACTGGCCCTGTCATTAATGACTGGCCCCGTCATTTTATCACTGGCCCTGTCATTTTATGACTGGTTCTGTCATTTTATAACAGGCCAAGTTATTTTATGACTTGCAGAGTCATTTTATCACTGGCCCTGTCATTAGTGACTGGCCCAGTCATTTTATCACATGCCCTGTCATTAATGACTGGCCCTGTCATTAATGACTGTGCCAGTCATTTTATCACTGGCCCTGTCATTTTATGACTGGTTCTGTCATTTTATGACTGGCCAAGTCATTTTATGACTGGCAGAGTCTTTTTATCACTGGCCCTGTCATTAATGACTGGCCCTGTCGTTAATGACTGGCCAAGTCATTTTATCACTGGCCCTGTCATTAATGACTGGCCCTGTCATTAATGACTGGCCCAGTCATTTTATCACTGGCCCTGTCATTTTATGACTGGTTCTGTCATTTTATGACTCGCCAAGTCCATTTATGACTGGCAGAGTCATTTTATCACGGGCCCTGTCATTAATGACGGGCCCAGTCATTTTATCACTGGCCCTCTTATTAATGACTGGCCCTGTCATTAATGACTTGCCCAGTCATTTTATCACTGGCCCTGTCATTTTATGACTGGTTCTGTCATTGTATGACTGGCCAAGTCATTTTATGACTGGTATAGTCATTTTATCACTGGCCCTGTCATTAATGACTGACCCTGTCGTTAATGACTGGCCCAGTCAATTTATCACTGGCCCTGTCATTAATGACTGGCCCTGTCATTAATGACATGCCCAATCATTTTATCCCTGGCCCTGTCATTTTATGACTGGTTCTGTCATTTTATGACTGGCCAAGTTATTTTATGACTGGTAGAGTCATTTTATCACTGGCCCTGTCCTTAATGACTGGTCATGTCATTAATGACTGGCCCAGTCATTTTATCACTGGCCCTGTCATTAATGACTGGCCCTGTCATAAATGACTGGCCCCGTCATTTTATCACTGGCCCTGTCATTATTTGACTGGTTCTGTCATTTTATGACTGGCCAAGTTATTTTATGACTAGCAGAGTCATTTTATCACTGGCCCTGTCATTAATGACTTGCCCTGTCATTAATGACTGGCCCAGTCATTTTATCACTGGCCCTGTCATTAATGACTGGCCCTCTCATTAATGACTGGCCCCGTCATTTTATCACTGGCCCTGTCATTTTATGACTGGTTCTGTCATTTTATGACTGGCCAAGTTATTTTATGACTAGCAGAGTCATTTTATCACTGGCCCTGTCATTAATGACTGGCCCTGTCATTAATGACATGCCCAATCATTTTATCACTGGCCCTGTCATTTTATGACTGGTTCTGTCTTTTTATGACTGGCCAAGTTATTTTATGACTGGTAGAGCCATTTTATCACTGGCCCTGTCCTTAATGACTGGCCATGTCAGTAATGACTGGCCCAGTCATTCTATCACTGGCCCTGTCATTAATGACTGGCCCTGTCATTAATGTATGGCCCCGTCATTTTATCACTGGCCCTGTCACTATTTGACTGGTTCTGTCATTTTATGACTTGCCAAGTTATTTTATGACTAGCAGAGTCATTTTATCACTGGCCCTGTCATTAATGACTTGCCCTGTCATTAATGACTGGCCCAGTCATTTTATCACTGGCCCTGTCATTAATGACTGGCCCTGTCATTAATGACTGGCCCCGTCATTTTATCACTGGCCCTGTCATTTTATGACTGGTTCTGTCATTTTATGACTGGCCAAGTTATTTTATGACTAGCAGAGTCATTTTATCACTGGCCCTGTCATTAATGACTGGCCCTGTCATTAATGACTGGCCCACTCATTTTATCACTGGCCCTGTCATTAATGACTGGCCCTGTCATTAATGACTGGGTCAGTCATTTTATCACTGGCCCTGTCATTTTATGACTGGTTCTGTCATTTTATGACTGGCCAAGTCATTTTATGACTGGCAGAGTCATTTTATCACTGGCCCTGTCATTAATGACTGGCCCTGTCATTAATGACTGGCCCTGTCATTAATGACTGGCCCAGTCATTTTATCACTGGCCCTGTCATTAATGACTGGCCCTGTCATTAATGACTGGCCCAGTCATTTTATCACTGGCCCTGTCATTTTATGACTGGTTCTGTCATTTTATGACTGGCCAAGTCCATTTGTGACTGGCAGAGTCATTTTATCACTGGCCCTGTCATTAATGACTGGCCCTGTCATTAATGACGGGCCCAGTCATTTTATCACAGGCCCTGTCATTAATGACTGGCCCTGTCATTAATGACTGTGCCAGTCATTTTATCACTGGCCCTGTCATTTTATGACTGGTTCTGTCATTTTATGACTGGCCAAGTCATTTTATGACTGGCAGAGTCATTTTATCACTGGCCCTGTCATTAATGACTGGCCCTGTCGTTAATGACTGGCCCAGTCATTTTATCACTGGCCCTGTCATTAATGACTGGCCCTGTCATTAATGACATGCCCAATCATTTTATCACTGGCCCTGTCATTTTATGACTGGTTCTGTCATTTTATGACTGGCCAAGTTATTTTATGACTGGTAGAGTCATTTTATCACTGGCCCTGTCCTTAATGACTGGCCATGTCATTAATGACTGGCCCAGTCATTTTATCACTGGCCCTGTCATAAATGACTGGCCCTGTCATAAATGACTGGCCCTGTCATTAATGACGGGCCCAGTCATTAATGACTGGCACACTCATTTTATCACTGGCCCTGTCATTAATGACTGGCCCTGTCATTAATGACTGAGTCAGTCATTGTATCACTGGCCCTGTCATTTTATGACTGGTTCTGTCATTTTATGACTGGCCAAGTCATTTTATGACTGGCAAAGTCATTTTATCACTGGCCCTGTCATTAATGACTGGCCCTGTCATTAATGACTGGCCCTGTCATTAATGACTGGCCCAGTCATTTTATCACTGGCCCTGTCATTAATGACTGGCCCTGTCATTAATGACTGGCCCAGTCATTTTATCACTGGCCTTGTCATTTTATTACTGGTTCTGTCATTTTATGACTGGCCAAGTCCATTTATGGCTGGCAGAGTCATTTTATCACTGGCCCTGTCATAAATGACTGGCCCTGTCATTAATGACGGGCCCAGTCATTTTATCACTGGCCCTGTCATTAATGACTGGCCCTGTCATTAATGACTGGCCTAGTCATTTTATCACTGGCCCTGTCATAAATGACTGGCCCTGTCATTAATGACTGGCCCAGTCATCTATCACTGGCCTTGTCATTTTATGACTGGTTCTGTCATTTTATGACTGGCCAAGTCCATTTATGACTGGCAGAGTCATTTTATCACTGGCCCTGTCATAAATGACTGGCCCTGTCATAAATGACTGGCCCTGTCATTAATGACTGGGTCAGTCATTTTATCACTGGCCCTGTCATTTTATGACTGGTTCTGTCATTTTATGACTGGCCAAGTCATTTTATGACTGGCAGAGTCATTTTATCACTGGCCAAGTTATTTTATGACTGGTAGAGTCATTTTATCACTGGCCCTGTCCTTAATGACTGGCCATGTCATTAATGACTGGCCCAGTCATTTTATCACTGGCCCTGTCATTAATGACTGGCCCTGTCATTAATGACTGGCCCCGTCATTTTATCACTGGCCCTGTCATTATTTGACTGGTTCTGTCATTTTATGACTGGCCAAGTTATTTTATGACTAGCAGAGTCATTTTATCACTGGCCCTGTCATTAATGACTTGCCCTGTCATTAATGACTGGCCCAGTCATTTTATCACTGGCCCTGTCATTAATGACTGGCCCTGTCATTAATGACTGGCCCCGTCATTTTATCACTGGCCCTGTCATTTTATGACTGGTTCTGTCATTTTATGACTGGCCAAGTTATTTTATGACTAGCAGAGTCATTTTATCACTGGCCCTGTCATTAATGACTGGCCCTGTCATTAACGACTGGCCCACTCATTTTATCACTGGCCCTGTCATTAATGACTGGCCCTGTCATTAATGACTGGGTCAGTCATTTTATCACTGGCCCTGTCATTTTATGACTGGTTCTGTCATTAATGACTGGCTTAGTCATTTTATGACTGGTAGAGTCATTTTATCACTGGCCCTGTCATAAATGACTGGCCCTGTCATTAATGACGGGCCCAGGCATTTTATCACTGGCCCTGTCATTAATGACTGGCCCTGTCATTAATGACGGGCCCAGGCATTTTATCACTGGCTCTGTCATTTTATGACTTGTTCTGTCATTTTATGACTGGCCAAGTCATTTTATGCCTGGCAGAGTCATTTTATCACTGGCCCTGTCATTAATGACTGGCCCTGTCATTAATGACTGGCCCTGTCATTAATGACTGGCCCTGTCATTAATGACTGGCGAAGTCATTTTATCACTGGCCCAGTCATTTTATCACTGGCCCTTTCATTTAATGACTGGCCCTGTCATTAATGACTGGCCCAGTCATTTTATCACTGGCCCTGTCATTTTATCACTGGCCCTGTCATTAATGACTGGCAGAGTCATTTTTATCACTGGCCCAGTCATTAATGACTGGCCCTGTCATTAATGGCTGGCCCAGTCATTTTATCACTGGCCCTGTCATTAATGACTAGCCCTGTCATTAATGACTGGCCCAGTCATTTTATCACTATCCCTGGTATTTTATGACTTGTTCTGTCATTTTATTACTGGCCAAGTCATTTTATGACTGGTAGAGTCATTTTATCACTGGCCCTGTCATTAATGACTGGCCCTGTCATTAATGTATGGCCCCGTCATTTTATCACTGGCCCTGTCACTATTTGACTGGTTCTGTCATTTTATGACTGGCCAAGTTATTTTATGACTAGCAGAGTCATTTTATCACTGGCCCTGTCATTAATGACTTGCCCTGTCATTAATGACTGGCCCAGTCGTTTTATCACTGGCCCTGTCATTAATGACTGGCCCTGTCATTAATGACTGGCCCCGTCATTTTATCACTGGCCCTGTCATTTTATGACTGGTTCTGTCATTTTATGACTGGCCAAGTTATTTTATGACTAGCAGAGTCATTTTATCACTGGCCCTGTCATTAATGACTGGCCCTGTCATTAATGACTGGCCCACTCATTTTATCACTGGCCCTGTCATTAATAACTGGCCCTGTCATTAATGACTGGGTCAGTCATTTTATCACTGGCCCTGTCATTTTATGACTGGTTCTGTCATTTTATGACTGGCCAAGTCATTTTATGACTGGCAGAGTCATTTTATCACTGGCCCTGTCATTAATGACTGGCCCTGTCATTAATGACTGGCCCTGTCATTAATGACTGGCCCAGTCATTTTATCACTGGCCCTGTCATTAATGACTGGCCCTGTCATTAATGACTGGCCCAGTCATTTTATCACTGGCCCTGTCATTTTATGACTGGTTCTGTCATTTTATGACTGGCCAAGTCCATTTGTGACTGGCAGAGTCATTTTATCCCTGGCCCTGTCATTAATGACTGGCCCTGTCATTAATGACGGGCCCAGTCATTTTATCACAGGCCCTGTCATTAATGACTGGCCCTGTCATTAATGACTGTGCCAGTCATTTTATCACTGGCCCTGTCATTTTATGACTGGTTCTGTCATTTTATGACTGGCCAAGTCATTTTATGACTGGCAGAGTCATTTTATCACTGGCCCTGTCATTAATGACTGGCCCTATCGTTAATGACTGGCCCAGTCATTTTATCACTGGCCCTGTCATTAATGACTGGCCCTGTCATTAATGACATGCCCAATCATTTTATCACTGGCCCTGTCATTTTATGACTGGTTCTGTCATTTTATGACTGGCCAAGTTATTTTATGACTGGTAGAGTCATTTTATCACTGGCCCTGTCCTTAATGACTGGCCATGTCATTAATGACTGGCCCAGTCATTTTATCACTGGCCCTGTCATAAATGACTGGCCCTGTCATAAATGACTGGCCCTGTCATTAATGACGGGCCCAGTCATTAATGACTGGCACACTCATTTTATCACTGGCCCTGTCATTAATGACTGGCCCTGTCATTAATGACTGAGTCAGTCATTGTATCACTGGCCCTGTCATTTTATGACTGGTTCTGTCATTTTATGACTGGCCAAGTCATTTTATGACTGGCAAAGTCATTTTATCACTGGCCCTGTCATTAATGACTGGCCCTGTCATTAATGACTGGCCCTGTCATTAATGACTGGCCCAGTCATTTTATCACTGGCCCTGTCATTAATGACTGGCCCTGTCATTAATGACTGGCCCAGTCATTTTATCACTGGCCTTGTCATTTTATTACTGGTTCTGTCATTTTATGACTGGCCAAGTCCATTTATGGCTGGCAGAGTCATTTTATCACTGGCCCTGTCATAAATGACTGGCCCTGTCATTAATGACGGGCCCAGTCATTTTATCACTGGCCCTGTCATTAATGACTGGCCCTGTCATTAATGACTGGCCTAGTCATTTTATCACTGGCCCTGTCATTTTATGACTGGTTCTGTCATTAATGACTGGCTTAGTCATTTTATGACTGGTAGAGTCATTTTATCACTGGCCCTGTCATAAATGACTGGCCCTGTCATTAATGACTGGCCCAGTCATCTATCACTGGCCTTGTCATTTTATGACTGGTTCTGTCATTTTATGACTGGCCAAGTCCATTTATGACTGGCAGAGTCATTTTATCACTGGCCCTGTCATAAATGACTGGCCCTGTCATAAATGACTGGCCCTGTCATTAATGACTGGGTCAGTCATTTTATCACTGGCCCTGTCATTTTATGACTGGTTCTGTCATTTTATGACTGGCCAAGTCATTTTATGACTGGCAGAGTCATTTTATCACTGGCCAAGTTATTTTATGACTGGTAGAGTCATTTTATCACTGGCCCTGTCCTTAATGACTGGCCATGTCATTAATGACTGGCCCAGTCATTTTATCACTGGCCCTGTCATTAATGACTGGCCCTGTCATTAATGACT
The DNA here is from genome assembly GCA_933228895.1 of Platycnemis pennipes. Lineage (NCBI taxonomy): Eukaryota > Metazoa > Arthropoda > Insecta > Odonata > Platycnemididae > Platycnemis > Platycnemis pennipes. Next base: position 72,770,004 of record OW121846.1, on the reverse strand, counting down.
GGCCCCGTCATTTTATCACTGGCCCTGTCATTATTTGACTGGTTCTGTCATTTTATGACTGGCCAAGTTATTTTATGACTAGCAGAGTCATTTTATCACTGGCCCTGTCATTAATGACTTGCCCTGTCATTAATGACTGGCCCAGTCATTTTATCACTGGCCCTGTCATTAATGACTGGCCCTGTCATTAATGACTGGCCCCGTCATTTTATCACTGGCCCTGTCATTTTATGACTGGTTCTGTCATTTTATGACTGGCCAAGTTATTTTATGACTAGCAGAGTCATTTTATCACTGGCCCTGTCATTAATGACTGGCCCTGTCATTAATGACTGGCCCACTCATTTTATCACTGGCCCTGTCATTAATGACTGGCCCTGTCATTAATGACTGGGTCAGTCATTTTATCACTGGCCCTGTCATTTTATGACTGGTTCTGTCATTAATGACTGGCTTAGTCATTTTATGACTGGTAGAGTCATTTTATCACTGGCCCTGTCATAAATGACTGGCCCTGTCATTAATGACGGGCCCAGGCATTTTATCACTGGCCCTGTCATTAATGACTGGCCCTGTCATTAATGACGGGCCCAGGCATTTTATCACTGGCTCTGTCATTTTATGACTTGTTCTGTCATTTTATGACTGGCCAAGTCATTTTATGCCTGGCAGAGTCATTTTAACACTGGCCCTGTCATTAATGACTGGCCCTGTCATTAATGACTGGCCCTGTCATTAATGACTGGCCCTGTCATTAATGACTGGCCCAGTCATTTTATCACTGGCCCTGTCATTAATGACTGGCCCTGTCATTAATGACTGGCCCAGTCATTTTATCACTGGCCCTGTCATTTTATGACTGGTTCTGTCATTTTATGACTGGCCAAGTCCATTTGTGACTGGCAGAGTCATTTTATCACTGGCCCTGTCATTAATGACTGGCCCTGTCATTAATGACGGGCCCAGTCATTTTATCACAGGCCCTGTCATTAATGACTGGCCCTGTCATTAATGACTGTGCCAGTCATTTTATCACTGGCCCTGTCATTTTATGACTGGTTCTGTCATTTTATGACTGGCCAAGTCATTTTATGACTGGCAGAGTCATTTTATCACTGGCCCTGTCATTAATGACTGGCCCTATCGTTAATGACTGGCCCAGTCATTTTATCACTGGCCCTGTCATTAATGACTGGCCCTGTCATTAATGACATGCCCAATCATTTTATCACTGGCCCTGTCATTTTATGACTGGTTCTGTCATTTTATGACTGGCCAAGTTATTTTATGACTGGTAGAGTCATTTTATCACTGGCCCTGTCCTTAATGACTGGCCATGTCATTAATGACTGGCCCAGTCATTTTATCACTGGCCCTGTCATAAATGACTGGCCCTGTCATAAATGACTGGCCCTGTCATTAATGACGGGCCCAGTCATTAATGACTGGCACACTCATTTTATCACTGGCCCTGTCATTAATGACTGGCCCTGTCATTAATGACTGAGTCAGTCATTGTATCACTGGCCCTGTCATTTTATGACTGGTTCTGTCATTTTATGACTGGCCAAGTCATTTTATGACTGGCAAAGTCATTTTATCACTGGCCCTGTCATTAATGACTGGCCCTGTCATTAATGACTGGCCCTGTCATTAATGACTGGCCCAGTCATTTTATCACTGGCCCTGTCATTAATGACTGGCCCTGTCATTAATGACTGGCCCAGTCATTTTATCACTGGCCTTGTCATTTTATTACTGGTTCTGTCATTTTATGACTGGCCAAGTCCATTTATGGCTGGCAGAGTCATTTTATCACTGGCCCTGTCATAAATGACTGGCCCTGTCATTAATGACGGGCCCAGTCATTTTATCACTGGCCCTGTCATTAATGACTGGCCCTGTCATTAATGACTGGCCTAGTCATTTTATCACTGGCCCTGTCATTTTATGACTGGTTCTGTCATTAATGACTGGCTTAGTCATTTTATGACTGGTAGAGTCATTTTATCACTGGCCCTGTCATAAATGACTGGCCCTGTCATTAATGACTGGCCCAGTCATCTATCACTGGCCTTGTCATTTTATGACTGGTTCTGTCATTTTATGACTGGCCAAGTCCATTTATGACTGGCAGAGTCATTTTATCACTGGCCCTGTCATAAATGACTGGCCCTGTCATAAATGACTGGCCCTGTCATTAATGACTGGGTCAGTCATTTTATCACTGGCCCTGTCATTTTATGACTGGTTCTGTCATTTTATGACTGGCCAAGTCATTTTATGACTGGCAGAGTCATTTTATCACTGGCCAAGTTATTTTATGACTGGTAGAGTCATTTTATCACTGGCCCTGTCCTTAATGACTGGCCATGTCATTAATGACTGGCCCAGTCATTTTATCACTGGCCCTGTCATTAATGACTGGCCCTGTCATTAATGACTGGCCCCGTCATTTTATCACTGGCCCTGTCATTATTTGACTGGTTCTGTCATTTTATGACTGGCCAAGTTATTTTATGACTAGCAGAGTCATTTTATCACTGGCCCTGTCATTAATGACTTGCCCTGTCATTAATGACTGGCCCAGTCATTTTATCACTGGCCCTGTCATTAATGACTGGCCCTGTCATTAATGACTGGCCCCGTCATTTTATCACTGGCCCTGTCATTTTATGACTGGTTCTGTCATTTTATGACTGGCCAAGTTATTTTATGACTAGCAGAGTCATTTTATCACTGGCCCTGTCATTAATGACTGGCCCTGTCATTAATGACTGGCCCACTCATTTTATCACTGGCCCTGTCATTAATGACTGGCCCTGTCATTAATGACTGGGTCAGTCATTTTATCACTGGCCCTGTCATTTTATGACTGGTTCTGTCATTAATGACTGGCTTAGTCATTTTATGACTGGTAGAGTCATTTTATCACTGGCCCTGTCATAAATGACTGGCCCTGTCATTAATGACGGGCCCAGGCATTTTATCACTGGCCCTGTCATTAATGACTGGCCCTGTCATTAATGACGGGCCCAGGCATTTTATCACTGGCTCTGTCATTTTATGACTTGTTCTGTCATTTTATGACTGGCCAAGTCATTTTATGCCTGGCAGAGTCATTTTAACACTGGCCCTGTCATTAATGACTGGCCCTGTCATTAATGACTGGCCCTGTCATTAATGACTGGCCCTGTCAATAATGACTGGCGAAGTCATTATATCACTGGCCCTTTCATTAATGACTGGCGAAGTCATTTTATCACTGGCCCAGTCATTTTATCACTGGCCCTTTCATTTAATGACTGGCCCTGTCATTAATGACTGGCCCAGTCATTTTATCACTGGCCCTGTCATTTTATCACTGGCCCTGTCATTAATGACTGGCAGAGTCATTTTTATCACTGGCCCAGTCATTAATGACTGGCCCTGTCATTAATGGCTGGCCCAGTCATTTTATCACTGGCCCTGTCATTAATGACTAGCCCTGTCATTAATGACTGGCCCAGTCATTTTATCACTGGCCCTGTCATTTTATGACTTGTTCTGTCATTTTATTACTGGCCAAGTCATTTTATGACTGGTAGAGTCATTTTATCACTGGCCCTGTCATTAATGACTGGCCCTGTCATTAATGACTGGCCCATTCATTTTATCACTGGCCCTGTCATTAATGACTGGCCCTGTCATTAATGACTGGCCCCGTCATTTTATCACTGGCCCTGTCATTTTATGACTGGTTCTGTCATTTTATAACAGGCCAAGTTATTTTATGACTTGCAGAGTCATTTTATCACTGGCCCTGTCATTAATGACTGGGCCAGTCATTTTATCACAGGCCCTGTCATTAATGACTGGCCCTGTCATTAATGACTGTGCCAGTCATTTTATCACTGGCCCTGTCATTTTATGACTGGTTCTGTCATTTTATGACTGGCCAAGTCATTTTATGACTGGCAGAGTCTTTTTATCACTGGCCCTGTCATTAATGACTGGCCCAGTCATTTTATCACTGGCCCTGTCATTAATGACTGGCCCTGTCATTAATTACTGGCCCAGTCATTTTATCACTGGCCCTGTCATTTTATGACTGGTTCTGTCATTTTATGACTCGCCAAGTCCATTTATGACTGGCAGAGTCATTTTATCACGGGCCCTGTCATTAATGACGGGCCCAGTCATTTTATCACTGGCCCTGTCATTTTATGACTGGTTCTGTCATTTTATGACTGGCCAAGTCATTTTATGACTGGTATAGTCATTTTATCACTGGCCCTGTCATTAATGACTGGCCCTGTCATTAATGACAGGCCCAGTCATTTTATAACTGGCCCTGTCATTTTATGAATGGTTCTGTCATTTTATGACTTGCCAAGTAATTTTATGACTTGCAAAGTCATTTTATGACTGGCAGAGTCATATTTTAACTGGCCCTGTCATTAATGACTGGCCCTGTCATTAATGACTGGCCCCGTCATTTTATCACTGGCCCTGTCAATTTATGACTGGTTCTGTCATTTTATGACTGGCCAAGTCATTTTATGACTGGCAGTGTCATTTTGTCACTGGCACTGTCATTAATGACTGGCCCTGTCAATAATGACTGGCCCTGTCATTAATGACTGGCCAAGTCATTTTATCACTGGCCCTGTCATTAATGACTGGCCCTGTCATTAATGACTGGCCCAGTCATTTTATCACTGGCCTTGTCATTTTATGACTGGTTCTGTCATTTTATGACTGGCCAAGTCCATTTATGACTGGCAGAGTCATGTTATCACTGGCCCTGTCATAAATGACTGGCCCTGTCATAAATGACTGGCCCTGTCATTAATGACGGGCCCAGTCATTAATGACTGGCACACTCATTTTATCACTGGCCCTGTCATTAATGACTGGCCCTGTCATTAATGACTGGGTCAGTCATTTTATCACTGGCCCTGTCATTTTATGACTGGTTCTGTCATTTTATGACTGGCCAAGTCATTTTATGACTGGCAGAGTCATTTTATAACTGGCCCTGTCATTAATGACTGGCCCTGTCATTAATGACTGGCCCTGTCATTAATGACTGGCCCAGTCGTTTTATCACTGGCCCTGTCATTAATGACTGGCCCTGTCATTAATGACTGGCCCAGTCATTTTATCACTGGCCTTGTCATTTTATGACTGGTTCTGTCATTTTATGACTGGCCAAGTCCATTTATGGCTGGCAGAGTCATTTTATCACTGGCCCTGTCATAAATGACTGGCCCTATCATTAATGACGGGCCCAGTCATTTTATCACTGGCCCTGTCATTAATGACTGGCCTAGTCATTTTATTACTGGCCCTGTCATTTTATGACTGGTTCTGTCATTAATGACTGGCTTAGTCATTTTATGACTGGTAGAGTCATTTTATCACTGGCCCTGTCATAAATGACTGGCCCTGTCATTAATGACGGGCCCAGGCATTTTATCACTGGCCCTGTCATTAATGACTGGCCCTGTCATTTTATCACTGGCTCTGTCATTTTATGACTTGTTCTGTCATTTTATGACTGGCCAAGTCATTTTATGCCTGGCAGAGTCATTTTATCACTGGCCCTGTCATTAATGACTGGCCCTGTCATTAATGACTGGCCCTGTCATTAATGACTGGCCCTGTCATTAATGACTGGCGAAGTCATTATATCACTGGCCCTTTCATTAATGACTGGCGAAGTCATTTTATCACTGGCCCAGTCATTTTATAACTGGCCCTTTCATTTAATGACTGGTTCTGTCATTAATGACTGGCCCAGTCATTTTATCACTGGCCCTGTCATTTTATCACTGGCTCTGTCATTAATGACTGGCAGAGTCATTTTTATCACTGGCCCAGTCATTAATGACTGGCCCTGATATTAATGGCTGGCCCAGTCATTTTATCACTGGCCCTGTCATTAATGACTGGCCCTGTCATTAATGACTGGCACAGTCATTTTATCACTGGCCCTGTCATTTTATGACTTGTTCTGTCATTTTATGACTGGCCAAGTCATTTTATGACTGGTAGAGTCATTTTATCACTGGCCCTGTCATTAATGACTGGCCCTGTCATTAATGACTGGCCCATTCATTTTATCACTGGCCCTGTCATTAATGACTGGCCCTGTCATTAATGACTGGCCCCGTCATTTTATCACTGGCCCTGTCATTTTATGACTGGTTCTGTCATTTTATAACAGGCCAAGTTATTTTATGACTTGCAGAGTCATTTTATCACTGGCCCTGTCATTAGTGACTGGCCCAGTCATTTTATCACATGCCCTGTCATTAATGACTGGCCCTGTCATTAATGACTGTGCCAGTCATTTTATCACTGGCCCTGTCATTTTATGACTGGTTCTGTCATTTTATGACTGGCCAAGTCATTTTATGACTGGCAGAGTCTTTTTATCACTGGCCCTGTCATTAATGACTGGCCCTGTCGTTAATGACTGGCCCAGTCATTTTATCACTGGCCCTGTCATTAATGACTGGCCCTGTCATTAATGACTGGCCCAGTCATTTTATCACTGGCCCTGTCATTTTATGACTGGTTCTGTCATTTTATGACTCGCCAAGTCCATTTATGACTGGCAGAGTCATTTTATCACGGGCCCTGTCATTAATGACGGGCCCAGTCATTTTATCACTGGCCCTCTTATTAATGACTGGCCCTGTCATTAATGACTTGCCCAGTCATTTTATCACTGGCCCTGTCATTTTATGACTGGTTCTGTCATTGTATGACTGGCCAAGTCATTTTATGACTGGTATAGTCATTTTATCACTGGCCCTGTCATTAATGACTGGCCCTGTCGTTAATGACTGGCCCAGTCAATTTATCACTGGCCCTGTCATTAATGACTGGCCCTGTCATTAATGACATGCCCAATCATTTTATCACTGGCCCTGTCATTTTATGACTGGTTCTGTCATTTTATGACTGGCCAAGTTATTTTATGACTGGTAGAGTCATTTTATCACTGGCCCTGTCCTTAATGACTGGTCATGTCATTAATGACTGGCCCAGTCATTTTATCACTGGCCCTGTCATTAATGACTGGCCCTGTCATAAATGACTGGCCCCGTCATTTTATCACTGGCCCTGTCATTATTTGACTGGTTCTGTCATTTTATGACTGGCCAAGTTATTTTATGACTAGCAGAGTCATTTTATCACTGGCCCTGTCATTAATGACTTGCCCTGTCATTAATGACTGGCCCAGTCATTTTATCACTGGCCCTGTCATTAATGACTGGCCCTGTCATTAATGACTGGCCCCGTCATTTTATCACTGGCCCTGTCATTTTATGACTGGTTCTGTCATTTTATGACTGGCCAAGTTATTTTATGACTAGCAGAGTCATTTTATCACTGGCCCTGTCATTAATGACTGGCCCTGTCATTAATGACATGCCCAATCATTTTATCACTGGCCCTGTCATTTTATGACTGGTTCTGTCTTTTTATGACTGGCCAAGTTATTTTATGACTGGTAGAGCCATTTTATCACTGGCCCTGTCCTTAATGACTGGCCATGTCATTAATGACTGGCCCAGTCATTTTATCACTGGCCCTGTCATTAATGACTGGCCCTGTCATTAATGTATGGCCCCGTCATTTTATCACTGGCCCTGTCACTATTTGACTGGTTCTGTCATTTTATGACTTGCCAAGTTATTTTATGACTAGCAGAGTCATTTTATCACTGGCCCTGTCATTAATGACTTGCCCTGTCATTAATGACTGGCCCAGTCATTTTATCACTGGCCCTGTCATTAATGACTGGCCCTGTCATTAATGACTGGCCCCGTCATTTTATCACTGGCCCTGTCATTTTATGACTGGTTCTGTCATTTTATGACTGGCCAAGTTATTTTATGACTAGCAGAGTCATTTTATCACTGGCCCTGTCATTAATGACTGGCCCTGTCATTAATGACTGGCCCACTCATTTTATCACTGGCCCTGTCATTAATGACTGGCCCTGTCATTAATGACTGGGTCAGTCATTTAATCACTGGCCCTGTCATTTTATGACTGGTTCTGTCATTTTATGACTGGCCAAGTCATTTTATGACTGGCAGAGTCATTTTATCACTGGCCCTGTCATTAATGACTGGCCCTGTCATTAATGACTGGCCCTGTCATTAATGACTGGCCCAGTCATTTTATCACTGGCCCTGTCATTAATGACTGGCCCTGTCATTAATGACTGGCCCAGTCATTTTATCACTGGCCCTGTCATTTTATGACTGGTTCTGTCATTTTATGACTGGCCAAGTCCATTTGTGACTGGCAGAGTCATTTTATCACTGGCCCTGTCATTAATGACTGGCCCTGTCATTAATGACGGGCCCAGTCATTTTATCACAGGCCCTGTCATTAATGACTGGCCCTGTCATTAATGACTGTGCCAGTCATTTTATCACTGGCCCTGTCATTTTATGACTGGTTCTGTCATTTTATGACTGGCCAAGTCATTTTATGACTGGCAGAGTCATTTTATCACTGGCCCTGTCATTAATGACTGGCCCTGTCGTTAATGACTGGCCCAGTCATTTTATCACTGGCCCTGTCATTAATGACTGGCCCTGTCATTAATGACATGCCCAATCATTTTATCACTGGCCCTGTCATTTTATGACTGGTTCTGTCATTTTATGACTGGCCAAGTTATTTTATGACTGGTAGAGTCATTTTATCACTGGCCCTGTCCTTAATGACTGGCCATGTCATTAATGACTGGCCCAGTCATTTTATCACTGGCCCTGTCATAAATGACTGGCCCTGTCATAAATGACTGGCCCTGTCATTAATGACGGGCCCAGTCATTAATGACTGGCACACTCATTTTATCACTGGCCCTGTCATTAATGACTGGCCCTGTCATTAATGACTGAGTCAGTCATTGTATCACTGGTTCTGTCATTTTATGACTGGTTCTGTCATTTTATGACTGGCCAAGTCATTTTATGACTGGCAAAGTCATTTTATCACTGGCCCTGTCATTAATGACTGGCCCTGTCATTAATGACTGGCCCAGTCATTTTATCACTGGCCCTGTCATTAATGACTGGCCCTGTCATTAATGACTGGCCCAGTCATTTTATCACTGGCCTTGTCATTTTATTACTGGTTCTGTCATTTTATGACTGGCCAAGTCCATTTATGGCTGGCAGAGTCATTTTATCACTGGCCCTGTCATAAATGACTGGCCCTGTCATTAATGACGGGCCCAGTCATTTTATCACTGGCCCTGTCATTAATGACTGGCCCTGTCATTAATGACTGGCCTAGTCATTTTATCACTGGCCCTGTCATAAATGACTGGCCCTGTCATTAATGACTGGCCCAGTCATCTATCACTGGCCTTGTCATTTTATGACTGGTTCTGTCATTTTATGACTGGCCAAGTCCATTTATGACTGGCAGAGTCATTTTATCACTGGCCCTGTCATAAATGACTGGCCCTGTCATAAATGACTGGCCCTGTCATTAATGACTGGGTCAGTCATTTTATCACTGGCCCTGTCATTTTATGACTGGTTCTGTCATTTTATGACTGGCCAAGTCATTTTATGACTGGCAGAGTCATTTTATCACTGGCCAAGTTATTTTATGACTGGTAGAGTCATTTTATCACTGGCCCTGTCCTTAATGACTGGCCATGTCATTAATGACTGGCCCAGTCATTTTATCACTGGCCCTGTCATTAATGACTGGCCCTGTCATTAATGACTGGCCCCGTCATTTTATCACTGGCCCTGTCATTATTTGACTGGTTCTGTCATTTTATGACTGGCCAAGTTATTTTATGACTAGCAGAGTCATTTTATCACTGGCCCTGTCATTAATGACTTGCCCTGTCATTAATGACTGGCCCAGTCATTTTATCACTGGCCCTGTCATTAATGACTGGCCCTGTCATTAATGACTGGCCCCGTCATTTTATCACTGGCCCTGTCATTTTATGACTGGTTCTGTCATTTTATGACTGGCCAAGTTATTTTATGACTAGCAGAGTCATTTTATCACTGGCCCTGTCATTAATGACTGGCCCTGTCATTAATGACTGGCCCACTCATTTTATTACTGGCCCTGTCATTAATGACTGGCCCTGTCATTAATGACTGGGTCAGTCATTTTATCACTGGCCCTGTCATTTTATGACTGGTTCTGTCATTAATGAATGGCTTAGTCATTTTATGACTGGTAGAGTCATTTTATCACTGGCCCTGTCATAAATGACTGGCCCTGTCATTAATGACGGGCCCAGGCATTTTATCACTGGCCCTGTCATTAATGACTGGCCCTGTCATTAATGACGGGCCCAGGCATTTTATCACTGGCTCTGTCATTTTATGACTTGTTCTGTCATTTTATGACTGGCCAAGTCATTTTATGCCTGGCAGAGTCATTTTATCACTGGCCCTGTCATTAATGACTGGCCCTGTCATTAATGACTGGCCCTGTCATTAATGACTGGCCCTGTCATTAATGACTGGCGAAGTCATTATATCACTGGCCCTTTCATTAATGACTGGCGAAGTCATTTTATCACTGGCCCAGTCATTTTATCACTGGCCCTTTCATTTAATGACTGGCCCTGTCATTAATGACTGGCCCAGTCATTTTATCACTGGCCCTGTCATTTTATCACTGGCCCTGTCATTAATGACTGGCAGAGTCATTTTTATCACTGGCCCAGTCATTAATGACTGGCCCTGTCATTAATGGCTGGCCCAGTCATTTTATCACTGGCCCTGTCATTAATGACTAGCCCTGTCATTAATGACTGGCCCAGTCATTTTATCACTGGCCCTGTCATTTTATGACTTGTTCTGTCATTTTATTACTGGCCAAGTCATTTTATGACTGGTAGAGTCATTTTATCACTGGCCCTGTCATTAATGACTGGCCCTGTCATTAATGTATGGCCCCGTCATTTTATCACTGGCCCTGTCACTATTTGACTGGTTCTGTCATTTTATGACTGGCCAAGTTATTTTATGACTAGCAGAGTCATTTTATCACTGGCCCTGTCATTAATGACTTGCCCTGTCATTAATGACTGGCCCAGTCATTTTATCACTGGCCCTGTCATTAATGACTGGCCCTGTCATTAATGACTGGCCCCGTCATTTTATCACTGGCCCTGTCATTTTATGACTGGTTCTGTCATTTTATGACTGGCCAAGTTATTTTATGACTAGCAGAGTCATTTTATCACTGGCCCTGTCATTAATGACTGGCCCTGTCATTAATGACTGGCCCACTCATTTTATCACTGGCCCTGTCATTAATGACTGGCCCTGTCATTAATGACTGGGTCAGTCATTTTATCACTGGCCCTGTCATTTTATGACTGGTTCTGTCATTTTATGACTGGCCAAGTCATTTTATGACTGGCAGAGTCATTTTATCACTGGCCCTGTCATTAATGACTGGCCCTGTCATTAATGACTGGCCCTGTCATTAATGACTGGCCCAGTCATTTTATCACTGGCCCTGTCATTAATGACTGGCCCTGTCATTAATGACTGGCCCAGTCATTTTATCACTGGCCCTGTCATTTTATGACTGGTTCTGTCATTTTATGACTGGCCAAGTCCATTTGTGACTGGCAGAGTCATTTTATCACTGGCCCTGTCATTAATGACTGGCCCTGTCATTAATGACGGGCCCAGTCATTTTATCACAGGCCCTGTCATTAATGACTGGCCCTGTCATTAATGACTGTGCCAGTCATTTTATCACTGGCCCTGTCATTTTATGACTGGTTCTGTCATTTTATGACTGGCCAAGTCATTTTATGACTGGCAGAGTCATTTTATCACTGGCCCTGTCATTAATGACTGGCCCTATCGTTAATGACTGGCCCAGTCATTTTATCACTGGCCCTGTCATTAATGACTGGCCCTGTCATTAATGACATGCCCAATCATTTTATCACTGGCCCTGTCATTTTATGACTGGTTCTGTCATTTTATGACTGGCCAAGTTATTTTATGACTGGTAGAGTCATTTTATCACTGGCCCTGTCCTTAATGACTGGCCATGTCATTAATGACTGGCCCAGTCATTTTATCACTGGCCCTGTCATAAATGACTGGCCCTGTCATAAATGACTGGCCCTGTCATTAATGACGGGCCCAGTCATTAATGACTGGCACACTCATTTTATCACTGGCCCTGTCATTAATGACTGGCCCTGTCATTAATGACTGAGTCAGTCATTGTATCACTGGCCCTGTCATTTTATGACTGGTTCTGTCATTTTATGACTGGCCAAGTCATTTTATGACTGGCAAAGTCATTTTATCACTGGCCCTGTCATTAATGACTGGCCCTGTCATTAATGACTGGCCCTGTCATTAATGACTGGCCCAGTCATTTTATCACTGGCCCTGTCATTAATGACTGGCCCTGTCATTAATGACTGGCCCAGTCATTTTATCACTGGCCTTGTCATTTTATTACTGGTTCTGTCATTTTATGACTGGCCAAGTCCATTTATGGCTGGCAGAGTCATTTTATCACTGGCCCTGTCATAAATGACTGGCCCTGTCATTAATGACGGGCCCAGTCATTTTATCACTGGCCCTGTCATTAATGACTGGTCCTGTCATTAATGACTGGCCTAGTCATTTTATCACTGGCACTGTCATTTTATAACTGGTTCTGTCATTAATGACTGGCTTAGTCATTTTATGACTGGTAGAGTCATTTTATCACTGGCCCTGTCATAAATGACTGGCCCTGTCATTAATGACTGGCCCAGTCATCTATCACTGGCCTTGTCATTTTATGACTGGTTCTGTCATTTTATGACTGGCCAAGTCCATTTATGACTGGCAGAGTCATTTTATCACTGGCCCTGTCATAAATGACTGGCCCTGTCATAAATGACTGGCCCTGTCATTAATGACTGGGTCAGTCATTTTATCACTGGCCCTGTCATTTTATGACTGGTTCTGTCATTTTATGACTGGCCAAGTCATTTTATGACTGGCAGAGTCATTTTATCACTGGCCAAGTTATTTTATGACTGGTAGAGTCATTTTATCACTGGCCCTGTCCTTAATGACTGGCCATGTCATTAATGACTGGCCCAGTCATTTTATCACTGGCCCTGTCATTAATGACTGGCCCTGTCATTAATGACTGGCCCCGTCATTTTATCACTGGCCCTGTCATTATTTGACTGGTTCTGTCATTTTATGACTGGCCAAGTTATTTTATGACTAGCAGAGTCATTTTATCACTGGCCCTGTCATTAATGACTTGCCCTGTCATTAATGACTGGCCCAGTCATTTTATCACTGGCCCTGTCATTAATGACTGGCCCTGTCATTAATGACTGGCCCCGTCATTTTATCACTGGCCCTGTCATTTTATGACTGGTTCTGTCATTTTATGACTGGCCAAGTTATTTTATGACTAGCAGAGTCATTTTATCACTGGCCCTGTCATTAATGACTGGCCCTGTCATTAATGACTGGCCCACTCATTTTATCACTGGCCCTGTCATTAATGACTGGCCCTGTCATTAATGACTGGGTCAGTCATTTTATCACTGGCCCTGTCATTTTATGACTGGTTCTGTCATTAATGACTGGCTTAGTCATTTTATGACTGGTAGAGTCATTTTATCACTGGCCCTGTCATAAATGACTGGCCCTGTCATTAATGACGGGCCCAGGCATTTTATCACTGGCCCTGTCATTAATGACTGGCCCTGTCATTAATGACGGGCCCAGGCATTTTATCACTGGCTCTGTCATTTTATGACTTGTTCTGTCATTTTATGACTGGCCAAGTCATTTTATGCCTGGCAGAGTCATTTTAACACTGGCCCTGTCATTAATGACTGGCCCTGTCATTAATGACTGGCCCTGTCATTAATGACTGGCCCTGTCAATAATGACTGGCGAAGTCATTATATCACTGGCCCTTTCATTAATGACTGGCGAAGTCATTTTATCACTGGCCCAGTCATTTTATCACTGGCCCTTTCATTTAATGACTGGCCCTGTCATTAATGACTGGCCCAGTCATTTTATCACTGGCCCTGTCATTTTATCACTGGCCCTGTCATTAATGACTGGCAGAGTCATTTTTATCACTGGCCCAGTCATTAATGACTGGCCCTGTCATTAATGGCTGGCCCAGTCATTTTATCACTGGCCCTGTCATTAATGACTAGCCCTGTCATTAATGACTGGCCCAGTCATTTTATCACTGGCTTTGTCATTTTATGACTTGTTCTGTCATTTTATTACTGGCCAAGTCATTTTATGACTGGTAGAGTCATTTTATCACTGGCCCTGTCATTAATGACTGGCCCTGTCATTAATGACTGGCCCATTCATTTTATCACTGGCCCTGTCATTAATGACTGGCCCTGTCATTAAAGACTGGCCCAGTCATTTTATCACTGGCCCTGTCATTTTATGACTGGTTCTGTCATTTTATAACAGGCCAAGTTATTTTATGACTTGCAGAGTCATTTTATCACTGGCCCTGTCATTAATGACTGGGCCAGTCATTTTATCACAGGCCCTGTCATTAATGACTGGCCCTGTCATTAATGACTGTGCCAGTCATTTTATCACTGGCCCTGTCATTTTATGACTGGTTCTGTCATTTTATGACTGGCCAAGTCATTTTATGACTGGCAGAGTCTTTTTATCACTGGCCCTGTCATTAATGACTGGCCCAGTCATTTTATCACTGGCCCTGTCATTAATGACTGGCCCTGTCATTAATTACTGGCCCAGTCATTTTATCACTGGCATTGTCATTTTATGACTGGTTCTGTCATTTTATGACTCGCCAAGTCCATTTATGACTGGCAGAGTCATTTTATCACGGGCCCTGTCATTAATGACGGGCCCAGTCATTTTATCACTGGCCCTCTTATTAATGACTGGCCCTGTCATTAATGACTTGCCCAGTCATTTTATCACTGGCCCTGTCATTTTATGACTGGTTCTGTCATTTTATGACTGGCCAAGTCATTTTATGACTGGTATAGTCATTTTATCACTGGCCCTGTCATTAATGACTGGCCCTGTCGTTAATGACTGGCCCAGTCAATTTATCACTGGCCCTGTCATTAATGACTGGCCCTGTCATTAATGACATGCCCAATTATTTTATCACTGGCCCTGTCATTTTATGACTGGTTCTGTCATTTTATGACTGGCCAAGTTATTTTATGACTGGTAGAGTCATTTTATCACTGGCCCTGTCCTTAATGACTGGCCATGTCATTAATGACTGGGCCAGTGATAAAAATGACTCTGCCAGTCATTAATGACAGGGCCAGTGATAAAATGACAGGGCCAGTGATAAAATGACTGGGCCAGTCATTAATGACAGGGCAAGTCATTAATGACAGGGCCTGTGATAAAATGACTGGGCCAGTCATTAATGACAGGGCCAGTGATAAAATGACTCTGCCAGTCATAAAATGACTTGGCCAGTCATAAAATGACAGAACCAGTCATAAAATGACAGGGACAGTGATAAAATGACTGGCACAGTCATTAATGACAGGGCCAGTCATTAATGACAGGGCCTGTGATAAAATGACTGGGCCAGTCATTAATGACAGAGCCAGTGATAAAAAGCCTGGGCCCGTCATTAATGACAGGGCCAGTCATTTATGACAGGGCCAGTGATAAAATGACTCTACCAGTCATAAAATGACTTGGCAAGTCATAAAATGACAGAACCAGTCATAAAAAGATAGGGCCAGTGATAATATGACTAAGCTAGTCATTAATGACAGAACCAGTCATAAAATGACAGGGCCAGTGATAAAATGACTGGGCCATTCATTAATGACAGGGCCAGTCATTAATGACAGGGCCAGTGATAAAATGACTGGGTCCGTCATTAATGACAGGGCCAGTCATTAATGAAAGGGCCAGTGATAAAATGACTCTGCCAGTCATAAATGGACTTGGCCAGTCATAAAATGACAGAACCAGTCATAAAATGACAGGGCCAGTGATAAAATGACTGGGCCTTTCATTAATGACAGGGCCAGTCATTAATGACAGGGCCAGTGATAAAATGACTAGGCCCGTCATTAATGACAGGGCCAGTCATTAATGACAGGGCCAGTGATAAAATGACTCTGCCAGTCATAAATGGACTTGGCCAGTCATAAAATGACAGAACCAGTCATAAAATGACAGGGCCAGTGATAAAATGACTGGGCCAGTCATTAATGACAGGGCCGGTCATTAATGACAGGGCCAGTGATAAAATGACTGGGCCAGTCATTAATGACAGGGCCAGTCATTAATGACAGGGCCAGTCATTAATGACAGGGCCAGTGATAAAATGACTCTGCCAGTCATAAAATGACTTGGCCAGTCATAAAATGACAGAACCAGTCATAAAATTACAGGGCCAGTGTTAAAATGACTTGGCCAGTCATTAATGACAGAGCCAGGTCATTAATGAACCCAGTCATTAATGACAGGGCCTGTCATTAATGACAGGGCCAGTGATAAAATGAGTGGGCCAGTCATTAATGACAGGGCCAGTCATTAATGCCAGGGCCAGTGATAAAATGACTCTGCTAATCATTAAATAACTTGGCCAGTCATAAAATGACAGAACCACTCATAAAATAACAGGGCCAGTGATAAAATGACGGGGCCAGTCATTAATGACAGGGCCAGTCATTAATGACAGGGCCAGTGATAAAATGACTGGGCCAGTCATTAATGACAGCGCAAGTCATTAATGACAGGGCCAGTGATAAAATGACTCTGCTAGTCATAAAATAACTTGGCCAGTCATAAAATGACAGAACCAGTCAAAAAATGACAGGGCCAGTAATAAAATGACGGGGCCAGTCATTAATGACAGGGCCAGTCATTAATGACAGGGCCAGTGATAAAATGACTGGGCCAGTCATTAATGACATGGCCAGTCATTAAGGACAGGGCCAGTGATAAAATGACTCTACCAGTCATAAAATAACTTGGCCAGTCATAAAATGACAGAACCAGTCATAAAATGACAGGGCCAGTGATAAAATGATTGGGCATGTCATTAATGACAGGGCCAGTCATTAATGACAGGGCCAGTGATAAAATGACTGGGCCAGTCATTAACGACAGGGCCAGTCATTAATGACAGGGCCAGTGATAAAATGACTATACCAGTCATAAAATGACTTGGCCAGTCATAAAATGACAGAACCAGGCATAAAATGACAGGGCCAGTGATAAAATGACTGGGCAAGTCATTAATGACAGGGCCAGTCATTAATAACAGGGCCAGTGATAAAATGACTGGGCCAGTCATTAATGACAGAGCCAGTGATAAAATGCCTGGGCCCGTCATTAATGACAGGGCCAGTCATTTATGACAGGGCCAGTGCTAAAATGACTCTACCAGTCATAAAATGACTTGGCAAGTCATAAAATGACAGAACCAGTCATAAAAAGATAGGGCCAGTGATAATATGACTAAGCTAGTCATTAATGACAGAACCAGTCATAAAATGACAGGGCCAGTGATAAAATGACTGGGCCTTTCATTAATGACAGGGCCAGTCATTAATGACAGGGCCAGTGATAAAATGACTGGGCCCGTCATTAATGACAGGGCCAGTCATTAATGAAAGGGCCAGTGATAAAATGACTCTGCCAGTCATAAATGGACTTGGCCAGTCATAAAATGACAGAACCAGTCATAAAATGACAGGGCCAGTGATAAAATGACTGGGCTAGTCATTAATGACAGGGCCAGTCATTAATGACAGGGCCAGTGATAAAATGACTGGGCCAGTCATTAATGACAGGGCCAGTCATTAATGACAGGGCCAGTCATTAATGACAGGGCCAGTGATAAAATGACTCTGCCAGTCATAAAATGACTTGGCCAGTCATAAAATGACAGAACCAGTCATAAAATGACAGGGCCAGTGATAAAATGACTGACCCAGTCATTAATGACAGGGCCAGTCATTAATGAAGGGGCCAGTGATAAAAAGAGTGGGCCAGTCATTAATGACAGGGCCAGTCGTTAATGACAGGGCCAGTGATAAAATGACTCTGCTAGTCATAAAATAACTTGGCCAGTCATAAAATGACAGAACCAGTCATAAAATGACAGGGCCAGTGATAAAATGACGGGGCCAGTCATTAATAACAGGGCCAGTCATTAATGACAGGGCCAGTGATAAAATGACTGGGCCAGTCATTAATGACAGGGCCAGTCATTAATGACAGGGCCAGTGATAAAATGACTCTGCTAGTCATAAAATAACTTGGCCAGTCATAAAATAACAGAACCAGTCAAAAAATGACAGGGCCAGTGATAAAATGACGGGGCCAGTCATTAATGACAGGGCCAGTCATTAATGACAGGGCCAGTTATAAAATGACTGGGCCAGTCATTAATGACACGGCCAGTCATTAAGGACAGGGCCAGTGATAAAATGACTCTACCAGTCATAAAATGACTTGGCCAGTCATAAAATGACTTGGCCAGTCATAAAATGACAGAACTAGTCATAAAATGACAGGGCCAGTGATAAAATGATTGGGCACGTCATTAATGACAGGGCCAGTCATTAATGACAGGGCCAGTGATAAAATGACTGGGCCAGTCATTAACGACAGTGCCAGTCATTAAGGACAGGGCCAGTGATAAAATGACTATACCAGTCATAAAATGACTTGGCCAGTCATAAAATGACAGAACCAGTCATAAAATGACAGGGCCAGTGATAAAATGACTGGGCAAGTCATTAATGACAGGGACCAGTCATTAATAACAGGGCCAGTGATAAAATGACTGGGCCCGTCATTAATGACAGGGCCCGTGATAAAATGACTCTGCCAGTCATAAATGGACTTGGCGAGTCATAAAATGACAGAACCAGTCATAAAATGACAGGGCCAGTGATAAAATGACTGGGCCAGTCATGAATGACAGGGCCAGTCATTAATGACAGGGCCAGTGATAAAATGACTGGGCCAGTCATTAACGACAGGGCCAGTCATTAATGACAGGGCCAGTTATATAATGACTCTGCCAGTCATAAAATGACTTGGCCAGTCATAAAATGACAGAACCAGTCATTAAATGACAGGGCCAGTGATAAAATGACTGGCACAGTCATTAATGACAGGGCCAGTCATTAATGACAGGGCCTGTGATAAAATGACTGGGCCAGTCATTAATGACAGGGCCAGTGATGAAATGACTCCTCCAGTCATAAAATAACTTGGCCAGTCATAAAATGACAGAACCAGTCATAAAATGACAGGGCCAGGGATAAAATGACGGGGCCAGTCATTAATGACTTCGCCAGTGATTAATGACAGGGCCAGTGATAAAATGACTTGGCCAGTCATTAATGACAGGGCCAGTCATTAATGACAGGGCCAGTGATAAAATGCCTGGGCCCGTCATGAATGACAGGGCCAGTCATTTATGACAGGGCCAGTGATAAAATGACTCTACCAGTCATAAAATGACTTGGCAAGTCATAAAATGACAGAACCAGTCATAAAAAGATAGGACCAGTGATAATATGACTAAGCCAGTCATTAATGACAGAACCAGTTAAAAATGACAGGGCCAGTGATAAAATGACTGGGCCTTTCATTAATGACAATGCCAGTCATTAATGACAGGGCCAGTGATAAAATGACTGGGCCCGTCATTAATGACAGGGCCAGTCATTAATGACAGGGCCAGTGATAAAATGACTCTGCCAGTCATAAATGGACTTGGCCAGTCATAAAATGACAGAACCAGTCATAAAATGACAGGGCCAGTGATAAAATGACTGGGCCAGTCATTAATGACAGGGCCGGTCATTAATGACAGGGCCAGTGATAAAATGACTGGGCCAGTCATTAATGACAGGGCCAGTCATTAATGACAGGGCCAGTGATAAAATGACTCTGCCAGTCATAAAATGACTTGGCCAGTCATAAAATGACAGAACCAGTCATAAAATGACAGGGCCAGTGATAAAATGACTGGGCCAGTCATTAATGACAGGGCCAGTCATTAATGACAGGGCCAGTGATAAAATGAGTGGGCCAGTCATTAATGACAGGGCCAGTCATTAATGACAGGGCCAGTGATAAAATGACTCTGCTAGTCATAAAATAACTTGCCCAGTCATAAAATGACAGAACCAGTCATAAAATAACAGGGCCAGTGATAAAATGACGGGGCCAGTCATTAATGACAGGGCCAGTCATTAATGACAGGGCCAGTGATAAAATGAGTGGACCAGTCATTAATGACAGGGCAGGTCATTAATGACAGGGCCAGTGATAAAATGACTCTGCTAGTCATAAAATAACTTGGCCAGTCATAAAATGACAGAACCAGTCAAAAAATGACAGGGCCAGTAATAAAATGACGGGGCCAGTCATTAATGACAGGGCCAGTCATTAATGACAGGGCCAGTGATAAAATGACTGGGCCAGTCATTAATGACATGGCCAGTCATTAAGGACAGGGCCAGTGATAAAATGACTCTACCAGTCATAAAATAACTTGGCCAGTCATAAAATGACAGAACCAGTCATAAAATGACAGGGCCAGTGATAAAATGATTGGGCATGTCATTAATGACAGGGCCAGTCATTAATGACAGGGCCAGTGATAAAATGACTGGGCCAGTCATTAACGACAGGGCCAGTCATTAATGACAGGGCCAGTGATAAAATGACTATACCAGTCATAAAATGACTTGGCCAGTCATAAAATGACTGAACCAGTCATAAAATGACAGGGCCAGTGATAAAATGACTGGGCATGTCATTAATGACAGGGCCAGTCATTAATAACTGGGCCAGTGATAAAATGACTGGGCCCGTCATTAATGACAGGGCCCGTGATAAAATGACTCTGCCAGTCATAAATGGACTTGGCGAGTCATAAAATGACAGAACCAGTCATAAAATGACAGGGCCAGTGATAAATTGACTGGGCCAGTCATTAATGACAGGGCCAGTGATAAAATGACTGGGCCAGTCATTAACGACAGGGCCAGTCATTAATGACAAGGCCAGTGATAAAATGACTCTACCAGTCATAAAATGACTTGGCCAGTCATAAAATGACAGAACCAGTCATAAAATGACAGGGCCAGTGATAAAATGACTGGCACAGTCATTAATGACAGGGCCTGTTATAAAATGACTGGGCCAGTCAATAATGACAGGGCCAGTGATAAAATGACTCTGCAAGTGTAAAATAACTTGGCCTGTCATAAAATGACAGAACCAGTCATAAAATGACAGGGCCAGTGATAAAATGACGGGGCCAGTCATTAATGACAGGGCCAGTCATTAATGACAGGGCCAGTGATAAAATGACTGGGCCAGTCATTAATGACAGGGCCAGTGATAAAATGACTGGGCCAGTCATTAATGACAGGGCCAGTCATTAATGACAGGGCCAGTGATAAAATGACTCTACCAGTCATAAAATGACTTGGCCAGTCATAAAATGACAGAACAAGTCATAAAATGACAGGGCCAGTAATAAAATGACTGGGCCAGTCATTAATGACAGGGCCAGTGATAAAATGACTGGGCCAGCCATTAATGACAGGGCCAGTCATTAATGACTGGGCCAGTGATAAAAATGACTCTGCCAGTCATTAATGACAGGGCCAGTGATAAAATGACAGGGACAGTGATAAAATGACTGGGCCAGTCATTAATGCCAGAACCAGTCATTAAATGAAAGGGCCAGTGATAAAATGACTGGGCCAGTGATAAAATGACTTCGCCAGTCATTAATGACAAGCCCAGTGATAAAATGACTTCGCCAGTCATTAATGACAGGGCCAGTCATTAATGACAGGGCCAGTCATTAATGACAGGGCCAGTCATTAATGACAGGGCCAGTCATTAATGACAGGGCCAGTGATAAAATGACTCTGCCAGGCATAAAATGACTTGGCCAGTCATAAAATGACAGAACAAGTCATAAAATGACAGAGCCAGGGATAAAATGACGGGGCCAGTCATTAATGACTTCGCCAGTCATTAATGACAGGGCCAGTCATTAATGACAGGGCCAGTTAGAAAATGACTCTGCCAGTCATAAATTGCCTTGGCAAGTCATAAAATTACTTGGCAAGTCATAAAATGACAGAACCATTTATAAAATGACAGGGCCAGTTATAAAATGACTGGGCCTGTCATAAATGACAGGGCCAGTCATTTATGACAGGGCCAGTGATAAAATGCCTGGGCCCGTCATTAATTACAGGGCCAGTCATTTATGACAGGGCCAGTGATAAAATGACTCTACCAGTCATAAAATGACTTGGCAAGTCATAAAATAACAGAACCAGTCATAAAAAGATAGGACCAGTGATAATATGACTAAGCCAGTCATTAATGACAGAACCAGTTATAAAATGACAGGGCCAGTGATAAAATGACTGGGCCTTTCATTAATGACAGGGCCAGTCATTAATACCAGGGCCAGTGATAAAATGACTGGGCCCGTCATTAATGACAGGGCCAGTCATTAATGACAGGGCCAGTGATAAAATGACTCTGCCAGTCATAAATGGACTTGGCCAGTCATAAAATGACAGAACCAGTCATAAAATGACAGGGCCAGTGATAAAATGACTGGGCCAGTCATTAATGACAGGGCCGGTCATTAATGACAGGGCCAGTGATAAAATGACTGGGCCAGTCATTAATGACAGGGCCAGTCATTAATGACAGGGCCAGTCATTAATGACAGGGCCAGTGACAAAATGACTCTGCCAGTCATAAAATGACTTGGCCAGTCATAAAATGACAGAACCAGTCATAAAATTACAGGGCCAGTGTTAAAATGACTTGGCCAGTCATTAATGACAGAGCCAGTCATTAATGAACCCAGTCATTAATGACAGGGCCTGTCATTAATGACAGGGCCAGTGATAAAATGAGTGGGCCAGTCATTAATGACAGGGCCAGTCATTAATGCCAGGGCCAGTGATAAAATGACTCTGCTAAACATTAAATAACGTGGCCAGTCATAAAATGACAGAACCAGTCATAAAATAACAGGGCCAGTGATAAAATGACGGGGCCAGTCATTAATGACAGGGCCAGTCATTAATGACAGGGCCAGTGATAAAATGACTGGGCCAGTCATTAATGACAGCGGAAGTCATTAATGACAGGGCCAGTGATAAAATGACTCTGCTAGTCATAAAATAACTTGGCCAGTCATAAAATGACAGAACCAGTCAAAAAACGACAGGGCCAGTAATAAAATGACGGGGCCAGTCATTAATGACAGGGCCAGTCATTAATGACAGGGCCAGTGATAAAATGACTGGGCCAGTCATTAATGACATGGCCAGTCATTAAGGACAGGGCCAGTGATAAAATGACTCTACCAGTCATAAAATAACTTGGCCAGTCATAAAATGACAGAACCAGTCATAAAATGACAGGGCCAGTGATAAAATGATTGGGCATGTCATTAATGACAGGGCCAGTCATTAATGACAGGGCCAGTGATAAAATGACTGGGCCAGTCATTAACGACAGGGCCAGTCATTAATGACAGGGCCAGTGATAAAATGACTATACCAGTCATAAAATGACTTGGCCAGTCATAAAATGACAGAACCAGGCATAAAATGACAGGGCCAGTGATAAAATGACTGGGCAAGTCATTAATGACAGGGCCAGTCATTAATAACAGGGCCAGTGATAAAATGATTGGGCCAGTCATTAATGACAGGGCCCGTGATAAAATGACTCTGCCAGTCATAAATGGACTTGGCGAGTCATAAAATGACAGAACCAGTCATAAAATGACAGGGCCAGTGATAAATTGACTGGGCCAGTCATTAATGACAGGGCCAGTCATTAATGACAGGGCCAGTGATAAAATGACTGGGCCAGTCATTAACGACAGGGCCAGTCATTAATGACAGGGCCAGTGATAAAATGACTCTGCCAGTCATAAAATGACTTGGCCAGTCATAAAATGACAGAACCAGTCATAAAATGACAGGGCCAGTGATAAAATGACTGGGCCAGTCATGAATGACAGGGCCAGTCATTAATGACAGGGCCAGTGATAAAATGACTGGGCCAGTCATTAACGACAGGGCCAGTCATTAATGACAGGGCCAGTTATATAATGACTCTGCCAGTCATAAAATGACTTGGCCAGTCATAAAATGACAGAACCAGTCATAAAATGACAGGGCCAGTGATAAAATGACTGGCACAGTCATTAATGACAGGGCCAGTCATTAATGACAGGGCCTGTGATAAAATGACTGGGCCAGTCATTAATGACAGGGCCAGTGATGAAATGACTCCTCCAGTCATAAAATAACTTGGCCAGTCATAAAATGACAGAACCAGTCATAAAATGACAGGGCCAGGGATAAAATGACGGGGCCAGTCATTAATGACTTCGCCAGTGATTAATGACAGGGCCAGTGATAAAATGACTTGGCCAGTCATTAATGACAGGGCCAGTCATTAATGACAGGGCCAGTGATAAAATGCCTGGGCCCGTCATGAATGACAGGGCCAGTCATTTATGACAGGGCCAGTGATAAAATGACTCTACCAGTCATAAAATGACTTGGCAAGTCATAAAATGACAGAACCAGTCATAAAAAGATAGGACCAGTGATAATATGACTAAGCCAGTCATTAATGACAGAACCAGTTAAAAATGACAGGGCCAGTGATAAAATGACTGGGCCTTTCATTAATGACAATGCCAGTCATTAATGACAGGGCCAGTGATAAAATGACTGGGCCCGTCATTAATGACAGGGCCAGTCATTAATGACAGGGCCAGTGATAAAATGACTCTGCCAGTCATAAATGGACTTGGCCAGTCATAAAATGACAGAACCAGTCATAAAATGACAGGGCCAGTGATAAAATGACTGGGCCAGTCATTAATGACAGGGCCGGTCATTAATGACAGGGCCAGTGATAAAATGACTGGGCCAGTCATTAATGACAGGGCCAGTCATTAATGACAGGGCCAGTGATAAAATGACTCTGCCAGTCATAAAATGACTTGGCCAGTCATAAAATGACAGAACCAGTCATAAAATGACAGGGCCAGTGATAAAATGACTGGGCCAGTCATTAATGACAGGGCCAGTCATTAATGACAGGGCCAGTGATAAAATGAGTGGGCCAGTCATTAATGACAGGGCCAGTCATTAATGACAGGGCCAGTGATAAAATGACTCTGCTAGTCATAAAATAACTTGCCCAGTCATAAAATGACAGAACCAGTCATAAAATAACAGGGCCAGTGATAAAATGACGGGGCCAGTCATTAATGACAGGGCCAGTCATTAATGACAGGGCCAGTGATAAAATGAGTGGACCAGTCATTAATGACAGGGCAGGTCATTAATGACAGGGCCAGTGATAAAATGACTCTGCTAGTCATAAAATAACTTGGCCAGTCATAAAATGACAGAACCAGTCAAAAAATGACAGGGCCAGTAATAAAATGACGGGGCCAGTCATTAATGACAGGGCCAGTCATTAATGACAGGGCCAGTGATAAAATGACTGGGCCAGTCATTAATGACATGGCCAGTCATTAAGGACAGGGCCAGTGATAAAATGACTCTACCAGTCATAAAATAACTTGGCCAGTCATAAAATGACAGAACCAGTCATAAAATGACAGGGCCAGTGATAAAATGATTGGGCATGTCATTAATGACAGGGCCAGTCATTAATGACAGGGCCAGTGATAAAATGACTGGGCCAGTCATTAACGACAGGGCCAGTCATTAATGACAGGGCCAGTGATAAAATGACTATACCAGTCATAAAATGACTTGGCCAGTCATAAAATGACTGAACCAGTCATAAAATGACAGGGCCAGTGATAAAATGACTGGGCATGTCATTAATGACAGGGCCAGTCATTAATAACTGGGCCAGTGATAAAATGACTGGGCCCGTCATTAATGACAGGGCCCGTGATAAAATGACTCTGCCAGTCATAAATGGACTTGGCGAGTCATAAAATGACAGAACCAGTCATAAAATGACAGGGCCAGTGATAAATTGACTGGGCCAGTCATTAATGACAGGGCCAGTGATAAAATGACTGGGCCAGTCATTAACGACAGGGCCAGTCATTAATGACAAGGCCAGTGATAAAATGACTCTACCAGTCATAAAATGACTTGGCCAGTCATAAAATGACAGAACCAGTCATAAAATGACAGGGCCAGTGATAAAATGACTGGCACAGTCATTAATGACAGGGCCTGTTATAAAATGACTGGGCCAGTCAATAATGACAGGGCCAGTGATAAAATGACTCTGCAAGTGTAAAATAACTTGGCCTGTCATAAAATGACAGAACCAGTCATAAAATGACAGGGCCAGTGATAAAATGACGGGGCCAGTCATTAATGACAGGGCCAGTCATTAATGACAGGGCCAGTGATAAAATGACTGGGCCAGTCATTAATGACAGGGCCAGTGATAAAATGACTGGGCCAGTCATTAATGACAGGGCCAGTCATTAATGACAGGGCCAGTGATAAAATGACTCTACCAGTCATAAAATGACTTGGCCAGTCATAAAATGACAGAACA
The DNA here is from genome assembly GCA_933228895.1 of Platycnemis pennipes. Taxonomy (NCBI): domain Eukaryota; kingdom Metazoa; phylum Arthropoda; class Insecta; order Odonata; family Platycnemididae; genus Platycnemis; species Platycnemis pennipes. Next base: position 72,743,356 of record OW121846.1, on the reverse strand, counting down.
AGTCATAAAATGACAGGGCCAGTAATAAAATGACTGGGCCAGTCATTAATGACAGGGCCAGTGATAAAATGACTGGGCCAGCCATTAATGACAGGGCCAGTCATTAATGACTGGGCCAGTGATAAAAATGACTCTGCCAGTCATTAATGACAGGGCCAGTGATAAAATGACAGGGACAGTCATAAAATGACTGGGCCAGTCATTAATGCCAGAACCAGTCATTAAATGAAAGGGCCAGTGATAAAATGACTGGGCCAGTGATAAAATGACTTCGCCAGTCATTAATGACAAGCCCAGTGATAAAATGACTTCGCCAGTCATTAATGACAGGGCCAGTCATTAATGACAGGGCCAGTCATTAATGACAGGGCCAGTCATTAATGACAGGGCCAGTCATTAATGACAGGGCCAGTCATTAATGACAGGGCCAGTGATAAAATGACTCTGCCAGGCATAAAATGACTTGGCCAGTCATAAAATGACAGAACAAGTCATAAAATGACAGAGCCAGGGATAAAATGACGGGGCCAGTCATTAATGACTTCGCCAGTCATTAATGACAGGGCCAGTCATTAATGACAGGGCCAGTTAGAAAATGACTCTGCCAGTCATAAATTGCCTTGGCAAGTCATAAAATTACTTGGCAAGTCATAAAATGACAGAACCATTTATAAAATGACAGGGCCAGTTATAAAATGACTGGGCCTGTCATAAATGACAGGGCCAGTCATTTATGACAGGGCCAGTGATAAAATGCCTGGGCCCGTCATTAATTACAGGGCCAGTCATTTATGACAGGGCCAGTGATAAAATGACTCTACCAGTCATAAAATGACTTGGCAAGTCATAAAATAACAGAACCAGTCATAAAAAGATAGGACCAGTGATAATATGACTAAGCCAGTCATTAATGACAGAACCAGTTATAAAATGACAGGGCCAGTGATAAAATGACTGGGCCTTTCTTTAATGACAGGGCCAGTCATTAATACCAGGGCCAGTGATAAAATGACTGGGCCCGTCATTAATGACAGGGCCAGTCATTAATGACAGGGCCAGTGATAAAATGACTCTGCCAGTCATAAATGGACTTGGCCAGTCATAAAATGACAGAACCAGTCATAAAATGACAGGGCCAGTGATAAAATGACTGGGCCAGTCATTAATGACAGGGCCGGTCATTAATGACAGGGCCAGTGATAAAATGACTGGGCCAGTCATTAATGACAGGGCCAGTCATTAATGACAGGGCCAGTCATTAATGACAGGGCCAGTGACAAAATGACTCTGCCAGTCATAAAATGACTTGGCCAGTCATAAAATGACAGAACCAGTCATAAAATTACAGGGCCAGTGTTAAAATGACTTGGCCAGTCATTAATGACAGAGCCAGTCATTAATGAACCCAGTCATTAATGACAGGGCCTGTCATTAATGACAGGGCCAGTGATAAAATGAGTGGGCCAGTCATTAATGACAGGGCCAGTCATTAATGCCAGGGCCAGTGATAAAATGACTCTGCTAAACATTAAATAACGTGGCCAGTCATAAAATGACTGAACCAGTCATAAAATAACAGGGCCAGTGATAAAATGACGGGGCCAGTCATTAATGACAGGGCCAGTCATTAATGACAGGGCCAGTGATAAAATGACTGGGCCAGTCATTAATGACAGCGCAAGTCATTAATGACAGGGCCAGTGATAAAATGACTCTGCTAGTCATAAAATAACTTGGCCAGTCATAAAATGACAGAACCAGTCAAAAAACGACAGGGCCAGTAATAAAATGACGGGGCCAGTCATTAATGACAGGGCCAGTCATTAATGACAGGGCCAGTGATAAAATGACTGGGCCAGTCATTAATGACATGGCCAGTCATTAAGGACAGGGCCAGTGATAAAATGACTCTACCAGTCATAAAATAACTTGGCCAGTCATAAAATGACAGAACCAGTCATAAAATGACAGGGCCAGTGATAAAATGATTGGGCATGTCATTAATGACAGGGCCAGTCATTAATGACAGGGCCAGTGATAAAATGACTGGGCCAGTCATTAACGACAGGGCCAGTCATTAATGACAGGGCCAGTGATAAAATGACTATACCAGTCATAAAATGACTTGGCCAGTCATAAAATGACAGAACCAGGCATAAAATGACAGGGCCAGTGATAAAATGACTGGGCAAGTCATTAATGACAGGGCCAGTCATTAATAACAGGGCCAGTGATAAAATGATTGGGCCAGTCATTAATGACAGGGCCCGTGATAAAATGACTCTGCCAGTCATAAATGGACTTGGCGAGTCATAAAATGACAGAACCAGTCATAAAATGACAGGGCCAGTGATAAATTGACTGGGCCAGTCATTAATGACAGGGCCAGTCATTAATGACAGGGCCAGTGATAAAATGACTGGGCCAGTCATTAACGACAGGGCCAGTCATTAATGACAGGGCCAGTGATAAAATGACTCTGCCAGTCATAAAATGACTTGGCCAGTCATAAAATGACAGAACCAGTCATAAAATGACAGGGCCAGTGATAAAATGACTGGCACAGTCATTAATGACAGGGCCAGTCATTAATGACAGGGCCTGTGATAAAATGACTGGGCCAGTCATTAATGACAGGGCCAGTGATAAAATGACTCTGCAAGTCATAAAATAACTTATCCTGTCATAAAATGACAGAACCAGTCATAAAATGACAGGGCCAGTGATAAAATGACGGGGCCAGTCATTAATGACAGGGCCAGTGATAAAATGACTGGGCCAGTCATTAATGACTGGGCCAGTCATTAATGACAGGGGCAGTGATAAAATGACTCTACCAGTCATAAAATGACTTGGCCAGTCATAAAATGACAGAACAAGTCATAAAATGACAGGGCCAGTGATAAAATGACTGGGCCAGTCATTAATGACAGGGCCAGTCATTAATGACAGGGCCAGTGATAAAATGACTGGGCCAGCCATTAATGACAGGGCCAGTCATTAATGACTGGGCCAGTGATAAAAATGACTCTGCCAGTCATTAATGACAGGGCCAGTGATAAAATGACAGGGCCAGTGATAAAATGACTGGGCCAGTCATTAATGACAGAACCAGTCATTAAATGATAGGGCCAGTGATAAAATGACTGGGCCAGTGATAAAATGACTTCGCCAGTCATTAATGACAGGGCCAGTGATAAAATGACTTCGCCAGTCATTAATGACAGGGCCAGTCATTAATGACAGGGCCAGTCATTAATGACAGGGCCAGTCATTAATGACAGGGCCAGTCATTATTGACAGGGCCAGTGATAAAATGACTCTGCCATGCATAAAATGACTTGGCCAGTCATAAAATGACAGAACAAGTCATAAAATGACAGAGCCAACGATAAAATGACTGGGCCAGTCATTAATGACAGGGCCAGTCATTAATGACAGGGCCAGTGAAAAATGACTCTACCAGTCATAAAATGACATGGCCAGGCATAAAATGACAGAACCAGTCATAAAATGACAGGGCCAGTGATAAAATGACTGGGCCAGTCATTAATGACAGGGCCTGTCATTAATGACAGGGCCAGTGATAAAATGACTTGGCCCGTCATTAATGACAGGGCCAGTCATTAATGACAGGGCCAGTCATTAATGACAGGGCCAGTTAGAAAATGACTCTGCCAGTCATAAAATGACTTGGCAAGTCATAAAATTACTTGGCAAGTCATAAAATGACAGAACCATTTATAAAATGACAGGGCCAGTTATAAAATGACTGGGCCTGTCATTAATGACAGGGCCAGTCATTAATGACAGGGCCAGTGATAAAATGCCTGGGCCCGTCATTAATGACAGGGCCAGTCATTTATGACAGGGCCAGTGATAAAATGACTCTACCAGTCATAAAATGACTTGGCAAGTCATAAAATGACAGAACCAGTCATAAAATGACAGGGCCAGTAATAAAATGACTGGGCCCGTCATTAATGACAGGGCCCGTGATAAAATGACTCTGCCAGTCATAAATGGACTTGGCGAGTCATAAAATGACAGAACCAGTCATAAAATGACAGGGCCAGTGATAAAATGACTGGGCCAGTCATTAATGACAGGGCCAGTCATTAATGACTGGGCCAGTGATAAAATGACTGGGCCAGTCATTAACGACAGGGCCAGTCATTAATGACAGGGCCAGTGATAAAATGACTCTGCCAGTCATAAAATGACTTGGCCAGTCATAAAATGACAGAACCAGTCATAAAATGACAGGGACAGTGATAAAATGACTGGCACAGTCATTAATGACAGGGCCAGTCATTAATGACAGGGCCTGTGATAAAATGACTGGGCCAGTCATTAATGAAAGAGCCAGTGATAAAAAGCCTGGGCCCGTCATTAATGACAGGGCCAGTCATTTATGACAGGGCCAGTGATAAAATGACTCTACCAGTCATAAAATGACTTGGCAAGTCATAAAATGACAGAACCAGTCATAAAAAGATAGGGCCAGTGATAATATGACTAAGCTAGTCATTAATGACAGAACCAGTCATAAAATGACAGGGCCAGTGATAAAATGACTGGGCCTTTCATTAATGACAGGGCCAGTCATTAATGACAGGGCCAGTGATAAAATGACTGGGCCCGTCATTAATGACAGGGCCAGTCATTAATGAAAGGGCCAGTGATAAAATGACTCTGCCAGTCATAAATGGACTTGGCCAGTCATAATATGACAGAACCAGTCATAAAATGACAGGGCCAGTGATAAAATGACTGGGCCTTTCATTAATGACAGGGCCAGTCATTAATGACAGGGCCAGTGATAAAATGACTGGGCCCGTCATTAATGACAGGGCCAGTCATTAATGACAGGGCCAGTGATAAAATGACTCTGCCAGTCATAAATGGACTTGGCCAGTCATAAAATGACAGAACCAGTCATAAAATGACAGGGCCAGTGATAAAATGACTGGGCCAGTCATTAATGACAGGGCCGGTCATTAATGACAGGGCCAGTGATAAAATGACTGGGCCAGTCATTAATGACAGGGCCAGTCATTAATGACAGGGCCAGTCATTAATGACAGGGCCAGTGATAAAATGACTCTGCCAGTCATAAAATGACTTGGCCAGTCATAAAATGACAGAACCAGTCATAAAATGACAGGGCCAGTGATAAAATGATTGGGCATGTCATTAATGACAGGGCCAGTCATTAATGACAGGGCCAGTGATAAAATGACTGGGCCAGTCATTAACGACAGGGCCAGTCATTAATGACAGGGCCAGTGATAAAATGACTATACCAGTCATAAAATGACTTGGCCAGTCATAAAATGACAGAACCAGGCATAAAATGACAGGGCCAGTGATAAAATGACTGGGCAAGTCATTAATGACAGGGCCAGTCATTAATAACAGGGCCAGTGATAAAATGACTGGGCCAGTCATTAATGACAGAGCCAGTGATAAAATGCCTGGGCCCGTCATTAATGACAGGGCCAGTCATTTATGACAGGGCCAGTGCTAAAATGACTCTACCAGTCATAAAATGACTTGGCAAGTCATAAAATGACAGAACCAGTCATAAAAAGCTGGGCCAGTGATAATATGACTAAGCTAGTCATTAATGACAGAACCAGTCATAAAATGACAGGGCCAGTGATAAAATGACTGGGCCTTTCATTAATGACAGGGCCAGTCATTAATGACAGGGCCAGTGATAAAATGACTGGGCCCGTCATTAATGACAGGGCCAGTCATTAATGAAAGGGCCAGTGATAAAATGACTCTGCCAGTCATAAATGGACTTGGCCAGTCATAAAATGACAGAACCAGTCATAAAATGACAGGGCCAGTGATAAAATGACTGGGCTAGTCATTAATGACAGGGCCAGTCATTAATGACAGGGCCAGTGATAAAATGACTGGGCCAGTCATTAATGACAGGGCCAGTCATTAATGACAGGGCCAGTGATACAATGATTCTGCCAGTCATAAAATGACTTGGCCAGTCATAAAATGACAGAACCAGTCATAAAATGACAGGGCCAGTGATAAAATGACTGGGCTAGTCATTAATGACAGGGCCAGTCATTAATGACAGGGCCAGTGATAAAATGACTGGGCCAGTCATTAATGACAGGGCCAGTCATTAATGACAGGGCCAGTCATTAATGACAGGGCCAGTGATACAATGATTCTGCCAGTCATAAAATGACTTGGCCAGTCATAAAATGACAGAACCAGTCATAAAATGACAGGGCCAGTGATAAAATGACTGACCCAGTCATTAATGACAGGGCCAGTCATTAATGAAGGGGCCAGTGATAAAAAGAGTGGGCCAGTCATTAATGACAGGGCCAGTCGTTAATGACAGGGCCAGTGATAAAATGACTCTGCTAGTCATAAAATAACTTGGCCAGTCATAAAATGACAGAACCAGTCATAAAATGACAGGGCCAGTGATAAAATGACGGGGCCAGTCATTAATAACAGGGCCAGTCATTAATGACAGGGCCAGTGATAAAATGACTGGGCCAGTCATTAATGACAGGGCCAGTCATTAATGACAGGGCCAGTGATAAAATGACTCTGCTAGTCATAAAATAACTTGGCCAGTCATAAAATAACAGAACCAGTCAAAAAATGACAGGGCCAGTGATAAAATGACGGGGCCAGTCATTAATGACAGGGCCAGTCATTAATGACAGGGCCAGTTATAAAATGACTGGGCCAGTCATTAATGACACGGCCAGTCATTAAGGACAGGGCCAGTGATAAAATGACTCTACCAGTCATAAAATGACTTGGCCAGTCATAAAATGACTTGGCCAGTCATAAAATGACAGAACTAGTCATAAAATGACAGGGCCAGTGATAAAATGATTGGGCACGTCATTAATGACAGGGCCAGTCATTAATGACAGGGCCAGTGATAAAATGACTGGGCCAGTCATTAACGACAGTGCCAGTCATTAAGGACAGGGCCAGTGATAAAATGACTATACCAGTCATAAAATGACTTGGCCAGTCATAAAATGACAGAACCAGTCATAAAATGACAGGGCCAGTGATAAAATGACTGGGCAAGTCATTAATGACAGGGCCAGTCATTAATAACAGGGCCAGTGATAAAATGACTGGGCCCGTCATTAATGACAGGGCCCGTGATAAAATGACTCTGCTAAACATTAAATAACGTGGCCAGTCATAAAATGACAGAACCAGTCATAAAATAACAGGGCCAGTGATAAAATGACGGGGCCAGTCATTAATGACAGGGCCAGTCATTAATGACAGGGCCAGTGATAAAATGACTGGGCCAGTCATTAATGACAGCGCAAGTCATTAATGACAGGGCCAGTGATAAAATGACTCTGCTAGTCATAAAATAACTTGGCCAGTCATAAAATGACAGAACCAGTCAAAAAACGACAGGGCCAGTAATAAAATGACGGGGCCAGTCATTAATGACAGGGCCAGTCATTAATGACAGGGCCAGTGATAAAATGACTGGGCCAGTCATTAATGACATGGCCAGTCATTAAGGACAGGGCCAGTGATAAAATGACTCTACCAGTCATAAAATAACTTGGCCAGTCATAAAATGACAGAACCAGTCATAAAATGACAGGGCCAGTGATAAAATGATTGGGCATGTCATTAATGACAGGGCCAGTCATTAATGACAGGGCCAGTGATAAAATGACTGGGCCAGTCATTAACGACAGGGCCAGTCATTAATGACAGGGCCAGTGATAAAATGACTATACCAGTCATAAAATGACTTGGCCAGTCATAAAATGACAGAACCAGGCATAAAATGACAGGGCCAGTGATAAAATGACTGGGCAAGTCATTAATGACAGGGCCAGTCATTAATAACAGGGCCAGTGATAAAATGATTGGGCCAGTCATTAATGACAGGGCCCGTGATAAAATGACTCTGCCAGTCATAAATGGACTTGGCGAGTCATAAAATGACAGAACCAGTCATAAAATGACAGGGCCAGTGATAAATTGACTGGGCCAGTCATTAATGACAGGGCCAGTCATTAATGACAGGGCCAGTGATAAAATGACTGGGCCAGTCATTAACGACAGGGCCAGTCATTAATGACAGGGCCAGTGATAAAATGACTCTGCCAGTCATAAAATGACTTGGCCAGTCATAAAATGACAGAACCAGTCATAAAATGACAGGGCCAGTGATAAAATGACTGGCACAGTCATTAATGACAGGGCCAGTCATTAATGACAGGGCCTGTGATAAAATGACTGGGCCAGTCATTAATGACAGGGCCAGTGATAAAATGACTCTGCAAGTCATAAAATAACTTATCCTGTCATAAAATGACAGAACCAGTCATAAAATGACAGGGCCAGTGATAAAATGACGGGGCCAGTCATTAATGACAGGGCCAGTGATAAAATGACTGGGCCAGTCATTAATGACTGGGCCAGTCATTAATGACAGGGGCAGTGATAAAATGACTCTACCAGTCATAAAATGACTTGGCCAGTCATAAAATGACAGAACAAGTCATAAAATGACAGGGCCAGTGATAAAATGACTGGGCCAGTCATTAATGACAGGGCCAGTCATTAATGACAGGGCCAGTGATAAAATGACTGGGCCAGCCATTAATGACAGGGCCAGTCATTAATGACTGGGCCAGTGATAAAAATGACTCTGCCAGTCATTAATGACAGGGCCAGTGATAAAATGACAGGGCCAGTGATAAAATGACTGGGCCAGTCATTAATGACAGAACCAGTCATTAAATGATAGGGCCAGTGATAAAATGACTGGGCCAGTGATAAAATGACTTCGCCAGTCATTAATGACAGGGCCAGTGATAAAATGACTTCGCCAGTCATTAATGACAGGGCCAGTCATTAATGACAGGGCCAGTCATTAATGACAGGGCCAGTCATTAATGACAGGGCCAGTCATTATTGACAGGGCCAGTGATAAAATGACTCTGCCATGCATAAAATGACTTGGCCAGTCATAAAATGACAGAACAAGTCATAAAATGACAGAGCCAACGATAAAATGACTGGGCCAGTCATTAATGACAGGGCCAGTCATTAATGACAGGGCCAGTGAAAAATGACTCTACCAGTCATAAAATGACATGGCCAGGCATAAAATGACAGAACCAGTCATAAAATGACAGGGCCAGTGATAAAATGACTGGGCCAGTCATTAATGACAGGGCCTGTCATTAATGACAGGGCCAGTGATAAAATGACTTGGCCCGTCATTAATGACAGGGCCAGTCATTAATGACAGGGCCAGTCATTAATGACAGGGCCAGTTAGAAAATGACTCTGCCAGTCATAAAATGACTTGGCAAGTCATAAAATTACTTGGCAAGTCATAAAATGACAGAACCATTTATAAAATGACAGGGCCAGTTATAAAATGACTGGGCCTGTCATTAATGACAGGGCCAGTCATTAATGACAGGGCCAGTGATAAAATGCCTGGGCCCGTCATTAATGACAGGGCCAGTCATTTATGACAGGGCCAGTGATAAAATGACTCTACCAGTCATAAAATGACTTGGCAAGTCATAAAATGACAGAACCAGTCATAAAATGACAGGGCCAGTAATAAAATGACTGGGCCCGTCATTAATGACAGGGCCCGTGATAAAATGACTCTGCCAGTCATAAATGGACTTGGCGAGTCATAAAATGACAGAACCAGTCATAAAATGACAGGGCCAGTGATAAAATGACTGGGCCAGTCATTAATGACAGGGCCAGTCATTAATGACTGGGCCAGTGATAAAATGACTGGGCCAGTCATTAACGACAGGGCCAGTCATTAATGACAGGGCCAGTGATAAAATGACTCTGCCAGTCATAAAATGACTTGGCCAGTCATAAAATGACAGAACCAGTCATAAAATGACAGGGACAGTGATAAAATGACTGGCACAGTCATTAATGACAGGGCCAGTCATTAATGACAGGGCCTGTGATAAAATGACTGGGCCAGTCATTAATGAAAGAGCCAGTGATAAAAAGCCTGGGCCCGTCATTAATGACAGGGCCAGTCATTTATGACAGGGCCAGTGATAAAATGACTCTACCAGTCATAAAATGACTTGGCAAGTCATAAAATGACAGAACCAGTCATAAAAAGATAGGGCCAGTGATAATATGACTAAGCTAGTCATTAATGACAGAACCAGTCATAAAATGACAGGGCCAGTGATAAAATGACTGGGCCTTTCATTAATGACAGGGCCAGTCATTAATGACAGGGCCAGTGATAAAATGACTGGGCCCGTCATTAATGACAGGGCCAGTCATTAATGAAAGGGCCAGTGATAAAATGACTCTGCCAGTCATAAATGGACTTGGCCAGTCATAATATGACAGAACCAGTCATAAAATGACAGGGCCAGTGATAAAATGACTGGGCCTTTCATTAATGACAGGGCCAGTCATTAATGACAGGGCCAGTGATAAAATGACTGGGCCCGTCATTAATGACAGGGCCAGTCATTAATGACAGGGCCAGTGATAAAATGACTCTGCCAGTCATAAATGGACTTGGCCAGTCATAAAATGACAGAACCAGTCATAAAATGACAGGGCCAGTGATAAAATGACTGGGCCAGTCATTAATGACAGGGCCGGTCATTAATGACAGGGCCAGTGATAAAATGACTGGGCCAGTCATTAATGACAGGGCCAGTCATTAATGACAGGGCCAGTCATTAATGACAGGGCCAGTGATAAAATGACTCTGCCAGTCATAAAATGACTTGGCCAGTCATAAAATGACAGAACCAGTCATAAAATGACAGGGCCAGTGATAAAATGATTGGGCATGTCATTAATGACAGGGCCAGTCATTAATGACAGGGCCAGTGATAAAATGACTGGGCCAGTCATTAACGACAGGGCCAGTCATTAATGACAGGGCCAGTGATAAAATGACTATACCAGTCATAAAATGACTTGGCCAGTCATAAAATGACAGAACCAGGCATAAAATGACAGGGCCAGTGATAAAATGACTGGGCAAGTCATTAATGACAGGGCCAGTCATTAATAACAGGGCCAGTGATAAAATGACTGGGCCAGTCATTAATGACAGAGCCAGTGATAAAATGCCTGGGCCCGTCATTAATGACAGGGCCAGTCATTTATGACAGGGCCAGTGCTAAAATGACTCTACCAGTCATAAAATGACTTGGCAAGTCATAAAATGACAGAACCAGTCATAAAAAGATAGGGCCAGTGATAATATGACTAAGCTAGTCATTAATGACAGAACCAGTCATAAAATGACAGGGCCAGTGATAAAATGACTGGGCCTTTCATTAATGACAGGGCCAGTCATTAATGACAGGGCCAGTGATAAAATGACTGGGCCCGTCATTAATGACAGGGCCAGTCATTAATGAAAGGGCCAGTGATAAAATGACTCTGCCAGTCATAAATGGACTTGGCCAGTCATAAAATGACAGAACCAGTCATAAAATGACAGGGCCAGTGATAAAATGACTGGGCTAGTCATTAATGACAGGGCCAGTCATTAATGACAGGGCCAGTGATAAAATGACTGGGCCAGTCATTAATGACAGGGCCAGTCATTAATGACAGGGCCAGTGATACAATGATTCTGCCAGTCATAAAATGACTTGGCCAGTCATAAAATGACAGAACCAGTCATAAAATGACAGGGCCAGTGATAAAATGACTGGGCTAGTCATTAATGACAGGGCCAGTCATTAATGACAGGGCCAGTGATAAAATGACTGGGCCAGTCATTAATGACAGGGCCAGTCATTAATGACAGGGCCAGTCATTAATGACAGGGCCAGTGATACAATGATTCTGCCAGTCATAAAATGACTTGGCCAGTCATAAAATGACAGAACCAGTCATAAAATGACAGGGCCAGTGATAAAATGACTGACCCAGTCATTAATGACAGGGCCAGTCATTAATGAAGGGGCCAGTGATAAAAAGAGTGGGCCAGTCATTAATGACAGGGCCAGTCGTTAATGACAGGGCCAGTGATAAAATGACTCTGCTAGTCATAAAATAACTTGGCCAGTCATAAAATGACAGAACCAGTCATAAAATGACAGGGCCAGTGATAAAATGACGGGGCCAGTCATGAATAACAGGGCCAGTCATTAATGACAGGGCCAGTGATAAAATGACTGGGCCAGTCATTAATGACAGGGCCAGTCATTAATGACAGGGCCAGTGATAAAATGACTCTGCTAGTCATAAAATAACTTGGCCAGTCATAAAATAACAGAACCAGTCAAAAAATGACAGGGCCAGTGATAAAATGACGGGGCCAGTCATTAATGACAGGGCCAGTCATTAATGACAGGGCCAGTTATAAAATGACTGGGCCAGTCATTAATGACACGGCCAGTCATTAAGGACAGGGCCAGTGATAAAATGACTCTACCAGTCATAAAATGACTTGGCCAGTCATAAAATGACTTGGCCAGTCATAAAATGACAGAACTAGTCATAAAATGACAGGGCCAGTGATAAAATGATTGGGCACGTCATTAATGACAGGGCCAGTCATTAATGACAGGGACAGTGATAAAATGACTGGGCCAGTCATTAACGACAGTGCCAGTCATTAAGGACAGGGCCAGTGATAAAATGACTATACCAGTCATAAAATGACTTGGCCAGTCATAAAATGACAGAACCAGTCATAAAATGACAGGGCCAGTGATAAAATGACTGGGCAAGTCATTAATGACAGGGCCAGTCATTAATAACAGGGCCAGTGATAAAATGACTGGGCCCGTCATTAATGACAGGGCCCGTGATAAAATGACTCTGCCAGTCATAAATGGACTTGGCGAGTCATAAAATGACAGAACCAGTCATAAAATGACAGGGCCAGTGATAAAATGACTGGGCCAGTCATGAATGACAGGGCCAGTCATTAATGACAGGGCCAGTGATAAAATGACTGGGCCAGTCATTAACGACAGGGCCAGTCATTAATGACAGGGCCAGTTATATAATGACTCTGCCAGTCATAAAATGACTTGGCCAGTCATAAAATGACAGAACCAGTCATAAAATGACAGGGCCAGTGATAAAATGACTGGCACAGTCATTAATGACAGGGCCAGTCATTAATGACAGGGCCTGTGATAAAATGACTGGGCCAGTCATTAATGACAGGGCCAGTGATGAAATGACTCCTCCAGTCATAAAATAACTTGGCCAGTCATAAAATGACAGAACCAGTCATAAAATGACAGGGCCAGGGATAAAATGACGGGGCCAGTCATTAATGACTTCGCCAGTGATTAATGACAGGGCCAGTGATAAAATGACTTGGCCAGTCATTAATGACAGGGCCAGTCATTAATGACAGGGCCAGTGATAAAATGCCTGGGCCCGTCATGAATGACAGGGCCAGTCATTTATGACAGGGCCAGTGATAAAATGACTCTACCAGTCATAAAATGACTTGGCAAGTCATAAAATGACAGAACCAGTCATAAAAAGATAGGACCAGTGATAATATGACTAAGCCAGTCATTAATGACAGAACCAGTTAAAAATGACAGGGCCAGTGATAAAATGACTGGGCCTTTCATTAATGACAATGCCAGTCATTAATGACAGGGCCAGTGATAAAATGACTGGGCCCGTCATTAATGACAGGGCCAGTCATTAATGACAGGGCCAGTGATAAAATGACTCTGCCAGTCATAAATGGACTTGGCCAGTCATAAAATGACAGAACCAGTCATAAAATGACAGGGCCAGTGATAAAATGACTGGGCCAGTCATTAATGACAGGGCCGGTCATTAATGACAGGGCCAGTGATAAAATGACTGGGCCAGTCATTAATGACAGGGCCAGTCATTAATGACAGGGCCAGTGATAAAATGACTCTGCCAGTCATAAAATGACTTGGCCAGTCATAAAATGACAGAACCAGTCATAAAATGACAGGGCCAGTGATAAAATGAGTGGGCCAGTCATTAATGACAGGGCCAGTCATTAATGACAGGGCCAGTGATAAAATGACTCTGCTAGTCATAAAATAACTTGCCCAGTCATAAAATGACAGAACCAGTCATAAAATAACAGGGCCAGTGATAAAATGACGGGGCCAGTCATTAATGACAGGGCCAGTCATTAATGACAGGGCCAGTGATAAAATGAGTGGACCAGTCATTAATGACAGGGCAGGTCATTAATGACAGGGCCAGTGATAAAATGACTCTGCTAGTCATAAAATAACTTGGCCAGTCATAAAATGAAAGAACCAGTCAAAAAATGACAGGGCCAGTAATAAAATGACGGGGCCAGTCATTAATGACAGGGCCAGTCATTAATGACAGGGCCAGTGATAAAATGACTGGGCCAGTCATTAATGACATGCCCAGTCATTAAGGACAGGGCCAGTGATAAAATGACTCTACCAGTCATAAAATAACTTGGCCAGTCATAAAATGACAGAACCAGTCATAAAATGACAGGGCCAGTGATAAAATGATTGGGCATGTCATTAATGACAGGGCCAGTCATTAATGACAGGGCCAGTGATAAAATGACTGGGCCAGTCATTAACGACAGGGCCAGTCATTAATGACAGGGCCAGTGATAAAATGACTATACCAGTCATAAAATGACTTGGCCAGTCATAAAATGACTGAACCAGTCATAAAATGACAGGGCCAGTGATAAAATGACTGGGCATGTCATTAATGACAGGGCCAGTCATTAATAACTGGGCCAGTGATAAAATGACTGGGCCCGTCATTAATGACAGGGCCCGTGATAAAATGACTCTGCCAGTCATAAATGGACTTGGCGAGTCATAAAATGACAGAACCAGTCATAAAATGACAGGGCCAGTGATAAATTGACTGGGCCAGTCATTAATGACAGGGCCAGTGATAAAATGACTGGGCCAGTCATTAACGACAGGGCCAGTCATTAATGACAAGGCCAGTGATAAAATGACTCTACCAGTCATAAAATGACTTGGCCAGTCATAAAATGACAGAACCAGTCATAAAATGACAGGGCCAGTGATAAAATGACTGGCACAGTCATTAATGACAGGGCCTGTTATAAAATGACTGGGCCAGTCAATAATGACAGGGCCAGTGATAAAATGACTCTGCAAGTGTAAAATAACTTGGCCTGTCATAAAATGACAGAACCAGTCATAAAATGACAGGGCCAGTGATAAAATGACGGGGCCAGTCATTAATGACAGGGCCAGTCATTAATGACAGGGCCAGTGATAAAATGACTGGGCCAGTCATTAATGACAGGGCCAGTGATAAAATGACTGGGCCAGTCATTAATGACAGGGCCAGTCATTAATGACAGGGCCAGTGATAAAATGACTCTACCAGTCATAAAATGACTTGGCCAGTCATAAAATGACAGAACAAGTCATAAAATGACAGGGCCAGTAATAAAATGACTGGGCCAGTCATTAATGACAGGGCCAGTGATAAAATGACTGGGCCAGCCATTAATGACAGGGCCAGTCATTAATGACTGGGCCAGTGATAAAAATGACTCTGCCAGTCATTAATGACAGGGCCAGTGATAAAATGACAGGGACAGTGATAAAATGACTGGGCCAGTCATTAATGCCAGAACCAGTCATTAAATGAAAGGGCCAGTGATAAAATGACTGGGCCAATGATAAAATGACTTCGCCAGTCATTAATGACAAGCCCAGTGATAAAATGACTTCGCCAGTCATTAATGACAGGGCCAGTGATAAAATGACTCTGCCAGGCATAAAATGACTTGGCCAGTCATAAAATGACAGAACAAGTCATAAAATGACAGAGCCAGGGATAAAATGACGGGGCCAGTCATTAATGACTTCGCCAGTCATTAATGACAGGGCCAGTCATTAATGACAGGGCCAGTTAGAAAATGACTCTGCCAGTCATAAATTGCCTTGGCAAGTCATAAAATTACTTGGCAAGTCATAAAATGACAGAACCATTTATAAAATGACAGGGCCAGTTATAAAATGACTGGGCCTGTCATTAATGACAGGGCCAGTCATTTATGACAGGGCCAGTGATAAAATGCCTGGGCCCGTCATTAATTACAGGGCCAGTCATTTATGACAGGGCCAGTGATAAAATGACTCTACCAGTCATAAAATGACTTGGCAAGTCATAAAATAACAGAACCAGTCATAAAAAGATAGGACCAGTGATAATATGACTAAGCCAGTCATTAATGACAGAACCAGTTATAAAATGACAGGGCCAGTGATAAAATGACTGGGCCTTTCATTAATGACAGGGCCAGTCATTAATGACAGGGCCAGTGATAAAATGACTGGGCCCGTCATTAATGACAGGGCCAGTCATTAATGACAGGGCCAGTGATAAAATGACTCTGCCAGTCATAAATGGACTTGGCCAGTCATAAAATGACAGAACCAGTCATAAAATGACAGGGCCAGTGATAAAATGACTGGGCCAGTCATTAATGACAGGGCCGGTCATTAATGACAGGGCCAGTGATAAAATGACTGGGCCAGTCATTAATGACAGGGCCAGTCATTAATGACAGGGCCAGTCATTAATGACAGGGCCAGTGACAAAATGACTCTGCCAGTCATAAAATGACTTGGCCAGTCATAAAATGACAGAACCAGTCATAAAATTACAGGGCCAGTGTTAAAATGACTTGGCCAGTCATTAATGACAGAGCCAGTCATTAATGAACCCAGTCATTAATGACAGGGCCTGTCATTAATGACAGGGCCAGTGATAAAATGAGTGGGCCAGTCATTAATGACAGGGCCAGTCATTAATGCCAGGGCCAGTGATAAAATGACTCTGCTAAACATTAAATAACTTGGCCAGTCATAAAATGACAGAACCAGTCATAAAATAACAGGGCCAGTGATAAAATGACGGGGCCAGTCATTAATGACAGGGCCAGTCATTAATGACAGGGCCAGTGATAAAATGACTGGGCCAGTCATTAATGACAGCGCAAGTCATTAATGACAGGGCCAGTGATAAAATGACTCTGCTAGTCATAAAATAACTTGGCCAGTCATAAAATGACAGAACCAGTCAAAAAATGACAGGGCCAGTAATAAAATGACGGGGCCAGTCATTAATGACAGGGCCAGTCATTAATGACAGGGCCAGTGATAAAATGACTGGGCCAGTCATTAATGACATGGCCAGTCATTAAGGACAGGGCCAGTGATAAAATGACTCTACCAGTCATAAAATAACTTGGCCAGTCATAAAATGACAGAACCAGTCATAAAATGACAGGGCCAGTGATAAAATGATTGGGCATGTCATTAATGACAGGGCCAGTCATTAATGACAGGGCCAGTGATAAAATGACTGGGCCAGTCATTAACGACAGGGCCAGTCATTAATGACAGGGCCAGTGATAAAATGACTATACCAGTCATAAAATGACTTGGCCAGTCATAAAATGACAGAACCAGGCATAAAATGACAGGGCCAGTGATAAAATGACTGGGCAAGTCATTAATGACAGGGCCAGTCATTAATAACAGGGCCAGTGATAAAATGATTGGGCCAGTCATTAATGACAGGGCCCGTGATAAAATGACTCTGCCAGTCATAAATGGACTTGGCGAGTCATAAAATGACAGAACCAGTCATAAAATGACAGGGCCAGTGATAAATTGACTGGGCCAGTCATTAATGACAGGGCCAGTCATTAATGACAGGGCCAGTGATAAAATGACTGGGCCAGTCATTAACGACAGGGCCAGTCATTAATGACAGGGCCAGTGATAAAATGACTCTGCCAGTCATAAAATGACTTGGCCAGTCATAAAATGACAGAACCAGTCATAAAATGACAGGGCCAGTGATAAAATGACTGGCACAGTCATTAATGACAGGGCCAGTCATTAATGACAGGGCCTGTGATAAAATGACTGGGCCAGTCATTAATGACAGGGCCAGTGATAAAATGACTCTGCAAGTCATAAAATAACTTATCCTGTCATAAAATGACAGAACCAGTCATAAAATGACAGGGCCAGTGATAAAATGACGGGGCCAGTCATTAATGACAGGGCCAGTGATAAAATGACTGGGCCAGTCATTAATGACTGGGCCAGTCATTAATGACAGGGGCAGTGATAAAATGACTCTACCAGTCATAAAATGACTTGGCCAGTCATAAAATGACAGAACAAGTCATAAAATGACAGGGCCAGTGATAAAATGACTGGGCCAGTCATTAATGACAGGGCCAGTCATTAATGACAGGGCCAGTGATAAAATGACTGGGCCAGCCATTAATGACAGGGCCAGTCATTAATGACTGGGCCAGTGATAAAAATGACTCTGCCAGTCATTAATGACAGGGCCAGTGATAAAATGACAGGGCCAGTGATAAAATGACTGGGCCAGTCATTAATGACAGAACCAGTCATTAAATGATAGGGCCAGTGATAAAATGACTGGGCCAGTGATAAAATGACTTCGCCAGTCATTAATGACAGGGCCAGTGATAAAATGACTTCGCCAGTCATTAATGACAGGGCCAGTCATTAATGACAGGGCCAGTCATTAATGACAGGGCCAGTCATTAATGACAGGGCCAGTCATTATTGACAGGGCCAGTGATAAAATGACTCTGCCATGCATAAAATGACTTGGCCAGTCATAAAATGACAGAACAAGTCATAAAATGACAGAGCCAACGATAAAATGACTGGGCCAGTCATTAATGACAGGGCCAGTCATTAATGACAGGGCCAGTAATAAAATGACTCTGCCAGTCATAAAATGACTTGGCAAGTCATAAAATTACTTGGCAAGTCATAAAATGACAGAACCATTCATAAAATGACAGGACCAGTTATAAAATGACTGGGCCTGTAATAATGACAGGGCCAGTCATTAATGACAGGGCCAGTGATAAAATGCCTGGGCCCGTCATTAATGACAGGGTCAGTCATTTACGACAGGGCCAGTGATAAAATGACTCTACCAGTCATAAAATGACTAAGCCAGTCATTAATGACAGAACCAGTCATAAAATGACAGGGCCAGTGATAAAATGACTGGGCCAGTCATTAATGACAGGTCCAGTCATTAATGACAGGGCCAGTGATAAAATGACTGGGCCCGTCATTAATGACAGGGCCAGTCATTTATGACAGGGCCAGTGATAAAATGACTCTGCCAGCCATAAATGGACTTGGCCAGTCATAAAATGACAGAACCAGTCATTAATGACAGGGCAAGTGATAAAATGACTCTGCCAGTCATAAAATGACAGAACCAGTCATAAAATGACAGGGCCAGTGATAAAATGACTGACCCAGTCATTAATGACAGGGCCAGTCATTAATGACAGGGCCAGTGATAAAATGAGTGTGCCAGTCATTAATGACAGGGCCAGTCATTAATGACAGGGCCAGTGATAAAATGACTCTGCTAGTCATAAAATAACTTGGCCAGTCATAAAATGACAGAACCAGTCATAAAATGACAGGGCCAGTGATAAAATGACGGGGCCAGTCATTAATGACAGGGCCAGTCATTAATGACAGGGCCAGAGATAAAATGACTGGGCCAGTCATTAATGACAGGGCCAGTCATTAATGACATGCCAGTGAAAAATGACTCTACCAGTCATAAAATGACATGGCCAGGCATAAAATGACAGAACCAGTCATAAAATGACAGGGCCAGTGATAAAATGACTGGGCCAGTCATTAATGACAGGGCCTGTCATTAATGACAGGGCCAGTGATAAAATGACTTGGCCCGTCATTAATGACAGGGCCAGTCATTAATGACAGGGCCAGTCATTAATGACAGGGCCAGTTAGAAAATGACTCTGCCAGTCATAAAATGACTTGGCAAGTCATAAAATTACTTGGCAAGTCATAAAATGACAGAACCATTTATAAAATGACAGGGCCAGTTATAAAATGACTGGGCCTGTCATTAATGACAGGGCCAGTCATTAATGACAGGGCCAGTGATAAAATGCCTGGGCCCGTCATTAATGACAGGGCCAGTCATTTATGACAGGGCCAGTGATAAAATGACTCTACCAGTCATAAAATGACTTGGCAAGTCATAAAATGACAGAACCAGTCATAAAATGACAGGGCCAGTAATAAAATGACTGGGCCCGTCATTAATGACAGGGCCCGTGATAAAATGACTCTGCCAGTCATAAATGGACTTGGCGAGTCATAAAATGACAGAACCAGTCATAAAATGACAGGGCCAGTGATAAAATGACTGGGCCAGTCATTAATGACAGGGCCAGTCATTAATGACAGGGCCAGTGATAAAATGACTGGGCCAGTCATTAACGACAGGGCCAGTCATTAATGACAGGGCCAGTGATAAAATGACTCTGCCAGTCATAAAATGACTTGGCCAGTCATAAAATGACAGAACCAGTCATAAAATGACAGGGACAGTGATAAAATGACTGGCACAGTCATTAATGACAGGGCCAGTCATTAATGACAGGGCCTGTGATAAAATGACTGGGCCAGTCATTAATGACAGAGCCAGTGATAAAAAGCCTGGGCCCGTCATTAATGACAGGGCCAGTCATTTATGACAGGGCCAGTGATAAAATGACTCTACCAGTCATAAAATGACTTGGCAAGTCATAAAATGACAGAACCAGTCATAAAAAGATAGGGCCAGTGATAATATGACTAAGCTAGTCATTAATGACAGAACCAGTCATAAAATGACAGGGCCAGTGATAAAATGACTGGGCCTTTCATTAATGACAGGGCCAGTCATTAATGACAGGGCCAGTGATAAAATGACTGGGCCCGTCATTAATGACAGGGCCAGTCATTAATGAAAGGGCCAGTGATAAAATGACTCTGCCAGTCATAAATGGACTTGGCCAGTCATAATATGACAGAACCAGTCATAAAATGACAGGGCCAGTGATAAAATGACTGGGCCTTTCATTAATGACAGGGCCAGTCATTAATGACAGGGCCAGTGATAAAATGACTGGGCCCGTCATTAATGACAGGGCCAGTCATTAATGACAGGGCCAGTGATAAAATGACTCTGCCAGTCATAAATGGACTTGGCCAGTCATAAAATGACAGGAACCAGTCATAAAATGACAGGGCCAGTGATAAAATGACTGGGCCAGTCATTAATGACAGGGCCGGTCATTAATGACAGGGCCAGTGATAAAATGACTGGGCCAGTCATTAATGACAGGGCCAGTCATTAATGACAGGGCCAGTCATTAATGACAGGGCCAGTGATAAAATGACTCTGCCAGTCATAAAATGACTTGGCCAGTCATAAAATGACAGAACCAGTCATAAAATTACAGGGCCAGTGTTAAAATGACTTGGCCAGTCAATAATGACAGAGCCAGTCATTAATGAACCCAGTCATTAATGACAGAGCCTGTCATTAATGACAGGGCCAGTGATAAAATGAGTGGGCCAGTCATTAATGACAGGGCCAGTCATTAATGCCAGGGCCAGTGATAAAATGACTCTGCTAATCATTAAATAACTTGGCCAGTCATAAAATGACAGAACCAGTCATAAAATAACAGGGCCAGAGATAAAATGACGGGGCCAGTCATTAATGACAGGGCCAGTCATTAATGACAGGGCCAGTGATAAAATGACTGGGCCAGTCATTAATGACAGCGCAAGTCATTAATGACAGGGCCAGTGATAAAATGACTCTGCTAGTCATAAAATAACTTGGCCAGTCATAAAATGACAGAACCAGTCAAAAAATGACAGGGCCAGTAATAAAATGACGGGGCCAGTCATTAATGACAGGGCCAGTCATTAATGACAGGGCCAGTGATAAAATGACTGGGCCAGTCATTAATGACATGGCCAGTCATTAAGGACAGGGCCAGTGATAAAATGACTCTACCAGTCATAAAATAACTTGGCCAGTCATAAAATGACAGAACCAGTCATAAAATGACAGGGCCAGTGATAAAATGATTGGGCATGTCATTAATGACAGGGCCAGTCATTAATGACAGGGCCAGTGATAAAATGACTGGGCCAGTCATTAACGACAGGGCCAGTCAATAATGACAGGGCCAGTGATAAAATGACTATACCAGTCATAAAATGACTTGGCCAGTCATAAAATGACAGAACCAGGCATAAAATGACAGGGCCAGTGATAAAATGACTGGGCAAGTCATTAATGACAGGGCCAGTCATTAATAACAGGGCCAGTGATAAAATGATTGGGCCAGTCATTAATGACAGGGCCCGTGATAAAATGACTCTGCCAGTCATAAATGGACTTGGCGAGTCATAAAATGACAGAACCAGTCATAAAATGACAGGGCCAGTGATAAATTGACTGGGCCAGTCATTAATGACAGGGCCAGTCATTAATGACAGGGCCAGTGATAAAATGACTGGGCCAGTCATTAACGACAGGGCCAGTCATTAATGACAGGGCCAGTGATAAAATGAGTCTGCCAGTCATAAAATGACTTGGCCAGTCATAAAATGACAGAACCAGTCATAAAATGACAGGGCCAGTGATAAAATGACTGGCACAGTCATTAATGACAGGGCCAGTCATTAATGACAGGGCCTGTGATAAAATGACTGGGCCAGTCATTAATGACAGGGCCAGTGATAAAATGACTCTGCAAGTCATAAAATAACTTGGCCTGTCATAAAATGACAGAACCAGTCATAAAATGACAGGGCCAGTGATAAAATGACGGGGCTAGTCATTAATGACAGGGCCAGTGATAAAATGACTGGGCCAGTCATTAATGACTGGGCCAGTCATTAATGACAGGGCCAGTGATAAAATGACTCTACCAGTCATAAAATGACTTGGCCAGTCATAAAATGACAGAACAAGTCATAAAATGACAGGGCCAGTGATAAAATGACTGGGCCAGTCATTAATGACAGGGCCAGTCATTAATGACAGGGCCAGTGATAAAATGACTGGGCCAGCCATTAATGACAGGGCCAGTCATTAATGACTGGGCCAGTGATAAAAATGACTCTGCCAGTCATTAATGACAGGGCCAGTGATAAAATGACAGGGCCAGTGATAAAATGACTGGGCCAGTCATTAATGACAGAACCAGTCATTAAATGAAAGGGCCAGTGATAAAATGACTGGGCCAGTGATAAAATGACTTCGCCAGTCATTAATGACAGGGCCAGTGATAAAATGACTTCGCCAGTCATTAATGACAGGGCCAGTCATTAATGACAGGGCCAGTCATTAATGACAGGGCCAGTCATTATTGACAGGGCCAGTGATAAAATGACTCTGCCATGCATAAAATGACTTGGCCAGTCATAAAATGACAGAACAAGTCATAAAATGACAGAGCCAACGATAAAATGACTGGGCCAGTCATTAATGACAGGGCCAGTCATTAATGACAGGGCCAGTAATAATATGACTCTGCCAGTCATAAAATGACTTGGCAAGTCATAAAATTACTTGGCAAGTCATAAAATGACAGAACCATTCATAAAATGACAGGACCAGTTATAAAATGACTGGGCCTGTAATAATGACAGGGCCAGTCATTAATGACAGGGCCAGTGATAAAATGCCTGGGCCCGTCATTAATGACAGGGTCAGTCATTTACGACAGGGCCAGTGATAAAATGACTCTACCAGTCATAAAATGACTAAGCCAGTCATTAATGACAGAACCAGTCATAAAATGACAGGGCCAGTGATAAAATGACTGGGCCAGTCATTAATGACAGGTCCAGTCATTAATGACAGGGCCAGTGATAAAATGACTGGGCCCGTCATTAATGACAGGGCCAGTCATTTATGACAGGGCCAGTGATAAAATGACTCTGCCAGCCATAAATGGACTTGGCCAGTCATAAAATGACAGAACCAGTCATTAATGACAGGGCAAGTGATAAAATGACTCTGCCAGTCATAAAATGACAGAACCAGTCATAAAATGACAGGGCCAGTGATAAAATGACTGACCCAGTCATTAATGACAGGGCCAGTCATTAATGACAGGGCCAGTGATAAAATGAGTGTGCCAGTCATTAATGACAGGGCCAGTGATAAAATGACTCTGCTAGTCATAAAATAACTTGGCCAGTCATAAAATGACAGAACCAGTCATAAAATGACAGGGCCAGTGATAAAATGACGGGGCCAGTCATTAATGACAGGGCCAGTCATTAATGACAGGGCCAGAGATAAAATGACTGGGCCAGTCATTAATGACAGGGCCAGTCATTAATGACAGGGCCAGTGAAAAATGACTCTACCAGTCATAAAATGACATGGCCAGGCATAAAATGACAGAACCAGTCATAAAATGACAGGGCCAGTGATAAAATGACTGGGCCAGTCATTAATGACAGGGCCTGTCATTAATGACAGGGCCAGTGATAAAATGACTTGGCCCGTCATTAATGACAGGGCCAGTCATTAATGACAGGGCCAGTTAGAAAATGACTCTGCCAGTCATAAAATGACTTGGCAAGTCATAAAATTACTTGGCAAGTCATAAAATGACAGAACCATTTATAAAATGACAGGGCCAGTTATAAAATGACTGGGCCTGTCATTAATGACAGGGCCAGTCATTAATGACAGGGCCAGTGATAAAATGCCTGGGCCCGTCATTAATGACAGGGCCAGTCATTTATGACAGGGCCAGTGATAAAATGACTCTACCAGTCATAAAATGACTTGGCAAGTCATAAAATGACAGAACCAGTCATAAAATGACAGGGCCAGTAATAAAATGACTGGGCCCGTCATTAATGACAGGGCCCGTGATAAAATGACTCTGCCAGTCATAAATGGACTTGGCGAGTCATAAAATGACAGAACCAGTCATAAAATGACAGGGCCAGTGATAAAATGACTGGGCCAGTCATTAATGACAGGGCCAGTCATTAATGACAGGGCCAGTGATAAAATGACTGGGCCAGTCATTAACGACAGGGCCAGTCATTAATGACAGGGCCAGTGATAAAATGACTCTGCCAGTCATAAAATGACTTGGCCAGTCATAAAATGACAGAACCAGTCATAAAATGACAGGGACAGTGATAAAATGACTGGCACAGTCATTAATGACAGGGCCAGTCATTAATGACAGGGCCTGTGATAAAATGACTGGGCCAGTCATTAATGACAGAGCCAGTGATAAAAAGCCTGGGCCCGTCATTAATGACAGGGCCAGTCATTTATGACAGGGCCAGTGATAAAATGACTCTACCAGTCATAAAATGACTTGGCAAGTCATAAAATGACAGAACCAGTCATAAAAAGATAGGGCCAGTGATAATATGACTAAGCTAGTCATTAATGACAGAACCAGTCATAAAATGACAGGGCCAGTGATAAAATGACTGGGCCTTTCATTAATGACAGGGCCAGTCATTAATGACAGGGCCAGTGATAAAATGACTGGGCCCGTCATTAATGACAGGGCCAGTCATTAATGAAAGGGCCAGTGATAAAATGACTCTGCCAGTCATAAATGGACTTGGCCAGTCATAAAATGACAGAACCAGTCATAAAATGACAGGGCCAGTGATAAAATGACTGGGCTAGTCATTAATGACAGGGCCAGTCATTAATGACAGGGCCAGTGATAAAATGACTCTGCCAGTCATAAAATGACTTGGCCAGTCATAAAATGACAGAACCAGTCATAAAATGACAGGGCCAGTGATAAAATGACTGACCCAGTCATTAATGACAGGGCCAGTCATTAATGAAGGGGCCAGTGATAAAAAGAGTGGGCCAGTCATTAATGACAGGGCCAGTCGTTAATGACAGGGCCAGTGATAAAATGACTCTGCTAGTCATAAAATAACTTGGCCAGTCATAAAATGACAGAACCAGTCATAAAATGACAGGGCCAGTGATAAAATGACGGGGCCAGTCATTAATAACAGGGCCAGTCATTAATGACAGGGCCAGTGATAAAATGACTGGGCCAGTCATTAATGACAGGGCCAGTCATTAATGACAGGGCCAGTGATAAAATGACTCTGCTAGTCATAAAATAACTTGGCCAGTCATAAAATAACAGAACCAGTCAAAAAATGACAGGGCCAGTGATAAAAATGACGGGGCCAGTCATTAATGACAGGGCCAGTCATTAATGACAGGGCCAGTTATAAAATGACTGGGCCAGTCATTAATGACACGGCCAGTCATTAAGGACAGGGCCAGTGATAAAATGACTCTACCAGTCATAAAATGACTT
This sequence comes from Platycnemis pennipes, assembly GCA_933228895.1. NCBI lineage: Eukaryota > Metazoa > Arthropoda > Insecta > Odonata > Platycnemididae > Platycnemis > Platycnemis pennipes. The sequence goes on along the minus strand of OW121846.1, from coordinate 72,717,081 downwards.
GGCCAGTCATAAAATGACAGAACCAGTCATAAAATGACAGGGCCAGTGATAAAATGATTGGGCACGTCATTAATGACAGGGCCAGTCATTAATGACAGGGCCAGTGATAAAATGACTGGGCCAGTCATTAACGACAGTGCCAGTCATTAAGGACAGGGCCAGTGATAAAATGACTATACCAGTCATTAAATGACTTGGCCAGTCATAAAATGACAGAACCAGTCATAAAATGACAGGGCCAGTGATAAAATGACTGGGCAAGTCATTAATGACAGGGCCAGTCATTAATAACAGGGCCAGTGATAAAATGACTGGGTCCGTCATTAATGACAGGGCCCGTGATAAAATGACTCTGCCAGTCATAAATGGACTTGGCGAGTCATAAAATGACAGAACCAGTCATAAAATGACAGGGCCAGTGATAAAATGACTGGGCCAGTCATTAATGACAGGGCCAGTCATTAATGACAGGGCCAGTCATTAATGACAGGGCCAGTGATAAAATGACTCTGCCAGTCATAAAATGACTTGGCCAGTCATAAAATGACAGAACCAGTCATAAAATTACAGGGCCAGTGTTAAAATGACTTGGCCAGTCATTAATGACAGAGCCAGTCATTAATGAACCCAGTCATTAATGACAGAGCCTGTCATTAATGACAGGGCCAGTGATAAAATGAGTGGGCCAGTCATTAATGACAGGGCCAGTCATTAATGCCAGGGCCAGTGATAAAATGACTCTGCTAATCATTAAATAACTTGGCCAGTCATAAAATGACAGAACCAGTCATAAAATAACAGGGCCAGAGATAAAATGACGGGGCCAGTCATTAATGACAGGGCCAGTCATTAATGACAGGGCCAGTGATAAAATGACTGGGCCAGTCATTAATGACAGCGCAAGTCATTAATGACAGGGCCAGTGATAAAATGACTCTGCTAGTCATAAAATGACTTGGCCAGTCATAAAATGACAGAACCAGTCATAAAATGACAGGGACAGTGATAAAATGACTGGGCCAGTCATTAATGACAGGGCCAGTCATTAATGACTGGGCCAGTGATAAAATGACTGGGCCAGTCATTAACGACAGGGCCAGTCATTAATGACAGGGCCAGTGATAAAATGACTCTGCCAGTCATAAAATGACTTGGCCAGTCATAAAATGACAGAACCAGTCATAAAATGACAGGGACAGTGATAAAATGACTGGCACAGTCATTAATGACAGGGCCAGTCATTAATGACAGGGCCTGTGATAAAATGACTGGGCCAGTCATTAATGAAAGAGCCAGTGATAAAAAGCCTGGGCCCGTCATTAATGACAGGGCCAGTCATTTATGACAGGGCCAGTGATAAAATGACTCTACCAGTCATAAAATGACTTGGCAAGTCATAAAATGACAGAACCAGTCATAAAAAGATAGGGCCAGTGATAATATGACTAAGCTAGTCATTAATGACAGAACCAGTCATAAAATGACAGGGCCAGTGATAAAATGACTGGGCCTTTCATTAATGACAGGGCCAGTCATTAATGACAGGGCCAGTGATAAAATGACTGGGCCCGTCATTAATGACAGGGCCAGTCATTAATGAAAGGGCCAGTGATAAAATGACTCTGCCAGTCATAAATGGACTTGGCCAGTCATAATATGACAGAACCAGTCATAAAATGACAGGGCCAGTGATAAAATGACTGGGCCTTTCATTAATGACAGGGCCAGTCATTAATGACAGGGCCAGTGATAAAATGACTGGGCCCGTCATTAATGACAGGGCCAGTCATTAATGACAGGGCCAGTGATAAAATGACTCTGCCAGTCATAAATGGACTTGGCCAGTCATAAAATGACAGAACCAGTCATAAAATGACAGGGCCAGTGATAAAATGACTGGGCCAGTCATTAATGACAGGGCCGGTCATTAATGACAGGGCCAGTGATAAAATGACTGGGCCAGTCATTAATGACAGGGCCAGTCATTAATGACAGGGCCAGTCATTAATGACAGGGCCAGTGATAAAATGACTCTGCCAGTCATAAAATGACTTGGCCAGTCATAAAATGACAGAACCAGTCATAAAATGACAGGGCCAGTGATAAAATGATTGGGCATGTCATTAATGACAGGGCCAGTCATTAATGACAGGGCCAGTGATAAAATGACTGGGCCAGTCATTAACGACAGGGCCAGTCATTAATGACAGGGCCAGTGATAAAATGACTATACCAGTCATAAAATGACTTGGCCAGTCATAAAATGACAGAACCAGGCATAAAATGACAGGGCCAGTGATAAAATGACTGGGCAAGTCATTAATGACAGGGCCAGTCATTAATAACAGGGCCAGTGATAAAATGACTGGGCCAGTCATTAATGACAGAGCCAGTGATAAAATGCCTGGGCCCGTCATTAATGACAGGGCCAGTCATTTATGACAGGGCCAGTGCTAAAATGACTCTACCAGTCATAAAATGACTTGGCAAGTCATAAAATGACAGAACCAGTCATAAAAAGCTGGGCCAGTGATAATATGACTAAGCTAGTCATTAATGACAGAACCAGTCATAAAATGACAGGGCCAGTGATAAAATGACTGGGCCTTTCATTAATGACAGGGCCAGTCATTAATGACAGGGCCAGTGATAAAATGACTGGGCCCGTCATTAATGACAGGGCCAGTCATTAATGAAAGGGCCAGTGATAAAATGACTCTGCCAGTCATAAATGGACTTGGCCAGTCATAAAATGACAGAACCAGTCATAAAATGACAGGGCCAGTGATAAAATGACTGGGCTAGTCATTAATGACAGGGCCAGTCATTAATGACAGGGCCAGTGATAAAATGACTGGGCCAGTCATTAATGACAGGGCCAGTCATTAATGACAGGGCCAGTGATACAATGATTCTGCCAGTCATAAAATGACTTGGCCAGTCATAAAATGACAGAACCAGTCATAAAATGACAGGGCCAGTGATAAAATGACTGGGCTAGTCATTAATGACAGGGCCAGTCATTAATGACAGGGCCAGTGATAAAATGACTGGGCCAGTCATTAATGACAGGGCCAGTCATTAATGACAGGGCCAGTCATTAATGACAGGGCCAGTGATACAATGATTCTGCCAGTCATAAAATGACTTGGCCAGTCATAAAATGACAGAACCAGTCATAAAATGACAGGGCCAGTGATAAAATGACTGACCCAGTCATTAATGACAGGGCCAGTCATTAATGAAGGGGCCAGTGATAAAAAGAGTGGGCCAGTCATTAATGACAGGGCCAGTCGTTAATGACAGGGCCAGTGATAAAATGACTCTGCTAGTCATAAAATAACTTGGCCAGTCATAAAATGACAGAACCAGTCATAAAATGACAGGGCCAGTGATAAAATGACGGGGCCAGTCATTAATAACAGGGCCAGTCATTAATGACAGGGCCAGTGATAAAATGACTGGGCCAGTCATTAATGACAGGGCCAGTCATTAATGACAGGGCCAGTGATAAAATGACTCTGCTAGTCATAAAATAACTTGGCCAGTCATAAAATAACAGAACCAGTCAAAAAATGACAGGGCCAGTGATAAAATGACGGGGCCAGTCATTAATGACAGGGCCAGTCATTAATGACAGGGCCAGTTATAAAATGACTGGGCCAGTCATTAATGACACGGCCAGTCATTAAGGACAGGGCCAGTGATAAAATGACTCTACCAGTCATAAAATGACTTGGCCAGTCATAAAATGACTTGGCCAGTCATAAAATGACAGAACTAGTCATAAAATGACAGGGCCAGTGATAAAATGATTGGGCACGTCATTAATGACAGGGCCAGTCATTAATGACAGGGCCAGTGATAAAATGACTGGGCCAGTCATTAACGACAGTGCCAGTCATTAAGGACAGGGCCAGTGATAAAATGACTATACCAGTCATAAAATGACTTGGCCAGTCATAAAATGACAGAACCAGTCATAAAATGACAGGGCCAGTGATAAAATGACTGGGCAAGTCATTAATGACAGGGCCAGTCATTAATAACAGGGCCAGTGATAAAATGACTGGGCCCGTCATTAATGACAGGGCCCGTGATAAAATGACTCTGCTAAACATTAAATAACGTGGCCAGTCATAAAATGACAGAACCAGTCATAAAATAACAGGGCCAGTGATAAAATGACGGGGCCAGTCATTAATGACAGGGCCAGTCATTAATGACAGGGCCAGTGATAAAATGACTGGGCCAGTCATTAATGACAGCGCAAGTCATTAATGACAGGGCCAGTGATAAAATGACTCTGCTAGTCATAAAATAACTTGGCCAGTCATAAAATGACAGAACCAGTCAAAAAACGACAGGGCCAGTAATAAAATGACGGGGCCAGTCATTAATGACAGGGCCAGTCATTAATGACAGGGCCAGTGATAAAATGACTGGGCCAGTCATTAATGACATGGCCAGTCATTAAGGACAGGGCCAGTGATAAAATGACTCTACCAGTCATAAAATAACTTGGCCAGTCATAAAATGACAGAACCAGTCATAAAATGACAGGGCCAGTGATAAAATGATTGGGCATGTCATTAATGACAGGGCCAGTCATTAATGACAGGGCCAGTGATAAAATGACTGGGCCAGTCATTAACGACAGGGCCAGTCATTAATGACAGGGCCAGTGATAAAATGACTATACCAGTCATAAAATGACTTGGCCAGTCATAAAATGACAGAACCAGGCATAAAATGACAGGGCCAGTGATAAAATGACTGGGCAAGTCATTAATGACAGGGCCAGTCATTAATAACAGGGCCAGTGATAAAATGATTGGGCCAGTCATTAATGACAGGGCCCGTGATAAAATGACTCTGCCAGTCATAAATGGACTTGGCGAGTCATAAAATGACAGAACCAGTCATAAAATGACAGGGCCAGTGATAAATTGACTGGGCCAGTCATTAATGACAGGGCCAGTCATTAATGACAGGGCCAGTGATAAAATGACTGGGCCAGTCATTAACGACAGGGCCAGTCATTAATGACAGGGCCAGTGATAAAATGACTCTGCCAGTCATAAAATGACTTGGCCAGTCATAAAATGACAGAACCAGTCATAAAATGACAGGGCCAGTGATAAAATGACTGGCACAGTCATTAATGACAGGGCCAGTCATTAATGACAGGGCCTGTGATAAAATGACTGGGCCAGTCATTAATGACAGGGCCAGTGATAAAATGACTCTGCAAGTCATAAAATAACTTATCCTGTCATAAAATGACAGAACCAGTCATAAAATGACAGGGCCAGTGATAAAATGACGGGGCCAGTCATTAATGACAGGGCCAGTGATAAAATGACTGGGCCAGTCATTAATGACTGGGCCAGTCATTAATGACAGGGGCAGTGATAAAATGACTCTACCAGTCATAAAATGACTTGGCCAGTCATAAAATGACAGAACAAGTCATAAAATGACAGGGCCAGTGATAAAATGACTGGGCCAGTCATTAATGACAGGGCCAGTCATTAATGACAGGGCCAGTGATAAAATGACTGGGCCAGCCATTAATGACAGGGCCAGTCATTAATGACTGGGCCAGTGATAAAAATGACTCTGCCAGTCATTAATGACAGGGCCAGTGATAAAATGACAGGGCCAGTGATAAAATGACTGGGCCAGTCATTAATGACAGAACCAGTCATTAAATGATAGGGCCAGTGATAAAATGACTGGGCCAGTGATAAAATGACTTCGCCAGTCATTAATGACAGGGCCAGTGATAAAATGACTTCGCCAGTCATTAATGACAGGGCCAGTCATTAATGACAGGGCCAGTCATTAATGACAGGGCCAGTCATTAATGACAGGGCCAGTCATTATTGACAGGGCCAGTGATAAAATGACTCTGCCATGCATAAAATGACTTGGCCAGTCATAAAATGACAGAACAAGTCATAAAATGACAGAGCCAACGATAAAATGACTGGGCCAGTCATTAATGACAGGGCCAGTCATTAATGACAGGGCCAGTGAAAAATGACTCTACCAGTCATAAAATGACATGGCCAGGCATAAAATGACAGAACCAGTCATAAAATGACAGGGCCAGTGATAAAATGACTGGGCCAGTCATTAATGACAGGGCCTGTCATTAATGACAGGGCCAGTGATAAAATGACTTGGCCCGTCATTAATGACAGGGCCAGTCATTAATGACAGGGCCAGTCATTAATGACAGGGCCAGTTAGAAAATGACTCTGCCAGTCATAAAATGACTTGGCAAGTCATAAAATTACTTGGCAAGTCATAAAATGACAGAACCATTTATAAAATGACAGGGCCAGTTATAAAATGACTGGGCCTGTCATTAATGACAGGGCCAGTCATTAATGACAGGGCCAGTGATAAAATGCCTGGGCCCGTCATTAATGACAGGGCCAGTCATTTATGACAGGGCCAGTGATAAAATGACTCTACCAGTCATAAAATGACTTGGCAAGTCATAAAATGACAGAACCAGTCATAAAATGACAGGGCCAGTAATAAAATGACTGGGCCCGTCATTAATGACAGGGCCCGTGATAAAATGACTCTGCCAGTCATAAATGGACTTGGCGAGTCATAAAATGACAGAACCAGTCATAAAATGACAGGGCCAGTGATAAAATGACTGGGCCAGTCATTAATGACAGGGCCAGTCATTAATGACTGGGCCAGTGATAAAATGACTGGGCCAGTCATTAACGACAGGGCCAGTCATTAATGACAGGGCCAGTGATAAAATGACTCTGCCAGTCATAAAATGACTTGGCCAGTCATAAAATGACAGAACCAGTCATAAAATGACAGGGACAGTGATAAAATGACTGGCACAGTCATTAATGACAGGGCCAGTCATTAATGACAGGGCCTGTGATAAAATGACTGGGCCAGTCATTAATGAAAGAGCCAGTGATAAAAAGCCTGGGCCCGTCATTAATGACAGGGCCAGTCATTTATGACAGGGCCAGTGATAAAATGACTCTACCAGTCATAAAATGACTTGGCAAGTCATAAAATGACAGAACCAGTCATAAAAAGATAGGGCCAGTGATAATATGACTAAGCTAGTCATTAATGACAGAACCAGTCATAAAATGACAGGGCCAGTGATAAAATGACTGGGCCTTTCATTAATGACAGGGCCAGTCATTAATGACAGGGCCAGTGATAAAATGACTGGGCCCGTCATTAATGACAGGGCCAGTCATTAATGAAAGGGCCAGTGATAAAATGACTCTGCCAGTCATAAATGGACTTGGCCAGTCATAATATGACAGAACCAGTCATAAAATGACAGGGCCAGTGATAAAATGACTGGGCCTTTCATTAATGACAGGGCCAGTCATTAATGACAGGGCCAGTGATAAAATGACTGGGCCCGTCATTAATGACAGGGCCAGTCATTAATGACAGGGCCAGTGATAAAATGACTCTGCCAGTCATAAATGGACTTGGCCAGTCATAAAATGACAGAACCAGTCATAAAATGACAGGGCCAGTGATAAAATGACTGGGCCAGTCATTAATGACAGGGCCGGTCATTAATGACAGGGCCAGTGATAAAATGACTGGGCCAGTCATTAATGACAGGGCCAGTCATTAATGACAGGGCCAGTCATTAATGACAGGGCCAGTGATAAAATGACTCTGCCAGTCATAAAATGACTTGGCCAGTCATAAAATGACAGAACCAGTCATAAAATGACAGGGCCAGTGATAAAATGATTGGGCATGTCATTAATGACAGGGCCAGTCATTAATGACAGGGCCAGTGATAAAATGACTGGGCCAGTCATTAACGACAGGGCCAGTCATTAATGACAGGGCCAGTGATAAAATGACTATACCAGTCATAAAATGACTTGGCCAGTCATAAAATGACAGAACCAGGCATAAAATGACAGGGCCAGTGATAAAATGACTGGGCAAGTCATTAATGACAGGGCCAGTCATTAATAACAGGGCCAGTGATAAAATGACTGGGCCAGTCATTAATGACAGAGCCAGTGATAAAATGCCTGGGCCCGTCATTAATGACAGGGCCAGTCATTTATGACAGGGCCAGTGCTAAAATGACTCTACCAGTCATAAAATGACTTGGCAAGTCATAAAATGACAGAACCAGTCATAAAAAGATAGGGCCAGTGATAATATGACTAAGCTAGTCATTAATGACAGAACCAGTCATAAAATGACAGGGCCAGTGATAAAATGACTGGGCCTTTCATTAATGACAGGGCCAGTCATTAATGACAGGGCCAGTGATAAAATGACTGGGCCCGTCATTAATGACAGGGCCAGTCATTAATGAAAGGGCCAGTGATAAAATGACTCTGCCAGTCATAAATGGACTTGGCCAGTCATAAAATGACAGAACCAGTCATAAAATGACAGGGCCAGTGATAAAATGACTGGGCTAGTCATTAATGACAGGGCCAGTCATTAATGACAGGGCCAGTGATAAAATGACTGGGCCAGTCATTAATGACAGGGCCAGTCATTAATGACAGGGCCAGTGATACAATGATTCTGCCAGTCATAAAATGACTTGGCCAGTCATAAAATGACAGAACCAGTCATAAAATGACAGGGCCAGTGATAAAATGACTGGGCTAGTCATTAATGACAGGGCCAGTCATTAATGACAGGGCCAGTGATAAAATGACTGGGCCAGTCATTAATGACAGGGCCAGTCATTAATGACAGGGCCAGTCATTAATGACAGGGCCAGTGATACAATGATTCTGCCAGTCATAAAATGACTTGGCCAGTCATAAAATGACAGAACCAGTCATAAAATGACAGGGCCAGTGATAAAATGACTGACCCAGTCATTAATGACAGGGCCAGTCATTAATGAAGGGGCCAGTGATAAAAAGAGTGGGCCAGTCATTAATGACAGGGCCAGTCGTTAATGACAGGGCCAGTGATAAAATGACTCTGCTAGTCATAAAATAACTTGGCCAGTCATAAAATGACAGAACCAGTCATAAAATGACAGGGCCAGTGATAAAATGACGGGGCCAGTCATTAATAACAGGGCCAGTCATTAATGACAGGGCCAGTGATAAAATGACTGGGCCAGTCATTAATGACAGGGCCAGTCATTAATGACAGGGCCAGTGATAAAATGACTCTGCTAGTCATAAAATAACTTGGCCAGTCATAAAATAACAGAACCAGTCAAAAAATGACAGGGCCAGTGATAAAATGACGGGGCCAGTCATTAATGACAGGGCCAGTCATTAATGACAGGGCCAGTTATAAAATGACTGGGCCAGTCATTAATGACACGGCCAGTCATTAAGGACAGGGCCAGTGATAAAATGACTCTACCAGTCATAAAATGACTTGGCCAGTCATAAAATGACTTGGCCAGTCATAAAATGACAGAACTAGTCATAAAATGACAGGGCCAGTGATAAAATGATTGGGCACGTCATTAATGACAGGGCCAGTCATTAATGACAGGGACAGTGATAAAATGACTGGGCCAGTCATTAACGACAGTGCCAGTCATTAAGGACAGGGCCAGTGATAAAATGACTATACCAGTCATAAAATGACTTGGCCAGTCATAAAATGACAGAACCAGTCATAAAATGACAGGGCCAGTGATAAAATGACTGGGCAAGTCATTAATGACAGGGCCAGTCATTAATAACAGGGCCAGTGATAAAATGACTGGGCCCGTCATTAATGACAGGGCCCGTGATAAAATGACTCTGCCAGTCATAAATGGACTTGGCGAGTCATAAAATGACAGAACCAGTCATAAAATGACAGGGCCAGTGATAAAATGACTGGGCCAGTCATGAATGACAGGGCCAGTCATTAATGACAGGGCCAGTGATAAAATGACTGGGCCAGTCATTAACGACAGGGCCAGTCATTAATGACAGGGCCAGTTATATAATGACTCTGCCAGTCATAAAATGACTTGGCCAGTCATAAAATGACAGAACCAGTCATAAAATGACAGGGCCAGTGATAAAATGACTGGCACAGTCATTAATGACAGGGCCAGTCATTAATGACAGGGCCTGTGATAAAATGACTGGGCCAGTCATTAATGACAGGGCCAGTGATGAAATGACTCCTCCAGTCATAAAATAACTTGGCCAGTCATAAAATGACAGAACCAGTCATAAAATGACAGGGCCAGGGATAAAATGACGGGGCCAGTCATTAATGACTTCGCCAGTGATTAATGACAGGGCCAGTGATAAAATGACTTGGCCAGTCATTAATGACAGGGCCAGTCATTAATGACAGGGCCAGTGATAAAATGCCTGGGCCCGTCATGAATGACAGGGCCAGTCATTTATGACAGGGCCAGTGATAAAATGACTCTACCAGTCATAAAATGACTTGGCAAGTCATAAAATGACAGAACCAGTCATAAAAAGATAGGACCAGTGATAATATGACTAAGCCAGTCATTAATGACAGAACCAGTTAAAAATGACAGGGCCAGTGATAAAATGACTGGGCCTTTCATTAATGACAATGCCAGTCATTAATGACAGGGCCAGTGATAAAATGACTGGGCCCGTCATTAATGACAGGGCCAGTCATTAATGACAGGGCCAGTGATAAAATGACTCTGCCAGTCATAAATGGACTTGGCCAGTCATAAAATGACAGAACCAGTCATAAAATGACAGGGCCAGTGATAAAATGACTGGGCCAGTCATTAATGACAGGGCCGGTCATTAATGACAGGGCCAGTGATAAAATGACTGGGCCAGTCATTAATGACAGGGCCAGTCATTAATGACAGGGCCAGTGATAAAATGACTCTGCCAGTCATAAAATGACTTGGCCAGTCATAAAATGACAGAACCAGTCATAAAATGACAGGGCCAGTGATAAAATGACTGGGCCAGTCATTAATGACAGGGCCAGTCATTAATGACAGGGCCAGTGATAAAATGAGTGGGCCAGTCATTAATGACAGGGCCAGTCATTAATGACAGGGCCAGTGATAAAATGACTCTGCTAGTCATAAAATAACTTGCCCAGTCATAAAATGACAGAACCAGTCATAAAATAACAGGGCCAGTGATAAAATGACGGGGCCAGTCATTAATGACAGGGCCAGTCATTAATGACAGGGCCAGTGATAAAATGAGTGGACCAGTCATTAATGACAGGGCAGGTCATTAATGACAGGGCCAGTGATAAAATGACTCTGCTAGTCATAAAATAACTTGGCCAGTCATAAAATGAAAGAACCAGTCAAAAAATGACAGGGCCAGTAATAAAATGACGGGGCCAGTCATTAATGACAGGGCCAGTCATTAATGACAGGGCCAGTGATAAAATGACTGGGCCAGTCATTAATGACATGGCCAGTCATTAAGGACAGGGCCAGTGATAAAATGACTCTACCAGTCATAAAATAACTTGGCCAGTCATAAAATGACAGAACCAGTCATAAAATGACAGGGCCAGTGATAAAATGATTGGGCATGTCATTAATGACAGGGCCAGTCATTAATGACAGGGCCAGTGATAAAATGACTGGGCCAGTCATTAACGACAGGGCCAGTCATTAATGACAGGGCCAGTGATAAAATGACTATACCAGTCATAAAATGACTTGGCCAGTCATAAAATGACTGAACCAGTCATAAAATGACAGGGCCAGTGATAAAATGACTGGGCATGTCATTAATGACAGGGCCAGTCATTAATAACTGGGCCAGTGATAAAATGACTGGGCCCGTCATTAATGACAGGGCCCGTGATAAAATGACTCTGCCAGTCATAAATGGACTTGGCGAGTCATAAAATGACAGAACCAGTCATAAAATGACAGGGCCAGTGATAAATTGACTGGGCCAGTCATTAATGACAGGGCCAGTGATAAAATGACTGGGCCAGTCATTAACGACAGGGCCAGTCATTAATGACAAGGCCAGTGATAAAATGACTCTACCAGTCATAAAATGACTTGGCCAGTCATAAAATGACAGAACCAGTCATAAAATGACAGGGCCAGTGATAAAATGACTGGCACAGTCATTAATGACAGGGCCTGTTATAAAATGACTGGGCCAGTCAATAATGACAGGGCCAGTGATAAAATGACTCTGCAAGTGTAAAATAACTTGGCCTGTCATAAAATGACAGAACCAGTCATAAAATGACAGGGCCAGTGATAAAATGACGGGGCCAGTCATTAATGACAGGGCCAGTCATTAATGACAGGGCCAGTGATAAAATGACTGGGCCAGTCATTAATGACAGGGCCAGTGATAAAATGACTGGGCCAGTCATTAATGACAGGGCCAGTCATTAATGACAGGGCCAGTGATAAAATGACTCTACCAGTCATAAAATGACTTGGCCAGTCATAAAATGACAGAACAAGTCATAAAATGACAGGGCCAGTAATAAAATGACTGGGCCAGTCATTAATGACAGGGCCAGTGATAAAATGACTGGGCCAGCCATTAATGACAGGGCCAGTCATTAATGACTGGGCCAGTGATAAAAATGACTCTGCCAGTCATTAATGACAGGGCCAGTGATAAAATGACAGGGACAGTGATAAAATGACTGGGCCAGTCATTAATGCCAGAACCAGTCATTAAATGAAAGGGCCAGTGATAAAATGACTGGGCCAATGATAAAATGACTTCGCCAGTCATTAATGACAAGCCCAGTGATAAAATGACTTCGCCAGTCATTAATGACAGGGCCAGTGATAAAATGACTCTGCCAGGCATAAAATGACTTGGCCAGTCATAAAATGACAGAACAAGTCATAAAATGACAGAGCCAGGGATAAAATGACGGGGCCAGTCATTAATGACTTCGCCAGTCATTAATGACAGGGCCAGTCATTAATGACAGGGCCAGTTAGAAAATGACTCTGCCAGTCATAAATTGCCTTGGCAAGTCATAAAATTACTTGGCAAGTCATAAAATGACAGAACCATTTATAAAATGACAGGGCCAGTTATAAAATGACTGGGCCTGTCATTAATGACAGGGCCAGTCATTTATGACAGGGCCAGTGATAAAATGCCTGGGCCCGTCATTAATTACAGGGCCAGTCATTTATGACAGGGCCAGTGATAAAATGACTCTACCAGTCATAAAATGACTTGGCAAGTCATAAAATAACAGAACCAGTCATAAAAAGATAGGACCAGTGATAATATGACTAAGCCAGTCATTAATGACAGAACCAGTTATAAAATGACAGGGCCAGTGATAAAATGACTGGGCCTTTCATTAATGACAGGGCCAGTCATTAATGACAGGGCCAGTGATAAAATGACTGGGCCCGTCATTAATGACAGGGCCAGTCATTAATGACAGGGCCAGTGATAAAATGACTCTGCCAGTCATAAATGGACTTGGCCAGTCATAAAATGACAGAACCAGTCATAAAATGACAGGGCCAGTGATAAAATGACTGGGCCAGTCATTAATGACAGGGCCGGTCATTAATGACAGGGCCAGTGATAAAATGACTGGGCCAGTCATTAATGACAGGGCCAGTCATTAATGACAGGGCCAGTCATTAATGACAGGGCCAGTGACAAAATGACTCTGCCAGTCATAAAATGACTTGGCCAGTCATAAAATGACAGAACCAGTCATAAAATTACAGGGCCAGTGTTAAAATGACTTGGCCAGTCATTAATGACAGAGCCAGTCATTAATGAACCCAGTCATTAATGACAGGGCCTGTCATTAATGACAGGGCCAGTGATAAAATGAGTGGGCCAGTCATTAATGACAGGGCCAGTCATTAATGCCAGGGCCAGTGATAAAATGACTCTGCTAAACATTAAATAACTTGGCCAGTCATAAAATGACAGAACCAGTCATAAAATAACAGGGCCAGTGATAAAATGACGGGGCCAGTCATTAATGACAGGGCCAGTCATTAATGACAGGGCCAGTGATAAAATGACTGGGCCAGTCATTAATGACAGCGCAAGTCATTAATGACAGGGCCAGTGATAAAATGACTCTGCTAGTCATAAAATAACTTGGCCAGTCATAAAATGACAGAACCAGTCAAAAAATGACAGGGCCAGTAATAAAATGACGGGGCCAGTCATTAATGACAGGGCCAGTCATTAATGACAGGGCCAGTGATAAAATGACTGGGCCAGTCATTAATGACATGGCCAGTCATTAAGGACAGGGCCAGTGATAAAATGACTCTACCAGTCATAAAATAACTTGGCCAGTCATAAAATGACAGAACCAGTCATAAAATGACAGGGCCAGTGATAAAATGATTGGGCATGTCATTAATGACAGGGCCAGTCATTAATGACAGGGCCAGTGATAAAATGACTGGGCCAGTCATTAACGACAGGGCCAGTCATTAATGACAGGGCCAGTGATAAAATGACTATACCAGTCATAAAATGACTTGGCCAGTCATAAAATGACAGAACCAGGCATAAAATGACAGGGCCAGTGATAAAATGACTGGGCAAGTCATTAATGACAGGGCCAGTCATTAATAACAGGGCCAGTGATAAAATGATTGGGCCAGTCATTAATGACAGGGCCCGTGATAAAATGACTCTGCCAGTCATAAATGGACTTGGCGAGTCATAAAATGACAGAACCAGTCATAAAATGACAGGGCCAGTGATAAATTGACTGGGCCAGTCATTAATGACAGGGCCAGTCATTAATGACAGGGCCAGTGATAAAATGACTGGGCCAGTCATTAACGACAGGGCCAGTCATTAATGACAGGGCCAGTGATAAAATGACTCTGCCAGTCATAAAATGACTTGGCCAGTCATAAAATGACAGAACCAGTCATAAAATGACAGGGCCAGTGATAAAATGACTGGCACAGTCATTAATGACAGGGCCAGTCATTAATGACAGGGCCTGTGATAAAATGACTGGGCCAGTCATTAATGACAGGGCCAGTGATAAAATGACTCTGCAAGTCATAAAATAACTTATCCTGTCATAAAATGACAGAACCAGTCATAAAATGACAGGGCCAGTGATAAAATGACGGGGCCAGTCATTAATGACAGGGCCAGTGATAAAATGACTGGGCCAGTCATTAATGACTGGGCCAGTCATTAATGACAGGGGCAGTGATAAAATGACTCTACCAGTCATAAAATGACTTGGCCAGTCATAAAATGACAGAACAAGTCATAAAATGACAGGGCCAGTGATAAAATGACTGGGCCAGTCATTAATGACAGGGCCAGTCATTAATGACAGGGCCAGTGATAAAATGACTGGGCCAGCCATTAATGACAGGGCCAGTCATTAATGACTGGGCCAGTGATAAAAATGACTCTGCCAGTCATTAATGACAGGGCCAGTGATAAAATGACAGGGCCAGTGATAAAATGACTGGGCCAGTCATTAATGACAGAACCAGTCATTAAATGATAGGGCCAGTGATAAAATGACTGGGCCAGTGATAAAATGACTTCGCCAGTCATTAATGACAGGGCCAGTGATAAAATGACTTCGCCAGTCATTAATGACAGGGCCAGTCATTAATGACAGGGCCAGTCATTAATGACAGGGCCAGTCATTAATGACAGGGCCAGTCATTATTGACAGGGCCAGTGATAAAATGACTCTGCCATGCATAAAATGACTTGGCCAGTCATAAAATGACAGAACAAGTCATAAAATGACAGAGCCAACGATAAAATGACTGGGCCAGTCATTAATGACAGGGCCAGTCATTAATGACAGGGCCAGTAATAAAATGACTCTGCCAGTCATAAAATGACTTGGCAAGTCATAAAATTACTTGGCAAGTCATAAAATGACAGAACCATTCATAAAATGACAGGACCAGTTATAAAATGACTGGGCCTGTAATAATGACAGGGCCAGTCATTAATGACAGGGCCAGTGATAAAATGCCTGGGCCCGTCATTAATGATAGGGTCAGTCATTTACGACAGGGCCAGTGATAAAATGACTCTACCAGTCATAAAATGACTAAGCCAGTCATTAATGACAGAACCAGTCATAAAATGACAGGGCCAGTGATAAAATGACTGGGCCAGTCATTAATGACAGGTCCAGTCATTAATGACAGGGCCAGTGATAAAATGACTGGGCCCGTCATTAATGACAGGGCCAGTCATTTATGACAGGGCCAGTGATAAAATGACTCTGCCAGCCATAAATGGACTTGGCCAGTCATAAAATGACAGAACCAGTCATTAATGACAGGGCAAGTGATAAAATGACTCTGCCAGTCATAAAATGACAGAACCAGTCATAAAATGACAGGGCCAGTGATAAAATGACTGACCCAGTCATTAATGACAGGGCCAGTCATTAATGACAGGGCCAGTGATAAAATGAGTGTGCCAGTCATTAATGACAGGGCCAGTCATTAATGACAGGGCCAGTGATAAAATGACTCTGCTAGTCATAAAATAACTTGGCCAGTCATAAAATGACAGAACCAGTCATAAAATGACAGGGCCAGTGATAAAATGACGGGGCCAGTCATTAATGACAGGGCCAGTCATTAATGACAGGGCCAGAGATAAAATGACTGGGCCAGTCATTAATGACAGGGCCAGTCATTAATGACATGCCAGTGAAAAATGACTCTACCAGTCATAAAATGACATGGCCAGGCATAAAATGACAGAACCAGTCATAAAATGACAGGGCCAGTGATAAAATGACTGGGCCAGTCATTAATGACAGGGCCTGTCATTAATGACAGGGCCAGTGATAAAATGACTTGGCCCGTCATTAATGACAGGGCCAGTCATTAATGACAGGGCCAGTCATTAATGACAGGGCCAGTTAGAAAATGACTCTGCCAGTCATAAAATGACTTGGCAAGTCATAAAATTACTTGGCAAGTCATAAAATGACAGAACCATTTATAAAATGACAGGGCCAGTTATAAAATGACTGGGCCTGTCATTAATGACAGGGCCAGTCATTAATGACAGGGCCAGTGATAAAATGCCTGGGCCCGTCATTAATGACAGGGCCAGTCATTTATGACAGGGCCAGTGATAAAATGACTCTACCAGTCATAAAATGACTTGGCAAGTCATAAAATGACAGAACCAGTCATAAAATGACAGGGCCAGTAATAAAATGACTGGGCCCGTCATTAATGACAGGGCCCGTGATAAAATGACTCTGCCAGTCATAAATGGACTTGGCGAGTCATAAAATGACAGAACCAGTCATAAAATGACAGGGCCAGTGATAAAATGACTGGGCCAGTCATTAATGACAGGGCCAGTCATTAATGACAGGGCCAGTGATAAAATGACTGGGCCAGTCATTAACGACAGGGCCAGTCATTAATGACAGGGCCAGTGATAAAATGACTCTGCCAGTCATAAAATGACTTGGCCAGTCATAAAATGACAGAACCAGTCATAAAATGACAGGGACAGTGATAAAATGACTGGCACAGTCATTAATGACAGGGCCAGTCATTAATGACAGGGCCTGTGATAAAATGACTGGGCCAGTCATTAATGACAGAGCCAGTGATAAAAAGCCTGGGCCCGTCATTAATGACAGGGCCAGTCATTTATGACAGGGCCAGTGATAAAATGACTCTACCAGTCATAAAATGACTTGGCAAGTCATAAAATGACAGAACCAGTCATAAAAAGATAGGGCCAGTGATAATATGACTAAGCTAGTCATTAATGACAGAACCAGTCATAAAATGACAGGGCCAGTGATAAAATGACTGGGCCTTTCATTAATGACAGGGCCAGTCATTAATGACAGGGCCAGTGATAAAATGACTGGGCCCGTCATTAATGACAGGGCCAGTCATTAATGAAAGGGCCAGTGATAAAATGACTCTGCCAGTCATAAATGGACTTGGCCAGTCATAATATGACAGAACCAGTCATAAAATGACAGGGCCAGTGATAAAATGACTGGGCCTTTCATTAATGACAGGGCCAGTCATTAATGACAGGGCCAGTGATAAAATGACTGGGCCCGTCATTAATGACAGGGCCAGTCATTAATGACAGGGCCAGTGATAAAATGACTCTGCCAGTCATAAATGGACTTGGCCAGTCATAAAATGACAGGAACCAGTCATAAAATGACAGGGCCAGTGATAAAATGACTGGGCCAGTCATTAATGACAGGGCCGGTCATTAATGACAGGGCCAGTGATAAAATGACTGGGCCAGTCATTAATGACAGGGCCAGTCATTAATGACAGGGCCAGTCATTAATGACAGGGCCAGTGATAAAATGACTCTGCCAGTCATAAAATGACTTGGCCAGTCATAAAATGACAGAACCAGTCATAAAATTACAGGGCCAGTGTTAAAATGACTTGGCCAGTCATTAATGACAGAGCCAGTCATTAATGAACCCAGTCATTAATGACAGAGCCTGTCATTAATGACAGGGCCAGTGATAAAATGAGTGGGCCAGTCATTAATGACAGGGCCAGTCATTAATGCCAGGGCCAGTGATAAAATGACTCTGCTAATCATTAAATAACTTGGCCAGTCATAAAATGACAGAACCAGTCATAAAATAACAGGGCCAGAGATAAAATGACGGGGCCAGTCATTAATGACAGGGCCAGTCATTAATGACAGGGCCAGTGATAAAATGACTGGGCCAGTCATTAATGACAGCGCAAGTCATTAATGACAGGGCCAGTGATAAAATGACTCTGCTAGTCATAAAATAACTTGGCCAGTCATAAAATGACAGAACCAGTCAAAAAATGACAGGGCCAGTAATAAAATGACGGGGCCAGTCATTAATGACAGGGCCAGTCATTAATGACAGGGCCAGTGATAAAATGACTGGGCCAGTCATTAATGACATGGCCAGTCATTAAGGACAGGGCCAGTGATAAAATGACTCTACCAGTCATAAAATAACTTGGCCAGTCATAAAATGACAGAACCAGTCATAAAATGACAGGGCCAGTGATAAAATGATTGGGCATGTCATTAATGACAGGGCCAGTCATTAATGACAGGGCCAGTGATAAAATGACTGGGCCAGTCATTAACGACAGGGCCAGTCAATAATGACAGGGCCAGTGATAAAATGACTATACCAGTCATAAAATGACTTGGCCAGTCATAAAATGACAGAACCAGGCATAAAATGACAGGGCCAGTGATAAAATGACTGGGCAAGTCATTAATGACAGGGCCAGTCATTAATAACAGGGCCAGTGATAAAATGATTGGGCCAGTCATTAATGACAGGGCCCGTGATAAAATGACTCTGCCAGTCATAAATGGACTTGGCGAGTCATAAAATGACAGAACCAGTCATAAAATGACAGGGCCAGTGATAAATTGACTGGGCCAGTCATTAATGACAGGGCCAGTCATTAATGACAGGGCCAGTGATAAAATGACTGGGCCAGTCATTAACGACAGGGCCAGTCATTAATGACAGGGCCAGTGATAAAATGAGTCTGCCAGTCATAAAATGACTTGGCCAGTCATAAAATGACAGAACCAGTCATAAAATGACAGGGCCAGTGATAAAATGACTGGCACAGTCATTAATGACAGGGCCAGTCATTAATGACAGGGCCTGTGATAAAATGACTGGGCCAGTCATTAATGACAGGGCCAGTGATAAAATGACTCTGCAAGTCATAAAATAACTTGGCCTGTCATAAAATGACAGAACCAGTCATAAAATGACAGGGCCAGTGATAAAATGACGGGGCTAGTCATTAATGACAGGGCCAGTGATAAAATGACTGGGCCAGTCATTAATGACTGGGCCAGTCATTAATGACAGGGCCAGTGATAAAATGACTCTACCAGTCATAAAATGACTTGGCCAGTCATAAAATGACAGAACAAGTCATAAAATGACAGGGCCAGTGATAAAATGACTGGGCCAGTCATTAATGACAGGGCCAGTCATTAATGACAGGGCCAGTGATAAAATGACTGGGCCAGCCATTAATGACAGGGCCAGTCATTAATGACTGGGCCAGTGATAAAAATGACTCTGCCAGTCATTAATGACAGGGCCAGTGATAAAATGACAGGGCCAGTGATAAAATGACTGGGCCAGTCATTAATGACAGAACCAGTCATTAAATGAAAGGGCCAGTGATAAAATGACTGGGCCAGTGATAAAATGACTTCGCCAGTCATTAATGACAGGGCCAGTGATAAAATGACTTCGCCAGTCATTAATGACAGGGCCAGTCATTAATGACAGGGCCAGTCATTAATGACAGGGCCAGTCATTATTGACAGGGCCAGTGATAAAATGACTCTGCCATGCATAAAATGACTTGGCCAGTCATAAAATGACAGAACAAGTCATAAAATGACAGAGCCAACGATAAAATGACTGGGCCAGTCATTAATGACAGGGCCAGTCATTAATGACAGGGCCAGTAATAATATGACTCTGCCAGTCATAAAATGACTTGGCAAGTCATAAAATTACTTGGCAAGTCATAAAATGACAGAACCATTCATAAAATGACAGGACCAGTTATAAAATGACTGGGCCTGTAATAATGACAGGGCCAGTCATTAATGACAGGGCCAGTGATAAAATGCCTGGGCCCGTCATTAATGACAGGGTCAGTCATTTACGACAGGGCCAGTGATAAAATGACTCTACCAGTCATAAAATGACTAAGCCAGTCATTAATGACAGAACCAGTCATAAAATGACAGGGCCAGTGATAAAATGACTGGGCCAGTCATTAATGACAGGTCCAGTCATTAATGACAGGGCCAGTGATAAAATGACTGGGCCCGTCATTAATGACAGGGCCAGTCATTTATGACAGGGCCAGTGATAAAATGACTCTGCCAGCCATAAATGGACTTGGCCAGTCATAAAATGACAGAACCAGTCATTAATGACAGGGCAAGTGATAAAATGACTCTGCCAGTCATAAAATGACAGAACCAGTCATAAAATGACAGGGCCAGTGATAAAATGACTGACCCAGTCATTAATGACAGGGCCAGTCATTAATGACAGGGCCAGTGATAAAATGAGTGTGCCAGTCATTAATGACAGGGCCAGTGATAAAATGACTCTGCTAGTCATAAAATAACTTGGCCAGTCATAAAATGACAGAACCAGTCATAAAATGACAGGGCCAGTGATAAAATGACGGGGCCAGTCATTAATGACAGGGCCAGTCATTAATGACAGGGCCAGAGATAAAATGACTGGGCCAGTCATTAATGACAGGGCCAGTCATTAATGACAGGGCCAGTGAAAAATGACTCTACCAGTCATAAAATGACATGGCCAGGCATAAAATGACAGAACCAGTCATAAAATGACAGGGCCAGTGATAAAATGACTGGGCCAGTCATTAATGACAGGGCCTGTCATTAATGACAGGGCCAGTGATAAAATGACTTGGCCCGTCATTAATGACAGGGCCAGTCATTAATGACAGGGCCAGTTAGAAAATGACTCTGCCAGTCATAAAATGACTTGGCAAGTCATAAAATTACTTGGCAAGTCATAAAATGACAGAACCATTTATAAAATGACAGGGCCAGTTATAAAATGACTGGGCCTGTCATTAATGACAGGGCCAGTCATTAATGACAGGGCCAGTGATAAAATGCCTGGGCCCGTCATTAATGACAGGGCCAGTCATTTATGACAGGGCCAGTGATAAAATGACTCTACCAGTCATAAAATGACTTGGCAAGTCATAAAATGACAGAACCAGTCATAAAATGACAGGGCCAGTAATAAAATGACTGGGCCCGTCATTAATGACAGGGCCCGTGATAAAATGACTCTGCCAGTCATAAATGGACTTGGCGAGTCATAAAATGACAGAACCAGTCATAAAATGACAGGGCCAGTGATAAAATGACTGGGCCAGTCATTAATGACAGGGCCAGTCATTAATGACAGGGCCAGTGATAAAATGACTGGGCCAGTCATTAACGACAGGGCCAGTCATTAATGACAGGGCCAGTGATAAAATGACTCTGCCAGTCATAAAATGACTTGGCCAGTCATAAAATGACAGAACCAGTCATAAAATGACAGGGACAGTGATAAAATGACTGGCACAGTCATTAATGACAGGGCCAGTCATTAATGACAGGGCCTGTGATAAAATGACTGGGCCAGTCATTAATGACAGAGCCAGTGATAAAAAGCCTGGGCCCGTCATTAATGACAGGGCCAGTCATTTATGACAGGGCCAGTGATAAAATGACTCTACCAGTCATAAAATGACTTGGCAAGTCATAAAATGACAGAACCAGTCATAAAAAGATAGGGCCAGTGATAATATGACTAAGCTAGTCATTAATGACAGAACCAGTCATAAAATGACAGGGCCAGTGATAAAATGACTGGGCCTTTCATTAATGACAGGGCCAGTCATTAATGACAGGGCCAGTGATAAAATGACTGGGCCCGTCATTAATGACAGGGCCAGTCATTAATGAAAGGGCCAGTGATAAAATGACTCTGCCAGTCATAAATGGACTTGGCCAGTCATAAAATGACAGAACCAGTCATAAAATGACAGGGCCAGTGATAAAATGACTGGGCTAGTCATTAATGACAGGGCCAGTCATTAATGACAGGGCCAGTGATAAAATGACTCTGCCAGTCATAAAATGACTTGGCCAGTCATAAAATGACAGAACCAGTCATAAAATGACAGGGCCAGTGATAAAATGACTGACCCAGTCATTAATGACAGGGCCAGTCATTAATGAAGGGGCCAGTGATAAAAAGAGTGGGCCAGTCATTAATGACAGGGCCAGTCGTTAATGACAGGGCCAGTGATAAAATGACTCTGCTAGTCATAAAATAACTTGGCCAGTCATAAAATGACAGAACCAGTCATAAAATGACAGGGCCAGTGATAAAATGACGGGGCCAGTCATTAATAACAGGGCCAGTCATTAATGACAGGGCCAGTGATAAAATGACTGGGCCAGTCATTAATGACAGGGCCAGTCATTAATGACAGGGCCAGTGATAAAATGACTCTGCTAGTCATAAAATAACTTGGCCAGTCATAAAATAACAGAACCAGTCAAAAAATGACAGGGCCAGTGATAAAAATGACGGGGCCAGTCATTAATGACAGGGCCAGTCATTAATGACAGGGCCAGTTATAAAATGACTGGGCCAGTCATTAATGACACGGCCAGTCATTAAGGACAGGGCCAGTGATAAAATGACTCTACCAGTCATAAAATGACTTGGCCAGTCATAAAATGACAGAACCAGTCATAAAATGACAGGGCCAGTGATAAAATGATTGGGCACGTCATTAATGACAGGGCCAGTCATTAATGACAGGGCCAGTGATAAAATGACTGGGCCAGTCATTAACGACAGTGCCAGTCATTAAGGACAGGGCCAGTGATAAAATGACTATACCAGTCATTAAATGACTTGGCCAGTCATAAAATGACAGAACCAGTCATAAAATGACAGGGCCAGTGATAAAATGACTGGGCAAGTCATTAATGACAGGGCCAGTCATTAATAACAGGGCCAGTGATAAAATGACTGGGTCCGTCATTAATGACAGGGCCCGTGATAAAATGACTCTGCCAGTCATAAATGGACTTGGCGAGTCATAAAATGACAGAACCAGTCATAAAATGACAGGGCCAGTGATAAAATGACTGGGCCAGTCATTAATGACAGGGCCAGTCATTAATGACAGGGCCAGTCATTAATGACAGGGCCAGTGATAAAATGACTCTGCCAGTCATAAAATGACTTGGCCAGTCATAAAATGACAGAACCAGTCATAAAATTACAGGGCCAGTGTTAAAATGACTTGGCCAGTCATTAATGACAGAGCCAGTCATTAATGAACCCAGTCATTAATGACAGAGCCTGTCATTAATGACAGGGCCAGTGATAAAATGAGTGGGCCAGTCATTAATGACAGGGCCAGTCATTAATGCCAGGGCCAGTGATAAAATGACTCTGCTAATCATTAAATAACTTGGCCAGTCATAAAATGACAGAACCAGTCATAAAATAACAGGGCCAGAGATAAAATGACGGGGCCAGTCATTAATGACAGGGCCAGTCATTAATGACAGGGCCAGTGATAAAATGACTGGGCCAGTCATTAATGACAGCGCAAGTCATTAATGACAGGGCCAGTGATAAAATGACTCTGCTAGTCATAAAATAACTTGGCCAGTCATAAAATGACAGAACCAGTCAAAAAATGACAGGGCCAGTAATAAAATGACGGGGCCAGTCATTAATGACAGGGCCAGTCATTAATGACAGGGCCAGTGATAAAATGACTGGGCCAGTCATTAATGACATGGCCAGTCATTAAGGACAGGGCCAGTGATAAAATGACTCTACCAGTCATAAAATAACTTGGCCAGTCATAAAATGACAGAACCAGTCATAAAATGACAGGGCCAGTGATAAAATGATTGGGCATGTCATTAATGACAGGGCCAGTCATTAATGACAGGGCCAGTGATAAAATGACTGGGCCAGTCATTAACGACAGGGCCAGTCAATAATGACAGGGCCAGTGATAAAATGACTATACCAGTCATAAAATGACTTGGCCAGTCATAAAATGACAGAACCAGGCATAAAATGACAGGGCCAGTGATAAAATGACTGGGCAAGTCATTAATGACAGGGCCAGTCATTAATAACAGGGCCAGTGATAAAATGATTGGGCCAGTCATTAATGACAGGGCCCGTGATAAAATGACTCTGCCAGTCATAAATGGACTTGGCGAGTCATAAAATGACAGAACCAGTCATAAAATGACAGGGCCAGTGATAAATTGACTGGGCCAGTCATTAATGACAGGGCCAGTCATTAATGACAGGGCCAGTGATAAAATGACTGGGCCAGTCATTAACGACAGGGCCAGTCATTAATGACAGGGCCAGTGATAAAATGAGTCTGCCAGTCATAAAATGACTTGGCCAGTCATAAAATGACAGAACCAGTCATAAAATGACAGGGCCAGTGATAAAATGACTGGCACAGTCATTAATGACAGGGCCAGTCATTAATGACAGGGCCTGTGATAAAATGACTGGGCCAGTCATTAATGACAGGGCCAGTGATAAAATGACTCTGCAAGTCATAAAATAACTTGGCCTGTCATAAAATGACAGAACCAGTCATAAAATGACAGGGCCAGTGATAAAATGACGGGGCTAGTCATTAATGACAGGGCCAGTGATAAAATGACTGGGCCAGTCATTAATGACTGGGCCAGTCATTAATGACAGGGCCAGTGATAAAATGACTCTACCAGTCATAAAATGACTTGGCCAGTCATAAAATGACAGAACAAGTCATAAAATGACAGGGCCAGTGATAAAATGACTGGGCCAGTCATTAATGACAGGGCCAGTCATTAATGACAGGGCCAGTGATAAAATGACTGGGCCAGCCATTAATGACAGGGCCAGTCATTAATGACTGGGCCAGTGATAAAAATGACTCTGCCAGTCATTAATGACAGGGCCAGTGATAAAATGACAGGGCCAGTGATAAAATGACTGGGCCAGTCATTAATGACAGAACCAGTCATTAAATGAAAGGGCCAGTGATAAAATGACTGGGCCAGTGATAAAATGACTTCGCCAGTCATTAATGACAGGGCCAGTGATAAAATGACTTCGCCAGTCATTAATGACAGGGCCAGTCGTTAATGACAGGACCAGTGATAAAATGACTCTGCTAGTCATAAAATAACTTGGCCAGTCATAAAATGACAGAACCAGTCATAAAATGACAGGGCCAGTGATAAAATGACGGGGCCAGTCATTAATAACAGGGCCAGTCATTAATGACAGGGCCAGTGATAAAATGACTGGGCCAGTCATTAATGACAGGGCCAGTCATTAATGACAGGGCCAGTGATAAAATGACTCTGCTAGTCATAAAATAACTTGGCCAGTCATAAAATAACAGAACCAGTCAAAAAATGACAGGGCCAGTGATAAAAATGACGGGGCCAGTCATTAATGACAGGGCCAGTCATTAATGACAGGGCCAGTTATAAAATGACTGGGCCAGTCATTAATGACACGGCCAGTCATTAAGGACAGGGCCAGTGATAAAATGACTCTACCAGTCATAAAATGACTTGGCCAGTCATAAAATGACAGAACCAGTCATAAAATGACAGGGCCAGTGATAAAATGATTGGGCACGTCATTAATGACAGGGCCAGTCATTAATGACAGGGCCAGTGATAAAATGACTGGGCCAGTCATTAACGACAGTGCCAGTCATTAAGGACAGGGCCAGTGATAAAATGACTATACCAGTCATTAAATGACTTGGCCAGTCATAAAATGACAGAACCAGTCATAAAATGACAGGGCCAGTGATAAAATGACTGGGCAAGTCATTAATGACAGGGCCAGTCATTAATAACAGGGCCAGTGATAAAATGACTGGGCCCGTCATTAATGACAGGGCCCGTGATAAAATGACTCTGCCAGTCATAAATGGACTTGGCGAGTCATAAAATGACAGAACCAGTCATAAAATGACAGGGCCAGTGATAAAATGACTGGGCCAGTCATTAATGACAGGGCCAGTCATTAATGACAGGGCCAGTGATAAAATGACTGGGCCAGTCATTAACGACAGGGCCAGTCATTAATGACAGGGCCAGTTATATAATGACTCTGCCAGTCATAAAATGACTTGGCCAGTCATAAAATGACAGAACCAGTCATAAAATGACAGGGCCAGTGATAAAATGACTGGCACAGTCATTAATGACAGGGCCAGTCATTAATGACAGGGCCTGTGATAAAATGACTGGGCCAGTCATTAATGACAGGGCCAGTGATGAAATGACTCCTCCAGTCATAAAATAACTTGGCCTGTCTTAAAATGACAGAACTAGTCATAAAATGACAGGGCCAGTGATAAAATGACGGGGCCAGTCATTAATCACAGGGCCAGTCATTAATGACAGGGCCAGTGATAAAATGACTGGGCCAGTCAATAATGACAGGGCCAGTCATTAATGACAATGCCAGTGATAAAATGACTCTACCAGTCATAAAATGACTTCGCCAGTCATTAATGACAGGGCCAGTCATTAATGACAGGGCCAGTCATTAATGACAGGGCCAGTTAGAAAATGACTCTGCCAGTCATAAATTGCCTTGGCAAGTCATAAAATTACTTGGCAAGTCATAAAATGACAGAACCATTTATAAAATGACAGGGCCAGTTATAAAATGACTGGGCCTGTCATTAATGACAGGGCCAGTCATTAATGACAGGGCCAGTGATAAAATGCCTGGGCCCGTCATTAATTACAGGGCCAGTCATTTATGACAGGGCCAGTGATAAAATGACTCTACCAGTCATAAAATGACTTGGCAAGTCATAAAATAACAGAACCAGTCATAAAAAGATAGGACCAGTGATAATATGACTAAGCCAGTCATTAATGACAGAACCAGTTATAAAATGACAGGGCCAGTGATAAAATGACTGGGCCTTTCATTAATGACAGGGCCAGTCATTAATGACAGGGCCAGTGATAAAATGACTGGGCCCGTCATTAATGACAGGGCCAGTCATTAATGACAGGGCCAGTGATAAAATGACTCTGCCAGTCATAAAATGACTTGGCCAGTCATAAAATGACAGAACCAGTCATAAAATGACAGGGACAGTGATAAAATGACTGGCACAGTCATTAATGACAGGGCCAGTCATTAATGACAGGGCCTGTGATAAAATGACTGGGCCAGTCATTAATGACAGAGCCAGTGATAAAAAGCCTGGGCCCGTCATTAATGACAAGGCCAGTCATTTATGACAGGGCCAGTGATAAAATGACTCTACCAGTCATAAAATGACTTGGCAAGTCATAAAATGACAGAACCAGTCATAAAAAGATAGGGCCAGTGATAATATGACTAAGCTAGTCATTAATGACAGAACCAGTCATAAAATGATAGGGCCAGTGATAAAATGACTGGGGCTTTCATTAATGACAGGGCCAGTCATTAATGACAGGGCCAGTGATAAAATGACTGGGCCCGTCATTAATGACAGGGCCAGTCATTAATGAAAGGGCCAGTGATAAAATGACTCTGCCAGTCATAAATGGACTTGGCCAGTCATAAAATGACAGAACCAGTCATAAAATGACAGGGCCAGTGATAAAATGACTGGGCTAGTCATTAATGACAGGGCCAGTCATTAATGACAGGGCCAGTGATAAAATGACTCTGCCAGTCATAAAATGACTTGGCCAGTCATAAAATGACAGAACCAGTCATAAAATGACAGGGCCAGTGATAAAATGACTGACCCAGTCATTAATGACAGGGCCAGTCATTAATGAAGGGGCCAGTGATAAAAAGAGTGGGCCAGTCATTAATGACAGGGCCAGTCGTTAATGACAGGACCAGTGATAAAATGACTCTGCTAGTCATAAAATAACTTGGCCAGTCATAAAATGACAGAACCAGTCATAAAATGACAGGGCCAGTGATAAAATGACGGGGCCAGTCATTAATAACAGGGCCAGTCATTAATGACAGGGCCAGTGATAAAATGACTGGGCCAGTCATTAATGACAGGGCCAGTCATTAATGACAGGGCCAGTGATAAAATGACTCTGCTAGTCATAAAATAACTTGGCCAGTCATAAAATAACAGAACCAGTCAAAAAATGACAGGGCCAGTGATAAAAATGACGGGGCCAGTCATTAATGACAGGGCCAGTCATTAATGACAGGGCCAGTTATAAAATGACTGGGCCAGTCATTAATGACACGGCCAGTCATTAAGGACAGGGCCAGTGATAAAATGACTCTACCAGTCATAAAATGACTTGGCCAGTCATAAAATGACAGAACCAGTCATAAAATGACAGGGCCAGTGATAAAATGATTGGGCACGTCATTAATGACAGGGCCAGTCATTAATGACAGGGCCAGTGATAAAATGACTGGGCCAGTCATTAACGACAGTGCCAGTCATTAAGGACAGGGCCAGTGATAAAATGACTATACCAGTCATTAAATGACTTGGCCAGTCATAAAATGACAGAACCAGTCATAAAATGACAGGGCCAGTGATAAAATGACTGGGCAAGTCATTAATGACAGGGCCAGTCATTAATAACAGGGCCAGTGATAAAATGACTGGGCCCGTCATTAATGACAGGGCCCGTGATAAAATGACTCTGCCAGTCATAAATGGACTTGGCGAGTCATAAAATGACAGAACCAGTCATAAAATGACAGGGCCAGTGATAAAATGACTGGGCCAGTCATTAATGACAGGGCCAGTCATTAATGACAGGGCCAGTGATAAAATGACTGGGCCAGTCATTAACGACAGGGCCAGTCATTAATGACAGGGCCAGTTATATAATGACTCTGCCAGTCATAAAATGACTTGGCCAGTCATAAAATGACAGAACCAGTCATAAAATGACAGGGCCAGTGATAAAATGACTGGCACAGTCATTAATGACAGGGCCAGTCATTAATGACAGGGCCTGTGATAAAATGACTGGGCCAGTCATTAATGACAGGGCCAGTGATGAAATGACTCCTCCAGTCATAAAATAACTTGGCCTGTCTTAAAATGACAGAACTAGTCATAAAATGACAGGGCCAGTGATAAAATGACGGGGCCAGTCATTAATCACAGGGCCAGTCATTAATGACAGGGCCAGTGATAAAATGACTGGGCCAGTCAATAATGACAGGGACAGTCATTAATGACAATGCCAGTGATAAAATGACTCTACCAGTCATAAAATGACTTCGCCAGTCATTAATGACAGGGCCAGTCATTAATGACAGGGCCAGTCATTAATGACAGGGCCAGTTAGAAAATGACTCTGCCAGTCATAAATTGCCTTGGCAAGTCATAAAATTACTTGGCAAGTCATAAAATGACAGAACCATTTATAAAATGACAGGGCCAGTTATAAAATGACTGGGCCTGTCATTAATGACAGGGCCAGTCATTAATGACAGGGCCAGTGATAAAATGCCTGGGCCCGTCATTAATTACAGGGCCAGTCATTTATGACAGGGCCAGTGATAAAATGACTCTACCAGTCATAAAATGACTTGGCAAGTCATAAAATAACAGAACCAGTCATAAAAAGATAGGACCAGTGATAATATGACTAAGCCAGTCATTAATGACAGAACCAGTTATAAAATGACAGGGCCAGTGATAAAATGACTGGGCCTTTCATTAATGACAGGGCCAGTCATTAATGACAGGGCCAGTGATAAAATGACTGGGCCCGTCATTAATGACAGGGCCAGTCATTAATGACAGGGCCAGTGATGAAATGACTCTGCCAGTCATAAATGGACTTGGCCAGTCATAAAATGACAGAACCAGTCATAAAATGACAGGGCCAGTGATAAAATGACTGGGCCAGTCATTAATGACAGGGCCGGTCATTAATGACAGGGCCAGTGATAAAATGACTGGGCCAGTCATTAATGACAGGGCCAGTCATTAATGACAGGGCCAGTCATTAATGACAGGGCCAGTGATAAAATGACTCTGCCAGTCATAAAATGACTTGGCCAGTCATAAAATGACAGAACCAGTCATAAAATTACAGGGCCAGTGTTAAAATGACTTGGCCAGTCATTAATGACAGAGCCAGTCATTAATGAACCCAGTCATTAATGACAGGGCCTGTCATTAATGACAGGGCCAGTGATAAAATGAGTGGGCCAGTCATTAATGACAGGCCCAGTCATTAATGCCAGGGCCAGTGATAAAATGACTCTGCTAGTCATTAAATAGCTTGGCCAGTCATAAAATGACAGAACCAGTCATAAAATAACAGGGCCAGTGATAAAATGACGGGGCCAGTCATAAATGACAGGGCCAGTCATTAATGACAGGGCCAGTGATAAAATGACTGGGCCAGTCATTAATGACAGCGCAAGTCATTAATGACAGGGCCAGTGATAAAATGACTCTGCTAGTCATAAAATAACTTGGCCAGTCATAAAATGACAGAACCAGTCAAAAGATGACAGGGCCAGTAATAAAATGACGGGGCCAGTCATTAATGACAGGGCCAGTCATTAATGACAGGGCCAGTCATTAATGACAGGGCCAGTGATAAAATGACTGGGCCAGTCATTAATGACATGGCCAGTCATTAAGGACAGGGCCAGTGATAAAATGACTCTACCAGTCATAAAATAACTTGGCCAGTCATAAAATGACAGAACCAGTCATTAAATTACAGGGCCAGTGATAAAATGATTGGGCATGTCATTAATGACAAGGCCAGTCATTAATGACAGGGCCAGTGATAAAATGACTGGGCCAATCATTAACGACAGGGCCAGTCATTAATGACAGGGCCAGTGATAAAATGACTCTGCCAGTCATAAAATCACTTAGCCAGTCATAAAATGACAGAACCAGTCATAAAATGACAGGGCCAGTGATAAAATGACTGGCACAGTCATTAACGACAGGGCCAGTCATTAATGAAAGGGCCAGTGAGAAAATGACTATACCAGTCATAAAATGACTTGGCCAGTCATAAAATGACAGAACCAGGCATAAAATGACAGGGCCAGTGATAAAATGACCGGGCAAGTCATTAATGACAGGGCCAGTCATTAATAACAGGGCCAGTGATAAAATGACTGGGCCAGTCATTAATGACAGGGCCCGTGATAAAATGACTCTGCCAGTCATAAATGGACTTGGCGAGTCATAAAATGACAGAACCAGTCATAAAATGACAGGGCTAGTGATAAATTGACTGGGCCAGTCATTATAGACAGGGCCAGTCATTAATGACAGGGCCAGTGATAAAATGACTGGGCCAATCATTAACGACAGGGCCAGTCATTAATGACAGGGCCAGTGATAAAATGACTCTGCCAGTCATAAAATGACTTGGCCAGTCATAAAATGACAGAACCAGTCATAAAATGACAGGGCCAGTGATAAAATGACTGGCACAGTCATTAATGACAGGGCCAGTCATTAATGACAGGGCCTGTGATAAAATGACTGGGCCAGTCATTAATGACAGGGCCAGTGATAAAATGACTCTGCAAGTCATAAAATAACTTGGCCTGTCATAAAATGACAGAACCAGTCATAAAATGACAGGGCCAGTGATAAAATGACGGGGCCAGTCATTAATGACAGGGCCAGTGATAAAATGACTGGGCCAGTCATTAATGACTGGGCCAGTCATTAATGACAGGGCAAGTGATAAAATGACTCTACCAGTCATAAAATGACTTGGCCAGTCATAAAATGACAGAACAAGTCATAAAATGACAGGGCCAGTGATAAAATGACTGGGCCAGTCATTAATGACAGGGCCAGTCATTAATGACAGGGCCAGTGATAAAATGACTGGGCCAGCCATTAATGACAGGGCCAGTCATTAATGACTGGGCCAGTGATAAAAATGACTCTGCCAGTCATTAATAACAGGGCCAGTGATAAAATGACAGGGCCAGTGATAAAATGACTGGGCCAGTCATTAATGACAGAACCAGTCATTAAATGAAAGGGCCAGTGATAAAATGACTGGGCCAGTGATAAAATGACTTCGCCAGTCATTAATGACAGGGCCGGTGTTAAAATGACTTCGCCAGTCATTAATGACAGGGCCAGTCATTAATGACAGGGCCAGTCTTTAATGACAGGGCCAGTCATTAATGACAGGGCCAGTCATTATTGACAGGGCCAGTGATAAAATGACTCTGCCAGGCATAAAATGACTTGGCCAGTCATAAAATGACAGAACAAGTCATAAAATGACAGAGCCAACGATAAAATGACTGGGCCAGTCATTAATGACAGGGCCAGTCATTAATGACAGGGCCAGTAATAAAATGACTCTGCCAGTCATAAAATGACTTGGCAAGTCATAAAATTACTTGGCAAGTCATAAAATGACAGAACCATTCATAAAATGACAGGACCAGTTATAAAATGACTGGGCCTGTCATTAATGACAGGGCCAGTCATTAATGACAGGGCCAGTGATAAAATGCCTGGGCCCGTCATTAATGACAGGGTCAGTCATTTACGACAGGGCCAGTGATAAAATGACTCTACCAGTCATAAAATGACTAAGCCTGTCATTAATGACAGAACCAGTCATAAAATGACAGGGCCAGTGATAAAATTACTGGGCCAGTCATTAATGACAGGTCCAGTCATTAATGACAGGGCCAGTGATAAAATGACTGGGCCCGTCATTAATGACAGGGCCAGTCATTTATGACAGGGCCAGTGATAAAATGACTCTGCCAGCCATAAATGGACTTGGCCAGTCATAAAATGACAGAACCAGTCATTAATGACAGGGCCAGTGATAAAATGACTCTGCCAGTCATAAAATGACTTGGCCAGTCATAAAATGACAGAACCAGTCATAAAATGACAGGGCCAGTGATAAAATGACTGACCCAGTCATTAATGACAGGGCCAGTCATTAATGACAGGGCCAGTGATAAAATGAGTGTGCCAGTCATTAATGACAGGGCCAGTCATTAATGACAGGGCCAGTGATAAAATGACTCTGCTAGTCATAAAATAACTTGGCCAGTCATAAAATGACAGAACCAGTCATAAAATGACAGGGCCAGTGATAAAATGACTGGGCCAGTCATTAATGACATAGCCAGTGATAAAATGCCTGGGCCCGTCATTAATGACAGGGCCAGTCATTTATGACAGGGCCAGTGATAAAATGACTCTACCAGTCATAAAATGACTTGGCAAGTCATAAAATGACAGAACCAGTCATAAAAAGATAGGGCCAGTGATAATATGACTAAGCTAGTCATTAATGACAGAACCAGTCATAAAATGACAGGGCCAGTGATAAAATGACTGGGCCTTTCATTAATGACAGGGCCAGTCATTAATGAAGGGGCCAGTGATAAAAAGAGTGGGCCAGTCATTAATGACAGGGCCAGTCGTTAATGACAGGGCCAGTGATAAAATGACTCTGCTAGTCATAAAATAACTTGGCCAGTCATAAAATGACAGAACCAGTCATAAAATGACAGGGCCAGTGATAAAATGACGGGGCCAGTCATTAATAACAGGGCCAGTCATTAATGACAGGGCCAGTGATAAAATGACTGGGCCAGTCATTAATGACAGGGCCAGTCATTAATGACAGGGCCAGTGATAAAATGACTCTGCTAGTCATAAAATAACTTGGCCAGTCATAAAATAACAGAACCAGTCAAAAAATGACAGGGCCAGTGATAAAAATGACGGGGCCAGTCATTAATGACAGGGCCAGTCATTAATGACAGGGCCAGTTATAAAATGACTGGGCCAGTCATTAATGACACGGCCAGTCATTAAGGACAGGGCCAGTGATAAAATGACTCTACCAGTCATAAAATGACTTGGCCAGTCATAAAATGACAGAACCAGTCATAAAATGACAGGGCCAGTGATAAAATGATTGGGCACGTCATTAATGACAGGGCCAGTCATTAATGACAGGGCCAGTGATAAAATGACTGGGCCAGTCATTAACGACAGTGCCAGTCATTAAGGACAGGGCCAGTGATAAAATGACTATACCAGTCATTAAATGACTTGGCCAGTCATAAAATGACAGAACCAGTCATAAAATGACAGGGCCAGTGATAAAATGACTGGGCAAGTCATTAATGACAGGGCCAGTCATTAATAACAGGGCCAGTGATAAAATGACTGGGCCCGTCATTAATGACAGGGCCCGTGATAAAATGACTCTGCCAGTCATAAATGGACTTGGCGAGTCATAAAATGACAGAACCAGTCATAAAATGACAGGGCCAGTGATAAAATGACTGGGCCAGTCATTAATGACAGGGCCATTCATTAATGACAGGGCCAGTGATAAAATGACTGGGCCAGTCATTAACGACAGGGCCAGTGATTAATGACAGGGCCAGTTATATAATGACTCTGCCAGTCATAAAATGACTTGGCCAGTCATAAAATGACAGAACCAGTCATAAAATGACAGGGCCAGTGATAAAATGACTGGCACAGTCATTAATGACAGGGCCAGTCATTAATGACAGGGCCTGTGATAAAATGACTGGGCCAGTCATTAATGACAGGGCCAGTGATGAAATGACTCCTCCAGTCATAAAATAACTTGGCCTGTCTTAAAATGACAGAACTAGTCATAAAATGACAGGGCCAGTGATAAAATGACGGGGCCAGTCATTAATCACAGGGCCAGTCATTAATGACAGGGCCAGTGATAAAATGACTGGGCCAGTCAATAATGACAGGGCCAGTCATTAATGACAATGCCAGTGATAAAATGACTCTACCAGTCATAAAATGACTTCGCCAGTCATTAATGACAGGGCCAGTCATTAATGACAGGGCCAGTTAGAAAATGACTCTGCCAGTCATAAATTGCTTAGGCAAGTCATAAAATTACTTGGCAAGTCATAAAATGACAGAACCATTTATAAAATGACAGGGCCAGTTATAAAATGACTGGGCCTGTCATTAATGACAGGGCCAGTCATTAATGACAGGGCCAGTGATAAAATGCCTGGGCCCGTCATTAATTACAGGGCCAGTCATTAATGACAGGGCCAGTGATAAAATGACTCTACCAGTCATAAAATGACTTGGCAAGTCATAAAATAACAGAACCAGTCATAAAAAGATAGGACCAGTGATAATATGACTAAGCCAGTCATTAATGACAGAACCAGTTATAAAATGACAGGGCCAGTGATAAAATGACTGGGCCTTTCATTAATGACAGGGCCAGTCATTAATGACAGGGCCAGTGATAAAATGACTGGGCCCGTCATTAATGACAGGGCCAGTCATTAATGACAGGGCCAGTGATGAAATGACTCTGCCAGTCATAAATGGACTTGGCCAGTCATAAAATGACAGAACCAGTCATAAAATGACAGGGCCAGTGATAAAATGACTGGGCCAGTCATTAATGACAGGGCCGGTCATTAATGACAGGGCCAGTGATAAAATGACTGGGCCAGTCATTAATGACAGGGCCAGTGATAAAATGACTCTGCCAGTCATAAAATGACTTGGCCAGTCATAAAATGACAGAACCAGTCATAAAATTACAGGGCCAGTGTTAAAATGACTTGGCCAGTCATTAATGACAGAGCCAGTCATTAATGAACCCAGTCATTAATGACAGGGCCTGTCATTAATGACAGGGCCAGTGATAAAATGAGTGGGCCAGTCATTAATGACAGGTCCAGTCATTAATGCCAGGGCCAGTGATAAAATGACTCTGCTAGTCATTAAATAACTTGGCCAGTCATAAAATGACAGAACCAGTCATAAAATAACGGGGCCAGTGATAAAATGACGGGGCCAGTCATTAATGACAGGGCCAGTCATTAATGACAGGGCCAGTGATAAAATGACTGGGCCAGTCATTAATGACAGCGCAAGTCATTAATGACAGGGCCAGTGATAAAATGACTCTGCTAGTCATAAAATAACTTGGCCAGTCATAAAATGACAGAACCAGTCAAAAGATGACAGGGCCAGTAATAAAATGACGGGGCCAGTCATTAATGACAGGGCCAGTCATTAATGACAGGGCCAGTCATTAATGACAGGGCCAGTGATAAAATGACTGGGCCAGTCATTAATGACATGGCCAGTCATTAAGGACAGGGCCAGTGATAAAATGACTCTACCAGTCATAAAATAACTTGGCCAGTCATAAAATGACAGAACCAGTCATAAAATGACAGGGCCAGTGATAAAATGATTGGGCATGTCATTAATGACAGGGCCAGTCATTAATGACAGGGCCAGTGATAAAATGACTGGGCCAATCATTAACGACAGGGCCAGTCATTAATGACAGGGCCAGTGATAAAATGACTCTGCCAGTCATAAAATTACTTGGCCAGTCATAAAATGACAGAACCAGTCATAAAATGACAGGGCCAGTGATAAAATGACTGGCACAGTCATTAACGACAGAGCCAGTCATTAATGAAAGGGCCAGTGAGAAAATGACTATACCAGTCATAAAATGACTTGGCCAGTCATAAAATGACAGAACCAGGCATAAAATGACAGGGCCAGTGATAAAATGACCGGGCAAGTCATTAATGACAGGGCCAGTCATTAATAACAGGGCCAGTGATAAAATGACTGGGCCAGTCATTAATGACAGGGCCCGTGATAAAATGACTCTGCCAGTCATAAATGGACTTGGCGAGTCATAAAATGACAGAACCAGTCATAAAATGACAGGGCTAGTGATAAATTAACTGGGCCAGTCATTATAGACAGGGCCAGACATTAATGACAGGGCCAGTGATAAAATGACTGGGCCAATCATTAACGACAGGGCCAGTCATTAATGACAGGGCCAGTGATAAAATGACTCTGCCAGTCATAAAATGACTTGGCCAGTCATAAAATGACAGAACCAGTCATAAAATGACAGGGCCAGTGATAAAATGACTGGCACAGTCATTAATGACAGGGCCAGTCATTAATGACAGGGCCAGTGATAAAATGACTCTGCAAGTCATAAAATAACTTGGCCTGTCATAAAATGACAGAACCAGTCATAAAATGACAGGGCCAGTGATAAAATGACGGGGCCAGTCATTAATGACAGGGCCAGTGATAAAATGACTGGGCCAGTCATTAATGACTGGGCCAGTCATTAATGACAGGGCCAGTGATAAAATGACTCTACCAGTCATAAAATGACTTGGCCAGTCATAAAATGACAGAACAAGTCATAAAATGACAGGGCCAGTGATAAAATGACTGGGCCAGTCATTAATGACAGGGCCAGTCATTAATGACAGGGCCAGTGATAAAATGACTGGGCCAGCCATTAATGACAGGGCCAGTCATTAATGACTGGGCCAGTGATAAAAATGACTCTGCCAGTCATTAATGACAGGGCCAGTGATAAAATGACAGGGCCAGTGATAAAATGACTGGGCCAGTCATTAATGACAGAACCAGTCATTAAATGAAAGGGCCAGTGATAAAATGACTGGGCCAGTGATAAAATGACTTCGCCAGTCATTAATGACAGGGCCAGTGATAAAATGACTTCGCCAGTCATTAATGACAGGGCCAGTCATTAATGACAGGGCCAGTCATTAATGACAGGGCCAGTCATTAATGACAGGGCCAGTCATTATTGACAGGGCCAGTGATAAAATGACTCTGCCAGGCATAAAATGACTTGGCCAGTCATAAAATGACAGAACAAGTCATAAAATGACAGAGCCAACGATAAAATGACTGGGCATGTCATTAATGACAGGGCCAGTCATTAATGACAGGGCCAGTAATAAAATGACTCTGACAGTCATAAAATGACTTGACAAGTCAAAAAATTACTTGGCAAGTCATAAAATGACAGAACCATTCATAAAATGACAGGACCAGTTATAAAATGACTGGGCCTGTCATTAATGACAGGGCCAGTCATTAATGACAGGGCCAGTGATAAAATGCCTGGGCCCGTCATTAATGACAGGGTCAGTCATTTACGACAGGGCCAGTGATAAAATGACTCTACCAGTCATAAAATGACTAAGCCTGTCATTAATGACAGAACCAGTCATAAAATGACAGGGCCAGTGATAAAATTACTGGGCCAGTCTTTAATGACAGGTCCAGTCATTAATGACAGGGCCAGTGATAAAATGACTGGGCCCGTCATTAATGACAGGGCCAGTCATTTATGACAGGGCCAGTGATAAAATGACTCTGCCAGCCATAAATGGACTTGGCCAGTCATAAAATGACAGAACCAGTCATAAAATGACAGGGCCAGTGATAAAATGACTGACCCAGTCATTAATGACAGGGCCAGTCATTAATGACAGGGCCAGTGATAAAATGAGTGTGCCAGTCATTAATGACAGGGCCAGTCATTAATGACAGGGCCAGTGATAAAATGACTCTGCTAGTCATAAAATAACTTGGCCAGTCATAAAATGACAGAACCAGTCATAAAATGACAGGGCCAGTGATAAAATGACTGGGCCAGTCATTAATGACATAGCCAGTGATAAAATGCCTGGGCCCGTCATTAATGACAGGGCCAGTCATTTATGACAGGGCCAGTGATAAAATGACTCTACCAGTCATAAAATGACTTGGCAAGTCATAAAATGACAGAACCAGTCATAAAAAGATAGGGCCAGTGATAATATGACTAAGCTAGTCATTAATGACAGAACCAGTCATAAAATGACAGGGCCAGTGATAAAATGACTGGGCCTTTCATTAATGACAGGGCCAGTCATTAATGACAGGGCCAGTGATAAAATGACTGGGCCCGTCATTAATGACAGGGCCAGTCATTAATGAAAGGGCCAGTGATAAAATGACTCTGCCAGTCATAAATGGACTTGGCCAGTCATAAAATGACAGAACCAGTCATAAAATGACAGGGCCAGTGATAAAATGACTGGGCTAGTCATTAATGACAGGGCCAGTCATTAATGACAGGGCCAGTGATAAAATGACTCTGCCAGTCATAAAATGACTTGGCCAGTCATAAAATGACAGAACCAGTCATAAAATGACAGAGCCAGTGATAAAATGACTGACCCAGTCATTAATGACAGGGCCCGTCATTAATGAAGGGGCCAGTGATAAAAAGAGTGGGCCAGTCATTAATGACAGGGCCAGTCGTTAGTGACAGGGCCAGTGATAAAATGACTCTGCTAGTCATAAAATAACTTGGCCAGTCATAAAATGACAGAACCAGTCATAAAATGACAGGGCCAGTGATAAAATGACGGTGCCAGTCATTAATAACAGGGCCAGTCATTAATGACAGGGCCAGTGATAAAATGACTGGGCCAGTCATTAATGACAGGGCCAGTCATTAATGACAGGGCCAGTGATAAAATGACTCTGCTAGTCATAAAATAACTTGGCCAGTCATAAATTAACAGAACCAGTCAAAAAATGACAGGGCCAGTGATAAAATGACGGGGCCAGTCATTAATGACAGGGCCAGTCATTAATGACAGGGCCAGTTATAAAATGACTGGGCCAGTCATTAATGACACGGCCAGTCATTAAGGACAGGGCCAGTGATAAAATGACTCTACCAGTCATAAAATGACTTGGCCAGTCATAAAATGACAGAACCAGTCATAAAATGACAGGGCCAGTGATAAAATGATTGGGCACGTCATTAATGACAGGGCCAGTCATTAATGACAGGGCCAGTGATAAAATGACTGGGCCAGTCATTAACGACAGTGCCAGTCATTAAGGACAGGGCCAGTGATAAAATGACTATACCAGTCATAAAATGACTTGGCCAGTCATAAAATG
This sequence comes from Platycnemis pennipes, assembly GCA_933228895.1. NCBI lineage: Eukaryota > Metazoa > Arthropoda > Insecta > Odonata > Platycnemididae > Platycnemis > Platycnemis pennipes. Next base: position 72,676,691 of record OW121846.1, on the reverse strand, counting down.
ACAGAACCAGTCATAAAATGACAGGGCCAGTGATAAAATGACTGGGCAAGTCATTAATGACAGGGCCAGTCATTAATAACAGGGCCAGTGATAAAATGACTGGGCCCGTCATTAATGACAGGGCCCGTGATAAAATGACTCTGCCAGTCATAAATGGACTTGGCGAGTCATAAAATGACAGAACCAGTCATAAAATGACAGGGCCAGTGATAAAATGACTGGGCCAGTCATTAATGACAGGGCCAGTCATTAATGACAGGGCCAGTGATAAAATGACTGGGCCAGTCATTAACGACAGGGCCAGTCATTAATGACAGGGCCAGTTATATAATGACTCTGCCAGTCATAAAATGACTTGGCCAGTCATAAAATGACAGAACCAGTCATAAAATGACAGGGCCAGTGATAAAATGACTGGCACAGTCATTAATGACAGGGCCAGTCATTAATGACAGGGCCTGTGATAAAATGACTGGGCCAGTCATTAATGACAGGGCCAGTGATGAAATGACTCCTCCAGTCATAAAATAACTTGGCCTGTCATAAAATGACAGAACTAGTCATAAAATGACAGGGCCAGTGATAAAATAACGGGGCCAGTCATTAATGACAGGGCCAGTCATTAATGACAGGGCCAGTGATAAAATGACTGGGCCAGTCAATAATGACAGGGCCAGTCATTAATGACAAGGCCAGTGATAAAATGACTCTACCAGTCATAAAATGACTTGGCCAGTCATAAAATGACAGAACAAGTCATAAAATTGCAGGGCCAGTGATAAAATGACTGGGCCAGTCATTAATGACAGGGCCAATCATTAATGACAGGGCCAGTGATAAAATGACTCTACCAGTCATAAAATGACTTGGCAACTCATAAAATGACAGAACCAGTCATAAAAAGATAGGGCCAGTGATAATATGACTAAGCTAGTCATTAATGACAGAACCAGTCATAAAATGACAGGGCCAGTGATAAAATGACTGGGCCTTTCATTAATGACAGGGCCAGTCATTAATGACAGGGCCAGTGATAAAATGACTGGGCCCGTCATTAATGATAGGGCCAGTCATTAATGAAAGGGCCAGTGATAAAATGACTCTGCCAGTCATAAATGGACTTGGCCAGTCATAAAATGACAGAACCAGTCATAAAATGACAGGGCCAGTGATAAAATGACTGGGCTAGTCATTAATGACAGGGCCAGTCATTAATGACAGGGCCAGTGATAAAATGACTCTGCCAGTCATAAAATGACTTGGCCAGTCATAAAATGACAGAACCAGTCATAAAATGACAGGGCCAGTGATAAAATGACTGACCCAGTCATTAATGACAGGGCCAGTCATTAATGAAGGGGCCAGTGATAAAAAGAGTGGGCCAGTCATTAATGACAGGGCCAGTCGTTAATGACAGGGCCAGTGATAAAATGACTCTGCTAGTCATAAAATAACTTGGCCAGTCATAAAATGACAGAACCAGTCATAAAATGACAGGGCCAGTGATAAAATGACGGGGCCAGTCATTAATAACAGGGCCAGTCATTAATGACAGGGCCAGTGATAAAATGACTGGGCCAGTCATTAATGACAGGGCCAGTCATTAATGACAGGGCCAGTGATAAAATGACTCTGCTAGTCATAAAATAACTTGGCCAGTCATAAAATAACAGAACCAGTCAAAAAATGACAGGGCCAGTGATAAAATGATGGGGCCAGTCATTAATGACAGGGCCAGTCATTAATGACAGGGCCAGTTATAAAATGACTGGGCCAGTCATTAATGACACGGCCAGTCATTAAGGACAGGGCCAGTGATAAAATGACTCTACCAGTCATAAAATGACTTGGCCAGTCATAAAATGACAGAACCAGTCATAAAATGACAGGGCCAGTGATAAAATGATTGGGCACGTCATTAATGACAGGGCCAGTCATTAATGACAGGGCCAGTGATAAAATGACTGGGCCAGTCATTAACGACAGTGCCAGTCATTAAGGACAGGGCCAGTGATAAAATGACTATACCAGTCATAAAATGACTTGGCCAGTCATAAAATGACAGAACCAGTCATAAAATGACAGGGCCAGTGATAAAATGACTGGGCAAGTCATTAATGACAGGGCCAGTCATTAATGACAGGGCCTGTGATAAAATGACTGGGCCAGTCATTAATGACAGGGCCAGTGATAAAATGACTCTGCAAGTCATAAAATAACTTGGCCTGTCATAAAATGACAGAACCAGTCATAAAATGACAGGGCCAGTGATAAAATGACGGGGCCAGTCATTAATGACAGGGCCAGTGATAAAATGACTGGGCCAGTCATTAATGACTGGGCCAGTCATTAATGACAGGGCCAGTGATAAAATGACTCTACCAGTCATAAAATGACTTGGCCAGTCATAAAATGACAGAACAAGTCATAAAATGACAGGGCCAGTGATAAAATGACTGGGCCAGTCATTAATGACAGGGCCAGTCATTAATGACAGGGCCAGTGATAAAATGACTGGGCCAGCCATTAATGACAGGGCCAGTCATTAATGACTGGGCCAGTGATAAAAATGACTCTGCCAGTCATTAATGACAGGGCCAGTGATAAAATGACAGGGCCAGTGATAAAATGACTGGGCCAGTCATTAATGACAGAACCAGTCATTAAATGAAAGGGCCAGTGATAAAATGACTGGGCCAGTGATAAAATGACTTCGCCAGTCATTAATGACAGGGCCAGTGATAAAATGACTTCGCCAGTCATTAATGACAGGGCCAGTCATTAATGACAGGGCCAGTCATTAATGACAGGGCCAGTCATTAATGACAGGGCCAGTCATTATTGACAGGGCCAGTGATAAAATGAATCTGCCAGGCATAAAATGACTTGGCCTGTCATAAAATGACAGAACAAGTCATAAAATGACAGAGCCAACGATAAAATGACTGGGCATGTCATTAATGACAGGGCCAGTCATTAATGACAGGGCCAGTAATAAAATGACTCTGACAGTCATAAAATGACTTGACAAGTCAAAAAATTACTTGGCAAGTCATAAAATGACAGAACCATTCATAAAATGACAGGACCAGTTATAAAATGACTGGGCCTGTCATTAATGACAGGGCCAGTCATTAATGACAGGGCCAGTGATAAAATGCCTGGGCCCGTCATTAATGACAGGGTCAGTCATTTACGACAGGGCCAGTGATAAAATGACTCTACCAGTCATAAAATGACTAAGCCTGTCATTAATGACAGAACCAGTCATAAAATGACAGGGCCAGTGATAAAATTACTGGGCCAGTCTTTAATGACAGGTCCAGTCATTAATGACAGGGCCAGTGATAAAATGACTGGGCCCGTCATTAATGACAGGGCCAGTCATTTATGACAGGGCCAGTGATAAAATGACTCTGCCAGCCATAAATGGACTTGGCCAGTCATAAAATGACAGAACCAGTCATAAAATGACAGGGCCAGTGATAAAATGACTGACCCAGTCATTAATGACAGGGCCAGTGATAAAATGAGTGTGCCAGTCATTAATGACAGGGCCAGTCATTAATGACAGGGCCAGTGATAAAATGACTCTGCTAGTCATAAAATAACTTGGCCAGTCATAAAATGACAGAACCAGTCATAAAATGACAGGGCCAGTGATAAAATGACTGGGCCAGTCATTAATGACATAGCCAGTGATAAAATGCCTGGGCCCGTCATTAATGACAGGGCCAGTCATTTATGACAGGGCCAGTGATAAAATGACTCTACCAGTCATAAAATGACTTGGCAAGTCATAAAATGACAGAACCAGTCATAAAAAGATAGGGCCAGTGATAATATGACTAAGCTAGTCATTAATGACAGAACCAGTCATAAAATGACAGGGCCAGTGATAAAATGACTGGGCCTTTCATTAATGACAGGGCCAGTCATTAATGACAGGGCCAGTGATAAAATGACTGGGCCCGTCATTAATGACAGGGCCAGTCATTAATGAAAGGGCCAGTGATAAAATGACTCTGCCAGTCATAAATGGACTTGGCCAGTCATAAAATGACAGAACCAGTCATAAAATGACAGGGCCAGTGATAAAATGACTGGGCTAGTCATTAATGACAGGGCCAGTCATTAATGACAGGGCCAGTGATAAAATGACTCTGCCAGTCATAAAATGACTTGGCCAGTCATAAAATGACAGAACCAGTCATAAAATGACAGAGCCAGTGATAAAATGACTGACCCAGTCATTAATGACAGGGCCCGTCATTAATGAAGGGGCCAGTGATAAAAAGAGTGGGCCAGTCATTAATGACAGGGCCAGTCGTTAGTGACAGGGCCAGTGATAAAATGACTCTGCTAGTCATAAAATAACTTGGCCAGTCATAAAATGACAGAACCAGTCATAAAATGACAGGGCCAATGATAAAATGACGGTGCCAGTCATTAATAACAGGGCCAGTCATTAATGACAGGGCCAGTGATAAAATGACTGGGCCAGTCATTAATGACAGGGCCAGTCATTAATGACAGGGCCAGTGATAAAATGACTCTGCTAGTCATAAAATAACTTGGCCAGTCATAAATTAACAGAACCAGTCAAAAAATGACAGGGCCAGTGATAAAATGACGGGGCCAGTCATTAATGACAGGGCCAGTCATTAATGACAGGGCCAGTTATAAAATGACTGGGCCAGTCATTAATGACACGGCCAGTCATTAAGGACAGGGCCAGTGATAAAATGACTCTACCAGTCATAAAATGACTTGGCCAGTCATAAAATGACAGAACCAGTCATAAAATGACAGGGCCAGTGATAAAATGATTGGGCACGTCATTAATGACAGGGCCAGTCATTAATGACAGGGCCAGTGATAAAATGACTGGGCCAGTCATTAACGACAGTGCCAGTCATTAAGGACAGGGCCAGTGATAAAATGACTATACCAGTCATAAAATGACTTGGCCAGTCATAAAATGACAGAACCAGTCATAAAATGACAGGGCCAGTGATAAAATGACTGGGCAAGTCATTAATGACAGGGCCAGTCATTAATAACAGGGCCAGTGATAAAATGACTGGGCCCGTCATTAATGACAGGGCCCGTGATAAAATGACTCTGCCAGTCATAAATGGACTTGGCGAGTCATAAAATGACAGAACCAGTCATAAAATGACAGGGCCAGTGATAAAATGACTGGGCCAGTCATTAATGACAGGGCCAGTCATTAATGACAGTGCCAGTGATAAAATGACTGGGCCAGTCATTAACGACAGGGCCAGTCATTAATGACAGGGCCAGTTATATAATGACTCTGCCAGTCATAAAATGACTTGGCCAGTCATAAAATGACAGAACCAGTCATAAAATGACAGGGCCAGTGATAAAATGACTGGCACAGTCATTAATGACAGGGCCAGTCATTAATGACAGGGCCTGTGATAAAATGACTGGGCCAGTCATTAATGACAGGGCCAGTGATGAAATGACTCCTCCAGTCATAAAATAACTTGGCCTGTCATAAAATGACAGAACTAGTCATAAAATGACAGGGCCAGTGATAAAATAACGGGGCCAGTCATTAATGACAGGGCCAGGCATTAATGACAGGGCCAGTGATAAAATGACTGGGCCAGTCAATAATGACAGGGCCAGTCATTAATGACAAGGCCAGTGATAAAATGACTCTACCAGTCATAAAATGACTTGGCCAGTCATAAAATGACAGAACAAGTCATAAAATTGCAGGGCCAGTGATAAAATGACTGGGCCAGTCATTAATGACAGGGCCAATCATTAATGACAGGGCCAGTGATAAAATGACTCTACCAGTCATAAAATGACTTGGCAACTCATAAAATGACAGAACCAGTCATAAAAAGATAGGGCCAGTGATAATATGACTAAGCTAGTCATTAATGACAGAACCAGTCATAAAATGACAGGGCCAGTGATAAAATGACTGGGCCTTTCATTAATGACAGGGCCAGTCATTAATGACAGGGCCAGTGATAAAATGACTGGGCCCGTCATTAATGATAGGGCCAGTCATTAATGAAAGGGCCAGTGATAAAATGACTCTGCCAGTCATAAATGGACTTGGCCAGTCATAAAATGACAGAACCAGTCATAAAATGACAGGGCCAGTGATAAAATGACTGGGCTAGTCATTAATGACAGGGCCAGTCATTAATGACAGGGCCAGTGATAAAATGACTCTGCCAGTCATAAAATGACTTGGCCAGTCATAAAATGACAGAACCAGTCATAAAATGACAGGGCCAGTGATAAAATGACTGACCCAGTCATTAATGACAGGGCCAGTCATTAATGAAGGGGCCAGTTATAAAAAGAGTGGGCCAGTCATTAATGACAGGGCCAGTCGTTAATGACAGGGCCAGTGATAAAATGACTCTGCCAGTCATAAAATGACTTGGCCAGTCATAAAATGACAGAACCAGTCATAAAATGACAGGGCCAGTGATAAAATGACTGACCCAGTCATTAATGACAGGGCCAGTCATTAATGAAGGGGCCAGTTATAAAAAGAGTGGGCCAGTCATTAATGACAGGGCCAGTCGTTAATGACAGGGCCAGTGATAAAATGACTCTGCTAGTCATAAAATAACTTGGCCAGTCATAAAATGACAGAACCAGTCATAAAATGACAGGGCCAGTGATAAAATGACGGGGCCAGTCATTAATAACAGGGCCAGTCATTAATGACAGGGCCAGTGATAAAATGACTGGGCCAGTCATTAATGACAGGGCCAGTCATTAATGACAGGGCCAGTGATAAAATGACTCTGCTAGTCATAAAATAACTTGGCCAGTCATAAAATAACAGAACCAGTCAAAAAATGACAGGGCCAGTGATAAAATGATGGGGCCAGTCATTAATGACAGGGCCAGTCATTAATGACAGGGCCAGTTATGAAATGACTGGGCCAGTCATTAATGACACGGCCAGTCATTAAGGACAGGGCCAGTGATAAAATGACTCTACCAGTCATAAAATGACTTGGCCAGTCATAAAATGACAGAACCAGTCATAAAATGACAGGGCCAGTGATAAAATGATTGGGCACGTCATTAATGACAGGGCCAGTCATTAATGACAGGGCCAGTGATAAAATGACTGGGCCAGTCATTAACGACAGTGCCAGTCATTAAGGACAGGGCCAGTGATAAAATGACTATACCAGTCATAAAATGACTTGGCCAGTCATAAAATGACAGAACCAGTCATAAAATGACAGGGCCAGTGATAAAATGACTGGGCAAGTCATTAATGACAGGGCCAGTCATTAATAACAGGGCCAGTGATAAAATGACTGGGCCCGTCATTAATGACAGGGCCCGTGATAAAATAACTCTGCCAGTCATAAATGGACTTGGCGAGTCATAAAATGACAGAACCAGTCATAAAATGACAGGGCCAGTGATAAAATGACTGGGCCAGTCATTAATGACAGGGCCAGTCATTAATGACAGGGCCAGTGATAAAACGACTGGGCCAGTCATTAACGACAGGGCCAGTCATTAATGACAGGGCCAGTTATATAATGACTCTGCCAGTCATAAAATGACTTGGCCAGTCATAAAATGACAGAACCAGTCATAAAATGACAGGGCCAGTGATAAAATGACTGGCACAGTCATTAATGACAGGGCCAGTCATTAATGACAGGGCCTGTGATAAAATGACTGGGCCAGTCATTAATGACAGGGCCAGTGATGAAGTGACTCCTCCGGTCATAAAATAACTTGGCCTGTCATAAAATGACAGAACTAGTCATAAAATGACAGGGCCAGTGATAAAATGACGGGGCCAGTCATTAATGACAGGGCCAGTCATTAATGACAGGGCCAGTGATAAAATGACTGGGCCAGTCAATAATGACAGGGCCAGTCATTAATGACAAGGCCAGTGATAAAATGACTCTACCAGTCATAAAATGACTTGGCCAGTCATAAAATGACAGAACAAGTCATAAAATTGCAGGGCCAGTGATAAAATGACTGGGCCAGTCATTAATGACAGGGCCAGTCATTAATGACAGGGCCAGTGATAAAATGACTGGGCCAGCCATTAATGACAGGGCCAGTCATTAATGACTGGGCCAGTGATAAAAATGACTCCGCCAGTCATTAATGACAGGGCCAGTGATAAAATGACAGGGCCAGTGATAAAATGACTGGGCCAGTCATTAATGACAGAACCAGTCATTAAATGACAGTGCCAGTGATAAAATGAGTGGGCCAGTCATTAATGACAGGGCCAGTCATTAATGACAGGGCTAGTCATTAATGACAGGGCCGGTGATAAAATGACTCTGCCAGTCATAAAATTACTTGGCCAGTCATAAAATGACAGAACCAGTCATAAAATGACAGGGCCAGTGAAAAAATGACTGGGCCAGTGATAAAATGACTTCGCCAGTCATTAATGACAGGGCCAGTGATAAAATGACTTCGCCAGTCATTAATGACAGGGCCAGTCATTAATGACAGGGCCAGTGATAAAATGACTTTGCTAGGCATAAAATGACTTGGCCAGTCATAAAATGAGAGAACCAGTCATAAAATGACAGGGCCAGTGATAAAATGACTGGGCCAGTCATTAATGACAGGGCCTGTCATTAATGACAGGGCCAGTGATAAAATGACTGGGCCCGTCATTAATGACAGGGCCAGTCATTAATGACAGGGCCAGTGATAAAATGACTCTGCCAGTCATAAATGGACTTGGCCAGTCATAAAATGACAGAACCAGTCATTAATGACAGGGCCAGTGATAAAATGAGTGTGCCAGTCATTAATGACAGGGCCAGTGATAAAATGAGTGTGCCAGTCATTAATGACTGGGCCCGTCATTAATGACAAGGCCAGTCATTTTGGACAGGGCCAGTGATAAAATGACTCTGCCAGTCATAAAATTACTTGGCCAGTCATAAAATGACAGAACCAGTCATAAAATGACAGGGCCAGTGATAAAATGACTGACCAAGTCATTAATGACAGGGCCAGTCATTAATGACAGGGCCAGTGATAAAAGGAGTGTGCCATTCATTAATGACAGGGCCAGTCATTAATGACAGGGCCAGTGATAAAATGACTCTGCTAGTCATAAAAGAACTTGGCCAGTCATAAAATGACAGAACCAGTCATAAAATGACAGGGCCAGTGATAAAATGACAGGGCCAGTCATTAATGACAGGGCCAATGATAAAATGACTGGGCCAGTCATTAATGACAGGGCCAGTCATTAATGACAGGGCCAGTGATAAAATGACTCTATCAGTCATAAAATGACTTGGCCAGGCATAAAATGACAGAACCAGTCATAAAATGACAGGGCCAATGATAAAATGACTGGGCCAGTCATTAATGACAGGGCCTGTCATTAATGACAAGGCCAGTGATAAAATGACTGGGCCCGTCATTAATGACAGGGCCAGTCATTAATGACAGGGCCAGTGATAAAATGACTCTGCCAGTCATAAATGGACTTGGCCAGTCATAAAATGACAGAACCAGTCATTAAATGACAGGGCCAGTGATATAATGACTGGCACAGTCATTAATGACAGGGCCAGGGATAAAATGACTGGCCTATCATCAATGACAGGGCCAGTGATAAAATGACTCTGCCAGTCATAAAATAACTTGGCCAGTCATAAAATGACAGAACCAGTCATAAAATGACAGGGCCAGGGGTAAAATGACGGGGACAGTCATTAATGACTTCGCCAGTCATTAATGACAGGGCCAGTGATAAAATGACTTGGCCGGTCATTAATGACAGGGCCAGTCATTAATGACAGGGCCAGCAATAAAATAAATGGGCCCGTCATTAATGACAGGGCCAGTCATTAATGACAGGGCCAGTGATAAAATGACTCTGCCAGTCATAAATGGACTTGGCCAGTCATAAAATGACAGAACCAGTCATAAAATGACAGGGCCAGTGATAAAATGACTGGGCCAGTCATTAATGACAGGGCCAGTCATTAATGACAGGGCCAGTGATAAAATGACTGGGCCAGTCATTAATGACAGGGCCAGTCATTAATGACAGGGCCAGTCATTAATGACAGGGCCAGTGATAAAATGACTCTGCCAGTCATAAAATGACTTGGCCAGTCATAAAATGACAGAACCAGTCATAAAATGACAGGGCCAGTGATAAAATGACTGACCCAGTCATTAAGGACAGGGCCAGTCATTAATGACAGGGCCAGTGATGAAATGAGTGGGCCAGTCATTAATGACAGGGCCAGTCATTAATGACAGGGCCAGTGATAAAATGACTCTGCTAGTCATAAAATAACTTGGCCAGTCATAAAATGACAGAACCAGTCAAAAAATGAGAGGGCCAGTCATAAAATGACTTGGCCAGTCATAAAATGACAGAACCAGTCATAAAATGACAGAACCAGTCATAAAATGACAGGGCCAGTGATAAAATGACTGACCCAGTCATTAATGACAGGGCCCGTCATTAATGAAGGGGCCAGTGATAAAAAGAGTGGGCCAGTCATTAATGACAGGGCCAGTCGTTAATGACAGGGCCAGTGATAAAATGACTCTGCTAGTCATAAAATAACTTGGCCAGTCATAAAATGACAGAACCAGTCATAAAATGACAGGGCCAGTGATAAAATGACGGTGCCAGTCATTAATAACAGGGCCAGTCATTAATGACAGGGCCAGTGATAAAATGACTGGGCCAGTCATTAATGACACGGCCAGTCATTAATGACAGGGCCAGTGATAAAATGACTCTGCTAGTCATAAAATAACTTGGCCAGTCATAAATTAACAGAACCAGTCAAAAAATGACAGGGCCAGTGATAAAATGACGGGGCCAGTCATTAATGACAGGGCCAGTCATTAATGACAGGGCCAGTTATAAAATGACTGGGCCAGTCATTAATGACACGGCCAGTCATTAAGGACAGGGCCAGTGATAAAATGACTCTACCAGTCATAAAATGACTTGGCCAGTCATAAAATGACAGAACCAGTCATAAAATGACAGGGCCAGTGATAAAATGATTGGGCACGTCATTAATGACAGGGCCAGTCATTAATGACAGGGCCAGTGATAAAATGACTGGGCCAGTCATTAACGACAGTGCCAGTCATTAAGGACAGGGCCAGTGATAAAATGACTATACCAGTCATAAAATGACTTGGCCAGTCATAAAATGACAGAACCAGTCATAAAATGACAGGGCCAGTGATAAAATGACTGGGCAAGTCATTAATGACAGGGCCAGTCATTAATAACAGGGCCAGTGATAAAATGACTGGGCCCGTCATTAATGACAGGGCCCGTGATAAAATGACTCTGCCAGTCATAAATGGACTTGGCGAGTCATAAAATGACAGAACCAGTCATAAAATGACAGGGCCAGTGATAAAATGACTGGGCCAGTCATTAATGACAGGGCCAGTCATTAATGACAGGGCCAGTGATAAAATGACTGGGCCAGTCATTAACGACAGGGCCAGTCATTAATGACAGGGCCAGTTATATAATGACTCTGCCAGTCATAAAATGACTTGGCCAGTCATAAAATGACAGAACCAGTCATAAAATGACAGGGCCAGTGATAAAATGACTGGCACAGTCATTAATGACAGGGCCAGTCATTAATGACAGGGCCTGTGATAAAATGACTGGGCCAGTCATTAATGACAGGGCCAGTGATGAAATGACTCCTCCAGTCATAAAATAACTTGGCCTGTCATAAAATGACAGAACTAGTCATAAAATGACAGGGCCAGTGATAAAATAACGGGGCCAGTCATTAATGACAGGGCCAGTCATTAATGACAGGGCCAGTGATAAAATGACTGGGCCAGTCAATAATGACAGGGCCAGTCATTAATGACAAGGCCAGTGATAAAATGACTCTACCAGTCATAAAATGACTTGGCCAGTCATAAAATGACAGAACAAGTCATAAAATTGCAGGGCCAGTGATAAAATGACTGGGCCAGTCATTAATGACAGGGCCAGTCATTAATGACAGGGCCAGTGATAAAATGACTGGGCCAGCCATTAATGACAGGGCCAGTCATTAATGACTGGGCCAGTGATAAAAATGACTCTGCCGATCATTAATGACAGGGCCAGTGATAAAATGACAGGGCCAGTGATAAAATGACTGGGCCAGTCATTAATGACATAGCCAGTGATAAAATGCCTGGGCCCGTCATTAATGACAGGGCCAGTCATTTATGACAGGGCCAGTGATAAAATGACTCTACCAGTCATAAAATGACTTGGCAACTCATAAAATGACAGAACCAGTCATAAAAAGATAGGGCCAGTGATAATATGACTAAGCTAGTCATTAATGACAGAACCAGTCATAAAATGACAGGGCCAGTGATAAAATGACTGGGCCTTTCATTAATGACAGGGCCAGTCATTAATGACAGGGCCAGTGATAAAATGACTGGGCCCGTCATTAATGATAGGGCCAGTCATTAATGAAAGGGCCAGTGATAAAATGACTCTGCCAGTCATAAATGGACTTGGCCAGTCATAAAATGACAGAACCAGTCATAAAATGACAGGGCCAGTGATAAAATGACTGGGCTAGTCATTAATGACAGGGCCAGTCATTAATGACAGGGCCAGTGATAAAATGACTCTGCCAGTCATAAAATGACTTGGCCAGTCATAAAATGACAGAACCAGTCATAAAATGACAGGGCCAGTGATAAAATGACTGACCCAGTCATTAATGACAGGGCCAGTCATTAATGAAGGGGCCAGTGATAAAAAGAGTGGGCCAGTCATTAATGACAGGGCCAGTCGTTAATGACAGGGCCAGTGATAAAATGACTCTGCTAGTCATAAAATAACTTGGCCAGTCATAAAATGACAGAACCAGTCATAAAATGACAGGGCCAGTGATAAAATGACGGGGACAGTCATTAATAACAGGGCCAGTCATTAATGACAGGGCCAGTGATAAAATGACTGGGCCAGTCATTAATGACAGGGCCAGTCATTAATGACAGGGCCAGTGATAAAATGACTCTGCTAGTCATAAAATAACTTGGCCAGTCATAAAATAACAGAACCAGTCAAAAAATGACAGGGCCAGTGATAAAATGATGGGGCCAGTCATTAATGACAGGGCCAGTCATTAATGACAGGGCCAGTTATAAAATGACTGGGCCAGTCATTAATGACACGGCCAGTCATTAAGGACAGGGCCAGTGATAAAATGAGTGGGCCAGTCATTATTGACAGGGCCAGTGATAAAATGACTCTGCTAGTCATAAAATAACTTGGCCAGTCATAAAATGACAGAACCAGTCATAAAATGACAGGGCCAGTGATAAAATGACGGGGCCAGTCATTAATGACAGGGCCAGTCATTAATAACAGGGCCAGTGATAAAATGACTGGGCCAGTCATTAATGACAGGGCAAGTCATTAATGACAGGGCCAGTGATAAAATGACTCTACCAGTCATAAAATAACTTGGCCAGTGATAAAATGACTCTGCCAGTCATAAAATGACTTGGCCAGTCATAAAATGACAGAACCAGTCATAAAATGACAGGGCCAGTGATAAAATGACTGACCCAGTCATTAATGACAGGGCCAGTCATTTATGACAGGGCCAGTCATTTATGACAGGGCCAGTCATTTATGACAGGGCCAGTGATAAAATGACTCTGCCAGTCATAAATGGACTTGGCCAGTCATAAAATGACAGAACCAGTCATAAAATGACAAGGCCAGTGATAGATGACTGGGCCAGTCATTAATGACAGGGCCAGTCATTTATGACAGGGCCAATGATAAAATGACTCTACCAGTCATAAAATGACTAAGCCAGTCATTAATGACAGAACCAGTGATAAAATGAGTGTGCCATTCATTAATGAATGGGCCCGTCATTAATGACAGGGCCAGTCATTTATGACAGGGCCAGTCATTTATGACAGGGCCAGTGATAAAATGACTGGGCCAGTCATTAACGACAGGGCCAGTCATTAATGACAGGGCCAGTGATAAAATGACTCTGCCAGTCATAAAATGACTTGGCCAGTCATGAAATGACAGAACCAGTCATAAAATGACAGGGCCAGTGATAAAATGACTGGCACAGTCATTAATGACAGGGCCAGTCATTAATGACAGGGCCTGTGATAAAATGACTGGGCCCGTCCTTAATGACAGGGCCAGTCATTAATGACAGGGCCAGTGATAAAATGACTCTGCCAGTCATAATAGGACTTGGCCAGTCATAAAATGACAGAACCAGTCATAAAATGACAGGGCCAGTGATAAAATGACTGGGCCAGTCATTAATGACAGGGCCAGTCATTAATGACATGGCCAGTGATAAAATGACTGGGCCAGTCATTAATGACAGGGCCAGTCATTAATGACAGGGCCAGTCATTAATGACAGGGCCAGTGATAAAATGACTCTGCCAGTCATAAAATGACTTGGCCAGTCATAAAATGACAGAACCAGTCATAAAATGACAGGGCCAGTGATAAAATGACTGACCCAGTCATTCATGACAGGGCCAGTCATTAATGACAGGGCCAGTGATAAAATGAGTGGGCCAGTCATTAATGACAGGGCCAGTCATTAATGACAGGGCCAGTGATAAAATGACTCTGCTAGTCATAAAATAACTTGGCCAGTCATAAAATGACAGAACAAGTCATAAAATGACAGGGCCAGTGATAAAATGACGGGGCCAGTCATTAATGACAGGGCCAGTCATTAATGACAGGGCCAGTGATAAAATGACTGGGCCAGTCATTAATGACAGGGCAAGTCATTAATGACAGGGCCAGTGATAAAATGACTCTACCAGTCATAAAATAACTTGGCCAGTCATAAAATGACAGAACCAGTCATAAAATGACAGGGCCAGTGATAAAATGATTGGGCATGTCATTAATGACAGGGCCAGTCATTAATGACAGGGCCAGTGATAAATTGACTGGGCCAGTCATTAACGACAGGGCCAGTCATTAATGACAGGGCCAGTGATAAAATGACTATACCAGTCATAAAATGACTTGGCCAGTCATAAAATGACAGAACCAGTCATAAAATGACAGGGCCAGTGATAAAATGACTGGGCAAGTCATTAATGACAGGGCCAGTCATTAATAAGAGGGCCAGTGATAAAATGACTGGGCCCGTCATTAATGACAGGGCCCGTGATAAAATGACTCTGCCAGTCATAAATGGACTTGGCGAGTCATAAAATGACAGAACCAGTCATAAAATGACAGGGCCAGTGATAAAATGACTGGGCCAGTCATTAATGACAGGGCCAGTCATTAATGACAGGGCCAGTGATAAAATGACTGGGCCAGTCATTAACGATAGGGCCAGTCATTAATGACAGGGCCAGTGATAAAATGACTCTGCCAGTCATAAAATGACTTGGCCAGTCATAAAATGAAAGAACCAGTCATAAAATGACAGGGCCAGTGATAAAATGACTGGCACAGTCATTAATGACAGGGCCAGTCATTAATGACAGGGCCTGTGATAAAATGACTGGGCCAGTCATTAATGACAGGGCCAGTGATAAAATGACTCTGCAAGTCATAAAATAACTTGGCCTGTTATAAAATGACAGAACCAGTCATAAAATGACAGGGCCAGTGATAAAATGACGGGGCCAGTCATTAATGACAGGGCCAGTCATTAATGACAGGGCCAGTGATAAAATGAATGGGCCAGTCATTAATGACAGGGCCAGTCATTAATGACAGGGCCAGTGATAAAATGACTCTACCAGTCATAAAATGACTGGGCCAGTCATAAAATGACAGAACAAGTCATAAAATGACAGGGCCAGTGATAAAATGACTGGGCCAGTCATTAATGACAGGGCCAGTCATTAATGACAGGGCCAGTGAGAAAAAGACTGGGCCAGCCATTAATGACAGGGCCAGTCATTAATGACTGGGCCAGTGATAAAAATGACTCTGCCAGTCATTAATGACAGGGCCAGTGATAAAATGACAGGGCCAGTGATAAAATGACTGGGCCAGTCATAAATGACAGAACCAGTCATTAAATGAAAGGGCCAGTGATAAAATGACTGGGCCAGTGATAAAATGACTTCGACAGTCATTAATGAAAGGGCCAGTGATATAATGACTTCGCCAGTCATTAATGACAGGGCCAGTCATTAATGACAGGGCCAGTCATTAATGACAGGGCCAGTCATTAATGACAGGGCCAGTGATAAAATAACTCTGCCAGGCATAAAATGACTTGGCCAGTCATAAAATGACAGAACAAGTCATAAAATGACAGAGCCAGTGATAAAATGACAGGGCCAGTCATTAATGACAGGGCCAGTGATGAAATGCCTGGGACCGTCATTAATGACAGGGCCAGTCATTTATGACAGGGCCAGTGATAAAATGACTCTACCAGTCATAAAATGACTAAGCCAGTCATTAATGACAGAACCAGTCATAAAATGACAGGGCCAGTGATTAAATGACTAGGCCAGTCATTAATGACAGGGCCAGTGATAAAATGACTGGGCCCGTCATTAATGACAGGGCCAGTCATTTATGACAGGGCCAGTGATAAAATGACTCTGCCAGCCATAAATGGACTTGGCCAGTCATAAAATGACAGAACCAGTCATAAAATGACAAGGCCAGTGATAAAATGACTGGGCCAGTCATTAATGACAGGGCCAGTCATTAATGACAGGGCCAGTGATAAAATGACTCTGCCAGTCATAAAATGACTTGGCCAGGTATAAAATGACAGAACCAGTCATAAAATGACAGGGCCAGTGATAAAATGACTGACCCAGTCATTAATGACAGGGCCAGTCATTAATGACAGGGCCAGTGATAAAATGAGTGTGCCAGTCATTAATGACTGGGCCCGTCATTAATGACAGGGCCAAACATTTATGACAGGGCCAGTCATTTATGACAGGGCCAGTGATAAAATGACTCTGCCAGTCATAAATGGACTTGGCCAGTCATAAAATGACAGAACCAGTCATAAAATGACAAGGCCAGTGATAAAATGACTGGGCCAGTCATTAATTACAGGGCCAGTCATTAATGACAGGGCCAGTGATAAAATGACTTGGCCAGTCATTAATGACAGGGCCAGTCATTATTGACAGGGCCAGTCATTAATGACAGTGCCAGTGATAAAATGACACTGCCAGTCATAAAATGACTTGGCCAGTCATAAAATGACAGAACCAGTCATAAATTGACAGGGCCAGTGATAAAATGACGGGGCCAGTCATTAATGACAGGGCCAGTCATTAATGACAGGGCCAGTTAAAATATGACTCTGCCAGTCATAAAATGACTTTGCAAGTCATAAAATTACTTGGCAAGTCATAAAATGACAGAACCATTCATAAAATGACAGGGCCAGTTATAAAATGACTGGGCCTGTCATTAATGACAGGGCCAGTCATTAATGACAGGGCCAGTGATAAAATGCCTGGGCCCGTCATTAATGACAGGGCCAGTCATTTATGACAGGGCCAGTGATAAAATGACTCTACCAGTCATAAAATGACTAAGCCAGTCATTAATAACAGAACCAGTCATTACTGACAGGGCCAGTGATAAAATGAGTGGGCCAGTCATTAATGACAGGGCCAGTGATAAAATGACTCTGCTAGTCATAAAATAACTTGGCCAGTCATAAAATGACAGAACCAGTCAAATAATGACAGGGCCAGTGATAAAATGACGGGGCCAGTCATTAATGACAGGGCCAGTCATTAATGACAGGGCCAGTGATAAAATGACTGGGCCAGTCATTAATGACATGGCCAGTCATTAAGGACAGGGCCAGTGATAAAATGACTCTACCAGTCATAAAATAACTTGGCCAGTCATAAAATGACAGAACCAGTCATAAAATGACAGGGCCAGTGATAAAATGATTGGGCATGTCATTAATGACAGGGCCAGTCATTAATGACAGGGCCAGTGATAAAATGACTCTGCTAGTCATAAAATAACTTGGCCAGTCATAAAATGACAGAACCAGTCATAAAATGACAGGGCCAGTGATAAAATGACGGGGCCAGTCATTAATGACAGGGCCAGTCATTAATGACAGGGCCAGTGATAAAATGACTGGGCCAGTCATTAATGACAGGGCAAGTCATTAATGACAGGGCCAGTGATAAAATGACTCTGCTAGTCATAAAATAACTTGGCCAGTCATAAAATGACAGAACCAGTCAAATAATGACAGGGCCAGTGATAAAATGACGGGGCCAGTCATTAATGACAGGGCCAGTGATAAAATGACTGGGCCAGTCATTAATGACATGGCCAGTCATTAAGGACAGGGCCAGTGATAAAATGACTCTACCAGTCATAAAATAACTTGGCCAGTCATAAAATGACAGAACCAGTCATAAAATGACAGGGCCAGTGATAAAATGATTGGGCATGTCATTAATGACAGGGCCAGTCATTAATGACAGGGCCAGTGATAAATTGACTGGGCCAGTCATTAACGACAGGGCCAGTCATTAATGACAGGGCCAGTGATAAAATGACTATACCAGTCATAAAATGACTTGGCCAGTCATAAAATGACAGAACCAGTCATAAAATGACAGGGCCAGTGATAAAATGACTGGGCAAGTCATTAATGACAGGGCCAGTCATTAATAAGAGGGCCAGTGATAAAATGACTGGGCCCGTCATTAATGACAGGGCCCGTGATAAAATGACTCTGCCAGTCATAAATGGACTTGGCGAGTCATAAAATGACAGAACCAGTCATAAAATGACAGGGCCAGTGATAAAATGACTGGGCCAGTCATTAATGACAGGGCCAGTCATTAATGACAGGGCCAGTGATAAAATGACTGGGCCAGTCATTAACGACAGGGCCAGTCATTAATGACAGGGCCAGTGATAAAATGACTCTGCCAGTCATAAAATGACTTGGCCAGTCATAAAATGACAGAACCAGTCATAAAATGACAGGGCCAGTGATAAAATGACTGGCACAGTCATTAATGACAGGGCCAGTCATTAATGACAGGGCCTGTGATAAAATGACTGGGCCAGTCATTAATGACAGGGCCAGTGATAAAATGACTTTGCCAGTCATAAAATGACTTGGCCAGTCATAAAATGACAGAACCAGTCATAAAATGACAGGGCCAGTGATAAAATGACGGGGCCAGTCATTAATGACAGGGCCAGTCATTAATGACAGGGCCAGTGATAAAATGAATGGGCCAGTCATTAATGACTGGGCCCGTCATTAATGACAGGGCCAGTCATTTATGACAGGGCCAGTCATTTATGACAGGGCCAGTGATAAAATGACTCTGCCAGTCATAAATGGACTTGGCCAGTCATAAAGTGACAGAACCAGTCATAAAATGACAAGGCCAGTGATAAAATGACTGGGCCAGTCATTAATGACAGGGCCAGTCATTAATGACAGGGCCAGTCATTAATGACAGGGCCAGTAATAAAATGACTTGGCCAGTCATTAATGACAGGGCCAGTCATTATTGACAGGGCCAGTCATTAATGACAGGGCCAGTGATAAAATGACTCTACCAGTCATAAAATGACTTGGCCAGTCATAAAATGACAGAACAAGTCATAAAATGACAGGGCCAGTGATGAAATGACTGGGCCAGTCATTAATGACAGGGCCAGTTATTAATGACAGGGCCAGTGATAAAATGACTGGGCCAGCCATTAATGACAGGGCCAGTCATTAATGACTGGGCCAGTGATAAAAATGACTCTGCCAGTCATTAATGACAGGGCCAGTGATAAAATGACTCTGCCAGGCATAAAATAACTTGGCCAGTCATAAAATGACAGAACCAGTCAAAAAATGACAGGGCCAGTAATGAAATGACGGGGCCAGTCATTAATGACAGGGCCAGTCATTAATGACAGGGCCAGTGATAAAATGACTGGGCCAGTCATTAATGACATGGCCAGTCATTAAGGACAGGGCCAGTGATAAAATGACTCTACCAGTCATAAAATAACTTGGCCAGTCATAAAATGACAGAACCAGTCATAAAATGACAGGGCCAGTCATTAATGACAGGGCCAGTCATTAATGACAGGGCCAGTGATAAAATGACTGGGCCAGTCAATAATGACAGGGCCAGTCATTAATGACAAGGCCAGTGATAAAATGACTCTACCAGTCATAAAATGACTTGGCCAGTCATAAAATGACAGAACAAGTCATAAAATTGCAGGGCCAGTGATAAAATGACTGGGCCAGTCATTAATGACAGGGCCAGTCATTAATGACAGGGCCAGTGATAAAATGACTGGGCCAGCCATTAATGACAGGGCCAGTCATTAATGACTGGGCCAGTGATAAAAATGACTCTGCCGATCATTAATGACAGGGCCAGTGATAAAATGACAGGGCCAGTGATAAAATGACTGGGCCAGTCATTAATGACATAGCCAGTGATAAAATGCCTGGGCCCGTCATTAATGACAGGGCCAGTCATTTATGACAGGGCCAGTGATAAAATGACTCTACCAGTCATAAAATGACTTGGCAACTCATAAAATGACAGAACCAGTCATAAAAAGATAGGGCCAGTGATAATATGACTAAGCTAGTCATTAATGACAGAACCAGTCATAAAATGACAGGGCCAGTGATAAAATGACTGGGCCTTTCATTAATGACAGGGCCAGTCATTAATGACAGGGCCAGTGATAAAATGACTGGGCCCGTCATTAATGATAGGGCCAGTCATTAATGAAAGGGCCAGTGATAAAATGACTCTGCCAGTCATAAATGGACTTGGCCAGTCATAAAATGACAGAACCAGTCATAAAATGACAGGGCCAGTGATAAAATGACTGGGCTAGTCATTAATGACAGGGCCAGTCATTAATGACAGGGCCAGTGATAAAATGACTCTGCCAGTCATAAAATGACTTGGCCAGTCATAAAATGACAGAACCAGTCATAAAATGACAGGGCCAGTGATAAAATGACTGACCCAGTCATTAATGACAGGGCCAGTCATTAATGAAGGGGCCAGTGATAAAAAGAGTGGGCCAGTCATTAATGACAGGGCCAGTCGTTAATGACAGGGCCAGTGATAAAATGACTCTGCTAGTCATAAAATAACTTGGCCAGTCATAAAATGACAGAACCAGTCATAAAATGACAGGGCCAGTGATAAAATGACGGGGACAGTCATTAATAACAGGGCCAGTCATTAATGACAGGGCCAGTGATAAAATGACTGGGCCAGTCATTAATGACAGGGCCAGTCATTAATGACAGGGCCAGTGATAAAATGACTCTGCTAGTCATAAAATAACTTGGCCAGTCATAAAATAACAGAACCAGTCAAAAAATGACAGGGCCAGTGATAAAATGATGGGGCCAGTCATTAATGACAGGGCCAGTCATTAATGACAGGGCCAGTTATAAAATGACTGGGCCAGTCATTAATGACACGGCCAGTCATTAAGGACAGGGCCAGTGATAAAATGAGTGGGCCAGTCATTATTGACAGGGCCAGTGATAAAATGACTCTGCTAGTCATAAAATAACTTGGCCAGTCATAAAATGACAGAACCAGTCATAAAATGACAGGGCCAGTGATAAAATGACGGGGCCAGTCATTAATGACAGGGCCAGTCATTAATAACAGGGCCAGTGATAAAATGACTGGGCCAGTCATTAATGACAGGGCAAGTCATTAATGACAGGGCCAGTGATAAAATGACTCTACCAGTCATAAAATAACTTGGCCAGTGATAAAATGACTCTGCCAGTCATAAAATGACTTGGCCAGTCATAAAATGACAGAACCAGTCATAAAATGACAGGGCCAGTGATAAAATGACTGACCCAGTCATTAATGACAGGGCCAGTCATTTATGACAGGGCCAGTCATTTATGACAGGGCCAGTCATTTATGACAGGGCCAGTGATAAAATGACTCTGCCAGTCATAAATGGACTTGGCCAGTCATAAAATGACAGAACCAGTCATAAAATGACAAGGCCAGTGATAGATGACTGGGCCAGTCATTAATGACAGGGCCAGTCATTTATGACAGGGCCAATGATAAAATGACTCTACCAGTCATAAAATGACTAAGCCAGTCATTAATGACAGAACCAGTGATAAAATGAGTGTGCCATTCATTAATGAATGGGCCCGTCATTAATGACAGGGCCAGTCATTTATGACAGGGCCAGTCATTTATGACAGGGCCAGTGATAAAATGACTGGGCCAGTCATTAACGACAGGGCCAGTCATTAATGACAGGGCCAGTGATAAAATGACTCTGCCAGTCATAAAATGACTTGGCCAGTCATGAAATGACAGAACCAGTCATAAAATGACAGGGCCAGTGATAAAATGACTGGCACAGTCATTAATGACAGGGCCAGTCATTAATGACAGGGCCTGTGATAAAATGACTGGGCCCGTCCTTAATGACAGGGCCAGTCATTAATGACAGGGCCAGTGATAAAATGACTCTGCCAGTCATAATAGGACTTGGCCAGTCATAAAATGACAGAACCAGTCATAAAATGACAGGGCCAGTGATAAAATGACTGGGCCAGTCATTAATGACAGGGCCAGTCATTAATGACATGGCCAGTGATAAAATGACTGGGCCAGTCATTAATGACAGGGCCAGTCATTAATGACAGGGCCAGTCATTAATGACAGGGCCAGTGATAAAATGACTCTGCCAGTCATAAAATGACTTGGCCAGTCATAAAATGACAGAACCAGTCATAAAATGACAGGGCCAGTGATAAAATGACTGACCCAGTCATTCATGACAGGGCCAGTCATTAATGACAGGGCCAGTGATAAAATGAGTGGGCCAGTCATTAATGACAGGGCCAGTCATTAATGACAGGGCCAGTGATAAAATGACTCTGCTAGTCATAAAATAACTTGGCCAGTCATAAAATGACAGAACAAGTCATAAAATGACAGGGCCAGTGATAAAATGACGGGGCCAGTCATTAATGACAGGGCCAGTCATTAATGACAGGGCCAGTGATAAAATGACTGGGCCAGTCATTAATGACAGGGCAAGTCATTAATGACAGGGCCAGTGATAAAATGACTCTACCAGTCATAAAATAACTTGGCCAGTCATAAAATGACAGAACCAGTCATAAAATGACAGGGCCAGTGATAAAATGATTGGGCATGTCATTAATGACAGGGCCAGTCATTAATGACAGGGCCAGTGATAAATTGACTGGGCCAGTCATTAACGACAGGGCCAGTCATTAATGACAGGGCCAGTGATAAAATGACTATACCAGTCATAAAATGACTTGGCCAGTCATAAAATGACAGAACCAGTCATAAAATGACAGGGCCAGTGATAAAATGACTGGGCAAGTCATTAATGACAGGGCCAGTCATTAATAAGAGGGCCAGTGATAAAATGACTGGGCCCGTCATTAATGACAGGGCCCGTGATAAAATGACTCTGCCAGTCATAAATGGACTTGGCGAGTCATAAAATGACAGAACCAGTCATAAAATGACAGGGCCAGTGATAAAATGACTGGGCCAGTCATTAATGACAGGGCCAGTCATTAATGACAGGGCCAGTGATAAAATGACTGGGCCAGTCATTAACGATAGGGCCAGTCATTAATGACAGGGCCAGTGATAAAATGACTCTGCCAGTCATAAAATGACTTGGCCAGTCATAAAATGAAAGAACCAGTCATAAAATGACAGGGCCAGTGATAAAATGACTGGCACAGTCATTAATGACAGGGCCAGTCATTAATGACAGGGCCTGTGATAAAATGACTGGGCCAGTCATTAATGACAGGGCCAGTGATAAAATGACTCTGCAAGTCATAAAATAACTTGGCCTGTTATAAAATGACAGAACCAGTCATAAAATGACAGGGCCAGTGATAAAATGACGGGGCCAGTCATTAATGACAGGGCCAGTCATTAATGACAGGGCCAGTGATAAAATGAATGGGCCAGTCATTAATGACAGGGCCAGTCATTAATGACAGGGCCAGTCATTAATGACAGGGCCAGTGATAAAATGACTCTACCAGTCATAAAATGACTGGGCCAGTCATAAAATGACAGAACAAGTCATAAAATGACAGGGCCAGTGATAAAATGACTGGGCCAGTCATTAATGACAGGGCCAGTCATTAATGACAGGGCCAGTGAGAAAAAGACTGGGCCAGCCATTAATGACAGGGCCAGTCATTAATGACTGGGCCAGTGATAAAAATGACTCTGCCAGTCATTAATGACAGGGCCAGTGATAAAATGACAGGGCCAGTGATAAAATGACTGGGCCAGTCATAAATGACAGAACCAGTCATTAAATGAAAGGGCCAGTGATAAAATGACTGGGCCAGTGATAAAATGACTTCGACAGTCATTAATGAAAGGGCCAGTGATATAATGACTTCGCCAGTCATTAATGACAGGGCCAGTCATTAATGACAGGGCCAGTCATTAATGACAGGGCCAGTCATTAATGACAGGGCCAGTGATAAAATAACTCTGCCAGGCATAAAATGACTTGGCCAGTCATAAAATGACAGAACAAGTCATAAAATGACAGAGCCAGTGATAAAATGACAGGGCCAGTCATTAATGACAGGGCCAGTGATGAAATGCCTGGGACCGTCATTAATGACAGGGCCAGTCATTTATGACAGGGCCAGTGATAAAATGACTCTACCAGTCATAAAATGACTAAGCCAGTCATTAATGACAGAACCAGTCATAAAATGACAGGGCCAGTGATTAAATGACTAGGCCAGTCATTAATGACAGGGCCAGTGATAAAATGACTGGGCCCGTCATTAATGACAGGGCCAGTCATTTATGACAGGGCCAGTGATAAAATGACTCTGCCAGCCATAAATGGACTTGGCCAGTCATAAAATGACAGAACCAGTCATAAAATGACAAGGCCAGTGATAAAATGACTGGGCCAGTCATTAATGACAGGGCCAGTCATTAATGACAGGGCCAGTGATAAAATGACTCTGCCAGTCATAAAATGACTTGGCCAGTCATAAAATGACAGAACCAGTCATAAAATGACAGGGCCAGTGATAAAATGACTGACCCAGTCATTAATGACAGGGCCAGTCATTAATGACAGGGCCAGTGATAAAATGAGTGTGCCAGTCATTAATGACTGGGCCCGTCATTAATGACAGGGCCAAACATTTATGACAGGGCCAGTCATTTATGACAGGGCCAGTGATAAAATGACTCTGCCAGTCATAAATGGACTTGGCCAGTCATAAAATGACAGAACCAGTCATAAAATGACAAGGCCAGTGATAAAATGACTGGGCCAGTCATTAATTACAGGGCCAGTCATTAATGACAGGGCCAGTGATAAAATGACTTGGCCAGTCATTAATGACAGGGCCAGTCATTATTGACAGGGCCAGTCATTAATGACAGTGCCAGTGATAAAATGACACTGCCAGTCATAAAATGACTTGGCCAGTCATAAAATGACAGAACCAGTCATAAATTGACAGGGCCAGTGATAAAATGACGGGGCCAGTCATTAATGACAGGGCCAGTCATTAATGACAGGGCCAGTTAAAATATGACTCTGCCAGTCATAAAATGACTTTGCAAGTCATAAAATTACTTGGCAAGTCATAAAATGACAGAACCATTCATAAAATGACAGGGCCAGTTATAAAATGACTGGGCCTGTCATTAATGACAGGGCCAGTCATTAATGACAGGGCCAGTGATAAAATGCCTGGGCCCGTCATTAATGACAGGGCCAGTCATTTATGACAGGGCCAGTGATAAAATGACTCTACCAGTCATAAAATGACTAAGCCAGTCATTAATAACAGAACCAGTCATTACTGACAGGGCCAGTGATAAAATGAGTGGGCCAGTCATTAATGACAGGGCCAGTGATAAAATGACTCTGCTAGTCATAAAATAACTTGGCCAGTCATAAAATGACAGAACCAGTCAAATAATGACAGGGCCAGTGATAAAATGACGGGGCCAGTCATTAATGACAGGGCCAGTCATTAATGACAGGGCCAGTGATAAAATGACTGGGCCAGTCATTAATGACATGGCCAGTCATTAAGGACAGGGCCAGTGATAAAATGACTCTACCAGTCATAAAATAACTTGGCCAGTCATAAAATGACAGAACCAGTCATAAAATGACAGGGCCAGTGATAAAATGATTGGGCATGTCATTAATGACAGGGCCAGTCATTAATGACAGGGCCAGTGATAAAATGACTCTGCTAGTCATAAAATAACTTGGCCAGTCATAAAATGACAGAACCAGTCATAAAATGACAGGGCCAGTGATAAAATGACGGGGCCAGTCATTAATGACAGGGCCAGTCATTAATGACAGGGCCAGTGATAAAATGACTGGGTCAGTCATTAATGACAGGGCAAGTCATTAATGATAGGGCCAGTGATAAAATGACTCTGCTAGTCATAAAATAACTTGGCCAGTCATAAAATGACAGAACCAGTCAAATAATGACAGGGCCAGTGATAAAATGACGGGGCCAGTCATTAATGACAGGGCCAGTGATAAAATGACTGGGCCAGTCATTAATGACATGGCCAGTCATTAAGGACAGGGCCAGTGATAAAATGACTCTACCAGTCATAAAATAACTTGGCCAGTCATAAAATGACAGAACCAGTCATAAAATGACAGGGCCAGTGATAAAATGATTGGGCATGTCATTAATGACAGGGCCAGTCATTAATGACAGGGCCAGTGATAAATTGACTGGGCCAGTCATTAACGACAGGGCCAGTCATTAATGACAGGGCCAGTGATAAAATGACTATACCAGTCATAAAATGACTTGGCCAGTCATAAAATGACAGAACCAGTCATAAAATGACAGGGCCAGTGATAAAATGACTGGGCAAGTCATTAATGACAGGGCCAGTCATTAATAAGAGGGCCAGTGATAAAATGACTGGGCCCGTCATTAATGACAGGGCCCGTGATAAAATGACTCTGCCAGTCATAAATGGACTTGGCGAGTCATAAAATGACAGAACCAGTCATAAAATGACAGGGCCAGTGATAAAATGACTGGGCCAGTCATTAATGACAGGGCCAGTCATTAATGACAGGGCCAGTGATAAAATGACTGGGCCAGTCATTAACGACAGGGCCAGTCATTAATGACAGGGCCAGTGATAAAATGACTCTGCCAGTCATAAAATGACTTGGCCAGTCATAAAATGACAGAACCAGTCATAAAATGACAGGGCCAGTGATAAAATGACTGGCACAGTCATTAATGACAGGGCCAGTCATTAATGACAGGGCCTGTGATAAAATGACTGGGCCAGTCATTAATGACAGGGCCAGTGATAAAATGACTTTGCCAGTCATAAAATGACTTGGCCAGTCATAAAATGACAGAACCAGTCATAAAATGACAGGGCCAGTGATAAAATGACGGGGCCAGTCATTAATGACAGGGCCAGTCATTAATGACAGGGCCAGTGATAAAATGAATGGGCCAGTCATTAATGACTGGGCCCGTCATTAATGACAGGGCCAGTCATTTATGACAGGGCCAGTCATTTATGACAGGGCCAGTGATAAAATGACTCTGCCAGTCATAAATGGACTTGGCCAGTCATAAAGTGACAGAACCAGTCATAAAATGACAAGGCCAGTGATAAAATGACTGGGCCAGTCATTAATGACAGGGCCAGTCATTAATGACAGGGCCAGTCATTAATGACAGGGCCAGTAATAAAATGACTTGGCCAGTCATTAATGACAGGGCCAGTCATTATTGACAGGGCCAGTCATTAATGACAGGGCCAGTGATAAAATGACTCTACCAGTCATAAAATGACTTGGCCAGTCATAAAATGACAGAACAAGTCATAAAATGACAGGGCCAGTGATGAAATGACTGGGCCAGTCATTAATGACAGGGCCAGTTATTAATGACAGGGCCAGTGATAAAATGACTGGGCCAGCCATTAATGACAGGGCCAGTCATTAATGACTGGGCCAGTGATAAAAATGACTCTGCCAGTCATTAATGACAGGGCCAGTGATAAAATGACTCTGCCAGGCATAAAATAACTTGGCCAGTCATAAAATGACAGAACCAGTCAAAAAATGACAGGGCCAGTAATGAAATGACGGGGCCAGTCATTAATGACAGGGCCAGTCATTAATGACAGGGCCAGTGATAAAATGACTGGGCCAGTCATTAATGACATGGCCAGTCATTAAGGACAGGGCCAGTGATAAAATGACTCTACCAGTCATAAAATAACTTGGCCAGTCATAAAATGACAGAACCAGTCATAAAATGACAGGGCCAGTGATAAAATGATTGGGCATGTCATTAATGACAGGGCCAGTCATTAATGACAGGGCCAGTGATAAAATGACTGGGCCAGTCATTAACGACAGGGCCAGTCGTTAATGACAGGGCCAGTGATAAAATGACTCTGCCAGTCATAAAATGACTTGGCCAGTCATAAAATGACAGAACCAGTCATAAAATGACAGGGCCAGTGATAAAATGACTGGCACAGTCATTAATGACAGGGCCAGTCATTAATGACAGGGCCTGTGATAAAATGACTGGGCCCGTCATTAATGACAGGGCCAGTCATTAATGACAGGGCCAGTGATAAAATGACTCTGCACGTCATAAATGGACTTGGCCAGTCATAAAATGACAGAACCAGTCATAAAATGACAGGGCCAGTGATAAAATGACTGGGCCAGTCATTAATGACAGGGCCAGTCATTAATGACAGGGCCAGTGATAAAATGACTGGGCCAGTCATTAATGACAGGGCCAGTCATTAATGACAGGGCCAGTCATTAATGACAGGGCCAGTGATAAAATGACTCTGCCAGTCATAAAATGACTTGGCCAGTCATAAAATGACAGAACCAGTCATAAAATGACAGGGCCAGTGATAAAATGACTGACCCAGTCATTAATGACAGGGCCAGTCATTAATGACAGGGCCAGTGATAAAATGAGTGGGCCAGTCATAAATGACAGGGCCAGTCATTAATGACAGGGCCAGTGATAAAATGACTCTGCTAGTCATAAAATAACTTGGCCAGTCATAAAATGACAGAACCAGTCATAAAATGACAGGGCCAGTGATTAAATGACGGGGCCAGTCATTAATGACAGGGCCAGTCATTAATGACAGGGCCAGTGATAAAATGACTGGGCCAGTCATTAATGACAGGGCAAGCCATTAATGACAGGGCCAGTGATAAAATGACTCTGCTAGTCATAAAATAACTTGGCCAGTCATAAAATGACACAACCAGTCAAATAATGACAGGGCCAGTGATAAAATGACGGGGCCAGTCATTAATGACAGGGCCAGTCATTAATGACAGGGCCAGTGATAAAATGACTGGGCCAGTCATTAATGACATGGCCAGTCATTAAGGACAGGGCCAGTGATAAAATGACTCTACCAGTCATAAAATAACTTGGCCAGTCATAAAATGACAGAACCAGTCATAAAATGACAGGGCCAGTGATAAAATGATTGGGCATGTCATTAATGACAGGGCCAGCCATTAATGACAGGGCCAGTGATACAATGACTCTGCTAGTCATAAAATAACTTAGCCAGTCATAAAAAGACAGAACCAGTCATAAAATGACAGGGCCAGTGATAAAATGACGGGGCCAGTCATTAATGACAGGGCCAGTCATTAATGACAGGGCCAGTGATAAAATGACTTGTCCAGTCATTAATGACAGGGCAAGTCATTAATGACAGGGCCAGTGATAAAATGACTCTGCTAGTCATAAAATAACTTGGCCAGTCATAAAATGACAGAACCAGTCAAATAATGACAGGGCCAGTGATAAAATGACGGGGCCAGTCATTAATGACAGGGCCAGTCATTAATGACAGGGCCAGTGATAAAATAACTGGGCGGTCATTAATGACATGGCCAGTCATTAAGGACAGGGCCAGTGATAAAATGACTCTACCAGTCATAAAATAACTTGGCCAGTCATAAAATGACAGAACCAGTCATAAAATGACAGGGCCAGTGATAAAATGATTGGGCATGTCATTAATGACAGGGCCAGTCATTAATGACAGGGCCAGTGATAAATTGACTGGGCCAGTCATTAACGACAGGGCCAGTCATTAATGACAGGGCCAGTGATAAAATGACAGAACCAGTCATAGAATGACAGGGCCAGTGATAAAATGACTGGGCAAGTCATTAATGACAGGGCCAGTCATTAATGACAGGGCCAGTGATAAAATGACTGGGCCAGTCATTAACGACAGGGCCAGTCATTAATGACAGGGCCAGTGATAAAATGACTCTGCCAGTCATAAAATGACTTGGCCAGTCATAAAATGAAAGAACCAGTCCTAAAATGACAGGGCCAGTGATAAAATGACTGGCACAGTCATTAATGAGAGGGCCAGTCATTAATGACAGGGCCTGTGATAAAATGACTGGGCCAGTCATTAATGACAGGGCCAGTGATAAAATGACTCTGCAAGTCATAAAATAACTTGGCCTGTTATAAAATGACAGAACCAGTCATAAAATGACAGGGCCAGTGATAAAATGACGGGGCCAGTCATTAATGACAGGGCCAGTCATTAATGACAGGGCCAGTGATAAAATGACTGGGCCAGTCATTAATGACAGGGCCAGTCATTAATGACAGGGCCAGTGATAAAATGACTGGGCCAGCCATTAATGACAGGGCCAGTCATTAATGACAGGGCCAGTGATAAAAATGACTCTGCCAGTCATTAATGACAGGGCCAGTGATAAAATGACAGGGCCAGTGATAAAATGACTGGGCCAGTCATTAATGACAGAACCAGTCATTAAATGAAAGGGCCAGTGATAAAATGACTGGGCCAGTGATAAAATGACTTCGCCAGTCATTAATGAAAGGGCCAGTGATATAATGACTTCGCCAGTCATTAATGACAGGGCCAGTCATTAATGACAGGGCCAGTGATAACATGACTCTGCCAGGCATAAGATGACTTGGCCAGTCATAAAATGACAGAACAAGTCATAAAATGACAGAGCCAGTGATCAAATGACAGGGCCAGTCATTAATGACAGGGCCAGTGATAAAATGCCTGGGACCGTCATTAATGACAGGGCCAGTCATTTATGACAGGGCCAGTGATAAAATGACTCTACCAGTCATAAAATGACTAAGCCAGTCATTAATGACAGAACCAGTCATAAAATGACAGGGCCAGTGATAAAATGACTAGGCCAGTCATTAATGACAGGGCCAGTGATAAAATGACTGGGCCCGTCATTAATGACAGGGCCAGTCATTTATGACAGGGCCAGTGATAAAATGACTCTGCCAGCCATAAATGGACTTGGCCAGTCATAAAATGACAGAACCAGTCATAAAATGACAAGGCCAGTGATAAAATGACTGGGCCAGTCATTAATGACAGGGCCAGTCATTAATGACAGGGCCAGTGATAAAATGACTGGGCCAGTAATTAATGACAGGGCCAGTCATTAATGACAGGGCCAGTCATTAATGACAGGGCCAGTGATAAAATGACTCTGCCAGTCATAAAATGACTTGGCCAGTCATAAAATGACAGAACCAGTCATAAAATGACAGGGCCAGTGATAAAATGACTGACCCAGTCATTAATGACAGGGCCAGTCATTAATGACAGGGCCAGTGATAAAATGAGTGTGCCAGTCATTAATGACTGGGCCCGTCATTAATGACAGGGCCAGTCATTTATGACAGGGCCTGTCATTTATGACAGGGCCAGTGATAAAATGACTCTGCCAGTCATAAATGGACTTGGCCAGTCATAAAATGACAGAACCAGTCATAAAATGACAAGGCCAGTGATAAAATGACTGGGCCAGTCATTAATGACAGGGCCAGTCATTAATGACAGGGCCAGTGATAAAATGACTTGGCCAGTCATTAATGACAGGGCCAGTCATTATTGACAGGGCCAGTCATTAATGACAGTGCCAGTGATAAAATGACACTGCCAGTCATAAAATGACTTGGCCAGTCATAAAATGACAGAACCAGTCATAAATTGACAGGGCCAGTGATAAAATGACGGGGCCAGTCATTAATGACAGGGCCAGTCATTAATGACAGGGCCAGTTAAAATATGACTCTGCCAGTCATAAAATGACTTTGCAAGTCATAAAATTACTTGGCAAGTCATAAAATGACAGAACCATTCATAAAATGACAGGGCCAGTTATAAAATGACTGGGCCTGTCATTAATGACAGGGCCAGTCATTAATGACAGGGCCAGTGATAAAATACCTGGGCCCGTCATTAATGACAGGGCCAGTCATTTATGACAGGGCCAGTGATAAAATGACTTTACCAGTCATAAAATGACTAAGCCAGTCATTAATGACAGAACCAGTCATAAAATGACAGGGCCAGTGATAAAATGACTGACCCAGTCATTAATGACAGGGCCAGTCATTAATGACAGGGCCAGTGATAAAATGAGTGGGCCAGTCATTATTGACAGGGCCAGTGATAAAATGACTCTGCTAGTCATAAAATAACTTGGCCAGTCATAAAATGACAGAACCAGTCATAAAATGACAGGGCCAGTGATAAAATGACGGGGCCAGTCATTAATGACAGGGCCAGTCATTAATGACAGGGCCAGTGATAAAATGACTGGGCCAGTCATTAATGACAGGGCAAGTCATTAATGACAGGGCCAGTGATAAAATGACTCTGCTAGTCATAAAATAACTTGGCCAGTCATAAAATGACAGAACCAGTCAAATAATGACAGGGCCAGTGATAAAATGACGGGGCCAGTCATTAATGACAGGGCCAGTCATTAATTACAGGGCCAGTGATAAAATGACTGGGCCAGTCATTAATGACATGGCCAGTCATTAAGGACAGGGCCAGTGATAAAATGACTCTACCAGTCATAAAATAACTTGGCCAGTGATAAAATGACTCTGCCAGTCATAAAATGACTTGGCCAGTCATAAAATGACAGAACCAGTCATAAAATGACAGGGCCAGTGATAAAATGACTGACCCAGTCATTAATGACAGGGCCAGTAATTTATGACAGGGCCAGTCATTTATGACAGGGCCAGTGATAAAATGACTCTGCCAGTCATAAATGGACTTGGCCAGTCATAAAATGACAGAACCAGTCATAAAATGACAAGGCCAGTGATAGATGACTGGGCCAGTCATTAATGACAGGGCCAGTCATTTATGACCGGGCCAGTGATAAAATGACTCTACCAGTCATAAAATGACTAAGCCAGTCATTAATGACAGAACCAGTCATAAAATGACAGGGCCAGTGATAAAATGACTAGGCCAGTCATTAATGACAGGGCCAGTCATTAATGACAGGGCCAGTGATAAAATGACTGGGCCCGTCATTAATGACAGGGCCAGTCATTTATGACAGGGCCAGTGATAAAATGACTCTGCCAGCCATAAATGGACTTGGCCAGTCATAAAATGACAGAACCAGTCATAAAATGACAAGGCCAGTGATAAAATGACTGGGCCAGTCATTAATGACAGGGCCAGTCATTAATGACAGGGCCAGTGATAAAATGACTGGGCCAGTCATTAATGACAGGGCCAGTGATAAAATGACTTTGCCAGTCATAAAATGACTTGGCCAGTCATAAAATGACAGAACCAGTCATAAAATGACAGGGCCAGTGATACAATGACTGACCCAGTCATTAATGACAGGGCCAGTCATTAATGACAGGGCCAGTGATAAAATGAGTGTGCCAGTCATTAATGACTGGGCCCGTCATTAATGACAGGGCCAGTCATTTATGACAGGGCCAGTCATTTATGACAGGGCCAGTGATAAAATGACTGGGCCAGTCATTAACGACAGGGCCAGTCATGAATGACAGGGCCAGTGATAAAATGACTCTGCCAGTCATAAAATGACTTGGCCAGTCATGAAATGACAGAACCAGTCATAAAATGACAGGGCCAGTGATAAAATGACTGGCACAGTCATTAATGACAGGGCCAGTCATTAATGACAGGGCCTGTGATAAAATGACTGGGCCCGTCCTTAATGACAGGGCCAGTCATTAATGACAGGGCCAGTGATAAAATGACTCTGCCAGTCATAAATGGACTTGGCCAGTCATAAAATGACAGAACCAGTCATAAAATGACAGGGCCAGTGATAAAATGACTGGGCCAGTCATTAATGACAGGGCCAGTCATTAATGACAGGGCCAGTCATTAATGACAGGGCCAGTGATAAAATGACTCTGCCAGTCATAAAATGACTTGGCCAGTCATAAAATGACAGAACCAGTCATAAAATGACAGGGCCAGTGATAAAATGACTGGGCAAGTCATTAATGACAGGGCCAGTCATTAATAAGAGGGCCAGTGATAAAATGACTGGGCCCGTCATTAATGACAGGGCCCGTGATAAAATGACTCTGTCAGTCATAAATGGACTTGGCGAGTCATAAAATGACAGAACCAGTCATAAAATGACAGGGCCAGTGATAAAATGACTGGGCCAGTCATTAATGACAGGGCCAGTCATTAATGACAGGGCCAGTGATAAAATGACTGGGCCAGTCATTAACGACAGGGCCAGTCATTAATGACAGGGCCAGTGATAAAATGACTCTGCCAGTCATAAAATGACTTGGCCAGTCATAAAATGACAGAACCAGTCATAAAATGACAGGGCCAGTGATAAAATGACTGGCACAGTCATTAATGACAGGGCCAGTCATTAATGACAGGGCCTGTGATAAAATGACTGGGCCAGTCATTAATGACAGGGCCAGTGATAAAATGACTTTGCCAGTCATAAAATGACTTGGCCAGTCATAAAATGACAGAACCAGTCATAAAATGACAGAACCAGTCATAAAATGACAGGGCCAGTGATACAATGACTGACCCAGTCATTAATGACAGGGCCAGTCATTAATGACAGGGCCAGTGATAAAATGAGTGTGCCAGTCATTAATGACTGGGCCCGTCATTAATGACAGGGCCAGTCATTTATGACAGGGCCAGTCATTTATGACAGGGCCAGTGATAAAATGACTCTGCCAGTCATAAATGGACTTGGCCAGTCATAAAGTGACAGAACCAGTCATAAAATGACAAGGCCAGTGATAAAATGACTGCGCCAGTCATTAATGACAGGGCCAGTCATTAATGACAGGGCCAGTAATAAAATGACTTGGCCAGTCATTAATGACAGGGCCAGTCATTATTGACAGGGCCAGTCATTAATGACAGGGCCAGTGATAAAATGACTCTACCAGTCATAAAATGACTTGGCCAGTCATAAAATGACAGAACAAGTCATAAAATGACAGGGCCAGTGATAAAATGACTGGGCCAGTCATTAATGACAGGGCCAGTTATTAATGACAGGGCCAGTGATAAAATGACTGGGCCAGCCATTAATGACAGGGCCAGTCATTAATGACTGGGCCAGTGATAAAAATGACTCTGCCAGTCATTAATGACAGGGCCAGTGATAAAATGACTCTGCCAGGCATAAAATAACTTGGCCAGTCATAAAATGACAGAACCAGTCAAAAAATGACAGGGCCAGTAATAAAATGACGGGGCCAGTCATTAATGACAGGGCCAGTCATTAATGACAGGGCCAGTGATAAAATGACTGGGCCAGTCATTAATGACATGGCCAGTCATTAAGGACAGGGCCAGTGATAAAATGACTCTACCAGTCATAAAATAACTTGGCCAGTCATAAAATGACAGAACCAGTCATAAAATGACAGGGCCAGTGATAAAATGATTGGGCATGTCATTAATGACAGGGCCAGTCATTAATGACAGGGCCAGTGATAAAATGACTGGGCCAGTCATTAACGACAGGGCCAGTCATTAATGACAGGGCCAGTGATAAAATGACTCTGCCAGTCATAAAATGACTTGGCCAGTCATAAAATGACAGAACCAGTCATAAAACGACAGGGCCAGTGATAAAATGACTGGCACAGTCATTAATGACAGGGCCAGTCATTAATGACAGGGCCTGTGATAAAATGACTGGGCCCGTCATTAATGACAGGGCCAGTCATTAATGACAGGGCCAGTGATAAAATGACTCTGCACGTCATAAATGGACTTGGCCAGTCATAAAATGACAGAACCAGTCATAAAATGACAGGGCCAGTGATAAAATGACTGGGCCAGTCATTAATGACAGGGCCAGTCATTAATGACAGGGCCAGTGATAAAATGACTGGGCCAGTCATTAATGACAGGGCCAGTCATTAATGACAGGGCCAGTCATTAATGACAGGGCCAGTGATAAAATGACTCTGTCAGTCATAAAATGACTTAACCAGTCATAAAATGACAGAACCAGTCATAAAATGACAGGGCCAGTGATAAAATGACTGACCCAGTCATTAATGACAGGGCCAGTCATTAATGACAGGGCCAGTGATAAAATGACTGGGCCTGTCATTAATGACAGGGCAAGTCATTAAATACAGGGCCAGTGATAAAATGACTCTGCTAGTCATAAAATAACTTGGCCAGTCATAAAATGACACAACCAGTCAAATAATGACAGGGCCAGTGATAAAATGACGGAGCCAGTCATTAATGACAGGGCCAGTCATTAATGACAGGGCCAGTGATAAAATGACTGGGCCAGTCATTAATGACATGGCCAGTCATTAAGGACAGGGCCAGTGATAAAATGACTCTACCAGTCATAAAATAACTTGGCCAGTCATAAAATGACAGAACCAGTCATAAAATGACAGGGCCAGTGCTAAAATGATTGGGCATGTCATTAATGACAGGGCCAGTCATTAATGACAGGGCCAGTGATAAAATGACTCTGCTAGTCATAAAATAACTTGGCCAGTCATAAAAAGACAGAACCAGTCATAAAATGACAGGGCCAGTGATAAAATGACGGGGCCAGTCATTAATGACAGGGCCAGTCATTAATGACAGGGCCAGTGATAAAATAACTGGGCCAGTCATTAATGACAGGGCAAGTCATTAATGACAGGGCCAGTGATAAAATGACTCTGCTAGTCATAAAATAACTTGGCCAGTCATAAAATGACAGAACCAGTCAAATAATGACAGGGCCAGTGATAAAATGACGGGGCCAGTCATTAATGACAGGGCCAGTCATTAATGACAGGGCCAGTGATAAAATGACTGGGCGGTCATTAATGACATGGCCAGTCATTAAGGACAGGGCCAGTGATAAAATGACTCTACCAGTCATAAAATAACTTGGCCAGTCATAAAATGACAGAACCAGTCATAAAATGACAGGGCCAGTGATAAAATGATTGGGCATGTCATTAATGAC
Source organism: Platycnemis pennipes (assembly GCA_933228895.1). Taxonomy (NCBI): domain Eukaryota; kingdom Metazoa; phylum Arthropoda; class Insecta; order Odonata; family Platycnemididae; genus Platycnemis; species Platycnemis pennipes. The sequence continues at coordinate 72,639,227 of OW121846.1, read as the reverse complement.
AGGGCCAGTCATTAATGACAGGGCCAGTGATAAATTGACTGGGCCAGTCATTAAAGACAGGGCCAGTCATTAATGACAGGGCCAGTGATAAAATGACAGAACCAGTCATAAAATGACAGGGCCAGTGATAAAATGACTGGGCAAGTCATTAATGACAGGGCCAGTCATTAATAAGAGGGCCAGTGATAAAATGACTGGGCCCGTCATTAATGACAGGGCCCGTGATAAAATGACTCTGCCAGTCATAAATGGAACTTGCGAGTCATAAAATGACAGAACCAGTCATAAATGACAGGGCCAGTGATAAAATGACTGGGCCAGTCATTAATGACAGGGCCAGTCATTAATGACAGGGCCAGTGATAAAATTACTGGGCCAGTCATTAACGACAGGGCCAGTCATTAATGACAGGGCCAGTGATAAAATGACTCTGCCAGTCATAAAATGACTTGGCCAGTCATAAAATGAAAGAACCAGTCATAAAATGACAGGGCCAGTGATAAAATGACTGGCACAGTCATTAATGAGAGGGCCAGTCATTAATGACAGGGCCTGTGATAAAATGACTGGGCCAGTCATTAATGACAGGGCCAGTGATAAAATGACTCTGCAAGTCATAAAATAACTTGGCCAGTCATTAATGACAGAACCAGTCATAAAATGACAGGGCCAGTGATAAAATGACTGGGCCAGTCATTAAAGACAGGGCCAGTCATAAAATGACAGGGCCAGTGATAAAATGACTGGGCCAGTCATTAATGACAGGGCCAGTGATAAAATGACTGGGCCAGTCATTAACGACAGGGCCAGTCATTATATGACAGGGCCAGTGATAAAATGACTCTGCCAGTCATAAAATGACTTGGCCAGTCATAAAATGACAGAACCACTCATAAAATGACAGGGCCAGTGATAAAATGACTGGCACAGTCATTAATGACAGGGCCAGTCATTAATGACAGGGCCTGTGATAAAATGACTGGGCCAGTCATTAATGACAGGGCCAGTGATAAAATGACTTTGCCAGTCATAAAATGACTTGGCCAGTCATAAAATGACAGAACCAGTCATAAAATGACAGGGCCAGTGATACAATGACTGACCCGGTCATTAATGACAGGGCCAGTCATTAATGACAGGGCCAGTGATAAAATGAGTGTGCCAGTCATTAATGACTGGGCCCGTCATTAATGACAGGGCCAGTCATTTATGACAGGGCCAGTCATTTATGACAGGGCCAGTGATAAAATGACTCTGCCAGTCATAAATGGACTTGGCCAGTCATAAAGTGACAGAACCAGTCATAAAATGACAAGGCCAGTGATAAAATGACTGGGCCAGTCATTAATGACAGGGCCAGTCATTAATGACAGGGCCAGTAATAAAATGACTTGGCCAGTCATTAATGACAGGGCCAGTCATTATTGACAGGGCCAGTCATTAATGACAGGGCCAGTGATAAAATGACTCTACCAGTCATAAAATGACTTGGCCAGTCATAAAATGACAGAACAAGTCATAAAATGACAGGGCCAGTGATAAAATGACTGGGCCAGTCATTAATGACAGGGCCAGTTATTAATGACAGGGCCAGTGATAAAATGACTGGGCCAGCCATTAATGACAGGGCCAGTCATTAATGACTGGGCCAGTGATAAAAATGACTCTGCCAGTCATTAATGACAGGGCCAGTGATAAAATGACTCTGCCAGGCATAAAATAACTTGGCCAGTCATAAAATGACAGAACCAGTCAAAAAATGACAGGGCCAGTAATAAAATGACGGGGCCAGTCATTAATGACAGGGCCAGTCATTAATGACATGGCCAGTCATTAAGGACAGGGCCAGTGATAAAATGACTCTACCAGTCATAAAATAACTTGGCCAGTCATAAAATGACAGAACCAGTCATAAAATGACAGGGCCAGTGATAAAATGATTGGGCATGTCATTAATGACAGGGCCAGTCATTAATGACAGGGCCAGTGATAAAATGACTGGGCCAGTCATTAACGACAGGGCCAGTCATTAATGACAGGGCCAGTGATAAAATGACTCTGCCAGTCATAAAATGACTTGGCCAGTCATAAATTGACAGAACCAGTCATAAAATGACAGGGCCAGTGATAAAATGACTGGCACAGTCATTAATGACAGGGCCAGTCATTAATGACAGGGCCTGTGATAAAATGACTGGGCCAGTCATTAATGACATGGCCAGTCATTAAGGACAGGGCCAGTGATAAAATGACTCTACCAGTCATAAAATAACTTGGCCAGTCATAAAATGACAGAACCAGTCATAAAATGACAGGGCCAGTGATAAAATGATTGGGCATGTCATTAATGACAGGGCCAGTCATTAATGACAGGGCCAGTGATAAAATGACTGGGCCAGTCATTAACGACAGGGCCAGTCATTAATGACAGGGCCAGTGATAAAATGACTCTGCCAGTCATAAAATGACTTGGCCAGTCATAAAATGACAGAACCAGTCATAAAATGACAGGGCCAGTGATAAAATGACTGGCACAGTCATTAATGACAGGGCCAGTCATTAATGACAGGGCCTGTGATAAAATGACTGGGCCAGTCATTAATGACAGGGCCAGTCATTAATGACAGGGCCAGTGATAAAATGACTCTGCACGTCATAAATGGACTTGGCCAGTCATAAAATGACAGAACCAGTCATAAAATGACAGGGCCAGTGATAAAATGACTGGGCCAGTCATTAATGACAGGGCCAGTCATTAATGACAGGGCCAGTGATAAAATGACTGGGCCAGTCATTAATGACAGGGCCAGTCATTAATGACAGGGCCAGTATTAAATGACTCTGCCAGTCATAAAATGACTTGGCCAGTCATAAAATGACAGAACCAGTCATAAAATGACAGGGCCAGTGATAAAATGACTGACCCAGTCATTAATGACAGGGCCAGTCATTAATGACAGGGCCAGTGATAAAATGAGTGGGCCAGTCATTAATGACAGGGCCAGTCATTAATGACAGGGCCAGTGATAAAATGACTCTGCTAGTCATAAAATAACTTGGCCAGTCATAAAATGACAGAACCAGTCATAAAATGACAGGGCCAGTGATTAAATGACGGGGCCAGTCATTAATGACAGGGCCAGTCATTAATGACAGGGCCAGTGATAAAATGACTGGGCCAGTCATTAATGACAGGGCAAGTCATTAATGACAGGGCCAGTGATAAAATGACTCTGCTAGTCATAAAATAACTTGGCCAGTCATAAAATGACACAACCAGTCAAATAATGACAGGGCCAGTGATAAAATGACGGGGCCAGTCATTAATGACAGGGCCAGTCATTAATGACAGGGCCAGTGATAAAATGACTGGGCCAGTCATTAATGACATGGCCAGTCATTAAGGACAGGGCCAGTGATAAAATGACTCTACCAGTCATAAAATAACTTGGCCAGTCATAAAATGACAGAACCAGTCATAAAATGACAGGGCCAGTGATAAAAAGATTGGGCATGTCCTTAATGACAGGGCCAGTCATTAATGACAGGGCCAGTGATAAAATGACTCTGCTAGTCATAAAATAACTTGGCCAGTAATAAAAAGACAGAACCAGTCATAAATGACAGGGCCAGTGATAAAATGACGGGGCCAGTCATTAATGACAGGGCCAGTCATTAATGACAGGGCCAGTGATAAAATGACTGGGCCAGTCATTAATGACAGGGCAAGTCATTAATGACAGGGCCAGTGATAAAATGACCCTGCTAGTCATAAAATAACTTGGCCAGTCATAAAATGACAGAACCAGTCAAATAATGACAGGGCCAGTGATAAAATGACGGGGCCAGTCATTAATGACATGGCCAGTCATTAAGGACAGGGCCAGTGATAAAATGACTCTACCAGTCATAAAATAACTTGGCCAGTCATAAAATGACAGAACCAGTCATAAAATGACAGGGCCAGTGATAAAATGATTGGGCATGTCATTAATGACAGGGCCAGTCATTAATGACAGGGCCAGTGATAAATTGACTGGGCCAGTCATTAACGACAGGGCCAGTCATTAATGACAGGGCCAGTGATAAAATGACAGAACCAGTCATAAAATGACAGGGCCAGTGATAAAATGACTGGGCAAGTCATTAATGACAGGGCCAGTCATTAATAAGAGGGCCAGTGATAAAATGACTGGGCCCGTCATTAATGACAGGGCCCGTGATAAAATGACTCTGCCAGTCATAAATGGACTTGGCGAGTCATAAAATGACAGAACCAGTCATAAAATGACAGGGCCAGTGATAAAATGACTGGGCCAGTCATTAATGACAGGGCCAGTCATTAATGACAGGGCCAGTGATAAAATGACTGGGCCAGTCATTAACGACAGGGCCAGTCATTAATGACAGGGCCAGTGATAAAATGACTCTGCCAGTCATAAAATGACTTGGCCAGTCATAAAATGAAAGAACCAGTCATAAAATGACAGGGCCAGTGATAAAATGACTGGCACAGTCATTAATGAGAGGGCCAGTCATTAATGACAGGGCCTGTGATAAAATGACTGGGCCAGTCATTAATGACAGGGCCAGTGATAAAATGACTCTGCAAGTCATAAAATAACTTGGCCTGTTATAAAATGACAGAACCAGTCATAAAATGACAGGGCCAGTGATAAAATGACGGGGCCAGTCATTAATTACAGGGCCAGTCATTAATGACAGGGCCAGTGATAAAATGAATGGGCCAGTCATTAATGACAGGGCCAGTCATTAATGACAGGGCCAGTGATAAAATGACTCTACCAGTCATAAAATGACTTGGCCAGTCATAAAATGACAGAACAAGTCATAAAATGACAGGGCCAGTGATAAAATGACTGGGCCAGTCATTAATGACAGGGCCAGTCATTAATGACAGGGCCAGTGATAAAATGACTGGGCCAGCCATTAATGACAGGGCCAGTCATTAATGACTGGGCCAGTGATAAAAATGACTCTGCCAGTCATTAATGACAGGGCCAGTGATAAAATGACAGGGCCAGTGATAAAATGACTGGGCCAGTCATTAATGACAGAACCAGTCATTAAATGAAAGGGCCAGTGATAAAATGACTGGGCCAGTGATAAAATGACTTCGCCAGTCATTAATGAAAGGGCCAGTGATATAATGACTTCGCCAGTCATTAATGACAGGGCCAGTCATTAATGACAGGGCCAGTCATTAATGACAGGGCCAGTCATTAATGACAGGGCCAGTCATTAATGACAGGGCCAGTCATTAATGTCAGGGCCAGTGATAAAATGACTCTGCCAAGCATAAAATGACTTGGCCAGTCATAAAATGACAGAACAAGTCATAAAATGACAGAGCCAGTGATAAAATGACAGGGCCAGTCATTAATGACAGGGCCAGTGATAAAATGCCTGGGACCGTCATTAATGACAGGGCCAGTCATTTATGACAGGGCCAGTGATAAAATGACTCTACCAGTCATAAAATGACTAAGCCAGTCATTAATGACAGAACCAGTCATAAAATGACAGGGCCAGTGATAAAATGACTAGGCCTGTCATTAATGACAGGGCCAGTGATAAAATGACTGGGCCCGTCATTAATGACAGGGCCAGTCATTTATGACAGGGCCAGTGATAAAATGACTCTGCCAGCCATAAATGGACTTGGCCAGTCATAAAATGACAGAACCAGTCATAAAATGACAAGGCCAGTGATAAAATGACTGGGCCAGTCATTAATGACAGGGCCAGTCATTAATGACAGGGCCAGTGATAAAATGACTGGGCCAGTCATTAATGACAGGGCCAGTCATTAATGACAGGGCCAGTCATTAATGACAGGGCCAGTGATAAAATGACTCTGCCAGTCATAAAATGACTTGGCCAGTCATAAAATGACAGAACCAGTCATAAAATGACAGGGCCAGTGATAAAATGACTGGGCCAGTCATTAATGACAGGGCCAGTCATTAATGACAGGGCCAGTCATTTATGACAGGGCCAGTGATAAAATGACTCTGCCAGTCATAAATGGACTTGGCCAGTCATAAAATGACAGAACCAGTCATAAAATGACAAGGCCAGTGATGAAATGACTGGGCCAGTCATTAATGACAGGGCCAGTCATTAATGACAGGGCCAGTGATAAAATGACTTGGCCAGTCATTAATGACAGGGCCAGTCATTATTGATAGGGCCAGTCATTAATGACAGTGCCAGTGATAAAATGACACTGCCAGTCATAAAATGACTTGGCCAGTCATAAAATGACAGAACCAGTCATAAATTGACAGGGCCAGTGATAAAATGACGGGGCCAGTCATTAATGACAGGGCCAGTCATTAATGACAGGGCCAGTTAAAATATGACTCTGCCAGTCATAAAATGACTTTGCAAGTCATAAAATTACTTGGCAAGTCATAAAATGACAGAACCATTCATAAAATGACAGGGCCAGTTATAAAATGACTGGGCCTGTCATTAATGACAGGGCCAGTCATTAATGACAGGGCCAGTGATAAAATGCCTGGGCCCGTCATTAATGACAGGGCCAGTCATTTATGACAAGGCCAGTGATAAAATGACTCTACCAGTCATAAAATGACTAAGCCAGTCATTAATGACAGGGCCAGTCATTAATGACAGGGCCAGTGATAAAATGACTGGGCCAGTCATTAATGACAGGGCCAGTCATTAATGACAGGGCCAGTCATTAATGACAGGGCCAGTGATAAAATGACTTTGCCAGTCATAAAATGACTTGGCCAGTCATAAAATGACAGAACCAGTCATAAAATGACAGGGCCAGTGATACAATGACTGACCCAGTCATTAATGACAGGGCCAGTCATTAATGACAGGGCCAGTGATAAAATGAGTGTGCCAGTCATTAATGACTGGGCCCGTCATTAATGACAGGGCCAGTCATTTATGACAGGGCCAGTCATTTATGACAGGGCCAGTGATAAAATGACTGGGCCAGTCATTAACGACAGGGCCAGTCATTAATGACAGGGCCAGTGATAAAATGACTCTGCCAGTCATAAAATGACTTGGCCAGTCATGAAATGACAGAACCAGTCATAAAATGACAGGGCCAGTGATAAAATGACTGGCACAGTCATTAATGACAGGGCCAGTCATTAATGACAGGGCCTGTGCTAAAATGACTGGGCCCGTCCTTAATGACAGGGCCAGTCATTAATGACAGGGCCAGTGATAAAATGACTCTGCCAGTCATAAATGGACTTGGCCAGTCATAAAATGACAGAACCAGTCATAAAATGACAGGGCCAGTGATAAAATGACTGGGCCAGTCATTAATGACAGGGCCAGTCATTAATGACAGGGCCAGTGATAAAATGACTGGGCCAGTCATTAATGACAGGGCCAGTCATTAATGACAGGGCCAGTCATTAATGACAGGGCCAGTGATAAAATGACTCTGCCAGTCATAAAATGACTTGGCCAGTCATAAAATGACAGAACCAGTCATAAAATGACAGGGCCAGTGATAAAATGACTGACGCAGTCATTAATGACAGGGCCAGTCATTAATGACAGGGCCAGTGATAAAATGAGTGGGCCAGTCATTAATGACAGGGCCAGTCATTAATGACAGGGCCAGTGATAAAATGACTCTGTAGTCATAAAATAACTTGGCCAGTCATAAAATGACAGAACCAGTCATAAAATGACAGGGCCAGTGATAAAATGACGGGGCCAGTCATTAATGACAGGGCCAGTCATTAATGACAGGGCCAGTGATAAAATGACTGGGCCAGTCATTAACGACAGGGCCAGTCATTAATGACAGGGCCTGGTGATAAAATGACTCTGCCAGTCATAAAATGACTTGGCCAGTCATAAAATGAAAGAACCAGTCATAAAATGACAGGGCCAGTGATAAAATGACTGGCACAGTCATTAATGACAGGGCCAGTTATTAATGACAGGGCCTGTGATAAAATGACTGGGCCAGTCATTAATGACAGGGCCAGTGATAAAATGACTCTGCTAGTCATAAAATAACTTGGCCAGTCATAAAATGACACAACCAGTCAAATAATGACAGGGCCAGTGATAAAATGACGGGGCCAGTCATTAATGACAGGGCCAGTCATTAATGACAGGGCCAGTGATAAAATGACTGGGCCAGTCATTAATGACATGGCCAGTCATTAAGGACAGGGCCAGTGATAAAATGACTCTACCAGTCATAAAATAACTTGGCCAGTCATAAAATGACAGAACCAGTCATAAAATGACAGGGCCAGTGATAAAATGATTGGGCATGTTATTAATGACAGGGCCAGTCATTAATGACAGGGCCAGTGATAAAATGACTCTGCTAGTCATAAAATAACTTGGCCAGTCATAAAAAGACAGAACCAGTCATAAAATGACAGGGCCAGTGATAAAATGACGGGGCCAGTCATTAATGACAGGGCCAGTCATTAATGACAGGGCCAGTGATAAAATGACTGGGCCAGTCATTAATGACAGGGCAAGTCATTAATGACAGGGCCAGTGATAAAATGACTCGCCTAGTCATAAAATAACTAGGCCAGTCATAAAATGACAGAACCAGTCAAATAATGACAGGGCCAGTGATAAAATGACGGGGCCAGTCATTAATGACAGGGCCAGTCATTAAGGACAGGGCCAGTGATAAAATGACTCTACCAGTCATAAAATAACTTGGCCAGTCATAAAATGACAGATCCAGTCATAAAATGACAGGGCCAGTGATAAAATGATTGGGCATGTCATTAATGACAGGGCCAGTCATTAATGACAGGGCCAGTGATAAATTGACTGGGCCAGTCATTAACGACAGGGCCAGTCATTAATGACAGGGCCAGTGATAAAATGACTATACCAGTCATAAAATGACTTGGCCAGTCATAAAATGACAGAACCAGTCATAAAATGACAGGGCCAGTGATAAAATGACTGGGCAAGTCATTAATGACAGGGCCAGTCATTAATAAGAGGGCCAGTGATAAAATGACTGGGCCCGTCATTAATGACAGGGCCCGTGATAAAATGACTCTGCCAGTCATAAATGGACTTGGCGAGTCATAAAATGACAGAACCAGTCATAAAATGACAGGGCCAGTGATAAAATGACTGGGCCAGTCATTAATGACAGGGCCAGTCATTAATGACAGGGCCAGTGATAAAATGACTGGGCCAGTCATTAACGACAGGGCCAGTCATTAATGACAGGGCCAGTGATAAAATGACTCTGCCAGTCATAAAATGACTTGGCCAGTCATAAAATGAAAGAACCAGTCATAAAATGACAGGGCCAGTGATAAAATGACTGGCACAGTCATTAATGACAGGGCCAGTCATTAATGACAGGGCCTGTGATAAAATGACTGGGCCAGTCATTAATGACAGGGCCAGTGATAAAATGACTCTGCAAGTCATAAAATAACTTGGCCTGTTATAAAATGACAGAACCAGTCATAAAATGACAGGGCCAGTGATAAAATGACGGGGCCAGTCATTAATGACAGGGCCAGTCATTAATGACAGGGCCAGTGATAAAATGAATGGGCCAGTCATTAATGACAGGGCCAGTCATTAATGACAGGGCCAGTGATAAAATGACTCTACCAGTCATAAAATGACTTGGCCAGTCATAAAATGACAGAACAAGTCATAAAATGACAGGGCCAGTGATAAAATGACTGGGCCAGTCATTAACGACAGGGCCAGTCATTAATGACAGGGCTAGTGATAAAATGACTGGGCCAGCCATTAATGACAGGGCCAGTCATTAATGACTGGGCCAGTGATAAAAATGACTCTGCCAGTCATTAATGACAGGGCCAGTGATAAAATGACAGGGCCAGTGATAAAATGACTGGGCCAGTCATTAATGACAGAACAAGTCATTAAATGAAAGGGCCAGTGATTAAATGACTGGGCCAGTGATAAAATGACTTCGCCAGTCATTAATGAAAGGGCCAGTGATATAATGACTTCGCCAGTCATTAATGACAGGGCCAGTCATTAATGACAGGTCCAGTCATTAATGACAGGGCCAGTGATAAAATGACTCTGCCAGGCATAAAATGACTTGGCCAGTCATAAAATGACAGAACAAGTCATAAAATGAAAGAGCCAGTGATAACATGACAGGGCCAGTCATTAATGACAGGGCCAGTGATAAAATGTCCGGGACCGTCATTAATGACAGGGCCAGTCATTTATGACAGGGCCAGTGATAAAATGACTCTACCAGTCATAAAATGACTAAGCCAGTCATTAATGACAGAACCAGTCATAAAATGACAGGGCCAGTGATAAAATGACTAGGCCAGTCATTAATGACAGGGCCAGTGATAAAATGACTGGGCCCGTCATTAATGACAGGGCCAGTCATTTATGACAGGGCCAGTGATAAAATGACTCTGCCAGCCATAAATGGACTTGGCCAGTCATAAAATGACAGAACCAGTCATAAAATGACAAGGCCAGTGATAAAATGACTGGGCCAGTCATTAATGACAGGGCCAGTCATTAATGACAGGGCCAGTGATAAAATGACTGGGCCAGACATTAATGACAGGGCCAGTCATTAATGACAGGGCCAGTCATTAATGACAGGGCCAGTGATAAAATGACTCTGCCAGTCATAAAATGACTTGGCCAGTCATAAAATGACAGAACCAGTCATAAAATGACAGGACCAGTGATAAAATGACTGACCCAGTCATTAATGACAGGGCCAGTCATTAATGACAGGGCCAGTGATAAAATGAGTGTGCCAGTCATTAATGACTGGGCCCGTCATTAATGACAGGGCCAAACATTTATGACAGGGCCAGTCATTTATGACAGGGCCAGTGATAAAATGACTCTGCCAGTCATAAATGGACTTGGCCAGTCATAAAATGACAGAACCAGTCATAAAATGACAAGGCCAGTGATAAAATGACTGGGCCAGTCATTAATGACAGGGCCAGTCATTAATGACAGGGCCAGTGATAAAATGACTTGGCCAGTCATTAATGACAGGGCCAGTCATTATTGACAGGGCCAGTCATTAATGACAGTGCCAGTGATAAAATGACACTGCCAGTCATAAAATGACTTGGCCAGTCATAAAATGACAGAACCAGTCATAAATTAACAGGGCCAGTGATAAAATGACGGGGCCAGTCATTAATGACAGGGCCAGTCATTAATGACAGGGCCAGTTAAAATATGACTCTGCCAGTCATAAAATGACTTTGCAAGTCATAAAATTACTTGGCAAGTCATAAAATGACAGAACCATTCATAAAATGACAGGGCCAGTTATAAAATGACTGGGCCTGTCATTAATGACAGGGCCAGTCATTAATGACAGGGCCAGTGATAAAATGCCTGGGCCCGTCATTAATGACAGGGCCAGTCATTTATGACAGGGCCAGTGATAAAATGACTCTACCAGTCATAAAATGACTAAGCCAGTCATTAATGACAGAACCAGTCATAAAATGACAGGGCCAGTGATAAAATGACTGACCCAGTCATTAATGACAGGGCCAGTCATTAATGACAGGGCCAGTGATAAAATGAGTGGGCCAGTCATTAATGACAGGGCCAGTGATAAAATGACTCTGCTAGTCATAAAATAACTTGGCCAGTCATAAAATGACAGAACCAGTCATAAAATGACAGGGCCAGTGATAAAATGACGCGGTCAGTCATTAATGACAGGGCCAGTCATTAATGACAGGGCCAGTGATAAAATGACTGGGCCAGTCATTAATGACAGGGCAAGTCATTAATGACATGGCCAGTGGTAAAATGACTCTGCTAGTCATAAAATAACTTGGCCAGTCATAAAATGACAGAACCAGTCAAATAATGACAGGGCCAGTGATAAAATGACGGGGCCAGTCATTAATGACAGGGCCAGTCATTAATGACAGGGCCAGTGATAAAATGACTGGGCCAGTCATTAATGACATGGCCAGTCATTAAGGACAGGGCCAGTGATAAAATGACTCTACCAGTCATAAAATAACTTGGCCAGTGATAAAATGACTGGGCCAGTCATTAATGACAGGGCAAGTCATTAATGACAGGGCCAGTGGTAAAATGACTCTGCTAGTCATAAAATAACTTGGCCAGTCATAAAATGACAGAACCAGTCAAATAATGACAGGGCCAGTGATAAAATGACGGGGCCAGTCATTAATGACAGGGCCAGTCATTAATGACAGGGCCAGTGATAAAATAACCGGGCCAGTCATTAATGACATGGCCAGTCATTAAGGACAGGGCCAGTGATAAAATGACTCTACCAGTCATAAAATAACTTGGCCAGTGATAAAATGACTCTGCCAGTCATAAAATGACTTTGCCAGTCATAAAATGACAGAACCAGTCATAAAATGACAGGGCCAGTGATAAAATGACTGACCCAGTCATTAATGACAGGGCCAGTCATTTATGACAGGGCCAGTCATTTATGACAGGGCCAGTGATAAAATGACTTCGCCAGTCATTAATGGACTTGGCCAGTCATAAAATGACAGAACCAGTCATAAAATGACAAGGCCAGGGATAAAATGACTGGGCCAGTCATTAATGACAGGGCCAGTCATTTATGACAGGGCCAGTGATAAAATGACTCTACCAGTCATGAAATGACTAAGCCAGTCATTAATGACAGAACCAGTCATAAAATGACAGGGCCAGTGATAAAATGACTAGGCCAGTCATTAATGACAGGGCCAGTCATTAATGACAGGGCCAGTGATAAAATGACTGGGCCCTTCATTAATGACAGGGCCAGTCATTTATGATAGGGCCAGTGATAAAATGACTCTGCCAGCCATAAATGGACTTGGCCAGTCATAAAATGACAGAACCAGTCATAAAATGACAAGGCCAGTGATAAAATGACTGGGCCAGTCATTAATGACAGGGCCAGTGATAAAATGACTGGGCCAGTCATTAATGACAGGGCCAGTCATTAATGACAGGGCCAGTCATTAATGACAGGGCCAGTGATAAAATGACTTTGCCAGTCATAAAATGACTTGGCCAGTCATAAAATGACAGAACCAGTCATAAAATGACAGGGCCAGTGATACAATGACTGACCCAGTCATTAATGACAGGGCCAGTCATTAATGACAGGGCCAGTGATAAAATGAGTGTGCCAGTCATTAATGACTGGGCCCGTCATTAATGACAGGGCCAGTCATTTATGACAGGGCCAGTCATTTATGACAGGGCCAGTGATAAAATGACTCTACCAGTCATAAAATGACTTGGCCAGTCATAAAATGACAGAACAAGTCATAAAATGACAGGGCCAGTGAAAAAATGACTGGGCCAGTCATTAATGACAGGGCCAGTTATTAATGACAGGGCCAGTGATAAAATGACTGGGCCAGCCATTAATGACAGGGCCAGTCATTATTGACAGGGCCAGTCATTAATGACAGGGCCAGTGATAAAATGACTCTACCAGTCATAAAATGACTTGGCCAGTCATAAAATGACAGAACAAGTCATAAAATGACAGGGCCAGTGATAAAATGACTGGGCCAGTCATTAATGACAGGGCCAGTTATTAATGACAGGGCCAGTGATAAAATGACTGGGCCAGCCATTAATGACAGGGCCAGTCACAAATGACTGGGCCAGTGATAAAAATGACTCTGCCAGACATTAATGACAGGGCCAGTGATAAAATGACTCTGCCAGGCATAAAATAACTTGGCCAGTCATAAAATGACAGAACCAGTCAAAAAATGACAGGGCCAGTAATAAAATGACGGGGCCAGTCAATAATGACAGTGCCAGTCATTAATGACAGGGCCAGTGATAAAATGACTGGGCCAGTCATTAATGACATGGCCAGTCATTAAGGACAGGGCCAGTGATAAAATGACTCTACCAGTCATAAAATAACTTGGCCAGTCATAAAATGACAGAACCAGTCATAAAATGACAGGGCCAGTGATAAAATGATTGGGCATGTCATTAATGACAGGGCCAGTCATTAATGACAGGGCCAGTGATAAAATGACTGGGCCAGTCATTAACGACAGGGCCAGTCATTAATGACAGGGCCAGTGATAAAATGACTCTGCCAGTCATAAAATGACTTGGCCAGTCATAAAATGACAGAACCAGTCATAAAATGACAGGGCCAGTGATAAAATGACTGGCACAGTCATTAATGACAGGGCCAATCATTAATGACAGGGCCTGTGATAAAATGACTGGGCCCGTCATTAATGACAGGGCCAGTCATTAATGACAGGGCCAGTGATAAAATGACTCTGCCAGTCATAAATGGACTTGGCCAGTCATAAAATGACAGAACCAGTCATAAAATGACAGGGCCAGTGATAAAATGACTGGGCCAGTCATTAATGACAGGGCCAGTCATTAATGACAGGGCCAGTGATAAAATGACTGGGCCAGTCATTAATGACAGGGCCAGTCATTAATGACAGGGCCAGTCATTAATGACAGGGCCAGTGATAAAATGACTCTGCCAGTCATAAAATGACTTGGCCAGTCATAAAATGACAGAACCAGTCATAAAATGACAGGGCCAGTGATAAAATGACTGACCCAGTCATTAATGACAGGGCCAGTCATTAATGACAGGGCCAGTGATAAAATGAGTGGGCCAGTCATTAATGACAGGGCCAGTCATTAATGACAGGGCCAGTGATAAAATGACTCTGCTAGTCATAAAATAACTTGGCCAGTCATAAAATGACAGAACCAGTCAAATAATGACAGGGCCAGTGATAAAATGACGGGGCCAGTCATTAATGACAGGGCCAGTCATTAATGACAGGGCCAGTGATAAAATGACTGGGCCAGTCATTAATGACATGGCCAGTCATTAAGGACAGGGCCAGTGATAAAATGACTCTACCAGTCATAAAATAACTTGGCCAGTCATAAAATGACAGAAACAGTCATAAAATGACAGGGCTAGTGATAGAATGATTGGGCATGTCATTAATGACAGGGCCAGTCATTAATGACAGGGCCAGTGATAAAATGACTCTGCTAGTCAAAAAAAAACTTGGCCAGTCATAAAATGACAGAACCAGTCATAAAATGACAGGGCCAGTGATAAAATGACGGGGCCAGTCATTAATGACAGGGCCAGTCATTAATGACAGGGCCAGTGATAAAATGACTGGGCAGTCATTAATGACAGGGCAAGTCATTAATGACAGGGCCAGTGATAAAATGACTCTGCTAGTCATAAAATAACTTGGCCAGTCATAAAATGACAGAACCAGTCAAATAATGACAGGGCCAGTGATTAAATGACGGGGCCAGTCATTAATGACAGGGCCAGTCATTAATGACAGGGCCAGTGATAAAATGACTCTACCAGTCATAAAATAACTTAGCGAGTCATAAAATGACAGAACCAGTCATAAAATGACAGGGCCAGTGATAAAATGATTGGGCATGTCATTAATGACATGGCCAGTCATTAATGACAGGGCCAGTGATAAATTGACTGGGCCAGTCATTAACGACAGGGCCAGTCATTAATGACAGGGCCAGTTATAAAATGACTATACCAGTCATAAAATGACTTGGCCAGTCATAAAATGACAGAACCAGTCATAAAATGACAGGGCCAGTGATAAAATGACTGGGCAAGTCATTAATGACAGGGCCAGTCATTAATAAGAGGGCCAGTGATAAAATGACTGGGCCCGTCATTAATGACAGGGCCCGTGATAAAATGACTCTGCCAGTCATAAATGGACTTGGCGAGTCATAAAATGACAGAACCAGTCATAAAATGACAGGGCCAGTGATAAAATGACTGGGCCAGTCATTAATGACAGGGCCAGTCATTAATGACAGGGCCAGTGATAAAATGACTGGGCCAGTCATTAACGACAGGGCCAGTTATTAATGACAGGGCCAGTGATAAAATGACTCTGCCAGTCATAAAATGACTTGGCCAGTCATAAAATGAAAGAACCAGTCATAAAATGACAGGGCCAGTGATAAAATGACTGGCACAGTCATTAATGACAGGGCCAGTCATTAATGACAGGGCCTGTGATAAAATGACTGGGACAGTCATTAATGACAGGGCCAGTGATAAAATGACTCTGCAAGTCATAAAATAACTTGGCCTGTTATAAAATGACAGAACCAGTCATAAAATGACAGGGCCAGTGATAAAATGACGGGGCCAGTCATTAATGACAGGGCCAGTCATTAATGACAGGGCCAGTGATAAAATGAATGGGCCAGTCATTAATGACAGGGCCAGTCATTAATGACAGGGCCAGTGATAAAATGACTCTACCAGTCATAAAATGACTTGGCCAGTCATAAAATGACAGAACAAGTCATAAAATGACAGGGCCAGTGATAAAATGACTGGGCCAGTCATTAATGACAGGGCCAGTCATTAATGACAGGGCCAGTGATAAAATGACTGGGCCAGCCATTAATGACAGGGCCAGTCATTAATGACTGGGCCAGTGATAAAAATGACTCTACCAGTCATTAATGACAGGGCCAGTGATAAAATGACAGGGCCAGTGATAAAATGACTGGGCCAGTCATTAATGACACAACCAGGCATTAAATGAAAGGGCCAGTGATAAAATGACTGGGCCTGTGATAAAATGACTTCGCCAGTCATTAATGAAAGGGCCAGTGATATAATGACTTCGCCAGTCATTAATGACATGGCCAGTTTATTAATGACAGGGCCAGTCATTATTGACAGGGCCAGTGATAAAATGACTCTGCCAGGCATAAAATGACTTGGCCAGTCATAAAATGACAGAACAAGTCATAAAATGACAGAGCCAGTGATAAAATGACAGGGCCAGTCATTAATGACAGGGCCAGTGATAAAATGCCTGGGCCCGTCATTAATGACAGGGCCAGTCATTTATGACAGGGCCAGTGATAAAATGACTCTACCAGTCATAAAATGACTAAGCCAGTCATTAATGACAGAACCAGTCATAAAATGACAGGGCCAGTGATAAAATGACTAGGCCAGTCATTAATGACAGGGCCAGTGATAAAATGACTGGGCCCGTCATTAATGACAGGGCCAGTCATTTATGACAGGGCCAGTGATAAAATGACTCTGCCAGCCATAAATGGACTTGGCCAGTCATAAAATGACAGAACCAGTCATAAAATGACAAGGCCAGTGATAAAATGACTGGGCCAGTCATTAATGACAGGGCCAGTCATTAATGACAGGGCCAGTGATAAAATGACTGGGCCAGTCATTAATGACAGGGCCAGTCATTAATGACAGGGCCAGTGATAAAATGACTCTGCCAGTCATAAAATGACTTGGCCAGTCATAAAATGACAGAACCAGTCATAAAATGACAGGGCCAGTGATAAAATGACTGACCTAGTCATTAATGACAGGGCCAGTCATTAATGACAGGGCCAGTGATAAAATGAGTGTGCCAGTCATTAATGACTGGGCCCGTCATTAATGACAGGGCCAGTCATTTATGACAGGGCCAGTCATTTATGACAGGGCCAGTGATAAAATGACTCTGCCAGTCATAAATGGACTTGGCCAGTCATAAAATGACAGAACCAGTCATAAAATGACAAGGCCAGTGATAGATGACTGGGCCAGTCATTAATGACAGGGCCAGTGATAAAATGACTCTGCCAGTCATAAATGGACTTGGCTAGTCATAAAATGACAGAACCAGTCATAAAATGACAAGGCCAGTGATAGATGACTGGGCCAGTCATTAATGACAGGGCCAGTCATTTATGACAGGGCCAGTGATAAAATGACTAGGCCAGTCATTAATGACAGGGCCATTCATTAATGACAGGGCCAGTGATAAAATGACTGGGCCCGTCATTAATGACAGGGCCAGTCATTTATGACAGGGCCAGTGATAAAATGACTCTGCCAGCCATAAATGGACTTGGCCAGTCATAAAATGACAGAACCAGTCATAAAATGACAAGGCCAGTGATAAAATGACTGGGCCAGTCATTAATGACAGGGCCAGTCATTAATGACAGGGCCAGAGATAAAATGACTGGGCCAGTCATTAATGACAGGGCCAGTCATTAATGACAGTGCCAGTGATAAAATGACACTGCCAGTCATAAAATGACTTGGCCAGTCATAAAATGACAGAACCAGTCATAAATTGACAGGGCCAGTGATAAAATGACGGGGCCAGTCATTAATGACAGGGCCAGTCATTAATGACAGGGCCAGTTAAAATATGACTCTGCCAGTCATAAAATGACTTTGCAAGTCATAAAATTACTTGGCAAGTCATAAAATGACAGAACCATTCATAAAATGACAGGGCCAGTTATAAAATGACTGGGCCTGTCATTAATGACAGGGCCAGTGATAAAATGCCTGGGCCCGTCATTAATGACAGGGCCAGTCATTTATGACAGGGCCAGTGATAAAATGACTCTACCAGTCATAAAATGACTAAGCCAGTCATTGTTGACAGAACCAGTCATAAAATGACAGGGCCAGTGATAAAATGACTGACCCAGTCATTAATGACAGGGCCAGTCATTAATGACAGGGCCAGTGATAAAATGAGTGGGCCAGTCATTAATGACAGGGCCAGTCATTAATGACAGGGCCAGTGATAAAATGACACTGCTAGTCATAAAATAACTTGGCCAGTCATAAAATGACAGAACCAGTCATAAAATGACAGGGCCAGTGATAAAATGACGGGGCCAGTCAATAATGACAGGGCAAGTCATTAATGACAGGGCCAGTGATAAAATGACTCTGCTAGTCATAAAATAACTTGGCCAGTCATAAAATGACAGAACCAGTCAAATAATGACAGGGCCAGTGATAAAATGACGGGGCCAGTCATTAATGACAGGGCCAGTCATTAATGACAGGGCCAGTGATAAAATGACTGGGCCAGTCATTAATGACATGGCCAGTCATTAAGGACAGGGCCAGTGATAAAATGATTCTACCAGTCATAAAATAACTTGGCCAGTGATAAAATGACTCTGCCTGTCATAAAATGACTTGGCCAGTCATAAAATGACAGAACCAGTCATAAAATGACAGGGCCAGTGATAAAATGACTGACCCAGTCATTAATGACAGTGCCAGTCATTTATGACAGGGCCAGTCATTTATGACAGGGCCAGTGATAAAATGACTCTGCCAGTCATAAATGGACTTGGCCAGTAATAAAATGACAGAACCAGTCATAAAATGACAAGGCCAGTGATAGATGACTGGGCCAGTCATTAATGACAGGGCCAGTCATTTATGACAGGGCCAGTGATAAAATGACTCTACCAGTCATAAAATGACTAAGCCAGTCATTAATGACAGGACCAGTCATAAAATGACAGGGCCAGTGATAAAATGACTAGGCCAGTCATTAATGACAGGGCCAGTCATTAATGACAGGGCCAGTGATAAAATGACTGGGCCCGTCATTAATGACAGGGCCAGTCATTTATGACAGGGCCAGTGATAAAATGACTCTGCCTGCCATAAATGGACTTGGCCAGTCATAAAATGACAAAACCAGTCATAAAATGACAAGGCCAGTGATAAAATGACTGGGCCAGTCATTAATGACAGGGCCAGTCATTAATGACAGGGCCAGTGATAAAATGACTGGGCCAGTCATTAATGACAGGGCCAGTCAGTAATGACAGGGCCAGTCATTAATGACAGGGCCAGTGATAAAATGACTTTGCCAGTCATAAAATGACTTGGCCAGTCATAAAATGACAGAACCAGTCATAAAATGACAGGGCCAGTGATACAATGACTGACCCAGTCATTAATGATAGGGCCAGTCATTAATGACAGGGCCAGTGATAAAATGAGTGTGCCAGTCATTAATGACTGGGCCCGTCATTAATGACAGGGCCAGTCATTTATGACAGGGCCAGTCATTTATGACAGGGCCAGTGATAAATTGACTGGGCCAGTCATTAATGACATGGCCAGTCATTAAGGACAGGGCCAGTGATAAAATTACTCTACCAGTCATAAAATAACTTGGCCAGTCATAAAATGACAGAACCAGTCATAAAATGACAGGGCCAGTGATAAAATGATTGGGCATGTCATTAATGACAGGGCCAGTCATTAATGACAGGGCCAGTGATAAAATGACTGGGCCAGTCATTAACGACAGGGCCAGTCATTAATGACAGGGCCAGTGATAAAATGACTCTGCCAGTCATAAAATGACTTGGCCAGTCATAAAATGACAGAACCAGTCATAAAATGACAGGGCCAGTGATAACATGACTGGCACAGTCATTAATGACAGGGCCAGTCATTAATGACAGGGCCTGTGATAAAATGACTGGGCCCGTCATTAATGACATTGCCAGTCATTAATGACAGGGCCAGTGATAAAATGACTCTGCCAATCATAAATGGACTTGGCCAGTCATAAAATGACAGAACCAGTCATAAAATGACAGGGCCAGTGATAAAATGATTGGGCCAGTCATTAATGACAGGGCCAGTCATTAATGACAGGGCCAGTCATTAATGACAGGGTCAGTGATAAAATGACTCTGCCAGTCATAAAATGACTTGGCCACTCATAAAATGACAGAACCAGTCATAAAATGACAGGGCCAGTGATAAAATGACTGACCCAGTCATTAATGACAGGGCCAGTCATTAATGACAGGGCCAGTGATAAAATGAGTGGGCCAGGCATTAATGACAGGGCCAGTCATTAATGACAGGGCCAGTGATAAAATGACTCTGCTAGTCATAAAATAACTTGGCCAGTCATAAAATGACAGAACCAGTCATAAAATGACAGGGCCAGTGATAAAATGACGGGGCCAGTCATTAATGACAGGGCCAGTCATTAATGACAGGGCCAGTGATAAAATGACTGGGCCAGTCATTAATGACAGGGCAAGTCATTAATGACAGGGCCAGTGATAAAATGACTCTGCTAGTCATAAAATAACTTGGCCAGTCATAAAATGACAGAACCAGTCAAATAATGACAGGGCCAGTGATAAAATGACGGGGCCAGTCATTAATGACAGGGCCAGTCATTAATGACAGGGCCAGTGATAAAATGACTGGGCCAGTCATTAATGACATGGCCAGTCATTAAGGACAGGGCCAGTGATAAAATGACTCTACCAGTCATAAAATAACTTGGCCAGTCATAAAATGACAGAACCAGTCATAAAATGACAGGGCCAGTGATAAAATGATTGGGCATGTCATTAATGACAGGGCCAGTCATTAATGACAGGGCCAGTGATAAAATGACTCTGCTAGTCATAAAATAACTTGGCCAGTCATAAAATGACAGAACCAGTCATAAAATGACAGGGCCAGTGATAAAATGACGGGGCCAGTCATTAATGACAGGGCCAGTCATTAATGACAGGGCCAGTGATAAAATGACTGGGCCAGTCATTAATGACAGGGCAAGTCATTAATGACAGGGCCAGTGATAAAATGACTCTGCTAGTCATAAAATAACTTGGCCAGTCATAAAATGACAGAACCAGTCAAATAATGACAGGGCCAGTGATAAAATGACGGGGCCAGTCATTAATGACAGGGCCAGTCATTAATGACAGGGCCAGTGATAAAATGACTGGGCCAGTCATTAATGACATGGCCAGTCATTAAGGACATGGCCAGTGATAAAATGACTCTACCAGTCATAAAATAACTTGGCCAGTCATTAAATGACAGAACCAGTCATAAAATGACAGGGCCAGTGATAAAATGATTGGGCATGTCATTAATGACAGGGCCAGTCATTAATGACAGGGCCAGTGATAAATTGACTGGGCCAGTCATTAACGACAGGGCCAGTCATTAATGACAGGGCCAGTGATAAAATGACTATACCAGTCATAAAATGACTTGGCCAGTCATAAAATGACAGAACCTGTCATAAAATGACAGGGCCAGTGATAAGATGACTGGGCAAGTCATTAATGACAGGGCCAGTCATTAATAAGAGGGCCAGTGATAAAATGACTGGGCCCGTCATTAATGACAGGGCCCGTGATAAAATGACTCTGCCAGGCATAAATGGACTTGGCGAGTCATAAAATGACAGAACCAGTCATAAAATGACAGGGCCAGTGATAAAATGACTGGGCCAGTCATTAATGACAGGGCCAGTCATTAATGACAGGGCCAGTGATAAAATGACTGGGCCAGTCGTTAACGACAGGGCCAGTCATTAATGACAGGGCCAGTGATAAAAAGACTCTGCCAGTCATAAAATGACTTGGCCAGTCATAAATTGACAGAACCAGTCATAAAATGACAGGGCCAGTGATAAAATGACTGGCACAGTCATTAATGACAGGGCCAGTCATTAATGACAGGGCCTGTGATAAAATGACTGGGCCAGTCATTAATGACAGGGCCAGTGATAAAATGACTCTGCAAGTCATAAAATAACTTGGCCTGTTATAAAATGACAGAACCAGTCATAAAATGACAGGGCCAGTGATAAAATGACGGGGCCAGTCATTAATGACAGGGCCAGTCATTAATGACAGGGCCAGTGATAAAATGAATGGGCCAGTCATTAATGACAGGGCCAGTCATTCATGACAGGGCCAGTGATAAAATGACTCTACCAGTCATAAAATGACTTGGCCAGTCATAAAATGACAGAACAAGTCATAAAATGACAGGGCCAGTGATAAAATGACTGGGCCAGTCATTAATGACAGGGCCAGTCATTAATGACAGGGCCAGTGATAAAATGACTGGGCCAGCCATTAATGACAGGGCCAGTCATTAATGACTGGGCCAGTGATAAAAATGACTCTGCCAGTCATTAATGACAGGGCCAGTGATAAAATGACAGGGCCAGTGATAAAATGACTGGGCCAGTCATTAATGACAGAACCAGTCATTAAATGAAAGGGCCAGTGATAAAATGACTGGGCCAGTGATAAAATGACTTCGCCAGTCATTAATGAAAGGGCCAGTGATATAATGACTTCGCCAGTCATTAATGACAGGGCCAGTCATTAATGACAGGGCCAGTCATTAATGACAGGGCCAGTCATTAATGACTGGGCCAGTGATAAAATGACTCTGCCAGGCATAAAATGACTTGGCCAGTCATAAAATGACAGAACAAGTCATAAAATGACAGAGCCAGTGATAAAATGCCTGGGCCCGTCATTAATGACAGGGCCAGTCATTAATGACAGGGCCAGTGATAAAATGCCTGGGCCCGTCATTAATGACAGGGCCAGTCATTTATGACAGGGCCAGTGATAAAATGACTCTACCAGTCATAAAATGACTAAGCCAGTCATTAATGACAGAACCAGTCATAAAATGACAGGGCCAGTGATAAAATGACTGACCCAGTCATTAATGACAGGGCCAGTCATTAATGACAGGGCCAGTGATAAAATGAGTGGGCCAGTCATTAATGACAGGGCCAGTCATTAATGACAGGGCCAGTGATAAAATGACTCTGCTAGTCATAAAATAACTTGGCCAGTCATAAAATGAGAGAACCAGACAAATAATGACAGGGCCAGTGATAAAATGACGGGGCCAGTCATTAATGACAGGGCCAGTCATTAATGACAGGGCCAGTGATAAAATGACTGGGCCAGTCATTAATGACATGGCCAGTCATTAAGGACAGGGCCAGTGATAAAATGACTCTACCAGTCATAAAATAACTTGGCCAGTGATAAAATGACTCTGCCAGTCATAAAATGACTTGGCCAGTCATAAAATGACAGAACCAGTCATAAAATGACAGGGCCAGTGATAAAATGACTGACCCAGGCATTAATGACAGGGCCAGTTATTTATGACAGGGCCAGTCATTTATGACAGGGCCAGTGATAAAATGACTCTGCCAGTCATAAATGGACTTGGCCAGTCATAAAATGACAGAACCAGTCATAAAATGACAAGGCCAGTGATAGATGACTGGGCCAGTCATTAATGACAGGGCCAGTCATTTATGACAGGGCCAGTGATAAAATGACTCTACCAGTCATAAAATGACTAAGCCAGTCATTAATGACAGAACCAGTCATAAAATGACAGGGCCAGTGATAAAATGACTAGGCCAGTCATTAATGACAGGGCCAGTCATTAATGACAGGGCCAGTGATAAAATGACTGGGCCCGTCATTAATGACAGGGCCAGTCATTTATGACAGGGCCAGTGATAAAATGACTCTGCCAGCCATAAATGGACTTGGCCAGTCATAAAATGACAGAACCAGTCATAAAATGACAAGGCCAGTGATAAAATGACTGGGCCAGTGATAAAATGACTCTACCAGTCATAAAATGACTTGGCCAGTCATAAAATGACAGAACAAGTCATAAAATGACAGGGCCAGTGATAAAATGACTGGGCCAGTCATTAATGACAGGGCCAGTCATTAATGACAGGGCCAGTGATAAAATGACTGGGCCAGCCATTAATGACAGGGCCAGTCATTAATGACTGGGCCAGTGATAAAAATGACTCTGCCAGTCATTAATGACAGGGCCAGTGATAAAATGACAGGGCCAGTGATAAAATGACTGGGCCAGTCATTAATGACAGAACCAGTCATTAAATGAAAGGGCCAGTGATAAAATGACTGGGCCAGTGATAAAATGACTTCGCCAGTCATTAATGAAAGGGCCAGTGATATAATGACTTCGCCAGTCATTAATGACAGGGCCAGTCATTAATGACAGGGCCAGTCATTAATGACAGGGCCAGTCATTAATGACTGGGCCAGTGATAAAATGACTCTGCCAGGCATAAAATGACTTGGCCAGTCATAAAATGACAGAACAAGTCATAAAATGACAGAGCCAGTGATAAAATGCCTGGGGCCGTCATTAATGACAGGGCCAGTCATTAATGACAGGGCCAGTGATAAAATGCCTGGGCCCGTCATTAATGACAGGGCCAGTCATTTATGACAGGGCCAGTGATAAAATGACTCTACCAGTCATAAAATGACTAAGCCAGTCATTAATGACAGAACCAGTCATAAAATGACAGGGCCAGTGATAAAATGACTGACCCAGTCATTAATGATAGGGCCAGTCATTAATGACAGGGCCAGTGATAAAATGAGTGGGCCAGTCATTAATGACAGGGCCAGTCATTAATGACAGGGCCAGTGATAAAATGACTCTGCTAGTCATAAAATAACTTGGCCAGTCATAAAATGACAGAACCAGACAAATAATGACAGGGCCAGTGATAAAATGACGGGGCCAGTCATTAATGACAGGGCCAGTCATTAATGACAGGGCCAGTGATAAAATGACTGGGCCAGTCATTAATGACATGGCCAGTCATTAAGGACAGGGCCAGTGATAAAATGACTCTACCAGTCATAAAATAACTTGGCCAGTGATAAAATGACTCTGCCAGTCATAAAATGACTTGGCCAGTCATAAAATGACAGAACCAGTCATAAAATGACAGGGCCAGTGATAAAATGACTGACCCAGTCATTAATGACAGGGCCAGTCATTTATGACAGGGCCAGTCATTTATGACAGGGCCAGTGATAAAATGACTCTGCCAGTCATAAATGGACTTGGCCAGTCATAAAATGACAGAACCAGTCATAAAATGACAAGGCCAGTGATAGATGACTGGGCCAGTCATTAATGACAGGGCCAGTCATTTATGACAGGGCCAGTGATAAAATGACTCTACCAGTCATAAAATGACTAAGCCAGTCATTAATGACAGAACCAGTCATAAAATGACAGGGCCAGTGATAAAATGACTAGGCCAGTCATTAATGACAGGGCCAGTCATTAATGACAGGGCCAGTGATAAAATGACTGGGCCCGTCATTAATGACAGGGCCAGTCATTTATGACAGGGCCAGTGATAAAATGACTCTGCCAGCCATAAATGGACTTGGCCAGTCATAAAATGACAGAACCAGTCATAAAATGACAAGGCCAGTGATAAAATGACTGGGCCAGTCATTAATGACAGGGCCAGTCATTAATGACAGGGCCAGTGATAAAATGACTGGGCCAGTCATTAATGACAGGGCCAGCCATTAATGACAGGGCCAGTCATTAATGACAGGGCCAGTGATAAAATGACTTTGCCAGTCATAAAATGACTTGGCCAGTCATAAAATGACAGAACCAGTCATAAAATGACAGGGCCAGTGATACAATGACTGACCCAGTCATTAATGACAGGGCCAGTCATTAATGACAGGGCCAGTGATAAAATGAGTGTGCCAGTCATTAATGACTGGGCCCGTCATTAATGACAGGGCCAGTCATTTATGACAGGGCCAGTCATTTATGACAGGGCCAGTGATAAAATGACTGGGCCAGTCATTAATGACATGGCCAGTCATTAAGGACATGGCCAGTGATAAAATGACTCTACCAGTCATAAAATAACTTGGCCAGTCATAAAATGACAGAACCAGTCATAAAATGACAGGGCCAGTGATAAAATGATTGGGCATGTCATTAATGACAGGGCCAGTCATTAATGACAGGGCCAGTGATAAAATGACTGGGCCAGTTATTAACGACAGGGCCAGTCATTAATGACAGGGCCAGTGATAAAATGACTCTGACAGTGATAAAATGACTTGGCCAGTCATAAAATGACAGAACCAGTCATAAAATGACAGGGCCAGTGATAAAATGACTGGCACAGTCATTAATGACAGGGCCAGTCATTAATGACAGGGCCTGTGATAAAATGACTGGGCCCGTCATTAATGACAGGGCATGTCATTAATGACAGGGCCAGTGATAAAATGACTCTGCCAGTCATAAATGGACTTGGCCAGTCATAAAATGACAGAACCAGTCATAAAATAACAGGGCCAGTGATAAAATGACTGGGCCAGTCATTAATGACAGGGCCAGTCATTAATGACAGGGCCAGTGATAAAATGACTGGGCCAGTCATTAATGACAGGGCCAGTCATTTATGACAGGGCCAGTGATAAAATGACTCTACCAGTCATAAAATGACTAAGCCAGTCATTAATGACAGAACCAGTCATAAAATGACAGGGCCAGTGATAAAATGAGTGTGCCAGTCATTAATGACTGGGCCCGTCATTAATGACAGGGCCAGTCATTTATGACAGGGCCAGTCATTTATGACAGGGCCAGTGATAAAATGACTGGGCCAGTCATTAATGACATGGCCAGTCATTAAGGACATGGCCAGTGATAAAATGACTCTACCAGTCATAAAATAACTTGGCCAGTCATAAAATGACAGAACCAGTCATAAAATGACAGGGCCAGTGATAAAATGACTGGGCCAGTCATTAATGACAGAACCAGTCATTAAATGAAAGGGCCAGTGATAAAATGACTGGGCCAGTGATAAAATGACTTCGCCAGTCATTAATGAAAGGGCCAGTGATATAATGACTTCGCCAGTCATTAATGACAGGGCCAGTCATTAATGACAGGGCCAGTCATTAATGACAGGGCCAGTCATTAATGACTGGGCCAGTGATAAAATGACTCTGCCAGGCATAAAATGACTTGGCCAGTCATAAAATGACAGAACAAGTCATAAAATGACAGAGCCAGTGATAAAATGCCTGGGCCCGTCATTAATGACAGGGCCAGTCATTAATGACAGGGCCAGTGATAAAATGCCTGGGCCCGTCATTAATGACAGGGCCAGTCATTTATGACAGGGCCAGTGATAAAATGACTCTACCAGTCATAAAATGACTATGCCAGTCATTAATGACAGAACCAGTCATAAAATGACAGGGCCAGTGATAAAATGACTGACCCAGTCATTAATGACAGGGCCAGTCATTAATGACAGGGCCAGTGATAAAATGAGTGGGCCAGTCATTAATGACAGGGCCAGTCATTAATGACAGGGCCAGTGATAAAATGACTCTGCTAGTCATAAAATAACTTGGCCAGTCATAAAATGACAGAACCAGACAAATAATGACAGGGCCAGTGATAAAATGACGGGGCCAGTCATTAATGACAGGGCCAGTCATTAATGACAGGGCCAGTGATAAAATGACTGGGCCAGTCATTAATGACATGGCCAGTCATTAAGGACAGGGCCAGTGATAAAATGACTCTACCAGTCATAAAATAACTTGGCCAGTGATAAAATGACTCTGCCAGTCATAAAATGACTTGGCCAGTCATAAAATGACAGAACCAGTCATAAAATGACAGGGCCAGTGATAAAATGACTGACCCAGTCATTAATGACAGGGCCAGTCATTTATGACAGGGCCAGTCATTTATGACAGGGCCAGTGATAAAATGACTCTGCCAGTCATAAATGGACTTGGCCAGTCATAAAATGACAGAACCAGTCATAAAATGACAAGGCCAGTGATAGATGACTGGGCCAGTCATTAATGACAGGGCCAGTCATTTATGACAGGGCCAGTGATAAAATGACTCTACCAGTCATAAAATGACTAAGCCAGTCATTAATGACAGAACCAGTCATAAAATGACAGGGCCAGTGATAAAATGACTAGGCCAGTCATTAATGACAGGGCCAGTCATTAATGACAGGGCCAGTGATAAAATGACTGGGCCCGTCATTAATGACAGGGCCAGTCATTTATGACAGGGCCAGTGATAAAATGACTCTGCCAGCCATAAATGGACTTGGCCAGTCATAAAATGACAGAACCAGTCATAAAATGACAAGGCCAGTGATAAAATGACTGGGCCAGTCATTAATGACAGGGCCAGTCATTAATGACAGGGCCAGTGATAAAATGACTGGGCCAGTCATTAATGACAGGGCCAGTCATTAATGACAGGGCCAGTCATTAATGACAGGGCCAGTGATAAAATGACTTTGCCAGTCATAAAATGACTTGGCCAGTCATAAAATGACAGAACCAGTCATAAAATGACAGGGCCAGTGATACAATGACTGACCCAGTCATTAATGACAGGGCCAGTCATTAATGACAGGGCCAGTGATAAAATGAGTGTGCCAGTCATTAATGACTGGGCCCGTCATTAATGACAGGGCCAGTCATTTATGACAGGGCCAGTCATTTATGACAGGGCCAGTGATAAAATGACTGGGCCAGTAATTAATGACATGGCCAGTCATTAAGGACATGGCCAGTGATAAAATGACTCTACCAGTCATAAAATAACTTGGCCAGTCATAAAATGACAGAACCAGTCATAAAATGACAGGGCCAGTGATAAAATGATTGGGCATGTCATTAATGACAGGGCCAGTCATTAATGACAGGGCCAGTGATAAAATGACTCTGACAGTCATAAAATGACTTGGCCAGTCATAAAATGACAGAACCAGTCATAAAATGACAGGGCCAGTGATAAAATGACTGGCACAGTCATTAATGACAGGGCCAGTCATTAATGACAGGGCCTGTGATAAAATGACTGGGCCCGTCATTAATGACAGGGCATGTCATTAATGACAGGGCCAGTGATAAAATGACTCTGCCAGTCATAAATGGACTTGGCCAGTCATAAAATGACAGAACCAGTCATAAAATAACAGGGCCAGTGATAAAATGACTGGGCCAGTCATTAATGACAGGGCCAGTCATTAATGACAGGGCCAGTGATAAAATGACTGGGCCAGTCATTAATGACAGGGCCAGTGATAAAATGACTGGGCCAGTGATAAAATGACTTCGCCAGTCATTAATGAAAGGGCCAGTGATATAATGACTTCGCCAGTCATTAATGACAGGGCCAGTCATTAATGACAGGGCCAGTCATTAATGACAGGGCCAGTCATTAATGACTGGGCCAGTGATAAAATGACTCTGCCAGGCATAAAATGACTTGGCCAGTCATAAAATGACAGAACAAGTCATAAAATGACAGAGCCAGTGATAAAATGCCTGGGCCCGACATTAATGACAGGGCCAGTCATTAATGACAGGGCCAGTGATAAAATGCCTGGGCCCGTCATTAATGACAGGGCCAGTCATTTATGACAGGGCCAGTGATAAAATGACTCTACCAGTCATAAAATGACTAAGCCAGTCATTAATGACAGAACCAGTCATAAAATGACAGGGCCAGTGATAAAATGACTGACCCAGTCATTAATGACAGGGCCAGTCATTAATGACAGGGCCAGTGATAAAATGAGTGGGCCAGTCATTAATGACAGGGCCAGTCATTAATGACAGGGCCAGTGATAAAATGACTCTGCTAGTCATAAAATAACTTGGCCAGTCATAAAATGAGAGAACCAGACAAATAATGACAGGGCCAGTGATAAAATGACGGGGCCAGTCATTAATGACAGGGCCAGTCATTAATGACAGGGCCAGTGATAAAATGACTGGGCCAGTCATTAATGACATGGCCAGTCATTAAGGACAGGGCCAGTGATAAAATGACTCTACCAGTCATAAAATAACTTGGCCAGTGATAAAATGACTCTGCCAGTCATAAAATGACTTGGCCAGTCATAAAATGACAGAACCAGTCATAAAATGACAGGGCCAGTGATAAAATGACTGACCCAGGCATTAATGACAGGGCCAGTTATTTATGACAGGGCCAGTCATTTATGACAGGGCCAGTGATAAAATGACTCTGCCAGTCATAAATGGACTTGGCCAGTCATAAAATGACAGAACCAGTCATAAAATGACAAGGCCAGTGATAGATGACTGGGCCAGTCATTAATGACAGGGCCAGTCATTTATGACAGGGCCAGTGATAAAATGACTCTACCAGTCATAAAATGACTAAGCCAGTCATTAATGACAGAACCAGTCATAAAATGACAGGGCCAGTGATAAAATGACTAGGCCAGTCATTAATGACAGGGCCAGTCATTAATGACAGGGCCAGTGATAAAATGACTGGGCCCGTCATTAATGACAGGGCCAGTCATTTATGACAGGGCCAGTGATAAAATGACTCTGCCAGCCATAAATGGACTTGGCCAGTCATAAAATGACAGAACCAGTCATAAAATGACAAGGCCAGTGATAAAATGACTGGGCCAGTGATAAAATGACTCTACCAGTCATAAAATGACTTGGCCAGTCATAAAATGACAGAACAAGTCATAAAATGACAGGGCCAGTGATAAAATGACTGGGCCAGTCATTAATGACAGGGCCAGTCATTAATGACAGGGCCAGTGATAAAATGACTGGGCCAGCCATTAATGACAGGGCCAGTCATTAATGACTGGGCCAGTGATAAAAATGACTCTGCCAGTCATTAATGACAGGGCCAGTGATAAAATGACAGGGCCAGTGATAAAATGACTGGGCCAGTCATTAATGACAGAACCAGTCATTAAATGAAAGGGCCAGTGATAAAATGACTGGGCCAGTGATAAAATGACTTCGCCAGTCATTAATGAAAGGGCCAGTGATATAATGACTTCGCCAGTCATTAATGACAGGGCCAGTCATTAATGACAGGGCCAGTCATTAATGACAGGGCCAGTCATTAATGACTGGGCCAGTGATAAAATGACTCTGCCAGGCATAAAATGACTTGGCCAGTCATAAAATGACAGAACAAGTCATAAAATGACAGAGCCAGTGATAAAATGCCTGGGGCCGTCATTAATGACAGGGCCAGTCATTAATGACAGGGCCAGTGATAAAATGCCTGGGCCCGTCATTAATGACAGGGCCAGTCATTTATGACAGGGCCAGTGATAAAATGACTCTACCAGTCATAAAATGACTAAGCCAGTCATTAATGACAGAACCAGTCATAAAATGACAGGGCCAGTGATAAAATGACTGACCCAGTCATTAATGATAGGGCCAGTCATTAATGACAGGGCCAGTGATAAAATGAGTGGGCCAGTCATTAATGACAGGGCCAGTCATTAATGACAGGGCCAGTGATAAAATGACTCTGCTAGTCATAAAATAACTTGGCCAGTCATAAAATGACAGAACCAGACAAATAATGACAGGGCCAGTGATAAAATGACGGGGCCAGTCATTAATGACAGGGCCAGTCATTAATGACAGGGCCAGTGATAAAATGACTGGGCCAGTCATTAATGACATGGCCAGTCATTAAGGACAGGGCCAGTGATAAAATGACTCTACCAGTCATAAAATAACTTGGCCAGTGATAAAATGACTCTGCCAGTCATAAAATGACTTGGCCAGTCATAAAATGACAGAACCAGTCATAAAATGACAGGGCCAGTGATAAAATGACTGACCCAGTCATTAATGACAGGGCCAGTCATTTATGACAGGGCCAGTCATTTATGACAGGGCCAGTGATAAAATGACTCTGCCAGTCATAAATGGACTTGGCCAGTCATAAAATGACAGAACCAGTCATAAAATGACAAGGCCAGTGATAGATGACTGGGCCAGTCATTAATGACAGGGCCAGTCATTTATGACAGGGCCAGTGATAAAATGACTCTACCAGTCATAAAATGACTAAGCCAGTCATTAATGACAGAACCAGTCATAAAATGACAGGGCCAGTGATAAAATGACTAGGCCAGTCATTAATGACAGGGCCAGTCATTAATGACAGGGCCAGTGATAAAATGACTGGGCCCGTCATTAATGACAGGGCCAGTCATTTATGACAGGGCCAGTGATAAAATGACTCTGCCAGCCATAAATGGACTTGGCCAGTCATAAAATGACAGAACCAGTCATAAAATGACAAGGCCAGTGATAAAATGACTGGGCCAGTCATTAATGACAGGGCCAGTCATTAATGACAGGGCCAGTGATAAAATGACTGGGCCAGTCATTAATGACAGGGCCAGCCATTAATGACAGGGCCAGTCATTAATGACAGGGCCAGTGATAAAATGACTTTGCCAGTCATAAAATGACTTGGCCAGTCATAAAATGACAGAACCAGTCATAAAATGACAGGGCCAGTGATACAATGACTGACCCAGTCATTAATGACAGGGCCAGTCATTAATGACAGGGCCAGTGATAAAATGAGTGTGCCAGTCATTAATGACTGGGCCCGTCATTAATGACAGGGCCAGTCATTTATGACAGGGCCAGTCATTTATGACAGGGCCAGTGATAAAATGACTGGGCCAGTCATTAATGACATGGCCAGTCATTAAGGACATGGCCAGTGATAAAATGACTCTACCAGTCATAAAATAACTTGGCCAGTCATAAAATGACAGAACCAGTCATAAAATGACAGGGCCAGTGATAAAATGATTGGGCATGTCATTAATGACAGGGCCAGTCATTAATGACAGGGCCAGTGATAAAATGACTGGGCCAGTTATTAACGACAGGGCCAGTCATTAATGACAGGGCCAGTGATAAAATGACTCTGACAGTCATAAAATGACTTGGCCAGTCATAAAATGACAGAACCAGTCATAAAATGACAGGGCCAGTGATAAAATGACTGGCACAGTCATTAATGACAGGGCCAGTCATTAATGACAGGGCCTGTGATAAAATGACTGGGCCCGTCATTAATGACAGGGCATGTCATTAATGACAGGGCCAGTGATAAAATGACTCTGCCAGTCATAAATGGACTTGGCCAGTCATAAAATGACAGAACCAGTCATAAAATAACAGGGCCAGTGATAAAATGACTGGGCCAGTCATTAATGACAGGGCCAGTCATTAATGACAGGGCCAGTGATAAAATGACTGGGCCAGTCATTAATGACAGGGCCAGTCATTTATGACAGGGCCAGTGATAAAATGACTCTACCAGTCATAAAATGACTAAGCCAGTCATTAATGACAGAACCAGTCATAAAATGACAGGGCCAGTGATAAAATGAGTGTGCCAGTCATTAATGACTGGGCCCGTCATTAATGACAGGGCCAGTCATTTATGACAGGGCCAGTCATTTATGACAGGGCCAGTGATAAAATGACTGGGCCAGTCATTAATGACATGGCCAGTCATTAAGGACATGGCCAGTGATAAAATGACTCTACCAGTCATAAAATAACTTGGCCAGTCATAAAATGACAGAACCAGTCATAAAATGACAGGGCCAGTGATAAAATGACTGGGCCAGTCATTAATGACAGAACCAGTCATTAAATGAAAGGGCCAGTGATAAAATGACTGGGCCAGTGATAAAATGACTTCGCCAGTCATTAATGAAAGGGCCAGTGATATAATGACTTCGCCAGTCATTAATGACAGGGCCAGTCATTAATGACAGGGCCAGTCATTAATGACAGGGCCAGTCATTAATGACTGGGCCAGTGATAAAATGACTCTGCCAGGCATAAAATGACTTGGCCAGTCATAAAATGACAGAACAAGTCATAAAATGACAGAGCCAGTGATAAAATGCCTGGGCCCGTCATTAATGACAGGGCCAGTCATTAATGACAGGGCCAGTGATAAAATGCCTGGGCCCGTCATTAATGACAGGGCCAGTCATTTATGACAGGGCCAGTGATAAAATGACTCTACCAGTCATAAAATGACTATGCCAGTCATTAATGACAGAACCAGTCATAAAATGACAGGGCCAGTGATAAAATGACTGACCCAGTCATTAATGACAGGGCCAGTCATTAATGACAGGGCCAGTGATAAAATGAGTGGGCCAGTCATTAATGACAGGGCCAGTCATTAATGACAGGGCCAGTGATAAAATGACTCTGCTAGTCATAAAATAACTTGGCCAGTCATAAAATGACAGAACCAGACAAATAATGACAGGGCCAGTGATAAAATGACGGGGCCAGTCATTAATGACAGGGCCAGTCATTAATGACAGGGCCAGTGATAAAATGACTGGGCCAGTCATTAATGACATGGCCAGTCATTAAGGACAGGGCCAGTGATAAAATGACTCTACCAGTCATAAAATAACTTGGCCAGTGATAAAATGACTCTGCCAGTCATAAAATGACTTGGCCAGTCATAAAATGACAGAACCAGTCATAAAATGACAGGGCCAGTGATAAAATGACTGACCCAGTCATTAATGACAGGGCCAGTCATTTATGACAGGGCCAGTCATTTATGACAGGGCCAGTGATAAAATGACTCTGCCAGTCATAAATGGACTTGGCCAGTCATAAAATGACAGAACCAGTCATAAAATGACAAGGCCAGTGATAGATGACTGGGCCAGTCATTAATGACAGGGCCAGTCATTTATGACAGGGCCAGTGATAAAATGACTCTACCAGTCATAAAATGACTAAGCCAGTCATTAATGACAGAACCAGTCATAAAATGACAGGGCCAGTGATAAAATGACTAGGCCAGTCATTAATGACAGGGCCAGTCATTAATGACAGGGCCAGTGATAAAATGACTGGGCCCGTCATTAATGACAGGGCCAGTCATTTATGACAGGGCCAGTGATAAAATGACTCTGCCAGCCATAAATGGACTTGGCCAGTCATAAAATGACAGAACCAGTCATAAAATGACAAGGCCAGTGATAAAATGACTGGGCCAGTCATTAATGACAGGGCCAGTCATTAATGACAGGGCCAGTGATAAAATGACTGGGCCAGTCATTAATGACAGGGCCAGTCATTAATGACAGGGCCAGTCATTAATGACAGGGCCAGTGATAAAATGACTTTGCCAGTCATAAAATGACTTGGCCAGTCATAAAATGACAGAACCAGTCATAAAATGACAGGGCCAGTGATACAATGACTGACCCAGTCATTAATGACAGGGCCAGTCATTAATGACAGGGCCAGTGATAAAATGAGTGTGCCAGTCATTAATGACTGGGCCCGTCATTAATGACAGGGCCAGTCATTTATGACAGGGCCAGTCATTTATGACAGGGCCAGTGATAAAATGACTGGGCCAGTAATTAATGACATGGCCAGTCATTAAGGACATGGCCAGTGATAAAATGACTCTACCAGTCATAAAATAACTTGGCCAGTCATAAAATGACAGAACCAGTCATAAAATGACAGGGCCAGTGATAAAATGATTGGGCATGTCATTAATGACAGGGCCAGTCATTAATGACAGGGCCAGTGATAAAATGACTCTGACAGTCATAAAATGACTTGGCCAGTCATAAAATGACAGAACCAGTCATAAAATGACAGGGCCAGTGATAAAATGACTGGCACAGTCATTAATGACAGGGCCAGTCATTAATGACAGGTCCTGTGATAAAATGACTGGGCCCGTCATTAATGACAGGGCATGTCATTAATGACAGGGCCAGTGATAAAATGACTCTGCCAGTCATAAATGGACTTGGCCAGTCATAAAATGACAGAACCAGTCATAAAATAACAGGGCCAGTGATAAAATGACTGGGCCAGTCATTAATGACAGGGCCAGTCATTAATGACAGGGCCAGTGATAAAATGACTGGGCCAGTCATTAATGACAGGGCCAGTCATTAATGACAGGGCCAGTCATTAATGACAGGGCCAGTGATAAAATGACTCTGCCAGTCATAAAATGACTTGGCCAGTCATAAAATGACAGAACCAGTCATAAAATGACAGGGCCAGTGATAAAATGACTGACCCAGTCATTAATGACAGGGCCAGTCATTAATGACAGGGCCAGTGATAAAATGAGTGGGCCAGTCATTAATGACAGGGCCAGTCATTAATGACAGGGCCAGTGATAAAATGACTCTGCTAGTCATAAAATAACTTGGCCAGTCATAAAATGACAGAACCAGTCATAAAATGACAGGGCCAGTGATAAAATGACGGGGCCAGTCATTAATGACAGGGCCAGTCATTATTGACAGGGCCAGTGATAAAATGACTGGGCCAGTCATTGATGACAGGGCAAGTCATTAATGACAGGGCCAGTGATAAAATGACTCTGCTAGTCATAAAATAACTTGGCCAGTCATAAAATGACAGAACCAGTCAAATAGTGACAGGGCCAGTGATAAAATGACGGGGCCAGTCATTAATGACAGGGCCAGTCATTAATGACAGGGCCAGTGATAAAATGACTGGGCCAGTCATTAATGACTTGCTAGTCATTAAGGACAGGGCCAGTGATAAAATGACTCTACCAGTCATAAAATAACTTGGCCAGTCATAAAATGACAGAACCAGTCATAAAATGACAGGGCCAGTGATAAAATGATTGGGCATGTCATTAATGACAGGGCCAGTCATTAATGACAGGGCCAGTGATAAAATGACTCTGCTAGTCATAAAATAACTTGGGCAGTCATAAAATGACAGAACCAGTCATAAAATGACAGGGCCAGTGATAAAATGACGGGGCCAGTCATTAATGACAGGGCCAGTCATTAATGACAGGGCCAGTGATAAAATGACTGGGCCAGTCATTAATGACAGGGCAAGTCATTAATGACAGGGCCAGTGATAAAATGACTCTGCTAGTATAAAATAACTTGGCCAGTCATAAAATGACAGAACCAGTCAAAAAATGACAGGGCCAGTAATAAAATGACGGGGCCAGTCATTAATGACAGGGCCAGTCATTAATGACAGGGCCAGTGATAAAATGACTGGGCCAGTCATTAATGACATGGCCAGTCATTAAGGACAGTGCCAGTGATAATATGACTCTACCAGTCATAAAATAACTTGGCCAGTCATACAATGACAGAACCAGTCATAAAATGACAGGGCCAGTGATAAAATGATTGGGCATGTCATTAATGACAGGGCCAGTCATTAATGACAGGGCCAGTGATAAAATGACTGGGCCAGTCATTAACGACAGGGCCAGTCATTAATGACAGGGCCAGTGATAAAATGACTATACCAGTCATAAAATGACTTGGCCAGTCATAAAATGACAGAACCAGTCATAAAATGACAGGGCCAGTGATAAAATGACTGGGCAAGTCATTAATGACAGGGCCAGTCATTAATAAGAGGGCCAGTGATAAAATGACTGGGCCCGTCATTAATGACAGGGCCCGTGATAAAATGACTCTGCCAGTCATAAATGGACTTGGCGAGTCATAAAATGACAGAACCAGTCATAAAATGACAGGGCCAGTGATAAAATGACTGGGCCAGTAATTAATGACAGGGCCAGTCATTAATGACAGGGCCAGTGATAAAATGACTGGGCCAGTCATTAATGACAGGGCCAGTGATAAAAAGACTCTGCCAGTCATAAAATGACTTGGCCAGTCATAAAATGACAGAACCAGTCATAAAATGACAGGGCCAGTGATAAAATGACTGGCACAGTCATTAATGACAGGGCCAGTCATTAATGACAGGGCCTGTGATAAAATGACTGGGCCAGTCATTAATGACAGGGCCAGTGATAAAATGACTCTGCAAGTCATAAAATAACTTGGCCTGTTATAAAATGACAGAACCAGTCATAAAATGACAGGGCCAGTGATAAAATGACGGGGCCAGTCATTAATGACAGGGCCAGTCATTAATGACAGGGCCAGTGATAAAATGAATGGGCCAGTCATTAATGACAGGGCCAGTCATTAATGACAGGGCCAGTGATAAAATGACTCTACCAGTCATAAAATGACTTGGCCAGTCATAAAATGACAGAACCAGTCATAAAATGACAGGGCCAGTGATAAAATAACTGGGCCAGTCATTAATGACAGGGCTAGTCATTAATGACAGGGCCAGTGATAAAATGACTGGGCCAGCCATTAATGACAGGGCCAGTCATTAATGACTGGGCCAGTGATAAAAATGACTCTGCCAGGCATTAATGACAGGGCCAGTGATAAAATGACAGGGCCAGTGATAAAATGACTGGGCCAGTCATTAATGACAGGGCCAGTCATTAAATGAAAGGGCCAGTGATAAAATGACTGGGCCAGTGATAAAATGACTTCGCCAGTCATTAATGAAAGGGCCAGTGATATAATGACTTCGCCAGTCATTAATGACAGGGCCAGTCATTAATGACAGTGCCAGTCATTAATGACAGGGCCAGTCATTAATGACAGGGCCAGTGATAAAATGACTCTGCCAGGCATAAAATGACTTGGCCAGTCATAAAATGACAGAACAAGTCATAAAATGACAGAGCCAGTGATAAAATGCCTGGGCCCGTCATTAATGACAGGGCCAGTCATTAATGACAGGGCCAGTGATAAAATGCCTGGGCCCGTCATTAATGACAGGGCCAGTCATTTCTGACAGGGCCAGTGATAAAATGACTCTACCAGTCATAAAATGACTAAGCCAGTCATTAATGACAGAACCAGTCATAAAATGACAGGGCCAGTGATAAAATGACTGACCCAGTCATTAATGACAGGGCCAGTCATTAATGACAGGGCCAGTGATAAAAGGAGTGGGCCAGTCATTAATGACAGGGCCAGTCATTAATGACAGGGCCAGTGATAAAATGACTCTGCTAGTCATAAAATAACTTGGCCAGTCATAAAATGACAGAACCAGTCATAAAATGACAGGGCCAGTGATAAAATGACGGGGCCAGTCATTAATGACAGGGCCAGTCATTAATGACAGGGCCAGTGATAAATGACTGGGCCAGTCATTAATGACAGGGCAAGTCATTAATGACAGGGCCAGTGATAAAATGACTCTGCTAGTCATAAAATAACTTGGCCAGTCATAAAATGACAGAACCAGTCAAATAATGACAGGGCCAGTGATAAAATGACGGGGCCAGTCATTAATGACAGGGCCAGTCATTAATGACAGGGCCAGTGATAAAATGACTGGGCCAGTCATTAATGACATGGCCAGTCATTAAGGACAGGGCCAGTGATAAAATGACTCTACCAGTCATAAAATAACTTGGCCAGTGATAAAATGACTCTGCCAGTCATAAAATGACTTGGCCAGTCATAAAATGACAAAACCAGTCATAAAATGACAGGGCCAGTGATAACATGACTGACCCAGTCATTAATGACAGGGCCAGTCATTTATGACAGGGCCAGTCATTTATGACAGGGCCAGTGATAAAATGACTCTGCCAGTCATAAATGGACTTGGCCAGTCATAAAATGACAGAACCAGTCATAAAAAGACAAGGCCAGTGATAGATGACTGGGCCAGTCATTAATGACAGGGCCAGTCATTTATGACAGGGCCAGTGATAAAATGACTCTACCAGTCATAAAATGACTAAGCCAGTCATTAATGACAGAACCAGTCATAAAATGACAGGGCCAGTGATAAAATGACTAGGCCAGTCATTAATGACAGGGCCAGTCATTAATGACAGGGCCAGTGATAAAATGACTCTGCCAGCCATAAATGGACTTGGCCAGTCATAAAATGACAGAACCAGTAATAAAATGACAAGGCCTGTGATAAAATGACTGGGCCAGTCATTAATGACAGGGCCAGTCATTAATGACAGGGCCAGTGATAAAATGACTGGGCCAGTCATTAATGACAGGGCCAGTCATTAATGACAGGGCCAGTCATTAATGACAGGGCCAGTGATAAAATGACTTTGCCAGTCTTAAAATGACTTGGCCAGTCATAAAATGACAGAACCAGTCATAAAATGACAGGGCCAGTGATACAATGACTGACCCAGTCATTAATGACAGGGCCAGTCATTAATGACAGGGCCAGTGATAAAATGAGTGTGCCAGTCATTAATGACTGGGCCCGTCATTAATGACAGTGCCAGTCATTTATGACAGGGCCAGTCATTTATGACAGGGCCAGTGATAAAATGACTGGGCCAGTCATTAATGACATGGCCAGTCATTAAGGACAGGGCCAGTGATAAAATGACTCTACCAGTCATAAAATAACTTGGCCAGTCATAAAATGACAGAACCAGTCATAAAATGACAGGGCCAGTGATAAAATGATTGGGCATGTCATTAATGACAGGGCCAGTCATTAATGACAGGGCCAGTGATAAAATGACTGGGCCAGTCATTAACGACAGGGCCAGTCATTAATGACAGGGCCAGTGATAAAATGACTCTGCCAGTCATAAAATGACTTGGCCAGTCATAAAATGACAGAACCAGTCATAAAATGACAGGGCCAGTGATAAAATGACTGGCACAGTCATTAATGACAGGGCCAGTCATTAATGAAAGGGCCTGTGATAAAATGACTGGGCCCGTCATTAATGACAGGTTCAGTCATTAATGACAGGGCCAGTGATAAAATGACTCTGCCAGTCACAAATGGACTTGGCCAGTCATAAAATGACAGAACCAGTCATAAAATGACAGGGCCAGTGATAAAATGACTGGGCCAGTCATTAATGACAGGGCCAGTCATTAATGACAGGGCCAGTCATTAATGACAGGGCCAGTGATAAAATGACTCTGCCAGTCATAAAATGACTTGGCCAGTCATAAAATGACAGAACCATTCATAAAATGACAGGGCCAGTGATAAAATGACTGACCCAGTCATTAATGGCAGGGCCAGTCATTAATGACAGGTCCAGTGATAAAATGAGTGGGCCAGTCATTAATGACAGGGCCAGTCATTAATGACAGGGCCAGTGATAAAATGACTCTGCTAGTCATAAAATAACTTGGCCAGTCATAAAATGACAGAACCAGTCATAAAATGACAGGGCCAGTGATAAAATGACGGGGCCAGTCATTAATGACAGGGCCAGTCATTAATGACAGGGCCAGTGATAAAATGACTGGGCCAGTCATTAATGACAGGGCAAGTCATTAATGACAGGGCCAGTGATAAAATGACTCTGTTAGTCATAAAATAACTTGGCCAGTCATAAAATGACAGAACCAGTCAAATAGTGACAGGGCCAGTGATAAAATGACGGGGCCATACATTAATGACAGGGCCAGTCATTAATGACAGGGCCAGTGATAAAATGACTGGGCCAGTCATTAATGACATGGCCAGTCATTAAGGACAGGGCCAGTGATAAAATGACTCTACCAGTCATAAAATAACTTGGCCAGTCATAAAAAGACAGAACCAGTCATAAAATGACAGGGCCAGTGATAAAATGATTGGGCATGTCATTAATGACAGGGCCAGTCATTAATGACAGGGCCAGTGATAAAATGACTCTGCTAGTCATAAAATAACTTGGCCAGTCATAAAATGACAGAACCAGTCATAAAATGACAGGGCCAGTGATAAAATGACGGGGCCAGTCATTAATGACAGGGCCAGTCATTAATGACAGGGCCAGTGAAAAATGACTGGGCCAGTCATTAATGACAGGGCAAGTCATTAATGACAGGGCCAGTGATAAAATGACTCTGCTAGTCATAAAATAACTTGGCCAGTCATAAAATGACAGAACCAGTCAAATAATGACAGGGCCAGTGATAAAATGACGGGGCCAGTCATTAATGACAGGGCCAGTCATTAATGACAGGGCCAGTGATAAAATGACTGTGCCAGTCATTAATGACATGGCCAGTCATTAAGGACAGGGCCAGTGATAAAATGACTCTACCAGTCATAAAATAACTTGGCCAGTCATAAAATGACAGAACCAGTCATAAAATGACAGGGCCAGTGATAAAATGATTGGGCATGTCATTAATGACAGGGCCAGTCATTAATGACAGGGCCAGTGATAAATTGACTGCGCCAGTCATTAACGACAGGGCCAGGCATTAATGACAGGGCCAGTGATAAAATGACTATACCAGTCATAAAATGACTTGGCCAGTCATACAATGACAGAACCAGTCATAAAATGACAGGGCCAGTGATAAAATGACTGGGCAAGTCATTAATGACAGGGCCAGTCATTAATAAGAGGGCCAGTGATAAAATGACTGGGCCCGTCATTAATGACAGGGCCCGTGATAAAATGACTCTGCCAGTCATAAATGGACTTGGCGAGTCATAAAATGACAGAACCAGTCATAAAATGACAGGGCCAGTGATAAAATGACTGGGCCAGTCATTAATGACAGGGCCAGTCATTAATGACAGGGCCAGTGATAAAATGACTGGGCCAGTCATTAACGACAGGGCCAGTCATTAATGACAGGGCCAGTGATAAAAAGACTCTGCCAGCCATAAATGACTTGGCCAGTCATAAAATGACAGAACCAGTCATAAAATGACAGGGCCAGTGATAAAATGACTGGCACAGTCATTAATGACAGGGCCAGTCATTAATGACAGGGCATGTGATAAAATGACTGGGCCAGTCACTAATGACAGGGCCAGCGATAAAATGACTCTGCAAGTCATAAAATAACTTGGCCTGTTATAAAATGACAGAACCAGTCATAAAATGACAGGGCCAGTGATAAAATGACGGGGCCAGTCATTAATGACAGGGCCAGTCGTTAATGACAGGGCCAGTGATAAAATGAATGGGCCAGTAATTAATGACAGGGCCAGTCATTAATGACAGGGCCAGTGATAAAATGACTCTACCAGTCATAAAATGACTTGGCCAGTCATAAAATGACAGAACAAGTCATAAATTGACAGGGCCAGTGATAAAATGACTGTGCCAGTCATTAATGACAGGGCCAGTCATTAATGACAGGGCCAGTGATAAAATGACTGGGCCAGCCGTTAATGACAGGGCCAGTCATTAATGACTGGGCCAGTGATAAAAATGACTCTGCCAGTCATTAATGACAGAGCCAGTGATAAAATGACAGGGCCAGTGATAAAATGACTGGGCCAGTCATTAATGACAGAACCAGTCATTAAATGAAAGGGCCAGTGATAAAATGACTGGGCCAGTGATAAAATGACTTCGCCAGTCATTAATGAAAGGGCCAGTGATATAATGACTTCGCCAGTCATTAATGACAGGGCCAGTCATTAATGACAGGGCCAGTCATTAATGACAGGGCCAGTCATTAATGACAGGGCCAGTCATTAATGACAGGGCCAGTGATAAAATGACTCTGCCAGGCATAAAATGACTTGGCCAGTCATAAAATGACAGAACAAGTCATAAAATGACAGAGCCAGTGATAAAATGACAGGGCCAGTCATTTATGACAGGGCCAGTGATAAAATGACTCTACCAGTCATAAAATGACTAAGCCAGTCATTAATGACAGAACCAGTCATAAAATGACAGGGCCAGTGATAAAATGACTAGGCCAGTCATTAATGACAGGGCCAGTGATAAAATGACTGGGCCCATTACTAATGACAGGGCCAGTCATTTATGACAGGGCCAGTGATAAAATGACTCTGCCAGCCATAAATGGACTTGGCCAGTCATAAAATGACAGAACCAGTCATAAAATGACAAGGCCAGTGATAAAATGACTGGGCCAGTCATTAATGACAGGGCCAGTCATTAATGACAGGGCCAGTGATAAAATGACTGGGCCAGTCATTAATGACAGGGCCAGTCATTAATGACAGGGCCAGTCATTAATGACAGGGCCAGTGATAAAATGACTCTGCCAGTCATAAAATGACTTGGCCAGTCATAAAATGACAGAACCAGTCATAAAATGACAGGGCCAGTGATAAAATGACTGACCCAGTCATTAATGACAGGGCCAGTCATTAATGACAGGGCCAGTGATAAAATGAGTGTGCCAGTCATTAATGACTGGGCCCGTCATTAATGACAGGGCCAGTCATTTATGACAGGGCCAGTCATTTATGACAGGGCCAGTGATAAAATGACTCTGCCAGTCATAAATGGACTTGGCCAGTCATAAAATGACAGAACCAGTCATAAAATGACAAGGCCAGTGATAAAATGACTGGGCCAGTCATTAATGACAGGGCCAGTCATTAATGACAGGGCCAGTGATAAAATGACTTGGCCAGTCATTAATGACAGGGCCAGTCATTATTGACAGGGCCAGTCATTAATGACAGTGCCAGTGATAAAATGACACTGCCAGTCATAAAATGACTTGGCCAGTCATAAAATGACAGAACCAGTCATAAATTGACAGGGCCAGTGATAAAATGACGGGGCCAGTCATTAATGACAGGGCCAGTCATTAATGGCAGGGCCAGTTAAAATATGACTCTGCCAGTCATAAAATGACTTTGCAAGTCATAA
This sequence comes from Platycnemis pennipes, assembly GCA_933228895.1. Lineage (NCBI taxonomy): Eukaryota > Metazoa > Arthropoda > Insecta > Odonata > Platycnemididae > Platycnemis > Platycnemis pennipes. The sequence goes on along the minus strand of OW121846.1, from coordinate 72,594,298 downwards.
AATTACTTGGCAAGTCATAAAATGACAGAACCATTCATAAAATGACAGGGCCAGTTATAAAATGACTGGGCCTGTCATTAATGACAGGGCCAGTCATTAATGACAGGGCCAGTGATAAAATGCCTGGGCCCGTCATTAATGACAGGGCCAGTCATTTATAACAGGGCCAGTGATAAAATGACTCTACCAGTCATAAAATGACTAAGCCAGTCATTAATGACAGAACCAGTCATAAAATGACAGGGCCAGTGATAAAATGACTGACCCAGTCATTAATGACAGGGCCAGTCATTAATGACAGGGCCAGTGACAAAATGAGTGGGCCAGTCATTAATGACAGGGCCAGTCATTAATGACAGGGCAAGTGATAAAATGACTCTGCTAGTCATAAAATAACTTGGCCAGTCATAAAATGACAGAACCAGTCATAAAATGACAGGGCCAGTGATAAAATGACGGGGCCAGTCATTAATGACAGGGCCAGTCATTAATGACAGGGCCAGTGATAAAATGACTGGGCCAGTCATTAATGACAGGGCAAGTCATTAATGACAGGGCCAGTGATAAAATGACTCTGCTAGTCATAAAATAACTTGGCCAGTCATAAAATGACAGAACCAGTCAAATAATGACAGGGCCAGTGATAAAATGACGGGGCCAGTCATTAATGACAGGGCCAGTCATTAATGACAGGGCCAGTGATGAAATGACTGGGCCAGTCATTAATGACATGGCCAGTCATTAAGGACAGGGCCAGTGATAAAATGACTCTACCAGTCATAAAATAACATTGCCAGTGATAAAATGACTCTGCCAGTCATAAAATGACTTGGCCAGTCATAAAATGACAGAACCAGTCATAAAATGACAGGGCCAGTGATAAAATGACTGACCCAGTCATTAATGACAGGGCCAGTCATTTATGACAGGGCCAGTCATTTATGACAGGGCCAGTGATAAAATGACTCTGCCAGTCATAAATGGACTTGGCAAGTCATAAAATGACAGAACCAGTCATAAAATGACAAGGCCAGTGATAAAATGACTGGGCCAGTCATTAATGACAGGGCCAGTCATTTATGACAGGGCCAGTGATAAAATGACTCTACCAGTTATAAAATGACTAAGCCAGTCATTAATGACAGAACCAGTCATAAAATGACAGGGCCAGTGATAAAATGACTAGGCCAGTCATTAATGACAGGGCCAGTCATTAATGACAGGGCCAGTGATAAAATGACTGGGCCCGTCATTAATGACAGGGACAGTCATTTATGACAGGGCCAGTCATAAAATGACTCTGCCAGCCATAAATGGACTTGGCCAGTCATAAAATGACAGAACCAGTCATAAAATGACAAGGCCAGTGATAAAATGACTGGGCCAGTCATTAATGACAGGGCCAGTCATTAATGTAAGGGCCAGTGATAAAATGACTGGGCCAGTCATTAATGACACTGCCAGTCATTAATGACAGGGCCAGTCATTAATGACAGGGCCAGTGATAAAATGACTTTGCCAGTCATAAAATGACTTGGCCAGTCATAAAATGACAGAACCAGTCATAAAATGACAGGGCCAGTGATACAATGACTGACCCAGTCATTAATGACAGGGCCAGTCATTAATGACAGGGCCAGTGATAAAATGAGTGTGCCAGTCATTAATGACTGGGCCCGTCATTAATGACAGGGCCAGTCATTTATGACAGGGCCAGTCATTTATGACAGGGCCAGTGATAAAATGACTCTGCCAGTCATAAATGGACTTGGCCAGTCATAAAATGTCAGAACCAGTCATAAATTGACAGGGCCAGTGATAAAATGACGGGGCCAGTCATTAATGACAGGGCCAGTCATTAATGACAGGGCCAGTTTAAATATGACTCTGCCAGTCATAAAATGACTTTGCAAGTCCTAAAATTACTTGGCAAGTCATAAAATGACAGAACCATTCATAAAATGACAGGGCCAGTTATAAAATGACTGGGCCTGTCATTAATGACAGGGCCAGTCATTAATGACAGGGCCAGTGATAAAATGCCTGGGCCCGTCATTAATGACAGGGCCAGACATTTATGACAGGGCCAGTGATATAATGACTCTACCAGTCATAAAATGACTAAGCCAGTCATTAATGACAGAACCAGTCATAAAATGACAGGGCCAGTGATAAAATGACTGACCCAGTCATTAATGACAGGGCCAGTCATTAATGACAGGGCCAGTGATAAAATGAGTGGGCCAGTCATTAATGACAGGGCCAGTCATTAATGACAGGGCCAGTGATAAAATGACTCTGCTAGTCATAAAATAACTTGGCCAGTCATAAAGTGACAGAACCAGTCATAAAATGACAGGGACAGTGATAAAATGACGCGGCCAGTCATTAATGACAGGGCCAGTCATTAATGACAGGGCCAGTGATAAAATGACTGGGCCAGTCATTAATGACAGGGCAAGTCATTAATGACAGGGCCAGTGATAAAATGACTCTGCTAGTCATAAAATAACTTGGCCAGTCATAAAATGACAGAACCAGTCAAATAATGACAGGGCCAGTGATAAAATGACGGGGCCAGTCATTAATGACAGGGCCAGTCATTAATGACAGGGCCAGTGATAAAATGACTGGGCCAGTCATTAATGACATGGCCAGTCATTAAGGACAGGGCCAGTGATAAAATGACTCTACCAGTCATAAAATAACTTGGCCAGTCATAAAATGACAGAACCAGTCATAAAATGACAGGGCCAGTGATAAAATCATTGGGCATGTCATTAATGACAGGGCCAGTCATTAATGACAGGGCCAGTGATAAAATGACTATACCAGTCATAAAATGACTTGGCCAGTCATAAAATGACAGAACCAGTCATAAAATGACAGGGCCAGTGATAAAATGACTGGGCAAGTCATTAATGACAGGGCCAGTCATTAATAACAGGGCCAGTGATAAAATGACTGGGCCCGTCATTAATGACAGGGCCCGTGATAAAATGACTCTGCCATTCATAAATGGACTTGGCGAGTCATAAAATGACAGAACCAGTCATAAAATGACAGGGCCAGTGATAAAATGACTGGGCCAGTCATTAATGACAGGGCCAGTCATTAATGACAGGGCCAGTGATAAAATGACTGGGCCAGTCATTAACGACAGGGCCAGTTAATAATGACAGGGCCAGTGATAAAATGACTCTGCCAGTCAATAAATGACTTGGCCAGTCATAAAATGACAGAACCAGTCATAAAATGACAGGGCCAGTGATAAAATGACTGGCACAGTCATTAATGACAGGGCCAGTCATTAATGACAGGGCCTGTGATAAAATGACTGGGCCAGTCATTAATGACAGGGCCAGTGATAAAATGACTCTGCAAGTCATAAAATAACTTGGCCTGTTATAAAATGACAGAACCAGTCATAAAATGACAGGGCCAGTGATAAAATGACGGGGCCAGTCATTAATGACAGGGCCAGTCATTAATGACAGGGCCAGTGATAAAATGAATGGGCCAGTCATTAATGACAGGGCCAGTCATTAATGACAGGGACAGTGATAAAATGACTCTACCAGTCATAAAATGACTTGGCCAGTCATAAAATGACAGAACAAGTCATAAAATGACAGGGCCAGTGATAAAATGACTGGGCCAGTCATTAATGACAGGGATAGTCATTAATGACAGGACCAGTGAATAAATGACTGGGCCAGCCATTAATGACAGGGCCAGTCATTAATGACAGGGCCAGTGATTAAAATGACTCTGCCAGTCATTAATGACAGGGCCAGTGATAAATTGACAGGGCCAGTGATAAAATGACTGGGCCAGTCATTAATGACAGAACCAGTCATTAATTGAAAGGGCCAGTGAAAAATGACTGGGCCAGTGATAAAATGACTTCGCCAGTCATTAATGAAAGGGCCAGTGATATAATGACTTCGCCAGTCATTAATGACAGGCCCAGTCATTAATGACAGGGCCAGTCATTAATGACAGGGCCAGTCATTAATGACAGGGCCAGTGATAAAATGACTCTGCCAGGCATAAAATGACTTGGCCAGTCATAAAATGACAGAACAAGTCATAAAATGACAGAGCCAGTGATAAAATGACTGGGCCAGTCATTAATGACAGGGCCAGTAATAAAATGACTCTGCCAGTCATAAAATGACTTGGCAAGTCATAAAATTACTTGGCAAGTCATAAAATGACAGAACCATTCATAAAATGACAGGACCAGTTATAAAATGACTGGGCCGATCATTAATGACAGGGCCAGTCATTAATGACAGGGCCAGTGATAAAATGCCTGGGCCCGTCATTAATGACAGGGCCAGTCATTTATGACAGGGCCAGTGATAAAATGACTCTACCAGTCATGAAATGACTAAGCCAGTCATTAATGACAGAACCAGTCATAAAATGACAGGGCCAGTGATAAAATGACTAGGCTAGTCATTAATGACAGGGTCAGTCATTAATGACAGGGCCAGTGATAAAATGACTGGGCCCGTCATTAATGACAGGGCCAGTCATTTATGACAGGGCCAGTGATAAAATGACTCTGCCAGGCATAAATGGACTTGGCCAGTCATAAAATGACAGAACCAGTCATAAAATGACAAGGCCAGTGATAAAATGACTGGGCCAGTCATTAATGACAGGGCCAGTCATTAATGACAGGGCCAGTGATAAAATGACTGGGCCAGTCATTAATGACAGGGCCAGTCATTAATGACAGGGCCAGTCATTAATGACAGGGCCAGTGATAAAATGACTCTGCCATTCATAAAATGACTTGGCCAGTCATAAAATGACAGAACCAGTCATAAAATGACAGGGCCAGTGATAAAATGACTGACCCAGTCATTAATGACAGGGCCAGTCATTAATGACAGGGCCAGTGATAAAATGAGTGTGCCAGTCATTAATGACTGTGCCCGTCATTAATGACAGGGCCAGTCATTTATGACAGGGCCAGTCATTTATGACAGGGCCAGTGATAAAATGACTCTGCCAGTCATAAATGGACTTGGCCAGTCATAAAATGACAGAACCAGTCATAAAATGACAAGGCCAGTGATAAAATGACTGGGCCAGTCATTAATGACAGGGCCAGTCATTAATGACAGGGCCAGTGATAAAATGACTTGGCCAGTCATTAATGACAGGGCCAGTCATTATTGACAGGGCCAGTCATTAATGACAGGGCCAGTGATAAAATGACTCTGCCAGTCATAAAATGACTTGGCCAGTCATAAAATGACAGAACCAGTCATAAAATGACAGGGCCACTGATAAAATGACTGACCCAGTCATTAATGACAGGGCCAGTCATTAATGACAGGGCCAGTGATAAAATGAGTGTGCCAGTCATTAATGACAGGGCCAGTCATTAATGACAAGGCCAGTGATAAAATGACTCTGTTAGTCATAAAATAACTTGGCCAGTCATAAAATGACAGAACCAGTCATAAAATGACAGGGCCAGTGATAAAATGACGGGGCCAGTCATTAATGACAGGGCCAGTCATTAATGACAGGGCCAGTTATAAAATGACTCTGCCAGTCATAAAATGACTTTGCAAGTCATAAAATTACTTGGCAAGTCATAAAATGACAGAACCATTCAAAAAATGACAGGGCCAGTTATAAAATGACTGGGCCAGTCATTAATGACAGGGCCAGTGATAAAATGCCTGGGCCCGTCATTAATGACAGGGCCAGTCATTTATGACAGGGCCAGTGATAAAATGACTCTACCAGTCATAAAATGACTAAGCCAGTGATTAATGACAGAACCAGTCATAAAATGACAGGGCCAGTGATAAAATGACTGGGCCTTTTATTAATGACTGGGCCAGTGATTAATGACAAGGCCAGTGATAAAATGACTGGGCCCGTCATTAATGACAGGGCCAGTCATTTATGACAGGGCCAGTGATAAAATGACTCTGCCAGTCATAAATGGACTTGGCCAGTCATAAAATGACAGAACCAGTCATAAAATGACAAGGCCAGTGATAAAATGACTGGGCCAGTCATTAATGACAGGGCCAGTCATTAATGACAGGGCCAGTGATAAAACGACTGGGCCAGTCATTAATGACAGGGCCAGTGTTTATGACAGGGCCAGTCATTAATGACAGGGCCAGTGATAAAATGACTCTGCCAGTCATAAAATGACTTGGCCAGTCATAAAATGACAGAACCAGTCATAAAATGACAGGGCCAGTAATAAAATGACTGACCCAGTCATTAATGACAGGGCCAGTCATTAATGACTGGGCCAGTGATAAAATGAGTGTGTCAGTCATTAATGACTGGGCCCGTCATTAATGACGGGGCCAGTCATTTTGGACAGGGCCAGTGATAAAATGACTCTGCCAGTCATAAATGGACTTAGCCAGTCATAAAATGACAGAACCAGTCATAAAATGACAAGGCCAGTGATAAAATGACTGGGCCAGTCATTAATGACAGGGCCAGTCATTATTGACAGGGCCAGTCATTAATGACAGGGCCAGTGATGAAATGACTCTGCCAGTCTGAAAATGACTTGGCCAGTCATAAAATGACAGAACCAGTCATAAAATGACAGGGCCAGTGATAAAATGACTGACCCAGTCATTAATGACAGGGCCAATGATAAAATGACTCTGCTAGTCATAAAATAACTTGGCCAGTCATAAAATAACAGAACCAGTCATAAAATGACAGGGCCAGTGATAAAATGACGGGGCCAGTCATTAATGACAGGGCCAGTCATTAATGACAGGGCCAATGATAAAATGACTGGGCCAGTCATTAATGACAGGGCCAGTCATTAATGACAGGGCCAGTGATAAAATGACTCTACCAGTCATAAAATGACTTGGCCAGGCTTAAAATGACAGAACCAGTCATAAAATGACAGGGCCAATGATAAAATGACTGGGCCAGTCATTAATGACAGGGCCTGTCATTAACGACAAGGCCAGTGATAAAATGACTCTGCCAGTCATAAATGGACTTGGCCAGTCATAAAATGACAAAACCAGTCATTAAATGACAGGGCCAGTGATAAAATGACTGGCACAGTCATTAATGACAGGGCCAGGGATAAAATGACTGGGCCAGTCATTAATGACAGGGCCAGTGATAAAATGACTCTGCCAGTCATAAAATAACTTGGCCAGTCATAAAATGACAGAACCAGTCATAAAATGACAGGGCCAGGGATAAAATGACGGGGCCAGTCATTAATGACTTCGCCAGTCATTAATGACAGGGCCAGTGATAAAATGACTTGGCCAGTCATTAATGACAGGGCCAGTGATTAATGACAGAGCCAGTTAGAAAATGACTCTGCCAGTCATAAAATGACTTGGCAAGTCATAAAATTACTTGGCAAGTCATAAAATGACAGAACCATTTATAAAATGACAGGGCCAGTTATAAAATGACTGGGCCTGTCATTAATGACAGGGCCAGTCATTAATGACAGGGCCAGTGATAAAATGCCTGGGCCCGTCATCAATGACAGGGCCAGTCATTTATGACAGGGCCAGTGATAAAATGACTCTACCAGTCATAAAATGACTAAGCCAGTCATTAATGACAGAACCAGTCATAAAATGACAGGGCCAGTGATAAAATGACTAGGCTAGTCATTAATGACAGGGTCAGTCATTAATGACAGGGCCAGTGATAAAATGACTGGGCCCGTCATTAATGACAGGGCCAGTCATTTATGACAGGGCCAGTGATAAAATGACTCTGCCAGGCATAAATGGACTTGGCCAGTCATAAAATGACAGAACCAGTCATAAAATGACAAGGCCAGTGATAAAATGACTGGGCCAGTCATTAATGACAGGGCCAGTCATTAATGACAGGGCCAGTGATAAAATGACTGGGCCAGTCATTAATGACAGGGCCAGTCATTAATGACAGGGCCAGTAATTAATGACAGGGCCAGTGATAAAATGACTCTGCCATTCATAAAATGACTTGGCCAGTCATAAAATGACAGAACCAGTCATAAAATGACAGGGCCAGTGATAAAATGACTGACCCAGTCATTAATGACAGGGCCAGTCATTAATGACAGGGCCAGTGATAAAATGAGTGTGCCAGTCATTAATGACTGTGCCCGTCATTAATGACAGGGCCAGTCATTTATGACAGGGCCAGTCATTTATGACAGGGCCAGTGATAAAATGACTCTGCCAGTCATAAATGGACTTGGCCAGTCATAAAATGACAGAACCAGTCATAAAATGACAAGGCCAGTGATAAAATGACTGGGCCAGTCATTAATGACAGGGCCAGTCATTAATGACAGGGCCAGTGATAAAATGACTTGGCCAGTCATTAATGACAGGGCCAGTCATTATTGACAGGGCCAGTCATTAATGACAGGGCCAGTGATAAAATGACTCTGCCAGTCATAAAATGACTTGGCCAGTCATAAAATGACAGAACCAGTCATAAAATGACAGGGCCACTGATAAAATGACTGACCCAGTCATTAATGACAGGGCCAGTCATTAATGACAGGGCCAGTGATAAAATGAGTGTGCCAGTCATTAATAACAGGGCCAGTCATTAATGACAAGGCCAGTGATAAAATGACTCTGTTAGTCATAAAATAACTTGGCCAGTCATAAAATGACAGAACCAGTCATAAAATGACAGGGCCAGTGATAAAATGACGGGGCCAGTCATTAATGACAGGGCCAGTCATTAATGACAGGGCCAGTTATAAAATGACTCTGCCAGTCATAAAATGACTTTGCAAGTCATAAAATTACTTGGCAAGTCATAAAATGACAGAACCATTCAAAAAATGACAGGGCCAGTTATAAAATGACTGGGCCAGTCATTAATGACAGGGCCAGTGATAAAATGCCTGGGCCCGTCATTAATGACAGGGCCAGTCATTTATGACAGGGCCAGTGATAAAATGACTCTACCAGTCATAAAATGACTAAGCCAGTCATTAATGACAGAACCAGTCATAAAATGACAGGGCCAGTGATAAAATGACTGGGCCTTTTATTAATGACTGGGCCAGTCATTAATGACAAGGCCAGTGATAAAATGACTGGGCCCGTCATTAATGACAGGGCCAGTCATTTATGACAGGGCCAGTGATAAAATGACTCTGCCAGTCATAAATGGACTTGGCCAGTCATAAAATGACAGAACCAGTCATAAAATGACAAGGCCAGTGATAAAATGACTGGGCCAGTCATTAATGACAGGGCCAGTCATTAATGACAGGGCCAGTGATAAAACGACTGGGCCAGTCATTAATGACAGGGCCAGTGTTTATGACAGGGCCAGTCATTAATGACAGGGCCAGTGATAAAATGACTCTGCCAGTCATAAAATGACTTGGCCAGTCATAAAATGACAGAACCAGTCATAAAATGACAGGGCCAGTAATAAAATGACTGACCCAGTCATTAATGACAGGGCCAGTCATTAATGACTGGGCCAGTGATAAAATGAGTGTGTCAGTCATTAATGACTGGGCCCGTCATTAATGACGGGGCCAGTCATTTTGGACAGGGCCAGTGATAAAATGACTCTGCCAGTCATAAATGGACTTAGCCAGTCATAAAATGACAGAACCAGTCATAAAATGACAAGGCCAGTGATAAAATGACTGGGCCAGTCATTAATGACAGGGCCAGTCATTATTGACAGGGCCAGTCATTAATGACAGGGCCAGTGATGAAATGACTCTGCTAGTCTGAAAATGACTTGGCCAGTCATAAAATGACAGAACCAGTCACAAAATGACAGGGCCAGTGATAAAATGACTGACCCAGTCATTAATGACAGGGCCAATGATAAAATGACTCTGCTAGTCATAAAATAACTTGGCCAGTCATAAAATGACAGAACCAGTCATAAAATGACAGGGCCAGTGATAAAATGACGGGGCCAGTCATTAATGACAGGGCCAGTCATTAATGACAGGGCCAATGATAAAATGACTGGGCCAGTCATTAATGACAGGGCCAGTCATTAATGACAGGGCCAGTGATAAAATGACTCTACCAGTCATAAAATGACTTGGCCAGGCTTAAAATGACAGAACCAGTCATAAAATGACAGGGCCAATGATAAAATGACTGGGCCAGTCATTAATGACAGGGCCTGTCATTAATGACAAGGCCAGTGATAAAATGACTCTGCCAGTCATAAATGGACTTGGCCAGTCATAAAATGACAAAACCAGTCATTAAATGACAGGGCCAGTGATAAAATGACTGGCACAGTCATTAATGACAGGGCCAGGGATAAAATGACTGGGCCAGTCATTAATGACAGGGCCAGTGATAAAATGACTCTGCCAGTCATAAAATAACTTGGCCAGTCATAAAATGACAGAACCAGTCATAAAATGACAGGGCCAGGGATAAAATGACGGGGCCAGTCATTAATGACTTCGCCAGTCATTAATGACAGGGCCAGTGATAAAATGACTTGGCCAGTCATTAATGACAGGGCCAGTGATTAATGACAGAGCCAGTTAGAAAATGACTCTGCCAGTCATAAAATGACTTGGCAAGTCATAAAATTACTTGGCAAGTCATAAAATGACAGAACCATTTATAAAATGACAGGGCCAGTTATAAAATGACTGGGCCTGTCATTAATGACAGGGCCAGTCATTAATGACAGGGCCAGTGATAAAATGCCTGGGCCCGTCATCAATGACAGGGCCAGTCATTTATGACAGGGCCAGTGATAAAATGACTCTACCAGTCATAAAATGACTTGGCAAGTCATAAAATGACAGAACCAGTCATAAAAAGATAGGACCAGTGATAATATGACTAAGCCAGTCATTAATGACAGAACCAGTTATAAAATGACAGGGCCAGTGATAAAATGACTGGGCCTTTCATTAATGACAGGGCCAGTCATTAATGACAGGGCCAGTGATAAAATTACTGGGCCCGTCATTAATGACAGGGCCAGTCATTAATGACAGGGCCAGTGATAAAATGACTCTGCCAGTCATAAATGGACTTGGCCAGTCATAAAATGACAGAACCAGTCATAAAATGACAGGGCCAGTGATAAAATGACTGGGCCAGTCATTAATGACAGGGCCGGTCATTAATGACAGGGCCAGTGATAAAATGACTGGGCCAGTCATTAATGACAGGGCCAGTCATTAATGACAGGGCCAGTCATTAATGACAGGGCCAGTGATAAAATGACTCTGCCAGTCATAAAATGACTTGGCCAGTCATAAAATGACAGAACCAGTCATAAAATGACAGGGCCAGTGATAAAATGACTGGGCCAGTCATTAATGACAGGGCCAGTCATTAATGACTGACACAGTCATTAATGACAGGGCCAGTCATTAATGACAGGGCCAGTGATAAAATGAGTGGGCCAGTCATTAATGACAGGGCGAGTCATTAATGACAGGGCCAGTGATAAAATGACTCTGCTAGTCATAAAATAACTTGGCCAGTCATAAAATGACAGAACCAGTCATAAAATAACAGGGCCAGTGATAAAATGACGGGGCCAGTCATTAATGACAGGGCCAGTCATTAATGACAGGGCCAGTGATAAAATGACTGGGCCAGTCATTAATGACAGGGCAAGTCATTAATGACAGGGCCAGTGATAAAATGACTGGGCCCGTCATTAATGACAGTGCCAGTCATTTATGACAGGGCCAGTGATAAAATGACTCTGCCAGCCATAAATGGACTTGGCCAGTCATAAAATGACAGAACCAGTCATAAAATGACAAGGCCAGTGATAAAATGACTGGGCCAGTCATTAATGACAGGGCCAGTCATTAATGACAGGGCCAGTGATAAAATGACTGGGCCAATCATTAATGACAGGGCCAGTCATTAATGACAGGGCCAGTCATTAATGACAGGGCCAGTGATAAAATGACTCTGCCAGTCATAAAATGACTTGGCCTGTCATAAAATGACAGAACCAGTCATAAAATGACAGCGCCAGTGATAAAATGACTGACCCAGTCATTAATGACAGGGACAGTCATTAATGACAGGGCCAGTGATAAAATGAGTGTGCCAGTCATTAATGACAGGGCCAGTCATTAATGACAGGGCCAGTGATAAAATGACTCTGCTAGTCATAAAATAACTTGGCCAGTCATAAAATGACAGAACCAGTCATAAAATGACAGGGCCAGTGATAAAATGACGGGGCCAGTCATTAATGACAGGGCCAGTCATTAATGACAGGGCCAGTTATAAAATGACTCTGCCAGTCATAAAATGACTTTGCAAGTCATAAAATTACTTGGCAAGTCATAAAATGACAGAACCATTCTTAAAATGACAGGGCCAGTTATAAAATGACTGGGCCTGTCATTAATGACAGGGCCAGTCATTAATGACAGGGCCAGTGATAAAATGCCTGGGCCCGTCATTAATGACAGGGCCAGTCATTTATGACAGGGCCAGTGATAAAATGACTCTACCAGTCATAAAATGACTAAGCCAGTCATTAATGACAGAACCAGTCATAAAATGACAGGGCCAGTGATAAAATGACTGGGCCTTTCATTAATGACTGGGCCAGTCATTAATTACAGGGCCAGTGATAAAATTACTGGGCCCGTCATTAATGACAGGGCCAGTCATTTATGACAGGGCCAGTGATAAAATGACTCTGCCAGTCATAAATGGACTTGGCCAGTCATAAAATGACAGAACCAGTCATAAAATGACAAGGCCAGTGATAAAATGACTGGGCCAGTCATTAATGACAGGGCCAGTCATTAATGACAGGGCCAGTGATAAAATGACTGGGCCAGTCATTAATGACAGGGCCAGTCATTAATGACAGGGCCAGTCATTAATGACAGGGCCAGTGATAAAATGACTCTGCCAGTCATAAAATGACTTGGCCAGTCATAAAATGACAGAACCAGTCATAAAATGACAGGGCCAGTGATAAAATGACTGACCCAGTCATTAATGACAAGGCCAGTCATTAATGACAGGGCCAGTGATAAAATGAGTGTGCCAGTCATTAATGACTGGGCCCGTCATTAATGACAGGGCCAGTCATTTTGGACAGGGCCAGTGATAAAATGACTCTGCCAGTCATAAATGGACTTAGCCAGTCATAAAATGACAGAACCAGTCATAAAAAGACAAGGCCAGTGATAAAATGACTGGGCCAGTCATTAATGACAGGGCCAGTCATTAATGACAGGGCCAGTCATTAATGACAGGGCCAGTGATGAAATGACTCTGCCAGTCTGAAAATGACTTGGCCAGTCATAAAATGACAGAACCAGTCATAAAATGACAGGGCCCGTGATAAAATGACTGACTCAGTCATTAATGACAGGGCCAGTGATAAAATGACTCTGCTAGTCATAAAATAACTTGGCCAGTCATAAAATGACAGAACCAGTCATAAAATGACAGGGCCAGTGATAAAATGACGGGGCCAGTCATTAATGACAGGGCCAGTCATTAATGACAGGGCCAATGATAAAATGACTGGGCCAGTCATTAATGACAGGGCCAGTCATTAATGACAGGGCCAGTGATAAAATGACTCTACCAGTCATAAAATGACTTGGCCAGGCATAAAATGACAGAACCAGTCATAAAATGACAGGGCCAGTGATAAAATGACTGGGCCAGCCATTAATGACAGGGCCTGTCATTAATGACAGGGCCAGTGATAAAATGACTGGGCCCGTCATTAATGACAGGGCCAGTCATTAATGACATGGCCAGTGATAAAATGACTCTGCCAGTCATAAATGGACTTGGCCAGTCATAAAATGACAAAACCAGTCATAAAATGACAGGGCCAGTGATAAAATGACTGGCACAGTCATTAATGACAGGGCCAGGGATAAAATGACTTGGCCAGTCATTAATGACAGGGCCAGTGATAACATGACTCTGCCAGTCATAAAATAACTTGGCCAGTCATAAAATGACAGAACCAGTCATAAAATGACAGGGCCAGGGATAAAATGACGGGGCCATTCATTAATGACTTCGCCAGTGATTAATGACAGGGCCAGTGATAAAATGACTTGGCCAGTCATTAATGACAGGGCCAGTCATTAATGACAGGGCCAGTGATAAAATGCCTGGGCCCGTCATTAATGACAGGGCCAGTCATTTATGACAGGGCCAGTGATAAAATGACTCTACCAGTCATAAAATTTCTTGGCAAGTCATAAAATGACAGAACCAGTCATAAAAAGATAGGACCAGTGATAATATGACTAAGCCAGTCATTAATGACAGAACCAGTTAAAAATGACAGGGCCAGTGATAAAATGACTGGGCCTTTCATTAATGACAGGGCCAGTCATTAATGACAGGGCCAGTGATAAAATGACTGGGCCCGTCATTAATGACAGGGCCAGTCATTTATGACAGGGCCAGTGATAAAATGACTCTGCCAGTCATAAATGGACTTGGCCAGTCATAAAATGACAGAACCAGTCATAAAATGACAGGGCCAGTGATAAAATGACTGGGCCAGTCATTAATGACAGGGCCGGTCATTAATGACAGGGCCAGTGATAAAATGACTGGGCCAGTCATTAATGACAGGGCCAGTCATTAATGACAGGGCCAGTGATAAAATGACTCTGCCAGTCATAAAATGACTTGGCCAGTCATAAAATGACAGAACCAGTCATAAAATGACAGGGCCAGTGATAAAATGACTGGGCCAGTCATTAATGACAGGGCCGGTCATTAATGACAGGGCCAGTGATAAAATGAGTGGGCCAGTCATTAATGACAGGGCCAGTCATTAATGACAGGGCCAGTGATAAAATGACTCTGCTAGTCATAAAATAACTTGGCCAGTCATAAAATGACAGAACCAGTCATAAAATAACAGGGCAAGTGATAAAATGACGGGGCCAGTCATTAATGACAGGGCCAGTCATTAATGACAGGGCCAGTGATAAAATGAGTGGGCCAGTCATTAATGACAGGGCAAGTCATTAATGACAGGGCCAGTGATAAAATGACTCTGCTAGTCATAAAATAACTTGGCCAGTCATAAAATGACAGAACCAGTCAAAAAATGACAGGGCCAGTAATAAAATGACGGGGCCAGTCATTAATGACAGGGCCAGTCATTAATGACAGGGCCAGTGATAAAATGACTGGGCCAGTCATTAATGACATGGCCAGTCATTAAGGACAGGGCCAGTGATAAAATGACTCTACCAGTCATAAAATAACTTGGCCAGTCATAAAATGACAGAACCAGTCATAAAATGACAGGGCCAGTGATAAAATGATTGGGCATGTCATTAATGACAGGGCCAGTCATTAATGACAGGGCCAGTGATAAAATGACTGCGCCAGTCA
Organism: Platycnemis pennipes; assembly: GCA_933228895.1. Taxonomy (NCBI): domain Eukaryota; kingdom Metazoa; phylum Arthropoda; class Insecta; order Odonata; family Platycnemididae; genus Platycnemis; species Platycnemis pennipes. The sequence goes on along the minus strand of OW121846.1, from coordinate 72,578,918 downwards.
TTAACGACAGGGCCAGTCATTAATGACAGGGCCAGTGATAAAATGACTATACCAGTCATAAAATGACTTGGCCAGTCATAAAATGACAGAACCAGTCATAAAATGACAGGGCCAGTAATAAAATGACGGGGCCAGTCATTAATGACAGGGCCAGTCATTAATGACAGGGCCAGTGATAAAATGACTGGGCCAGTCATTAATGACATGGCCAGTCATTAAGGACAGGGCCAGTGATAAAATGACTCTACCAGTCATAAAATAACTTGGCCAGTCATAAAATGACAGAACCAGTCATAAAATGACAGGGCCAGTGATAAAATGATTGGGCATGTCATTAATGACAGGGCCAGTCATTAATGACAGGGCCAGTGATAAAATGACTGGGCCAGTCATTAACGACAGGGCTAGTCATTAATGACAGGGCCAGTGATAAAATGACTATACCAGTCATAAAATGACCTGGCCAGTCATAAAATGACAGAACCAGTCATAAAATGACAGGGCCAGTGATAAAATGACTGGGCATGTCATTAATGACAGGGCCAGTCATTAATAACAGGGCCAGTGATAAAATGACTGGGCCCGTCATTAATGACAGGGCCCGTGATAAATTGACTCTGCCAGTCATAAATGGACTTGGCGAGTCATAAAATGACAGAACCAGTCATAAAATGACAGGGCCAGTGATAAATTGACTGGGCCAGTCATTAATGACAGGGCCAGTCATTAATGACAGGGCCAGTGATAAAATGACTGGGCCAGTCATTAACGACAGGGCCAGTCATTAATGACAAGGTCAGTGATAAAATGACTCTGCCAGTCATAAAATGACTTGGCCAGTCATAAAATGACAGAACCAGTCATAAAATGACAGGGCCAGTGATAAAATGACTGGCACAGTCATTAATGACAGGGCCAGTCATTAATGACAGGGCCTGTGATAAAATGACTGGGCCAGTCATTAATGACAGGGCCAGTGATAAAATGACTCTGCAAGTGTAAAATAACTTGGCCTGTCATAAAATGACAGAACCAGTCATAAAATGACAGGGCCAGTGATAAAATGACGGGGCCAGTCATTAATGACAGGGCCAGTTATTAATGACAGGGCCAGTGATAAAATGACTGGGCCAGTCATTAATGACAGGGCCAGTCATTAATGACAGGGCCAGTGATAAAATGACTCTACCAGTCATAAAATGACTTGGCCAGTCATAAAATGACAGAACAAGTCATAAAATGACAGGGCCAGTAATAAAATGACTGGGCCAGTCATTAATGACAGGGCCAGTCATTAATGACAGGGCCAGTGATAAAATGACTGGGCCAGCCATTAATGACAGGGCCAGTCATTAATGACTGGGCCAGTGATAAAAATGACTCTGCCAGTCATTAATGACAGGGCCAGTGATAAAATGACAGGGCCAGTGATAAAATGACTGGGCCAGTCATTAATGCCAGAACCAGTCATTAAATGAAAGGGCCAGTGATAAAATGACTGGGCCAGTGATAAAATGACTTCGCCAGTCATTAATGACAAGCCCAGTGATAAAATGACTTCGCCAGTCATTAATGACAGGGCCAGTCATTAATGACAGGGCCAGTGATAAAATGACTCTGCCAGGCATAAAATGACTTGGCCAGTCATAAAATGACAGAACAAGTCATAAAATGACAGAGCAAGGGATAAAATGACGGGGCCAGTCATTAATGACTTCGCCAGTCATTAATGACAGGGCCAGTCATTAATGACAGGGCCAGTTAGAAAATGACTCTGCCAGTCATAAATTGCCTTGGCTAGTCATAAAATTACTTGGCAAGTCAAAAAATGACAGAACCATTTATAAAATGACAGGGCCAGTTATAAAATGACTGGGCCTGTCATTAATGACAGAACCGGTCATTAATGACAGGGCCAGTGATAAAATGACTGGGCCAGTCATTAATGACAGGGCCAGTCATTAATGACAGGGCCAGTCATTATTGACAGGGCCAGTGATAAAATGACTCTGCCAGTCATAAAATGACTTGGCCAGTCATAAAATGACAGAACCAGTCATAAAATTACAGGGCCAGTGTTAAAATGACTTGGCCAGTCATTAATGACAGAGCCAGTCATTAATGAACCCAGTCATTAATGACAGGGCCTGTCATTAATGACAGGGCCAGTGATAAAATGAGTGGGCCGGTCATTAATGACAGGGCCAGTCATTAATGCCAGGGCCAGTGATAAAATGACTCTGCTAGTCATTAAATAACTTGGCCAGTCATAAAATGACAGAACCAGTCATAAAATAACTGGGCCAGTGATAAAATGACGGGGCCAGTCATTAATGACAGGGCCAGTCATTAATGACATGGCCAGTGATAAAATGACTGGGCCATTCATTAATGACAGCGCAAGTCATTAATGACAGGGCCAGTGATAAAATGACTCTGCTAGTCATAAAATAACTTGGCCAGTCATAAAATGACAGAACCAGTCAAAAAATGACAGGGCCAGTAATAAAATGACGGGGCCAGTCATTAATGACAGGGCCAGTCATTAATGACAGGGCCAGTGATAAAATGACTGGGCCAGTCATTAATGACATGGCCAGTCATTAAGGACAGGGCCAGTGATAAAATGACTCTACCAGTCATAAAATAACTTGGCCAGTCATAAAATGACAGAACCAGTCATAAAATGACAGGGCCAGTGATAAAATGATTGGGCATGTCATTAATGATAGGGCCAGTGATAAAATGACTATACCAGTCATAAAATGACTTGGCCAGTCATAAAATGACAGAACCAGGCATAAAATGACAGGGCCAGTGATAAAATGACTGGGCAAGTCATTAATGACAGGGCCAGTCATTAATAACAGGGCCAGTGATAAAATGACTGGGCCAGTCATTAATGACAGGGCCCGTGATAAAATGACTCTGCCAGTCATAAATGGACTTGGCGAGTCATAAAATGACAGAACCAGTCATAAAATGACAGGGCCAGTGATAAATTGACTGGGCCAGTCATTAATGACAGGGCCAGTCATTAATGACAGGGCCAGTGATAAAATGACTGGGCCAGTCATTAACGACAGGGCCAGTCATTAATGACAGGGCCAGTGATAAAATGACTCTGCCAGTCATAAAATGACTTGGCCAGTCATAAAATGACAGAACCAGTCATAAAATGACAGGGCCAGTGATAAAATGACTGGCACCGTCATTAATGACAGGGCCAGTCATTAATGACAGGGCCTGTGATAAAATGACTGGGCCAGTCATTAATGACAGGGCCAGTGATAAAATGACTCTGCAAGTCATAAAATAACTTGGCCAGTCATAAAATGACAGAACCAGTCATAAAATGACAGGGCCAGTGATAAAATGACGGGGCCAGTCATTAATGACAGGGCCAGTGATAAAATGACTGGGCCAGTCATTAATGACTGGGCCAGTCATTAATGACAGGGCCAGTGATAAAATGACTCTACCAGTCATAAAATGACTTGGCCAGTCATAAAATGACAGAACAAGTCATAAAATGACAGGGCCAGTGATAAAATGACTGGGCCAGTCATTAATGACAGGGCCAGAGATAAAATGACTGGGCCAGCCATTAATGACAGGGCCAGTCATTAATGACTGGGCCAGTGATAAAAATGACTCTGCCAGTCATTAATGACAGGGCCAGTGATAAAATGACAGGGCCAGTGATAAAATGACTGGGCCAGTCATTAATGACAGAACCAGTCATTAAATGAAAGGGCCAGTGATAAAATGGCTGGGCCAGTGATAAAATGACTTCGCCAGTCATTAATGACAGGGCCAGTGATAAAATGACTTCGCCAGTCATTAATGACAGGGCCAGTCATTAATGACAGGGCCAGTCATTAATGACAGGGCCAGTCATTATTGACAGGGCCAGTGATAAAATGACTCTGCCAGGCATAAAATGACTTGGCCAGTCATAAAATGACAGAACAAGTCATAAAATGACAGAGCCAACGATAAAATGACTGGGCCAGTCATTAATGACAGGGCCAGTCATTAATGACAGGGCCAGTAATAAAATGACTCTTCCAGCCATAAAATGACTTGGCAAGTCATAAAATTACTTGGCAAGTCATAAAATGACAGAACCATTCATAAAATGACAGGACCAGTTATAAAATGACTGGGCCTGTCATTAATGACAGGGCCAGTCATTAATGACAGGGCCAGTGATAAAATGCCTGGGCCCGTCATTAATGACAGGGTCAGTCATTTACGACAGGGCCAGTGATAAAATGACTCTACCAGTCATAAAATGACTATGCCAGTCATTAATGACAGAACCAGTCATAAAATGACAGGGCCAGTGATAAAATGACTGGGCCAGTCATTAATGACAGGTCCAGTCATTAATGACAGGGCCAGTGATAAAATGACTGGGCCCGTCATTAATGACAGGGCCAGTCATTTATGACAGGGCCAGTGATAAAATGACTCTGCCAGCCATAAATGGACTTGGCCAGTCATAAAATGACAGAACCAGTCATTAATGACAGGGCCAGTGATAAAATGACTCTGCCAGTCATAAAATGACTTGGCCAGTCATAAAATGACAGAACCAGTCATAAAATGACAGGGCCAGTGATAAAATGACTGACCCAGTCATTAATGACAGGGCCAGTCATTAATGACAGGGCCAGTGATAAAATGAGTGTGCCAGTCATTAATGACAGGGCCAGTCATTAATGACAGGGCCAGTGATAAAATGACTCTGCTAGTCATAAAATAACTTGGCCAGTCATAAAATGACAGAACCAGTCATAAAATGACAGGGCCAGTGATAAAATGAATGGGCCAGTCATTAATGACAGGGCCAGTCATTAATGACAGGGCCAGTGATAAAATGACTGGGCCAGTCATTAATGACAGGGCCAGTCATTAATGACAGGGCCAGTGAAAAATGACTCTACCAGTCATAAAATGACTTGGCCAGGCATAAAATGACAGAACCAGTCATAAAATGACAGGGCCAGTGATAAAATGACTGGGCCAGTCATTAATGACAGGGCCTGTCATTAATGACAGGGCCAGTGATAAAATGACTTGGCCCGTCATTAATGACAGGGCCAGTCATTAATGACAGGGCCAGTCATTAATGACAGGGCCAGTTAGAAAATGACTCTGCCAGTCATAAAATGACTTGGCAAGTCATAAAATTACTTGGCAAGTCATAAAATGACAGAACCATTTATAAAATGACAGGGCCAGTTATAAAATGACTGGGCCTGTCATTAATGACAGGGCCAGTCATTAATGACAGGGCCAGTGATAAAATGCCTGGGCCCGTCATTAATGACAGGGCCAGTCATTTATGACAGGGCCAGTGATAAAATGACTCTACCAGTCATAAAATGACTTGGCAAGTCATAAAAGGACAGAACCAGTCATAAAATGACAGGGCCAGTAATAAAATGACTGGGCCCGTCATTAATGACAGGGCCCGTGATAAAATGACTCTGCCAGTCATAAATGGACTTGGCGAGTCATAAAATGACAGAACCAGTCATAAAATGACAGGGCCAGTGATAAAATGACTGGGCCAGTCATTAATGACAGGGCCAGTCATTAATGACAGGGCCAGTGATAAAATGACTGGGCCAGTCATTAACGACAGGGCCAGTCATTAATGACAGGGCCAGTGATAAAATGACTCTGCCAGTCATAAAATGACTTGGTCAGTCATAAAATGACAGAACCAGTCATAAAATGACAGGGACAGTGATAAAATGACTGGCACAGTCATTAATGACAGGGCCAGTCATTAATGACAGGGCCTGTGATAAAATGACTGGGCCAGTCATTAATGACAGAGCCAGTGATAAAATGCCTGGGCCCGTCATTAATGACAGGGCCAGTCATTTATGACAGGGCCAGTGATAAAATGACTCTACCAGTCATAAAATGACTTGGCAAGTCATAAAATGACAGAACCAGTCATTAAAGATAGGGCCAGTGATAATATGACTAAGCTAGTCATTAATGACAGAACCAGTCATAAAATGACAGGGCCAGTGATAAAATGACTGGGCCTTTCATTAATGACAGGGCCAGTCATTAATGACAGGGCCAGTGATAAAATGACTGGGCCCGTCATTAATGACAGGGCCAGTCATTAATGAAAGGGCCAGTGATAAAATGACTCTGCCAGTCATAAATGGACTTGGCCAGTCATAAAATGACAGAACCAGTCATAAAATGACAGGGCCAGTGATAAAATGACTGGGCTAGTCATTAATGACAGGGCCAGTCATTAATGACAGGGCCAGTGATAAAATGACTGGGCCAGTCATTAATGACAGGGCCAGTCATTAATGACAGGGCCAGTCATTAATGACAGGGCCAGTGATAAAATGACTCTGCCAGTCATAAAATGACTTGGCCAGTCATAAAATGACAGAACCAGTCATAAAATGACAGGGCCAGTGATAAAATGACTGACCCAGTCATTAATGACAGGGCCAGTCATTAATGAAGGGGCCAGTGATAAAAAGAGTGGGCCAGTCATTAATGACAGGGCCAGTCGTTAATGACAGGGCCAGTGATAAAATGACTCTGCTAGTCATAAAATAACTTGGCCAGTCATAAAATGACAGAACCAGTCATAAAATGACAGGGCCAGTGATAAAATGACGGGGCCAGTCATTAATAACAGGGCCAGTCATTAATGACAGGGCCAGTGATAAAATGACTGGGCCAGTCATTAATGACAGGGCCAGTCATTAATGACAGGGCCAGTGATAAAATGACTCTGCTAGTCATAAAATAACTTGGCCAGTCATAAAATAACAGAACCAGTCAAAAAATGACAGGGCCAGTGATAAAATGACGGGGCCAGTCATTAATGACAGGGCCAGTCATTAATGACAGGGCCAGTTATAAAATGACTGGGCCAGTCATTAATGACACGGCCAGTCATTAAGGACAGGGCCAGTGATAAAATGACTCTACCAGTCATAAAATGACTTGGCCAGTCATAAAATGACTTGGCCAGTCATAAAATGACAGAACCAGTCATAAAATGACAGGGCCAGTGATAAAATGATTGGGCACGTCATTAATGACAGGGCCAGTCATTAATGACAGGGCCAGTGATAAAATGACTGGGCCAGTCATTAACGACAGTGCCAGTCATTAAGGACAGGGCCAGTGATAAAATGACTATACCAGTCATAAAATGACTTGGCCAGTCATAAAATGACAGAACCAGTCATAAAATGACAGGGCCAGTGATAAAATGACTGGGCAAGTCATTAATGACAGGGCCAGTCATTAATAACAGGGCCAGTGATAAAATGACTGGGCCCGTCATTAATGACAGGGCCCGTGATAAAATGACTCTGCCAGTCATAAATGGACTTGGCGAGTCATAAAATGACAGAACCAGTCATAAAATGACAGGGCCAGTGATAAAATGACTGGGCCAGTCATGAATGACAGGGCCAGTCATTAATGACAGGGCCAGTGATAAAATGACTGGGCCAGTCATTAACGACAGGGCCAGTCATTAATGACAGGGCCAGTTATATAATGACTCTGCCAGTCATAAAATGACTTGGCCAGTCATAAAATGACAGAATCAGTCATAAAATGACAGGGCCAGTGATAAAATGACTGGCACAGTCATTAATGACAGGGCCAGTCATTAATGACAGGGCCTGTGATAAAATGACTGGGCCAGTCATTAATGACAGGGCCAGTGATGAAATGACTCCTCCAGTCATAAAATAACTTGGCCAGTCATAAAATGACAGAACCAGTCATAAAATGACAGGGCCAGGGATAAAATGACGGGGCCAGTCATTAATGACTTCGCCAGTGATTAATGACAGGGCCAGTGATAAAATGACTTGGCCAGTCATTAATGACAGGGCCAGTCATTAATGACAGGGCCAGTGATAAAATGCCTGGGCCCGTCATGAATGACAGGGCCAGTCATTTATGACAGGGCCAGTGATAAAATGACTCTACCAGTCATAAAATGACTTGGCAAGTCATAAAATGACAGAACCAGTCATAAAAAGATAGGACCAGTGATAATATGACTAAGCCAGTCATTAATGACAGAACCAGTTAAAAATGACAGGGCCAGTGATAAAATGACTGGGCCTTTCATTAATGACAATGCCAGTCATTAATGACAGGGCCAGTGATAAAATGACTGGGCCCGTCATTAATGACAGGGCCAGTCATTAATGACAGGGCCAGTGATAAAATGACTCTGCCAGTCATAAATGGACTTGGCCAGTCATAAAATGACAGAACCAGTCATAAAATGACAGGGCCAGTGATAAAATGACTGGGCCAGTCATTAATGACAGGGCCGGTCATTAATGACAGGGCCAGTGATAAAATGACTGGGCCAGTCATTAATGACAGGGCCAGTCATTAATGACAGGGCCAGTGATAAAATGACTCTGCCAGTCATAAAATGACTTGGCCAGTCATAAAATGACAGAACCAGTCATAAAATGACAGGGCCAGTGATAAAATGACTGGGCCAGTCATTAATGACAGGGCCAGTCATTAATGACAGGGCCAGTGATAAAATGAGTGGGCCAGTCATTAATGACAGGGCCAGTCATTAATGACAGGGCCAGTGATAAAATGACTCTGCTAGTCATAAAATAACTTGGCCAGTCATAAAATGACAGAACCAGTCAAAAAATGACAGGGCCAGTAATAAAATGACGGGGCCAGTCATTAATGACAGGGCCAGTCATTAATGACAGGGCCAGTGATAAAATGACTGGGCCAGTCATTAATGACATGGCCAGTCATTAAGGACAGGGCCAGTGATAAAATGACTCTACCAGTCATAAAATAACTTGGCCAGTCATAAAATGACAGAACAAGTCATAAAATGACAGGGCCAGTGATAAAATGATTGGGCATGTCATTAATGACAGGGCCAGTCATTAATGACAGGGCCAGTGATAAAATGACTGGGCCAGTCATTAACGACAGGGCCAGTCATTAATGACAGGGCCAGTGATAAAATGACTATACCAGTCATAAAATGACTTGGCCAGTCATAAAATGACTGAACCAGTCATAAAATGACAGGGCCAGTGATAAAATGACTGGGCATGTCATTAATGACAGGACCAGTCATTAATAACAGGGCCAGTGATAAAATGACTGGGCCCGTCATTAATGACAGGGCCCGTGATAAAATGACTCTGCCAGTCATAAGGGGACTTGGCGAGTCATAAAATGACAGAACCAGTCATAAAATGACAGGGCCAGTGATAAATTGACTGGGCCAGTATTTAATGACAGGGCCAGTGATAAAATGACTGGGCCAGTCATTAACGACAGGGCCAGTCATTAATGACAAGGCCAGTGATAAAATGACTCTACCAGTCATAAAATGACTTGGCCAGTCATAAAATGACAGAACCAGTCATAAAATGACAGGGCCAGTGATAAAATGACTGGCACAGTCATTAATGACAGGGCCTGTTATAAAATGACTGGGCCAGTCAATAATGACAGGGCCAGTGATAAAATGACTCTGCAAGTGTAAAATAACTTGGCCTGTCATAAAATGACAGAACCAGTCATAAAATGACAGGGCCAGTGATAAAATGACGGGGCCAGTCATTAATGACAGGGCCAGTCATTAATGACAGGGCCAGTGATAAAATAACTGGGCCAGTCATTAATGACAGGGCCAGTGATAAAATGACTGGGCCAGTCATTAATGACAGGGCCAGTCATTAATGACAGGGCCAGTCATTAATGACAGGGCCAGTGATAAAATGACTCTACCAGTCATAAAATGACTTGGCCAGTCATAAAATGACAGAACAAGTCATAAAATGACAGGGCCAGTAATAAAATGACTGGGCCAGTCATTAATGACAGGGCCAGTGATAAAATGACTGGGCCGGCCATTAATGACAGGGCCAGTCATTAATGACTGGGCCAGTGATAAAAATGACTCTGCCAGTCATTAATGACAGGGCCAGTGATAAAATGACAGGGACAGTGATAAAATGACTGGGCCAGTCATTAATGCCAGAACCAGTCATTAAATGAAAGGGCCAGTGATAAAATGACTGGGCCAGTGATAAAATGACTTCGCCAGTCATTAATGACAAGCCCAGTGATAAAATGACTTCGCCAGTCATTAATGACAGGGCCAGTCATTAATGACAGGGCCAGTGATAAAATGACTCTGCCAGGCATAAAATGACTTGGCCAGTCATAAAATGACAGAACAAGTCATAAAATGACAGAGCCAGGGATAAAATGACGGGGCCAGTCATTAATGACTTCGCCAGTCATTAATGACAGGGCCAGTTAGAAAATGACTCTGCCAGTCATAAATTGCCTTGGCAAGTCATAAAATTACTTGGCAAGTCATAAAATGACAGAACCATTTATAAAATGACAGGGCCAGTTATAAAATGACTGGGCCTGTCATTAATGACAGGGCCAGTCATTTATGACAGGGCCAGTGATAAAATGCCTGGGCCCGTCATTAATTACAGGGCCAGTCATTTATGACAGGGCCAGTGATAAAATGACTCTACCAGTCATAAAATGACTTGGCAAGTCATAAAAATAACAGAACCAGTCATAAAAAGATAGGACCAGTAATAATATGACTAAGCCAGTCATTAATGACAGAACCAGTTATAAAATGACAGGGCCAGTGATAAAATGACTGGGCCTTTCATTAATGACAGGGCCAGTCATTAATGACAGGGCCAGTGATAAAATGACTGGGCCCGTCATTAATGACAGGGGCAGTCATTAATGACAGGGCCAGTGATAAAATGACTCTGCCAGACATAAATGGACTTGGCCAGTCATAAAATGACAGAACCAGTCATAAAATGACAGGGCCAGTGATAAAATGACTGGGCCAGTCATTAATGACAGGGCCGGTCATTAATGACAGGGCCAGTGATAAAATGACTGGGCCAGTCATTAATGACAGGGCCAGTCATTAATGACAGGGCCAGTCATTAATGACAGGGCCAGTGACAAAATGACTCTGCCAGTCATAAAATGACTTGGCCAGTCATAAAATGACAGAACCAGTCATAAAATTACAGGGCCAGTGTTAAAATGACTTGGCCAGTCATTAATGACAGAGCCAGTCATTAATGAACCCAGTCATTAATGACAGGGCCTGTCATTAATGACAGGGCCAGTGATAAAATGAGTGGGCCAGTCATTAATGACAGGGCCAGTCATTAATGCCAGGGCCAGTGATAAAATGACTCTGCTAAACATTAAATAACTTGGCCAGTCATAAAATGACAGAACCAGTCATAAAATAACAGGGCCAGTGATAAAATGACGGGGCCAGTCATTAATGACAGGGCCAGTCATTAATGACAGGGCCAGTGATAAAATGACTCTGCTAGTCATAAAATAACTTGGCCAGTCATAAAATGACAGAACCAGTCAAAAAATGACAGGGCCAGTAATAAAATGACGGGGCCAGTCATTAATGACAGGGCCAGTGATAAAATGACTGGGCCAGTCATTAATGACATGGCCAGTCATTAAGGACAGGGCCAGTGATAAAATGACTCTACCAGTCATAAAATAACTTGGCCAGTCATAAAATGACAGAACCAGTCATAAAATGACAGGGCCAGTGATAAAATGATTGGGCATGTCATTAATGACAGGGCCAGTCATTAATGACAGGGCCAGTGATAAAATGACTGGGCCAGTCATTAACGACAGGGCCAGTCATTAATGACAGGGCCAGTGATAAAATGACTATACCAGTCATAAAATGACTTGGCCAGTCATAAAATGACAGAACCAGGCATAAAATGACAGGGCCAGTGATAAAATGACTGGGCAAGTCATTAATGACAGGGCCAGTCATTAATAACAGGGCCAGTGATAAAATGATTGGGCCAGTCATTAATGACAGGGCCCGTGATAAAATGACTCTGCCAGTCATAAATGGACTTGGCGAGTCATAAAATGACAGAACCAGTCATAAAATGACAGGGCCAGTGATAAATTGACTGGGCCAGTCATTAATGACTGGGCCAGTCATTAATGACAGGGCCAGTGATAAAATGACTGGGCCAGTCATTAACGACAGGGCCAGTCATTAATGACAGGGCCAGTGATAAAATGACTCTGCCAGTCATAAAATGACTTGGCCAGTCATAAAATGACAGAACCAGTCATAAAATGACAGGGCCAGTGATAAAATGACTGGCACAGTCATTAATGACAGGGCCAGTCATTAATGACAGGGCCTGTGATAAATGACTGGGCCAGTCATTAATGACAGGGCCAGTGATAAAATGACTCTGCAAGTCATAAAATAACTTATCCTGTCATAAAATGACAGAACCAGTCATAAAATGACAGGGCCAGTGATAAAATGACGGGGCCAGTCATTAATGACAGGGCCAGTGATAAAATGACTGGGCCAGTCATTAATGACTGGGCCAGTCATTAATGACAGGGCCAGTGATAAAATGACTCTACCAGTCATAAAATGACTTGGCCAGTCATAAAATGACAGAACAAGTCATAAAATGACAGGGCCAGTGATAAAATGACTGGGCCAGTCATTAATGACAGGGCCAGTCATTAATGACAGGGCCAGTGATAAAATGACAGGGCCAGCCATTAATGACAGGGCCAGTCATTAATGACTGGGCCAGTGATAAAAATGACTCTGCCAGTCATTAATGACAGGGCCAGTATTAAATGACAGGGCCAGTGATAAAATGACTGGGCCAGTCATTAATGACAGAACCAGTCATTAAATGATAGGGCCAGTGATAAAATGACTGGGCCAGTGATAAAATGACTTCGCCAGTCATTAATGACAGGGCCAGTGATAAAATGACTTCGCCAGTCATTAATGACAGGGCCAGTCATTAATGACAGGGCCAGTCATTAATGACAGGGCCAGTCATTATTGACAGGGCCAGTGATAAAATGACTCTGCCATGCATAAAATGACTTGGCCAGTCATAAAATGACAGAACAAGTCATAAAATGACAGAGCCAACGATAAAATGACTGGGCCAGTCATTAATGACAGGGCCAGTCATTAATGACAGGGCCAGTAATAAAATGACTCTGCCAGTCATAAAATGACTTGGCAAGTCATAAAATTACTTGGCAAGTCATAAAATGACAGAACCATTCATAAAATGACAAGACCAGTTATAAAATGACTGGGCCTGTAATAATGACAGGGCCAGTCATTAATGACAGGGCCAGTGATAAAATGCCTGGGCCCGTCATTAATGACAGGGTCAGTCATTTACGACAGGGCCAGTGATAAAATGACTCTACCAGTCATAAAATGACTAAGCCAGTCATTAATGACAGAACCAGTCATAAAATGACAGGGCCAGTGATAAAATGACTGGGCCAGTCATTAATGACAGGTCCAGTCATTAATGACAGGGCCAGTGATAAAATGACTGGGCCCGTCATTAATGACAGGGCCAGTCATTTATGACAGGGCCAGTGATAAAATGACTCTGCCAGCCATAAATGGACTTGGCCAGTCATAAAATGACAGAACCAGTCATTAATGACAGGGCAAATGATAAAATGACTCTGCCAGTCATAAAATGACAGAACCAGTCATAAAATGACAGGGCCAGTGATAAAATGACTGACCCAGTCATTAATGACAGGGCCAGTCATTAATGACAGGGCCAGTGATAAAATGAGTGTGCCAGTCATTAATGACAGGGCCAGTCATTAATGACAGGGCCAGTGATAAAATGACTCTGCTAGTCATAAAATAACTTGGCCAGTCATAAAATGACAGAACCAGTCATAAAATGACAGGGCCAGTGATAAAATGACGGGGCCAGTCATTAATGACAGGGCCAGTCATTAATGACAGGGCCAGAGATAAAATGACTGGGCCAGTCATTAATGACAGGGCCAGTCATTAATGACAGGGCCAGTGAAAAATGACTCTACCAGTCATAAAATGACATGGCCAGGCATAAAATGACAGAACCAGTCATAAAATGACAGGGCCAGTGATAAAATGACTGGGCCAGTCATTAATGACAGGGCCTGTCATTAATGACAGGGCCAGTGATAAAATGACTTGGCCCGTCATTAATGACAGGGCCAGTCATTAATGACAGGGCCAGTCATTAATGACAGGGCCAGTTAGAAAATGACTCTGCCAGTCATAAAATGACTTGGCAAGTCATAAAATTACTTGGCAAGTCATAAAATGACAGAACCATTTATAAAATGACAGGGCCAGTTATAAAATGACTGGGCCTGTCATTAATGACAGGGCCAGTCATTAATGACAGGGCCAGTGATAAAATGCCTGGGCCCGTCATTAATGACAGGGCCAGTCATTTATGACAGGGCCAGTGATAAAATGACTCTACCAGTCATAAAATGACTTGGCAAGTCATAAAATGACAGAACCAGTCATAAAATGACAGGGCCAGTAATAAAATGACTGGGCCCGTCATTAATGACAGGGCCCGTGATAAAATGACTCTGCCAGTCATAAATGGACTTGGCGAGTCATAAAATGACAGAACCAGTCATAAAATGACAGGGCCAGTGATAAAATGACTGGGCCAGTCATTAATGACAGGGCCAGTCATTAATGACAGGGCCAGTGATAAAATGACTGGGCCAGTCATTAACGACAGGGCCAGTCATTAATGACAGGGCCAGTGATAAAATGACTCTGCTAGTCATAAAATGACTTGGCCAGTCATAAAATGACAGAACCAGTCATAAAATGACAGGGACAGTGATAAAATGACTGGCACAGTCATTAAAGACAGGGCCAGTCATTAATGACAGGGCCTGTGATAAAATGACTGGGCCAGTCATTAATGACAGAGCCAGTGATAAAAAGCCTGGGCCCGTCATTAATGACAGGGCCAGTCATTTATGACAGGGCCAGTGATAAAATGACTCTACCAGTCATAAAATGACTTGGCAAGTCATAAAATGACCGAACCAGTCATAAAAAGATAGGGCCAGTGATAATATGACTAAGCTAGTCATTAATGACAGAACCAGTCATAAAATGACAGGGCCAGTGATAAAATGACTGGGCCTTTCATTAATGACAGGGCCAGTCATTAATGACAGGGCCAGTGATAAAATGACTGGGCCCGTCATTAATGACAGGGCCAGTCATTAATGAAAGGGCCAGTGATAAAATGACTCTGCCAGTCATAAATGGACTTGGCCAGTCATAAAATGACAGAACCAGTCATAAAATGACAGGGCCAGTGATAAAATGACTGGGCCTTTCATTAATGACAGGGCCAGTCATTAATGACAGGGCCAGTGATAAAATGACTGGGCCCGTCATTAATGACAGGGCCAGTCATTAATGACAGGGCCAGTGATAAAATGACTCTGCCAGTCATAAATGGACTTGGCCAGTCATAAAATGACAGAACCAGTCATAAAATGACAGGGCCAGTGATAAAATGACTGGGCCAGTCATTAATGACAGGGCCGGTCATTAATGACAGGGCCAGTGATAAAATGACTGGGCCAGTCATTAATGACAGGGCCAGTCATTAATGACAGGGCCAGTCATTAATGACAGGGCCAGTGATAAAATGACTCTGCCAGTCATAAAATGACTTGGCCAGTCATAAAATGACAGAACCAGTCATAAAATTACAGGGCCAGTGTTAAAATGACTTGGCCAGTCATTAATGACAGAGCCAGTCATTAATGAACCCAGTCATTAATGACAGGGCCTGTCATTAATGACAGGGCCAGTGATAAAATGAGTGGGCCAGTCATTAATGACAGGGCCAGTCATTAATGCCAGGGCCAGTGATAAAATGACTCTGCTAATCATTAAATAACTTGGCCAGTCATAAAATGACAGAACCAGTCATAAAATAACAGGGCCAGTGCTAAAATGACGGGGCCAGTCATTAATGACAGGGCCAGTCATTAATGACAGGGCCAGTGATAAAATGACTGGGCCAGTCATTAATGACAGCGCAAGTCATTAATGACAGGGCCAGTGATAAAATGACTCTGCTAGTCATAAAATAACTTGGCCAGTCATAAAATGACAGAACCAGTCAAAAAATGACAGGGCCAGTAATAAAATGACGGGGCCAGTCATTAATGACAGGGCCAGTCATTAATGACAGGGCCAGTGATAAAATGACTGGGCCAGTCATTAATGACATGGCCAGTCATTAAGGACAGGGCCAGTGATAAAATGACTCTACCAGTCATAAAATAACTTGGCCAGTCATAAAATGACAGAACCAGTCATAAAATGACAGGGCCAGTGATAAAATGATTGGGCATGTCATTAATGACAGGGCCAGTCATTAATGACAGGGCCAGTGATAAAATGACTGGGCCAGTCATTAACGACAGGGCCAGTCATTAATGACAGGGCCAGTGATAAAATGACTATACCAGTCATAAAATGACTTGGCCAGTCATAAAATGACAGAACCAGGCATAAAATGACAGGGCCAGTGATAAAATGACTGGGCAAGTCATTAATGACAGGGCCAGTCATTAATAACAGGGCCAGTGATAAAATGACTGGGCCAGTCATTAATGACAGAGCCAGTGATAAAATGCCTGGGCCCGTCATTAATGACAGGGCCAGTCATTTATGACAGGGCCAGTGATAAAATGACTCTACCAGTCATAAAATGACTTGGCAAGTCATAAAATGACAGAACCAGTCATAAAAAGATAGGGCCAGTGATAATATGACTAAGCTAGTCATTAATGACAGAACCAGTCATAAAATGACAGGGCCAGTGATAAAATGACTGGGCCTTTCATTAATGACAGGGCCAGTCATTAATGACAGGGCCAGTGATAAAATGACTGGGCCCGTCATTAATGACAGGGCCAGTCATTAATGAAAGGGCCAGTGATAAAATGACTCTGCCAGTCATAAATGGACTTGGCCAGTCATAAAATGACAGAACCAGTCATAAAATGACAGGGCCAGTGATAAAATGACTGGGCTAGTCATTAATGACAGGGCCAGTCATTAATGACAGGGCCAGTCATTAATGAAAGGGCCAGTGATAAAATGACTCTGCCAGTCATAAATGGACTTGGCCAGTCATAAAATGACAGAACCAGTCATAAAATGACAGGGCCAGTGATAAAATGACTGGGCCAGTCATTAATGACAGGTCCAGTCATTAATGACAGGGCCAGTGATAAAATGACTGGGCCCGTCATTAATGACAGGGCCAGTCATTTATGAAGGGGCCAGTGATAAAATGACTCTGCCAGCCATAAATGGACTTGGCCAGTCATAAAATGACAGAACCAGTCATTAATGACAGGGCAAGTGATAAAATGACTCTGCCAGTCATAAAATGACAGAACCAGTCATAAAATGACAGGGCCAGTGATAAAATGACTGACCCAGTCATTAATGACAGGGCCAGTCATTAATGACAGGGCCAGTGATAAAATGAGTGTGCCAGTCATTAATGACAGGGCCAGTCATTAATGACAGGGCCAGTGATAAAATGACTCTGCTAGTCATAAAATAACTTGGCCAGTCATAAAATGACAGAACCAGTCATAAAATGACAGGGCCAGTGATAAAATGACGGGGCCAGTCATTAATGACAGGGCCAGTCATTAATGACAGGGCCAGAGATAAAATGACTGGGCCAGTCATTAATGACAGGGCCAGTCATTAATGACAGGGCCAGTGAAAAATTACTCTACCAGTCATAAAATGACATGGCCAGGCATAAAATGACAGAACCAGTCATAAAATGACAGGGCCAGTGATAAAATGACTGGGCCAGTCATTAATGACAGGGCCTGTCATTAATGACAGGGCCAGTGATAAAATGACTTGGCCCGTCATTAATGACAGGGCCAGTCATTAATGACAGGGCCAGTCATTAATGACAGGGCCAGTTAGAAAATGACTCTGCCAGTCATAAAATGACTTGGCAAGTCATAAAATTACTTGGCAAGTCATAAAATGACAGAACCATTTATAAAATGACAGGGCCAGTTATAAAATGACTGGGCCTGTCATTAATGACAGGGCCAGTCATTAATGACAGGGCCAGTGATAAAATGCCTGGGCCCGTCATTAATGACAGGGCCAGTCATTTATGACAGGGCCAGTGATAAAATGACTCTACCAGTCATAAAATGACTTGGCAAGTCATAAAATGACAGAACCAGTCATAAAATGACAGGGCCAGTAATAAAATGACTGGGCCCGTCATTAATGACAGGGCCCGTGATAAAATGACTCTGCCAGTCATAAATGGACTTGGCGAGTCATAAAATGACAGAACCAGTCATAAAATGACAGGGCCAGTGATAAAATGACTGGGCCAGTCATTAATGATTGGGCCAGTCATTAATGACAGCGCCAGTGATAAAATGACTGGGCCAGTCATTAACGACAGGGCCAGTCATTAATGACAGGGCCAGTGATAAAATGACTCTGCCAGTCATAAAATGACTTGGCCAGTCATAAAATGACAGAACCAGTCATAAAATGACAGGGACAGTGATAAAATGACTGGCACAGTCATTAATGACAGGGCCAGTCATTAATGACAGGGCCTGTGATAAAATGACTGGGCCAGTCATTAATGACAGAGCCAGTGATAAAAAGCCTGGGCCCGTCATTAATGACAGGGCCAGTCATTTATGACAGGGCCAGTGATAAAATGACTCTACCAGTCATAAAATGACTTGGCAAGTCATAAAATGACAGAACCAGTCATAAAAAGATAGGGCCAGTGATAATATGACTAAGCTAGTCATTAATGACAGAACCAGTCATAAAATGACAGGGCCAGTGATAAAATGACTGGGCCTTTCATTAATGACAGGGCCAGTCATTAATGACAGGGCCAGTGATAAAATGACTGGGTCCGTCATTAATGACAGGGCCAGTCATTAATGAAAGGGCCAGTGATAAAATGACTCTGCCAGTCATAAATGGACTTGGCCAGTCATAAAATGACAGAACCAGTCATAAAATGACAGGGCCAGTGATAAAATGACTGGGCCTTTCATTAATGACAGGGCCAGTCATTAATGACAGGGCCAGTGATAAAATGACTAGGCCCGTCATTAATGACAGGGCCAGTCATTAATGACAGGGCCAGTGATAAAATGACTCTGCCAGTCATAAATGGACTTGGCCAGTCATAAAATGACAGAACCAGTCATAAAATGACAGGGCCAGTGATAAAATGACTGGGCCAGTCATTAATGACAGGGCCGGTCATTAATGACAGGGCCAGTGATAAAATGACTGGGCCAGTCATTAATGACAGGGCCAGTCATTAATGACAGGGCCAGTCATTAATGACAGGGCCAGTGATAAAATGACTCTGCCAGTCATAAAATGACTTGGCCAGTCATAAAATGACAGAACCAGTCATAAAATTACAGGGCCAGTGTTAAAATGACTTGGCCAGTCATTAATGACAGAGCCAGGTCATTAATGAACCCAGTCATTAATGACAGGGCCTGTCATTAATGACAGGGCCAGTGATAAAATGAGTGGGCCAGTCATTAATGACAGGGCCAGTCATTAATGCCAGGGCCAGTGATAAAATGACTCTGCTAATCATTAAATAACTTGGCCAGTCATAAAATGACAGAACCAGTCATAAAATAACAGGGCCAGTGATAAAATGACGGGGCCAGTCATTAATGACAGGGCCAGTCATTAATGACAGGGCCAGTGATAAAATGACTGGGCCAGTCATTAATGACAGCGCAAGTCATTAATGACAGGGCCAGTGATAAAATGACTCTGCTAGTCATAAAATAACTTGGCCAGTCATAAAATGACAGAACCAGTCAAAAAATGACAGGGCCAGTAATAAAATGACGGGGCCAGTCATTAATGACAGGGCCAGTCATTAATGACAGGGCCAGTGATAAAATGACTGGGCCAGTCATTAATGACATGGCCAGTCATTAAGGACAGGGCCAGTGATAAAATGACTCTACCAGTCATAAAATAACTTGGCCAGTCATAAAATGACAGAACCAGTCATAAAATGACAGGGCCAGTGATAAAATGATTGGGCATGTCATTAATGACAGGGCCAGTCATTAATGACAGGGCCAGTGATAAAATGACTGGGCCAGTCATTAACGACAGGGCCAGTCATTAATGACAGGGCCAGTGATAAAATGACTATACCAGTCATAAAATGACTTGGCCAGTCATAAAATGACAGAACCAGGCATAAAATGACAGGGCCAGTGATAAAATGACTGGGCAAGTCATTAATGACAGGGCCAGTCATTAATAACAGGGCCAGTGATAAAATGACTGGGCCAGTCATTAATGACAGAGCCAGTGATAAAATGCCTGGGCCCGTCATTAATGACAGGGCCAGTCATTTATGACAGGGCCAGTGCTAAAATGACTCTACCAGTCATAAAATGACTTGGCAAGTCATAAAATGACAGAACCAGTCATAAAAAGATAGGGCCAGTGATAATATGACTAAGCTAGTCATTAATGACAGAACCAGTCATAAAATGACAGGGCCAGTGATAAAATGACTGGGCCTTTCATTAATGACAGGGCCAGTCATTAATGACAGGGCCAGTGATAAAATGACTGGGCCCGTCATTAATGACAGGGCCAGTCATTAATGAAAGGGCCAGTGATAAAATGACTCTGCCAGTCATAAATGGACTTGGCCAGTCATAAAATGACAGAACCAGTCATAAAATGACAGGGCCAGTGATAAAATGACTGGGCTAGTCATTAATGACAGGGCCAGTCATTAATGACAGGGCCAGTGATAAAATGACTGGGCCAGTCATTAATGACAGGGCCAGTCATTAATGACAGGGCCAGTCATTAATGACAGGGCCAGTGATAAAATGACTCTGCCAGTCATAAAATGACTTGGCCAGTCATAAAATGACAGAACCAGTCATAAAATGACAGGGCCAGTGATAAAATGACTGACCCAGTCATTAATGACAGGGCCAGTCATTAATGAAGGGGCCAGTGATAAAAAGAGTGGGCCAGTCATTAATGACAGGGCCAGTCGTTAATGACAGGGCCAGTGATAAAATGACTCTGCTAGTCATAAAATAACTTGGCCAGTCATAAAATGACAGAACCAGTCATAAAATGACAGGGCCAGTGATAAAATGACGGGGCCAGTCATTAATAACAGGGCCAGTCATTAATGACAGGGCCAGTGATAAAATGACTGGGCCAGTCATTAATGACAGGGCCAGTCATTAATGACAGGGCCAGTCATTAATGACAGGGCCAGTGAAAAATTACTCTACCAGTCATAAAATGACATGGCCAGGCATAAAATGACAGAACCAGTCATAAAATGACAGGGCCAGTGATAAAATGACTGGGCCAGTCATTAATGACAGGGCCTGTCATTAATGACAGGGCCAGTGATAAAATGACTTGGCCCGTCATTAATGACAGGGCCAGTCATTAATGACAGGGCCAGTCATTAATGACAGGGCCAGTTAGAAAATGACTCTGCCAGTCATAAAATGACTTGGCAAGTCATAAAATTACTTGGCAAGTCATAAAATGACAGAACCATTTATAAAATGACAGGGCCAGTTATAAAATGACTGGGCCTGTCATTAATGACAGGGCCAGTCATTAATGACAGGGCCAGTGATAAAATGCCTGGGCCCGTCATTAATGACAGGGCCAGTCATTTATGACAGGGCCAGTGATAAAATGACTCTACCAGTCATAAAATGACTTGGCAAGTCATAAAATGACAGAACCAGTCATAAAATGACAGGGCCAGTAATAAAATGACTGGGCCCGTCATTAATGACAGGGCCCGTGATAAAATGACTCTGCCAGTCATAAATGGACTTGGCGAGTCATAAAATGACAGAACCAGTCATAAAATGACAGGGCCAGTGATAAAATGACTGGGCCAGTCATTAATGACAGGGCCAGTCATTAATGACAGCGCCAGTGATAAAATGACTGGGCCAGTCATTAACGACAGGGCCAGTCATTAATGACAGGGCCAGTGATAAAATGACTCTGCCAGTCATAAAATGACTTGGCCAGTCATAAAATGACAGAACCAGTCATAAAATGACAGGGACAGTGATAAAATGACTGGCACAGTCATTAATGACAGGGCCAGTCATTAATGACAGGGCCTGTGATAAAATGACTGGGCCAGTCATTAATGACAGAGCCAGTGATAAAAAGCCTGGGCCCGTCATTAATGACAGGGCCAGTCATTTATGACAGGGCCAGTGATAAAATGACTCTACCAGTCATAAAATGACTTGGCAAGTCATAAAATGACAGAACCAGTCATAAAAAGATAGGGCCAGTGATAATATGACTAAGCTAGTCATTAATGACAGAACCAGTCATAAAATGACAGGGCCAGTGATAAAATGACTGGGCCTTTCATTAATGACAGGGCCAGTCATTAATGACAGGGCCAGTGATAAAATGACTGGGTCCGTCATTAATGACAGGGCCAGTCATTAATGAAAGGGCCAGTGATAAAATGACTCTGCCAGTCATAAATGGACTTGGCCAGTCATAAAATGACAGAACCAGTCATAAAATGACAGGGCCAGTGATAAAATGACTGGGCCTTTCATTAATGACAGGGCCAGTCATTAATGACAGGGCCAGTGATAAAATGACTAGGCCCGTCATTAATGACAGGGCCAGTCATTAATGACAGGGCCAGTGATAAAATGACTCTGCCAGTCATAAATGGACTTGGCCAGTCATAAAATGACAGAACCAGTCATAAAATGACAGGGCCAGTGATAAAATGACTGGGCCAGTCATTAATGACAGGGCCGGTCATTAATGACAGGGCCAGTGATAAAATGACTGGGCCAGTCATTAATGACAGGGCCAGTCATTAATGACAGGGCCAGTCATTAATGACAGGGCCAGTGATAAAATGACTCTGCCAGTCATAAAATGACTTGGCCAGTCATAAAATGACAGAACCAGTCATAAAATTACAGGGCCAGTGTTAAAATGACTTGGCCAGTCATTAATGACAGAGCCAGGTCATTAATGAACCCAGTCATTAATGACAGGGCCTGTCATTAATGACAGGGCCAGTGATAAAATGAGTGGGCCAGTCATTAATGACAGGGCCAGTCATTAATGCCAGGGCCAGTGATAAAATGACTCTGCTAATCATTAAATAACTTGGCCAGTCATAAAATGACAGAACCAGTCATAAAATAACAGGGCCAGTGATAAAATGACGGGGCCAGTCATTAATGACAGGGCCAGTCATTAATGACAGGGCCAGTGATAAAATGACTGGGCCAGTCATTAATGACAGCGCAAGTCATTAATGACAGGGCCAGTGATAAAATGACTCTGCTAGTCATAAAATAACTTGGCCAGTCATAAAATGACAGAACCAGTCAAAAAATGACAGGGCCAGTAATAAAATGACGGGGCCAGTCATTAATGACAGGGCCAGTCATTAATGACAGGGCCAGTGATAAAATGACTGGGCCAGTCATTAATGACATGGCCAGTCATTAAGGACAGGGCCAGTGATAAAATGACTCTACCAGTCATAAAATAACTTGGCCAGTCATAAAATGACAGAACCAGTCATAAAATGACAGGGCCAGTGATAAAATGATTGGGCATGTCATTAATGACAGGGCCAGTCATTAATGACAGGGCCAGTGATAAAATGACTGGGCCAGTCATTAACGACAGGGCCAGTCATTAATGACAGGGCCAGAGATAAAATGACTATACCAGTCATAAAATGACTTGGCCAGTCATAAAATGACAGAACCAGGCATAAAATGACAGGGCCAGTGATAAAATGACTGGGCAAGTCATTAATGACAGGGCCAGTCATTAATAACAGGGCCAGTGATAAAATGACTGGGCCAGTCATTAATGACAGAGCCAGTGATAAAATGCCTGGGCCCGTCATTAATGACAGGGCCAGTCATTTATGACAGGGCCAGTGCTAAAATGACTCTACCAGTCATAAAATGACTTGGCAAGTCATAAAATGACAGAACCAGTCATAAAAAGATAGGGCCAGTGATAATATGACTAAGCTAGTCATTAATGACAGAACCAGTCATAAAATGACAGGGCCAGTGATAAAATGACTGGGCCTTTCATTAATGACAGGGCCAGTCATTAATGACAGGGCCAGTGATAAAATGACTGGGCCCGTCATTAATGACAGGGCCAGTCATTAATGAAAGGGCCAGTGATAAAATGACTCTGCCAGTCATAAATGGACTTGGCCAGTCATAAAATGACAGAACCAGTCATAAAATGACAGGGCCAGTGATAAAATGACTGGGCTAGTCATTAATGACAGGGCCAGTCATTAATGACAGGGCCAGTGATAAAATGACTGGGCCAGTCATTAATGACAGGGCCAGTCATTAATGACAGGGCCAGTCATTAATGACAGGGCCAGTGATAAAATGACTCTGCCAGTCATAAAATGACTTGGCCAGTCATAAAATGACAGAACCAGTCATAAAATGACAGGGCCAGTGATAAAATGACTGACCCAGTCATTAATGACAGGGCCAGTCATTAATGAAGGGGCCAGTGATAAAAAGAGTGGGCCAGTCATTAATGACAGGGCCAGTCGTTAATGACAGGGCCAGTGATAAAATGACTCTGCTAGTCATAAAATAACTTGGCCAGTCATAAAATGACAGAACCAGTCATAAAATGACAGGGCCAGTGATAAAATGACGGGGCCAGTCATTAATAACAGGGCCAGTCATTAATGACAGGGCCAGTGATAAAATGACTGGGCCAGTCATTAATGACAGGGCCAGTCATTAATGACAGGGCCAGTGATAAAATGACTCTGCTAGTCATAAAATAACTTGGCCAGTCATAAAATAACAGAACCAGTCAAAAAATGACAGGGCCAGTGATAAAATGACGGGGCCAGTCATTAATGACAGGGCCAGTCATTAATGACAGGGCCAGTTATAAAATGACTGGGCCAGTCATTAATGACACGGCCAGTCATTAAGGACAGGGCCAGTGATAAAATGACTCTACCAGTCATAAAATGACTTGGCCAGTCATAAAATGACTTGGCCAGTCATAAAATGACAGAACTAGTCATAAAATGACAGGGCCAGTGATAAAATGATTGGGCACGTCATTAATGACAGGGCCAGTCATTAATGACAGGGCCAGTGATAAAATGACTGGGCCAGTCATTAACGACAGTGCCAGTCATTAAGGACAGGGCCAGTGATAAAATGACTATACCAGTCATAAAATGACTTGGCCAGTCATAAAATGACAGAACCAGTCATAAAATGACAGGGCCAGTGATAAAATGACTGGGCAAGTCATTAATGACAGGGCCAGTCATTAATAACAGGGCCAGTGATAAAATGACTGGGCCCGTCATTAATGACAGGGCCCGTGATAAAATGACTCTGCCAGTCATAAATGGACTTGGCGAGTCATAAAATGACAGAACCAGTCATAAAATGACAGGGCCAGTGATAAAATGACTGGGCCAGTCATGAATGACAGGGCCAGTCATTAATGACAGGGCCAGTGATAAAATGACTGGGCCAGTCATTAACGACAGGGCCAGTCATTAATGACAGGGCCAGTTATATAATGACTCTGCCAGTCATAAAATGACTTGGCCAGTCATAAAATGACAGAACCAGTCATAAAATGACAGGGCCAGTGATAAAATGACTGGCACAGTCATTAATGACAGGGCCAGTCATTAATGACAGGGCCTGTGATAAAATGACTGGGCCAGTCATTAATGACAGGGCCAGTGATGAAATGACTCCTCCAGTCATAAAATAACTTGGCCAGTCATAAAATGACAGAACCAGTCATAAAATGACAGGGCCAGGGATAAAATGACGGGGCCAGTCATTAATGACTTCGCCAGTGATTAATGACAGGGCCAGTGATAAAATGACTTGGCCAGTCATTAATGACAGGGCCAGTCATTAATGACAGGGCCAGTGATAAAATGCCTGGGCCCGTCATGAATGACAGGGCCAGTCATTTATGACAGGGCCAGTGATAAAATGACTCTACCAGTCATAAAATGACTTGGCAAGTCATAAAATGACAGAACCAGTCATAAAAAGATAGGACCAGTGATAATATGACTAAGCCAGTCATTAATGACAGAACCAGTTAAAAATGACAGGGCCAGTGATAAAATGACTGGGCCTTTCATTAATGACAATGCCAGTCATTAATGACAGGGCCAGTGATAAAATGACTGGGCCCGTCATTAATGACAGGGCCAGTCATTAATGACAGGGCCAGTGATAAAATGACTCTGCCAGTCATAAATGGACTTGGCCAGTCATAAAATGACAGAACCAGTCATAAAATGACAGGGCCAGTGATAAAATGACTGGGCCAGTCATTAATGACAGGGCCGGTCATTAATGACAGGGCCAGTGATAAAATGAGTGGGCCAGTCATTAATGACAGGGCCAGTCATTAATGCCAGGGCCAGTGATAAAATGACTCTGCTAATCATTAAATAACTTGGCCAGTCATAAAATGACAGAACCAGTCATAAAATAACAGGGCCAGTGATAAAATGACGGGGCCAGTCATTAATGACAGGGCCAGTCATTAATGACAGGGCCAGTGATAAAATGACTGGGCCAGTCATTAATGACAGCGCAAGTCATTAATGACAGGGCCAGTGATAAAATGACTCTGCTAGTCATAAAATAACTTGGCCAGTCATAAAATGACAGAACCAGTCAAAAAATGACAGGGCCAGTAATAAAATGACGGGGCCAGTCATTAATGACAGGGCCAGTCATTAATGACAGGGCCAGTGATAAAATGACTGGGCCAGTCATTAATGACATGGCCAGTCATTAAGGACAGGGCCAGTGATAAAATGACTCTACCAGTCATAAAATAACTTGGCCAGTCATAAAATGACAGAACCAGTCATAAAATGACAGGGCCAGTGATAAAATGATTGGGCATGTCATTAATGACAGGGCCAGTCATTAATGACAGGGCCAGTGATAAAATGACTGGGCCAGTCATTAACGACAGGGCCAGTCATTAATGACAGGGCCAGTGATAAAATGACTATACCAGTCATAAAATGACTTGGCCAGTCATAAAATGACAGAACCAGGCATAAAATGACAGGGCCAGTGATAAAATGACTGGGCAAGTCATTAATGACAGGGCCAGTCATTAATAACAGGGCAAGTGATAAAATGACTGGGCCAGTCATTAATGACAGAGCCAGTGATAAAATGCCTGGGCCCGTCATTAATGACAGGGCCAGTCATTTATGACAGGGCCAGTGCTAAAATGACTCTACCAGTCATAAAATGACTTGGCAAGTCATAAAATGACAGAACCAGTCATAAAAAGATAGGGCCAGTGATAATATGACTAAGCTAGTCATTAATGACAGAACCAGTCATAAAATGACAGGGCCAGTGATAAAATGACTGGGCCTTTCATTAATGACAGGGCCAGTCATTAATGACAGGGCCAGTGATAAAATGACTGGGCCCGTCATTAATGACAGGGCCAGTCATTAATGAAAGGGCCAGTGATAAAATGACTCTGCCAGTCATAAATGGACTTGGCCAGTCATAAAATGACAGAACCAGTCATAAAATGACAGGGCCAGTGATAAAATGACTGGGCTAGTCATTAATGACAGGGCCAGTCATTAATGACAGGGCCAGTGATAAAATGACTGGGCCAGTCATTAATGACAGGGCCAGTCATTAATGACAGGGCCAGTCATTAATGACAGGGCCAGTGATAAAATGACTCTGCCAGTCATAAAATGACTTGGCCAGTCATAAAATGACAGAACCAGTCATAAAATGACAGGGCCAGTGATAAAATGACTGACCCAGTCATTAATGACAGGGCCAGTCATTAATGAAGGGGCCAGTGATAAAAAGAGTGGGCCAGTCATTAATGACAGGGCCAGTCGTTAATGACAGGGCCAGTGATAAAATGACTCTGCTAGTCATAAAATAACTTGGCCAGTCATAAAATGACAGAACCAGTCATAAAATGACAGGGCCAGTGATAAAATGACGGGGCCAGTCATTAATAACAGGGCCAGTCATTAATGACAGGGCCAGTGATAAAATGACTGGGCCAGTCATTAATGACAGGGCCAGTCATTAATGACAGGGCCAGTGATAAAATGACTCTGCTAGTCATAAAATAACTTGGCCAGTCATAAAATAACAGAACCAGTCAAAAAATGACAGGGCCAGTGATAAAATGACGGGGCCAGTCATTAATGACAGGGCCAGTCATTAATGACAGGGCCAGTTATAAAATGACTGGGCCAGTCATTAATGACACGGCCAGTCATTAAGGACAGGGCCAGTGATAAAATGACTCTACCAGTCATAAAATGACTTGGCCAGTCATAAAATGACTTGGCCAGTCATAAAATGACAGAACTAGTCATAAAATGACAGGGCCAGTGATAAAATGATTGGGCACGTCATTAATGACAGGGCCAGTCATTAATGACAGGGCCAGTGATAAAATGACTGGGCCAGTCATTAACGACAGTGCCAGTCATTAAGGACAGGGCCAGTGATAAAATGACTATACCAGTCATAAAATGACTTGGCCAGTCATAAAATGACAGAACCAGTCATAAAATGACAGGGCCAGTGATAAAATGACTGGGCAAGTCATTAATGACAGGGCCAGTCATTAATAACAGGGCCAGTGATAAAATGACTGGGCCCGTCATTAATGACAGGGCCCGTGATAAAATGACTCTGCCAGTCATAAATGGACTTGGCGAGTCATAAAATGACAGAACCAGTCATAAAATGACAGGGCCAGTGATAAAATGACTGGGCCAGTCATGAATGACAGGGCCAGTCATTAATGACAGGGCCAGTGATAAAATGACTGGGCCAGTCATTAACGACAGGGCCAGTCATTAATGACAGGGCCAGTTATATAATGACTCTGCCAGTCATAAAATGACTTGGCCAGTCATAAAATGACAGAACCAGTCATAAAATGACAGGGCCAGTGATAAAATGACTGGCACAGTCATTAATGACAGGGCCAGTCATTAATGACAGGGCCTGTGATAAAATGACTGGGCCAGTCATTAATGACAGGGCCAGTGATGAAATGACTCCTCCAGTCATAAAATAACTTGGCCAGTCATAAAATGACAGAACCAGTCATAAAATGACAGGGCCAGGGATAAAATGACGGGGCCAGTCATTAATGACTTCGCCAGTGATTAATGACAGGGCCAGTGATAAAATGACTTGGCCAGTCATTAATGACAGGGCCAGTCATTAATGACAGGGCCAGTGATAAAATGCCTGGGCCCGTCATGAATGACAGGGCCAGTCATTTATGACAGGGCCAGTGATAAAATGACTCTACCAGTCATAAAATGACTTGGCAAGTCATAAAATGACAGAACCAGTCATAAAAAGATAGGACCAGTGATAATATGACTAAGCCAGTCATTAATGACAGAACCAGTTAAAAATGACAGGGCCAGTGATAAAATGACTGGGCCTTTCATTAATGACAATGCCAGTCATTAATGACAGGGCCAGTGATAAAATGACTGGGCCCGTCATTAATGACAGGGCCAGTCATTAATGACAGGGCCAGTGATAAAATGACTCTGCCAGTCATAAATGGACTTGGCCAGTCATAAAATGACAGAACCAGTCATAAAATGACAGGGCCAGTGATAAAATGACTGGGCCAGTCATTAATGACAGGGCCGGTCATTAATGACAGGGCCAGTGATAAAATGACTGGGCCAGTCATTAATGACAGGGCCAGTCATTAATGACAGGGCCAGTGATAAAATGACTCTGCCAGTCATAAAATGACTTGGCCAGTCATAAAATGACAGAACCAGTCATAAAATGACAGGGCCAGTGATAAAATGACTGGGCCAGTCATTAATGACAGGGCCAGTCATTAATGACAGGGCCAGTGATAAAATGAGTGGGCCAGTCATTAATGACAGGGCCAGTCATTAATGACAGGGCCAGTGATAAAATGACTCTGCTAGTCATAAAATAACTTGCCCAGTCATAAAATGACAGAACCAGTCATAAAATAACAGGGCCAGTGATAAAATGACGGGCCAGTCATTAATGACAGGGCCAGTCATTAATGACAGGGCCAGTGATAAAATGAGTGGACCAGTCATTAATGACAGGGCAGGTCATTAATGACAGGGCCAGTGATAAAATGACTCTGCTAGTCATAAAATAACTTGGCCAGTCATAAAATGACAGAACCAGTCAAAAAATGACAGGGCCAGTAATAAAATGACGGGGCCAGTCATTAATGACAGGGCCAGTCATTAATGACAGGGCCAGTGATAAAATGACTGGGCCAGTCATTAATGACATGGCCAGTCATTAAGGACAGGGCCAGTGATAAAATGACTCTACCAGTCATAAAATAACTTGGCCAGTCATAAAATGACAGAACCAGTCATAAAATGACAGGGCCAGTGATAAAATGATTGGGCATGTCATTAATGACAGGGCCAGTCATTAATGACAGGGCCAGTGATAAAATGACTGGGCCAGTCATTAACGACAGGGCCAGTCATTAATGACAGGGCCAGTGATAAAATGACTATACCAGTCATAAAATGACTTGGCCAGTCATAAAATGACTGAACCAGTCATAAAATGACAGGGCCAGTGATAAAATGACTGGGCATGTCATTAATGACAGGGCCAGTCATTAATAACTGGGCCAGTGATAAAATGACTGGGCCCGTCATTAATGACAGGGCCCGTGATAAAATGACTCTGCCAGTCATAAATGGACTTGGCGAGTCATAAAATGACAGAACCAGTCATAAAATGACAGGGCCAGTGATAAATTGACTGGGCCAGTCATTAATGACAGGGCCAGTGATAAAATGACTGGGCCAGTCATTAACGACAGGGCCAGTCATTAATGACAAGGCCAGTGATAAAATGACTCTACCAGTCATAAAATGACTTGGCCAGTCATAAAATGACAGAACCAGTCATAAAATGACAGGGCCAGTGATAAAATGACTGGCACAGTCATTAATGACAGGGCCTGTTATAAAATGACTGGGCCAGTCAATAATGACAGGGCCAGTGATAAAATGACTCTGCAAGTGTAAAATAACTTGGCCTGTCATAAAATGACAGAACCAGTCATAAAATGACAGGGCCAGTGATAAAATGACGGGGCCAGTCATTAATGACAGGGCCAGTCATTAATGACAGGGCCAGTGATAAAATGACTGGGCCAGTCATTAATGACAGGGCCAGTGATAAAATGACTGGGCCAGTCATTAATGACAGGGCCAGTCATTAATGACAGGGCCAGTGATAAAATGACTCTACCAGTCATAAAATGACTTGGCCAGTCATAAAATGACAGAACAAGTCATAAAATGACAGGGCCAGTAATAAAATGACTGGGCCAGTCATTAATGACAGGGCCAGTGATAAAATGACTGGGCCAGCCATTAATGACAGGGCCAGTCATTAATGACTGGGCCAGTGATAAAAATGACTCTGCCAGTCATTAATGACAGGGCCAGTGATAAAATGACAGGGACAGTGATAAAATGACTGGGCCAGTCATTAATGCCAGAACCAGTCATTAAATGAAAGGGCCAGTGATAAAATGACTGGGCCAGTGATAAAATGACTTCGCCAGTCATTAATGACAAGCCCAGTGATAAAATGACTTCGCCAGTCATTAATGACAGGGCCAGTCATTAATGACAGGGCCAGTCATTAATGACAGGGCCAGTCATTAATGACAGGGCCAGTCATTAATGACAGGGCCAGTCATTAATGACAGGGCCAGTGATAAAATGACTCTGCCAGGCATAAAATGACTTGGCCAGTCATAAAATGACAGAACAAGTCATAAAATGACAGAGCCAGGGATAAAATGACGGGGCCAGTCATTAATGACTTCGCCAGTCATTAATGACAGGGCCAGTCATTAATGACAGGGCCAGTTAGAAAATGACTCTGCCAGTCATAAATTGCCTTGGCAAGTCATAAAATTACTTGGCAAGTCATAAAATGACAGAACCATTTATAAAATGACAGGGCCAGTTATAAAATGACTGGGCCTGTCATTAATGACAGGGCCAGTCATTTATGACAGGGCCAGTGATAAAATGCCTGGGCCCGTCATTAATTACAGGGCCAGTCATTTATGACAGGGCCAGTGATAAAATGACTCTACCAGTCATAAAATGACTTGGCAAGTCATAAAATAACAGAACCAGTCATAAAAAGATAGGACCAGTGATAATATGACTAAGCCAGTCATTAATGACAGAACCAGTTATAAAATGACAGGGCCAGTGATAAAATGACTGGGCCTTTCATTAATGACAGGGCCAGTCATTAATGACAGGGCCAGTGATAAAATGACTGGGCCCGTCATTAATGACAGGGCCAGTCATTAATGACAGGGCCAGTGATAAAATGACTCTGCCAGTCATAAATGGACTTGGCCAGTCATAAAATGACAGAACCAGTCATAAAATGACAGGGCCAGTGATAAAATGACTGGGCCAGTCATTAATGACAGGGCCGGTCATTAATGACAGGGCCAGTGATAAAATGACTGGGCCAGTCATTAATGACAGGGCCAGTCATTAATGACAGGGCCAGTCATTAATGACAGGGCCAGTGACAAAATGACTCTGCCAGTCATAAAATGACTTGGCCAGTCATAAAATGACAGAACCAGTCATAAAATTACAGGGCCAGTGTTAAAATGACTTGGCCAGTCATTAATGACAGAGCCAGTCATTAATGAACCCAGTCATTAATGACAGGGCCTGTCATTAATGACAGGGCCAGTGATAAAATGAGTGGGCCAGTCATTAATGACAGGGCCAGTCATTAATGCCAGGGCCAGTGATAAAATGACTCTGCTAAACATTAAATAACGTGGCCAGTCATAAAATGACAGAACCAGTCATAAAATAACAGGGCCAGTGATAAAATGACGGGGCCAGTCATTAATGACAGGGCCAGTCATTAATGACAGGGCCAGTGATAAAATGACTGGGCCAGTCATTAATGACAGCGCAAGTCATTAATGACAGGGCCAGTGATAAAATGACTCTGCTAGTCATAAAATAACTTGGCCAGTCATAAAATGACAGAACCAGTCAAAAAATGACAGGGCCAGTAATAAAATGACGGGGCCAGTCATTAATGACAGGGCCAGTCATTAATGACAGGGCCAGTGATAAAATGACTGGGCCAGTCATTAATGACATGGCCAGTCATTAAGGACAGGGCCAGTGATAAAATGACTCTACCAGTCATAAAATAACTTGGCCAGTCATAAAATGACAGAACCAGTCATAAAATGACAGGGCCAGTGATAAAATGATTGGGCATGTCATTAATGACAGGGCCAGTCATTAATGACAGGGCCAGTGATAAAATGACTGGGCCAGTCATTAACGACAGGGCCAGTCATTAATGACAGGGCCAGTGATAAAATGACTATACCAGTCATAAAATGACTTGGCCAGTCATAAAATGACAGAACCAGGCATAAAATGACAGGGCCAGTGATAAAATGACTGGGCAAGTCATTAATGACAGGGCCAGTCATTAATAACAGGGCCAGTGATAAAATGATTGGGCCAGTCATTAATGACAGGGCCCGTGATAAAATGACTCTGCCAGTCATAAATGGACTTGGCGAGTCATAAAATGACAGAACCAGTCATAAAATGACAGGGCCAGTGATAAATTGACTGGGCCAGTCATTAATGACAGGGCCAGTCATTAATGACAGGGCCAGTGATAAAATGACTGGGCCAGTCATTAACGACAGGGCCAGTCATTAATGACAGGGCCAGTGATAAAATGACTCTGCCAGTCATAAAATGACTTGGCCAGTCATAAAATGACAGAACCAGTCATAAAATGACAGGGCCAGTGATAAAATGACTGGCACAGTCATTAATGACAGGGCCAGTCATTAATGACAGGGCCTGTGATAAAATGACTGGGCCAGTCATTAATGACAGGGCCAGTGATAAAATGACTCTGCAAGTCATAAAATAACTTATCCTGTCATAAAATGACAGAACCAGTCATAAAATGACAGGGCCAGTGATAAAATGACGGGGCCAGTCATTAATGACAGGGCCAGTGATAAAATGACTGGGCCAGTCATTAATGACTGGGCCAGTCATTAATGACAGGGGCAGTGATAAAATGACTCTACCAGTCATAAAATGACTTGGCCAGTCATAAAATGACAGAACAAGTCATAAAATGACAGGGCCAGTGATAAAATGACTGGGCCAGTCATTAATGACAGGGCCAGTCATTAATGACAGGGCCAGTGATAAAATGACTGGGCCAGCCATTAATGACAGAACCAGTCATTAATGACTGGGCCAGTGATAAAAATGACTCTGCCAGTCATTAATAACAGGGCCAGTGATAAAATGACAGGGCCAGTGATAAAATGACTGGGCCAGTCATTAATGACAGAACCAGTCATTAAATGATAGGGCCAGTGATAAAATGACTGGGCCAGTGATAAAATGACTTCGCCAGTCATTAACCCTTTCGCGCCGGAGTCCTACGCAGGAAAATGCTTTCCTTCTCACGGGTTCCTCTAGAATATTTTTCCACTCCGTGTACGGAGCTCTCTTGAAGCGAGGCATCGGGCAGGTATTTCTTTCCCCCGCTTTGGGACCGGACCCAGCGGGGTTCCCGACCCTTTCCTCGGACACTGACCAGAGATTATCTTCGCCCTTTTCCAAATGAGAACCCACCTCGGACTGTGTCCGCGGTCAACTATTTTTAATACAGTGATTTTTGTTAAATAAATAATAGTAAGACTTTAAGTGGGGGTTAATACATAAATAAATTCCTGTTGTTATAAATACCATTTAGAGATTTTAAACGAAATTCTAATGTTAATATTAAGATATTTAGCACAATAGACATAAAATCAATGGTTACAATAATAATTATTTCTGTTGTTTCGCAATAGAAGACGTCCGCGCATAATCCAACCATACCCGTGTTTTATATAAAAGCACATGCACTTTTTTTGGTGCTATACCTTCATCAGGAAACATTTTTATGTAAATATATTCGCAATGGTAGCGCGAGATAGATTTTTCTGCCTAGAAATTATATATTGTACCTCCAAATATTCCATCACGCGCGCATGCGGTTTTCTTCTAGTTTTAATATAAATGATTACAACATAATGATCACTCTTAGCCGCATTACACAGAACAAATTTGAATGCTTTTCAGCTTGAAAGATACTTTTTAAAGCTGAATGGCAGTTACAGCAAAAAGATTCAGTTACAAGAAAGTAAAGTTTATTGACTGCTAATGAATTAACGTAAACCACACCCTTCAGCGGGATTTTCAACCTATAATGTAGATGTATTAGATTTCGCGGTATGTTGCGTGGTATTACCATTACAGTTGTTTTCCAATATATTTTCATAAACAAGTAAAACGGAGAGAAAAATATCGGTACTACCTTATCGTCAAATCATAAAAAAACATACGTCTTAGTTCCTCACTGCAATGAAAAATTCTCCCAAATCGGTTTGAATCTCATTGACAGGTGAACTCTGTTAATAATAACGTTAGAGTTCCGTTTAAAATTTCTAGAGATTCAAAAAAACATAAGGAATTAACTTCTGGAACTAAATAATGCGATTTAGAAACAAATATTATTTTGGTTTTCCCACTGCATAAACAAACAAGTGACCGCGAACAACTGCCGAGTGTGAGGCTCGCGCTGCGAAGAAGGGTCGAGATAATCCCCGCCTCTAAGCCGAGGAAGGGTCTTCAGAGCCGCGAGGAAGGGTCCTTTATGACACCTTGGGCCTTTTCTGCCTACCTGGCCCTAGCGACGTTTTAAGACGCCCTTCGTTCGCTTGCGTAGAAAAATCTGCGGCGTTTATAAACGGCCTTCGTTCACAGGAGTGAAAAATCAGCGGCGTTTATAAACGGCGTTCGTAGCGAAAGGGTTAATGACAGGGCCAGTGATAAAATGACTTCGCCAGTCATTAATGACAGGGCCAGTCATTAATGACAGGGCCAGTCATTAATGACAGGGCCAGTCATTAATGACAGGGCCAGTCATTATTGACAGGGCCAGTGATAAAATGACTCTGCCATGCATAAAATGACTTGGCCAGTCATAAAATGACAGAACAAGTCATAAAATGACAGAGCCAACGATAAAATGACTGGGCCAGTCATTAATGACAGGGCCAGTCATTAATGACAGGGCCAGTAATAAAATGACTCTGCCAGTCATAAAATAACTTGGCAAGTCATAAAATTACTTGGCAAGTCATAAAATGACAGAACCATTCATAAAATGACAGGACCAGTTATAAAATGACTGGGCCTGTAATAATGACAGGGCCAGTCATTAATGACAGGGCCAGTGATAAAATGCCTGGGCCCGTCATTAATGACAGGGTCAGTCATTTACGACAGGGCCAGTGATAAAATGACTCTACCAGTCATAAAATGACTAAGCCAGTCATTAATGACAGAACCAGTCATAAAATGACAGGGCCAGTGATAAAATGACTGGGCCAGTCATTAATGACAGGTCCAGTCATTAATGACAGGGCCAGTGATAAAATGACTGGGCCCGTCATTAATGACAGGGCCAGTCATTTATGACAGGGCCAGTGATAAAATGACTCTGCCAGCCATAAATGGACTTGGCCAGTCATAAAATGACAGAACCAGTCATTAATGACAGGGCAAGTGATAAAATGACTCTGCCAGTCATAAAATGACAGAACCAGTCATAAAATGACAGGGCCAGTGATAAAATGACTGACCCAGTCATTAATGACAGGGCCAGTCATTAATGACAGGGCCAGTGATAAAATGAGTGTGCCAGTCATTAATGACAGGGCCAGTCATTAATGACAGGGCCAGTGATCAAATGACTCTGCTAGTCATAAAATAACTTGGCCAGTCATAAAATGACAGAACCAGTCATAAAATGACAGGGCCAGTGATAAAATGACGGGGCCAGTCATTAATGACAGGGCCAGTCATTAATGACAGGGCCAGAGATAAAATGACTGGGCCAGTCATTAATGACAGGGCCAGTCATTAATGACAGGGCCAGTGAAAAATGACTCTACCAGTCATAAAATGACATGGCCAGGCATAAAATGACAGAACCAGTCATAAAATGACAGGGCCAGTGATAAAATG
The DNA here is from genome assembly GCA_933228895.1 of Platycnemis pennipes. Lineage (NCBI taxonomy): Eukaryota > Metazoa > Arthropoda > Insecta > Odonata > Platycnemididae > Platycnemis > Platycnemis pennipes. The sequence goes on along the minus strand of OW121846.1, from coordinate 72,541,602 downwards.
ACTGGGCCAGTCATTAATGACAGGGCCTGTCATTAATGACAGGGCCAGTGATAAAATGACTTGGCCCGTCATTAATGACAGGGCCAGTCATTAATGACAGGGCCAGTCATTAATGACAGGGCCAGTTAGAAAATGACTCTGCCAGTCATAAAATGACTTGGCAAGTCATAAAATTACTTGGCAAGTCATAAAATGACAGAACCATTTATAAAATGACAGGGCCAGTTATAAAATGACTGGGCCTGTCATTAATGACAGGGCCAGTCATTAATGACAGGGCCAGTGATAAAATGCCTGGGCCCGTCATTAATGACAGGGCCAGTCATTTATGACAGGGCCAGTGATAAAATGACTCTACCAGTCATAAAATGACTTGGCAAGTCATAAAATGACAGAACCAGTCATAAAATGACAGGGCCAGTAATAAAATGACTGGGCCCGTCATTAATGACAGGGCCCGTGATAAAATGACTCTGCCAGTCATAAATGGACTTGGCGAGTCATAAAATGACAGAACCAGTCATAAAATGACAGGGCCAGTGATAAAATGACTGGGCCAGTCATTAATGACAGGGCCAGTCATTAATGACTGGGCCAGTGATAAAATGACTGGGCCAGTCATTAACGACAGGGCCAGTCATTAATGACAGGGCCAGTGATAAAATGACTCTGCCAGTCATAAAATGACTTGGCCAGTCATAAAATGACAGAACCAGTCATAAAATGACAGGGACAGTGATAAAATGACTGGCACAGTCATTAATGACAGGGCCAGTCATTAATGACAGGGCCTGTGATAAAATGACTGGGCCAGTCATTAATGACAGAGCCAGTGATAAAAAGCCTGGGCCCGTCATTAATGACAGGGCCAGTCATTTATGACAGGGCCAGTGATAAAATGACTCTACCAGTCATAAAATGACTTGGCAAGTCATAAAATGACAGAACCAGTCATAAAAAGATAGGGCCAGTGATAATATGACTAAGCTAGTCATTAATGACAGAACCAGTCATAAAATGACAGGGCCAGTGATAAAATGACTGGGCCTTTCATTAATGACAGGGCCAGTCATTAATGACAGGGCCAGTGATAAAATGACTGGGCCCGTCATTAATGACAGGGCCAGTCATTAATGAAAGGGCCAGTGATAAAATGACTCTGCCAGTCATAAATGGACTTGGCCAGTCATAATATGACAGAACCAGTCATAAAATGACAGGGCCAGTGATAAAATGACTGGGCCTTTCATTAATGACAGGGCCAGTCATTAATGACAGGGCCAGTGATAAAATGACTGGGCCCGTCATTAATGACAGGGCCAGTCATTAATGACAGGGCCAGTGATAAAATGACTCTGCCAGTCATAAATGGACTTGGCCAGTCATAAAATGACAGAACCAGTCATAAAATGACAGGGCCAGTGATAAAATGACTGGGCCAGTCATTAATGACAGGGCCGGTCATTAATGACAGGGCCAGTGATAAAATGACTGGGCCAGTCATTAATGACAGGGCCAGTCATTAATGACAGGGCCAGTCATTAATGACAGGGCCAGTGATAAAATGACTCTGCCAGTCATAAAATGACTTGGCCAGTCATAAAATGACAGAACCAGTCATAAAATGACAGGGCCAGTGATAAAATGATTGGGCATGTCATTAATGACAGGGCCAGTCATTAATGACAGGGCCAGTGATAAAATGACTGGGCCAGTCATTAACGACAGGGCCAGTCATTAATGACAGGGCCAGTGATAAAATGACTATACCAGTCATAAAATGACTTGGCCAGTCATAAAATGACAGAACCAGGCATAAAATGACAGGGCCAGTGATAAAATGACTGGGCAAGTCATTAATGACAGGGCCAGTCATTAATAACAGGGCCAGTGATAAAATGACTGGGCCAGTCATTAATGACAGAGCCAGTGATAAAATGCCTGGGCCCGTCATTAATGACAGGGCCAGTCATTTATGACAGGGCCAGTGCTAAAATGACTCTACCAGTCATAAAATGACTTGGCAAGTCATAAAATGACAGAACCAGTCATAAAAAGATAGGGCCAGTGATAATATGACTAAGCTAGTCATTAATGACAGAACCAGTCATAAAATGACAGGGCCAGTGATAAAATGACTGGGCCTTTCATTAATGACAGGGCCAGTCATTAATGACAGGGCCAGTGATAAAATGACTGGGCCCGTCATTAATGACAGGGCCAGTCATTAATGAAAGGGCCAGTGATAAAATGACTCTGCCAGTCATAAATGGACTTGGCCAGTCATAAAATGACAGAACCAGTCATAAAATGACAGGGCCAGTGATAAAATGACTGGGCTAGTCATTAATGACAGGGCCAGTCATTAATGACAGGGCCAGTGATAAAATGACTGGGCCAGTCATTAATGACAGGGCCAGTCATTAATGACAGGGCCAGTCATTAATGACAGGGCCAGTGATACAATGATTCTGCCAGTCATAAAATTACTTGGCCAGTCATAAAATGACAGAACCAGTCATAAAATGACAGGGCCAGTGATAAAATGACTGACCCAGTCATTAATGACAGGGCCAGTCATTAATGAAGGGGCCAGTGATAAAAAGAGTGGGCCAGTCATTAATGACAGGGCCAGTCGTTAATGACAGGGCCAGTGATAAAATGACTCTGCTAGTCATAAAATAACTTGGCCAGTCATAAAATGACAGAACCAGTCATAAAATGACAGGGCCAGTGATAAAATGACGGGGCCAGTCATTAATAACAGGGCCAGTCATTAATGACAGGGCCAGTGATAAAATGACTGGGCCAGTCATTAATGACAGGGCCAGTCATTAATGACAGGGCCAGTGATAAAATGACTCTGCTAGTCATAAAATAACTTGGCCAGTCATAAAATAACAGAACCAGTCAAAAAATGACAGGGCCAGTGATAAAATGACGGGGCCAGTCATTAATGACAGGGCCAGTCATTAATGACAGGGCCAGTTATAAAATGACTGGGCCAGTCATTAATGACACGGCCAGTCATTAAGGACAGGGCCAGTGATAAAATGACTCTACCAGTCATAAAATGACTTGGCCAGTCATAAAATGACTTGGCCAGTCATAAAATGACAGAACCAGTCATAAAATGACAGGGCCAGTCATTAATGACAGGGCCAGTGATAAAATGACTGGGCCAGTCATTAACGACAGTGCCAGTCATTAAGGACAGGGCCAGTGATAAAATGACTATACCAGTCATAAAATGACTTGGCCAGTCATAAAATGACAGACCCAGTCATAAAATGACAGGGCCAGTGATAAAATGACTGGGCAAGTCATTAATGACAGGGCCAGTCATTAATAACAGGGCCAGTGATAAAATGACTGGGCCCGTCATTAATGACAGGGCCCGTGATAAAATGACTCTGCCAGTCATAAATGGACTTGGCGAGTCATAAAATGACAGAACCAGTCATAAAATGACAGGGCCAGTGATAAAATGACTGGGCCAGTCATGAATGACAGGGCCAGTCATTAATGACAGGGCCAGTGATAAAATGACTGGGCCAGTCATTAACGACAGGGCCAGTCATTAATGACAGGGCCAGTTATATAATGACTCTGCCAGTCATAAAATGACTTGGCCAGTCATAAAATGACAGAACCAGTCATAAAATGACAGGGCCAGTGATAAAATGACTGGCACAGTCATTAATGACAGGGCCAGTCATTAATGACAGGGCCTGTGATAAAATGACTGGGCCAGTCATTAATGACAGGGCCAGTGATGAAATGACTCCTCCAGTCATAAAATAACTTGGCCAGTCATAAAATGACAGAACCAGTCATAAAATGACAGGGCCAGGGATAAAATGACGGGGCCAGTCATTAATGACTTCGCCAGTGATTAATGACAGGGCCAGTGATAAAATGACTTGGCCAGTCATTAATGACAGGGCCAGTCATTAATGACAGGGCCAGTGATAAAATGCCTGGGCCCGTCATGAATGACAGGGCCAGTCATTTATGACAGGGCCAGTGATAAAATGACTCTACCAGTCATAAAATGACTTGGCAAGTCATAAAATGACAGAACCAGTCATAAAAAGATAGGACCAGTGATAATATGACTAAGCCAGTCATTAATGACAGAACCAGTTAAAAATGACAGGGCCAGTGATAAAATGACTGGGCCTTTCATTAATGACAATGCCAGTCATTAATGACAGGGCCAGTGATAAAATGACTGGGCCCGTCATTAATGACAGGGCCAGTCATTAATGACAGGGCCAGTGATAAAATGACTCTGCCAGTCATAAATGGACTTGGCCAGTCATAAAATGACAGAACCAGTCATAAAATGACAGGGCCAGTGATAAAATGACTGGGCCAGTCATTAATGACAGGGCCGGTCATTAATGACAGGGCCAGTGATAAAATGACTGGGCCAGTCATTAATGACAGGGCCAGTCATTAATGACAGGGCCAGTGATAAAATGACTCTGCCAGTCATAAAATGACTTGGCCAGTCATAAAATGACAGAACCAGTCATAAAATGACAGGGCCAGTGATAAAATGACTGGGCCAGTCATTAATGACAGGGCCAGTCATTAATGACAGGGCCAGTGATAAAATGAGTGGGCCAGTCATTAATGTCAGGGCCAGTCATTAATGACAGGGCCAGTGATAAAATGACTCTGCTAGTCATAAAATAACTTGCCCAGTCATAAAATGACAGAACCAGTCATAAAATAACAGGGCCAGTGATAAAATGACGGGGCCAGTCATTAATGACAGGGCCAGTCATTAATGACAGGGCCAGTGATAAAATGAGTGGACCAGTCATTAATGACAGGGCAGGTCATTAATGACAGGGCCAGTGATAAAATGACTCTGCTAGTCATAAAATAACTTGGCCAGTCATAAAATGAAAGAACCAGTCAAAAAATGACAGGGCCAGTAATAAAATGACGGGGCCAGTCATTAATGACAGGGCCAGTCATTAATGACAGGGCCAGTGATAAAATGACTGGGCCAGTCATTAATGACATGGCCAGTCATTAAGGACAGGGCCAGTGATAAAATGACTCTACCAGTCATAAAATAACTTGGCCAGTCATAAAATGACAGAACCAGTCATAAAATGACAGGGCCAGTGATAAAATGATTGGGCATGTCATTAATGACAGGGCCAGTCATTAATGACAGGGCCAGTGATAAAATGACTGGGCCAGTCATTAACGACAGGGCCAGTCATTAATGACAGGGCCAGTGATAAAATGACTATACCAGTCATAAAATGACTTGGCCAGTCATAAAATGACTGAACCAGTCATAAAATGACAGGGCCAGTGATAAAATGACTGGGCATGTCATTAATGACAGGGCCAGTCATTAATAACTGGGCCAGTGATAAAATGACTGGGCCCGTCATTAATGACAGGGCCCGTGATAAAATGACTCTGCCAGTCATAAATGGACTTGGCGAGTCATAAAATGACAGAACCAGTCATAAAATGACAGGGCCAGTGATAAATTGACTGGGCCAGTCATTAATGACAGGGCCAGTGATAAAATGACTGGGCCAGTCATTAACGACAGGGCCAGTCATTAATGACAAGGCCAGTGATAAAATGACTCTACCAGTCATAAAATGACTTGGCCAGTCATAAAATGACAGAACCAGTCATAAAATGACAGGGCCAGTGATAAAATGACTGGCACAGTCATTAATGACAGGGCCTGTTATAAAATGACTGGGCCAGTCAATAATGACAGGGCCAGTGATAAAATGACTCTGCAAGTGTAAAATAACTTGGCCTGTCATAAAATGACAGAACCAGTCATAAAATGACAGGGCCAGTGATAAAATGACGGGGCCAGTCATTAATGACAGGGCCAGTCATTAATGACAGGGCCAGTGATAAAATGACTGGGCCAGTCATTAATGACAGGGCCAGTGATAAAATGACTGGGCCAGTCATTAATGACAGGGCCAGTCATTAATGACAGGGCCAGTGATAAAATGACTCTACCAGTCATAAAATGACTTGGCCAGTCATAAAATGACAGAACAAGTCATAAAATGACAGGGCCAGTAATAAAATGACTGGGCCAGTCATTAATGACAGGGCCAGTGATAAAATGACTGGGCCAGCCATTAATGACAGGGCCAGTCATTAATGACTGGGCCAGTGATAAAAATGACTCTGCCAGTCATTAATGACAGGGCCAGTGATAAAATGACAGGGACAGTGATAAAATGACTGGGCCAGTCATTAATGCCAGAACCAGTCATTAAATGAAAGGGCCAGTGATAAAATGACTGGGCCAGTGATAAAATGACTTCGCCAGTCATTAATGACAAGCCCAGTGATATAATGACTTCGCCAGTCATTAATGACAGGGCCAGTCATTAATGACAGGGCCAGTCATTAATGACAGGGCCAGTCATTAATGACAGGGCCAGTCATTAATGACAGGGCCAGTCATTAATGACAGGGCCAGTGATAAAATGACTCTGCCAGGCATAAAATGACTTGGCCAGTCATAAAATGACAGAACAAGTCATAAAATGACAGAGCCAGGGATAAAATGACGGGGCCAGTCATTAATGACTTCGCCAGTCATTAATGACAGGGCCAGTCATTAATGACAGGGCCAGTTAGAAAATGACTCTGCCAGTCATAAATTGCCTTGGCAAGTCATAAAATTACTTGGCAAGTCATAAAATGACAGAACCATTTATAAAATGACAGGGCCAGTTATAAAATGACTGGGCCTGTCATTAATGACAGGGCCAGTCATTTATGACAGGGCCAGTGATAAAATGCCTGGGCCCGTCATTAATTACAGGGCCAGTCATTTATGACAGGGCCAGTGATAAAATGACTCTACCAGTCATAAAATGACTTGGCAAGTCATAAAATAACAGAACCAGTCATAAAAAGATAGGACCAGTGATAATATGACTAAGCCAGTCATTAATGACAGAACCAGTTATAAAATGACAGGGCCAGTGATAAAATGACTGGGCCTTTCATTAATGACAGGGCCAGTCATTAATGACAGGGCCAGTGATAAAATGACTGGGCCCGTCATTAATGACAGGGCCAGTCATTAATGACAGGGCCAGTGATAAAATGACTCTGCCAGTCATAAATGGACTTGGCCAGTCATAAAATGACAGAACCAGTCATAAAATGACAGGGCCAGTGATAAAATGACTGGGCCAGTCATTAATGACAGGGCCGGTCATTAATGACAGGGCCAGTGATAAAATGACTGGGCCAGTCATTAATGACAGGGCCAGTCATTAATGACAGGGCCAGTCATTAATGACAGGGCCAGTGACAAAATGACTCTGCCAGTCATAAAATGACTTGGCCAGTCATAAAATGACAGAACCAGTCATAAAATTACAGGGCCAGTGTTAAAATGACTTGGCCAGTCATTAATGACAGAGCCAGTCATTAATGAACCCAGTCATTAATGACAGGGCCTGTCATTAATGACAGGGCCAGTGATAAAATGAGTGGGCCAGTCATTAATGACAGGGCCAGTCATTAATGCCAGGGCCAGTGATAAAATGACTCTGCTAAACATTAAATAACTTGGCCAGTCATAAAATGACAGAACCAGTCATAAAATAACAGGGCCAGTGATAAAATGACGGGGCCAGTCATTAATGACAGGGCCAGTCATTAATGACAGGGCCAGTGATAAAATGACTGGGCCAGTCATTAATGACAGCGCAAGTCATTAATGACAGGGCCAGTGATAAAATGACTCTGCTAGTCATAAAATAACTTGGCCAGTCATAAAATGACAGAACCAGTCAAAAAATGACAGGGCCAGTAATAAAATGACGGGGCCAGTCATTAATGACAGGGCCAGTCATTAATGACAGGGCCAGTGATAAAATGACTGGGCCAGTCATTAATGACATGGCCAGTCATTAAGGACAGGGCCAGTGATAAAATGACTCTACCAGTCATAAAATAACTTGGCCAGTCATAAAATGACAGAACCAGTCATAAAATGACAGGGCCAGTGATAAAATGATTGGGCATGTCATTAATGACAGGGCCAGTCATTAATGACAGGGCCAGTGATAAAATGACTGGGCCAGTCATTAACGACAGGGCCAGTCATTAATGACAGGGCCAGTGATAAAATGACTATACCAGTCATAAAATGACTTGGCCAGTCATAAAATGACAGAACCAGGCATAAAATGACAGGGCCAGTGATAAAATGACTGGGCAAGTCATTAATGACAGGGCCAGTCATTAATAACAGGGCCAGTGATAAAATGATTGGGCCAGTCATTAATGACAGGGCCCGTGATAAAATGACTCTGCCAGTCATAAATGGACTTGGCGAGTCATAAAAAGACAGAACCAGTCATAAAATGACAGGGCCAGTGATAAATTGACTGGGCCAGTCATTAATGACAGGGCCAGTCATTAATGACAGGGCCAGTGATAAAATGACTGGGCCAGTCATTAACGACAGGGCCAGTCATTAATGACAGGGCCAGTGATAAAATGACTCTGCCAGTCATAAAATGACTTGGCCAGTCATAAAATGACAGAACCAGTCATAAAATGACAGGGCCAGTGATAAAATGACTGGCACAGTCATTAATGACAGGGCCAGTCATTAATGACAGGGCCTGTGATAAAATGACTGGGCCAGTCATTAATGACAGGGCCAGTGATAAAATGACTCTGCAAGTCATAAAATAACTTATCCTGTCATAAAATGACAGAACCAGTCATAAAATGACAGGGCCAGTGATAAAATGACGGGGCCAGTCATTAATGACAGGGCCAGTGATAAAATGACTGGGCCAGTCATTAATGACTGGGCCAGTCATTAATGACAGGGGCAGTGATAAAATGACTCTACCAGTCATAAAATGACTTGGCCAGTCATAAAATGACAGAACAAGTCATAAAATGACAGGGCCAGTGATAAAATGACTGGGCCAGTCATTAATGACAGGGCCAGTCATTAATGACAGGGCCAGTGATAAAATGACTGGGCCAGCCATTAATGACAGGGCCAGTCATTAATGACTGGGCCAGTGATAAAAATGACTCTGCCAGTCATTAATGACAGGGCCAGTGATAAAATGACAGGGCCAGTGATAAAATGACTGGGCCAGTCATTAATGACAGAACCAGTCATTAAATGATAGGGCCAGTGATAAAATGACTGGGCCAGTGATAAAATGACTTCGCCAGTCATTAATGACAGGGCCAGTGATAAAATGACTTCGCCAGTCATTAATGACAGGGCCAGTCATTAATGACAGGGCCAGTCATTAATGACAGGGCCAGTCATTAATGACAGGGCCAGTCATTATTGACAGGGCCAGTGATAAAATGACTCTGCCATGCATAAAATGACTTGGCCAGTCATAAAATGACAGAACAAGTCATAAAATGACAGAGCCAACGATAAAATGACTGGGCCAGTCATTAATGACAGGGCCAGTCATTAATGACAGGGCCAGTAATAAAATGACTCTGCCAGTCATAAAATGACTTGGCAAGTCATAAAATTACTTGGCAAGTCATAAAATGACAGAACCATTCATAAAATGACAGGACCAGTTATAAAATGACTGGGCCTGTAATAATGACAGGGCCAGTCATTAATGACAGGGCCAGTGATAAAATGCCTGGGCCCGTCATTAATGACAGGGTCAGTCATTTACGACAGGGCCAGTGATAAAATGACTCTACCAGTCATAAAATGACTAAGCCAGTCATTAATGACAGAACCAGTCATAAAATGACAGGGCCAGTGATAAAATGACTGGGCCAGTCATTAATGACAGGTCCAGTCATTAATGACAGGGCCAGTGATAAAATGACTGGGCCCGTCATTAATGACAGGGCCAGTAATTTATGACAGGGCCAGTGATAAAATGACTCTGCCAGCCATAAATGGACTTGGCCAGTCATAAAATGACAGAACCAGTCATTAATGACAGGGCAAGTGATAAAATGACTCTGCCAGTCATAAAATGACAGAACCAGTCATAAAATGACAGGGCCAGTGATAAAATGACTGACCCAGTCATTAATGACAGGGCCAGTCATTAATGACAGGGCCAGTGATAAAATGAGTGTGCCAGTCATTAATGACAGGGCCAGTCATTAATGACAGGGCCAGTGATAAAATGACTCTGCTAGTCATAAAATAACTTGGCCAGTCATAAAATGACAGAACCAGTCATAAAATGACAGGGCCAGTGATAAAATGACGGGGCCAGTCATTAATGACAGGGCCAGTCATTAATGACAGGGCCAGAGATAAAATGACTGGGCCAGTCATTAATGACAGGGCCAGTCATTAATGACATGCCAGTGAAAAATGACTCTACCAGTCATAAAATGACATGGCCAGGCATAAAATGACAGAACCAGTCATAAAATGACAGGGCCAGTGATAAAATGACTGGGCCAGTCATTAATGACAGGGCCTGTCATTAATGACAGGGCCAGTGATAAAATGACTTGGCCCGTCATTAATGACAGGGCCAGTCATTAATGACAGGGCCAGTCATTAATGACAGGGCCAGTTAGAAAATGACTCTGCCAGTCATAAAATGACTTGGCAAGTCATAAAATTACTTGGCAAGTCATAAAATGACAGAACCATTTATAAAATGACAGGGCCAGTTATAAAATGACTGGGCCTGTCATTAATGACAGGGCCAGTCATTAATGACAGGGCCAGTGATAAAATGCCTGGGCCCGTCATTAATGACAGGGCCAGTCATTTATGACAGGGCCAGTGATAAAATGACTCTACCAGTCATAAAATGACTTAGCAAGTCATAAAATGACAGAACCAGTCATAAAATGACAGGGCCAGTAATAAAATGACTGGGCCCGTCATTAATGACAGGGCCCGTGATAAAATGACTCTGCCAGTCATAAATGGACTTGGCGAGTCATAAAATGACAGAACCAGTCATAAAATGACAGGGCCAGTGATAAAATGACTGGGCCAGTCATTAATGACAGGGCCAGTCATTAATGACAGGGCCAGTGATAAAATGACTGGGCCAGTCATTAACGACAGGGCCAGTCATTAATGACAGGGCCAGTGATAAAATGACTCTGCCAGTCATAAAATGACTTGGCCAGTCATAAAATGACAGAACCAGTCATAAAATGACAGGGACAGTGATAAAATGACTGGCACAGTCATTAATGACAGGGCCAGTCATTAATGACAGGGCCTGTGATAAAATGACTGGGCCAGTCATTAATGACAGAGCCAGTGATAAAAAGCCTGGGCCCGTCATTAATGACAGGGCCAGTCATTTATGACAGGGCCAGTGATAAAATGACTCTACCAGTCATAAAATGACTTGGCAAGTCATAAAATGACAGAACCAGTCATAAAAAGATAGGGCCAGTGATAATATGACTAAGCTAGTCATTAATGACAGAACCAGTCATAAAATGACAGGGCCAGTGATAAAATGACTGGGCCTTTCATTAATGACAGGGCCAGTCATTAATGACAGGGCCAGTGATAAAATGACTGGGCCCGTCATTAATGACAGGGCCAGTCATTAATGAAAGGGCCAGTGATAAAATGACTCTGCCAGTCATAAATGGACTTGGCCAGTCATAATATGACAGAACCAGTCATAAAATGACAGGGCCAGTGATAAAATGACTGGGCCTTTCATTAATGACAGGGCCAGTCATTAATGACAGGGCCAGTGATAAAATGACTGGGCCCGTCATTAATGACAGGGCCAGTCATTAATGACAGGGCCAGTGATAAAATGACTCTGCCAGTCATAAATGGACTTGGCCAGTCATAAAATGACAGGAACCAGTCATAAAATGACAGGGCCAGTGATAAAATGACTGGGCCAGTCATTAATGACAGGGCCGGTCATTAATGACAGGGCCAGTGATAAAATGACTGGGCCAGTCATTAATGACAGGGCCAGTCATTAATGACAGGGCCAGTCATTAATGACAGGGCCAGTGATAAAATGACTCTGCCAGTCATAAAATGACTTGGCCAGTCATAAAATGACAGAACCAGTCATAAAATTACAGGGCCAGTGTTAAAATGACTTGGCCAGTCATTAATGACAGAGCCAGTCATTAATGAACCCAGTCATTAATGACAGAGCCTGTCATTAATGACAGGGCCAGTGATAAAATGAGTGGGCCAGTCATTAATGACAGGGCCAGTCATTAATGCCAGGGCCAGTGATAAAATGACTCTGCTAATCATTAAATAACTTGGCCAGTCATAAAATGACAGAACCAGTCATAAAATAACAGGGCCAGAGATAAAATGACGGGGCCAGTCATTAATGACAGGGCCAGTCATTAATGACAGGGCCAGTGATAAAATGACTGGGCCAGTCATTAATGACAGCGCAAGTCATTAATGACAGGGCCAGTGATAAAATGACTCTGCTAGTCATAAAATAACTTGGCCAGTCATAAAATGACAGAACCAGTCAAAAAATGACAGGGCCAGTAATAAAATGACGGGGCCAGTCATTAATGACAGGGCCAGTCATTAATGACAGGGCCAGTGATAAAATGACTGGGCCAGTCATTAATGACATGGCCAGTCATTAAGGACAGGGCCAATGATAAAATGACTCTACCAGTCATACAATAACTTGGCCAGTCATAAAATGACAGAACCAGTCATAAAATGACAGGGCCAGTGATAAAATGATTGGGCATGTCATTAATGACAGGGCCAGTCATTAATGACAGGGCCAGTGATAAAATGACTGGGCAAGTCATTAACGACAGGGCCAGTCAATAATGACAGGGCCAGTGATAAAATGACTATACCAGTCATAAAATGACTTGGCCAGTCATAAAATGACAGAACCAGGCATAAAATGACAGGGCCAGTGATAAAATGACTGGGCAAGTCATTAATGACAGGGCCAGTCATTAATAACAGGGCCAGTGATAAAATGATTGGGCCAGTCATTAATGACAGGGCCCGTGATAAAATGACTCTGCCAGTCATAAATGGACTTGGCGAGTCATAAAATGACAGAACCAGTCATAAAATGACAGGGCCAGTGATAAATTGACTGGGCCAGTCATTAATGACAGGGCCAGTCATTAATGACAGGGCCAGTGATAAAATGACTGGGCCAGTCATTAACGACAGGGCCAGTCATTAATGACAGGGCCAGTGATAAAATGAGTCTGCCAGTCATAAAATGACTTGGCCAGTCATAAAATGACAGAACCAGTCATAAAATGACAGGGCCAGTGATAAAATGACTGGCACAGTCATTAATGACAGGGCCAGTCATTAATGACAGGGCCTGTGATAAAATGACTGGGCCAGTCATTAATGACAGGGCCAGTGATAAAATGACTCTGCAAGTCATAAAATAACTTGGCCTGTCATAAAATGACAGAACCAGTCATAAAATGACAGGGCCAGTGATAAAATGACGGGGCTAGTCATTAATGACAGGGCCAGTGATAAAATGACTGGGCCAGTCATTAATGACTGGGCCAGTCATTAATGACAGGGCCAGTGATAAAATGACTCTACCAGTCATAAAATGACTTGGCCAGTCATAAAATGACAGAACAAGTCATAAAATGACAGGGCCAGTGATAAAATGACTGGGCCAGTCATTAATGACAGGGCCAGTCATTAATGACAGGGCCAGTGATAAAATGACTGGGCCAGCCATTAATGACAGGGCCAGTCATTAATGACTGGGCCAGTGATAAAAATGACTCTGCCAGTCATTAATGACAGGGCCAGTGATAAAATGACAGGGCCAGTGATAAAATGACTGGGCCAGTCATTAATGACAGAACCAGTCATTAAATGAAAGGGCCAGTGATAAAATGACTGGGCCAGTGATAAAATGACTTCGCCAGTCATTAATGACAGGGCCAGTGATAAAATGACTTCGCCAGTCATTAATGACAGGGCCAGTCATTAATGACAGGGCCAGTCATTAATGACAGGGCCAGTCATTAATGACAGGGCCAGTCATTATTGACAGGGCCAGTGATAAAATGACTCTGCCATGCATAAAATGACTTGGCCAGTCATAAAATGACAGAACAAGTCATAAAATGACAGAGCCAACGATAAAATGACTGGGCCAGTCATTAATGACAGGGCCAGTCATTAATGACAGGGCCAGTAATAATATGACTCTGCCAGTCATAAAATGACTTGGCAAGTCATAAAATTACTTGGCAAGTCATAAAATGACAGAACCATTCATAAAATGACAGGACCAGTTATAAAATGACTGGGCCTGTAATAATGACAGGGCCAGTCATTAATGACAGGGCCAGTGATAAAATGCCTGGGCCCGTCATTAATGACAGGGTCAGTCATTTACGACAGGGCCAGTGATAAAATGACTCTACCAGTCATAAAATGACTAAGCCAGTCATTAATGACAGAACCAGTCATAAAATGACAGGGCCAGTGATAAAATGACTGGGCCAGTCATTAATGACAGGTCCAGTCATTAATGACAGGGCCAGTGATAAAATGACTGGGCCCGTCATTAATGACAGGGCCAGTCATTTATGACAGGGCCAGTGATAAAATGACTCTGCCAGCCATAAATGGACTTGGCCAGTCATAAAATGACAGAACCAGTCATTAATGACAGGGCAAGTGATAAAATGACTCTGCCAGTCATAAAATGACAGAACCAGTCATAAAATGACAGGGCCAGTGATAAAATGACTGACCCAGTCATTAATGACAGGGCCAGTCATTAATGACAGGGCCAGTGATAAAATGAGTGTGCCAGTCATTAATGACAGGGCCAGTGATAAAATGACTCTGCTAGTCATAAAATAACTTGGCCAGTCATAAAATGACAGAACCAGTCATAAAATGACAGGGCCAGTGATAAAATGACGGGGCCAGTCATTAATGACAGGGCCAGTCATTAATGACAGGGCCAGAGATAAAATGACTGGGCCAGTCATTAATGACAGGGCCAGTCATTAATGACAGGGCCAGTGAAAAATGACTCTACCAGTCATAAAATGACATGGCCAGGCATAAAATGACAGAACCAGTCATAAAATGACAGGGCCAGTGATAAAATGACTGGGCCAGTCATTAATGACAGGGCCTGTCATTAATGACAGGGCCAGTGATAAAATGACTTGGCCCGTCATTAATGACAGGGCCAGTCATTAATGACAGGGCCAGTTAGAAAATGACTCTGCCAGTCATAAAATGACTTGGCAAGTCATAAAATTACTTGGCAAGTCATAAAATGACAGAACCATTTATAAAATGACAGGGCCAGTTATAAAATGACTGGGCCTGTCATTAATGACAGGGCCAGTCATTAATGACAGGGCCAGTGATAAAATGCCTGGGCCCGTCATTAATGACAGGGCCAGTCATTTATGACAGGGCCAGTGATAAAATGACTCTACCAGTCATAAAATGACTTGGCAAGTCATAAAATGACAGAACCAGTCATAAAATGACAGGGCCAGTAATAAAATGACTGGGCCCGTCATTAATGACAGGGCCCGTGATAAAATGACTCTGCCAGTCATAAATGGACTTGGCGAGTCATAAAATGACAGAACCAGTCATAAAATGACAGGGCCAGTGATAAAATGACTGGGCCAGTCATTAATGACAGGGCCAGTCATTAATGACAGGGCCAGTGATAAAATGACTGGGCCAGTCATTAACGACAGGGCCAGTCATTAATGACAGGGCCAGTGATAAAATGACTCTGCCAGTCATAAAATGACTTGGCCAGTCATAAAATGACAGAACCAGTCATAAAATGACAGGGACAGTGATAAAATGACTGGCACAGTCATTAATGACAGGGCCAGTCATTAATGACAGGGCCTGTGATAAAATGACTGGGCCAGTCATTAATGACAGAGCCAGTGATAAAAAGCCTGGGCCCGTCATTAATGACAGGGCCAGTCATTTATGACAGGGCCAGTGATAAAATGACTCTACCAGTCATAAAATGACTTGGCAAGTCATAAAATGACAGAACCAGTCATAAAAAGATAGGGCCAGTGATAATATGACTAAGCTAGTCATTAATGACAGAACCAGTCATAAAATGACAGGGCCAGTGATAAAATGACTGGGCCTTTCATTAATGACAGGGCCAGTCATTAATGACAGGGCCAGTGATAAAATGACTGGGCCCGTCATTAATGACAGGGCCAGTCATTAATGAAAGGGCCAGTGATAAAATGACTCTGCCAGTCATAAATGGACTTGGCCAGTCATAAAATGACAGAACCAGTCATAAAATGACAGGGCCAGTGATAAAATGACTGGGCTAGTCATTAATGACAGGGCCAGTCATTAATGACAGGGCCAGTGATAAAATGACTCTGCCAGTCATAAAATGACTTGGCCAGTCATAAAATGACAGAACCAGTCATAAAATGACAGGGCCAGTGATAAAATGACTGACCCAGTCATTAATGACAGGGCCAGTCATTAATGAAGGGGCCAGTGATAAAAAGAGTGGGCCAGTCATTAATGACAGGGCCAGTCGTTAATGACAGGGCCAGTGATAAAATGACTCTGCTAGTCATAAAATAACTTGGCCAGTCATAAAATGACAGAACCAGTCATAAAATGACAGGGCCAGTGATAAAATGACGGGGCCAGTCATTAATAACAGGGCCAGTCATTAATGACAGGGCCAGTGATAAAATGACTGGGCCAGTCATTAATGACAGGGCCAGTCATTAATGACAGGGCCAGTGATAAAATGACTCTGCTAGTCATAAAATAACTTGGCCAGTCATAAAATAACAGAACCAGTCAAAAAATGACAGGGCCAGTGATAAAAATGACGGGGCCAGTCATTAATGACAGGGCCAGTCATTAATGACAGGGCCAGTTATAAAATGACTGGGCCAGTCATTAATGACACGGCCAGTCATTAAGGACAGGGCCAGTGATAAAATGACTCTACCAGTCATAAAATGACTTGGCCAGTCATAAAATGACAGAACCAGTCATAAAATGACAGGGCCAGTGATAAAATGATTGGGCACGTCATTAATGACAGGGCCAGTCATTAATGACAGGGCCAGTGATAAAATGACTGGGCCAGTCATTAACGACAGTGCCAGTCATTAAGGACAGGGCCAGTGATAAAATGACTATACCAGTCATTAAATGACTTGGCCAGTCATAAAATGACAGAACCAGTCATAAAATGACAGGGCCAGTGATAAAATGACTGGGCAAGTCATTAATGACAGGGCCAGTCATTAATAACAGGGCCAGTGATAAAATGACTGGGTCCGTCATTAATGACAGGGCCCGTGATAAAATGACTCTGCCAGTCATAAATGGACTTGGCGAGTCATAAAATGACAGAACCAGTCATAAAATGACAGGGCCAGTGATAAAATGACTGGGCCAGTCATTAATGACAGGGCCAGTCATTAATGACAGGGCCAGTCATTAATGACAGGGCCAGTGATAAAATGACTCTGCCAGTCATAAAATGACTTGGCCAGTCATAAAATGACAGAACCAGTCATAAAATTACAGGGCCAGTGTTAAAATGACTTGGCCAGTCATTAATGACAGAGCCAGTCATTAATGAACCCAGTCATTAATGACAGAGCCTGTCATTAATGACAGGGCCAGTGATAAAATGAGTGGGCCAGTCATTAATGACAGGGCCAGTCATTAATGCCAGGGCCAGTGATAAAATGACTCTGCTAATCATTAAATAACTTGGCCAGTCATAAAATGACAGAACCAGTCATAAAATAACAGGGCCAGAGATAAAATGACGGGGCCAGTCATTAATGACAGGGCCAGTCATTAATGACAGGGCCAGTGATAAAATGACTGGGCCAGTCATTAATGACAGCGCAAGTCATTAATGACAGGGCCAGTGATAAAATGACTCTGCTAGTCATAAAATAACTTGGCCAGTCATAAAATGACAGAACCAGTCAAAAAATGACAGGGCCAGTAATAAAATGACGGGGCCAGTCATTAATGACAGGGCCAGTCATTAATGACAGGGCCAGTGATAAAATGACTGGGCCAGTCATTAATGACAGGGCCCGTGATAAAATGACTCTGCCAGTCATAAATGGACTTGGCGAGTCATAAAATGACAGAACCAGTCATAAAATGACAGGGCCAGTGATAAAATGATTGGGCATGTCATTAATGACAGGGCCAGTCATTAATGACAGGGCCAGTGATAAAATGACTGGGCCAGTCATTAACGACAGGGCCAGTCAATAATGACAGGGCCAGTGATAAAATGACTATACCAGTCATAAAATGACTTGGCCAGTCATAAAATGACAGAACCAGGCATAAAATGACAGGGCCAGTGATAAAATGACTGGGCATGTCATTAATGACAGGGCCAGTCATTAATAACAAGGCCAGTGATAAAATGATTGGGCCAGTCATTAATGACAGGGCCCGTGATAAAATGACTCTGCCAGTCATAAATGGACTTGGCGAGTCATAAAATGACAGAACCAGTCATAAAATGACAGGGCCAGTGATAAATTGACTGGGCCAGTCATTAATGACAGGGCCAGTCATTAATGACAGGGCCAGTGAATAAATGACTGGGCCAGTCATTAACGACAGGGCCAGTCATTAATGACAGGGCCAGTGATAAAATGAGTCTGCCAGTCATAAAATGACTTGGCCAGTCATAAAATGACAGAACCAGTCATAAAATGACAGGGCCAGTGATAAAATGACTGGCACAGTCATTAATGACAGGGCCAGTCATTAATGACAGGGCCTGTGATAAAATGACTGGGCCAGTCATTAATGACAGGGCCAGTGATAAAATGACTCTGCAAGTCATAAAATAACTTGGCCTGTCATAAAATGACAGAACCAGTCATAAAATGACAGGGCCAGTGATAAAATGACGGGGCTAGTCATTAATGACAGGGCCAGTGATAAAATGACTGGGCCAGTCATTAATGACTGGGCCAGTCATTAATGACAGGGCCAGTGATAAAATGACTCTACCAGTCATAAAATGACTTGGCCAGTCATAAAATGACAGAACAAGTCATAAAATGACAGGGCCAGTGATAAAATGACTGGGCCAGTCATTAATGACAGGGCCAGTGATAAAATGACTGGGCCAGCCATTAATGACAGGGCCAGTCATTAATGACTGGGCCAGTGATAAAAATGACTCTGCCAGTCATTAATGACAGGGCCAGTGATAAAATGACAGGGCCAGTGATAAAATGACTGGGCCAGTCATTAATGACAGAACCAGTCATTAAATGAAAGGGCCAGTGATAAAATGACTGGGCCAGTGATAAAATGACTTCGCCAGTCATTAATGACAGGGCCAGTGATAAAATGACTTCGCCAGTCATTAATGACAGGGCCAGTCATTAATGACAGGGCCAGTCATTAATGACAGGGCCAGTCATTAATGACAGGGCCAGTCATTATTGACAGGGCCAGTGATAAAATGACTCTGCCATGCATAAAATGACTTGGCCAGTCATAAAATGACAGAACAAGTCATAAAATGACAGAGCCAACGATAAAATGACTGGGCCAGTCATTAATGACAGGGCCAGTCATTAATGACAGGGCCAGTAATAATATGACTCTGCCAGTCATAAAATGACTTGGCAAGTCATAAAATTACTTGGCAAGTCATAAAATGACAGAACCATTCATAAAATGACAGGACCAGTTATAAAATGACTGGGCCTGTAATAATGACAGGGCCAGTCATTAATGACAGGGCCAGTGATAAAATGCCTGGGCCCGTCATTAATGACAGGGTCAGTCATTTACGACAGGGCCAGTGATAAAATGACTCTACCAGTCATTAAATGAAAGGGCCAGTGATAAAATGACTGGGCCAGTGATAAAATGACTTCGCCAGTCATTAATGACAGGGCCAGTGATAAAATGACTTCGCCAGTCATTAATGACAGGGCCAGTCATTAATGACAGGGCCAGTCATTAATGACAGGGCCAGTCATTAATGACAGGGCCAGTCATTATTGACAGGGCCAGTGATAAAATGACTCTGCCATGCATAAAATGACTTGGCCAGTCATAAAATGACAGAACAAGTCATAAAATGACAGAGCCAACGATAAAATGACTGGGCCAGTCATTAATGACAGGGCCAGTCATTAATGACAGGGCCAGTAATAATATGACTCTGCCAGTCATAAAATGACTTGGCAAGTCATAAAATTACTTGGCAAGTCATAAAATGACAGAACCATTCATAAAATGACAGGACCAGTTATAAAATGACTGGGCCTGTAATAATGACAGGGCCAGTCATTAATGACAGGGCCAGTGATAAAATGCCTGGGCCCGTCATTAATGACAGGGTCAGTCATTTACGACAGGGCCAGTGATAAAATGACTCTACCAGTCATAAAATGACTAAGCCAGTCATTAATGACAGAACCAGTCATAAAATGACAGGGCCAGTGATAAAATGACTGGGCCAGTCATTAATGACAGGTCCAGTCATTAATGACAGGGCCAGTGATAAAATGACTGGGCCCGTCATTAATGACAGGGCCAGTCATTTATGACAGGGCCAGTGATAAAATGACTCTGCCAGCCATAAATGGACTTGGCCAGTAATAAAATGACAGAACCAGTCATTAATGACAGGGCAAGTGATAAAATGACTCTGCCAGTCATAAAATGACAGAACCAGTCATAAAATGACAGGGCCAGTGATAAAATGACTGACCCAGTCATTAATGACAGGGCCAGTCATTAATGACAGGGCCAGTGATAAAATGAGTGTGCCAGTCATTAATGACAGGGCCAGTGATAAAATGACTCTGCTAGTCATAAAATAACTTGGCCAGTCATAAAATGACAGAACCAGTCATAAAATGACAGGGCCAGTGATAAAATGACGGGGCCAGTCATTAATGACAGGGCCAGTCATTAATGACAGGGCCAGAGATAAAATGACTGGGCCAGTCATTAATGACAGGGCCAGTCATTAATGACAGGGCCAGTGAAAAATGACTCTACCAGTCATAAAATGACATGGCCAGGCATAAAATGACAGAACCAGTCATAAAATGACAGGGCCAGTGATAAAATGACTGGGCCAGTCATTAATGACAGGGCCTGTCATTAATGACAGGGCCAGTGATAAAATGACTTGGCCCGTCATTAATGACAGGGCCAGTCATTAATGACAGGGCCAGTTAGAAAATGACTCTGCCAGTCATAAAATGACTTGGCAAGTCATAAAATTACTTGGCAAGTCATAAAATGACAGAACCATTTATAAAATGACAGGGCCAGTTATAAAATGACTGGGCCTGTCATTAATGACAGGGCCAGTCATTAATGACAGGGCCAGTGATAAAATGCCTGGGCCCGTCATTAATGACAGGGCCAGTCATTTATGACAGGGCCAGTGATAAAATGACTCTACCAGTCATAAAATGACTTGGCAAGTCATAAAATGACAGAACCAGTCATAAAATGACAGGGCCAGTAATAAAATGACTGGGCCCGTCATTAATGACAGGGCCCGTGATAAAATGACTCTGCCAGTCATAAATGGACTTGGCGAGTCATAAAATGACAGAACCAGTCATAAAATGACAGGGCCAGTGATAAAATGACTGGGCCAGTCATTAATGACAGGGCCAGTCATTAATGACAGGGCCAGTGATAAAATGACTGGGCCAGTCATTAACGACAGGGCCAGTCATTAATGACAGGGCCAGTGATAAAATGACTCTGCCAGTCATAAAATGACTTGGCCAGTCATAAAATGACAGAACCAGTCATAAAATGACAGGGACAGTGATAAAATGACTGGCACAGTCATTAATGACAGGGCCAGTCATTAATGACAGGGCCTGTGATAAAATGACTGGGCCAGTCATTAATGACAGAGCCAGTGATAAAAAGCCTGGGCCCGTCATTAATGACA
Organism: Platycnemis pennipes; assembly: GCA_933228895.1. Classification (NCBI taxonomy): domain Eukaryota; kingdom Metazoa; phylum Arthropoda; class Insecta; order Odonata; family Platycnemididae; genus Platycnemis; species Platycnemis pennipes. The sequence continues at coordinate 72,519,616 of OW121846.1, read as the reverse complement.
GGGCCAGTCATTTATGACAGGGCCAGTGATAAAATGACTCTACCAGTCATAAAATGACTTGGCAAGTCATAAAATGACAGAACCAGTCATAAAAAGATAGGGCCAGTGATAATATGACTAAGCTAGTCATTAATGACAGAACCAGTCATAAAATGACAGGGCCAGTGATAAAATGACTGGGCCTTTCATTAATGACAGGGCCAGTCATTAATGACAGGGCCAGTGATAAAATGACTGGGCCCGTCATTAATGACAGGGCCAGTCATTAATGAAAGGGCCAGTGATAAAATGACTCTGCCAGTCATAAATGGACTTGGCCAGTCATAAAATGACAGAACCAGTCATAAAATGACAGGGCCAGTGATAAAATGACTGGGCTAGTCATTAATGACAGGGCCAGTCATTAATGACAGGGCCAGTGATAAAATGACTCTGCCAGTCATAAAATGACTTGGCCAGTCATAAAATGACAGAACCAGTCATAAAATGACAGGGCCAGTGATAAAATGACTGACCCAGTCATTAATGACAGGGCCAGTCATTAATGAAGGGGCCAGTGATAAAAAGAGTGGGCCAGTCATTAATGACAGGGCCAGTCGTTAATGACAGGACCAGTGATAAAATGACTCTGCTAGCCATAAAATAACTTGGCCAGTCATAAAATGACAGAACCAGTCATAAAATGACAGGGCCAGTGATAAAATGACGGGGCCAGTCATTAATAACAGGGCCAGTCATTAATGACAGGGCCAGTGATAAAATGACTGGGCCAGTCATTAATGACAGGGCCAGTCATTAATGACAGGGCCAGTGATAAAATGACTCTGCTAGTCATAAAATAACTTGGCCAGTCATAAAATAACAGAACCAGTCAAAAAATGACAGGGCCAGTGATAAAAATGACGGGGCCAGTCATTAATGACAGGGCCAGTCATTAATGACAGGGCCAGTTATAAAATGACTGGGCCAGTCATTAATGACACGGCCAGTCATTAAGGACAGGGCCAGTGATAAAATGACTCTACCAGTCATAAAATGACTTGGCCAGTCATAAAATGACAGAACCAGTCATAAAATGACAGGGCCAGTGATAAAATGATTGGGCACGTCATTAATGACAGGGCCAGTCATTAATGACAGGGCCAGTGATAAAATGACTGGGCCAGTCATTAACGACAGTGCCAGTCATTAAGGACAGGGCCAGTGATAAAATGACTATACCAGTCATTAAATGACTTGGCCAGTCATAAAATGACAGAACCAGTCATAAAATGACAGGGCCAGTGATAAAATGACTGGGCAAGTCATTAATGACAGGGCCAGTCATTAATTACAGGGCCAGTGATAAAATGACTGGGCCCGTCATTAATGACAGGGCCCGTGATAAAATGACTCTGCCAGTCATAAATGGACTTGGCGAGTCATAAAATGACAGAACCAGTCATAAAATGACAGGGCCAGTGATAAAATGACTGGGCCAGTCATTAATGACAGGGCCAGTCATTAATGACAGGGCCAGTGATAAAATGACTGGGCCAGTCATTAACGACAGGGCCAGTCATTAATGACAGGGCCAGTTATATAATGACTCTGCCAGTCATAAAATGACTTGGCCAGTCATAAAATGACAGAACCAGTCATAAAATGACAGGGCCAGTGATAAAATGACTGGCACAGTCATTAATGACAGGGCCAGTCATTAATGACAGGGCCTGTGATAAAATGACTGGGCCAGTCATTAATGACAGGGCCAGTGATGAAATGACTCCTCCAGTCATAAAATAACTTGGCCTGTCTTAAAATGACAGAACTAGTCATAAAATGACAGGGCCAGTGATAAAATGACGGGGCCAGTCATTAATCACAGGGCCAGTCATTAATGACAGGGCCAGTGATAAAATGACTGGGCCAGTCAATAATGACAGGGCCAGTCATTAATGACAATGCCAGTGATAAAATGACTCTACCAGTCATAAAATGACTTCGCCAGTCATTAATGACAGGGCCAGTCATTAATGACAGGGCCAGTCATTAATGACAGGGCCAGTTAGAAAATGACTCTGCCAGTCATAAATTGCCTTGGCAAGTCATAAAATTACTTGGCAAGTCATAAAATGACAGAACCATTTATAAAATGACAGGGCCAGTTATAAAATGACTGGGCCTGTCATTAATGACAGGGCCAGTCATTAATGACAGGGCCAGTGATAAAATGCCTGGGCCCGTCATTAATTACAGGGCCAGTCATTTATGACAGGGCCAGTGATAAAATGACTCTACCAGTCATAAAATGACTTGGCAAGTCATAAAATAACAGAACCAGTCATAAAAAGATAGGACCAGTGATAATATGACTAAGCCAGTCATTAATGACAGAACCAGTTATAAAATGACAGGGCCAGTGATAAAATGACTGGGCCTTTCATTAATGACAGGGCCAGTCATTAATGACAGGGCCAGTGATAAAATGACTGGGCCCGTCATTAATGACAGGGCCAGTCATTAATGACAGGGCCAGTGATGAAATGACTCTGCCAGTCATAAATGGACTTGGCCAGTCATAAAATGACAGAACCAGTCATAAAATGACAGGGCCAGTGATAAAATGACTGGGCCAGTCATTAATGACAGGGCCGGTCATTAATGACAGGGCCAGTGATAAAATGACTGGGCCAGTCATTAATGACAGGGCCAGTCATTAATGACAGGGCCAGTCATTAATGACAGGGCCAGTGATAAAATGACTCTGCCAGTCATAAAATGACTTGGCCAGTCATAAAATGACAGAACCAGTCATAAAATTACAGGGCCAGTGTTAAAATGACTTGGCCAGTCATTAATGACAGAGCCAGTCATTAATGAACCCAGTCATTAATGACAGGGCCTGTCATTAATGACAGGGCCAGTGATAAAATGAGTGGGCCAGTCAATAATGACAGGCCCAGTCATTAATGCCAGGGCCAGTGATAAAATGACTCTGCTAGTCATTAAATAGCTTGGCCAGTCATAAAATGACAGAACCAGTCATAAAATAACAGGGCCAGTGATAAAATGACGGGGCCAGTCATAAATGACAGGGCCAGTCATTAATGACAGGGCCAGTGATAAAATGACTGGGCCAGTCATTAATGACAGCGCAAGTCATTAATGACAGGGCCAGTGATAAAATGACTCTGCTAGTCATAAAATAACTTGGCCAGTCATAAAATGACAGAACCAGTCAAAAGATGACAGGGCCAGTAATAAAATGACGGGGCCAGTCATTAATGACAGGGCCAGTCATTAATGACAGGGCCAGTCATTAATGACAGGGCCAGTGATAAAATGACTGGGCCAGTCATTAATGACATGGCCAGTCATTAAGGACAGGGCCAGTGATAAAATGACTCTACCAGTCATAAAATAACTTGGCCAGTCATAAAATGACAGAACCAGTCATTAAATTACAGGGCCAGTGATAAAATGATTGGGCATGTCATTAATGACAAGGCCAGTCATTAATGACAGGGCCAGTGATAAAATGACTGGGCCAATCATTAACGACAGGGCCAGTCATTAATGACAGGGCCAGTGATAAAATGACTCTGCCAGTCATAAAATCACTTGGCCAGTCATAAAATGACAGAACCAGTCATAAAATGACAGGGCCAGTGATAAAATGACTGGCACAGTCATTAACGACAGGGCCAGTCATTAATGAAAGGGCCAGTGAGAAAATGACTATACCAGTCATAAAATGACTTGGCCAGTCATAAAATGACAGAACCAGGCATAAAATGACAGGGCCAGTGATAAAATGACCGGGCAAGTCATTAATGACAGGGCCAGTCATTAATAACAGGGCCAGTGATAAAATGACTGGGCCAGTCATTAATGACAGGGCCCGTGATAAAATGACTCTGCCAGTCATAAATGGACTTGGCGAGTCATAAAATGACAGAACCAGTCATAAAATGACAGGGCTAGTGATAAATTGACTGGGCCAGTCATTATAGACAGGGCCAGTCATTAATGACAGGGCCAGTGATAAAATGACTGGGCCAATCATTAACGACAGGGCCAGTCATTAATGACAGGGCCAGTGATAAAATGACTCTGCCAGTCATAAAATGACTTGGCCAGTCATAAAATGACAGAACCAGTCATAAAATGACAGGGCCAGTGATAAAATGACTGGCACAGTCATTAATGACAGGGCCAGTCATTAATGACAGGGCCTGTGATAAAATGACTGGGCCAGTCATTAATGACAGGGCCAGTGATAAAATGACTCTGCAAGTCATAAAATAACTTGGCCTGTCATAAAATGACAGAACCAGTCATAAAATGACAGGGCCAGTGATAAAATGACGGGGCCAGTCATTAATGACAGGGCCAGTGATAAAATGACTGGGCCAGTCATTAATGACTGGGCCAGTCATTAATGACAGGGCAAGTGATAAAATGACTCTACCAGTCATAAAATGACTTGGCCAGTCATAAAATGACAGAACAAGTCATAAAATGACAGGGCCAGTGATAAAATGACTGGGCCAGTCATTAATGACAGGGCCAGTCATTAATGACAGGGCCAGTGATAAAATGACTGGGCCAGCCATTAATGACAGGGCCAGTCATTAATGACTGGGCCAGTGATAAAAATGACTCTGCCAGTCATTAATAACAGGGCCAGTGATAAAATGACAGGGCCAGTGATAAAATGACTGGGCCAGTCATTAATGACAGAACCAGTCATTAAATGAAAGGGCCAGTGATAAAATGACTGGGCCAGTGATAAAATGACTTCGCCAGTCATTAATGACAGGGCCGGTGTTAAAATGACTTCGCCAGTCATTAATGACAGGGCCAGTCATTAATGACAGGGCCAGTCATTAATGACAGGGCCAGTCATTAATGACAGGGCCAGTCATTATTGACAGGGCCAGTGATAAAATGACTCTGCCAGGCATAAAATGACTTGGCCAGTCATAAAATGACAGAACAAGTCATAAAATGACAGAGCCAACGATAAAATGACTGGGCCAGTCATTAATGACAGGGCCAGTCATTAATGACAGGGCCAGTTAGAAAATGACTCTGCCAGTCATAAAATGACTTGGCAAGTCATAAAATTACTTGGCAAGTCATAAAATGACAGAACCATTTATAAAATGACAGGGCCAGTTATAAAATGACTGGGCCTGTCATTAATGACAGGGCCAGTCATTAATGACAGGGCCAGTGATAAAATGCCTGGGCCCGTCATTAATGACAGGGCCAGTCATTTATGACAGGGCCAGTGATAAAATGACTCTACCAGTCATAAAATGACTTGGCAAGTCATAAAATGACAGAACCAGTCATAAAATGACAGGGCCAGTAATAAAATGACTGGGCCCGTCATTAATGACAGGGCCCGTGATAAAATGACTCTGCCAGTCATAAATGGACTTGGCGAGTCATAAAATGACAGAACCAGTCATAAAATGACAGGGCCAGTGATAAAATGACTGGGCCAGTCATTAATGACAGGGCCAGTCATTAATGACAGGGCCAGTGATAAAATGACTGGGCCAGTCATTAACGACAGGGCCAGTCATTAATGACAGGGCCAGTGATAAAATGACTCTGCCAGTCATAAAATGACTTGGCCAGTCATAAAATGACAGAACCAGTCATAAAATGACAGGGACAGTGATAAAATGACTGGCACAGTCATTAATGACAGGGCCAGTCATTAATGACAGGGCCTGTGATAAAATGACTGGGCCAGTCATTAATGACAGAGCCAGTGATAAAAAGCCTGGGCCCGTCATTAATGACAGGGCCAGTCATTTATGACAGGGCCAGTGATAAAATGACTCTACCAGTCATTAAATGACTTGGCAAGTCATAAAATGACAGAACCAGTCATAAAAAGATAGGGCCAGTGATAATATGACTAAGCTAGTCATTAATGACAGAACCAGTCATAAAATGACAGGGCCAGTGATAAAATGACTGGGCCTTTCATTAATGACAGGCCCAGTCATTAATGACAGGGCCAGTGATAAAATGACTGGGCCCGTCATTAATGACAGGGCCAGTCATTAATGAAAGGGCCAGTGATAAAATGACTCTGCCAGTCATAAATGGACTTGGCCAGTCATAAAATGACAGAACCAGTCATAAAATGACAGGGCCAGTGATAAAATGACTGGGCTAGTCATTAATGACAGGGCCAGTCATTAATGACAGGGCCAGTGATAAAATGACTCTGCCAGTCATAAAATGACTTGGCCAGTCATAAAATGACAGAACCAGTCATAAAATGACAGGGCCAGTGATAAAATGACTGACCCAGTCATTAATGACAGGGCCAGTCATTAATGAAGGGGCCAGTGATAAAAAGAGTGGGCCAGTCATTAATGACAGGGCCAGTCGTTAATGACAGGACCAGTGATAAAATGACTGGGCCAGTCATTAATGACAGGGCCAGTCATTAATGACAGGGCCAGTGATAAAATGACTCTGCTAGTCATAAAATAACTTGGCCAGTCATAAAATAACAGAACCAGTCAAAAAATGACAGGGCCAGTGATAAAAATGACGGGGCCAGTCATTAATGACAGGGCCAGTCATTAATGACAGGGCCAGTTATAAAATGACTGGGCCAGTCATTAATGACACGGCCAGTCATTAAGGACAGGGCCAGTGATAAAATGACTCTACCAGTCATAAAATGACTTGGCCAGTCATAAAATGACAGAACCAGTCATAAAATGACAGGGCCAGTGATAAAATGATTGGGCACGTCATTAATGACAGGGCCAGTCATTAATGACAGGGCCAGTGATAAAATGACTGGGCCAGTCATTAACGACAGTGCCAGTCATTAAGGACAGGGCCAGTGATAAAATGACTATACCAGTCATTAAATGACTTGGCCAGTCATAAAATGACAGAACCAGTCATAAAATGACAGGGCCAGTGATAAAATGACTGGGCAAGTCATTAATGACAGGGCCAGTCATTAATAACAGGGCCAGTGATAAAATGACTGGGCCCGTCATTAATGACAGGGCCCGTGATAAAATGACTCTGCCAGTCATAAATGGACTTGGCGAGTCATAAAATGACAGAACCAGTCATAAAATGACAGGGCCAGTGATAAAATGACTGGGCCAGTCATTAATGACAGGGCCAGTCATTAATGACAGGGCCAGTGATAAAATGACTGGGCCAGTCATTAACGACAGGGCCAGTCATTAATGACAGGGCCAGTTATATAATGACTCTGCCAGTCATAAAATGACTTGGCCAGTCATAAAATGACAGAACCAGTCATAAAATGACAGGGCCAGTGATAAAATGACTGGCACAGTCATTAATGACAGGGCCAGTCATTAATGACAGGGCCTGTGATAAAATGACTGGGCCAGTCATTAATGACAGGGCCAGTGATGAAATGACTCCTCCAGTCATAAAATAACTTGGCCTGTCTTAAAATGACAGAACTAGTCATAAAATGACAGGGCCAGTGATAAAATGACGGGGCCAGTCATTAATCACAGGGCCAGTCATTAATGACAGGGCCAGTGATAAAATGACTGGGCCAGTCAATAATGACAGGGCCAGTCATTAATGACAATGCCAGTGATAAAATGACTCTACCAGTCATAAAATGACTTCGCCAGTCATTAATGACAGGGCCAGTCATTAATGACAGGGCCAGTCATTAATGACAGGGCCAGTTAGAAAATGACTCTGCCAGTCATAAATTGCCTTGGCAAGTCATAAAATTACTTGGCAAGTCATAAAATGACAGAACCATTTATAAAATGACAGGGCCAGTTATAAAATGACTGGGCCTGTCATTAATGACAGGGCCAGTCATTAATGACAGGGCCAGTGATAAAATGCCTGGGCCCGTCATTAATTACAGGGCCAGTCATTTATGACAGGGCCAGTGATAAAATGACTCTACCAGTCATAAAATGACTTGGCAAGTCATAAAATAACAGAACCAGTCATAAAAAGATAGGACCAGTGATAATATGACTAAGCCAGTCATTAATGACAGAACCAGTTATAAAATGACAGGGCCAGTGATAAAATGACTGGGCCTTTCATTAATGACAGGGCCAGTCATTAATGACAGGGCCAGTGATAAAATGACTGGGCCCGTCATTAATGACAGGGCCAGTCATTAATGACAGGGCCAGTGATGAAATGACTCTGCCAGTCATAAATGGACTTGGCCAGTCATAAAATGACAGAACCAGTCATAAAATGACAGGGCCAGTGATAAAATGACTGGGCCAGTCATTAATGACAGGGCCGGTCATTAATGACAGGGCCAGTGATAAAATGACTGGGCCAGTCATTAATGACAGGGCCAGTCATTAATGACAGGGCCAGTCATTAATGACAGGGCCAGTGATAAAATGACTCTGCCGGTCATAAAATGACTTGGCCAGTCATAAAATGACAGAACCAGTCATAAAATTACAGGGCCAGTGTTAAAATGACTTGGCCAGTCATTAATGACAGAGCCAGTCATTAATGAACCCAGTCATTAATGACAGGGCCTGTCATTAATGACAGGGCCAGTGATAAAATGAGTGGGCCAGTCATTAATGACAGGCCCAGTCATTAATGCCAGGGCCAGTGATAAAATGACTCTGCTAGTCATTAAATAGCTTGGCCAGTCATAAAATGACAGAACCAGTCATAAAATAACAGGGCCAGTGATAAAATGACGGGGCCAGTCATAAATGACAGGGCCAGTCATTAATGACAGGGCCAGTGATAAAATGACTGGGCCAGTCATTAATGACAGCGCAAGTCATTAATGACAGGGCCAGTGATAAAATGACTCTGCTAGTCATAAAATAACTTACCCAGTCATAAAATGACAGAACCAGTCAAAAGATGACAGGGCCAGTAATAAAATGACGGGGCCAGTCATTAATGACAGGGCCAGTCATTAATGACAGGGCCAGTCATTAATGACAGGGCCAGTGATAAAATGACTGGGCCAGTCATTAATGACATGGCCAGTCATTAAGGACAGGGCCAGTGATAAAATGACTCTACCAGTCATAAAATAACTTGGCCAGTCATAAAATGACAGAACCAGTCATTAAATTACAGGGCCAGTGATAAAATGATTGGGCATGTCATTAATGACAAGGCCAGTCATTAATGACAGGGCCAGTGATAAAATGACTGGGCCAATCATTAACGACAGGGCCAGTCATTAATGACAGGGCCAGTGATAAAATGACTCTGCCAGTCATAAAATCACTTGGCCAGTCATAAAATGACAGAACCAGTCATAAAATGACAGGGCCAGTGATAAAATGACTGGCACAGTCATTAACGACAGGGCCAGTCATTAATGAAAGGGCCAGTGAGAAAATGACTATACCAGTCATAAAATGACTTGGCCAGTCATAAAATGACAGAACCAGGCATAAAATGACAGGGCCAGTGATAAAATGACCGGGCAAGTCATTAATGACAGGGCCAGTCATTAATAACAGGGCCAGTGATAAAATGACTGGGCCAGTCATTAATGACAGGGCCCGTGATAAAATGACTCTGCCAGTCATAAATGGACTTGGCGAGTCATAAAATGACAGAACCAGTCATAAAATGACAGGGCTAGTGATAAATTGACTGGGCCAGTCATTATAGACAGGGCCAGTCATTAATGACAGGGCCAGTGATAAAATGACTGGGCCAATCATTAACGACAGGGCCAGTCATTAATGACAGGGCCAGTGATAAAATGACTCTGCCAGTCATAAAATGACTTGGCCAGTCATAAAATGACAGAACCAGTCATAAAATGACAGGGCCAGTGATAAAATGACTGGCACAGTCATTAATGACAGGGCCAGTCATTAATGACAGGGCCTGTGATAAAATGACTGGGCCAGTCATTAATGACAGGGCCAGTGATAAAATGACTCTGCAAGTCATAAAATAACTTGGCCTGTCATAAAATGACAGAACCAGTCATAAAATGACAGGGCCAGTGATAAAATGACGGGGCCAGTCATTAATGACAGGGCCAGTGATAAAATGACTGGGCCAGTCATTAATGACTGCGCCAGTCATTAATGACAGGGCAAGTGATAAAATGACTCTACCAGTCATAAAATGACTTGGCCAGTCATAAAATGACAGAACAAGTCATAAAATGACAGGGCCAGTGATAAAATGACTGGGCCAGTCATTAATGACAGGGCCAGTCATTAATGACAGGGCCAGTGATAAAATGACTGGGCCAGCCATTAATGACAGGGCCAGTCATTAATGACTGGGCCAGTGATAAAAATGACTCTGCCAGTCATTAATAACAGGGCCAGTGATAAAATGACAGGGCCAGTGATAAAATGACTGGGCCAGTCATTAATGACAGAACCAGTCATTAAATGAAAGGGCCAGTGATAAAATGACTGGGCCAGTGATAAAATGACTTCGCCAGTCATTAATGACAGGGCCGGTGTTAAAATGACTTCGCCAGTCATTAATGACAGGGCCAGTCATTAATGACAGGGCCAGTCATTAATGACAGGGCCAGTCATTAATGACAGGGCCAGTCATTATTGACAGGGCCAGTGATAAAATGACTCTGCCAGGCATAAAATGACTTGGCCAGTCATAAAATGACAGAACAAGTCATAAAATGACAGAGCCAACGATAAAATGACTGGGCCAGTCATTAATGACAGGGCCAGTCATTAATGACAGGGCCAGTAATAAAATGACTCTGCCAGTCATAAAATGACTTGGCAAGTCATAAAATTACTTGGCAAGTCATAAAATGACAGAACCATTCATAAAATGACAGGACCAGTTATAAAATGACTGGGCCTGTCATTAATGACAGGGCCAGTCATTAATGACAGGGCCAGTGATAAAATGCCTGGGCCCGTCATTAATGACAGGGTCAGTCATTTACGACAGGGCCAGTGATAAAATGACTCTACCAGTCATAAAATGACTAAGCCTGTCATTAATGACAGAACCAGTCATAAAATGACAGGGCCAGTGATAAAATTACTGGGCCAGTCATTAATGACAGGTCCAGTCATTAATGACAGGGCCAGTGATAAAATGACTGGGCCCGTCATTAATGACAGGGCCAGTCATTTATGACAGGGCCAGTGATAAAATGACTCTGCCAGCCATAAATGGACTTGGCCAGTCATAAAATGACAGAACCAGTCATTAATGACAGGGCCAGTGATAAAATGACTCTGCCAGTCATAAAATGACTTGGCCAGTCATAAAATGACAGAACCAGTCATAAAATGACAGGGCCAGTGATAAAATGACTGACCCAGTCATTAATGACAGGGCCAGTCATTAATGACAGGGCCAGTGATAAAATGAGTGTGCCAGTCATTAATGACAGGGCCAGTCATTAATGACAGGGCCAGTGATAAAATGACTCTGCTAGTCATAAAATAACTTGGCCAGTCATAAAATGACAGAACCAGTCATAAAATGACAGGGCCAGTGATAAAATGACTGGGCCAGTCATTAATGACATAGCCAGTGATAAAATGCCTGGGCCCGTCATTAATGACAGGGCCAGTCATTTATGACAGGGCCAGTGATAAAATGACTCTACCAGTCATAAAATGACTTGGCAAGTCATAAAATGACAGAACCAGTCATAAAAAGATAGGGCCAGTGATAATATGACTAAGCTAGTCATTAATGACAGAACCAGTCATAAAATGACAGGGCCAGTGATAAAATGACTGGGCCTTTCATTAATGACAGGGCCAGTCATTAATGAAGGGGCCAGTGATAAAAAGAGTGGGCCAGTCATTAATGACAGGGCCAGTCGTTAATGACAGGGCCAGTGATAAAATGACTCTGCTAGTCATAAAATAACTTGGCCAGTCATAAAATGACAGAACCAGTCATAAAATGACAGGGCCAGTGATAAAATGACGGGGCCAGTCATTAATAACAGGGCCAGTCATTAATGACAGGGCCAGTGATAAAATGACTGGGCCAGTCATTAATGACAGGGCCAGTCATTAATGACAGGGCCAGTGATAAAATGACTCTGCTAGTCATAAAATAACTTGGCCAGTCATAAAATAACAGAACCAGTCAAAAAATGACAGGGCCAGTGATAAAAATGACGGGGCCAGTCATTAATGACAGGGCCAGTCATTAATGACAGGGCCAGTTATAAAATGACTGGGCCAGTCATTAATGACACGGCCAGTCATTAAGGACAGGGCCAGTGATAAAATGACTCTACCAGTCATAAAATGACTTGGCCAGTCATAAAATGACAGAACCAGTCATAAAATGACAGGGCCAGTGATAAAATGATTGGGCACGTCATTAATGACAGGGCCAGTCATTAATGACAGGGCCAGTGATAAAATGACTGGGCCAGTCATTAACGACAGTGCCAGTCATTAAGGACAGGGCCAGTGATAAAATGACTATACCAGTCATTAAATGACTTGGCCAGTCATAAAATGACAGAACCAGTCATAAAATGACAGGGCCAGTGATAAAATGACTGGGCAAGTCATTAATGACAGGGCCAGTCATTAATAACAGGGCCAGTGATAAAATGACTGGGCCCGTCATTAATGACAGGGCCCGTGATAAAATGACTCTGCCAGTCATAAATGGACTTGGCGAGTCATAAAATGACAGAACCAGTCATAAAATGACAGGGCCAGTGATAAAATGACTGGGCCAGTCATTAATGACAGGGCCAGTCATTAATGACAGGGCCAGTGATAAAATGACTGGGCCAGTCATTAACGACAGGGCCAGTGATTAATGACAGGGCCAGTTATATAATGACTCTGCCAGTCATAAAATGACTTGGCCAGTCATAAAATGACAGAACCAGTCATAAAATGACAGGGCCAGTGATAAAATGACTGGCACAGTCATTAATGACAGGGCCAGTCATTAATGACAGGGCCTGTGATAAAATGACTGGGCCAGTCATTAATGACAGGGCCAGTGATGAAATGACTCCTCCAGTCATAAAATAACTTGGCCTGTCTTAAAATGACAGAACTAGTCATAAAATGACAGGGCCAGTGATAAAATGACGGGGCCAGTCATTAATCACAGGGCCAGTCATTAATGACAGGGCCAGTGATAAAATGACTGGGCCAGTCAATAATGACAGGGCCAGTCATTAATGACAATGCCAGTGATAAAATGACTCTACCAGTCATAAAATGACTTCGCCAGTCATTAATGACAGGGCCAGTCATTAATGACAGGGCCAGTCATTAATGACAGGGCCAGTTAGAAAATGACTCTGCCAGTCATAAATTGCTTAGGCAAGTCATAAAATTACTTGGCAAGTCATAAAATGACAGAACCATTTATAAAATGACAGGGCCAGTTATAAAATGACTGGGCCTGTCATTAATGACAGGGCCAGTCATTAATGACAGGGCCAGTGATAAAATGCCTGGGCCCGACATTAATTACAGGGCCAGTCATTTATGACAGGGCCAGTGATAAAATGACTCTACCAGTCATAAAATGACTTGGCAAGTCATAAAATAACAGAACCAGTCATAAAAAGATAGGACCAGTGATAATATGACTAAGCCAGTCATTAATGACAGAACCAGTTATAAAATGACAGGGCCAGTGATAAAATGACTGGGCCTTTCATTAATGACAGGGCCAGTCATTAATGACAGGGCCAGTGATAAAATGACTGGGCCCGTCATTAATGACAGGGCCAGTGATGAAATGACTCTGCCAGTCATAAATGGACTTGGCCAGTCATAAAATGACAGAACCAGTCATAAAATGACAGGGCCAGTGATAAAATGACTGGGCCAGTCATTAATGACAGGGCCGGTCATTAATGACAGGGCCAGTGATAAAATGACTGGGCCAGTCATTAATGACAGGGCCAGTGATAAAATGACTCTGCCAGTCATAAAATGACTTGGCCAGTCATAAAATGACAGAACCAGTCATAAAATTACAGGGCCAGTGTTAAAATGACTTGGCCAGTCATTAATGACAGAGCCAGTCATTAATGAACCCAGTCATTAATGACAGGGCCTGTCATTAATGACAGGGCCAGTGATAAAATGAGTGGGCCAGTCATTAATGACAGGCCCAGTCATTAATGCCAGGGCCAGTGATAAAATGACTCTGCTAGTCATTAAATAACTTGGCCAGTCATAAAATGACAGAACCAGTCATAAAATAACGGGGCCAGTGATAAAATGACGGGGCCAGTCATTAATGACAGGGCCAGTCATTAATGACAGGGCCAGTGATAAAATGACTGGGCCAGTCATTAATGACAGCGCAAGTCATTAATGACAGGGCCAGTGATAAAATGACTCTGCTAGTCATAAAATAACTTGGCCAGTCATAAAATGACAGAACCAGTCAAAAGATGACAGGGCCAGTAATAAAGTGACGGGGCCAGTCATTAATGACAGGGCCAGTCATTAATGACAGGGCCAGTCATTAATGACAGGGCCAGTGATAAAATGACTGGGCCAGTCATTAATGACATGGCCAGTCATTAAGGACAGGGCCAGTGATAAAATGACTCTACCAGTCATAAAATAACTTGGCCAGTCATAAAATGACAGAACCAGTCATAAAATGACAGGGCCAGTGATAAAATGATTGGGCATGTCATTAATGACAGGGCCAGTCATTAATGACAGGGCCAGTGATAAAATGACTGGGCCAATCATTAACGACAGGGCCAGTCATTAATGACAGGGCCAGTCATTAATGACAGGGCCAGTCATTATTGACAGGGCCAGTGATAAAATGACTCTGCCAGGCATAAAATGACTTGGCCAGTCATAAAATGACAGAACCAGTCATAAAATGACAGGGCCAGTGATAAAATGACTGGCACAGTCATTAACGACAGAGCCAGTCATTAATGAAAGGGCCAGTGAGAAAATGACTATACCAGTCATAAAATGACTTGGCCAGTCATAAAATGACAGAACCAGGCATAAAATGACAGGGCCAGTGATAAAATGACCGGGCAAGTCATTAATGACAGGGCCAGTCATTAATAACAGGGCCAGTGATAAAATGACTGGGCCAGTCATTAATGACAGGGCCCGTGATAAAATGACTCTGCCAGTCATAAATGGACTTGGCGAGTCATAAAATGACAGAACCAGTCATAAAATGACAGGGCTAGTGATAAATTAACTGGGCCAGTCATTATAGACAGGGCCAGACATTAATGACAGGGCCAGTGATAAAATGACTGGGCCAATCATTAACGACAGGGCCAGTCATTAATGACAGGGCCAGTGATAAAATGACTCTGCCAGTCATAAAATGACTTGGCCAGTCATAAAATGACAGAACCAGTCATAAAATGACAGGGCCAGTGATAAAATGACTGGCACAGTCATTAATGACAGGGCCAGTCATTAATGACAGGGCCTGTGATAAAATGACTGGGCCAGTCATTAATGACAGGGCCAGTGATAAAATGACTCTGCAAGTCATAAAATAACTTGGCCTGTCATAAAATGACAGAACCAGTCATAAAATGACAGGGCCAGTGATAAAATGACGGGGCCAGTCATTAATGACAGGGCCAGTGATAAAATGACTGGGCCAGTCATTAATGACTGGGCCAGTCATTAATGACAGGGCCAGTGATAAAATGACTCTACCAGTCATAAAATGACTTGGCCAGTCATAAAATGACAGAACAAGTCATAAAATGACAGGGCCAGTGATAAAATGACTGGGCCAGTCATTAATGACAGGGCCAGTCATTAATGACAGGGCCAGTGATAAAATGACTGGGCCAGCCATTAATGACAGGGCCAGTCATTAATGACTGGGCCAGTGATAAAAATGACTCTGCCAGTCATTAATGACAGGGCCAGTGATAAAATGACAGGGCCAGTGATAAAATGACTGGGCCAGTCATTAATGACAGAACCAGTCATTAAATGAAAGGGCCAGTGATAAAATGACTGGGCCAGTGATAAAATGACTTCGCCAGTCATTAATGACAGGGCCAGTGATAAAATGACTTCGCCAGTCATTAATGACAGGGCCAGTCATTAATGACAGGGCCAGTCATTAATGACAGGGCCAGTCATTAATGACAGGGCCAGTCATTATTGACAGGGCCAGTGATAAAATGACTCTGCCAGGCATAAAATGACTTGGCCAGTCATAAAATGACAGAACAAGTCATAAAATGACAGAGCCAACGATAAAATGACTGGGCATGTCATTAATGACAGGGCCAGTCATTAATGACAGGGCCAGTAATAAAATGACTCTGACAGTCATAAAATGACTTGACAAGTCAAAAAATTACTTGGCAAGTCATAAAATGACAGAACCATTCATAAAATGACAGGACCAGTTATAAAATGACTGGGCCTGTCATTAATGACAGGGCCAGTCATTAATGACAGGGCCAGTGATAAAATGCCTGGGCCCGTCATTAATGACAGGGTCAGTCATTTACGACAGGGCCAGTGATAAAATGACTCTACCAGTCATAAAATGACTAAGCCTGTCATTAATGACAGAACCAGTCATAAAATGACAGGGCCAGTGATAAAATTACTGGGCCAGTCTTTAATGACAGGTCCAGTCATTAATGACAGGGCCAGTGATAAAATGACTGGGCCCGTCATTAATGACAGGGCCAGTCATTTATGACAGGGCCAGTGATAAAATGACTCTGCCAGCCATAAATGGACTTGGCCAGTCATAAAATGACAGAACCAGTCATAAAATGACAGGGCCAGTGATAAAATGACTGACCCAGTCATTAATGACAGGGCCAGTCATTAATGACAGGGCCAGTGATAAAATGAGTGTGCCAGTCATTAATGACAGGGCCAGTCATTAATGACAGGGCCAGTGATAAAATGACTCTGCTAGTCATAAAATAACTTGGCCAGTCATAAAATGACAGAACCAGTCATAAAATGACAGGGCCAGTGATAAAATGACTGGGCCAGTCATTAATGACATAGCCAGTGATAAAATGCCTGGGCCCGTCATTAATGACAGGGCCAGTCATTTATGACAGGGCCAGTGATAAAATGACTCTACCAGTCATAAAATGACTTGGCAAGTCATAAAATGACAGAACCAGTCATAAAAAGATAGGGCCAGTGATAATATGACTAAGCTAGTCATTAATGACAGAACCAGTCATAAAATGACAGGGCCAGTGATAAAATGACTGGGCCTTTCATTAATGACAGGGCCAGTCATTAATGACAGGGCCAGTGATAAAATGACTGGGCCCGTCATTAATGACAGGGCCAGTCATTAATGAAAGGGCCAGTGATAAAATGACTCTGCCAGTCATAAATGGACTTGGCCAGTCATAAAATGACAGAACCAGTCATAAAATGACAGGGCCAGTGATAAAATGACTGGGCTAGTCATTAATGACAGGGCCAGTCATTAATGACAGGGCCAGTGATAAAATGACTCTGCCAGTCATAAAATGACTTGGCCAGTCATAAAATGACAGAACCAGTCATAAAATGACAGAGCCAGTGATAAAATGACTGACCCAGTCATTAATGACAGGGCCCGTCATTAATGAAGGGGCCAGTGATAAAAAGAGTGGGCCAGTCATTAATGACAGGGCCAGTCGTTAATGACAGGGCCAGTGATAAAATGACTCTGCTAGTCATAAAATAACTTGGCCAGTCATAAAATGACAGAACCAGTCATAAAATGACAGGGCCAGTGATAAAATGACGGTGCCAGTCATTAATAACAGGGCCAGTCATTAATGACAGGGCCAGTGATAAAATGACTGGGCCAGTCATTAATGACAAAACCAGTCATTAATGACAGGGCCAGTGATAAAATGACTCTGCTAGTCATAAAATAACTTGGCCAGTCATAAATTAACAGAACCAGTCAAAAAATGACAGGGCCAGTGATAAAATGACGGGGCCAGTCATTAATGACAGGGCCAGTCATTAATGACAGGGCCAGTTATAAAATGACTGGGCCAGTCATTAATGACACGGCCAGTCATTAAGGACAGGGCCAGTGATAAAATGACTCTACCAGTCATAAAATGACTTGGCCAGTCATAAAATGACAGAACCAGTCATAAAATGACAGGGCCAGTGATAAAATGATTGGGCACGTCATTAATGACAGGGCCAGTCATTAATGACAGGGCCAGTGATAAAATGACTGGGCCAGTCATTAACGACAGTGCCAGTCATTAAGGACAGGGCCAGTGATAAAATGACTATACCAGTCATAAAATGACTTGGCCAGTCATAAAATGACAGAACCAGTCATAAAATGACAGGGCCAGTGATAAAATGACTGGGCAAGTCATTAATGACAGGGCCAGTCATTAATAACAGGGCCAGTGATAAAATGACTGGGCCCGTCATTAATGACAGGGCCCGTGATAAAATGACTCTGCCAGTCATAAATGGACTTGGCGAGTCATAAAATGACAGAACCAGTCATAAAATGACAGGGCCAGTGATAAAATGACTGGGCCAGTCATTAATGACAGGGCCAGTCATTAATGACAGGGCCAGTGATAAAATGACTGGGCCAGTCATTAACGACAGGGCCAGTCATTAATGACAGGGCCAGTTATATAATGACTCTGCCAGTCATAAAATGACTTGGCCAGTCATAAAATGACAGAACCAGTCATAAAATGACAGGGCCAGTGATAAAATGACTGGCACAGTCATTAATGACAGGGCCAGTCATTAATGACAGGGCCTGTGATAAAATGACTGGGCCAGTCATTAATGACAGGGCCAGTGATGAAATGACTCCTCCAGTCATAAAATAACTTGGCCTGTCATAAAATGACAGAACTAGTCATAAAATGACAGGGCCAGTGATAAAATAACGGGGCCAGTCATTAATGACAGGGCCAGTCATTAATGACAGGGCCAGTGATAAAATGACTGGGCCAGTCAATAATGACAGGGCCAGTCATTAATGACAAGGCCAGTGATAAAATGACTCTACCAGTCATAAAATGACTTGGCCAGTCATAAAATGACAGAACAAGTCATAAAATTGCAGGGCCAGTGATAAAATGACTGGGCCAGTCATTAATGACAGGGCCAATCATTAATGACAGGGCCAGTGATAAAATGACTCTACCAGTCATAAAATGACTTGGCAACTCATAAAATGACAGAACCAGTCATAAAAAGATAGGGCCAGTGATAATATGACTAAGCTAGTCATTAATGACAGAACCAGTCATAAAATGACAGGGCCAGTGATAAAATGACTGGGCCTTTCATTAATGACAGGGCCAGTCATTAATGACAGGGCCAGTGATAAAATGACTGGGCCCGTCATTAATGATAGGGCCAGTCATTAATGAAAGGGCCAGTGATAAAATGACTCTGCCAGTCATAAATGGACTTGGCCAGTCATAAAATGACAGAACCAGTCATAAAATGACAGGGCCAGTGATAAAATGACTGGGCTAGTCATTAATGACAGGGCCAGTCATTAATGACAGGGCCAGTGATAAAATGACTCTGCCAGTCATAAAATGACTTGGCCAGTCATAAAATGACAGAACCAGTCATAAAATGACAGGGCCAGTGATAAAATGACTGACCCAGTCATTAATGACAGGGCCAGTCATTAATGAAGGGGCCAGTGATAAAAAGAGTGGGCCAGTCATTAATGACAGGGCCAGTCGTTAATGACAGGGCCAGTGATAAAATGACTCTGCTAGTCATAAAATAACTTGGCCAGTCATAAAATGACAGAACCAGTCATAAAATGACAGGGCCAGTGATAAAATGACGGGGCCAGTCATTAATAACAGGGCCAGTCATTAATGACAGGGCCAGTGATAAAATGACTGGGCCAGTCATTAATGACAGGGCCAGTCATTAATGACAGGGCCAGTGATAAAATGACTCTGCTAGTCATAAAATAACTTGGCCAGTCATAAAATAACAGAACCAGTCAAAAAATGACAGGGCCAGTGATAAAATGATGGGGCCAGTCATTAATGACAGGGCCAGTCATTAATGACAGGGCCAGTTATAAAATGACTGGGCCAGTCATTAATGACACGGCCAGTCATTAAGGACAGGGCCAGTGATAAAATGACTATACCAGTCATAAAATGACTTGGCCAGTCATAAAATGACAGAACCAGTCATAAAATGACAGGGCCAGTGATAAAATGACTGGGCAAGTCATTAATGACAGGGCCAGTCATTAATAACAGGGCCAGTGATAAAATGACTGGGCCCGTCATTAATGACAGGGCCCGTGATAAAATAACTCTGCCAGTCATAAATGGACTTGGCGAGTCATAAAATGACAGAACCAGTCATAAAATGACAGGGCCAGTGATAAAATGACTGGGCCAGTCATTAATGACAGGGCCAGTCATTAATGACAGGGCCAGTGATAAAACGACTGGGCCAGTCATTAACGACAGGGCCAGTCATTAATGACAGGGCCAGTTATATAATGACTCTGCCAGTCATAAAATAACTTGGCCAGTCATAAAATGACAGAACCAGTCATAAAATGACAGGGCCAGTGATAAAATGACTGGCACAGTCATTAATGACAGGGCCAGTCATTAATGACAGGGCCTGTGATAAAATGACTGGGCCAGTCATTAATGACAGGGCCAGTGATGAAGTGACTCCTCCGGTCATAAAATAACTTGGCCTGTCATAAAATGACAGAACTAGTCATAAAATGACAGGGCCAGTGATAAAATGACGGGGCCAGTCATTAATGACAGGGCCAGTCATTAATGACAGGGCCAGTGATAAAATGACTGGGCCGGTCAATAATGACAGGGCCAGTCATTAATGACAAGGCCAGTGATAAAATGACTCTACCAGTCATAAAATGACTTGGCCAGTCATAAAATGACAGAACAAGTCATAAAATTGCAGGGCCAGTGATAAAATGACTGGGCCAGTCATTAATGACAGGGCCAGTCATTAATGACAGGGCCAGTGATAAAATGACTGGGCCAGCCATTAATGACAGGGCCAGTCATTAATGACTGGGCCAGTGATAAAAATGACTCCGCCAGTCATTAATGACAGGGCCAGTGATAAAATGACAGGGCCAGTGATAAAATGACTGGGCCAGTCATTAATGACAGAACCAGTCATTAAATGACAGGGCCAGTGATAAAATGAGTGGGCCAGTCATTAATGACAGGGCCAGTCATTAATGACAGGGCTAGTCATTAATGACAGGGCCGGTGATAAAATGACTCTGCCAGTCATAAAATTACTTGGCCAGTCATAGAATGACAGAACCAGTCATAAAATGACAGGGCCAGTGAAAAAATGACTGGGCCAGTGATAAAATGACTTCGCCAGTCATTAATGACAGGGCCAGTGATAAAATGACTTCGCCAGTCATTAATGACAGGGCCAGTCATTAATGACAGGGCCAGTGATAAAATGACTTTGCTAGGCATAAAATGACTTGGCCAGTCATAAAATGAGAGAACCAGTCATAAAATGACAGGGCCAGTGATAAAATGACTGGGCCAGTCATTAATGACAGGGCCTGTCATTAATGACAGGGCCAGTGATAAAATGACTGGGCCCGTCATTAATGACAGGGCCAGTCATTAATGACAGGGCCAGTGATAAAATGACTCTGCCAGTCATAAATGGACTTGGCCAGTCATAAAATGACAGAACCAGTCATTAATGACAGGGCCAGTGATAAAATGAGTGTGCCAGTCATTAATGTTAGGGCCAGTGATAAAATGAGTGTGCCAGTCATTAATGACTGGGCCCGTCATTAATGACAAGGCCAGTCATTTTGGACAGGGCCAGTGATAAAATGACTCTGCCAGTCATAAAATTACTTGGCCAGTCATAAAATGACAGAACCAGTCATAAAATGACAGGGCCAGTGATAAAATGACTGACCAAGTCATTAATGACAGGGCCAGTCATTAATGACAGGGCCAGTGATAAAAGGAGTGTGCCATTCATTAATGACAGGGCCAGTCATTAATGACAGGGCCAGTGATAAAATGACTCTGCTAGTCATAAAAGAACTTGGCCAGTCATAAAATGACAGAACCAGTCATAAAATGACAGGGCCAGTGATAAAATGACGGGGCCAGTCATTAATGACAGGGCCAGTCATTAATGACAGGGCCAATGATAAAATGACTGGGCCAGTCATTAATGACAGGGCCAGTCATTAATGACAGGGCCAGTGATAAAATGACTCTATCAGTCATAAAATGACTTGGCCAGGCATAAAATGACAGAACCAGTCATAAAATGACAGGGCCAATGATAAAATGACTGGGCCAGTCATTAATGACAGGGCCTGTCATTAATGACAAGGCCAGTGATAAAATGACTGGGCCCGTCATTAATGACAGGGCCAGTCATTAATGACAGGGCCAGTGATAAAATGACTCTGCCAGTCATAAATGGACTTGGCCAGTCATAAAATGACAGAACCAGTCATTAAATGACAGGGCCAGTGATATAATGACTGGCACAGTCATTAATGACAGGGCCAGGGATAAAATGACTGGCCTATCATCAATGACAGGGCCAGTGATAAAATGACTCTGCCAGTCATAAAATAACTTGGCCAGTCATAAAATGACAGAACCAGTCATAAAATGACAGGGCCAGGGGTAAAATGACGGGGACAGTCATTAATGACTTCGCCAGTCATTAATGACAGGGCCAGTGATAAAATGACTTGGCCGGTCATTAATGACAGGGCCAGTCATTAATGACAGGGCCAGCAATAAAATAAATGGGCCCGTCATTAATGACAGGGCCAGTCATTAATGACAGGGCCAGTGATAAAATGACTCTGCCAGTCATAAATGGACTTGGCCAGTCATAAAATGACAGAACCAGTCATAAAATGACAGGGCCAGTGATGAAATGACTGGGCCAGTCATTAATGACAGGGCCAGTCATTAATGACAGGGCCAGTGATAAAATGACTGGGCCAGTCATTAATGACAGGGCCAGTCATTAATGACAGGGCCAGTCATTAATGACAGGGCCAGTGATAAAATGACTCTGCCAGTCATAAAATGACTTGGCCAGTCATAAAATGACAGAACCAGTCATAAAATGACAGGGCCAGTGATAAAATGACTGACCCAGTCATTAAGGACAGGGCCAGTCATTAATGACAGGGCCAGTGATGAAATGAGTGGGCCAGTCATTAATGACAGGGCCAGTCATTAATGACAGGGCCAGTGATAAAATGACTCTGCTAGTCATAAAATAACTTGGCCAGTCATAAAATGACAGAACCAGTCAAAAAATGAGAGGGCCAGTCATAAAATGACTTGGCCAGTCATAAAATGACAGAACCAGTCATAAAATGACAGAACCAGTCATAAAATGACAGGGCCAGTGATAAAATGACTGACCCAGTCATTAATGACAGGGCCCGTCATTAATGAAGGGGCCAGTGATAAAAAGAGTGGGCCAGTCATTAATGACAGGGCCAGTCGTTAATGACAGGGCCAGTGATAAAATGACTCTGCTAGTCATAAAATAACTTGGCCAGTCATAAAATGACAGAACCAGTCATAAAATGACAGGGCCAGTGATAAAATGACGGTGCCAGTCATTAATAACAGGGCCAGTCATTAATGACAGGGCCAGTGATAAAATGACTGGGCCAGTCATTAATGACACGGCCAGTCATTAATGACAGGGCCAGTGATAAAATGACTCTGCTAGTCATAAAATAACTTGGCCAGTCATAAATTAACAGAACCAGTCAAAAAATGACAGGGCCAGTGATAAAATGACGGGGCCAGTCATTAATGACAGGGCCAGTCATTAATGACAGGGCCAGTTATAAAATGACTGGGCCAGTCATTAATGACACGGCCAGTCATTAAGGACAGGGCCAGTGATAAAATGACTCTACCAGTCATAAAATGACTTGGCCAGTCATAAAATGACAGAACCAGTCATAAAATGACAGGGCCAGTGATAAAATGATTGGGCACGTCATTAATGACAGGGCCAGTCATTAATGACAGGGCCAGTGATAAAATGACTGGGCCAGTCATTAACGACAGTGCCAGTCATTAAGGACAGGGCCAGTGATAAAATGACTATACCAGTCATAAAATGACTTGGCCAGTCATAAAATGACAGAACCAGTCATAAAATGACAGGGCCAGTGATAAAATGACTGGGCAAGTCATTAATGACAGGGCCAGTCATTAATAACAGGGCCAGTGATAAAATGACTGGGCCCGTCATTAATGACAGGGCCCGTGATAAAATGACTCTGCCAGTCATAAATGGACTTGGCGAGTCATAAAATGACAGAACCAGTCATAAAATGACAGGGCCAGTGATAAAATGACTGGGCCAGTCATTAATGACAGGGCCAGTCATTAATGACAGGGCCAGTGATAAAATGACTGGGCCAGTCATTAACGACAGGGCCAGTCATTAATGACAGGGCCAGTTATATAATGACTCTGCCAGTCATAAAATGACTTGGCCAGTCATAAAATGACAGAACCAGTCATAAAATGACAGGGCCAGTGATAAAATGACTGGCACAGTCATTAATGACAGGGCCAGTCATTAATGACAGGGCCTGTGATAAAATGACTGGGCCAGTCATTAATGACAGGGCCAGTGATGAAATGACTCCTCCAGTCATAAAATAACTTGGCCTGTCATAAAATGACAGAACTAGTCATAAAATGACAGGGCCAGTGATAAAATAACGGGGCCAGTCATTAATGACAGGGCCAGTCATTAATGACAGGGCCAGTGATAAAATGACTGGGCCAGTCAATAATGACAGGGCCAGTCATTAATGACAAGGCCAGTGATAAAATGACTCTACCAGTCATAAAATGACTTGGCCAGTCATAAAATGACAGAACAAGTCATAAAATTGCAGGGCCAGTGATAAAATGACTGGGCCAGTCATTAATGACAGGGCCAGTCATTAATGACAGGGCCAGTGATAAAATGACTGGGCCAGCCATTAATGACAGGGCCAGTCATTAATGACTGGGCCAGTGATAAAAATGACTCTGCCGATCATTAATGACAGGGCCAGTGATAAAATGACAGGGCCAGTGATAAAATGACTGGGCCAGTCATTAATGACATAGCCAGTGATAAAATGCCTGGGCCCGTCATTAATGACAGGGCCAGTCATTTATGACAGGGCCAGTGATAAAATGACTCTACCAGTCATAAAATGACTTGGCAACTCATAAAATGACAGAACCAGTCATAAAAAGATAGGGCCAGTGATAATATGACTAAGCTAGTCATTAATGACAGAACCAGTCATAAAATGACAGGGCCAGTGATAAAATGACTGGGCCTTTCATTAATGACAGGGCCAGTCATTAATGACAGGGCCAGTGATAAAATGACTGGGCCCGTCATTAATGATAGGGCCAGTCATTAATGAAAGGGCCAGTGATAAAATGACTCTGCCAGTCATAAATGGACTTGGCCAGTCATAAAATGACAGAACCAGTCATAAAATGACAGGGCCAGTGATAAAATGACTGGGCTAGTCATTAATGACAGGGCCAGTCATTAATGACAGGGCCAGTGATAAAATGACTCTGCCAGTCATAAAATGACTTGGCCAGTCATAAAATGACAGAACCAGTCATAAAATGACAGGGCCAGTGATAAATTGACTGACCCTGTCATTAATGACCGGGCCAGTCATTAATGAAGGGGCCAGTGATAAAAAGAGTGGGCCAGTCATTAATGACAGGGCCAGTCGTTAATGACAGGGCCAGTGATAAAATGACTCTGCTAGTCATAAAATAACTTGGCCAGTCATAAAATGACAGAACCAGTCATAAAATGACAGGGCCAGTGATAAAATGACGGGGACAGTCATTAATAACAGGGCCAGTCATTAATGACAGGGCCAGTGATAAAATGACTGGGCCAGTCATTAATGACAGGGCCAGTCATTAATGACAGGGCCAGTGATAAAATGACTCTGCTAGTCATAAAATAACTTGGCCAGTCATAAAATAACAGAACCAGTCAAAAAATGACAGGGCCAGTGATAAAATGATGGGGCCAGTCATTAATGACAGGGCCAGTCATTAATGACAGGGCCAGTTATAAAATGACTGGGCCAGTCATTAATGACACGGCCAGTCATTAAGGACAGGGCCAGTGATAAAATGACTCTACCAGTCATAAAATGACTTGGCCAGTCATAAAATGACAGAACCAGTCATAAAATGACAGGGCCAGTGATAAAATGATTGGGCACGTCATTAATGACAGGGCCAGTCATTAATGACAGGGCCAGTGATAAAATGACTGGGCCAGTCATTAACGACAGTGCCAGTCATTAAGGACAGGGCCAGTGATAAAATGACTATACCGGTCATAAAATGACTTGGCCAGTCATAAAATGACAGAACCAGTCATAAAATGACAGGGCCAGTGATAAAATGACTGGGCAAGTCATTAATGACAGGGCCAGTCATTAATAACAGGGCCAGTGATAAAATGACTGGGCCCGTCATTAATGACAGGGCCCGTGATAAAATAACTCTGCCAGTCATAAATGGACTTGGCGAGTCATAAAATGACAGAACCAGTCATAAAATGACAGGGCCAGTGATAAAATGACTGGGCCAGTCATTAATGACAGGGCCAGTCATTAATGACAGGGCCAGTGATAAAATGACTGGGCCAGTCATTAACGACAGGGCCAGTCATTAATGACAGGGCCAGTTATATAATGACTCTGCCAGTCATAAAATGACTTGGCCAGTCATAAAATGACAGAACCAGTCATAAAATGACAGGGCCAGTGATAAAATGACTGGCACAGTCATTAATGACAGGGCCAGTCATTAATGACAGGGCCTGTGATAAAATGACTGGGCCAGTCATTAATGACAGGGCCAGTGATGAAGTGACTCCTCCGGTCATAAAATAACTTGGCCTGTCATAAAATGACAGAACTAGTCATAAAATGACAGGGCCAGTGATAAAATGACGGGGCCAGTCATTAATGACAGGGCCAGTTAATAATGACAGGGCCAGTGATAAAATGACTGGGCCAGTCAATAATGACAGGGCCAGTCATTAATGACAAGGCCAGTGATAAAATGACTCTACCAGTCATAAAATGACTTGGCCAGTCATAAAATGACAGAACAAGTCATAAAATTGCAGGGCCAGTGATGAAATGACTGGGCCAGTCATTAATGACAGGGCCAGTCATTAATGACAGGGCCAGTGATAAAATGACTGGGCCAGCCATTAATGACAGGGCCAGTCATTAATGACTGGGCCAGTGATAAAAATGACTCCGCCAGTCATTAATGACAGGGCCAGTGATAAAATGACAGGGCCAGTGATAAAATAACTGGGCCAGTCATTAATGACAGAACCAGTCATTAAATGACAGGGCCAGTGATAAAATGAGTGGGCCAGTCATTAATGACAGGGCCAGTCATTAATGACAGGGCTAGTCATTAATGACAGGGCCGGTGATAAAATGACTCTGCCAGTCATAAAATTACTTGGCCAGTCATAAAATGACAGAACCAGTCATAAAATGACAGGGCCAGTGAAAAAATGACTGGGCCAGTGATAAAATGACTTCGCCAGTCATTAATGACAGGGCCAGTGATAAAATGACTTCGCCAGTCATTAATGACAGGGCCAGTCATTAATGACAGGGCCAGTGATAAAATGACTTTGCTAGGCATAAAATGACTTGGCCAGTCATAAAATGAGAGAACCAGTCATAAAATGACAGGGCCAGTGATAAAATGACTGGGCCAGTCATTAATGACAGGGCCTGTCATTAATGACAGGGCCAGTGATAAAATGACTGGGCCCGTCATTAATGACAGGGCCAGTCATTAATGACAGGGCCAGTGATAAAATGACTCTGCCAGTCATAAATGGACTTGGCCAGTCATAAAATGACAGAACCAGTCATTAATGACAGGGCCAGTGATAAAATGAGTGTGCCAGTCATTAATGACAGGGCCAGTGATAAAATGAGTGTGCCAGTCATTAATGACTGGGCCCGTCATTAATGACAAGGCCAGTCATTTTGGACAGGGCCAGTGATAAAATGACTCTACCAGTCATAAAATTACTTGGCCAGTCATAAAATGACAGAACCAGTCATAAAATGACAGGGCCAGTGATAAAATGACTGACCCAGTCATTAATGACAGGGCCAGTCATTAATGACAGGGCCAGTGATAAAAGGAGTGTGCCATTCATTAATGACAGGGCCAGTCATTAATGACAGGGCCAGTGATAAAATGACTCTGCTAGTCATAAAAGAACTTGGCCAGTCATAAAATGACAGAACCAGTCATAAAATGACAGGGCCAGTGATAAAATGACGGGGCCAGTCATTAATGACAGGGCCAGTCATTAATGACAGGGCCAATGATAAAATGACTGGGCCAGTCATTAATGACAGGGCCAGTCATTAATGACAGGGCCAGTGATAAAATGACTCTATCAGTCATAAAATGACTTGGCCAGGCATAAAATGACAGAACCAGTCATAAAATGACAGGGCCAATGATAAAATGACTGGGCCAGTCATTAATGACAGGGCCTGTCATTAATGACAAGGCCAGTGATAAAATGACTGGGCCCGTCATTAATGACAGGGCCAGTCATTAATGACAGGGCCAGTGATAAAATGACTCTGCCAGTCATAAATGGACTTGGCCAGTCATAAAATGACAGAACCAGTCATTAAATGACAGGGCCAGTGATATAATGACTGGCACAGTCATTAATGACAGGGCCAGGGATAAAATGACTGGCCTATCATCAATGACAGGGCCAGTGATAAAATGACTCTGCAAGTCATAAAATAACTTGGCCAGTCATAAAATGACAGAACCAGTCATAAAATGACAGGGCCAGGGGTAAAATGACGGGGACAGTCATTAATGACTTCGCCAGTCATTAATGACAGGGCCAGTGATAAAATGACTTGGCCGGTCATTAATGACAGGGCCAGTCATTAATGACAGGGCCAGCAATAAAATAAATGGGCCCGTCATTAATGACAGGGCCAGTCATTAATGACAGGGCCAGTGATAAAATGACTCTGCCAGTCATAAATGGACTTGGCCAGTCATAAAATGACAGAACCAGTCATAAAATGACAGGGCCAGTGATAAAATGACTGGGCCAGTCATTAATGACAGGGCCAGTCATTAATGACAGGGCCAGTGATAAAATGACTGGGCCAGTCATTAATGACAGGGCCAGTCATTAATGACAGGGCCAGTCATTAATGACAGGGCCAGTGATAAAATGACTCTGCCAGTCATAAAATGACTTGGCCAGTCATAAAATGACAGAACCAGTCATAAAATGACAGGGCCAGTGATAAAATGACTGACCCAGTCATTAAGGACAGGGCCAGTCATTAATGACAGGGCCAGTGATGAAATGAGTGGGCCACTCATTAATGACAGGGCCAGTCATTAATGACAGGGCCAGTGATAAAATGACTCTGCTAGTCATAAAATAACTTGGCCAGTCATAAAATGACAGAACCAGT
The DNA here is from genome assembly GCA_933228895.1 of Platycnemis pennipes. Classification (NCBI taxonomy): domain Eukaryota; kingdom Metazoa; phylum Arthropoda; class Insecta; order Odonata; family Platycnemididae; genus Platycnemis; species Platycnemis pennipes. Next base: position 72,490,042 of record OW121846.1, on the reverse strand, counting down.
CAAAAAATGAGAGGGCCAGTGATAAAATGACGGGGCCAGTCATTAATGACAGGGCCAGTCATTAATGACAGGGCCAGTGATAAAATGACTGGGCCAGTCATTAATGACATGGCCAGTCATTAAGGACAGGGCCAGTGATAAAATGACTCTACCAGTCATAAAATAACTTGGCCAGTCATAAAATGACAGAACCAGTCATAAAATGACAGGGCCAGTGATAAAATGATTGGGCATGTCATTAATGACAGGGCCAGTCATTAATGACAGGGCCAGTCATTAATGACAGGGCCAGTCATTAATGACAGGGCCAGTGATAAAATGACTATACCAGTCATAAAATGACTTGGCCAGTCATAAAATGACAGAACCAGTCATAAAATGACAGGGCCAGTGATAAAATGACTGGGCAAGTCATTAATGACAGGGCCAGTCATTAATAACAGGGCCAGTGATAAAATCACTGGGCCCGTCATTAATGACTGGGCCCGTGATAAAATGACTCTGCAAGTCATAAATGGACTTGGGGAGTCATAAAATGACAGAACCAGTCATAAAATGACAGGGCCAGTGATAAAATGACTGGGCCAGTCATTAATGACAGGGCCAGTCATTAATGACAGGGCGAGTGATAAAATGACTGGGCCAGTCATTAACGACAGGGCCAGTCATTAATGACAGGGCCAGTGATAAAATGACTCTGCCAGTCATAAAATGACTTGGCCAGTCATAAAATGACAGAACCAGTCATAAAATGACAGGGCCAGTGATAAAATGACTGGCACAGTCATTAATGACAGGGCCAGTCATTAATGACAGGGCCTGTGATAAAATGACTGGGCCAGTCATTAATGACAGGGCCAGTGATAAAATGACTCTGCAAGTCATAAAATAACTTGGCCAGTCATAAAATGACAGAACAAGTCATAAAATGACAGGGCCAGTGATAAAATGACTGGGCCAGTCATTAATGACAGGGCCAGTCATTAATGACAGGGCCAGTGATAAAATGACTGGGCCAGCCATTAATGACAGGGCCAGTCATTAATGACTAGGCCAGTGATAAAAATGACTCTGCCAGTCATTAATGACAGGGCCAGTGATAAAGTGACAGGGCCAGTGATAAAATGACTGGGCCAGTCAATAATGACAGAACCAGTCATTAAATGAAAGGGCCAGTGATAAAATGACTTCTCCAGTCATTAATGACAGGGCCAGTGATAAAATGACTTCGCCAGTCATTAATGACAGGGCCAGTCATTAATGACAGGGCCAGTCATTAATGACAGGGCCAGTCATTAATGACAGGGCCAGTGATAAAATGACTCTGCCAGGCATAAAATGACTTGGCCAGTCATAAAATGACAGAACAAGTCATAAAATGACAGAGCCAGTGATAAAATGACTGGGCCAGTCATTAATGACAGGGCCAGTCATTAATGACAGGGCCAGTAATAAAATGACTCTGCCAGTCATAAAATGACTTGGCAAGTCATAAAAATACTTGGCAAGTCATTAAATGACAGAACCATTCATAAAATGACTGGATCAGTTATAAAATGACTGGGCCTGTCATTAATGACAGGGCCAGTCATTAATGACAGGGCCAGTGATAAAATGCCTGGGCCCGTCATTAATGACAGGGCCAGTCATTTATGACAGGGCCAGTGATAAAATGACTCTACCAGTCATAAAATGACTAAGCCAGTCATGAATGACAGAACCAGTCATAAAATGACAGGGCCAGTGATAAAATGACTGGGCCAGTCATTAATGACAGGGCCAGTCATTAATGACAGGGCCAGTGATAAAATGACTGGGCCCGTCATTAATGACAGGGCCAGTCATTTATGACAGGGCCAGTGATAAAATGACTCTTCCAGCCATAAATGGACTTGGCCAGTCATAAAATGACAGAACCAGTCATAAAATGACATGGCCAGTGATAAAATGACTGTGCCAGTCATTAATGACAGGGCCAGTCATTAATGACAGGGCCAGTGATAAAATGACTGGGCCAGTCATTAATGACAGGGCCAGTCATTAATGACAGGGCCAGTCATTAATGACAGGGCCAGTGATAAAATGACTCTGCCAGTCATAAAATGACTTGGCCAGTCATAAAATGACAGAACCAGTCATAAAATGACGAGGCCAGTGATAAAATGACTGGGCCAGTCATTAATGACAGGGCCTGTCATTAATGACAGGGCCAGTGATAAAATGACTGGGCCCGTCATTAATGACAGGGCCAGTCATTAATGACAGGGCCAGTGATAAAATGACTCTGCCAGTCATAAATGGACTTGGCCAGTCATAAAATGACAGAACCAGTCATTAAATGACAGGGCCAGTGATAAAATGACTGGGCCAGTCATTAATGACAGGGCCACTCATTAATGACAGTGCCAGTTATAAAATGACTCTGCCAGTCATAAAATGACTTTGCAAGTCATAAAATTACTTGGCAAGTCATAAAATGACAAAACCATTCATAAAATGACAGGGCCAGTTATAAAATGACTGGGCCTGTGATTAATGACAGGGCCAGTCATTAATGACAGGGCCAGTGATAAAATGCCTGGGCCCGTCATTAATGACAGGGCCAGTCATTTATGACAGGGCCAGTGATAAAATGACTCTACCAGTCATAAAATGACTAAGCCAGTCATTAATGACAGAACCAGTCATAAAATGACAGGGCCAGTGATAAAATGACTGGGCTTTTCATTAATGACAGGGCCAGTCATTAATGACAGGGCCAGTGATAAAATGACTGGGCCCGTCATTAATGACAGGGCCAGTCATTTATGACAGGGCCAGTGATAAAATGACTCTGCCAGTCATAAATGGACTTGGCCAGTCATAAAATGACAGAACCAGTCATAAAATGACAAGGCCAGAGATAAAATGACTGGGCCAGTCATTAATGACAGGGCCAGTCATTAATGACAGGGCCAGTGATAAAATGACTGGGCCAGTCATTAATGACAGGGCCAGTCATTAATGACAGAGCCAGTCATTAATGACAGGGCCAGTGATAAAATGACTCTGCCAGTCATAAAATGACTTGGCCAGTCATAAAATGACAGAACCAGTCATAAAATGACAGGGCCAGTGATAAAATGACTGACCCAGTCATTAATGACAGGGCCAGTCATTAATGACAGGGCCAGTGATAAAATGAGTGTGCCAGTCATTAATGACAGGGCCAGTGATAAAATGAGTGTGCCAGTCATTAATGACAGGGCCAGTCATTAATGACAGGGCCAGTGATAAAATGACTCTGCCAGTCATAAATGGACTTGGCCAGTCATAAAATGACAGAACCAGTCATAAAATGACAAGGCCAGAGATAAAATGACTGGGCCAGTCATTAATGACAGGGCCAGTCATTAATGACAGGGCCAGTGATAAAATGACTGGGCCAGTCATTAATGACAGGGCCAGTCATTAATGGCAGGGCCAGTCATTAATGACTGGGCCAGTGATGAAATGACTCTGCCAGTCTGAAAATGACTTGGCCAGTCATAAAATGACACAACCAGTCATAAAATGACAGGGCCAGTGATAAAATGACTGACCCAGTCATTAATGACAGGGCCAGTCATTAATGACAGGGCCAGTGATAAAATGAGTGTGCCAGTCATTAATGACAGGGCCAGTCATTAATGACAGGGCCAGTCATTAATGACAGGGCCAGTGATAAAATGACTCTACCAGTCATAAAATGACTTGGCAAGTCATAAAATGACAGAACCAGTCATAAAAAGATAGGGCCAGTGATAATATGACTAAGCTAGTCATTAATGACAGAACCAGTCATAAAATGACAGGGCCAGTGATAAAATGACTGGGCCTTTCATTAATGACAGGGCCAGTCATTATTGACAGGGCCAGTGATAAAATGACTGGGCCCGTCATTAGTGACAGGGCCAGTCATTAATGAAAGGGCCAGTGATAAAATGACTCTGCCAGTCATAAATGGACTTGGCCAGTCATAAAATGACAGAACCAGTCATAAAATGACAGGGCCAGTGATAAAATGACTGGGCTAGTCATTAATGACAGGGCCAGTCATTAATGACAGGGCCAGTGATAAAATGACTGGGCCAGTCATTAATGACAGGGCCAGTCATTAATGACAGGGCCAGTCATTAATGACAGGGCCAGTGATAAAATGACTCTGCCAGTCATAAAATGACTTGGCCAGTCATAAAATGACAGAACCAGTCATAAAATGACAGGGCCAGTGATAAAATGACTGACCCAGTCATTAATGACAGGGCCAGTCATTAATGAAGGGGCCAGTGATAAAAAGAGTGGGCCAGTCATTAATGACAGGGCCAGTCGTTAATGACAGGGCCAGTGATAAAATGACTCTGCTAGTCATAAAATAACTTGGCCAGTCATAAAATGACAGAACCAGTCATAAAATGACAGGGCCAGTGATAAAATGACGGGGCCAGTCATTAATAACAGGGCCAGTCATTAATGACAGGGCCAGTGATAAAATGACTGGGCCAGTCATTAATGACAGGGCCAGTCATTAATGACAGGGCCAGTGATAAAATGACTCTGCTAGTCATAAAATAACTTGGCCAGTCATAAAATAACAGAACCAGTCAAAAAATGACAGGGCCAGTGATAAAATGACGGGGCCAGTCATTAATGACAGGGCCAGTCATTAATGACAGGGCCAGTTATAAAATGACTGGGCCAGTCATTAATGACATGGCCAGTCGTTAAGGACAGGGCCAGTGATAAAATGACGGGGCCAGTCATTAATGACAGGGCCAGTCATTAATGACAGGGCCAGTTATAAAATGACTTCGCCAGTCATTAATGACAGGGCCAGTGATAAAATGACTTCGCCAGTCATTAATGACAGGGCCAGTCATTAATGACAGGGCCAGTGATAAAATGACTTTGCCAGGCATAAAATGACTTGGCCAGTCATAAAATGACAGAACCAGTCATAAAATGACAGGGCCAGTGATAAAATGACTGGGCCAGTTATTAATGACAGGGCCTGTCATTAATGACAGGGCCAGTGATAAAATGACTGGGCCCGTCATTAATGACAGGGCCAGTCATTAATGACAGGGCCAGTGATAAAATGACTCTGCCAGTCATAAATGGACTTGGCCAGTCATAAAATGACAGAACCAGTCATTAAATGACAGGGCCAGTGATAAAATGACTGGGCCAGTCATTAATGACAGGGCCAGTCATTAATGACAGGGCCAGTAATAAAATGACTGGGCCAGTCATTAATGACAGGGCCAGTCATTAATGACAGGGCCAGTGATAAAATGACACTGCTAGTCATAAAATAACTTGGCCAGTCATAAAATAACAGAACCAGTCAAAAAATGACAGGGCCAGTGATAAAATGACGGGGCCAGTCATTAATGACAGGGCCAGTCATTAATGACAGGACCAGTTATAAAATGACTGGGCCAGTCATTAATGACACGGCCAGTCATTAAGGACAGGGCCAGTGATAAAATGACTCTACCAGTCATAAAATGACTTGGCCAGTCATAAAATGACAGAACCAGTCATAAAATGACAGGGCCAGTGATAAAATGATTGGGCACGTCATTAATGACAGGGCCAGTCATTAATGACAGGGCCAGTGATAAAATGACTGGGCCAGTCATTAACGACAGTGCCAGTCATTAAGGACAGGGCCAGTGATAAAATGACTATACCAGTCATAAAATGACTTGGCCAGTCATAAAATGACAGAACCAGTCATAAAATGACAGGGCCAGTGATAAATTGACTGGGCAAGTCATTAATGACAGGGCCAGTCATTAATAACAGGGCCAGTGATAAAATGACTGGGCCCGTCATTAATGACAGGGCCCGTGATAAAATGACTCTGCCAGTCATAAATGGACTTGGCGAGTCATAAAATGACAGAACCAGTCATAAAATGACAGGGCCAGTGATAAAATGACTGGGCCAGTCATTAATGACAGGGCCAGTCATTAATGACAGGGCCAGTGATAAAATGACTGGGCCAGTCATTAACGACAGGGCCAGTCATTAATGACAGGTCCAGTTATATAATGACTCTGCCAGTCATAAAATGACTTGGCATGTCATAAAATGACAGAACCAGTCATAAAATGACAGGGCCAGTGATAAAATGACTGGCACAGTCATTAATGACAGGGCCAGTCATTAATGACAGGGCCTGTGATAAAATGACTGGGCCAGTCATTAATGACAGGGCCAGTGATGAAATGACTCCTCCAGTCATAAAATAACTTGGCCTGTCATAAAATGACAGAACTAGTCATAAAATGACAGGGCCAGTGATAAAATGACGGGGCCAGTCATTAATTACAGGGCCAGTCATTAATGACAGGGCCAGTGATAAAATGACTGGGCCAGTCAATAATGATAGGGCCAGTCATTAATGACAATGCCAGTTATAAAATGACTCTGCCAGTCATAAAATGACTTTGCAAGTCATAAAATTACTTGGCAAGTCATAAAATGACAAAACCATTCATAAAATGACAGGGCCTGTTATAAAATGACTGGGCCTGTCATTAATGACAGGGCCAGTCATTAATGACAGGGCCAGTGATAAAATGCCTGGGCCCGTCATTAATGACAGGGCCAGTCATTTATGACAGGGCCAGTGATAAAATGACTCTACCAGTCATAAAATGACTAAGCCAGTCATTAATGACAGAACCAGTCATAAAATGACAGGGCCAGTGATAAAATGACTGGGCTTTTCATTAATGACAGGGCCAGTCATTAATGACAGGGCCAGTGATAAAATGACTGGGCCCGTCATTAATGACAGGGCCAGTCATTTATGACAGGGCCAGTGATAAAATGACTCTGCCAGTCATAAATGGACTTGGCCAGTCATAAAATGACAGAACCAGTCATAAAATGACAAGGCCAGAGATAAAATGACTGGGCCAGTCATTAATGACAGGGCCAGTCATTAATGACAGGGCCAGTGATAAAATGACTGGGCCAGTCATTAATGACAGGGCCAGTCATTAATGACAGGGCCAGTCATTAATGACAGGGCCAGTGATAAAATGACTCTGCCAGTCATAAAATGACTTGGCCAGTCATAAAATGACAGAACCAGTCATAAAATGACAGGGCCAGTGATAAAATGACTGACCCAGTCATTAATGACAGGGCCAGTCATTAATGACAGGGCCAGTGATAAAATGAGTGTGCCAGTCATTAATGACAGGGCCAGTGATAAAATGAGTGTGCCAGTCATTAATGACAGGGCCAGTCATTAATGACAGGGCCAGTGATAAAATGACTCTGCCAGTCATAAATGGACTTGGCCAGTCATAAAATGACAGAACCAGTCATAAAATGACAAGGCCAGTGATAAAATGACTGGGCCAGTCATTAATGACAGGGCCAGTCATTAATGACAGGGCCAGTGATAAAATGACTGGGCCAGTCATTAATGACAGGGCCAGTCATTAATGGCAGGGCCAGTCATTAATGACTGGGCCAGTGATGAAATGACTCTGCCAGTCTGAAAATGACTTGGCCAGTCATAAAATGACACAACCAGTCATAAAATGACAGGGCCAGTGATAAAATGACTGACCCAGTCATTAATGACAGGGCCAGTCATTAATGACAGGGCCAGTGATAAAATGAGTGTGCCAGTCATTAATGACAGGGCCAGTCATTAATGACAGGGCCAGTCATTAATGACAGGGCCAGTGATAAAATGACTCTACCAGTCATAAAATGACTTGGCAAGTCATAAAATGACAGAACCAGTCATAAAAAGATAGGGCCAGTGATAATATGACTAAGCTAGTCATTAATGACAGAACCAGTCATAAAATGACAGGGCCAGTGATAAAATGACTGGGCCTTTCATTAATGACAGGGCCAGTCATTATTGACAGGGCCAGTGATAAAATGACTGGGCCCGTCATTAGTGACAGGGCCAGTCATTAATGAAAGGGCCAGTGATAAAATGACTCTGCCAGTCATAAATGGACTTGGCCAGTCATAAAATGACAGAACCAGTCATAAAATGACAGGGCCAGTGATAAAATGACTGGGCTAGTCATTAATGACAGGGCCAGTCATTAATGACAGGGCCAGTGATAAAATGACTGGGCCAGTCATTAATGACAGGGCCAGTCATTAATGACAGGGCCAGTCATTAATGACAGGGCCAGTGATAAAATGACTCTGCCAGTCATAAAATGACTTGGCCAGTCATAAAATGACAGAACCAGTCATAAAATGACAGGGCCAGTGATAAAATGACTGACCCAGTCATTAATGACAGGGCCAGTCATTAATGAAGGGGCCAGTGATAAAAAGAGTGGGCCAGTCATTAATGACAGGGCCAGTCGTTAATGACAGGGCCAGTGATAAAATGACTCTGCTAGTCATAAAATAACTTGGCCAGTCATAAAATGACAGAACCAGTCATAAAATGACAGGGCCAGTGATAAAATGACGGGGCCAGTCATTAATAACAGGGCCAGTCATTAATGACAGGGCCAGTGATAAAATGACTGGGCCAGTCATTAATGACAGGGCCAGTCATTAATGACAGGGCCAGTGATAAAATGACTCTGCTAGTCATAAAATAACTTGGCCAGTCATAAAATAACAGAACCAGTCAAAAAATGACAGGGCCAGTGATAAAATGACGGGGCCAGTCATTAATGACAGGGCCAGTCATTAATGACAGGGCCAGTTATAAAATGACTGGGCCAGTCATTAATGACACGGCCAGTCATTAAGGACAGGGCCAGTGATAAAATGACGGGGCCAGTCATTAATGACAGGGCCAGTCATTAATGACAGGGCCAGTTATAAAATGACTTCGCCAGTCATTAATGACAGGGCCAGTGATAAAATGACTTCGCCAGTCATTAATGACAGGGCCAGTAATAAAATGACTGGGCCAGTCATTAATGACAGGGCCAGTGATAAAATGACACTGCTAGTCATAAAATAACTTGGCCAGTCATAAAATAACAGAACCAGTCAAAAAATGACAGGGCCAGTGATAAAATGACGGGGCCAGTCATTAATGACAGGGCCAGTCATTAATGACAGGGCCAGTTATAAAATGACTGGGCCAGTCATTAATGACACGGCCAGTCATTAAGGACAGGGCCAGTGATAAAATGACTCTACCAGTCATAAAATGACTTGGCCAGTCATAAAATGACAGAACCAGTCATAAAATGACAGGGCCAGTGATAAAATGATTGGGCACGTCATTAATGACAGGGCCAGTCATTAATGACAGGGCCAGTGATAAAATGACTGGGCCAGTCATTAACGACAGTGCCAGTCATTAAGGACAGGGCCAGTGATAAAATGACTATACCAGTCATAAAATGACTTGGCCAGTCATAAAATGACAGAACCAGTCATAAAATGACAGGGCCAGTGATAAAATGACTGGGCAAGTCATTAATGACAGGGCCAGTCATTAATAACAGGGCCAGTGATAAAATGACAGGGCCCGTCATTAATGACAGGGCCCGTGATAAAATGACTCTGCCAGTCATAAATGGACTTGGCGAGTCATAAAATGACAGAACCAGTCATAAAATGACAGGGCCAGTGATAAAATGACTGGGCCAGTCATTAATGACAGGGCCAGTCATTAATGACAGGGCCAGTGATAAAATGACTGGGCCAGTCATTAACGACAGGGCCAGTCATTAATGACAGGTCCAGTTATATAATGACTCTGCCAGTCATAAAATGACTTGGCATGTCATAAAATGACAGAACCAGTCATAAAATGACAGGGCCAGTGATAAAATGACTGGCACAGTCATTAATGACAGGGCCAGTCATTAATGACAGGGCCTGTGATAAAATGACTGGGCCAGTCATTAATGACAGGGCCAGTCATTAATGACAGGGCCAGTGATAAAATGACTGGGCCAGTCATTAACGACAGGGCCAGTCATTAATGACAGGTCCAGTTATATAATGACTCTGCCAGTCATAAAATGACTTGGCATGTCATAAAATGACAGAACCAGTCATAAAATGACAGGGCCAGTGATAAAATGACTGGCACAGTCATTAATGACAGGGCCAGTCATTAATGACAGGGCCTGTGATAAAATGACTGGGCCAGTCATTAATGACAGGGCCAGTGATGAAATGACTCCTCCAGTCATAAAATAACTTGGCCTGTCATAAAATGACAGAACTAGTCATAAAATGACAGGGCCAGTGATAAAATGACGGGGCCAGTCATTAATGACAGGGCCAGTCATTAATGACAGGGCCAGTGATAAAATGACTGGGCCAGTCAATAATGATAGGGCCAGTCATTAATGACAATGCCAGTGATAAAATGACTCTACCAGTCATAAAATAACTTGGCCAGTCATAAAATGACAGAACCAGTCATAAAATGACAGGGCCAGTGATAAAATGATTGGGCATGTCATTAATGACAGGGCCAGTCATTAATGACAGGGCCAGTGATAAAATGACTGGGCCAGTCATTAACGACAGTGCCAGTCATTAATGAAAGGGCCAGTGAGAAAATGACTATACCAGTCATAAAATGACTTGGCCAGTCATAAAATGACAGAACCAGGCATAAAATGACAGGGCCAGTGATAAAATGACCGGGCAAGTCATTAATGACAGGGCAAGTCATTAATAACAGGGCCAGTGATAAAATGACTGGGCCAGTCATTAATGACAGGGCCCGTGATAAAATGACTCTGCCAGTCATAAATGGACTTGGCGAGTCATAAAATGACAGAACCAGTCATAAAATGACAGGGCCAGTGATAAATTGACTGGGCCAGTCATTAATGACAGGGCCAGTCATTAATGACAGGGCCAGTGATAAAATGACTGGGCCAATCATTAACGACAGGGCCAGTCATTAATGACAGGGCCAGTGATAAAATGACTCTGCCAGTCATAAAATGACTTGGCCAGTCATAAAATGACAGAACCAGTCATAAAATGACAGGGCCAGTGATAAAATGACTGGCACAGTCATTAATGACAGGGCCAGTCATTAATGACAGGGCCTGTGATAAAATGACTGGGCCAGTCATTAATGACAGGGCCAGTGATAAAATGACTCTGCAAGTCATAAAATAACTTGGCCTGTCATAAAATGACAGAACCAGTCATAAAATGACAGGGTCAGTGTAAAAATGACGGGGCCAGTCATTAATGACAGGGCCAGTGATAAAATGACTGGGCCAGTCATTAATGACTGGGCCAGTCATTAATGACAGGGCCAGTGATAAAATGACTCTACCAGTCATAAAATGACTTGGCCAGTCATAAAATGACAGAACAAGTCATAAAATGACAGGGCCAGTGATAAAATGACTGGGCCAGTCATTAATGACAGGGCCAGTCATTAATGACAGGGCCAGTATTAAAATGACTGGGCCAGCCATTAATGACAGGGCCAGTCATTAGCGACTGGGCCAGTGATAAAAATGACTCTGCCAGTCATTAATGACAGGGCCAGTGATAAAATGACAGGGCCAGTGATAAAATGACTGGGCCAGTCAATAATGACAGAACCAGTCATTAAATGAAAGGGCCAGTGATAAAATGACTGGGCCAGTGATAAAATGACTTCGCCAGTCATTAATGACAGGGCCAGTGATAAAATGACTTCGCCAGTCATTAATGACAGGGCCAGTCATTAATGACAGGGCCAGTCATTAATGACAGGGCCAGTCATTATTGACAGGGCCAGTGATAAAATGACTCTGCCAGGCATAAAATGACGTGGCCAGTCATAAAATGACAGAACAAGTCATAAAATGACAGAGCCAACGATAAAATGACTGGGCCAGTCATTAATGACAGGGCCAGTCATTAATGACAGGGCCAGTAATAAAATGACTCTGCCAGTCATAAAATGACTTGGCAAGTCATAAAATTACTTGGCAAGTCATAAAATGACAGAACCATTCATAAAATGACAGGACCAGTTATAAAATGACTGGGCCTGTCATTAATGACAGGGCCAGTCATTAATGACAGGGCCAGTGATAAAATGCCTGGGCCCGTCATTAATGACAGGGTCAGTCATTTACGACAGGGCCAGTGATAAAATGACTCTACTAGTCATAAAATGACTAAGCCAGTCATTAATGACAGAACCAGTCATAAAATGACAGGGCCAGTGATAAAATTACTGGGCCAGTCATTAATGACAGGTCCAGTCATTAATGACAGGGCCAGTGATAAAATGACTGGGCCCGTCATTAATGACAGGGCCAGTCATTTATGACAGGGCCAGTGATAAAATGACTCTGCCAGCCATAAATGGACTTGGCCAGTCATAAAATGACAGAACCAGTCATTAATGACAGGGCCAGTGATAAAATGACTCTGCCAGTCATAAAATGACTTGGCCAGTCATAAAATGACAGAACCAGTCATAAAATGACAGGGCCAGTGATAAAATGACTGACCCAGTCATTAATGACAGGGCCAGTCATTAATGACAGGGCCAGTGATAAAATGAGTGTGCCAGTCATTAATGACAGGGCCAGTCATTAATGACAGGGCCAGTGATAAAATGACAGAACCAGTCATAAAATGACAGGGCCAGTGATAAAATGAGTGGGCCAGTCATTAATGACAGGGCCAGTCATTAATGACAGGGCCAGTCATTAATGACTGGGCCAGTGATAAAAATGACTCTGCCAGTCATTAATGACAGGGCCAGTGATAAAATGACAGGGCCAGTGATAAAATGACTGGGCCAGTCATTAATGACAGAACCAGTCATTAAATGACAGGGCCAGTGATAAAATGAGTGGGCCAGTCATTAATGACAGGGCCAGTCATTAATGACAGGGCTAGTCTTTAATGACAGGGCCGGTGATAAAATGACTCTGCCAGTCATAAAATTACTTGGCCAGTCATAAAATGACAGAACCAGTCATAAAATGACAGGGCCAGTGATAAAATGACTGGGCCAGTGATAAAATGACTTCGCCAGTCATTAATGACAGGGCCAGTGATAAAATGACTTCGCCAGTCATTAATGACAGGGCCAGTCATTAATGACAGGGCCAGTGATAAAATGACTTTGCCAGGCATAAAATGACTTGGCCAGTCATAAAATGACAGAACCAGTCATAAAATGACAGGGCCAGTGATAAAATGACTGGGCCAGTCATTAATGACAGGGCCTGTCATTAATGACAGGGCCAGTGATAAAATGACTGGGCCCGTCATTAATGACAGGGCCAGTCATTAATGACAGGGCCAGTGATAAAATGACTCTGCCAGTCATAAATGGACTTGGCCAGTCATTAAATGACAGAACCAGTCATTAATGACAGGGCCAGTGATAAAATGAGTGTGCCAGTCATTAATGACAGGGCCAGTGATAAAATGAGTGTGCCAGTCATTAATGACTGGGCCCGTCATTAATGACAAGGCCAGTCATTTTGGACAGGGCCAGTGATAAAATGACTCTGCCAGTCATAAAATTACTTGGCCAGTCATAAAATGACAGAACCAGTCATAAAATGACAGGGCCAGTGATAAAATGACTGACCCAGTCATTAATGACAGGGCCAGTCATTAATGACAGGGCCAGTGATAAAAGGAGTGTGCCATTCATTAATGACAGGGCCAGTCATTAATGACAGGGCCAGTGATAAAATGACTCTGCTAGTCATAAAATAACTTGGCCAGTCATAAAATGACAGAACCAGTCATAAAATAACAGGGCCAGTGATAAAATGACGGGGCCAGTCATTAATGACAGGGCCAGTCATTAATGACAGGGCCAATGATAAAATGACTGCGCCAGTCATTAATGACAGGGCCAGTCATTAATGACAGGGCCAGTGATAAAATGACTCTATCAGTCATAAAATGACTTGGCCAGGCATAAAATGACAGAACCAGTCATAAAATGACAGGGCCAATGATAAAATGACTGGGCCAGTCATTAATGACAGGGCCTGTCATTAATGACAAGGCCAGTGATAAAATGACTGGGCCCGTTATTAATGACAGGGCCAGTCATTAATGACAGGGCCAGTGATAAAATGACTCTGCCAGTCATAAATGGACTTGGCCAGTCATAAAATGACAGAACCAGTCATTAAATGACAGGGCCAGTGATAAAATGACTGGCACAGTCATTAATGACAGCGCCAGGGATAAAATGACTGGCCTATCATCAATGACAGGGCCAGTGATACAATGACTCTGCCAGTCATAAAATAACTTGGCCAGTCATAAAATGACAGAACCAGTCATAAAATGACAGGGCCAGGGGTAAAATGACGGGGACAGTCATTAATGACTTCGCCAGTCATTAATGACAGGGCCAGTGATAAAATGACTTGGCCAGTCATTAATGACAGGGCCAGTCATAAATGACAGGGCCAGTTAGAAAATGACTCTGCCAGTCATAAAATGACTTGGCAAGTCATAAAATTACTTGGCAAGTCATAAAATGACAGAACCATTTATAAAATGACAGGGCCAGTTATAAAATGACTGGGCCTGTCATTAATGACAGGGCCAGTCATTAATGACAGGGCCAGTGATAAAATGCCTGGGCCCCTCATTAATGACAGGGCCAGTGATAAAATGACTCTACCAGTCATAAAATGACTTGGCAAGTCATAAAATGACAGAACCAGTCATAAAAAGATAGGACCAGTGATAATATGACTAAGCCAGTCATTAATGACAGAACCAGTTATAAAATGACAGGGCCAGTGATAAAATGACTGGGCCTTTCATTAATGACAGGGCCAGTCATTAATGACAGGGCCAGTCATTAATGACAGGGCCAGCAATAAAATAAATGGGCCCGTCATTAATGACAGGGCCAGTCATTAATGACAGGGCCAGTGATAAAATGACTCTGCCAGTCATAAATGGACTTGGCCAGTCATAAAATGACAGAACCAGTCATAAAATGACAGGGCCAGTGATAAAATGACTGGGCCAGTCATTAATGACAGGGCCAGTCATTAATGACAGGGCCAGTGATAAAATGACTGGGCCAGTCATTAATGACAGGGCCAGTCATTAATGACAGGGCCAGTCATTAATGACAGGGCCAGTGATAAAATGACTCTGCCAGTCATAAAATGACTTGGCCAGTCATAAAATGACAGAACCAGTCATAAAATGACAGGGCCAGTGATAAAATGACTGACCCAGTCATTAAGGACAGGGCCAGTCATTAATGACAGGGCCAGTGATGAAATGAGTGGGCCAGTCATTAATGACAGGGCCAGTCATTAATGACAGGGCCAGTGATAAAATGACTCTGCTAGTCATAAAATAACTTGGCCAGTCATAAAATGACAGAACCAGTCAAAAAATGAGAGGGCCAGTGATAAAATGACGGGGCCAGTCATTAATGACAGGGCCAGTCATTAATGACAGGGCCAGTGATAAAATGACTGGGCCAGTCATTAATGACATGGCCAGTCATTAAGGACAGGGCCAGTGATAAAATGACTCTACCAGTCATAAAATAACTTGGCCAGTCATAAAATGACAGAACTAGTCATAAAATGACAGGGCCAGTGATAAAATGATTGGGCATGTCATTAATGACAGGGCCAGTCATTAATGACAGGGCCAGTCATTAATGACAGGGCCAGTCATTAATGACAGGGCCAGTGATAAAATGACTATACCAGTCATAAAATGACTTGGCCAGTCATCAAATGACAGAACCAGTCATAAAATGACAGGGCCAGTGATAAAATGACTGGGCAAGTCATTAATGACAGGGCCAGTCATTAATAACAGGGCCAGTGATAAAATCACTGGGCCCGTCATTAATGACTGGGCCCGTGATAAAATGACTCTGCAAGTCATAAATGGACTTGGGGAGTCATAAAATGACAGAACCAGTCATAAAATGACAGGGCCAGTGATAAAATGACTGGGCCAGTCATTAATGACAGGGCCAGTCATTAATGACAGGGCGAGTGATAAAATGACTGGGCCAGTCATTAACGACAGGGCCAGTCATTAATGACAGGGCCAGTGATAAAATGACTCTGCCAGTCATAAAATGACTTGGCCAGTCATAAAATGACAGAACCAGTCATAAAATGACAGGGCCAGTGATAAAATGACTGGCACAGTCATTAATGACAGGGCCAGTCATTAATGACAGGGCCTGTGATAAAATGACTGGGCCAGTCATTAATGACAGGGCCAGTGATAAAATGACTCTGCAAGTCATAAAATAACTTGGCCAGTCATAAAATGACAGAACAAGTCATAAAATGACAGGGCCAGTGATAAAATGACTGGGCCAGTCATTAATGACAGGGCCAGTCATTAATGACAGGGCCCGTGATAAAATGACTGGGCCAGCCATTAATGACAGGGCCAGTCATTAATGACTAGGCCAGTGATAAAAATGACTCTGCCAGTCCTTAATGACAGGGCCAGTGATAAAATGACAGGGCCAGTGATAAAATGACTGGGCCAGTCATTAATGACAGAACCAGTCATTAAATGAAAGGGCCAGTGATAAAATGACTTCGCCAGTCATTAATGACAGGGCCAGTGATAAAATGACTCTGCCAGTCATAAATGGACTTGGCCAGTCATAAAATGACAGAACCAGTCATAAAATGACAGGGCCAGTGATAAAATGACTTGGCCAGTCATTAATGACAGGGCCAGTCATTAATGACAGGGCCAGTGATAAAATGACTGGGCCAGTCATTAATGACAGGCCCAGTCATTAATGACAGGGCCAGTCATTAATGACAGGGCCAGTGATAAAATGACTTTGCCAGGCATAAAATGACTTGGCCAGTCATAAAATGACAGAACCAGTCATAAAATGACAGGGCCAGTGATAAAATGACTGGGCCAGTCATTAATGACAGGGCCTGTCATTAATGACAGGGCCAGTGATAAAATGACTGGGCCCGTCATTAATGACAGGGCCAGTCATTAATGACAGGGCCAGTGATAAAATGACTCTGCCAGTCATAAATGGACTTGGCCAGTCATAAAATGACAGAACCAGTCATTAATGACAGGGCCAGTGATAAAATGAGTGTGCCAGTCATTAATGACAGGGCCAGTGATAAAATGAGTGTGCCAGTCATTAATGACTGGGCCCGTCATTAATGACAAGGCCAGTCATTTTGGACAGGGCCAGTGATAAAATGACTCTGCCAGTCATAAAATTACTTGGCCAGTCATAAAATGACAGAACCAGTCATAAAATGACAGGGCCAGTGATAAAATGACTGACCCAGTCATTAATGACAGGGCCAGTCATTAATGACAGGGCCAGTGATAAAAGGAGTGTGCCATTCATTAATGACAGGGCCAGTCATTAATGACAGGGCCAGTGATAAAATGACTCTGCTAGTCATAAAATAACTTGGCCAGTCATAAAATGACAGAACCAGTCATAAATGACAGGGTTAGTGATAAAATGACGGGGCCAGTCATTAATGACAGGGCCAGTCATTAATGACAGGGCCAATGATAAAATGACTGGGCCAGTCATTAATGACAGGGCCAGTCAATAATGACAGGGCCAGTGATAAAATGACTCTATCAGTCATAAAATGACTTGGCCAGGCATAAAATGACAGAACCAGTCATAAAATGACAGGGCCAATGATAAAATGACTGGGCCAGTCATTAATGACAGGGCCTGTCATTAATGACAAGGCCAGTGATAAAATGACTGGGCCCGTCATTAATGACAGGGCCAGTCATTAATGACAGGGCCAGTGATAAAATGACTCTGCCAGTCATAAATGGACTTGGCCAGTCATAAAATGACAGAACCAGTCATTAAATGACAGGGCCAGTGATAAAATGACTGGCACAGTCATTAATGACAGGGCCAGGGATAAAATGACTGGCCTATCATCAATGACAGGGCCAGTGATACAATGACTCTGCCAGTCATAAAATAACTTGGCCAGTCATAAAATGACAGAACCAGTGATAAAATGACAGGGCCAGGGGTAAAATGACGGGGACAGTCATTAATGACTTCGCCAGTCATTAATGACAGGGCCAGTGATAAAATGACTTGGCCAGTCATTAATGACAGGGCCAGTCATTAATGACAGGGCCAGTTAGAAAATGATTCTGCCAGTCATAAAATGACTTGGCAAGTCATAAAATTACTTGGCAAGTCATAAAATGACAGAACCATTTATAAAATGACAGGGCCAGTTATAAAATGACTGGGCCTGTCATTAATGACAGGGCCAGTCATTAATGACAGGGCCAGTGATAAAATGCCTGGGCCCCTCATTAATGACAGGGCCAGTCATTTTTGACAGGGCCAGTGATAAAATGACTCTACCAGTCATAAAATGACTTGGCAAGTCATAAAATGACAGAACCAGTAATAAAAAGATAGGACCAGTGATAATATGACTAAGCCAGTCATTAATGACAGAACCAGTTATAAAATGACAGGGCCAGTGAAAAAATGACTGGGCCTTTCATTAATGACAGGGCCAGTCATTAATGACAGGGCCAGCAATAAAATAAATGGGCCCGTCATTAATGACAGGGCCAGTCATTAATGACAGGGCCAGTGATAAAATGACCCTGCCAGTCATAAATGGACTTGGCCAGTCATAAAATGACAGAACCAGTCATAAAATGACAGGGCCAGTGATAAAATGACTGGGCCAGTCATTAATGACAGGGCCAGTCATTAATGACAGGGCCAGTGATAAAATGACTGGGCCAGTCATTAATGACAGGGCCAGTCATTAATGACAGGGCCAGTCATTAATGACAGGGCCAGTGATAAAATGACTCTGCCAGTCATAAAATGACTTGGCCAGTCATAAAATGACAGAACCAGTCATAAAATGACAGGGCCAGTGATAAAATGACTGACCCAGTCATTAAGGACAGGGCCAGTCATTAATGACAGGGCCAGTGATGAAATGAGTGTGCCAGTCATTAATGACAGGGCCAGTCTCTAATGACAGGGCCAGTGATAAAATGACTCTGCTAGTCATAAAATAACTTGGCCAGTCATAAAATGACAGAACCAGTCAAAAAATGAGAGGGCCAGTGATAAAATGACGGGGCCAGTCATTAATGACAGGGCCAGTCATTAATGACAGGGCCAGTGATAAAATGACTGGGCCAGTCATTAATGACATGGCCAGTCATTAAGGACAGGGCCAGTGATAAAATGACTCTACCAGTCATAAAATAACTTGGCCAGTCATAAAATGACAGAACCAGTCATAAAATGACAGGGCCAGTGATAAAATGATTGGGCATGTCATTAATGACAGGGCCAGTCATTAATGACAGGGCCAGTCATTAATGACAGGGCCAGTCATTAATGACAGGGCCAGTGATAAAATGACTATACCAGTCATAAAATGACTTGGCCAGTCATAAAATGACAGAACCAGTCATAAAATGACAGGGCCAGTGATAAAATGACTGGGCAAGTCATTAATGACAGGGCCAGTCATTAATAACAGGGCCAGTGATAAAATCACTGGGCCCGTCATTAATGACTGGGCCCGTGATAAAATGACTCTGCAAGTCATAAATGGACTTGGGGAGTCATAAAATGACAGAACCAGTCATAAAATGACAGGGCCAGTGATAAAATGACTGGGCCAGTCATTAATGACAGGGCCAGTCATTAATGACAGGGCGAGTGATAAAATGACTGGGCCAGTCATTAACGACAGGGCCAGTCATTAATGACAGGGCCAGTGATAAAATGACTCTGCCAGTCATAAAATGACTTGGCCAGTCATAAAATGACAGAACCAGTCATAAAATGACAGGGCCAGTGATAAAATGACTGGCACAGTCATTAATGACAGGGCCAGTCATTAATGACAGGGCCTGTGATAAAATGACTGGGCCAGTCATTAATGACAGGGCCAGTGATAAAATGACTCTGCAAGTCATAAAATAACTTGGCCAGTCATAAAATGACAGAACAAGTCATAAAATGACAGGGCCAGTGATAAAATGACTGGGCCAGTCATTAATGACAGGGCCAGTCATTAATGACAGGGCCAGTGATAAAATGACTGGGCCAGCCATTAATGACAGGGCCAGTCATTAATGACTAGGCCAGTGATAAAAATGACTCTGCCAGTCATTAATGACAGGGCCAGTGATAAAATGACAGGGCCAGTGATAAAATGACTGGGCCAGTCATTAATGACAGAACCAGTCATTAAATGAAAGGGCCAGTGATAAAATGACTTCGCCAGTCATTAATGACAGGGCCAGTGATAAAATGACTTCGCCAGTCATTAATGACAGGGCCAGTCATTAATGACAGGGCCAGTCATTAATGACAGGGCCAGTCATTAATGACAGGGCCAGTGATAAAATGACTCTGCCAGGCATAAAATGACTTGGCCAGTCATAAAATGACAGAACAAGTCATAAAATGACAGAGCCAGTGATAAAATGACTGGGCCAGTCATTAATGACAGGGCCAGTCATTAATGACAGTGCCAGTTAAAAAATGACTCTGCCAGTCATAAAATGACTTTGCAAGTCATAAAATTACTTGGCAAGTCATAAAATGACATAACCATTCATAAAATGACAGGG
Source organism: Platycnemis pennipes (assembly GCA_933228895.1). Lineage (NCBI taxonomy): Eukaryota > Metazoa > Arthropoda > Insecta > Odonata > Platycnemididae > Platycnemis > Platycnemis pennipes. The sequence goes on along the minus strand of OW121846.1, from coordinate 72,469,432 downwards.
CCAGTTATAAAATGACTGGGCCTGTCATTAATGACAGGGCCAGTCATTAATGACAGGGCCAGTGATAAAATGCCTGGGCCCGTCATTAATGACAGTGCCAGTCATTTATGACAGGGCCAGTGATAAAATGACTCTACCAGTCATAAAATGACTAAGCCAGTCATTAATGACAGAACCAGTAATAAATTGACAGGGCCATATAAAATGACTGGGCTTTTCATTAATGACAGGGCCAGTCATTAATGACAGGGCCAGTGATAAAATGACTGGGCCCGTCATTAATGACAGGGCCAGTCATTTATGACAGGGCCAGTGATAAAATGACTCTGCCAGTCATAAATGGACTTGGCCAGTCATAAAATGACAGAACCAGTCATAAAATGACAAGGCCAGAGATAAAATGACTGGGCCAGTCATTAATGATAGGGCCAGTCATTAATGACAGGGCCAGTGATAAAATGACTGGGCCAGTCGTTAATGACAGAGCCAGTCATTAATGACAGGGCCAGTCATTAATGACAGGGCCAGTGATAAAATGACTCTGCCAGTCATAAAATGACTTGGCCAGTCATAAAATGACAGAACCAGTCATAAAATGACAGGGCCAGTGATAAAATGACTGACCCAGTCATTAATGACAGGGCCAGTCATTAATGACAGGGCCAGTGATAAAATGAGTGTGCCAGTCATTAATGACAGGGCCAGTGATAAAATGAGTGTGCCAGTCATTAATGACAGGGCCAGTCATTAATGACAGGGCCAGTGATAAAATGACTCTGCCAGTCATAAATGGACTTGGCCAGTCATAAAATGACAGAACCAGTCATAAAATGACAAGGCCAGTGATAAAATGACTGGGCCAGTCATTAATGACAGGGCCAGTCATTAATGACAGGGCCAGTGATAAAATGACTGGGCCAGTCATTAATGACAGGGCCAGTCATTAATGACAGGGCCAGTCATTAATAACTGGGCCAGTGATGAAATGACTCTGCCAGTCTGAAAATGACTTGGCCAGTCATAAAATGACACAACCAGTCATAAAATGACAGGGCCAGTGATAAAATGACTGACCCAGTCATTAATGACAGGGCCAGTCATTAATGACAGGGCCAGTGATAAAATGAGTGTGCCAGTCATTAATGACAGGGCCAGTCATTAATGACAGGGCCAGTCATTAATGACAGGGCCAGTGATAAAATGACTCTACCAGTCATAAAATGACTTGGCAAGTCATAAAATGACAGAACCAGTCATAAAATGATAGGGCCAGTGATAATATGACTAAGCTAGTCATTAATGACAGAACCAGTCATAAAATGACAGGGCCAGTGATAAAATTACTGGGCCTTTCATTAATGACAGGGCCAGTCATTATTGACAGGGCCAGTGATAAAATGACTGGGCCCGTCATTAGTGACAGGGCCAGTCATTAATGAAAGGGCCAGTGATAAAATGACTCTGCCAGTCATAAATGGACTTGGCCAGTCATAAAATGACAGAACCAGTCATAAAATGACAGGGCCAGTGATAAAATGACTGTGCTAGTCATTAATGACAGGGCCAGTCATTAATGACAGGGCCAGTGATAAAATGACTGGGCCAGTCATTAATGACAGGGCCAGTCATTAATGACAGGGCCAGTCATTAATGACAGGGCCAGTGATAAAATGACTCTGCCAGTCATAAAATGACTTGGCAAGTCATAAAATGACAGAACCAGTCATAAAATGACAGGGCCAGTGATAAAATGACTGACCCAGTCATTAATGACAGGGCCAGTCATTAATGAATGGGCCAGTGATAAAAAGAGTGGGCCAGTCATTAATGACAGGGCCAGTCGTTAATGACAGGGCCAGTGATAAAATGACTCTGCTAGTCATAAAATAACTTGGCCAGTCATAAAATGACAGAACCAGTCATAAAATGACAGGGCCAGTGATAAAATGACGGGGCCAGTCATTAATAACAGGGCCAGTCATTAATGACAGGGCCAGTGATAAAATGACTGGGCCAGTCATTAATGACAGGGCCAGTCATTAATGACAGGGCCAGTGATAAAATGACTCTGCTAGTCATAAAATAACTTGGCCAGTCATAAAATAACAGAACCAGTCAAAAAATGACAGGGCCAGTGATAAAATGACGGGGCCAGTCATTAATGACAGGGCCAGTCATTAATGACAGGGCCAGTTATAAAATGACTGGGCCAGTCATTAATGACACGGCCAGTCATTAAGGACAGGGCCAGTGATAAAATGACGGGGCCAGTCATTAATGACAGGGCCAGTCATTAATGACAGGGCCAGTTATAAAATGACTTCGCCAGTCATTAATGACAGGGCCAGTGATAAAATGACTTCGCCAGTCATTAATGACAGGGCCAGTCATTAATGACAGGGCCAGTGATAAAATGACTTTGCCAGGTATAAAATGACTTGGCCAGTCATAAAATGACAGAACCAGTCATAAAATGACAGGGCCAGTGATAAAATGACTGGGCCAGTCATTAATGACAGGGCCTGTCATTAATGACAGGGCCAGCGATAAAATGACTGGGCCCGTCATTAATGACAGGGCCAGTCATTAATGACAGGGCCAGTGATAAAATGACTCTGCCAGTCATAAATGGACTTGGCCAGTCATAAAATGACAGAACCAGTCATTAAATGACAGGGCCAGTGATAAAATGACTGGGCCAGTCATTAATGACAGGGCCAGTCATTAATGACAGGGCCAGTGATAAAATGACTGGGCCAGTCATTAATGACAGGGCCAGTCATTAATGACAGGGCCAGTGATAAAATGACTCTGCTAGTCATAAAATAACTTGGCCAGTCATAAAATAACAGAACCAGTCAAAAAATGACAGGGCCAGTGATAAAATGACGGGGCCAGTCATTAATGACAGGGCCAGTCATTAATGACAGGGCCAGTTATAAAATGACTGGGCCAGTCATTAATGACACGGCCAGTCATTAAGGACAGGGCCAGTGATAAAATTACTCTACCAGTCATAAAATGACTTGACCAGTCATAAAATGACAGAACCAGTCATAAAATGACAGGGCCAGTGATAAAATGATTGGGCACGTCATTAATGACAGGGCCAGTCATTAATGACAGGGTCAGTGATAAAATGACTGGGCCAGTCATTAACGACAGTGCCAGTCATTAAGGACAGGGCCAGTGATAAAATGACTATACCAGTCATAAAATGACTTGGCCAGTCATAAAATGACAGAACCAGTCATAAAATGACAGGGCCAGTGATAAAATGACTGGGCAAGTCATTAATGACAGGGCCAGTCATTAATAACAGGGCCAGTGATAAAATGACTGGGCCCGTCATTAATGACAGGGCCCGTGATAAAATGACTCTGCCAGTCATAAATGGACTGGGCGAGTCATAAAATGACAGAACCAGTCATAAAATGACAGGGCCAGTGATAAAATGACTGGGCCAGTCATTAATGACAGGGCCAGTCATTAATGACAGGGCCAGTGATAAAATGACTGGGCCAGTCATTAACGACAGGGCCAGTCATTAATGACAGGGCCAGTTATATAATGACTCTGCCAGTCATAAAATGACTTGGCATGTCATAAAATGACAGAACCAGTCATAAAATGACAGGGCCAGTGATAAAATGACTGGCACAGTCATTAATGACAGGGCCAGTCATTAATGACAGGGCCTGTGATAAAATGACTGGGCCAGTCATTAATGACAGGGCCAGTGATGAAATGACTCCTCCAGTCATAAAATAACTTGGCCTGTCATAAAATGACAGAACTAGTCATAAAATGACAGGGCCAGTGATAAAATGACGGGGCCAGTCATTAATGACAGGGCCAGTCATTAATGACAGGGCCAGTGATAAAATGACTGGGCCAGTCAATAATGACAGGGCCAGTCATTAATGACAATGCCAGTGATAAAATGACTCTACCAGTCATAAAATGACTTCGCCAGGCATTAATGACAGGGCCAGTCATTAATGACAGGGCCAGTTAGAAAATGACTCTGCCAGTCATAAATTGCCTTGGCAAGTCATAAAATTACTTGGCAAGTCATAAAATGACAGAACCATTTATAAAATGACAGGGCCAGTTATAAAATGACTGGGCCTGTCATTAATGACAGGGCCAGTCATTAATGACAGGGCCAGTGATAAAATGCCTGGGCCCGTCATTAATTACAGGGCCAGTCATTTATGACAGGGCCAGTGATAAAATGACTCTACCAGTCATAAAATGACTTGGCAAGTCATAAAATAACAGAACCAGTCATAAAAAGATAGGACCAGTGATAATATGACTAAGCCAGTCATTAATGACAGAACCAGTTATAAAATGACAGGGCCAGTGATAAAATGACTGGGCCTTTCATTAATGACAGGGCCAGTCATTAATGACAGGGCCGATGATAAAATGACTGGGCCCGTCATTAATGACAGGGCCAGTCATTAATGACAGGGCCAGTGATAAAATGACTCTGCCAGTCATAAATGGACTTGGCCAGTCATAAAATGACAGAACCAGTCATAAAATGACAGGGCCAGTGATAAAATGACTGGGCCAGTCATTAATGACAGGGCCGGTCATTAATGACAGGGCCAGTGATAAAATGACTGGGCCAGTCATTAATGACAGGGCCAGTCATTAATGACAGGGCCAGTCATTAATGACAGGGCCAGTGATAAAATGACTCTGCCAGTCATAAAATGACTTGGCCAGTCATAAAATGACAGAACCAGTCATAAAATTACAGGGCCAGTGTTAAAATGACTTGGCCAGTCATTAATGACAGAGCCAGTCATTAATGAACCCAGTCATTAATGACAGGGCCTGTCATTAATGACAGGGCCAGTGATAAAATGAGTGTGCCAGTCATTAATGACAGGGCCAGTCATTAATGAATGGGCCAGTGATAAAATGACTCTGCCAGTCATAAATGGACTTGGCCAGTCATAAAATGACAGAACCAGTCATAAAATGACAAGGCCAGTGATAAAATGACTGGGCCAGTCATTAATGACAGGGCCAGTCATTAATGACAGGGCCAGTCATTAATAACTGGGCCAGTGATGAAATGACTCTGCCAGTCTGAAAATGACTTGGCCAGTCATAAAATGACACAACCAGTCATAAAATGACAGGGCCAGTGATAAAATGACTGACCCAGTCATTAATGACAGGGCCAGTCATTAATGACAGGGCCAGTGATAAAATGAGTGTGCCAGTCATTAATGACAAAGCCAGTCATTAATGACAGGGCCAGTCATTAATGACAGGGCCAGTGATAAAATGACTCTACCAGTCATAAAATGACTTGGCAAGTCATAAAATGACAGAACCAGTCATAAAATGATAGGGCCAGTGATAATATGACTAAGCTAGTCTTTAATGACAGAACCAGTCATAAAATGACAGGGCCAGTGATAAAATGACTGGGCCTTTCATTAATGACAGGGCCAGTCATTATTGACAGGGCCAGTGATAAAATGACTGGGCCCGTCATTAGTGACAGGGCCAGTCATTAATGAAAGGGCCAGTGATAAAATGACTCTGCCAGTCATAAATGGACTTGGCCAGTCATAAAATGACAGAACCAGTCATAAAATGACAGGGCCAGTGATAAAATGACTGGGCTAGTCATTAATGACAGGGCCAGTCATTAATGACAGGGCCAGTGATAAAATGACTGGGCCAGTCATTAATGACAGGGCCAGTCATTAATGACAGGGCCAGTCATTAATGACAGGGCCAGTGATAAAATGACTCTGCCAGTCATAAAATGACTTGGCAAGTCATAAAATGACAGAACCAGTCATAAAATGACAGGGCCAGTGATAAAATGACTGACCCAGTCATTAATGACAGGGCCAGTCATTAATGAAGGGGCCAGTGATAAAAAGAGTGGGCCAGTCATTAATGACAGGGCCAGTCGTTAATGACAGGGCCAGTGATAAAATGACTCTGCCAGTCATAAATGGACTTGGCCAGTCATAAAATGACAGAACCAGTCATAAAATGACAGGGCCAGTGATAAAATGACGGGGCCAGTCATTAATAACAGGGCCAGTCATTAATGACAGGGCCAGTGATAAAATGACTGGGCCAGTCATTAATGACAGGGCCAGTCATTAATGACAGGGCCAGTGATAAAATGACTCTGCTAGTCATAAAATAACTTGGCCAGTCATAAAATAACAGAACCAGTCAAAAAATGACAGGGCCAGTGATAAAATGACGGGGCCAGTCATTAATGACAGGGCCAGTCATTAATGACAGGGCCAGTTATAAAATGACTGGGCCAGTCATTAATGACACGGCCAGTCATTAAGGACAGGGCCAGTGATAAAATGACGGGGCCAGTCATTAATGACAGGGCCAGTCATTAATGACAGGGCCAGTTATAAAATGACTTCGCCAGTCATTAATGACAGGGCCAGTGATAAAATGACTTCGCCAGTCATTAATGACAGGGCCAGTCATTAATGACAGGGCCAGTGATAAAATGACTTTGCCAGGTATAAAATGACTTGGCCAGTCATAAAATGACAGAACCAGTCATAAAATGACAGGGCCAGTGATAAAATGACTGGGCCAGTCATTAATGACAGGGCCTGTCATTAATGACAGGGCCAGCGATAAAATGACTGGGCCCGTCATTAATGACAGGGCCAGTCATTAATGACAGGGCCAGTGATAAAATGACTCTGCCAGTCATAAATGGACCTGGCCAGTCATAAAATGACAGAACCAGTCATTAAATGACAGGGCCAGTGATAAAATGACTGGGCCAGTCATTAATGACAGGGCCAGTCATTAATGACAGGGCCAGTGATAAAATGACTGGGCCAGTCATTAATGACAGGGCCAGTCATTAATGACAGGGCCAGTGATAAAATGACTCTGCTAGTCATAAAATAACTTGGCCAGTCATAAAATAACAGAACCAGTCAAAAAATGACAGGGCCAGTGATAAAATGACGGGGCCAGTCATTAATGACAGGGCCAGTCATTAATGACAGGGCCAGTTATAAAATGACTGGGCCAGTCATTAATGACACGGCCAGTCATTAAGGACAGGGCCAGTGATAAAATTACTCTACCAGTCATAAAATGACTTGACCAGTCATAAAATGACAGAACCAGTCATAAAATGACAGGGCCAGTGATAAAATGATTGGGCACGTCATTAATGACAGGGCCAGTCATTAATGACAGGGTCAGTGATAAAATGACTGGGCCAGTCATTAACGACAGTGCCAGTCATTAAGGACAGGGCCAGTGATAAAATGACTATACCAGTCATAAAATGACTTGGCCAGTCATAAAATGACAGAACCAGTCATAAAATGACAGGGCCAGTGATAAAATGACTGGGCAAGTCATTAATGACAGGGCCAGTCATTAATAACAGGGCCAGTGATAAAATGACTGGGCCCGTCATTAATGACAGGGCCCGTGATAAAATGACTCTGCCAGTCATAAATGGACTGGGCGAGTCATAAAATGACAGAACCAGTCATAAAATGACAGGGCCAGTGATAAAATGACTGGGCCAGTCATTAATGACAGGGCCAGTCATTAATGACAGGGCCAGTGATAAAATGACTGGGCCAGTCATTAACGACAGGGCCAGTCATTAATGACAGGGCCAGTTATATAATGACTCTGCCAGTCATAAAATGACTTGGCATGTCATAAAATGACAGAACCAGTCATAAAATGACAGGGCCAGTGATAAAATGACTGGCACAGTCATTAATGACAGGGCCAGTCATTAATGACAGGGCCTGTGATAAAATGACTGGGCCAGTCATTAATGACAGGGCCAGTGATGAAATGACTCCTCCAGTCATAAAATAACTTGGCCTGTCATAAAATGACAGAACTAGTCATAAAATGACAGGGCCAGTGATAAAATGACGGGGCCAGTCATTAATGACAGGGCCAGTCATTAATGACAGGGCCAGTGATAAAATGACTGGGCCAGTCAATAATGACAGGGCCAGTCATTAATGACAATGCCAGTGATAAAATGACTCTACCAGTCATAAAAGGACTTCGCCAGGCATTAATGACAGGGCCAGTCATTAATGACAGGGCCAGTTAGAAAATGACTCTGCCAGTCATAAATTGCCTTGGCAAGTCATAAAATTACTTGGCAAGTCATAAAATGACAGAACCATTTATAAAATGACAGGGCCAGTTATAAAATGACTGGGCCTGTCATTAATGACAGGGCCAGTCATTAATGACAGGGCCAGTGATAAAATGCCTGGGCCCGTCATTAATTACAGGGCCAGTCATTTATGACAGGGCCAGTGATAAAATGACTCTACCAGTCATAAAATGACTTGGCAAGTCATAAAATAACAGAACCAGTCATAAAAAGATAGGACCAGTGATAATATGACTAAGCCAGTCATTAATGACAGAACCAGTTATAAAATGACAGGGCCAGTGATAAAATGACTGGGCCTTTCATTAATGACAGGGCCAGTCATTAATGACAGGGCCGATGATAAAATGACTGGGCCCGTCATTAATGACAGGGCCAGTCATTAATGACAGGGCCAGTGATAAAATGACTCTGCCAGTCATAAATGGACTTGGCCAGTCATAAAATGACAGAACCAGTCATAAAATGACAGGGCCAGTGATAAAATGACTGGGCCAGTCATTAATGACAGGGCCGGTCATTAATGACAGGGCCAGTGATAAAATGACTGGGCCAGTCATTAATGACAGGGCCAGTCATTAATGACAGGGCCAGTCATTAATGACAGGGCCAGTGATAAAATGACTCTGCCAGTCATAAAATGACTTGGCCAGTCATAAAATGACAGAACCAGTCATAAAATTACAGGGCCAGTGTTAAAATGACTTGGCCAGTCATTAATGACAGAGCCAGTCATTAATGAACCCAGTCATTAATGACAGGGCCTGTCATTAATGACAGGGCCAGTGATAAAATGAGTGGGCCAGTCATTAATGACAGGGCCAGTCATTAATGCCAGGGCCAGTGATAAAATGACTCTGCTAGTCATTAAATAACTTGGCCAGTCATAAAATGACAGAACCAGTCATAAAATAACAGGGCCAGTGATAAAATGACGGGGCCAGTCATTAATGACAGGGCCAGTCATTAATGACAGGGCCAGTGATAAAATGACTGGGCCAGTCATTAATGACAGCGCAAGTCATTAATGACAGGGCCAGTGATAAAATGACTCTGCTAGTCATAAAATAACTTGGCCAGTCATAAAATGACAGAACCAGTCAAAAAATGACAGGGCCAGTAATAAAATGACGGGGCCAGTCATTAATGACAGGGCCAGTCATTAATGACAGGGCCAGTGATAAAATGACTGGGCCAGTCATTAATGACATGGCCAGTCATTAAGGACAGGGCCAGTGATAAAATGACTCTACCAGTCATAAAATAACTTGGCCAGTCATAAAATGACAGAACCAGTCATAAAATGACAGGGCCAGTGATAAAATGATTGGGCATGTCATTAATGACAGGGCCAGTAATTAATGACAGGGCCAGTGATAAAATGACTGGGCCAGTCATTAATGACATGGCCAGTCATTAAGGACAGGGCCAGTGATAAAATGACTCTACCAGTCATAAATGGACTTGGCGAGTCATAATATGACAGAACCAGTCATAAAATGACAGGGCCAGTGATAAATTGACTGGGCCAGTCATTAATGACAGGGCCAGTCATTAATGACAGGGCCAGTGATAAAATGACTGGGCCAATCATTAATGACAGGGCCAGTGATAAAATGACGGGGCCAGTCATTAATAACAGGGCCAGTCATTAATGACAGGGCCAGTGATAAAATGACTGGGCCAGTCATTAATGACAGGGCCAGTCATTAATGACAGGGCCAGTGATAAAATGACTCTGCTAGTCATAAAATAACTTGGCCAGTCATAAAATAACAGAACCAGTCAAAAAATGACAGGGCCAGTGATAAAATGACGGGGCCAGTCATTAATGACAGGGCCAGTCATTAATGACAGGGCCAGTTATAAAATGACTGGGCCAGTCATTAATGACACGGCCAGTCATTAAGGACAGGGCCAGTGATAAAATGACGGGGCCAGTCATTAATGACAGGGCCAGTCATTAATGACAGGGCCAGTTATAAAATGACTTCGCCAGTCATTAATGACAGGGCCAGTGATAAAATGACTTCGCCAGTCATTAATGACAGGGCCAGTCATTAATGACAGGGCCAGTGATAAAATGACTTTGCCAGGTATAAAATGACTTGGCCAGTCATAAAATGACAGAACCAGTCATAAAATGACAGGGCCAGTGATAAAATGACTGGGCCAGTCATTAATGACAGGGCCTGTCATTAATGACAGGGCCAGCGATAAAATGACTGGGCCCGTCATTAATGACAGGGCCAGTCATTAATGACAGGGCCAGTGATAAAATGACTCTGCCAGTCATAAATGGACTTGGCCAGTCATAAAATGACAGAACCAGTCATTAAATGACAGGGCCAGTGATAAAATGACTGGGCCAGTCATTAATGACAGGGCCAGTCATTAATGACAGGGCCAGTGATAAAATGACTGGGCCAGTCATTAATGACAGGGCCAGTCATTAATGACAGGGCCAGTGATAAAATGACTCTGCTAGTCATAAAATAACTTGGCCAGTCATAAAATAACAGAACCAGTCAAAAAATGACAGGGCCAGTGATAAAATGACGGGGCCAGTCATTAATGACAGGGCCAGTCATTAATGACAGGGCCAGTTATAAAATGACTGGGCCAGTCATTAATGACACGGCCAGTCATTAAGGACAGGGCCAGTGATAAAATTACTCTACCAGTCATAAAATGACTTGACCAGTCATAAAATGACAGAACCAGTCATAAAATGACAGGGCCAGTGATAAAATGATTGGGCACGTCATTAATGACAGGGCCAGTCATTAATGACAGGGTCAGTGATAAAATGACTGGGCCAGTCATTAACGACAGTGCCAGTCATTAAGGACAGGGCCAGTGATAAAATGACTATACCAGTCATAAAATGACTTGGCCAGTCATAAAATGACAGAACCAGTCATAAAATGACAGGGCCAGTGATAAAATGACTGGGCAAGTCATTAATGACAGGGCCAGTCATTAATAACAGGGCCAGTGATAAAATGACTGGGCCCGTCATTAATGACAGGGCCCGTGATAAAATGACTCTGCCAGTCATAAATGGACTGGGCGAGTCATAATATGACAGAACCAGTCATAAAATGACAGGGCCAGTGATAAATTGACTGGGCCAGTCATTAATGACAGGGCCAGTCATTAATGACAGGGCCAGTGATAAAATGACTGGGCCAATCATTAATGACAGGGCCAGTGATAAAATGACGGGGCCAGTCATTAATAACAGGGCCAGTCATTAATGACAGGGCCAGTGATAAAATGACTGGGCCAGTCATTAACGACAGTGCCAGTCATTAAGGACAGGGCCAGTGATAAAATGACTATACCAGTCATAAAATGACTTGGCCAGTCATAAAATGACAGAACCAGTCATAAAATGACAGGGCCAGTGATAAAATGACTGGGCCAGTCATTAATGACAGGGCCAGTCATTAATGACAGGGCCAGTGATAAAATGACTGGGCCAGTCATTAACGACAGGGCCAGTCATTAATGACAGGGCCAGTTATATAATGACTCTGCCAGTCATAAAATGACTTGGCATGTCATAAAATGACAGAACCAGTCATAAAATGACAGGGCCAGTGATAAAATGACTGGCACAGTCATTAATGACAGGGCCAGTCATTAATGACAGGGCCTGTGATAAAATGACTGGGCCAGTCATTAATGACAGGGCCAGTGATGAAATGACTCCTCCAGTCATAAAATAACTTGGCCTGTCATAAAATGACAGAACTAGTCATAAAATGACAGGGCCAGTGATAAAATGACGGGGCCAGTCATTAATGACAGGGCCAGTCATTAATGACAGGGCCAGTGATAAAATGACTGGGCCAGTCAATAATGACAGGGCCAGTCATTAATGACAATGCCAGTGATAAAATGACTCTACCAGTCATAAAAGGACTTCGCCAGGCATTAATGACAGGGCCAGTCATTAATGACAGGGCCAGTTAGAAAATGACTCTGCCAGTCATAAATTGCCTTGGCAAGTCATAAAATTACTTGGCAAGTCATAAAATGACAGAACCATTTATAAAATGACAGGGCCAGTTATAAAATGACTGGGCCTGTCATTAATGACAGGGCCAGTCATTAATGACAGGGCCAGTGATAAAATGCCTGGGCCCGTCATTAATTACAGGGCCAGTCATTTATGACAGGGCCAGTGATAAAATGACTCTACCAGTCATAAAATGACTTGGCAAGTCATAAAATAACAGAACCAGTCATAAAAAGATAGGACCAGTGATAATATGACTAAGCCAGTCATTAATGACAGAACCAGTTATAAAATGACAGGGCCAGTGATAAAATGACTGGGCCTTTCATTAATGACAGGGCCAGTCATTAATGACAGGGCCGATGATAAAATGACTGGGCCCGTCATTAATGACAGGGCCAGTCATTAATGACAGGGCCAGTGATAAAATGACTCTGCCAGTCATAAATGGACTTGGCCAGTCATAAAATGACAGAACCAGTCATAAAATGACAGGGCCAGTGATAAAATGACTGGGCCAGTCATTAATGACAGGGCCGGTCATTAATGACAGGGCCAGTGATAAAATGACTGGGCCAGTCATTAATGACAGGGCCAGTCATTAATGACAGGGCCAGTCATTAATGACAGGGCCAGTGATAAAATGACTCTGCCAGTCATAAAATGACTTGGCCAGTCATAAAATGACAGAACCAGTCATAAAATTACAGGGCCAGTGTTAAAATGACTTGGCCAGTCATTAATGACAGAGCCAGTCATTAATGAACCCAGTCATTAATGACAGGGCCTGTCATTAATGACAGGGCCAGTGATAAAATGAGTGTGCCAGTCATTAATGACAGGGCCAGTCATTAATGAATGGGCCAGTGATAAAATGACTCTGCCAGTCATAAATGGACTTGGCCAGTCACAAAATGACAGAACCAGTCATAAAATGACAAGGCCAGTGATAAAATGACTGGGCCAGTCATTAATGACAGGGCCAGTCATTAATGACAGGGCCAGTCATTAATAACTGGGCCAGTGATGAAATGACTCTGCCAGTCTGAAAATGACTTGGCCAGTCATAAAATGACACAACCAGTCATAAAATGACAGGGCCAGTGATAAAATGACTGACCCAGTCATTAATGACAGGGCCAGTCATTAATGACAGGGCCAGTGATAAAATGAGTGTGCCAGTCATTAATGACAAAGCCAGTCATTAATGACAGGGCCAGTCATTAATGACAGGGCCAGTGATAAAATGACTCTACCAGTCATAAAATGACTTGGCAAGTCATAAAATGACAGAACCAGTCATAAAATGATAGGGCCAGTGATAATATGACTAAGCTAGTCTTTAATGACAGAACCAGTCATAAAATGACAGGGCCAGTGATAAAATGACTGGGCCTTTCATTAATGACAGGGCCAGTCATTATTGACAGGGCCAGTGATAAAATGACTGGGCCCGTCATTAGTGACAGGGCCAGTCATTAATGAAAGGGCCAGTGATAAAATGACTCTGCCAGTCATAAATGGACTTGGCTTGTCATAAAATGACAGAACCAGTCATAAAATGACAGGGCCAGTGATAAAATGACTGGGCTAGTCATTAATGACAGGGCCAGTCATTAATGACAGGGCCAGTGATAAAATGACTGGGCCAGTCATTAATGACAGGGCCAGTCATTAATGACAGGGCCAGTCATTAATGACAGGGCCAGTGATAAAATGACTCTGCCAGTCATAAAATGACTTGGCAAGTCATAAAATGACAGAACCAGTCATAAAATGACAGGGCCAGTGATAAAATGACTGACCCAGTCATTAATGACAGGGCCAGTCATTAATGAAGGGGCCAGTGATAAAAAGAGTGGGCCAGTCATTAATGACAGGGCCAGTCGTTAATGACAGGGCCAGTGATAAAATGACTCTGCTAGTCATAAAATAACTTGGCCAGTCATAAAATGACAGAACCAGTCATAAAATGACAGGGCCAGTGATAAAATGACGGGGCCAGTCATTAATAACAGGGCCAGTCATTAATGACAGGGCCAGTGATAAAATGACTGGGCCAGTCATTAATGACAGGGCCAGTCATTAATGACAGGGCCAGTGATAAAATGACTCTGCTAGTCATAAAATAACTTGGCCAGTCATAAAATAACAGAACCAGTCAAAAAATGACAGGGCCAGTGATAAAATGACGGGGCCAGTCATTAATGACAGGGCCAGTCATTAATGACAGGGCCAGTTATAAAATGACTGGGCCAGTCATTAATGACACGGCCAGTCATTAAGGACAGGGCCAGTGATAAAATGACGGGGCCAGTCATTAATGACAGGGCCAGTCATTAATGACAGGGCCAGTTATAAAATGACTTCGCCAGTCATTAATGACAGGGCCAGTGATAAAATGACTTCGCCAGTCATTAATGACAGGGCCAGTCATTAATGACAGGGCCAGTGATAAAATGACTTTGCCAGGTATAAAATGACTTGGCCAGTCATAAAATGACAGAACCAGTCATAAAATGACAGGGCCAGTGATAAAATGACTGGGCCAGTCATTAATGACAGGGCCTGTCATTAATGACAGGGCCAGCGATAAAATGACTGGGCCCGTCATTAATGACAGGGCCAGTCATTAATGACAGGGCCAGTGATAAAATGACTCTGCCAGTCATAAATGGACCTGGCCAGTCATAAAATGACAGAACCAGTCATTAAATGACAGGGCCAGTGATAAAATGACTGGGCCAGTCATTAATGACAGGGCCAGTCATTAATGACAGGGCCAGTGATAAAATGACTGGGCCAGTCATTAATGACAGGGCCAGTCATTAATGACAGGGCCAGTGATAAAATGACTCTGCTAGTCATAAAATAACTTGGCCAGTCATAAAATAACAGAACCAGTCAAAAAATGACAGGGCCAGTGATAAAATGACGGGGCCAGTCATTAATGACAGGGCCAGTCATTAATGACAGGGCCAGTTATAAAATGACTGGGCCAGTCATTAATGACACGGCCAGTCATTAAGGACAGGGCCAGTGATAAAATTACTCTACCAGTCATAAAATGACTTGACCAGTCATAAAATGACAGAACCAGTCATAAAATGACAGGGCCAGTGATAAAATGATTGGGCACGTCATTAATGACAGGGCCAGTCATTAATGACAGGGTCAGTGATAAAATGACTGGGCCAGTCATTAACGACAGTGCCAGTCATTAAGGACAGGGCCAGTGATAAAATGACTATACCAGTCATAAAATGACTTGGCCAGTCATAAAATGACAGAACCAGTCATAAAATGACAGGGCCAGTGATAAAATGACTGGGCAAGTCATTAATGACAGGGCCAGTCATTAATAACAGGGCCAGTGATAAAATGACTGGGCCCGTCATTAATGACAGGGCCCGTGATAAAATGACTCTGCCAGTCATAAATGGACTTGGCGAGTCATAAAATGACAGAACCAGTCATAAAATGACAGGGCCAGTGATAAAATGACTGGGCCAGTCATTAATGACAGGGCCAGTCATTAATGACAGGGCCAGGATGAAATGACTGGGCCAGTCATTAACGACAGGGCCAGTCATTAATGACAGGGCCAGTTATATAATGACTCTGCCAGTCATAAAATGACTTGGCATGTCATAAAATGACAGAACCAGTCATAAAATGACAGGGCCAGTGATAAAATGACTGGCACAGTCATTAATGACAGGGCCAGTCATTAATGACAGGGCCTGTGATAAAATGACTGGGCCAGTCATTAATGACAGGGCCAGTGATGAAATGACTCCTCCAGTCATAAAATAACTTGGCCTGTCATAAAATGACAGAACTAGTCATAAAATGACAGGGCCAGTGATAAAATGACGGGGCCAGTCATTAATGACAGGGCCAGTCATTAATGACAGGGCCAGTGATAAAATGACTGGGCCAGTCAATAATGACAGGGCCAGTCATTAATGACAATGCCAGTGATAAAATGACTCTACCAGTCATAAAATGACTTCGCCAGTCATTAATGACAGGGCCAGTCATTAATGACAGGGCCAGTTAGAAAATGACTCTGCCAGTCATAAATTGCCTTGGCAAGTCATAAAATTACTTGGCAAGTCATAAAATGACAGAACCATTTATAAAATGACAGGGCCAGTTATAAAATGACTGGGCCTGTCATTAATGACAGGGCCAGTCATTAATGACAGGGCCAGTGATAAAATGCCTGGCCCCGTCATTAATTACAGGGCCAGTCATTTATGACAGGGCCAGTGATAAAATGACTCTACCAGTCATAAAATGACTTGGCAAGTCATAAAATAACAGAACCAGTCATAAAAAGATAGGACCAGTGATAATATGACTAAGCCAGTCATTAATGACAGAACCAGTTATAAAATGACAGGGCCAGTGATAAAATGACTGGGCCTTTCATTAATGACAGGGCCAGTCATTAATGACAGGGCCGATGATAAAATGACTGGGCCCGTCATTAATGACAGGGCCAGTCATTAATGACAGGGCCAGTGATAAAATGACTCTGCCAGTCATAAATGGACTTGGCCAGTCATAAAATGACAGAACCAGTCATAAAATGACAGGGCCAGTGATAAAATGACTGGGCCAGTCATTAATGACAGGGCCGGTCATTAATGACAGGGCCAGTGATAAAATGACTGGGCCAGTCATTAATGACAGGGCCAGTCATTAATGACAGGGCCAGTCATTAATGACAGGGCCAGTGATAAAATGACTCTGCCAGTCATAAAATGACTTGGCCAGTCATAAAATGACAGAACCAGTCATAAAATTACAGGGCCAGTGTTAAAATGACTTGGCCAGTCATTAATGACAGAGCCAGTCATTAATGAACCCAGTCATTAATGACAGGGCCTGTCATTAATGACAGGGCCAGTGATAAAATGAGTGGGCCAGTCATTAATGACAGGGCCAGTCATTAATGCCAGGGCCAGTGATAAAATGACTCTGCTAGTCATTAAATAACTTGGCCAGTCATAAAATGACAGAACCAGTCATAAAATAACAGGGCCAGTGATAAAATGACGGGGCCAGTCATTAATGACAGGGCCAGTCATTAATGACAGGGCCAGTGATAAAATGACTGGGCCAGTCATTAATGACAGCGCAAGTCATTAATGACAGGGCCAGTGATAAAATGACTCTGCTAGTCATAAAATAACTTGGCCAGTCATAAAATGACAGAACCAGTCAAAAAATGACAGGGCCAGTAATAAAATGACGGGGCCAGTCATTAATGACAGGGCCAGTCATTAATGACAGGGCCAGTGATAAAATGACTGGGCCAGTCATTAATGACATGGCCAGTCATTAAGGACAGGGCCAGTGATAAAATGACTCTACCAGTCATAAAATAACTTGGCCAGTCATAAAATGACAGAACCAGTCATAAAATGACAGGGCCAGTGATAAAATGATTGGGCATGTCATTAATGACAGGGCCAGTAATTAATGACAGGGCCAGTGATAAAATGACTGGGCCAGTCATTAATGACATGGCCAGTCATTAAGGACAGGGCCAGTGATAAAATGACTCTACCAGTCATAAATGGACTTGGCGAGTCATAATATGACAGAACCAGTCATAAAATGACAGGGCCAGTGATAAATTGACTGGGCCAGTCATTAATGACAGGGCCAGTCATTAATGACAGGGCCAGTGATAAAATGACTGGGCCAATCATTAACGACAGGGCCAGTCATTAATGACAGGGCCAGTGATAAAATGACTCTGCCAGTCATAAAATGACTTGGCCAGTCATAAAATGACAGAACCAGTCATAAAATGACAGGGCCAGTGATAAAATGATTGGCACAGTCATTAATGACAGGGCCAGTCATTAATGACAGGGCCTGTGATAAAATGACTGGGCCAGTCATTAATGACAGGGCCAGTGATAAAATGACTCTGCAAGTCATAAAATAACTTGGCCTGTCATAAAATGACAGAACCAGTCATAAAATGACAGGGCCAGTGATAAAATGACGGGGCCAGTCATTAATGACAGGGCCAGTGATAAAATGACTGGGCCAGTCATTAATGACTGGGCCAGTCATTAATGACAGGGCCAGTGATAAAATGACTCTACCAGTCATAAAATGACTTGGCCAGTCATAAAATGACAGAACAAGTCATAAAATGACAGGGCCAGTGATAAAATGACTGGGCCAGTCATTAATGACAGGGCCAGTCATTAATGACAGGGCCAGTGATAAAATGACTGGGCCAGCCATTAATGACAGGGCCAGTCATTAATGACTGGGCCAGTGATAAAAATGACTCTGCCAGTCATTAATGACAGGGCCAGTGATAAAATGACAGGGCCAGTGATAAAATGACTGGGCCAATCATTAATGACAGAACCAGTCATTAAATGAAAGGGCCAGTGATAAAATGACTGGGCCAGTGATAAAATGACTTCGCCAGTCATTAATGACAGGGCCAGTGATAAAATGACTTCGCCAGTCATTAATGACAGGGCCAGTCATTAATGACAGGGCCAGTCATTAATGACAGGGCCAGTCATTATTGACAGGGCCAGTAATAAAATGACTCTGCCAGTCATAAAATGACTTGGCCAGTCATAAAATGACAGAACAAGTCATAAAATGACAGAGCCAACGATAAAATGACTGGGCCAGTCATTAATGACAGGGCCAGTCATTAATGACAGGGCCAGTAATAAAATGACTCTGCCAGTCATAAAATGACTTGGCAAGTCATAAAATTACTTGGCAAGTCATAAAATGACAGAACCATTCATAAAATGACAGGACCAGTTATAAAATGACTGGGCCTGTCATTAATGACAGGGCCAGTCATTAATGACAGGGCCGGTGATAAAATGCCTGGGCCCGTCATTAATGACAGGGTCAGTCATTTACGACAGGGCCAGTGATAAAATGACTCTACCAGTCATAAAATGACTAAGCCAGTCATTAATGACAGAACCAGTCTAAAAATGACAGGGCCAGTGATAAAATTACTGGGCCAGTCATTAATGACTGGTCCAGTCATTAATGACAGGGCCAGTGATAAAATGACTGGGCCCGTCATTAATGACAGGGCCAGTCATTTATGACAGGGCCAGTGATAAAATGACTCTGCCAGCCATAAATGGACTTGGCCAGTCATAAAATGACAGAACCAGTCATAAAATGACAGGGCCAGTGATAAAATGACTGACCCAGTCATTAATGACAGGGCCAGTCATTAATGACAGGGCCAGTGATAAAATGAGTGTGCCAGTCATTAATGACAGGGCCAGTCATTAATGACAGGGCCAGTGATAAAATGACTCTGCTAGTCATAAAATAACTTGGCCAGTCATAAAATGACAGAACCAGTCATAAAATGACAGGGCCAGTGATAAAATGACGGGGCCAGTCATTAATGACAGGGCCAGTCATTAATGACAGGGCCAGTGATAAAATGACTGGGCCAGTCATTAATGACAGGGCCAGTCATTAATGAGAGGGCCAGTGAAAAATGACTCTACCAGTCATAAAATGACTTGGCCAGGCATAAAATGACAGAACCAGTCATAAAATGACAGGGCCAGTGATAAAATGACTGGGCCAGTCATTAATGACAGGGCCTGTCATTAATGACAGGGCCAGTGATAAAATGCCTGGGCCCGTCATTAATTACAGGGCCAGTCATTTATGACAGGGCCAGTGATAAAATGACTCTACCAGTCATAAAATGACTTGGCAAGTCATAAAATAACAGAACCAGTCATAAAAAGATAGGACCAGTGATAATATGACTAAGCCAGTCATTAATGACAGAACCAGTTATAAAATGACAGGGCCAGTGATAAAATGACTGGGCCTTTCATTAATGACAGGGCCGATGATAAAATGACTGGGCCCGTCATTAATGACAGGGCCAGTCATTAATGACAGGGCCAGTGATAAAATGACTCTGCCAGTCATAAATGGACTTGGCCAGTCATAAAATGACAGAACCAGTCATAAAATGACAGGGCCAGTGATAAAATGACTGGGCCAGTCATTAATGACAGGGCCGGTCATTAATGACAGGGCCAGTGATAAAATGACTGGGCCAGTCATTAATGACAGGGCCAGTCAAAAATGACAGGGCCAGTCATTAATGACAGGGCCAGTGATAAAATGATTCTGCCAGTCATAAAATGACTTGGCCAGTCATAAAATGACAGAACCAGTCATAAAATTACAGGGCCAGTGTTAAAATGACTTGGCCAGTCATTAATGACAGAGCCAGTCATTAATGAACCCAGTCATTAATGACAGGGCCTGTCATTAATGACAGGGCCAGTGATAAAATGAGTGGGCCAGTCATTAATGACAGGGCCAGTCATTAATGCCAGGGCCAGTGATAAAATGACTCTGCTAGTCATTAAATAACTTGGCCAGTCATAAAATGACAGAACCAGTCATAAAATAACAGGGCCAGTGATAAAATGACGGGGCCAGTCATTAATGACAGGGCCAGTCATTAATGACAGGGCCAGTGATAAAATGACTGGGCCAGTCATTAATGACAGCGCAAGTCATTAATGACAGGGCCAGTGATAAAATGACTCTGCTAGTCATAAAATAACTTGGCCAGTCATAAAATGACAGAACCAGTCAAAAAATGACAGGGCCAGTAATAAAATGACGGGGCCAGTCATTAATGACAGGCCCAGTCATTAATGACAGGGCCAGTGATAAAATGACTGGGCCAGTCATTAATGACATGGCCAGTCATTAAGGACAGGGCCAGTGATAAAATGACTCTACCAGTCATAAAATAACTTGGCCAGTCATAAAATGACAGAACCAGTCATAAAATGACAGGGCCAGTGATAAAATGATTGGGCATGTCATTAATGACAGGGCCAGTAATTAATGACAGGGCCAGTGATAAAATGACTGGGCCAGTCATTAACGACAGGGCCAGTCATTAATGACAGGGCCAGTGATAAAATGACTATACCAGTCATAAAATGACTTGGCCAGTCATAAAATGACAGAACCAGGCATAAAATGACAGGGCCAGTGATAAAATGACCGGGGAAGTCATTAATGACAGGGCCAGTCATTAATAACAGGGCCAGTGATAAAATGACTGGGCCAGTCATTAATGACAGGGCCCGTGATAAAATGACTCTGCCAGTCATAAATGGACTTGGCGAGTCATAATATGACAGAACCAGTCATAAAATGACAGGGCCAGTGATAAATTGACTGGGCCAGTCATTAATGACAGGGCCAGTCATTAATGACAGGGCCAGTGATAAAATGACTGGGCCAATCATTAACGACAGGGCCAGTCATTAATGACAGGGCCAGTGATAAAATGACTCTGCCAGTCATAAAATGACTTGGCCAGTCATAAAATGACAGAACCAGTCATAAAATGACAGGGCCAGTGATAAAATGATTGGCACAGTCATTAATGACAGGGCCAGTCATTAATGACAGGGCCTGTGATAAAATGACTGGGCCAGTCATTAATGACAGGGCCAGTGATAAAATGACACTGCAAGTCATAAAATAACTTGGCCTGTCATAAAATGACAGAACCAGTCATAAAATGACAGGGCCAGTGATAAAATGACGGGGCCAGTCATTAATGACAGGGCCAGTGATAAAATGACTGGGCCAGTCATTAATGACTGGGCCAGTCATTAATGACAGGGCCAGTGATAAAATGACTCTACCAGTCATAAAATGACTTGGCCAGTCATAAAATGACAGAACAAGTCATAAAATGACAGGGCCAGTGATAAAATGACTGGGCCAGTCATTAATGACAGGGCCAGTCATTAATGACAGGGCCAGTGATAAAATGACTGGGCCAGCCATTAATGACAGGGCCAGTCATTAATGACTGGGCCAGTGATAAAAATGACTCTGCCAGTCATTAATGACAGGGCCAGTGATAAAATGACAGGGCCAGTGATAAAATGACTGGGCCAGTCATTAATGACAGAACCAGTCATTAAATGAAAGGGCCAGTGATAAAATGACTGGGCCAGTGATAAAATGACTTCGCCAGTCATTAATGACAGGGCCAGTGATAAAATGACTTCGCCAGTCATTAATGACAGGGCCAGTCATTAATGACAGGGCCAGTCATTAATGACAGGGCCAGTCATTATTGACAGGGCCAGTAATAAAATGACTCTGCCAGTCATAAAATGACTTGGCCAGTCATAAAATGACAGAACAAGTCATAAAATGACAGAGCCAACGATAAAATGACTGGGCCAGTCATTAATGACAGGGCCAGTCATTAATGACAGGGCCAGTAATAAAATGACTCTGCCAGTCATAAAATGACTTGGCAAGTCATAAAATTACTTGGCAAGTCATAAAATGACAGAACCATTCATAAAATGACAGGACCAGTTATAAAATGACTGGGCCTGTCATTAATGACAGGGCCAGTCATTAATGACAGGGCCGGTGATAAAATGCCTGGGCCCGTCATTAATGACAGGGTCAGTCATTTACGACAGGGCCAGTGATAAAATGACTCTACCAGTCATAAAATGACTAAGCCAGTCATTAATGACAGAACCAGTCTAAAAATGACAGGGCCAGTGATAAAATTACTGGGCCAGTCATTAATGACAGGTCCAGTCATTAATGACAGGGCCAGTGATAAAATGACTGGGCCCGTCATTAATGACAGGGCCAGTCATTTATGACAGGGCCAGTGATAAAATGACTCTGCCAGCCATAAATGGACTTGGCCAGTCATAAAATGACAGAACCAGTCATAAAATGACAGGGCCAGTGATAAAATGACTGACCCAGTCATTAATGACAGGGCCAGTCATTAATGACAGGGCCAGTGATAAAATGAGTGTGCCAGTCATTAATGACAGGGCCAGTCATTAATGACAGGGCCAGTGATAAAATGACTCTGCTAGTCATAAAATAACTTGGCCAGTCATAAAATGACAGAACCAGTCATAAAATGACAGGGCCAGTGATAAAATGACGGGGCCAGTCATTAATGACAGGGCCAGTCATTAATGACAGGGCCAGTGATAAAATGACTGGGCCAGTCATTAATGACAGGGCCAGTCATTAATGAGAGGGCCAGTGAAAAATGACTCTACCAGTCATAAAATGACTTGGCCAAGCATAAAATGACAGAACCAGTCATAAAATGACAGGGCCAGTGATAAAATGACTGGGCCAGTCATTAATGACAGGGCCTGTCATTAATGACAGGGCCGGTGATAAAATGACTTGGCCCGTCATTAATGACAGGGCCAGTCATTAATGACAGGGCCAGTCATTAATGACAGGGCCAGTTAGAAAATGACTCTGCCAGTCATAAAATGACTTGGCAAGTCATAAAATTACTTGGCAAGTCATAAAATGACAGAACCATTTATAAAATGACAGGGCCAGTTATAAAATGACTGGGCCTGTCATTAATGACAGGGCCAGTCATTAATGACAGGGCCAGTGATAAAATGCCTGGGCCCGTCATTAATGACAGGGCCGTTCATTTATGACAGGGCCAGTGATAAAATGACTCTACCAGTCATAAAATGACTTGGCAAGTCATAAAATGACAGAACCAGTCATAAAATGACAGGGCCAGTAATAAAATGACTGGGCCCGTCATTAATGACAGGGCCCGTGATAAAATGACTCTGCCAGTCATAAATGGACTTGGCGAGTCATAAAATGACAGAACCAGTCATAAAATGACAGGGCCAGTGATAAAATGACTGGGCCAGTCATTAATGACAGGGCCAGTCATTAATGACAGGGCCAGTGATAAAATGACTGGGCCAGTCATTAACGACAGGGCCAGTCATTAATGACAGGGCCAGTGATAAAATGACTCTGCCAGTCATAAAATTACTTGGCCAGTCATAAAATGACAGAACCAGTCATAAAATGACAGGGACAGTGATAAAATGACTGGCACAGTCATTAATGACAGGGCCAGTCATTAATGACAGGGCCTGTGATAAAATGACTGGGCCAGTCATTAATGACATAGCCAGTGATAAAATGCCTGGGCCCGTCATTAATGACAGGGCCAGTCATTTATGACAGGGCCAGTGATAAAATGACTCTACCAGTCATAAAATGACTTGGCAAGTCATAAAATGACAGAACCAGTCATAAAAAGATAGGGCCAGTGATAATATGACTAAGCTAGTCATTAATGACAGAACCAGTCATAAAATGACAGGGCCAGTGATAAAATGACTGGGCCTTTCATTAATGACAGGGCCAGTCATTAATGACAGGGCCAGTGATAAAATGACTGGGCCCGTCATTAATGACAGGGCCAGTCATTAATGAAAGGGCCAGTGATAAAATGACTCTGCCAGTCATAAATGGACTTGGCCAGTCATAAAATGACAGAACCAGTCATAAAATGACAGGGCCAGTGATAAAATGACTGGGCTAGTCATTAATGACAGGGCCAGACATTAATGACAGGGCCAGTGATAAAATGACTCTGCCAGTCATAAAATGACTTGGCCAGTCATAAAATGACAGAACCAGTCATAAAATGACAGGGCCAGTGATAAAATGACTGACCCAGTCATTAATGACAGGGCCTGTCATTAATGAAGGGGCCAGTGATAAAAAGAGTGGGCCAGTCATTAATGACAGGGCCAGTCGTTAATGACAGGGCCAGTGATAAAATGACTCTGCTAGTCATAAAATAACTTGGCCAGTCATAAAATGACAGAACCAGTCATAAAATGACAGGGCCAGTGATAAAATGACGGGGCCAGTCATTAATAACAGGGCCAGTCATTACTGACAGGGCCAGTGATAAAATGACTGGGCCAGTCATTAATGACAGGGCCAGTCATTAATGACAGGGTCAGTGATAAAATGACTCTGCTAGTCATAAAATAACTTGGCCAGTCATAAAATAACAGAACCAGTCAAAAAATGACAGGGCCAGTTTTAAAATGACGGGGCCAGTCATAAATGACAGGGCCAGTCATTAATGACAGGGCCAGTCATTAATGACAGGGCCAGTTTTAAAATGACTGGGCCAGTCATTAATGACACGGCCAGTCATTAAGGACAGGGCCAGTGATAAAATGACTCTACCAGTCATAAAATGCCTTGGCCAGTCATAAAATGACAGAACCAGTCATAAAATGACAGGGCCAGTGATAAAATGATTGGGCACGTCATTAATGACAGGGCCAGTCATTAATGACAGGGCCAGTGATAAAATGACTGGGCCAGTCATTAACGACAGTGCCAGTCATTAAGGACAGGGCCAGTGATAAAATGACTATACCAGTCATAAAATGACTTGGCCAGTCATAAAATGACAGAACCAGTCATAAAATGACAGGGCCAGTGATAAAATGACTGGGCAAGTCATTAATGACAGGGCCAGTCATTAATAACAGGGCCAGTGATAAAATGACTGGGCCCGTCATTAATGACAGGGCCCGTGATAAAATGACTCTGCCAGTCATAAATGGACTTGGCGAGTCATAAAATGACAGAACCAGTCATAAAATGACAGGGCCAGTGATAAAATGACTGGGCCAGTCATTAATGACAGGGCCAGTCATTAATGACAGGGCCAGTGATAAAATGACTGGGCCAGTCATTAACGACAGGGCCAGTCATTAATGACAGGGCCAGTTATATAATGACTCTGCCAGTCATAAAATGACTTGGCCAGTCATAAAATGACAGAACCAGTCATAAAATGAAAGGCCAAGTGATAAAATGACTGGCACAGTCATTAATGACAGGGCCAGTCATTAATGACAGGGCCTGTGATAAAATGACTGGGCCAGTCATTAATGACAGGGCCAGTGATGAAATGACTCTTCCAGTCATAAAATAACTTGGACTGTCATAAAATGACAGAACTAGTCATAAAATGACAGGGCCAGTGATAAAATGACGGGGCCAGTCATTAATGACAGGGCCAGTCATTAATGACAGGGCCAGTGATAAAATGACTGGGCCAGTCAATAATGACAGGGCCAGTCATTAATGACAAGGCCAGTGATAAAATGACTCTACCAGTCATAAAATGACTTGGCCAGTCATAAAATGACAGAACAAGTAATAAAATTGCAGGGCCAGTGATAAAATGACTGGGCCAGTCATTAATGACAGGGCCAGTCATTAATGACAGGGCCAGTGATAAAATGACTGGGCCAGCCATTAATGACAGGGCCAGTCATTAATGACTGGGCCAGTGATAAAAATGACTCTGCCAGTCATTAATGACAGGGCCAGTGATAAAATGACAGGGCCAGTGATAAAATGACTGGGCCAGTCATTAATGACAGAACCAGTCATTAAATGACAGGGCCAGTGATAAAATGAGTGGGCCAGTCATTAATGACAGGGCCAGTCATTAATGACAGGGCTAGTCATTAATGACAGGGCCAGTGATAAAATGACTCTGCCAGTCATAAAATTACTTGGCCAGTCATAAAATGACAGAACCAGTCATAAAATGACAGGGCCAGTGATAAAATGACTGGGCCAGTGATAAAATGACTTCGCCAGTCATTAATGACAGGGCCAGTGATAAAATGACTTCGCCAGTCATTAATGACAGGGCCAGTCATTAATGACAGGGCCAGTGATAAAATGACTTTGCCAGGCATAAAATGACTTGGCGAGTCATAAAATGACAGAACCAGTCATAAAATGACAGGGCCAGTGATAAAATGACTGGGCCAGTCATTAATGACAGGGCCTGTCATTAATGACAGGGCCAGTGATAAAATGACTGGGCCCGTCATTAATGACAGGGCCAGTCATTAATGACAGGGCCAGTGATAAAATGACTCTGCCAGTCATAAATGGACTTGGCCAGTCATAAAATGACAGAACCAGTCATTAAATGACAGGGCCAGTGATAAAATGACTGGGCCAGTCATTAATGACAGGGCCAGTCATTAATGACAGGGCCAGTGATAAAATGACTGGGCCAGTCATTAATGACAGGGCCAGTCATTAATGACAGGGCCAGTCATTAATGACAGGGCCAGTGATAAAATGACTCTGCCAGTCATAAAATGACTTGGCCAGTCATAAAATGACAGAACCAGTCATAAAATGACAGGGCCAGTGATAAAATGACTGACCCAGTCATTAATGACAGGGCCAGTCATTAATGACAGGGCCAGTGATAAAATGAGTGTGCCAGTCATTAATGACAGGGCCAGTGATAAAATGAGTGTGCCAGTCATTAATGACTGGGCCCGTCATTAATGACAAGGCCAGTCATTTTGGACAGGGCCAGTGATAAAATGACTCTGCCAGTCATAAAATTACTTGGCCAGTCATAAAATGACAGAACCAGTCATAAAATGACAGGGCCAGTGATAAAATGACTGACCCAGTCATTAATGACAGGGCCAGTCATTAATGACAGGGCCAGTGATAAAATGAGTGTGCCATTCATTAATGACAGGGCCAGTCATTAATGACAGGGCCAGTGATAAAATGACTCTGCTAGTCATAAAATAACTTGGCCAGTCATAAAATGACAGAACCAGTCATAAAATGACAGGGCCAGTGATAAAATGACGGGGCCAGTCATTAATGACAGGGCCAGTCATTAATGACAGGGCCAATGATAAAATGACTGGGCCAGTCATTAATGACAGGGCCAGTCATTAATGACAGGGCCAGTGATAAAATGACTCTACCAGTCATAAAATGACTTGGCCAGGCATAAAATGACAGAACCAGTCATAAAATGACAGGGCCAATGATAAAATGACTGGGCCAGTCATTAATGACAGGGCCTGTCATTATTGACAAGGCCAGTGATAAAATGACTGGGCCCGTCATTAATGACAGGGCCAGTCATTAATGACAGGGCCAGTGATAAAATGACTCTGCCAGTCATAAATGGACTTGGCCAGTCATAAAATGACAGAACCAGTCATTAAATGACCGGGCCAGTGATAAAATGACTGGCACAGTCATTAATGACAGGGCCAGGGATAAAATGACTGGCCTATCATCAATGACAGGGCCAGTGATAAAATGACTCTGCCAGTCATAAAATAACTTGGCCAGTCATAAAATGACAGAACCAGTCATAAAATGACAGGGCCAGTGATAAAATGACTGGGCATGTCATTAATGACTTCGCCAGTCATTAATGACAGGGCCAGTGATAAAATGACTTGGCCAGTCATTAATGACAGGGCCAGTCATTAATGACAGGGCCAGTTAGAAAATGACTCTGCCAGTCATAAAATGACTTGGCAAGTCATAAAATTACTTGGCAAGTCATAAAATGACAGAACCATTTATAAAATGACAGGGCCAGTTATAAAATGACTGGGCCTGTCATTAATGACAGGGCCAGTCATTAATGACAGGGCCAGTGATAAAATGCCTGGGCCCGTCATTAATGACAGGACCAGTCATTTATGACAGGGCCAGTGATGAAATGACTCTACCAGTCATAAAATGACTTGGCAAGTCATAAAATGACAGAACCAGTCATAAAAAGAAAGGACCAGTGATAATATGACTAAGCCAGTCATTAATGACAGAACCAGTTATAAAATGACAGGGCCAGTGATAAAATGACTGGGCCTTTCATTAATGACAGGGCCAGTCATTAATGACAGGGCCAGCAATAAAATAAATGGGCCCGTCATTAATGACAGGGCCAGTCATTAATGACAGGGCCAGTGATAAAATGACTCTGCCAGTCATAAATGGACTTGGCCAGTCATAAAATGACAGAACCAGTCATAAAATGACAGGGCCAGTGATAAAATGACTGGGCCAGTCATTAATGACAGGGCCAGTCATTAATGACAGGGCCAGTGATAAAATGACTGGGCCAGTCATTAATGACAGGGCCAGTCATTAATGACAGGGCCAGTCATTAATGACAGGGCCAGTGATAAAATGACTCTGCCAGTCATAAAATGACTTGGCCAGTCATAAAATGACAGAACCAGTCATAAAATGACAGGGCCAGTGATAAAATGACTGACCCAGTCATTAAGGACAGGGCCAGTCATTAATGACAGGGCCAGTGATGAAATGAGTGGGCCAGTCATTAATGACAGGGCCAGTCATTAATGACAGGGCCAGTGATAAAATGACTCTGCTAGTCATAAAATAACTTGGCCAGTCATAAAATGACAGAACCAGTCAAAAAATGAGAGGGCCAGTGATAAAATGACGGGGCCAGTCATTAATGACAGGGCCAGTCATTAATGACAGGGCCAGTGATAAAATGACTGGGCCAGTCATTAATGACATGGCCAGTCATTAAGGACAGGGCCAGTGATAAAATGACTCTACCAGTCATAAAATAACTTGGCCAGTCATAAAATGACAGAACCAGTCATAAAATGACAGGGCCAGTGATAAAATGATTGGGCATGTCATTAATGACAGGGCCAGTCATTAATGACAGGGCCAGTCATTAATGACAGGGCCAGTGATAAAATGACTATACCAGTCATAAAATGACTTGGCCAGTCATAAAATGACAGAACCAGTCATAAAATGACAGGGCCAGTGATAAAATGACTGGGCAAGTCATTAATGACAGGGCCAGTCATTAATAACAGGGCCAGTGATAAAATCACTGGGCCCGTCATTAATGACTGGGCCCGTGATAAAATGACTCTGCAAGTCATAAATGGACTTGGGGAGTCATAAAATGACAGAACCAGTCATAAAATGACAGGGCCAGTGATAAAATGACGGGGCCAGTCATTAATGACAGGGCCAGTCATTAATGACAGGGCCAGTGATAAAATGACTGGGCCAGTCATTAATGACAGGGCCAGTCATTAATGAGAGGGCCAGTGAAAAATGACTCTACCAGTCATAAAATGACTTGGCCAGGCATAAAATGACAGAACCAGTCATAAAATGACAGGGCCAGTGATAAAATGACTGGGCCAGTCATTAATGACAGGGCCTGTCATTAATGACAGGGCCGGTGATAAAATGACTTGGCCCGTCATTAATGACAGGGCCAGTCATTAATGACAGGGCCAGTCATTAATGACAGGGCCAGTTAGAAAATGACTCTGCCAGTCATAAAATGACTTGGCAAGTCATAAAATTACTTGGCAAGTCATAAAATGACAGAACCATTTATAAAATGACAGGGCCAGTTATAAAATGACTGGGCCTGTCATTAATGACAGGGCCAGTCATTAATGACAGGGCCAGTGATAAAATGCCTGGGCCCGTCATTAATGACAGGGCCGTTCATTTATGACAGGGCCAGTGATAAAATGACTCTACCAGTCATAAAATGACTTGGCAAGTCATAAAATGACAGAACCAGTCATAAAATGACAGGGCCAGTAATAAAATGACTGGGCCCGTCATTAATGACAGGGCCCGTGATAAAATGACTCTGCCAGTCATAAATGGACTTGGCGAGTCATAAAATGACAGAACCAGTCATAAAATGACAGGGCCAGTGATAAAATGACTGGGCCAGTCATTAATGACAGGGCCAGTCATTAATGACAGGGCCAGTGATAAAATGACTGGGCCAGTCATTAACGACAGGGCCAGTCATTAATGACAGGGCCAGTGATAAAATGACTCTGCCAGTCATAAAATGACTTGGCCAGTCATAAAATGACAGAACCAGTCATAAAATGACAGGGACAGTGATAAAATGACTGGCACAGTCATTAATGACAGGGCCAGTCATTAATGACAGGGCCTGTGATAAAATGACTGGGCCAGTCATTAATGACATAGCCAGTGATAAAATGCCTGGGCCCGTCATTAATGACAGGGCCAGTCATTTATGACAGGGCCAGTGATAAAATGACTCTACCAGTCATAAAATGACTTGGCAAGTCATAAAATGACAGAACCAGTCATAAAAAGATAGGGCCAGTGATAATATGACTAAGCTAGTCATTAATGACAGAACCAGTCATAAAATGACAGGGCCAGTGATAAAATGACTGGGCCTTTCATTAATGACAGGGCCAGTCATTAATGACAGGGCCAGTGATAAAATGACTGGGCCCGTCATTAATGACAGGGCCAGTCATTAATGAAAGGGTCAGTGATAAAATGACTCTGCCAGTCATAAATGGACTTGGCCAGTCATTAATGACAGGGCCAGTGATAAAATGACTCTGCCAGTCATAAAATGACTTGGCCAGTCATAAAATGACAGAACCAGTCATAAAATGACAGGGCCAGTGATAAAATGACTGACCCAGTCATTAATGACAGGGCCAGTCATTAATGAAGGGGCCAGTGATAAAAAGAGTGGGCCAGTCATTAATGACAGGGCCAGTCGTTAATGACAGGGCCAGTGATAAAATGACTCTGCTAGTCATAAAATAACTTGGCCAGTCATAAAATGACAGAACCAGTCATAAAATGACAGGGCCAGTGATAAAATGACGGGGCCAGTCATTAATAACAGGGCCAGTCATTAATGACAGGGCCAGTGATAAAATGACTGGGCCAGTCATTAATGACAGGGCCAGTCATTAATGACAGGGCCAGTGATAAAATGACTCTGCTAGTCATAAAATAACTTGGCCAGTCATAAAATAACAGAACCAGTCAAAAAATGACAGGGCCAGTTTTAAAATGACGGGGCCAGTCATAAATGACAGGGCCAGTCATTAATGACAGGGCCAGTCATTAATGACAGGGCCAGTTATAAAATGACTGGGCCAGTCATTAATGACACGGCCAGTCATTAAGGACAGGGCCAGTGATAAAATGACTCTACCAGTCATAAAATGCCTTGGCCAGTCATAAAATGACAGAACCAGTCATAAAATGACAGGGCCAGTGATAAAATGATTGGGCACGTCATTAATGACAGGGCCAGTCATTAATGACAGGGCCAGTGATAAAATGACTGGGCCAGTCATTAACGACAGTGCCAGTCATTAAGGACAGGGCCAGTGATAAAATGACTATACCAGTCATAAAATGACTTGGCCAGTCATAAAATGACAGAACCAGTCATAAAATGACAGGGCCAGTGATAAAATGACTGGGCAAGTCATTAATGACAGGGCCAGTCATTAATAACAGGGCCAGTGATAAAATGACTGGGCCCGTCATTAATGACAGGGCCCGTGATAAAATGACTCTGCCAGTCATAAATGGACTTGGCGAGTCATAAAATGACAGAACCAGTCATAAAATGACAGGGCCAGTGATAAAATGACTGGGCCAGTCATTAATGACAGGGCCAGTCATTAATGACAGGGCCAGTGATAAAATGACTGGGCCAGTCATTAACGACAGGGCCAGTCATTAATGACAGGGCCAGTTATATAATGACTCTGCCAGTCATAAAATGACTTGGCCAGTCATAAAATGACAGAACCAGTCATAAAATGAAAGGCCAAGTGATAAAATGACTGGCACAGTCATTAATGACAGGGCCAGTCATTAATGACAGGGCCTGTGATAAAATGACTGGGCCAGTCATTAATGACAGGGCCAGTGATGAAATGACTCTTCCAGTCATAAAATAACTTGGCCTGTCATAAAATGACAGAACTAGTCATAAAATGACAGGGCCAGTGATAAAATGACGGGGCCAGTCATTAATGACAGGGCCAGTCATTAATGACAGGGCCAGTGATAAAATGACTGGGCCAGTCAATAATGACAGGGCCATTCATTAATGACAAGGCCAGTGATAAAATGACTCTACCAGTCATAAAATGACTTGGCCAGTCATAAAATGACAGAACAAGTAATAAAATTGCAGGGCCAGTGATAAAATGACTGGGCCAGTCATTAATGACAGGGCCAGTCATTAATGACAGGGCCAGTGATAAAATGACTGGGCCAGCCATTAATGACAGGGCCAGTCATTAATGACTGGGCCAGTGATAAAAATGACTCTGCCAGTCATTAATGACAGGGCCAGTGATAAAATGACAGGGCCAGTGATAAAATGACTGGGCCA
Organism: Platycnemis pennipes; assembly: GCA_933228895.1. Taxonomy (NCBI): domain Eukaryota; kingdom Metazoa; phylum Arthropoda; class Insecta; order Odonata; family Platycnemididae; genus Platycnemis; species Platycnemis pennipes. Next base: position 72,436,237 of record OW121846.1, on the reverse strand, counting down.
GTCATTAATGACAGAACCAGTCATTAAATGACAGGGCCAGTGATAAAATGAGTGGGCCAGTCATTAATGACAGGGCCAGTCATTAATGACAGGGCTAGTCATTAATGACAGGGCCAGTGATAAAATGACTCTGCCAGTCATAAAATTACTTGGCCAGTCATAAAATGACAGAACCAGTCATAAAATGACAGGGCCAGTGATAAAATGACTGGGCCAGTGATAAAATGACTTCGCCAGTCATTAATGACAGGGCCAGTGATAAAATGACTTCGCCAGTCATTAATGACAGGGCCAGTCATTAATGACAGGGCCAGTGATAAAATGACTTTGCCAGGCATAAAATGACTTGGCGAGTCATAAAATGACTGAACCAGTCATAAAATGACAGGGCCAGTGATAAAATGACTGGGCCAGTCATTAATGACTGGGCCAGTCATTAATGACAGGGCCTGTCATTAATGACAGGGCCAGTGATAAAATGACTGGGCCCGTCATTAATGACAGGGCCAGTCATTAATGACAGGGCCAGTGATAAAATGACTCTGCCAGTCATAAATGGACTTGGCCAGTCATAAAATGACAGAACCAGTCGTTAAATGACAGGGCCAGTGATAAAATGACTGGGCCAGTCATTAATGACAGGGCCAGTCATTAATGACAGGGCCAGTGATAAAATGACTGGGCCAGTCATTAATGACAGGGCCAGTCATTAATGACAGGGCCAGTCATTAATGACAGGGCCAGTGATAAAATGACTCTGCCAGTCATAAAATGACTTGGCCAGTCATAAAATGACAGAACCAGTCATAAAATGACAGGGCCAGTGATAAAATGACTGACCCAGTCATTAATGACAGGGCCAGTCATTAATGACAGGGCCAGTGATAAAATGAGTGTGCCAGTCATTAATGACAGGGCCAGTGATAAAATGAGTGTGCCAGTCATTAATGACTGGGCCCGTCATTAATGACAAGGCCAGTCATTTTGGACAGGGCCAGTGATAAAATGACTCTGCCAGTCATAAAATTACTTGGCCAGTCATAAAATGACAGAACCAGTCATAAAATGACAGGGCCAGTGATAAAATGACTGACCCAGTCATTAATGACAGGGCCAGTCATTAATGACAGGGCCAGTGATAAAATGAGTGTGCCATTCATTAATGACAGGGCCAGTCATTAATGACAGGGCCAGTGATAAAATGACTCTGCTAGTCATAAAATAACTTGGCCAGTCATAAAATGACAGAACCAGTCATAAAATGACAGGGCCAGTGATAAAATGACGGGGCCAGTCATTAATGACAGGGCCAGTCATTAATGACAGGGCCAATGATAAAATGACTGGGCCAGTCATTAATGACAGGGCCAGTCATTAATGACAGGGCCAGTGATAAAATGACTCTACCAGTCATAAAATGACTTGGCCAGGCATAAAATGACAGAACCAGTCATAAAATGACAGGGCCAATGATAAAATGACTGTGCCAGTCATTAATGACAGGGCCTGTCATTAATGACAAGGCCAGTGATAAAATGACTGGGCCCGTCATTAATGACAGGGCCAGTCATTAATGACAGGGCCAGTGATAAAATGACTCTGCCAGTCATAAATGGACTTGGCCAGTCATAAAATGACAGAACCAGTCATTAAATGACAGGGCCAGTGATAAAATGACTGGCACAGTCATTAATGACAGGGCCAGGGATAAAATGACTGGCCTATCATCAATGACAGGGCCAGTGATAAAATGACTCTGCCAGTCATAAAATAACTTGGCCAGTCATAAAATGACAGAACCAGTCATAAAATGACAGGGCCAGTGATAAAATGACTGGGCATGTCATTAATGACTTCGCCAGTCATTAATGACAGGGCCAGTGATAAAATGACTTGGCCAGTCATTAATGACAGGGCCAGTCATTAATGACAGGGCCAGTTAGAAAATGACTCTGCCAGTCATAAAATGACTTGGCAAGTCATAAAATTACTTGGCAAGTCATAAAATGACAGAACCATTTATAAAATGACAGGGCCAGTTATAAAATGACTGGGCCTGTCATTAATGACAGGGCCAGTCATTAATGACAGGGCCAGTGATAAAATGCCTGGGCCCGTCATTAATGACAGGACCAGTCATTTATGACAGGGCCAGTGATGAAATGACTCTACCAGTCATAAAATGACTTGGCAAGTCATAAAATGACAGAACCAGTCATAAAAAGAAAGGACCAGTGATAATATGACTAAGCCAGTCATTAATGACAGAACCAGTTATAAAATGACAGGGCCAGTGATAAAATGACTGGGCCTTTCATTAATGACAGGGCCAGTCATTAATGACAGGGCCAGCAATAAAATAAATGGGCCCGTCATTAATGACAGGGCCAGTCATTAATGACAGGGCCAGTGATAAAATGACTCTGCCAGTCAGAAATGGACTTGGCCAGGCATAAAATGACAGAACCAGTCATAAAATGACAGGGCCAGTGATAAAATGACTGGGCCAGTCATTAATGACAGGGCCAGTCATTAATGACAGGGCCAGTGATAAAATGACTGGGCCAGTCATTAATGACAGGGCCAGTCATTAATGACAGGGCCAGTCATTAATGACAGGGCCAGTGATAAAATGACTCTGCCAGTCATAAAATGACTTGGCCAGTCATAAAATGACAGAACCAGTCATAAAATGACAGGGCCAGTGATAAAATGACTGACCCAGTCATTAAGGACAGGGCCAGTCATTAATGACAGGGCCAGTGATGAAATGAGTGGGCCAGTCATTAATGACAGGGCCAGTCATTAATGACAGGGCCAGTGATAAAATGACTCTGCTAGTCATAAAATAACTTGGCCAGTCATAAAATGACAGAACCAGTCAAAAAATGAGAGGGCCAGTGATAAAATGACGGGGCCAGTCATTAATGACAGGGCCAGTCATTAATGACAGGGCCAGTGATAAAATGACTGGGCCAGTCATTAATGACATGGCCAGTCATTAAGGACAGGGCCAGTGATAAAATGACTCTACCAGTCATAAAATAACTTGGCCAGTCATAAAATGACAGAACCAGTCATAAAATGACAGGGCCAGTGATAAAATGATTGGGCATGTCATTAATGACAGGGCCAGTCATTAATGACAGGGCCAGTCATTAATGACAGGGCCAGTCATTAATGACAGGGCCAGTCATTAATGACAGGGCCAGTGATAAAATGACTATACCAGTCATAAAATGACTTGGCCAGTCATAAAATGACAGAACCAGTCATAAAATGACAGGGCCAGTGATAAAATGACTGGGCAAGTCATTAATGACAGGGCCAGTCATTAATAACAGGGCCAGTGATAAAATCACTGGGCCCGTCATTAATGACTGGGCCCGTGATAAAATGACTCTGCAAGTCATAAATGGAGTTGGGGAGTCATAAAATGACAGAACCAGTCATAAAATGACAGGGCCAGTGATAAAATGACTGGGCCAGTCATTAATGACAGGGCCAGTCATTAATGACAGGGCGAGTGATAAAATGACTGGGCCAGTCATTAACGACAGGGCCAGTCATTAATGACAGGGCCAGTGATAAAATGACTCTGCCAGTCATAAAATGACTTGGCCAGTCATAAAATGACAGAACCAGTCATAAAATGACAGGGCCAGTGATAAAATGACTGGCACAGTCATTAATGACAGGGCCAGTCATTAATGACAGGGCCTGTGATAAAATGACTGGGCCAGTCATTAATGACAGGGCCAGTGATAAAATGACTCTGCAAGTCATAAAATAACTTGGCCAGTCATAAAATGACAGAACAAGTCATAAAATGACAGGGCCAGTGATAAAATGACTGGGCCAGTCATTAATGACAGGGCCAGTCATTAATGACAGGGCCAGTGATAAAATGACTGGGCCAGCCATTAATGACAGGGCCAGTCATTAATGACTAGGCCAGTGATAAAAATGACTCTGCCAGTCATTAATGACAGGGCCAGTGATAAAATGACAGGGCCAGTGATAAAATGACTGGGCCAGTCATTAATGACAGAACCAGTCATTAAATGAAAGGGCCAGTGATAAAATGACTTCGCCAGTCATTAATGACAGGGCCAGTGATAAAATGACTTCGCCAGTCATTAATGACAGGGCCAGTCATTAATGACAGGGCCAGTCATTAATGACAGGGCCAGTCATTAATGACAGGGCCAGTGATAAAATGACTCTGCCAGGCATAAAATGACTTGGCCAGTCATAAAATGACAGAACAAGTCATAAAATGACAGAGCCAGTGATAAAATGACTGGGCCAGTCATTAATGACAGGGCCAGTCATTATTGACAGGGCCAGTAATAAAATGACTCTGCCAGTCATAAAATGACTTGGCAAGTCATAAAAATACTTGGCAAGTCATTAAATGACAGAACCATTCATAAAATGACTGGATCAGTTATAAAATGACTGGGCCTGTCATTAATGACAGGGCCAGTCATTAATGACAGGGCCAGTGATAAAATGCCTGGGCCCGTCATTAATGACAGGGCCAGTCATTTATGACAGGGCCAGTGATAAAATGACTCTACCAGTCATAAAATGACTAAGCCAGTCATGAATGACAGAACCAGTCATAAAATGACAGGGCCAGTGATAAAATGACTGGGCCAGTCATTAATGACAGGGCCAGTCATTAATGACAGGGCCAGTGATAAAATGACTGGGCCCGTCATTAATGACAGGGCCAGTCATTTATGACAGGGCCAGTGATAAAATGACTCTTCCAGCCATAAATGGACTTGGCCAGTCATAAAATGACAGAACCAGTCATAAAATGACAAGGCCAGTGATAAAATGACTGTGCCAGTCATTAATGACAGGGCCAGTCATTAATGACAGGGCCAGTGATAAAATGACTGGGCCAGTCATTAATGACAGGGCCAGTCATTAATGACAGGGCCAGTCATTAATGACAGGGCCAGTGATAAAATGACTCTGCCAGTCATAAAATGACTTGGCCAGTCATAAAATGACAGAACCAGTCATAAAATGACAGGGCCAGTGATAAAATGACTGGGCCAGTCATTAATGACAGGGCCTGTCATTAATGACAGGGCCAGTGATAAAATGACTGGGCCCGTCATTAATGACAGGGCCAGTCATTAATGACAGGGCCAGTGATAAAATGACTCTGCCAGTTATAAATGGACTTGGCCAGTCATAAAATGACAGAACCAGTCATTAAATGACAGGGTCAGTGATAAAATGACTGGGCCAGTCATTAATGACAGGGCCACTCATTAATGACAGTGCCAGTTATAAAATGACTCTGCCAGTCATAAAATGACTTTGCAAGTCATAAAATTACTTGGCAAGTCATAAAATGACATAAACATTCATAAAATGACAGGGCCAGTGATAAAATGACTCTACCAGTCATAAAATGACTAAGCCAGTCATTAATGACAGAACCAGTCATAAAATGACAGGGCCAGTGATAAAATGACTGGGCTTTTCATTAATGACAGGGCCACTCATTAATGACAGGGCCAGTGATAAAATGACTGGGCCCGTCATTAATGACAGGGCCAGTCAGTTATGACAGGGCCAGTGATAAAATGACTCTGCCAGTCATAAATGGACTTGGCCAGTCATAAAATGACAGAACCAGTCATAAAATGACAAGGCCAGAGATAAAATGACTGGGCCAGTCATTAATGACAGGGCCAGTCATTAATGACAGGGCCAGTGATAAAATGACTGGGCCAGTCATTAATGACAGGGCCAGTCATTAATGACAGGGCCAGTCATTAATGAAAGGGCCAGTGATAAAATGACTCTGCCAGTCATAAAATGACTTGGCCAGTCATAAAATGACAGAACCAGTCATAAAATGACAGGGCCAGTGATAAAATGACTGACCCAGTCTATATGACAGGGCCAGTCATTAATGACAGGGCCAGTGATAAAATGAGTGTGCCAGTCATTAATGACAGGGCCAGTGATAAAATGAGTGTGCCAGTCATTAATGACAGGGCCAGTCATTAATGACAGGGCAAGTGATAAAATGACTCTGCCAGTCATAAATGGACTTGGCCAGTCATAAAATGACAGAACCAGTCATAAAATGACAAGGCCAGTGATAAAATGACTGGGCCAGTCATTAATGACAGGGCCAGTCATTAATGACAGGGCCAGTGATAAAATGACTGGGCCAGTCATTAATGACAGGGCCAGTCATTAATGACAGGGCCAGTCATTAATGACTGGGCCAGTGATGAAATGACTCTGCCAGTCTGAAAATGACTTGGCCAGTCATAAAATGACACAACCAGTCATAAAATGACAGGGCCAGTGATAAAATGACTGACCCATTCATTAATGACAGGGCCAGTCATTAATGACAGGGCCAGTGATAAAATGAGTGTGCCAGTCATTAATGACAGGGCCAGTCATTAATGACAGGGCCAGTCATTAATGACAGGGCCAGTGATAAAATGACTCTACCAGTCATAAAATGACTTGGCAAGTCATAAAATGACAGAACCAGTCATAAAAAGATAGGGCCAGTGATAATATGACTAAGCTAGTCATTAATGACAGAACCAGTCATAAAATGACAGGGCCAGTGATAAAATGACTGGGCCTTTCATTAATGACAGGGCCAGTCATTATTGACAGGGCCAGTGATAAAATGACTGGGCCCATCATTAATGACAGGGCCAGTCATTAATGAAAGGGCCAGTGATAAAATGACTCTGCCAGTCATAAATGGACTTGGCCAGTCATAAAATGACAGAACCAGTCATAAAATGACAGGGCCAGTGATAAAATGACTGGGCTAGTCATTAATGACAGGGCCAGTCATTAATGACAGGGCCAGTGATAAAATGACTGGGCCAGTCATTAATGACAGGGCCAGTCATTAATGACAGGGCCAGTGATAAAATGACTCTGCCAGTCATAAAATGACTTGGCCAGTCATAAAATGACAGAACCAGTCATAAAATGACAGGGCCAGTGATAAAATGACTGACCCAGTCATTAATGACAGGGCCAGTCATTAATGAAGGGGCCAGTGATAAAAAGAGTGGGCCAGTCATTAATGACAGGGCCAGTCGTTAATGACAGGGCCAGTGATAAAATGACTCTGCTAGTCATAAATTAACTTGGCCAGTCATAAAATGACAGAACCAGTCATAAAATGACAGGGCCAGTGTAAAATGACGGGGCCAGTCATTAATAACAGGGCCAGTCATTAATGACAGGGCCAGTGATAAAATGACTGGGCCAGTCATTAATGACAGGGCCAGTCATTAATGACAGGGCCAGTGATAAAATGACTCTGCTAGTCATAAAATAACTTGGCCAGTCATAAAATGACAGAACCAGTCATAAAATGACAGGGCCAGTGATAAAATGACGGGGCCAGTCATTAATGACAGGGCCAGTCATTAATGACAGGGCCAGTCATTAATGACAGGGCCAATGATAAAATGACTGGGCCAGTCATTAATGACAGGGCCAGTCATTAATGACAGGGCCAGTGATAAAATGACTCTCCCAGTCATAAAATGACTTGGCCAGGCATAAAATGACAGAACCAGTCATAAAATGACGGGGCCAATGATAAAATGACTGGGCCAGTCATTAATGACAGGGCCTGTCATTAATGACAAGGCCAGTGATAAAATGACTGGGCCCGTCATTAATGACAGGGCCAGTCATTAATGACAGGGCCAGTGATAAAATGACTCTGCCAGTCATAAATGGACTTGGCCAGTCATAAAATGACAGAACCAGTCATTAAATGACAGGGCCAGTGATAAAATGACTGGCACAGTCATTAATGACAGGGCCAGGGATAAAATGACTGGCCTATCATCAATGACAGGGCCAGTGATAAAATGACTCTGCCAGTCATAAAATAACTTGGCAAGTCATAAAATAACAGAACCAGTCATAAAATGACAGGGCCAGGGTAAAATGACGGGGACAGTCATTAATGACTTCGCCAGTCATTAATGACAGGGCCAGTGATAAAATGACTTGGCCAGTCATTAATGACAGGGCCAGTCATTAATGACAGGGCCAGTTAGAAAATGACTCTGCCAGTCATAAAATGACTTGGCAAGTCATAAAATTACTTGGCAAGTCATAAAATGACAGAACCATTTATAAAATGACAGGGCCAGTTATAAAATGACTGGGCCTGTCATTAATGACAGGGCCAGTCATTAATGACAGGGCCAGTGATAAAATGCCTGGGCCCGTCATTAATGACAGGGCCAGTCATTTATGACAGGGCCAGTGATAAAATGACTCTACCAGTCATAAAATGACTTGGCAAGTCATAAAATGACAGAACCAGTCATAAAAAGATAGGACCAGTGATAATATGACTAAGCCTGTCATTAATGACAGAACCAGTTATAAAATGACAGGGCCAGTGATAAAATGACTGGGCCTTTCATTAATAACAGGGCCAGTCATTAATGACAGGGCCAGCAATAAAATAAATGGGCCCGTCATTAATGACAGGGCCAGTCATTAATGACAGGGCCAGTGATAAAATGACTCTGCCAGGCATAAAATGACTTGGCCAGTCATAAAATGACAGAACAAGTCATAAAATGACAGAGCCAGTGATAAAATGACTGGGCCAGTCATTAATGACAGGGCAGTCATTAATGACAGGGCCAGTAATAAAATGACTCTGCCAGTCATAAAATGACTTGGCAAGTCATAAAAATACTTGGCAAGTCATTAAATGACAGAACCATTCATAAAATGACTGGATCAGTTATAAAATGACTGGGCCTGTCATTAATGACAGGGCCAGTCATTAATGACAGGGCCAGTGATAAAATGCCTGGGCCCGTCATTAATGACAGGGCCAGTCATTTATGACAGGGCCAGTGATAAAATGACTCTACCAGTCATAAAATGACTAAGCCAGTCATGAATGACAGAACCAGTCATAAAATGACAGGGCCAGTGATAAAATGACTGGGCCAGTCATTAATGACAGGGCCAGTCATTAATGACAGGGCCAGTGATAAAATGACTGGGCCCGTCATTAATGACAGGGCCAGTCATTTATGACAGGGCCAGTGATAAAATGACTCTTCCAGCCATAAATGGACTTGGCCAGTCATAAAATGACAGAACCAGTCATAAAATGACAAGGCCAGTGATAAAATGACTGTGCCAGTCATTAATGACAGGGCCAGTCATTAATGACAGGGCCAGTAATAAAATGACTGGGCCAGTCATTAATGACAGGGCCAGTCATTAATGAAGGGGCCAGTCATTAATGACAGGGCCAGTGATAAAATGACTCTGCCAGTCATAAAATGACTTGGCCAGTCATAAAATGACAGAACCAGTCATAAAATGACAGGGCCAGTGATAAAATGACTGGGCCAGTCATTAATGACAGGGCCTGTCATTAATGACAGGGCCAGTGATAAAATGACTGGGCCCGTCATTAATGACAGGGCCAGTCATTAATGACAGGGCCAGTGATAAAATGACTCTGCCAGTCATAAATGGACTTGGCCAGTCATAAAATGACAGAACCAGTCATTAAATGACAGGGCCAGTGATAAAATGACTGGGCCAGTCATTAATGACAGGGCCACTCATTAATGACAGTGCCAGTTATAAAATGACTCTGCCAGTCATAAAATGACTTTGCAAGTCATAAAATTACTTGGCAAGTCATAAAATGACATAACCATTCATAAAATGACAGGGCCAGTTATAAAATGACTGGGCCTGTCATTAATGACAGGGCCAGTCATTAATGACAGGGCCAGTGATAAAATGCCTGGGCCCGTCATTAATGACAGGGCCAGTCATTTATGACAGGGCCAGTGATAAAATGACTCTACCAGTCATAAAATGACTAAGCCAGTCATTAATGACAGAACCAGTCATAAAATGACAGGGCCAGTGATAAAATGACTGGGCTTTTCATTAATGACAGGGCCATTCATTAATGACAGGGCCAGTGATAAAATGACTGGGCCCGTCATTAATGACAGGGCCAGTCATTTATGACAGGGCCAGTGATAAAATGACTCTGCCAGTCATAAATGGACTTGGCCAGTCATAAAATGACAGAACCAGTCATAAAATAACAAGGCCAGAGATAAAATGACTGGGCCAGTCATTAATGACAGGGCCAGTCATTAATGACAGGGCCTGTCATTAATGACAAGGCCAGTGATAAAATGACTGGGCCCGTCATTAATGACAGGGCCAGTCATTAATGACAGGGCCAGTGATAAAATGACTCTGCCAGTCATAAATGGACTTGGCCAGTCATAAAATGACAGAACCAGTCATTAAATGACAGGGCCAGTGATAAAATGACTGGCACTGTCATTAATGACAGGGCCAGGGATAAAATGACTGGCCTATCATCAATGACAGGGCCAGTGATAAAATGACTCTGCCAGTCATAAAATAACTTGGCAAGCCATAAAATGACAGAACCAGTCATAAAATGACAGGGCCAGGGTAAAATGACGGGGACAGTCATTAATGACTTCGCCAGTCATTAATGACAGGGCCAGTGATAAAATGACTTGGCCAGTCATTAATTACAGGGCCAGTCATTAATGACAGGGCCAGTTAGAAAATGACTCTGCCAGTCATAAAATGACTTGGCAAGTCATAAAATTACTTGGCAAGTCATAAAATGACAGAACCATTTATAAAATGACAGGGCCAGTTATAAAATGACTGGGCCTGTCATTAATGACAGGGCCAGTCATTAATGACAGGGCCAGTGATAAAATGCCTGGGCCCGTCATTAATGACAGGGCCAGTCATTTATGACAGGGCCAGTGATAAAATGACTCTACCAGTCATAAAATGACTTGGCAAGTCATAAAATGACAGAACCAGTCATAAAAACATAGGACCAGTGATAATATGACTAAGTCTGTCATTAATGACAGAACCAGTTATAAAATGACAGGGCCAGTGATAAAATGACTGGGCCTTTCATTAATAACAGGGCCAGTCATTAATGACAGGGCCAGCAATAAAATAAATGGGCCCGTCATTAATGACAGGGCCAGTCATTAATGACAGGGCCAGTGATAAAATGACTCTGCCAGTCATAAATGGACTTGGCCAGTCATAAAATGACAGAACCAGTCATAAAATGACAGGGCCAGTGATAAAATGACTGGGCCAGTCATTAATGACAGGGCCACTCATTAATGACAGGGTCAGTGATAAAATGACTGGGCCAGTCATTAATGACAGGGCCAGTCATTAATGACAGGGCCAGTCATTAATGACAGGGCCGGTGATAAAATGACTCTGCCAGTCATAAAATGACTTGGCCAGTCATAAAATGACAGAACCAGTCATAAAATGACAGGGCCAGTGATAAAATGACTGACCCAGTCATTAAGGACAGGGCCAGTCATTAATGACAGGGCCAGTGATGAAATGAGTGGGCCAGTCATTAATGACAGGGCCAGTGATAAAATGACTCTGCTAGTCATAAAATAACTTGGCCAGTCATAAAATGACAGAACCAGTCAAAAAATGAGAGGGCCAGTGATAAAATGACGGGGCCAGTCATTAATGACAGGGCCAGTCATTAATGACAGGGCCAGTGATAAAATGACTGGGCCAGTCATTAATGACATGGCCAGTCATTAAGGACAGGGCCAGTGATAAAATGACTCTACCAGTCATAAAATAACTTGGCCAGTCATAAAATGACAGAACCAGTCATAAAATGACAGGGCCAGTGATAAAATGATTGGGCATGTCATTAATGACAGGGCCAGTCATTAATGACAGGGCCAGTCATTAATGACAGGGCCAGTCATTAATGACAGGGCCAGTGATAAAATGACTATACCAGTCATAAAATCACTTGGCCAGTCATAAAATGACAGAACCAGTCATAAAATGACAGGGTAAGTGATAAAATGACTGGGCAAGTCATTAATGACAGGGCCAGTCATTAATAACAGGGCCAGTGATAAAATCACTGGGCCCGTCATTAATGACTGGGCCCGTGATAAAATGACTCTGCAAGTCATAAATGGACTTGGGGAGTCATAAAATGACAGAACCAGTCATAAAATGACAGGGCCAGTGATAAAATGACTGGGCCAGTCATTAATGACAGGGCCAGTCATTAATGACAGGGCGAGTGATAAAATGACTGGGCCAGTCATTAACGACAGGGCCAGTCATTAATGACAGGGCCAGTGATAAAATGACTCTGCCAGTCATAAAATGACTTGGCCAGTCATAAAATGACAGAACCAGTCATAAAATGACAGGGCCAGTGATAAAATGACTGGCACAGTCATTAATGACAGGGCCAGTCAATAATGACAGGGCCTGTGATAAAATGACTGAGCCAGTCATTAATGACAGGGCCAGTGATAAAATGACTCCGCAAGTCATAAAATAACTTGGCCAGTCATAAAATGACAGAACAAGTCATAAAATGACAGGGCCAGTGATAAAATGACTGGGCCAGTCATTAATGACAGGGCCAGTCATTAATGACAGGGCCAGTGATAAAATGACTGGGCCAGCCATTAATGACAGGGCCAGTCATTAATGACTAGGCCAGTGATAAAAATGACTCTGCCAGTCATTAATGACAGGACCAGTGATAAAATGACAGGGCCAGTGATAAAATGACTGGGCCAGTCATTAATGAGAGAAACAGTCATTAAATGAAAGGGTCAGTGATAAAATGACTTCGCCAGTCATTAATGACAGGGCCAGTGATAAAATGACTTCGCCAGTCATTAATGACAGGGCCAGTTATTAATGACAGGGCCAGTCATTAATGACAGGGCCAGTCATTAATGACAGGGCCAGTGATAAAATGACTCTGCCAGGCATAAAATGACTTGGCCAGTCATAAAATGACAGAACAAGTCATAAAATGACAGAGCCAGTGATAAAATGACTGGGCCAGTCATTAATGACAGGGCCAGTCATTAATGACAGGGCCAGTAATAAAATGACTCTGCCAGTCATAAAATGACTTGGCAAGTCATAAAAATACTTGGCAAGTCATTAAATGACAGAACCATTGATAAAATGACTGGATCAGTTATAAAATGACTGGGCCCGTCATTAATGACAGGGCCAGTCATTTATGACAGGGCCAGTGATAAAATGACTCTACCAGTCATAAAATGACTAAGCCAGTCATGAATGACAGAACCAGTCATAAAAAGACAGGGCCAGTGATAAAATGACTGGGCCAGTCATTAATGACAGGGCCAGTCATTAATGACAGGGCCAGTGATAAAATGACTGGGCCCGTCATTAATGACAGGGCCAGTCATTTATGACAGGGCCAGTGATAAAATGACTCTTCCAGCCATAAATGGACTTGGCCGGTCATAAAATGACAGAACCAGTCATAAAATGACAAGGCCAGTGATAAAATGACTGTGCCAGTCATTAATGACAGGGCCAGTCATTAATGACAGGGCCAGTAATAAAATGACTGGGCCAGTCATTAATGACAGGGCCAGTCATTAATGACAGGGCCAGTCATTAATGACAGGGCCAGTGATAAAATGACTCTGCCAGTCATAAAATGACTTGGCCAGTCATAAAATGACAGAACCAGTCATAAAATGACAGGGCCAGTGATAAAATGACTGGGCCAGTCATTAATGACAGGGCCTGTCATTAATGACAGGGCCAGTGATAAAATGACTGGGCCCGTCATTAATGACAGGGCCAGTCATTAATGACAGGGCCAGTGATAAAATGACTCTGCCAGTCATAAATGGACTTGGCCAGTCATAAAATGACAGAACCAGTCATTAAATGACAGGGCCAGTGATAAAATGACTGGGCCAGTCATTAATGACAGGGCCACTCATTAATGACAGTGCCAGTTATAAAATGACTCTGCCAGTCATAAAATGACTTTGCAAGTCATAAAATTACTTGGCAAGTCATAAAATGACATAACCATTCATAAAATGACAGGGCCAGTTATAAAATGACTGGGCCTGTCATTAATGACAGGGCCAGTCATTAATGACAGGGCCAGTGATAAAATGCCTGGGCCCGTCATTAATGACAGGGACAGTCATTTATGACAGGGCCAGTGATAAAATGACTCTACCAGTCATAAAATGACTAAGCCAGTCATTAATGACAGAACCAGTCATAAAATGACAGGGCCAGTGATAAAATGACTGGGCTTTTCATTAATGACAGGGCCATTCATTAATGACAGGGCCAGTGATAAAATGACTGGGCCCGTCATTAATGACAGGGCCAGTCATTTATGACAGGGCCAGTGATAAAATGACTCTGCCAGTCATAAATGGACTTGGCCAGTCATAAAATGACAGAACCAGTCATAAAATAACAAGGCCAGAGATAAAATGACTGGGCCAGTCATTAATGACAGGGCCAGTCATTAATGACAGGGCCAGTGATAAAATGACTGGGCCAGTCATTAATGACAGGGCCAGTCAGTAATGACAGGGCCAGTCATTAATGACAGGGCCAGTGATAAAATGACTCTGCCAGTCATAAAATGACTTGGGCAGTCATAAAATGACAGAACCAGTCATAAAATGACAGGGCCAGTGATAAAATGACTGACCCAGTCATTAATGACAGGGCCAGTCATTAATGACTGGGCCAGTGATAAAATGACTGGGCCAGTCATTAATGACAGGGCCAGTGATAAAATGAGTGTGCCAGTCATTAATGACAGGGCCAGTGATAAAATGACTCTACCAGTCATAAAATGACTTGGCAAGTCATAAAATGACAGAACCAGTCATAAAAAGATAGGGCCAGTGATAATATGACTAAGCTAGTCATTAATGACAGAACCAGTCATAAAATGACAGGGCCAGTGATAAAATGACTGGGCCTTTCATTAATGACAGGGCCAGTCATTAATGACAAGGCCAGTGATAAAATGACTGGGCCCGTCATTAATGACAGGGCCAGTCATTAATGAAAGTGCCAGTGATAAAATGACTCTGCCAGTCATAAATGGACTTGGCCAGTCATAAAATGACAGAACCAGTCATAAAATGACAGGGCCAGTGATAAAATGACTGGGCTAGTCATTAATGACAGGGCCAGTCATTAATGACAGGGCCAGTGATAAAATGACTGGGCCAGTCATTAATGACAGGGCCAGTCATTAATGACAGGGCCAGTGACAAAATGACTCTGCCAGTCATAAAATGACTTGGCCAGTCATAAAATGACAGAACCAGTCATAAAATGACAGGGCCAGTGATAAAATGACTGACACAGTCATTAATGACAGGGCCAGTCATTAAAGAAGGGGCCAGTGTTAAAAAGAGTGGTCCAGTCATTAATGACAGGGCCAGTCGTTAATGACAGGGCCAGTGATAAAATGACTCTGCTAGTCATAAAATAACTTGGCCAGTCATAAAATGACAGAACCAGTCATAAAATGACAGGGCCAGTGATAAAATGACGGGGCCAGTCATTAATAACAGGGCCAGTCATTAATGACAGTGCCAGTGATAAAATGACTGGGCCAGTCATTAATGACAGGGCCAGTCATTAATGACAGGGCCAGTGATAAAATGACTCTGCTAGTCATAAAATAACTTAGCCAGTCATAAAATAACAGAACCAGTCAAAAAATGACAGGGCCAGTGATAAAATGACGGGGCCAGTCATTAATGACAGGGCCAGTCATTAATGACAGGGCCAGTTATAAAATGACTGGGCCAGTCATTAATGACACGGCCAGTCATTAAGGACAGGGCCAGTGATAAAATGACTCTACCAGTCATAAAATGACTTGGCCAGTCATAAAATGACAGAACCAGTCATAAAATGACTTGGCCAGTCATAAAATGACAGAACCAGTCATAAAATGACAGGGCCAGTGATAAAATGATTGGGCACGTCATTAATGACAGGGCCAGTCATTAATGACAGGGCCAGTGATAAAATGACTGGGCCAGTCATTAACGACAGTGCCAGTCATTAAGGACAGGGCCAGTGATAAAATTACTATACCAGTCATAAAATGACTTGGCCAGTCATAAAATGACAGAACCAGTCATAAAATGACAGGGCCAGTGATAAAATGACTGGCACAGTCATTAATGACAGGGCCAGTCATTAATGACAGGGCCTGTGATAAAATGACTGGGCCAGTCATTAATGACAGGGCCAGTGATGAAATGACTCCTCCAGTCATAAAATAACTTGGCCTGTCATAAAATGACAGAACTAGTCATAAAATGACAGGGCCAGTGATAAAATGACGGGGCCAGTCATTAATGACAGGGCCAGTCATTAATGACAGGGCCAGTGATAAAATGACTGGGCCAGTCAATAATGACAGGGCCAGTCATTAATGATAAGGCCAGTGATAAAATGACTCTACCAGTCATAAAATGACTTGGCCAGTCATAAAATGACAGAACAAGTCATAAAATTGCAGGGCCAGTGATAAAATGACTGGGCCAGTCATTAATGACAGGGCCAGTCATTAATGACAGGGCCAGTGATAAAATGACTGGGCCAGCCATTAATGACAGGGCCAGTCATTAATGACTGGGCCAGTGATAAAAATGACTCTGCCAGTCATTAATGACAGGGCCAGTGATAAAATGACAGGGCCAGTGATAAAATGACTGGGCCAGTCATTAATGACAGAACCAGTCATTAAATGACAGGGCCAGTGATAAAATGAGTGGGCCAGTCATTAATGACAGGGCCAGTCATTAATGACAGGGCTAGTCATTAATGACAGGGCCAGTGATAAAATGACTCTGCCAGTCATAAAATTACTTGGCCAGTCATATAATGACAGAACCAGTCATAAAATGACAGTGCCAGTGATAAAATGACTGGGCCAGTGATAAAATGACTTCGCCAGTCATTAATGACAGGGCCAGTGATAAAATGACTTCGCCAGTCATTAATGACAGGGCCAGTCATTAATGACAGGGCCAGTGATAAAATGACTTTGCCAGGCATAAAATGACTTGGCCAGTCATAAAATGACAGAACCAGTCATAAAATGACAGGGCCAGTGATTAAATGACTGGGCCCGTCATTAATGACAGGGCCAGTCATTAATGACAGGGCCAGTGATAAAATGACTCTGTCAGTCATAAATGGACTTGCCCAGTCATAAAATGACAGAACCAGTCATTAAATGACAGGGCCAGTGATAAAATGACTGGGCCAGTCATTAATGACCGGGGCAGTCATTAATGACAGGGCCAGTGATAAAATGACTGGGCCAGTCATTAATGACAGGGCCAGTCATTAATGACAGGGCCAGTCATTAATGACAGGGCCAGTGATAAAATGACTCCGCCAGTCATAAAATGACTTGGCCAGTCATAAAATGACAGAACCAGTCATAAAATGACAGGGCCAGTGATAAAATGACTGACCCAGTCATTAATGACAGGGCCAGTCATTAATGACAGGGCCAGTCATTAATGACAGGGCCAGTGATAAAATGAGTGTGCCAGTCATTAATGACAGGGCCAGTGATAAAATGAGTGTGCCAGTCATTAATGACTGGGCCCGTCATTAATGACAAGGCCAGTCATTTATGACAGGGCCAGTGATAAAATGACTCTGCCAGTCATAAAATTACTTGGCCAGTCATAAAATGACAGAACCAGTCATAAAATGACAGGGCCAGTGATAAAATGACTGACCCAGTCATTAATGACAGGGCCAGTCATTAATGACAGGGCCAGTGATAAAATGAGTGTGCCATTCATTAATGACAGGGCCAGTCATTAATGACAGGGCCAGTGATAAAATGACTCTGCTAGTCATAAAATAACTTGGCCAGTCATAAAATGACAGAACCAGTCATAAAATGACAGGGCCAGTGATAAAATGACGGGGCCAGTCATTAATGACAGGGCCAGTCATTAATGACAGGGCCAATGATAAAATGACTGGGCCAGTCATTAATGACAGGGCCAGTCATTAATGACAGGGCCAGTGATAAAATGACTATACCAGTCATAAAATGACTTGGCCAGTCATAAAATGACAGAACCAGGCATAAAATGACAGGGCCAGTGATAAAATGACCGGGCAAGTCATTAATGACAGGGCCAGTCATTAATAACAGGGCCAGTGATAAAATGACTGGGCCAGTCATTAATGACAGGGCCCGTGATAAAATGACTCTGCCAGTCATAAATGGACTTGGCGAATCATAAAATGACAGAACCAGTCATAAAATGACAGGGCCAGTGATAAATTGACTGGGCCAGTCATTAATGACAGGGCCAGTCATTAATGACAGGGCCAGTGATAAAATGACTGGGCCAATCATTAACGACAGGGCCAGTCATTAATGACAGGGCCAGTGATAAAATGACTCTGCCAGTCATAAAATGACTTGGCCAGTCATAAAATGACAGAACCAGTCATAAAATGACAGGGCCAGTGATAAAATGACTGGCACAGTCATTAATGACAGGGCCAGTCATTAATGACAGGGCCTGTGATAAAATGACTGGGCCAGTCATTAATGACAGGGCCAGTGATAAAATGACTCTGCAAGTCATAAAATAACTTGGCCTGTCATAAAATGACAGAACCAGTCATAAAATGACAGGGCCAGTGATAAAATGACGGGGCCAGTCATTAATGACAGGGCCAGTGATAAAATGACTGGGCCAGTCATTAATGACTGGGCCAGTCATTAATGACAGGGCCAGTGATAAAATGACTCTACCAGTCATAAAATGACTTGGCCAGTCATAAAATGACAGAACAAGTCATAAAATGACAGGGCCAGTGATAAAATGACTGGGCCAGTCATTAATGACAGGGCCAGTCATTAATGACAGGGCCAGTGATAAAATGACTGGGCCAGCCATTAATGACAGGGCCAGTCATTAATGACTGGGCCAGTGATAAAAATGACTCTGCCAGTCATTGATGACAGGGCCAGTGATAAAATGACAGGGCCAGTGATAAAATGACTGGGCCAGTCATTAATGACAGAACCAGTCATTAAATGAAAGGGCCAGTGATAAAATGACTGGGCCAGTGATAAAATGACTTCGCCAGTCATTAATGACAGGGCCAGTGATATAATGACTTCGCCAGTCATTAATGACAGGGCCAGTCATTAAGGACAGGGCCAGTCATTAATGACAGGGCCAGTCATTATTGACAGGGCCAGTGATAAAATGACTCTGCCAGGCATAAAATGACTTGGCCAGTCATAAAATGACAGAACAAGTCATAAAATGACAGAGCCAACGATAAAATGACTGGGCCAGTCATTAATGACAGGGCCAGTCATTAATGACAGGGCCAGTAATAAAATGACTCTGCCAGTCATAAAATGACTTGGCAAGTCATAAAATTACTTGGCAAGTCATAAAATGACAGAACCATTCATAAAATGACAGGACCAGTTATAAAATGACTGGGCCTGTCATTAATGACAGGGCCAGTCATTAATGACAGGGCCAGTGATAAAATGCCTGGGCCCGTCATTAATGACAGGGTCAGTCATTTACGACAGGGCCAGTGATAAAATGACTCTACCAGTCATAAAATGACTAAGCCAGTCATTAATGACAGAACCAGTCATAAAATGACAGGGCCAGTGATAAAATTACTGGGCTAGTCATTAATGACAGGTCCAGTCATTAATGACAGGGCCAGTGATAAAATGACTGGGCCCGTCATTAATGACAGGGCCAGTCATTTATGAAAGGGCCAGTGATAAAATGACTCTGCCAGCCATAAATGGACTTGGCCAGTCATAAAATGACAGAACCAGTCATTAATGACAGGGCCAGTGATAAAATGACTCTGCCAGTCATAAAATGACTTGGCCAGTCATAAAATGACAGAACCAGTCATAAAATGACAGGGCCAGTGATAAAATGACTGACCCAGTCATTAATGACAGGGCCAGTCATTAATGACTGGGCCAGTGATAAAATGAGTGTGCCAGACATTAATGACAGGGCCAGTCATTAATGACAGGGCCAGTGATAAAATGACTCTGCTAGTCATAAAATAACTTGGCCAGTCATAAAATGACAGAACCAGTCATAAAATGACAGGGCCAGTGATAAAATGACGGGGCCAGTCATTAATGACAGGGCCAGTCATTAATGACAGGGCCAGTGATAAAATGACTGGGCCAGTCATTAATGACAGGGCCAGTCATTAATGACAGGGCCAGTGAAAAATGACTCTACCAGTCATAAAATGACTTGGCCAGGCATAAAATGACAGAACCAGTCATAAAATGACAGGGCCAGTGATAAAATGACTGGGCCAGTCATTAATGACAGGGCCAGTTAGAAAATGACTCTGCCAGTCATAAAATGACTTGGCAAGTCATAAAATTACTTGGCAAGTCATAAAATGACAGAACTATTTATAAAATGACAGGGCCAGTTATAAAATGACTGGGCCTGTCATTAATGACAGGGCCAGTCATTAATGACAGGGCCAGTGATAAAATGCCTGGGCCCGTCATTAATGACAGGGCCAGTCATTTATGACAGGGCCAGTGATAAAATGACTCTACCAGTCATAAAATGACTTGGCAAGTCATAAAATGACAGAACCAGTCATAAAATGACAGGGCCAGTAATAAAATGACTGGGCCCGTCATTAATGACAGGGCCAGTGACAAAATGACTCTGCCAGTCAGAAAATGACTTGGCCAGTCATAAAATGACAGAACCAGTCATAAAATGACAGGGCCAGTGATAAAATGACTGACCCAGTCATTAATGACAGGGCCAGTCATTAAAGAAGGGGCCAGTGTTAAAAAGAGTGGTCCAGTCATTAATGACAGGGCCAGTCGTTAATGACAGGGCCAGTGATAAAATGACTCTGCTAGTCATAAAATAACTTGGCCAGTCATAAAATGACAGAACCAGTCATAAAATGACAGGGCCAGTGATAAAATGACGGGGCCAGTCATTAATAACAGGGCCAGTCATTAATGACAGTGCCAGTGATAAAATGACTGGGCCAGTCATTAATGACAGGGCCAGTCATTAATGACAGGGCCAGTGATAAAATGACTCTGCTAGTCATAAAATAACTTAGCCAGTCATAAAATAACAGAACCAGTCAAAAAATGACAGGGCCAGTGATAAAATGACGGGGCCAGTCATTAATGACAGGGCCAGTCATTAATGACAGGGCCAGTTATAAAATGACTGGGCCAGTCATTAATGACACGGCCAGTCATTAAGGACAGGGCCAGTGATAAAATGACTCTACCAGTCATAAAATGACTTGGCCAGTCATAAAATGACAGAACCAGTCATAAAATGACTTGGCCAGTCATAAAATGACAGAACCAGTCATAAAATGACAGGGCCAGTGATAAAATGATTGGGCACGTCATTAATGACAGGGCCAGTCATTAATGACAGGGCCAGTGATAAAATGACTGGGCCAGTCATTAACGACAGTGCCAGTCATTAAGGACAGGGCCAGTGATAAAATTACTATACCAGTCATAAAATGACTTGGCCAGTCATAAAATGACAGAACCAGTCATAAAATGACAGGGCCAGTGATAAAATGACTGGCACAGTCATTAATGACAGGGCCAGTCATTAATGACAGGGCCTGTGATAAAATGACTGGGCCAGTCATTAATGACAGGGCCAGTGATGAAATGACTCCTCCAGTCATAAAATAACTTGGCCTGTCATAAAATGACAGAACTAGTCATAAAATGACAGGGCCAGTGATAAAATGACGGGGCCAGTCATTAATGACAGGGCCAGTCATTAATGACAGGGCCAGTGATAAAATGACTGGGCCAGTCAATAATGACAGGGCCAGTCATTAATGATAAGGCCAGTGATAAAATGACTCTACCAGTCATAAAATGACTTGGCCAGTCATAAAATGACAGAACAAGTCATAAAATTGCAGGGCCAGTGATAAAATGACTGGGCCAGTCATTAATGACAGGGCCAGTCATTAATGACAGGGCCAGTGATAAAATGACTGGGCCAGCCATTAATGACAGGGCCAGTCATTAATGACTGGGCCAGTGCTAAAAATGACTCTGCCAGTCATTAATGACAGGGCCAGTGATAAAATGACAGGGCCAGTGATAAAATGACTGGGCCAGTCATTAATGACAGAACCAGTCATTAAATGACAGGGCCAGTGATAAAATGAGTGGGCCAGTCATTAATGACAGGGCCAGTCATTAATGACAGGGCTAGTCATTAATGACAGGGCCAGTGATAAAATGACTCTGCCAGTCATAAAATTACTTGGCCAGTCATATAATGACAGAACCAGTCATAAAATGACAGGGCCAGTGATAAAATGACTGGGCCAGTGATAAAATGACTTCGCCAGTCATTAATGACAGGGCCAGTGATAAAATGACTTCGCCAGTCATTAATGACAGGGCCAGTCATTAATGAGAGGGCCAGTGATAAAATGACTTTGCCAGGCATAAAATGACTTGGCCAGTCATAAAATGACAGAACCAGTCATAAAATGACAGGGCCAGTGATAAAATGACTGGGCCCGTCATTAATGACAGGGCCAGTCATTAATGACAGGGCCAGTGATAAAATGACTCTGTCAGTCATAAATGGACTTGCCCAGTCATAAAATGACAGAACCAGTCATTAAATGACAGGGCCAGTGATAAAATGACTGGGCCAGTCATTAATGACAGGGCCAGTCATTAATGACAGGGCCAGTGATAAAATGACTGGGCCAGTCATTAATGACAGGGCCAGTCATTAATGACAGGGCCAGTCATTAATGACAGGGCCAGTGATAAAATGACTCCGCCAGTCATAAAATGACTTGGCCAGTCATAAAATGACAGAACCAGTCATAAAATGACAGGGCCAGTGATAAAATGACTGACCCAGTCATTAATGACAGGGCCAGTCATTAATGACAGGGCCAGTGATAAAATGAGTGTGCCAGTCATTAATGACAGGGCCAGTGATAAAATGAGTGTGCCAGTCATTAATGACTGGGCCCGTCATTAATGACAAGGCCAGTCATTTATGACAGGGCCAGTGATAAAATGACTCTGCCAGTCATAAAATTACTTGGCCAGTCATAAAATGACAGAACCAGTCATAAAATGACAGGGCCAGTGATAAAATGACTGACCCAGTCATTAATGACAGGGCCAGTCATTAATGACAGGGCCAGTGATAAAATGAGTGTGCCATTCATTAATGACAGGGCCAGTCATTAATGACAGGGCCAGTGATAAAATGACGGGGCCAGTCATTAATGACAGGGCCAGTCATTAATGACAGGGCCAATGATAAAATGACTGGGCCAGTCATTAATGACAGGGCCAGTCATTAATGACAGGGCCAGTGATAAAATGACTATACCAGTCATAAAATGACTTGGCCAGTCATAAAATGACAGAACCAGGCATAAAATGACAGGGCCAGTGATAAAATGACCGGGCAAGTCATTAATGACAGGGCCAGTCATTAATAACAGGGCCAGTGATAAAATGACTGGGCCAGTCATTAATGACAGGGCCCGTGATAAAATGACTCTGCCAGTCATAAATGGACTTGGCGAATCATAAAATGACAGAACCAGTCATAAAATGACAGGGCCAGTGATAAATTGACTGGGCCAGTCATTAATGACAGGGCCAGTCATTAATGACAGGGCCAGTGATAAAATGACTGGGCCAATCATTAACGACAGGGCCAGTCATTAATGACAGGGCCAGTGATAAAATGACTCTGCCAGTCATAAAATGACTTGGCGAGTCATAAAATGACAGAACCAGTCATAAAATGACAGGGCCAGTGATAAAATGACTGGCACAGTCATTAATGACAGGGCCAGTCATTAATGACAGGGCCTGTGATAAAATGACTGGGCCAGTCATTAATGACAGGGCCAGTGATAAAATGACTCTGCAAGTCATAAAATAACTTGGCCTGTCATAAAATGACAGAACCAGTCATAAAATGACAGGGCCAGTGATAAAATGACGGGGCCAGTCATTAATGACAGGGCCAGTGATAAAATGACTGGGCCAGTCATTAATGACTGGGCCAGTCATTAATGACAGGGCCAGTGATAAAATGACTCTACCAGTCATAAAATGACTTGGCCAGTCATAAAATGACAGAACAAGTCATAAAATGACAGGGCCAGTGATAAAATGACTGGGCCAGTCATTAATGACAGGGCCAGTCATTAATGACAGGGCCAGTGATAAAATGACTGGGCCAGCCATTAATGACAGGGCCAGTCATTAATGACTGGGCCAGTGATAAAAATGACTCTGCCAGTCATTGATGACAGGGCCAGTGATAAAATGACAGGGCCAGTGATAAAATGACTGGGCCAGTCATTAATGACAGAACCAGTCATTAAATGAAAGGGCCAGTGATAAAATGACTGGGCCAGTGATAAAATGACTTCGCCAGTCATTAATGACAGGGCCAGTGATAAAATGACTTCGCCAGTCATTAATGACAGGGCCAGTCATTAAGGACAGGGCCAGTCATTAATGACAGGGCCAGTCATTATTGACAGGGCCAGTGATAAAATGACTCTGCCAGGCATAAAATGACTTGGCCAGTCATAAAATGACAGAACAAGTCATAAAATGACAGAGCCAACGATAAAATGACTGGGCCAGTCATTAATGACAGGGCCAGTCATTAATGACAGGGCCAGTAATAAAATGACTCTGCCAGTCATAAAATGACTTGGCAAGTCATAAAATTACTTGGCAAGTCATAAAATGACAGAACCATTCATAAAATGACAGGACCAGTTATAAAATGACTGGGCCTGTCATTAATGACAGGGCCAGTCATTAATGACAGGGCCAGTGATAAAATGCCTGGGCCCGTCATTAATGACAGGGTCAGTCATTTACGACAGGGCCAGTGATAAAATGACTCTACCAGTCATAAAATGACTAAGCCAGTCATTAATGACAGAACCAGTCATAAAATGACAGGGCCAGTGATAAAATTACTGGGCCAGTCATTAATGACAGGTCCAGTCATTAATGACAGGGCCAGTGATAAAATGACTGGGCCCGTCATTAATGACAGGGCCAGTCATTTATGAAAGGGCCAGTGATAAAATGACTCTGCCAGCCATAAATGGACTTGGCCAGTCATAAAATGACAGAACCAGTCATTAATGACAGGGCCAGTGATAAAATGACTCTGCCAGTCATAAAATGACTTGGCCAGTCATAAAATGACAGAACCAGTCATAAAATGACAGGGCCAGTGATAAAATGACTGACCCAGTCATTAATGACAGGGCCAGTCATTAATGACTGGGCCAGTGATAAAATGAGTGTGCCAGACATTAATGACAGGGCCAGTCATTAATGACAGGGCCAGTGATAAAATGACTCTGCTAGTCATAAAATAACTTGGCCAGTCATAAAATGACAGAACCAGTCATAAAATGACAGGGCCAGTGATAAAATGACGGGGCCAGTCATTAATGACAGGGCCAGTCATTAATGACAGGGCCAGTGATAAAATGACTGGGCCAGTCATTAATGACAGGGCCAGTCATTAATGACAGGGCCAGTGAAAAATGACTCTACCAGTCATAAAATGACTTGGCCAGGCATAAAATGACAGAACCAGTCATAAAATGACAGGGCCAGTGATAAAATGACTGGGCCAGTCATTAATGACAGGGCCTGTCATTAATGACAGGGCCAGTGATAAAATGACTTGGCCCGTCATTAATGACAGGGCCAGTCATTAATGACAGGGCCAGTCATTAATGACAGGGCCAGTTAGAAAATGACTCTGCCAGTCATAAAATGACTTGGCAAGTCATAAAATTACTTGGCAAGTCATAAAATGACAGAACTATTTATAAAATGACAGGGCCAGTTATAAAATGACTGGGCCTGTCATTAATGACAGGGCCAGTCATTAATGACAGGGCCAGTCATTAATGACAGGGCCAGTGATAAAATGCCTGGGCCCGTCATTAATGACAGGGCCAGTCATTTATGACAGGGCCAGTGATAAAATGACTCTACCAGTCATAAAATGACTTGGCAAGTCATAAAATGACAGAACCAGTCATAAAATGACAGGGCCAGTAATAAAATGACTGGGCCCGTCATTAATGACAGGGCCCGTGATAAAATGACTCTGCCAGTCATAAATGGACTTGGCGAGTCATAAAATGACAGAACCAGTCATAAAATGACAGGGCCAGTGATAAAATGACTGGGCCAGTCATTAATGACAGGGCCAGTCATTAATGACAGGGCCAGTGATAAAATGACTGGGCCAGTCATTAACGACAGGGCCAGTCATTAATGACAGGGCCAGTGATAAATTGACTCTGCCAGTCATAAAATGACTTGGCCAGTCATAAAATGACAGAACCAGTCATAAAATGACAGGGACAGTGATAAAATGACTGGCACAGTCATTAATGACAGGGCCAGTCATTAATGACAGGGCCTGTGATAAAATGACTGGGCCAGTCATTAATGACATAGCCAGTGATAAAATGCCTGGGCCCGTCATTAATGACAGGGCCAGTCATTTATGACAGGGCCAGTGATAAAATGACTCTACCAGTCATAAAATGACTTGGCAAGTCATAAAATGACAGAACCAGTCATAAAAAGATAGGGCCAGTGATAATATGACTAAGCTAGTCATTAATGACAGAACCAGTCATAAAATGACAGGGCCAGTGATAAAATGACTGGGCCCGTCATTAATGACAGGGCCAGTCATTAATGAAAGGGCCAGTGATAAAATGACTCTGCCAGTCATAAATGGACTTGGCCAGTCATAAAATGACAGAACCAGTCATAAAATGACAGGGCCAGTGATAAAATGACTGGGCTAGTCATTAATGACAGGGCCAGTCATTAATGACAGGGCCAGTGATAAAATGACTCTGCCAGTCATAAAATGACTTGGCCAGTCATAAAATTACAGAACCAGTCATAAAATGACAGGGCCAGTGATAAAATGACTGACCCAGTCATTAATGACAGGGCCAGTCATTAATGAAGGGGCCAGTGATAAAAAGAGTGGGCCAGTCATTAATGACAGGGCCAGTCGTTAAAGACAGGGCCAGTGATAAAATGACTCTGCTAGTCATTATATAACTTGGCCAGTCATAAAATGACAGAACCAGTCATAAAATGACAGGGCCAGTGATAAAATGACGGGGCCAGTCATTAATAACAGGGCCAGTCATTAATGACAGGGCCAGTGATAAAATGACTGGGCCAGTCATTAATGACAGGGCCAGTCATTAATGACAGGGCCAGTGATAAAATGACTCTGCTAGTCATAAAATAACTTGGCCAGTCATAAAATAACAGAACCAGTCAAAAAATGACAGGGCCAGTGATAAAATGACGGGGCCAGTCATTAATGACAGGGCCAGTCATTAATGACAGGGCCAGTTATAAAATGACTGGGCCAGTCATTAATGACACGGCCAGTCATTAAGGACAGGGCCAGTGATAAAATGACTCTACCAGTCATAAAATGACTTGGCCAGTCATAAAATGACAGAACCAGTCATAAAATGACAGGGCCATTGATAAAATGATTGGGCACGTCATTAATGACAGGGCCAGTCATTAATGACAGGGCCAGTGATAAAATGACTGGGCCAGTCATTAACGACAGTGCCAGTCATTAGGAAAGGGCCAGTGATAAAATGACTATACCAGTCATAAAATGACTTGGCCAGTCATAAAATGACAGAACCAGTCATAAAATGACAGGGCCAGTGATAAAATGACTGGGCAAGTCATTAATGACAGGGCCAGTCATTAATAACAGGGCCAGTGATAAAATGACTGGGCCCGTCATTAATGACAGGGCCCGTGATAAAATGACTCTGCCAGTCATAAATGGACTTGGCGAGTCATAAAATGACAGAACCAGTCATAAAATGACAGGGCCAGTGATAAAATGACTGGGCCAGTCATTAATGACAGGGCCAGTCATTAATGACAGGGCCAGTGATAAAATGACTGGGCCAGTCATTAACGACAGGGCCAGTCATTAATGACAGGGCCAGTTATATAATGACTCTGCCAGTCATAAAATGACTTGGCCAGTAATAAAATGACAGAACCAGTCATAAAATGACAGGGCCAGTGATAAAATGACTGGCACAGTCATTAATGACAGGGCCAGTCATTAATGACAGGGCCTGTGATAAAATGACTGGGCCAGTCATTAATGAAAGGGCCAGTGATGAAATGACTCCTCCAGTCATAAAATAACTTGGCCTGTCATAAAATGACAGAACTAGTCATAAAATGACAGGGCCAGTGATAAAATGAC
The DNA here is from genome assembly GCA_933228895.1 of Platycnemis pennipes. Classification (NCBI taxonomy): domain Eukaryota; kingdom Metazoa; phylum Arthropoda; class Insecta; order Odonata; family Platycnemididae; genus Platycnemis; species Platycnemis pennipes. Next base: position 72,407,879 of record OW121846.1, on the reverse strand, counting down.
GGGGCCAGTCATTAATGACAGGGCCAGTCATTAATGACAGGGCCAGTGATAAAATGACTGGGCCAGTCAATAATGACAGGGCCAGTCATTAATGACAAGGCCAGTGATAAAATGACTCTACCAGTCATAAAATGACTTGGCCAGTCATAAAATGACAGAACAAGTCATAAAATTGCAGGGCCAGTGACAAAATGACTGGGCCAGTCATTAATGACAGGGCCAGTCATTAATGACAGGGCCAGTGATAAAATGACTGGGCCAGCCATTATTGACAGGGCCAGTGATAAAATGACTTCGCCAGTCATTAATGACAGGGCCAGTCATTAATGACAGGGCCAGTGATAAAATGACTTTGCCAGGCATAAAATGACTTGGCCAGTCATAAAATGACAGAACCAGTCATAAAATGACAGGGCCAGTGATAAAATGACTGGGCCAGTCATTAATGACAGGGCCTGTCATTAATGACAGGGCCAGTGATAAAATGACTGGGCCCGTCATTAATGACAGGGCCAGTCATTAATGACAGGGCCAGTGATAAAATGACTCTGCCAGTCATAAATGGACTTGGCCAGTCATAAAATGACAGAACCAGTCATTAAATGACAGGGCCAGTGATAAAATGACTGGGCCAGTCATTAATGACAGGGCCAGTCATTAATGACAGGGCCAGTGATAAAATGACTGGGCCAGTCATTAATGACAGGGCCAGTCATTAATGACAGGGCCAGTCATTAATGACAGGGCCAGTGATAAAATGACTCTGCCAGTCATAAAATGACTTGGCCAGTCATAAAATGACAGAACCAGTCATAAAATGACAGGGCCAGTGATAAAATGACTGACCCAGTCATTAATGACAGGGCCAGTCATTAATGAAAGGGCCAGTGATAAAATGAGTGTGCCAGTCATTAATGACAGGGCCAGTGATAAAATGAGTGTGCCAGTCATTAATGACTGGGCCCGTCATTAATGACAAGGCCAGTCATTTTGGACAGGGCCAGTGATAAAATGACTCTGCCAGTCATAAAATTACTTGGCAAGTCATAAAATGACAGAACCAGTCATAAAATGACAGGGCCAGTGATAAAATGACTGACCCAGTCATTAATGACAGGGCCAGTGATAAAATGAGTGTGCCATTCATTAATGACAGGGCCAGTCATTAATGACAGGGCCAGTGATAAAATGACTCTGCTAGTCATAAAATAACTTGGCCAGTCATAAAATGACAGAACCAGTCATAAAATGACCAGGTCAGTGATAAAATGACGGGGCCAGTCATTAATGACAGGGCCAGTCATTAATGACAGGGCCAATGATAAAATGACTGGGCCAGTCATTAATGACAGGGCCAGTCATAAATGACAGGGCCAGTGATAAAATGACTCTACCAGTCATAAAATGACTTGGCCAGGCATAAAATGACAGAAGCAGTCATAAAATGACAGGGCCAATGATAAAATGACTGGGCCAGTCATTAATGACAGGGCCTGTCATTAATGACAAGGCCAGTGATAAAATGACTGGGCCCGTCATTAATGACAGGGCCAGTCATTAATGACAGGGCCAGTGATAAAATGACTCTGCCAGTCATAAATGGACTTGGCCAGTCATAAAATGACAGAACCAGTCATTAAATGACAGGGCCAGTGATAAAATGACTGGCACAGTCATTAATGACAGGGCCAGGGATAAAATGACTGGCTTATCATCAATGACAGGGCCAGTGATAAAATGACTCTGCCAGTCATAAAATAACTTGGCCAGTCATAAAATGACAGAACCAGTCATAAAATGACAGGGCCAGGGGTAAAATGACGGGGACAGTCATTAATGACTTCGCCAGTCATTAATGACAGGGCCAGTGATAAAATGACTTGGCCAGTCATTAATGACAGGGCCAGTCATTAATGACAGGGCCAGTTAGAAAATGACTCTGCCAGTCATAAAATGACTTGGCAAGTCATAAAATGACTTGGCAAGTCATAAAATGACAGAACCATTTATAAAATGACAGGGCCAGTTATAAAATGACTGGGCCTGTCATTAATGACAGGGCCAGTCATTAATGACAGGGCCAGTGATAAAATGCCTGGGCCCGTCATTAATGAAAGGGCCAGTCATTTATGACAGGGCCAGTGATAAAATGACTCTACCAGTCATAAAATGACTTGGCAAGTCATAAAATGACAGAACCAGTCATAAAAAGATAGGACCAGTGATAATATGACTAAGCCAGTCATTAATGACAGAACCAGTTATAAAATGACAGGGCCAGTGATAAAATGACTGGGCCTTTCATTAATGACAGGGCCAGTCATTAATGACAGGGCCAGCAATAAAATAAATGGGCCCGTCATTAATGACAGGGCCAGTCATTAATGACAGGGCCAGTGATAAAATGACTCTGCCAGTCATAAATGGACTTGGCCAGTCATAAAATGACAGAACCAGTCATAAAATGACAGGGCCAGTGATAAAATGACTGGGCCAGTCATTAATGACAGGGCCAGTCATTAATGACAGGGCCAGTGATAAAATGACTGGGCCAGTCATTAATGACAGGGCCAGTCATTAATGACAGGGCCAGTCATTAATGACAGGGCCAGTGATAAAATGACTCTGCCAGTCATAAAATGACTTGGCCAGTCATAAAATGACAGAACCAGTCATAAAATGACAGGGCCAGTGATAAAATGACTGACCCAGTCATTAAGGACAGGGCCAGTCATTAATGACAGGGCCAGTGATGAAATGAGTGGGCCAGTCATTAATGACAGTGCCAGTCATTAATGACAGGGCCAGTGATAAAATGACTCTGCTAGTCATAAAATAACTTGGCCAGTCATAAAATGACAGAACCAGTCAAAAAATGAGAGGGCCAGTGATAAAATGACGGGGCCAGTCATTAATGACAGGGCCAGTCATTAATGACAGGGCCAGTGATAAAATGACTGGGCCAGTCATTAATGACATGGCCAGTCATTAAGGACAGGGCCAGTGATAAAATGACTCTACCAGTCATAAAATAACTTGGCCAGTCATAAAATGACAGAACCAGTCATAAAATGACAGGGCCAGTGATAAAATGATTGGGCATGTCATTAATGACAGGGCCAGTCATTAATGACAGGGCCAGTCATTAATGACAGGGCCAGTCATTAATGACAGGGCCAGTGATAAAATGACTATACCAGTCATAAAATGACTTGGCCAGTCATAAAATGACAGAACCAGTCATAAAATGACAGGGCCAGGGATAAAATGACTGGGCAAGTCATTAATGACAGGGCCAGTCATTAATAACAGGGCCAGTGATAAAATCACTGGGCCCGTCATTAATGACTGGGCCCGTGATAAAATGACTCTGCAAGTCATAAATGGACTTGGGGAGTCATAAAATGACAGAACCAGTCATAAAATGACAGGGCCAGTGATAAAATGACTGGGCCAGTCATTAATGACAGGGCCAGTCATTAATGCAGGGCGAGTGATAAAATGACTGGGCCAGTCATTAACGACAGGGCCAGTCATTAATGACAGGGCCAGTGATAAAATGACTCTGCCAGTCATAAAATGACTTGGCCAGTCATAAAATGACAGAACCAGTCATAAAATGACAGGGCCAGTGATAAAATGACTGGCACAGTCATTAATGACAGGGCCAGTCATTAATGACAGGGCCTGTGATAAAATGACTGGGCCAGTCATTAATGACAGGGCCAGTAATAAAATGACTCTGCAAGTCATAAAATAACTTGGCCTGTCATAAAATGACAGAACCAGTCATAAAATGACAGGGCCAGTGATAAAATGACGGGGCCAGTCATTAATGACAGGGCCAGTGATAAAATGACTGGGCCAGTCATTAATGACTGGGCCAGTCATTAATGACAGGGCCAGTGATAAAATGACTCTACCAGTCATAAAATGACTTGGCCAGTCATAAAATGACAGAACAAGTCATAAAATGACAGGGCCAGTGATAAAATGACTGGGCCAGTCATTAATGACCGGGCCAGTCATTAATGACAGGGCCAGTGATAAAATGACTGGGCCAGCCATTAATGACAGGGCCAGTCATTAATGACTGGGCCAGTGATAAAAATGACTCTGCCAGTCATTGATGACAGGGCCAGTGATAAAATGACAGGGCCAGTGATAAAATGACTGGGCCAGTCATTAATGACAGAACCAGTCATTAAATGAAAGGGCCAGTGATAAAATGACTGGGCCAGTGATAAAATGACTTCGCCAGTCATTAATGACAGGGCCAGTGATAAAATGACTTCGCCAGTCATTAATGACAGGGCCAGTCATTAATGACAGGGCCAGTCATTAATGACAGGGCCAGTCATTATTGACAGGGCCAGTGATAAAATGACTCTGCCAGGCATAAAATGACTTGGCCAGTCATAAAATGACAGAACAAGTCATAAAATGACAGAGCCAACGATAAAATGACTGGGCCAGTCATTAATGACAGGGCCAGTCATTAATGACAGGGCCAGTAATAAAATGACTCTGCCAGTCATAAAATGACTTGGCAAGTCATAAAATTACTTGGCAAGTCATAAAATGACAGAACCATTCATAAAATGACAGGACCAGTTATAAAATGACTGGGCCTGTCATTAATGACAGGGCCAGTCATTAATGACAGGGCCAGTGATAAAATGCCTGGGCCCGTCATTAATGACAGGGTCAGTCATTTACGACAGGGCCAGTGATAAAATGACTCTACCAGTCATAAAATGACTAAGCCAGTCATTAATGACAGAACCAGTCATAAAATGACAGGGCCAGTGATAAAATTACTGGGCCAGTCATTAATGACAGGTCCAGTCATTAATGACAGGGCCAGTGATAAAATGACTGGGCCCGTCATTAATGACAGGGCCAGTCATTTATGACAGGGCCAGTGATAAAATGACTCTGCCAGCCATAAATGGACTTGGCCAGTCATAAAATGACAGAACCAGTCATTAATGACAGGGCCAGTGATAAAATGACTCTGCCAGTCATAAAATGACTTGGCCAGTCATAAAATGACAGAACCAGTCATAAAATGACAGGGCCAGTGATAAAATGACTGACCCAGTCATTAATGACAGGGCCAGTCATTAATGACAGGGCCAGTGATAAAATGAGTGTGCCAGACATTAATGACAGGGCCAGTCATTAATGACAGGGCCAGTGATAAAATGACTCTGCTAGTCATAAAATAACTTGGCCAGTCATAAAATGACAGAACCAGTCATAAAATGACAGGGCCAGTGATAAAATGACGGGGCCAGTCATTAATGACAGGGCCAGTCATTAATGACAGGGCCAGTGATAAAATGACTGGGCCAGTCATTAATGACAGGGCCAGTCATTAATGACAGGGCCAGTGAAAAATGACTCTACCAGTCATAAAATGACTTGGCCAGGCATAAAATGACAGAACCAGTCATAAAATGACAGGGCCAGTGATAAAATGACTGGGCCAGTCATTAATGACAGGGCCAGTCATTAATGACAGGGCCAGTGATAAAATGACTGGGCCAGTCATTAACGACAGTGCCAGTCATTAGGAAAGGGCCAGTGATAAAATGACTATACCAGTCATAAAATGACTTGGCCAGTCATAAAATGACAGAACCAGTCATAAAATGACAGGGCCAGTGATAAAATGACTGGGCAAGTCATTAATGACAGGGCCAGTCATTAATAACAGGGCCAGTGATAAAATGACTGGGCCCGTCATTAATGACAGGGCCCGTGATAAAATGACTCTGCCAGTCATAAATGGACTTGGCGAGTCATAAAATGACAGAACCAGTCATAAAATGACAGGGCCAGTGATAAAATGACTGGGCCAGTCATTAATGACAGGGCCAGTCATTAATGACAGGGCCAGTGATAAAATGACTGGGCCAGTCATTAACGACAGGGCCAGTCATTAATGACAGGGCCAGTTATATAATGACTCTGCCAGTCATAAAATGACTTGGCCAGTAATAAAATGACAGAACCAGTCATAAAATGACAGGGCCAGTGATAAAATGACTGGCACAGTCATTAATGACAGGGCCAGTCATTAATGACAGGGCCTGTGATAAAATGACTGGGCCAGTCATTAATGAAAGGGCCAGTGATGAAATGACTCCTCCAGTCATAAAATAACTTGGCCTGTCATAAAATGACAGAACTAGTCATAAAATGACAGGGCCAGTGATAAAATGACGGGGCCAGTCATTAATGACAGGGCCAGTCATTAATGACAGGGCCAGTGATAAAATGACTGGGCCAGTCAATAATGACAGGGCCAGTCAATAATGACAAGGCCAGTGATAAAATGACTCTACCAGTCATAAAATGACTTGGCCAGTCATAAAATGACAGAACAAGTCATAAAATTGCAGGGCCAGTGACAAAATGACTGGGCCAGTCATTAATGACAGGGCCAGTCATTAATGACAGGGCCAGTGATAAAATGACTGGGCCAGCCATTATTGACAGGGCCAGTGATAAAATGACTTCGCCAGTCATTAATGACAGGGCCAGTCATTAATGACAGGGCCAGTGATAAAATGACTTTGCCAGGCATAAAATGACTTGGCCAGTCATAAAATGACAGAACCAGTCATAAAATGACAGGGCCAGTGATAAAATGACTGGGCCAGTCATTAATGACAGGGCCTGTCATTAATGACAGGGCCAGTGATAAAATGACTGGGCCCGTCATTAATGACAGGGCCAGTCATTAATGACAGGGCCAGTGATAAAATGACTCTGCCAGTCATAAATGGACTTGGCCAGTCATAAAATGACAGAACCAGTCATTAAATGACAGGGCCAGTGATAAAATGACTGGGCCAGTCATTAATGACAGGGCCAGTCATTAATGACAGGGCCAGTGATAAAATGACTGGGCCAGTCATTAATGACAGGGCCAGTCATTAATGACAGGGCCAGTCATTAATGACAGGGCCAGTGATAAAATGACTCTGCCAGTCATAAAATGACTTGGCCAGTCATAAAATGACAGAACCAGTCATAAAATGACAGGGCCAGTGATAAAATGACTGACCCAGTCATTAATGACAGGGCCAGTCATTAATGAAAGGGCCAGTGATAAAATGAGTGTGCCAGTCATTAATGACAGGGCCAGTGATAAAATGAGTGTGCCAGTCATTAATGACTGGGCCCGTCATTAATGACAAGGCCAGTCATTTTGGACAGGGCCAGTGATAAAATGACTCTGCCAGTCATAAAATTACTTGGCAAGTCATAAAATGACAGAACCAGTCATAAAATGACAGGGCCAGTGATAAAATGACTGACCCAGTCATTAATGACAGGGCCAGTGATAAAATGAGTGTGCCATTCATTAATGACAGGGCCAGTCATTAATGACAGGGCCAGTGATAAAATGACTCTGCTAGTCATAAAATAACTTGGCCAGTCATAAAATGACAGAACCAGTCATAAAATGACCAGGTCAGTGATAAAATGACGGGGCCAGTCATTAATGACAGGGCCAGTCATTAATGACAGGGCCAATGATAAAATGACTGGGCCAGTCATTAATGACAGGGCCAGTCATAAATGACAGGGCCAGTGATAAAATGACTCTACCAGTCATAAAATGACTTGGCCAGGCATAAAATGACAGAAGCAGTCATAAAATGACAGGGCCAATGATAAAATGACTGGGCCAGTCATTAATGACAGGGCCTGTCATTAATGACAAGGCCAGTGATAAAATGACTGGGCCCGTCATTAATGACAGGGCCAGTCATTAATGACAGGGCCAGTGATAAAATGACTCTGCCAGTCATAAATGGACTTGGCCAGTCATAAAATGACAGAACCAGTCATTAAATGACAGGGCCAGTGATAAAATGACTGGCACAGTCATTAATGACAGGGCCAGGGATAAAATGACTGGCTTATCATCAATGACAGGGCCAGTGATAAAATGACTCTGCCAGTCATAAAATAACTTGGCCAGTCATAAAATGACAGAACCAGTCATAAAATGACAGGGCCAGGGGTAAAATGACGGGGACAGTCATTAATGACTTCGCCAGTCATTAATGACAGGGCCAGTGATAAAATGACTTGGCCAGTCATTAATGACAGGGCCAGTCATTAATGACAGGGCCAGTTAGAAAATGACTCTGCCAGTCATAAAATGACTTGGCAAGTCATAAAATGACTTGGCAAGTCATAAAATGACAGAACCATTTATAAAATGACAGGGCCAGTTATAAAATGACTGGGCCTGTCATTAATGACAGGGCCAGTCATTAATGACAGGGCCAGTGATAAAATGCCTGGGCCCGTCATTAATGAAAGGGCCAGTCATTTATGACAGGGCCAGTGATAAAATGACTCTACCAGTCATAAAATGACTTGGCAAGTCATAAAATGACAGAACCAGTCATAAAAAGATAGGACCAGTGATAATATGACTAAGCCAGTCATTAATGACAGAACCAGTTATAAAATGACAGGGCCAGTGATAAAATGACTGGGCCTTTCATTAATGACAGGGCCAGTCATTAATGACAGGGCCAGCAATAAAATAAATGGGCCCGTCATTAATGACAGGGCCAGTCATTAATGACAGGGCCAGTGATAAAATGACTCTGCCAGTCATAAATGGACTTGGCCAGTCATAAAATGACAGAACCAGTCATAAAATGACAGGGCCAGTGATAAAATGACTGGGCCAGTCATTAATGACAGGGCCAGTCATTAATGACAGGGCCAGTGATAAAATGACTGGGCCAGTCATTAATGACAGGGCCAGTCATTAATGACAGGGCCAGTCATTAATGACAGGGCCAGTGATAAAATGACTCTGCCAGTCATAAAATGACTTGGCCAGTCATAAAATGACAGAACCAGTCATAAAATGACAGGGCCAGTGATAAAATGACTGACCCAGTCATTAAGGACAGGGCCAGTCATTAATGACAGGGCCAGTGATGAAATGAGTGGGCCAGTCATTAATGACAGTGCCAGTCATTAATGACAGGGCCAGTGATAAAATGACTCTGCTAGTCATAAAATAACTTGGCCAGTCATAAAATGACAGAACCAGTCAAAAAATGAGAGGGCCAGTGATAAAATGACGGGGCCAGTCATTAATGACAGGGCCAGTCATTAATGACAGGGCCAGTGATAAAATGACTGGGCCAGTCATTAATGACATGGCCAGTCATTAAGGACAGGGCCAGTGATAAAATGACTCTACCAGTCATAAAATAACTTGGCCAGTCATAAAATGACAGAACCAGTCATAAAATGACAGGGCCAGTGATAAAATGATTGGGCATGTCATTAATGACAGGGCCAGTCATTAATGACAGGGCCAGTCATTAATGACAGGGCCAGTCATTAATGACAGGGCCAGTGATAAAATGACTATACCAGTCATAAAATGACTTGGCCAGTCATAAAATGACAGAACCAGTCATAAAATGACAGGGCCAGGGATAAAATGACTGGGCAAGTCATTAATGACAGGGCCAGTCATTAATAACAGGGCCAGTGATAAAATCACTGGGCCCGTCATTAATGACTGGGCCCGTGATAAAATGACTCTGCAAGTCATAAATGGACTTGGGGAGTCATAAAATGACAGAACCAGTCATAAAATGACAGGGCCAGTGATAAAATGACTGGGCCAGTCATTAATGACAGGGCCAGTCATTAATGCAGGGCGAGTGATAAAATGACTGGGCCAGTCATTAACGACAGGGCCAGTCATTAATGACAGGGCCAGTGATAAAATGACTCTGCCAGTCATAAAATGACTTGGCCAGTCATAAAATGACAGAACCAGTCATAAAATGACAGGGCCAGTGATAAAATGACTGGCACAGTCATTAATGACAGGGCCAGTCATTAATGACAGGGCCTGTGATAAAATGACTGGGCCAGTCATTAATGACAGGGCCAGTAATAAAATGACTCTGCAAGTCATAAAATAACTTGGCCTGTCATAAAATGACAGAACCAGTCATAAAATGACAGGGCCAGTGATAAAATGACGGGGCCAGTCATTAATGACAGGGCCAGTGATAAAATGACTGGGCCAGTCATTAATGACTGGGCCAGTCATTAATGACAGGGCCAGTGATAAAATGACTCTACCAGTCATAAAATGACTTGGCCAGTCATAAAATGACAGAACAAGTCATAAAATGACAGGGCCAGTGATAAAATGACTGGGCCAGTCATTAATGACCGGGCCAGTCATTAATGACAGGGCCAGTGATAAAATGACTGGGCCAGCCATTAATGACAGGGCCAGTCATTAATGACTGGGCCAGTGATAAAAATGACTCTGCCAGTCATTGATGACAGGGCCAGTGATAAAATGACAGGGCCAGTGATAAAATGACTGGGCCAGTCATTAATGACAGAACCAGTCATTAAATGAAAGGGCCAGTGATAAAATGACTGGGCCAGTGATAAAATGACTTCGCCAGTCATTAATGACAGGGCCAGTGATAAAATGACTTCGCCAGTCATTAATGACAGGGCCAGTCATTAATGACAGGGCCAGTCATTAATGACAGGGCCAGTCATTAATGACAGGGCCAGTCATTATTGACAGGGCCAGTGATAAAATGACTCTGCCAGGCATAAAATGACTTGGCCAGTCATAAAATGACAGAACAAGTCATAAAATGACAGAGCCAACGATAAAATGACTGGGCCAGTCATTAATGACAGGGCCAGTCATTAATGACAGGGCCAGTAATAAAATGACTCTGCCAGTCATAAAATGACTTGGCAAGTCATAAAATTACTTGGCAAGTCATAAAATGACAGAACCATTCATAAAATGACAGGACCAGTTATAAAATGACTGGGCCTGTCATTAATGACAGGGCCAGTCATTAATGACAGGGCCAGTGATAAAATGCCTGGGCCCGTCATTAATGACAGGGTCAGTCATTTACGACAGGGCCAGTGATAAAATGACTCTACCAGTCATAAAATGACTAAGCCAGTCATTAATGACAGAACCAGTCATAAAATGACAGGGCCAGTGATAAAATTACTGGGCCAGTCATTAATGACAGGTCCAGTCATTAATGACAGGGCCAGTGATAAAATGACTGGGCCCGTCATTAATGACAGGGCCAGTCATTTATGACAGGGCCAGTGATAAAATGACTCTGCCAGCCATAAATGGACTTGGCCAGTCATTAAATGACAGAACCAGTCATTAATGACAGGGCCAGTGATAAAATGACTCTGCCAGTCATAAAATGACTTGGCCAGTCATAAAATGACAGAACCAGTCATAAAATGACAGGGCCAGTGATAAAATGACTGACCCAGTCATTAATGACAGGGCCAGTCATTAATGACAGGGCCAGTGATAAAATGAGTGTGCCAGACATTAATGACAGGGCCAGTGATAAAATGACTCTGCCAGTCATAAAATGACTTGGCCAGTCATAAAATGACAGAACCAGTCATAAAATGACAGGGCCAGTGATAAAATGACTGACCCAGTCATTAATGACAGGGCCAGTCATTAATGAAAGGGCCAGTGATAAAATGAGTGTGCCAGTCATTAATGACAGGGCCAGTGATAAAATGAGTGTGCCAGTCATTAATGACTGGGCCCGTCATTAATGACAAGGCCAGTCATTTTGGACAGGGCCAGTGATAAAATGACTCTGCCAGTCATAAAATTACTTGGCAAGTCATAAAATGACAGAACCAGTCATAAAATGACAGGGCCAGTGATAAAATGACTGACCCAGTCATTAATGACAGGGCCAGTGATAAAATGAGTGTGCCATTCATTAATGACAGGGCCAGTCATTAATGACAGGGCCAGTGATAAAATGACTCTGCTAGTCATAAAATAACTTGGCCAGTCATAAAATGACAGAACCAGTCATAAAATGACCAGGTCAATGATAAAATGACGGGGCCAGTCATTAATGACAGGGCCAGTCATTAATGACAGGGCCAATGATAAAATGACTGGGCCAGTCATTAATGACAGGGCCAGTCATAAATGACAGGGCCAGTGATAAAATGACTCTACCAGTCATAAAATGACTTGGCCAGGCATAAAATGACAGAAGCAGTCATAAAATGACAGGGCCAATGATAAAATGACTGGGCCAGTCATTAATGACAGGGCCTGTCATTAATGACAAGGCCAGTGATAAAATGACTGGGCCCGTCATTAATGACAGGGCCAGTCATTAATGACAGGGCCAGTGATAAAATGACTCTGCCAGTCATAAATGGACTTGGCCAGTCATAAAATGACAGAACCAGTCATTAAATGACAGGGCCAGTGATAAAATGACTGGCACAGTCATTAATGACAGGGCCAGGGATAAAATGACTGGCTTATCATCAATGACAGGGCCAGTGATAAAATGACTCTGCCAGTCATAAAATAACTTGGCCAGTCATAAAATGACAGAACCAGTCATAAAATGACAGGGCCAGGGGTAAAATGACGGGGACAGTCATTAATGACTTCGCCAGTCATTAATGACAGGGCCAGTGATAAAATGACTTGGCCAGTCATTAATGACAGGGCCAGTCATTAATGACAGGGCCAGTTAGAAAATGACTCTGCCAGTCATAAAATGACTTGGCAAGTCATAAAATGACTTGGCAAGTCATAAAATGACAGAACCATTTATAAAATGACAGGGCCAGTTATAAAATGACTGGGCCTGTCATTAATGACAGGGCCAGTCATTAATGACAGGGCCAGTGATAAAATGCCTGGGCCCGTCATTAATGAAAGGGCCAGTCATTTATGACAGGGCCAGTGATAAAATGACTCTACCAGTCATAAAATGACTTGGCAAGTCATAAAATGACAGAACCAGTCATAAAAAGATAGGACCAGTGATAATATGACTAAGCCAGTCATTAATGACAGAACCAGTTATAAAATGACAGGGCCAGTGATAAAATGACTGGGCCTTTCATTAATGACAGGGCCAGTCATTAATGACAGGGCCAGCAATAAAATAAATGGGCCCGTCATTAATGACAGGGCCAGTCATTAATGACAGGGCCAGTGATAAAATGACTCTGCCAGTCATAAATGGACTTGGCCAGTCATAAAATGACAGAACCAGTCATAAAATGACAGGGCCAGTGATAAAATGACTGGGCCAGTCATTAATGACAGGGCCAGTCATTAATGACAGGGCCAGTGATAAAATGACTGGGCCAGTCATTAATGACAGGGCCAGTCATTAATGACAGGGCCAGTCATTAATGACAGGGCCAGTGATAAAATGACTCTGCCAGTCATAAAATGACTTGGCCAGTCATAAAATGACAGAACCAGTCATAAAATGACAGGGCCAGTGATAAAATGACTGACCCAGTCATTAAGGACAGGGCCAGTCATTAATGACAGGGCCAGTGATGAAATGAGTGGGCCAGTCATTAATGACAGTGCCAGTCATTAATGACAGGGCCAGTGATAAAATGACTCTGCTAGTCATAAAATAACTTGGCCAGTCATAAAATGACAGAACCAGTCAAAAAATGAGAGGGCCAGTGATAAAATGACGGGGCCAGTCATTAATGACAGGGCCAGTCATTAATGACAGGGCCAGTGATAAAATGACTGGGCCAGTCATTAATGACATGGCCAGTCATTAAGGACAGGGCCAGTGATAAAATGACTCTACCAGTCATAAAATAACTTGGCCAGTCATAAAATGACAGAACCAGTCATAAAATGACAGGGCCAGTGATAAAATGATTGGGCATGTCATTAATGACAGGGCCAGTCATTAATGACAGGGCCAGTCATTAATGACAGGGCCAGTCATTAATGACAGGGCCAGTGATAAAATGACTATACCAGTCATAAAATGACTTGGCCAGTCATAAAATGACAGAACCAGTCATAAAATGACAGGGCCAGGGATAAAATGACTGGGCAAGTCATTAATGACAGGGCCAGTCATTAATAACAGGGCCAGTGATAAAATCACTGGGCCCGTCATTAATGACTGGGCCCGTGATAAAATGACTCTGCAAGTCATAAATGGACTTGGGGAGTCATAAAATGACAGAACCAGTCATAAAATGACAGGGCCAGTGATAAAATGACTGGGCCAGTCATTAATGACAGGGCCAGTCATTAATGCAGGGCGAGTGATAAAATGACTGGGCCAGTCATTAACGACAGGGCCAGTCATTAATGACAGGGCCAGTGATAAAATGACTCTGCCAGTCATAAAATGACTTGGCCAGTCATAAAATGACAGAACCAGTCATAAAATGACAGGGCCAGTGATAAAATGACTGGCACAGTCATTAATGACAGGGCCAGTCATTAATGACAGGGCCTGTGATAAAATGACTGGGCCAGTCATTAATGACAGGGCCAGTAATAAAATGACTCTGCAAGTCATAAAATAACTTGGCCTGTCATAAAATGACAGAACCAGTCATAAAATGACAGGGCCAGTGATAAAATGACGGGGCCAGTCATTAATGACAGGGCCAGTGATAAAATGACTGGGCCAGTCATTAATGACTGGGCCAGTCATTAATGACAGGGCCAGTGATAAAATGACTCTACCAGTCATAAAATGACTTGGCCAGTCATAAAATGACAGAACAAGTCATAAAATGACAGGGCCAGTGATAAAATGACTGGGCCAGTCATTAATGACCGGGCCAGTCATTAATGACAGGGCCAGTGATAAAATGACTGGGCCAGCCATTAATGACAGGGCCAGTCATTAATGACTGGGCCAGTGATAAAAATGACTCTGCCAGTCATTGATGACAGGGCCAGTGATAAAATGACAGGGCCAGTGATAAAATGACTGGGCCAGTCATTAATGACAGAACCAGTCATTAAATGAAAGGGCCAGTGATAAAATGACTGGGCCAGTGATAAAATGACTTCGCCAGTCATTAATGACAGGGCCAGTGATAAAATGACTTCGCCAGTCATTAATGACAGGGCCAGTCATTAATGACAGGGCCAGTCATTAATGACAGGGCCAGTCATTAATGACAGGGCCAGTCATTATTGACAGGGCCAGTGATAAAATGACTCTGCCAGGCATAAAATGACTTGGCCAGTCATAAAATGACAGAACAAGTCATAAAATGACAGAGCCAACGATAAAATGACTGGGCCAGTCATTAATGACAGGGCCAGTCATTAATGACAGGGCCAGTAATAAAATGACTCTGCCAGTCATAAAATGACTTGGCAAGTCATAAAATTACTTGGCAAGTCATAAAATGACAGAACCATTCATAAAATGACAGGACCAGTTATAAAATGACTGGGCCTGTCATTAATGACAGGGCCAGTCATTAATGACAGGGCCAGTGATAAAATGCCTGGGCCCGTCATTAATGACAGGGTCAGTCATTTACGACAGGGCCAGTGATAAAATGACTCTACCAGTCATAAAATGACTAAGCCAGTCATTAATGACAGAACCAGTCATAAAATGACAGGGCCAGTGATAAAATTACTGGGCCAGTCATTAATGACAGGTCCAGTCATTAATGACAGGGCCAGTGATAAAATGACTGGGCCCGTCATTAATGACAGGGCCAGTCATTTATGACAGGGCCAGTGATAAAATGACTCTGCCAGCCATAAATGGACTTGGCCAGTCATTAAATGACAGAACCAGTCATTAATGACAGGGCCAGTGATAAAATGACTCTGCCAGTCATAAAATGACTTGGCCAGTCATAAAATGACAGAACCAGTCATAAAATGACAGGGCCAGTGATAAAATGACTGACCCAGTCATTAATGACAGGGCCAGTCATTAATGACAGGGCCAGTGATAAAATGAGTGTGCCAGACATTAATGACAGGGCCAGTCATTAATGACAGGGCCAGTGATAAAATGACTCTGCTAGTCATAAAATAACTTGGCCAGTCATAAAATGACAGAACCAGTCATAAAATGACAGGGCCAGTGATAAAATGACGGGGCCAGTCATTAATGACAGGGCCAGTCATTAATGACAGGGCCAGTGATAAAATGACTGGGCCAGTCATTAATGACAGGGCCAGTCATTAATGACAGGGCCAGTGAAAAATGACTCTACCAGTCATAAAATGACTTGGCCAGGCATAAAATGACAGAACCAGTCATAAAATGACAGGGCCAGTGATAAAATGACTGGGCCAGTCATTAATGACAGGGCCTGTCATTAATGACAGGGCCAGTGATAAAATGACTTGGCCCGTCATTAATGACAGGGCCAGTCATTAATGACAGGGCCAGTCTTTAATGACAGGGCCAGTTAGAAAATGACTCTGCCAGTCATAAAATGACTTGGCAAGTCATAAAATTACTTGGCAAGTCATAAAATGACAGAACTATTTATAAAATGACAGGGCCAGTTATAAAATGACTGGGCCTGTCATTAATGACAGGGCCAGTCATTAATGACAGGGCCAGTGATAAAATGCCTGGGCCCGCCATTAATGACAGGGCCAGTCATTTATGACAGGGCCAGAGATAAAATGACTCTACCAGTCATAAAATGACTTGGCAAGTCATAAAATGACAGAACCAGTCATAAAATGACAGGGCCAGTAATAAAATGACTGGGCCCGTCATTAATGACAGGGCCCGTGATAAAATGACTCTGCCAGTCATAAATGGACTTGGCGAGTCATAAAATGACAGAACCAGTCATAAAATGACAGGGCCAGTGATAAAATGACTGGGCCAGTCATTAATGACAGGGCCAGTCATTAATGACAGGGCCAGTGATAAAATGACTGGGCCAGTCATTAACGACAGGGCCAGTCATTAATGACAGGGCCAGTGATAAATTGACTCTGCCAGTCATAAAATG
The DNA here is from genome assembly GCA_933228895.1 of Platycnemis pennipes. NCBI lineage: Eukaryota > Metazoa > Arthropoda > Insecta > Odonata > Platycnemididae > Platycnemis > Platycnemis pennipes. Next base: position 72,391,007 of record OW121846.1, on the reverse strand, counting down.
ACTTGGCCAGTCATAAAATGACAGAACCAGTCATAAAATGACAGGGACAGTGATAAAATGACTGGCACAGTCATTAATGACAGGGCCAGTCATTAATGACAGGGCCTGTGATAAAATGACTGGGCCAGTCATTAATGACATAGCCAGTGATAAAATGCCTGGGCCCGTCATTAATGACAGGGCCAGTCATTTATGACAGGGCCAGTGATAAAATGACTCTACCAGTCATAAAATGACTTGGCAAGTCATAAAATGACAGAACCAGTCATAAAAAGATAGGGCCAGTGATAATATGACTAAGCTAGTCATTAATGACAGAACCAGTCATAAAATGACAGGGCCAGTGATAAAATGACTGGGCCTTTCATTAATGACAGGGCCAGTCATTAATGACAGGGCCAGTGATAAAATGACTGGGCCCGTCATTAATGACAGGGCCAGTCATTAATGAAAGGGCCAGTGATAAAATGACTCTGCCAGTCATAAATGGACTTGGCCAGTCATAAAATGACAGAACCAGTCATAAAATGACAGGGCCAGTGATAAAATGACTGGGCTAGTCATTAATGACAGGGCCAGTCATTAATGACAGGGCCAGTGATAAAATGACTCTGCCAGTCATAAAATGACTTGGCCAGTCATAAAATGACAGAACCAGTCATAAAATGACAGGGCCAGTGATAAAATGACTGACCCAGTCATTAATGACAGGGCCAGTCATTAATGAAGGGGCCAGTGATAAAAAGATTGGGCCAGTCATTAATGACAGGGCCAGTCGTTAATGACAGGGCCAGTGATAAAATGACTCTGCTAGTCATAAAATAACTTGGCCAGTCATAAAATGACAGAACCAGTCATAAAATGACAGGGCCAGTGATAAAATGACGGGGCCAGTCATTAATAACAGGGCCAGTCATTAATGACAGGGCCAGTGATAAAATGACTGGGCCAGTCATTAATGACAGGGCCAGTCATTAATGACAGGGCCAGTGATAAAATGACTCTGCTAGTCATAAAATAACTTGGCCAGTCATAAAATAACAGAACCAGTCAAAAAATGACAGGGCCAGTGATAAAATGACGGGGCCAGTCATTAATGACAGGGCCAGTCATTAATGACAGGGCCAGTTATAAAATGACTGGGCCAGTCATTAATGACACGGCCAGTCATTAAGGACAGGGCCAGTGATAAAATGACTCTACCAGTCATAAAATGACTTGGCCAGTCATAAAATGACAGAACCAGTCATAAAATGACAGGGCCATTGATAAAATGATTGGGCACGTCATTAATGACAGGGCCAGTCATTAATGACAGGGCCAGTGATAAAATGACTGGGCCAGTCATTAACGACAGTGCCAGTCATTAAGGACAGGGCCAGTGATAAAATGACTATACCAGTCATAAAATGACTTGGCCAGTCATAAAATGACAGAACCAGTCATAAAATGACAGGGCCAGTGATAAAATGACTGGGCAAGTCATTAATGACAGGGCCAGTCATTAATAACAGGGCCAGTGATAAAATGACTGGGCCCGTCATTAATGACAGGGCCCGTGATAAAATGACTCTGCCAGTCATAAATGGACTTGGCGAGTCATAAAATGACAGAACCAGTCATAAAATGACAGGGCCAGTGATAAAATGACTGGGCCAGTCATTAATGACAGGGCCAGTCATTAATGACAGGGCCAGTGATAAAATGACTGGGCCAGTCATTAACGACAGGGCCAGTCATTAATGACAGGGCCAGTAATATAATGACTCTGCCAGTCATAAAATGACTTGGCCAGTCATAAAATGACAGAACCAGTCATAAAATGACAGGGCCAGTGATAAAATGACTGGCACAGTCATTAATGACAGGGCCAGTCATTAATGACAGGGCCTGTGATAAAATGACTGGGCCAGTCATTAATGAAAGGGCCAGTGATGAAATGACTCCTCCAGTCATAAAATAACTTGGCCTGTCATAAAATGACAGAACTAGTCATAAAATGACAGGGCCAGTGATAAAATGACGGGGCCAGTCATTAATGACAGGGCCAGTCATTAATGACAGGGCCAGTGATAAAATGACTGGGCCAGTCAATAATGACAGGGCCAGTCATTAATGACAAGGCCAGTGATAAAATGACTCTACCAGTCATAAAATGACTTGGCCAGTCATATTATGACAGAACAAGTCATAAAATTGCAGGGCCAGTGATAAAATGACTGGGCCAGTCATTAATGACAGGGCCAGTGATAAAATGACTGGGCCAGCCATTAATGACAGGGCCAGTGATAAAATGACTTCGCCAGTCATTAATGACAGGGCCAGTCATTAATGACAGGGCCAGTGATAAAATGACTTTGCCAGGCATAAAATGACTTGGCCAGTCATAAAATGACAGAACCAGTCATAAAATGACAGGGCCAGTGATAAAATGACTGGGCCAGTCATTAATGACAGGGCCTGTCATTAATGACAGGGCCAGTGATAAAATGACTGGGCCCGTCATTAATGACAGGGCCAGTCATTAATGACAGGGCCAGTGATAAAATGACTCTGCCAGTCATAAATGGACTTGGCCAGTCATAAAATGACAGAACCAGTCATTAAATGACAGGGCCAGTGATAAAATGACTGGGCCAGTCATTAATGACAGGGCCAGTCATTAATGACAGGGCCAGTGATAAAATGACTGGGCCAGTCATTAATGACAGGGCCAGTCATTAATGACAGGGCCAGTCATTAATGACAGGGCCAGTGATAAAATGACTCTGCCAGTCATAAAATGACTTGGCCAGTCATAAAATGACAGAACCAGTCATAAAATGACAGGGCCAGTGATAAAATGACTGACCCAGTCATTAATGACAGGGCCAGTCATTAATGAAAGGGCCAGTGATAAAATGAGTGTGCCAGTCATTAATGACAGGGCCAGTGATAAAATGAGTGTGCCAGTCATTAATGACTGGGCCCGTCATTAATGACAAGGCCAGTCATTTTGGACAGGGCCAGTGATAAAATGACTCTGCCAGTCATAAAATTACTTGGCAAGTCATAAAATGACAGAACCAGTCATAAAATGACAGGGCCAGTGATAAAATGACTGACCCAGTCATTAATGACAGGGCCAGTGATAAAATGAGTGTGCCATTCATTAATGACAGGGCCAGTCATTAATGACAGGGCCAGTGATAAAATGACTCTGCTAGTCATAAAATAACTTGGCCAGTCATAAAATGACAGAACCAGTCATAAAATGACCAGGTCAGTGATAAAATGACGGGGCCAGTCATTAATGACAGGGCCAGTCATTAATGACAGGGCCAATGATAAAATGACTGGGCCAGTCATTAATGACAGGGCCAGTCATAAATGACAGGGCCAGTGATAAAATGACTCTACCAGTCATAAAATGACTTGGCCAGGCATAAAATGACAGAACCAGTCATAAAATGACAGGGCCAATGATAAAATGACTGGGCCAGTCATTAATGAAAGGGCCTGTCATTAATGACAAGGCCAGTGATAAAATGACTGGGCCCGTCATTAATGACAGGGCCAGTCATTAATGACAGGGCCAGTGATAAAATGACTCTGCCAGTCATAAATGGACTTGGCCAGTCATAAAATGACAGAACCAGTCATTAAATGACAGGGCCAGTGATAAAATGACTGGCACAGTCATTAATGACAGGGCCAGGGATAAAATGACTGGCTTATCATCAATGACAGGGCCAGTGATAAAATGACTCTGCCAGTCATAAAATAACTTGGCCAGTCATAAAATGACAGAACCAGTCATAAAATGACAGGGCCAGGGGTAAAATGACGGGGACAGTCATTAATGACTTCGCCAGTCATTAATGACAGGGCCAGTGATAAAATGACTTGGCCAGTCATTAATGACAGGGCCAGTCATTAATGACAGGGCCAGTTAGAAAATGACTCTGCCAGTCATAAAATGACTTGGCAAGTCATAAAATGACTTGGCAAGTCATAAAATGACAGAACCATTTATAAAATGACAGGGACAGTTATAAAATGACTGGGCCTGTCATTAATGACAGGGCCAGTCATTAATGACAGGGCCAGTGATAAAATGCCTGGGCCCGTCATTAATGAAGGGGCCAGTCATTTATGACAGGGCCAGTGATAAAATGACTCTACCAGTCATAAAATGACTTGGCAAGTCATAAAATGACAGAACCAGTCATAAAAAGATAGGACCAGTGATAATATGACTAAGCCAGTCATTAATGACAGAACCAGTTATAAAATGACAGGGCCAGTGATAAAATGACTGGGCCTTTCATTAATGACAGGGCCAGTCATTAATGACAGGGCCAGCAATAAAATAAATGGGCCCGTCATTAATGACAGGGCCAGTCATTAATGACAGGGCCAGTGATAAAATGACTCTGCCAGTCATAAATGGACTTGGCCAGTCCTAAATGACAGAACCAGTCATAAAATGACAGGGCCAGTGATAAAATGACTGGGCCAGTCATTAATGACAGGGCCAGTCATTAATGACAGGGCCAGTGATAAAATGTCTGGGCCAGTCATTAATGACAGGGCCAGTCATTAATGACAGGGCCAGTCATTAATGACAGGGCCAGTGATAAAATGACTCTGCCAGTCATAAAATGACTTGGCCAGTCATAAAATGACAGAACCAGTCATAAAATGACAGGGCCAGTGATAAAATGACTGACCCAGTCATTAAGGACAGGGCCAGTCATTAATGACAGGGCCAGTGATGAAATGAGTGGGCCAGTCATTAATGACAGTGCCAGTCATTAATGACAGGGCCAGTGATAAAATGACTCTGCTAGTCATAAAATAACTTGGCCAGTCATAAAATGACAGAACCAGTCAAAAAATGAGAGGGCCAGTGATAAAATGACGGGGCCAGTCATTAATGACAGGGCCAGTCATTAATGACAGGGCCAGTGATAAAATGACTGGGCCAGTCATTAATGACATGGCCAGTCATTAAGGACAGGGCCAGTGATAAAATGACTCTACCAGTCATAAAATAACTTGGCCAGTCATAAAATGACAGAACCAGTCATAAAATGACAGGGCCAGTTATAAAATGATTGGGCATGTCATTAATGACAGGGCCAGTCATTAATGACAGGGCCAGTCATTAATGACAGGGCCAGTCATTAATGACAGGGCCAGTGATAAAATGACTATACCAGTCATAAAATGACTTGGCCAGTCATAAAATGACAGAACCAGTCATAAAATGACAGGGCCAGGGATAAAATGACTGGGCAAGTCATTAATGACAGGGCCAGTCATTAATAACAGGGCCAGTGATAAAATCACTGGGCCCGTCATTAATGACTGGGCCCGTGATAAAATGACTCTGCAAGTCATAAATGGACTTGGGGAGTCATAAAATGACAGGGCCAGTGATAAAATGACTGGGCCAGTCATTAATGACAGGGCCAGTCATTAATGCAGGGCGAGTGATAAAATGACTGGGCCAGTCATTAACGACAGGGCCAGTCATTAATGACAGGGCCAGTGATAAAATGACTCTGCCAGTCATAAAATGACTTGGCCAGTCATAAAATGACAGAACCAGTCATAAAATGACAGGGCCAGTGATAAAATGACTGGCACAGTCATTAATGACAGGGCCAGTCATTAATGACAGGGCCTGTGATAAAATGACTGGGCCAGTCATTAATGACAGGGCCAGTAATAAAATGACTCTGCAAGTCATAAAATAACTTGGCCAGTCATAAAATGACAGAACAAGTCATAAAATGACAGGGCCAGTGATAAAATGACTGGGCCAGTCATTAATGACAGGGCCAGTCATTAATGACAGGGCCAGTGATAAAATGACTGGGCCAGCCATTAATGACAGGGCCAGTCATTAATGACTAGGCCAGTGATAAAAATGACTCTGCCAGTCATTAATGACAGGGCCAGTGATAAAATGACAGGGCCAGTGATAAAATGACTGGGCCAGTCATTAATGACAGAACCAGTCATTGAATGAAAGGGCCAGTGATAAAATGACTTCGCCAGTCATTAATGACAGGGCCAGTGATAAAATGACTTCGCCAGTCATTAATGACAGGGCCAGTCATTAATGACAGGGCCAGTGATAAAATGACTCTGCCAGGCATAAAATGACTTGGCCAGTCATAAAATGACAGAACAAGTCATAAAATGACAGAACCAGTCATTAAATGACAGGGCCAGTGATAAAATGACTGGGCCAGTCATTAATGACAGGGCCAGTCATTAATGACAGGGCCAGTGATAAAATGACTGGGCCAGTCATTAATGACAGGGCCAGTCATTAATGACAGGGCCAGTCATTAATGACAGGGCCAGTGATAAAATGACTCTGCCAGTCATAAAATGACTTGGCCAGTCATAAAATGACAGAACCAGTCATAAAATGACAGGGCCAGTGATAAAATGACTGACCCAGTCATTAATGACAGGGCCAGTCATTAATGAAAGGGCCAGTGATAAAATGAGTGTGCCAGTCATTAATGACAGGGCCAGTGATAAAATGAGTGTGCCAGTCATTAATGACTGGGCCCGTCATTAATGACAAGGCCAGTCATTTTGGACAGGGCCAGTGATAAAATGACTCTGCCAGTCATAAAATTACTTGGCAAGTCATAAAATGACAGAACCAGTCATAAAATGACAGGGCCAGTGATAAAATGACTGACCCAGTCATTAATGACAGGGCCAGTGATAAAATGAGTGTGCCATTCATTAATGACAGGGCCAGTCATTAATGACAGGGCCAGTGATAAAATGACTCTGCTAGTCATAAAATAACTTGGCCAGTCATAAAATGACAGAACCAGTCATAAAATGACCAGGTCAGTGATAAAATGACGGGGCCAGTCATTAATGACAGGGCCAGTCATTAATGACAGGGCCAATGATAAAATGACTGGGCCAGTCATTAATGACAGGGCCAGTCATAAATGACAGGGCCAGTGATAAAATGACTCTACCAGTCATAAAATGACTTGGCCAGGCATAAAATGACAGAACCAGTCATAAAATGACAGGGCCAATGATAAAATGACTGGGCCAGTCATTAATGAAAGGGCCTGTCATTAATGACAAGGCCAGTGATAAAATGACTGGGCCCGTCATTAATGACAGGGCCAGTCATTAATGACAGGGCCAGTGATAAAATGACTCTGCCAGTCATAAATGGACTTGGCCAGTCATAAAATGACAGAACCAGTCATTAAATGACAGGGCCAGTGATAAAATGACTGGCACAGTCATTAATGACAGGGCCAGGGATAAAATGACTGGCTTATCATCAATGACAGGGCCAGTGATAAAATGACTCTGCCAGTCATAAAATAACTTGGCCAGTCATAAAATGACAGAACCAGTCATAAAATGACAGGGCCAGGGGTAAAATGACGGGGACAGTCATTAATGACTTCGCCAGTCATTAATGACAGGGCCAGTGATAAAATGACTTGGCCAGTCATTAATGACAGGGCCAGTCATTAATGACAGGGCCAGTTAGAAAATGACTCTGCCAGTCATAAAATGACTTGGCAAGTCATAAAATGACTTGGCAAGTCATAAAATGACAGAACCATTTATAAAATGACAGGGCCAGTTATAAAATGACTGGGCCTGTCATTAATGACAGGGCCAGTCATTAATGACAGGGCCAGTGATAAAATGCCTGGGCCCGTCATTAATGAAAGGGCCAGTCATTTATGACAGGGCCAGTGATAAAATGACTCTACCAGTCATAAAATGACTTGGCAAGTCATAAAATGACAGAACCAGTCATAAAAAGATAGGACCAGTGATAATATGACTAAGCCAGTCATTAATGACAGAACCAGTTATAAAATGACAGGGCCAGTGATAAAATGACTGGGCCTTTCATTAATGACAGGGCCAGTCATTAATGACAGGGCCAGCAATAAAATAAATGGGCCCGTCATTAATGACAGGGCCAGTCATTAATGACAGGGCCAGTGATAAAATGACTCTGCCAGTCATAAATGGACTTGGCCAGTCCTAAATGACAGAACCAGTCATAAAATGACAGGGCCAGTGATAAAATGACTGGGCCAGTCATTAATGACAGGGCCAGTCATTAATGACAGGGCCAGTGATAAAATGTCTGGGCCAGTCATTAATGACAGGGCCAGTCATTAATGACAGGGCCAGTCATTAATGACAGGGCCAGTGATAAAATGACTCTGCCAGTCATAAAATGACTTGGCCAGTCATAAAATGACAGAACCAGTCATAAAATGACAGGGCCAGTGATAAAATGACTGACCCAGTCATTAAGGACAGGGCCAGTCATTAATGACAGGGCCAGTGATGAAATGAGTGGGCCAGTCATTAATGACAGTGCCAGTCATTAATGACAGGGCCAGTGATAAAATGACTCTGCTAGTCATAAAATAACTTGGCCAGTCATAAAATGACAGAACCAGTCAAAAAATGAGAGGGCCAGTGATAAAATGACGGGGCCAGTCATTAATGACAGGGCCAGTCATTAATGACAGGGCCAGTGATAAAATGACTGGGCCAGTCATTAATGACATGGCCAGTCATTAAGGACAGGGCCAGTGATAAAATGACTCTACCAGTCATAAAATAACTTGGCCAGTCATAAAATGACAGAACCAGTCATAAAATGACAGGGCCAGTTATAAAATGATTGGGCATGTCATTAATGACAGGGCCAGTCATTAATGACAGGGCCAGTCATTAATGACAGGGCCAGTCATTAATGACAGGGCCAGTGATAAAATGACTATACCAGTCATAAAATGACTTGGCCAGTCATAAAATGACAGAACCAGTCATAAAATGACAGGGCCAGGGATAAAATGACTGGGCAAGTCATTAATGACAGGGCCAGTCATTAATAACAGGGCCAGTGATAAAATCACTGGGCCCGTCATTAATGACTGGGCCCGTGATAAAATGACTCTGCAAGTCATAAATGGACTTGGGGAGTCATAAAATGACAGAACCAGTCATAAAATGACAGGGCCAGTGATAAAATGACTGGGCCAGTCATTAATGACAGGGCCAGTCATTAATGCAGGGCGAGTGATAAAATGACTGGGCCAGTCATTAACGACAGGGCCAGTCAATAATGACAGGGCCAGTGATAAAATGACTCTGCCAGTCATAAAATGACTTGGCCAGTCATAAAATGACAGAACTAGTCATAAAATGACAGGGCCAGTGATAAAATGACTGGCACAGTCATTAATGACAGGGCCAGTCATTAATGACAGGGCCTGTGATAAAATGACTGGGCCAGTCATTAATGACAGGGCCAGTAATAAAATGACTCTGCAAGTCATAAAATAACTTGGCCAGTCATAAAATGACAGAACAAGTCATAAAATGACAGGGCCAGTGATAAAATGACTGGGCCAGTCATTAATGACAGGGCCAGTCATTAATGACAGGGCCAGTGATAAAATGACTGGGCCAGCCATTAATGACAGGGCCAGTCATTAATGACTAGGCCAGTGATAAAAATGACTCTGCCAGTCATTAATGACAGGGCCAGTGATAAAATGACAGGGCCAGTGATAAAATGACTGGGCCAGTCATTAATGACAGAACCAGTCATTGAATGAAAGGGCCAGTGATAAAATGACTTCGCCAGTCATTAATGACAGGGCCAGTGATAAAATGACTTCGCCAGTCATTAATGACAGGGCCAGTCATTAATGACAGGGCCAGTGATAAAATGACTCTGCCAGGCATAAAATGACTTGGCCAGTCATAAAATGACAGAACAAGTCATAAAATGACAGAGCCAGTGATAAAATGACTGGGCCAGTCATTAATGACAGGGCCAGTCATTAATGACAGGGCCAGTAATAAAATGACTCTGCCAGTCATAAAATGAATTGGCAAGTCATAAAAATACTTGGCAAGTCATTAAATGACAGAACCATTCATAAAATGACTGGATCAGTTTTAAAATGACTGGGCCTGTCATTAATGACAGGGCCAGTCATTAATGACAGGGCCAGTGATAAAATGCCTGGGCCCGTAATTAATGACAGGGCCAGTCATTTATGACAGGGCCAGTGATAAAATGACTCTACCAGTCATAAAATGACTAAGCCAGTCATGAATGACAGAACCAGTCATAAAATGACAGGGCCAGTGATAAAATGACTGGGCCAGTCATTAATGACAGGGCCAGTCATTAATGACAGGGCCAGTGATAAAATGACTGGGCCCGTCATTAATGACAGGGCCAGTCATTTATGACAGGGCCAGTGATAAAATGACTCTTCCAGCCATAAATGGACTTGGCCAGTCATAAAATGACAGAACCAGTCATAAAATGACAAGGCCAGTGATAAAATGACTGTGCCAGTCATTAATGACAGGGCCAGTCATTAATGACAGGGCCAGTGATAAAATGACTGGGCCAGTCATTAATGACAGGGCCAGTCATTAATGACAGGGCCAGTCATTAATGACAGGGCCAGTGATAAAATGACTCTGCCAGTCATAAAACGACTTGGCCAGTCATAAAATGACAGAACCAGTCATAAAATGACAGGGCCAGTGATAAAATGACTGGGCCAGTCATTAATGACAGGGCCTGTCATTAATGACAGGGCCAGTGATAAAATGACTGGGCCCGTCATTAATGACAGGGCCAGTCATTAATGACAGGGCCAGTGATAAAATGACTCTGCCAGTCATAAATGGACTTGGCCAGTCATAAAATGACAGAACCAGTCATTAAATGACAGGGCCAGTGATAAAATGACTGGGCCAGTCATTAATGACAGGGCCACTCATTAATGACAGTGCCAGTTATAAAATGACTCTGCCAGTCATAAAATGACTTTGCAAGTCATAAAATTACTTGGCAAGTCATAAAATGACATAACCATTCATAAAATGACAGGGCCAGTTATAAAATGACTGGGCCTGTCATTAATGACAGGGCCAGTCATTAATGACAGGGCCAGTGATAAAATGCCTGGGCCCGTCATTAATGACAGGGCCAGTCATTTATGACAGGGCCAGTGATAAAATGACTCTACCAGTCATAAAATGACTAAGCCAGTCATTAATGACAGAACCAGTCATAAAATGACAGGGCCAGTGATAAAATGACTGGGTTTTTCATTAATGACAGGGCCAGTCATTAATGACAGGGCCAGTGATAAAATGACTGGGCCCGTCATTAATGACAGGGCCAGTCATTTATGACAGGGCCAGTGATAAAATGACTCTGCCAGTCATAAATGGACTTGGCCAGTCATAAAATGACAGAACCAGTCATAAAATGACAAGGCCAGAGATAAAATGACTGGGCCAGTCATTAATGACAGGGCCAGTCATTAATGACAGGGCCAGTGATAAAATGACTGGGCCAGTCATTAATGACAGGGCCAGTCATTAATGACAGGGCCAGTCATTAATGACAGGGCCAGTGATAAAATGACTCTGCCAGTCATAAAATGACTTGGCCAGTCATAAAATGACAGAACCAGTCATAAAATGACAGGGCCAGTGATAAAATGACTGACCCAGTCATTAATGACAGGGCCAGTCATTAATGACAGGGCCAGTGATAAAATGAGTGTGCCAGTCATTAATGACAGGGCCAGTGATAAAATGAGTGTGCCAGTCATTAATGACAGGGCCAGTCATTTATGACAGGGCCAGTGATAAAATGACTCTACCAGTCATAAAATGACTTGGCAAGTCATAAAATGACAGAACCAGTCATAAAAAGATAGGACCAGTGATAATATGACTAAGCCAGTCATTAATGACAGAACCAGTTATAAAATGACAGGGCCAGTGATAAAATGACTGGGCCTTTCATTAATGACAGGGCCAGTCATTAATGACAGGGCCAGCAATAAAATAAATGGGCCCGTCATTAATGACAGGGCCAGTCATTAATGACAGGGCCAGTGATAAAATGACTCTGCCAGTCATAAATGGACTTGGCCAGTCCTAAATGACAGAACCAGTCATAAAATGACAGGGCCAGTGATAAAATGACTGGGCCAGTCATTAATGACAGGGCCAGTCATTAATGACAGGGCCAGTGATAAAATGTCTGGGCCAGTCATTAATGACAGGGCCAGTCATTAATGACAGGGCCAGTCATTAATGACAGGGCCAGTGATAAAATGACTCTGCCAGTCATAAAATGACTTGGCCAGTCATAAAATGACAGAACCAGTCATAAAATGACAGGGCCAGTGATAAAATGACTGACCCAGTCATTAAGGACAGGGCCAGTCATTAATGACAGGGCCAGTGATGAAATGAGTGGGCCAGTCATTAATGACAGTGCCAGTCATTAATGACAGGGCCAGTGATAAAATGACTCTGCTAGTCATAAAATAACTTGGCCAGTCATAAAATGACAGAACCAGTCAAAAAATGAGAGGGCCAGTGATAAAATGACGGGGCCAGTCATTAATGACAGGGCCAGTCATTAATGACAGGGCCAGTGATAAAATGACTGGGCCAGTCATTAATGACATGGCCAGTCATTAAGGACAGGGCCAGTGATAAAATGACTCTACCAGTCATAAAATAACTTGGCCAGTCATAAAATGACAGAACCAGTCATAAAATGACAGGGCCAGTTATAAAATGATTGGGCATGTCATTAATGACAGGGCCAGTCATTAATGACAGGGCCAGTCATTAATGACAGGGCCAGTCATTAATGACAGGGCCAGTGATAAAATGACTATACCAGTCATAAAATGACTTGGCCAGTCATAAAATGACAGAACCAGTCATAAAATGACAGGGCCAGGGATAAAATGACTGGGCAAGTCATTAATGACAGGGCCAGTCATTAATAACAGGGCCAGTGATAAAATCACTGGGCCCGTCATTAATGACTGGGCCCGTGATAAAATGACTCTGCAAGTCATAAATGGACTTGGGGAGTCATAAAATGACAGAACCAGTCATAAAATGACAGGGCCAGTGATAAAATGACTGGGCCAGTCATTAATGACAGGGCCAGTCATTAATGCAGGGCGAGTGATAAAATGACTGGGCCAGTCATTAACGACAGGGCCAGTCAATAATGACAGGGCCAGTGATAAAATGACTCTGCCAGTCATAAAATGACTTGGCCAGTCATAAAATGACAGAACTAGTCATAAAATGACAGGGCCAGTGATAAAATGACTGGCACAGTCATTAATGACAGGGCCAGTCATTAATGACAGGGCCTGTGATAAAATGACTGGGCCAGTCATTAATGACAGGGCCAGTAATAAAATGACTCTGCAAGTCATAAAATAACATGGCCAGTCATAAAATGACAGAACAAGTCATAAAATGACAGGGCCAGTGATAAAATGACTGGGCCAGTCATTAATGACAGGGCCAGTCATTAATGACAGGGCCAGTGATAAAATGACTGGGCCAGCCATTAATGACAGGGCCAGTCATTAATGACTAGGCCAGTGATAAAAATGACTCTGCCAGTCATTAATGACAGGGCCAGTGATAAAATGACAGGGCCAGTGATAAAATGACTGGGCCAGTCATTAATGACAGAACCAGTCATTGAATGAAAGGGCCAGTGATAAAATGACTTCGCCAGTCATTAATGACAGGGCCAGTGATAAAATGACTTCGCCAGTCATTAATGACAGGGCCAGTCATTAATGACAGGGCCAGTGATAAAATGACTCTGCCAGGCATAAAATGACTTGGCCAGTCATAAAATGACAGAACAAGTCATAAAATGACAGAGCCAGTGATAAAATGACTGGGCCAGTCATTAATGACAGGGCCAGTCATTAATGACAGGGCCAGTAATAAAATGACTCTGCCAGTCATAAAATGAATTGGCAAGTCATAAAAATACTTGGCAAGTCATTAAATGACAGAACCATTCATAAAATGACTGGATCAGTTTTAAAATGACTGGGCCTGTCATTAATGACAGGGCCAGTCATTAATGACAGGGCCAGTGATAAAATGCCTGGGCCCGTAATTAATGACAGGGCCAGTCATTTATGACAGGGCCAGTGATAAAATGACTCTACCAGTCATAAAATGACTAAGCCAGTCATGAATGACAGAACCAGTCATAAAATGACAGGGCCAGTGATAAAATGACTGGGCCAGTCATTAATGACAGGGCCAGTCATTAATGACAGGGCCAGTGATAAAATGACTGGGCCCGTCATTAATGACAGGGCCAGTCATTTATGACAGGGCCAGTGATAAAATGACTCTTCCAGCCATAAATGGACTTGGCCAGTCATAAAATGACAGAACCAGTCATAAAATGACAAGGCCAGTGATAAAATGACTGTGCCAGTCATTAATGACAGGGCCAGTCATTAATGACAGGGCCAGTGATAAAATGACTGGGCCAGTCATTAATGACAGGGCCAGTCATTAATGACAGGGCCAGTCATTAATGACAGGGCCAGTGATAAAATGACTCTGCCAGTCATAAAACGACTTGGCCAGTCATAAAATGACAGAACCAGTCATAAAATGACAGGGCCAGTGATAAAATGACTGGGCCAGTCATTAATGACAGGGCCTGTCATTAATGACAGGGCCAGTGATAAAATGACTGGGCCCGTCATTAATGACAGGGCCAGTCATTAATGACAGGGCCAGTGATAAAATGACTCTGCCAGTCATAAATGGACTTGGCCAGTCATAAAATGACAGAACCAGTCATTAAATGACAGGGCCAGTGATAAAATGACTGGGCCAGTCATTAATGACAGGGCCACTCATTAATGACAGTGCCAGTTATAAAATGACTCTGCCAGTCATAAAATGACTTTGCAAGTCATAAAATTACTTGGCAAGTCATAAAATGACATAACCATTCATAAAATGACAGGGCCAGTTATAAAATGACTGGGCCTGTCATTAATGACAGGGCCAGTCATTAATGACAGGGCCAGTGATAAAATGCCTGGGCCCGTCATTAATGACAGGGCCAGTCATTTATGACAGGGCCAGTGATAAAATGACTCTACCAGTCATAAAATGACTAAGCCAGTCATTAATGACAGAACCAGTCATAAAATGACAGGGCCAGTGATAAAATGACTGGGTTTTTCATTAATGACAGGGCCAGTCATTAATGACAGGGCCAGTGATAAAATGACTGGGCCCGTCATTAATGACAGGGCCAGTCATTTATGACAGGGCCAGTGATAAAATGACTCTGCCAGTCATAAATGGACTTGGCCAGTCATAAAATGACAGAACCAGTCATAAAATGACAAGGCCAGAGATAAAATGACTGGGCCAGTCATTAATGACAGGGCCAGTCATTAATGACAGGGCCAGTGATAAAATGACTGGGCCAGTCATTAATGACAGGGCCAGTCATTAATGACAGGGCCAGTCATTAATGACAGGGCCAGTGATAAAATGACTCTGCCAGTCATAAAATGACTTGGCCAGTCATAAAATGACAGAACCAGTCATAAAATGACAGGGCCAGTGATAAAATGACTGACCCAGTCATTAATGACAGGGCCAGTCATTAATGACAGGGCCAGTGATAAAATGAGTGTGCCAGTCATTAATGACAGGGCCAGTGATAAAATGAGTGTGCCAGTCATTAATGACAGGGCCAGTCATTAATGACAGGGCCAGTGATAAAATGACTCTGCCAGTCATAAATGGACTTGGCCAGTCATAAAATGACAGAACCAGTCATAAAATGACAAGGCCAGTGATAAAATGACTGGGCCAGTCATTAATGACTGGGCCAGTGATGAAATGACTCTGCCAGTCTGAAAATGACTTGGCCAGTCATAAAATGACACAACCAGTCATAAAATGACAGGGCCAGTGATAAAATGACTGACCCAGTCATTAATGACAGGGCCAGTCATTAATGACAGGGCCAGTGATAAAATGAGTGTGCCAGTCATTAATGACAGGGCCAGTCATTAATGCCAGGGCCAGTCATTAATGACAGGGCCAGTGATAAAATGACTCTACCAGTCATAAAATGACTTGGCAAGTCATAAAATGACAGAACCAGTCATAAAAAGATAGGGCCAGTGATAATATGACTAAGCTAGTCATTAATGACAGAACCAGTCATAAAATGACAGGGCCAGTGATAAAATGACTGGGCCTTTCATTAATGACAGGGCCAGTCATTATTGACAGGGCCAGTGATAAAATGACTGGGCCCGTCATTTATGACAGGGCCAGTCATTAATGAAAGGGCCAGTGATAAAATGACTCAGCCAGTCATAAATGGACTTGGCCAGTCATAAAATGACAGAACCAGTCATAAAATGACAGGGCCAGTGATAAAATGACTGGGCTAGTCATTAATGACAGGGCCGGTCATTAATGACAGGGCCAGTTATAAAATGACTGGGCCAGTCATTAATGACAGGGCCAGTCATTAATGACAGGGCCAGTCATTAATGACAGGGCCAGTGATAAAATGACTCTGCCAGTCATAAAATGACTTGGCCAGTCATAAAATGACAGAACCAGTCATAAAATGACAGGGCCAGTGATAAAATGACTGACCCAGTCATTAATGACAGGGCCAGTCATTAATGAAGGGGCCAGTGATAAAAAGAGTGGGCCAGTCATTAATGACAGGGCCAGTCGTTAATGACAGGGCCAGTGATAAAATGACTCTGCTAGTCATAAAATAACTTGGCCAGTCATAAAATGACAGAACCAGTCATAAAATGACAGGGCCAGTGATAAAATGACGGGGCCAGTCATTAATAACAGGGCCAGTCATTAATGACAGGGCCAGTGATAAAATGACTGGGCCAGTCATTAATGACAGGGCCAGTCATTAATGACAGGGCCAGTGATAAAATGACTCTGCTAGTCATAAAATAACTTGGCCAGTCATAAAATAACAGAACCAGTCAAAAAATGACAGGGCCAGTGATAAAATGACGGGGCCAGTCATTAATGACAGGGCCAGTCATTAATGACAGGGCCAGTTATAAAATGACTGGGCCAGTCATTAATGACACGGCCAGTCATTAAGGACAGGGCCAGTGATAAAATGACGGGGCCAGTCATTAATGACAGGGCCAGTCATTAATGACAGGGCCAGTTATAAAATGACTTCGCCAGTCATTAATGACAGGGCCAGTGATAAAATGACTTCGCCAGTCATTAATGACAGGGACAGTCATTAATGACAGGGCCAGTGATAAAATGACTTTGCCAGGCATAAAATGACTTGGCCAGTCATAAAATGACAGAACCAGTCATAAAATGACAGGGCCAGTGATAAAATGACTGACCCAGTCATTAATGACAGGGCCAGTCATTAATGACAGGGCCAGTGATAAAATGAGTGTGCCAGTCATTAATGACAGGGCCAGTGATAAAATGAGTGTGCCAGTCATTAATGACTGGGCCCGTCATTAATGACAAGGCCAGTCATTTTGGACAGGGCTAGTGTTAAATGACTCTGCCAGTCATAAAATTACTTGGCCAGTCATAAAATGACAGAACCAGTCATAAAATGACAGGGCCAGTGATAAAATGACTGACCCAGTCATTAATGACAGGGCCAGTCATTAATGACAGGGCCAGTGATAAAATGAGTGTGCCATTCATTAATGACAGGGCCAGTCATTAATGACAGGGCCAGTGATAAAATGACTCTGCTAGTCATAAAATAACTTGGCCAGTCATAAAATGACAGAACCAGTCATAAAATGACAGGGCCAGTGATAAAATGACGGGGCCAGTCATTAATGACAGGGCCAGTCATTAATGACAGGGCCAATGATAAAATGACTGGGCCAGTCATTAATGACAGGGCCAGTCATTAATGACAGGGCCAGTGATAAAATGACTCTACCAGTCATAAAATGACTTGGCCAGGCATAAAATGACAGAACCAGTCATAAAATGACAGGGCCAATGATAAAATGACTGTGCCAGTCATTAATGACAGGGCCTGTCATTAATGACAAGGCCAGTGATAAAATGACTGGGCCCGTCATTAATGACAGGGCCAGTCATTAATGACAGGGCCAGTGATAAAATGACTCTGCCAGTCATAAATGGACTTGGCCAGTCATAAAATGACAGAACCAGTCATTAAATGACAGGGCCAGTGATAAAATGACTGGCACAGTCATTAATGACAGGGCCAGGGATAAAATGACTGGCCTATCATCAATGACAGGGCCAGTGATAAAATGACTCTGCCAGTCATAAAATAACTTTGCCAGTCATAAAATGACAGAACCAGTCATAAAATGACAGGGCCAGGGTAAAATGACGGGGACAGTCATTACTGACTTCGCCAGTCATTAATGACAGGGCCAGTGATAAAATGACTTGGCCAGTCATTAATGACAGGGCCAGTCATTAATGACAGGGCCAGTTAGAAAATGACTCTGCCAGTCATAAAATGACTTGGCAAGTCATAAAATTACTTGGCAAGTCATAAAATGACAGAACCATTTATAAAATGACAGGGCCAGTTATAAAATGACTGGGCCTGTCATTAATGACAGGGCCAGTCATTAATGACAGGGCCAGTGATAAAATGCCTGGGCCCGTCATTAATGACAGGGCCAGTCATTTATGACAGGGCCAGTGATAAAATGACTCTACCAGTCATAAAATGACTTGGCAAGTCATAAAATGACAGAACCAGTCATAAAAAGATAGGACCAGTGATAATATGACTAAGCCAGTCATTAATGACAGAACCAGTTATAAAATGACAGGGCCAGTGATAAAATGACTGGGCCTTTCATTAATGACAGGGCCAGTCATTAATGAAGGGGCCAGCAATAAAATAAATGGGCCCGTCATTAATGACAGGGCCAGTCATTAATGACAGGGCCAGTGATAAAATGACTCTGCCAGTCATAAATGGACTTGGCCAGTCATAAAATGACAGAACCAGTCATAAAATGACAGGGCCAGTGATAAAATTACTGGGCCAGTCATTAATGACAGGGCCAGTCATTAATGACAGGGCCAGTGATAAAATGACTCTGCTAGTCATAAAATAACTTGGCCAGTCATAAAATGACAGAACCAGTCAAAAAATGAGAGGGCCAGTGATAAAATGACGGGGCCAGTCATTAATGACAGGGCCAGTCATTAATGACAGGGCCAGTGATAAAATGACTGGGCCAGTCATTAATGACATGGCCAGTCATTAAGGACAGGGCCAGTGATAAAATGACTCTACCAGTCATAAAATAACTTGGCCAGTCATAAAATGACAGAACCAGTCATAAAATGACAGGGCCTGTGATAAAATGATTGGGCATGTTATTAATGACAGGGCCAGTCATTAATGACAGGGCCAGTCATTAATGACAGGGCCAGTCATTAATGACAGGGCCAGTGATAAAATGACTATACCAGTCATAAAATGACTTGGGCAGTCATAAAATGACAGAACCAGTCATAAAATGACAGGGCCAGTGATAAAATGACTGGGCAAGTCATTAATGACAGGGCCAGTCATTAATAACAGGGCCAGTGATAAAATCACTGGGCCCGTCATTAATGACTGGGCCCGTGATAAAATGACTCTGCAAGTCATAAATGGACTTGGGGAGTCATAAAATGACAGAACCAGTCATAAAATGACAGGGCCAGTGATAAAATGACTGGGCCAGTCATTAATGACAGGGCCAGTCATTAATGACAGGGCGAGTGATAAAATGACTGGGCCAGTCATTAACGACAGGGCCAGTCATTAATGACAGGGCCAGTGATAAAATGACTCTGCCAGTCATAAAATGACTTGGCCAGTCATAAAATGACAGAACCAGTCATAAAATGACAGGGCCAGTGATAAAATGACTGGCACAGTCATTAATGACAGGGCCAGTCATTAATGACAGGGCCTGTGATAAAATGACTGGGCCAGTCATTAATGACAGGGCCAGTGATAAAATGACTCTGCAAGTCATAAAATAACTTGGCCAGTCATAAAATGACAGAACAAGTCATAAAATGACAGGGCCAGTGATAAAATGACTGGGCCAGTCATTAATGACAGGGCCAGTCATTAATGACAGGGCCAGTGATAAAATGACTGGGCCAGCCATTAATGACAGGGCCAGTCATTAATGACTAGGCCAGTGATAAAAATGACTCTGCCAGTCATTAATGACAGGGCCAGTGATAAAATGACAGGGCCAGTGATAAAATGACTGGGCCAGTCATTAATGACAGAACCAGTCATTAAATGAAAGGGCCAGTGATAAAATGACTTCGCCAGTCATTAATGACAGGGCCAGTGATAAAATGACTTCGCCAGTCATTAATGACAGGGCCAGTCATTAATGACAGGGCCAGTCATTAATGACAGGGCCAGTCATTAATGACAGGGCCAGTGATAAAATGACTCTGCCAGGCATAAAATGACTTGGCCGGTCATAAAATGACAGAACAAGTCATAAAATGACAGAGCCAGTGATAAAATGACTGGGCCAGTCATTAATGACAGGGCCAGTGATTAATGACAGGGCCAGTAATAAAATGACTCTGCCAGTCATAAAATGACTTGGCAAGTCATAAAAATACTTGGCAAGTCATTAAATGACAGAACCATTCATAAAATGACTGGATCAGTTATAAAATGACTGGGCCTGTCATTAATGACAGGGCCAGTCATTAATGACAGGGCCAGTGATAAAATGCCTGGGCCCGTCATTAATGACAGGGCCAGTCATTTATGACAGGGCCAGTGATAAAATGACTCTACCAGTCATAAAATGACTAAGCCAGTCATGAATGACAGAACCAGTCATAAAATGACAGGGCCAGTGATAAAATGACTGGGCCAGTCATTAATGACAGGGCCAGTCATTAATGACAGGGCCAGTGATAAAATGACTGGGCCCGTCATTAATGACAGGGCCAGTCATTTATGACAGGGCCAGTGATAAAATGACTCTTCCAGCCATAAATGGACTTGGCCAGTCATAAAATGACAGAACCAGTCATAAAATGACAAGGCCAGTGATAAAATGACTGTGCCAGTCATTAATGACAGGGCCAGTAATTAATGACAGGGCCAGTGATAAAATGACTGGGCCCGTCATTAATGACAGGGCCAGTCATTTATGACAGGGCCAGTGATAAAATGACTCTGCCAGTCATAAATGGACTTGGCCAGTCATAAAATGACAGAACCAGTCATAAAATGACAAGGCCAGAGATAAAATGACTGGGCCAGTCATTAATGACAGGGCCAGTCATTAATGACAGGGCCAGTGATAAAATGACTGGGCCAGTCATTAATGACAGGGCCAGTCATTAATGACAGGGCCAGTCATTAATGACAGGGCCAGTGATAAAATGACTCTGCCAGTCATAAAATGACTTGGCCAGTCATAAAATGACAGAACCAGTCATAAAATGACAGGGCCAGTGATAAAATGACTGAACCAGTCATTAATGACAGGGCCAGTCATTAATGACAGGGCCAGTGATAAAATGACTGGGCCAGTCATTAATGACAGGGCCAGTCATTAATGACAGGGCCAGTCATTAATGACTGGGCCAGTGATGAAATGACTCTGCCAGTCTGAAAATGACTTGGCCAGTCATAAAATGACACAACCAGTCATAAAATGACAGGGCCAGTGATAAAATGACTGACCCAGTCATTAATGACAGGGCCAGTCATTAATGACAGGGCCAGTGATAAAATGAGTGTGCCAGTCATTAATGACAGGGCCAGTCATTAATGACAGGGCCAGTGATAAAATGACTCTACCAGTCATAAAATGACTTGACAAGTCATAAAATGACAGAACCAGTCATAAAAAGATAGGGCCAGTGATAATATGACTAAGCTAGTCATTAATGACAGAACCAGTCATAAAATGACAGGGCCAGTGATAAAATGACTGGGCCTTTCATTAATGACAGGGCCAGTCATTAATGACAGGGCCAGTGATAAAATGACTGGGCCCGTCATTAATGACAGGGCCAGTCATTAATGAAAGGGCCAGTGATAAAATGACTCTGCCAGTCATAAATGGACTTGGCCAGTCATAAAATGACAGAACCAGTCATAAAATGACAGGGCCAGTGATAAAATGACTGGGCTAGTCATTAATGACTGGGCCAGTCATTAATGACAGGGCCAGTGATAAAATGACTGGGCCAGTCATTAATGACAGGGCCAGTCATTAATGACAGGGCCAGTCATTAATGACAGGGCCAGTGACAAAATGACTCTGCCAGTCATAAAATGACTTGGCCAGTCATAAAATGACAGAACCAGTCATAAAATGACAGGGCCAGTGATAAAATGACTGACCCAGTCATTAATGACAGGGCCAGTCATTAATGAAGGGGCCAGTGATAAAAAGAGTGGTCCAGTCATTAATGACAGGGCCAGTCGTTAATGACAGGGCCAGTGATAAAATGACTCTGCTAGTCATAAAATAACTTGGCCAGTCATAAAATGACAGAACCAGTCATAAAATGACAGGGCCAGTGATAAAATGACGGGGCCAGTCATTAATAACAGGGCCAGTCATTAATGACAGTGCCAGTGATAAAATGACTGGGCCAGTCATTAATGACAGGGCCAGTCATTAATGACAGGGCCAGTGATAAAATGACTCTGCTAGTCATAAAATAACTTGGCCAGTCATAAAATAACAGAACCAGTCAAAAAATGACAGGGCCAGTGATAAAATGACGGGGCCAGTCATTAATGACAGGGCCAGTCATTAATGACAGGGCCAGTTATAAAATGACTGGGCCAGTCATTAATGACACGGCCAGTCATTAAGGACAGGGCCAGTGATAAAATGACTCTACCAGTCATAAAATGACTTGGCCAGTCATAAAATGACAGAACCAGTCATAAAATGACAGGGCCAGTGATAAAATGATTGGGCACGTCATTAATGACAGTGCCAGTCATTAAGGACAGGGCCAGTGATAAAATGACTATACCAGTCATAAAATGACTTGGCCAGTCATAAAATGACAGAACCAGTCATAAAATGACAGGGCCAGTGATAAAATGACTGGGCAAGTCATTAATGACAGGGCCAGTCATTAATAACAGGGCTTGTGATAAAATGACTGGGCCCGTCATTAATGAAAGGGCCCGTGATAAAATGACTCTGCCAGTCATAAATGGACTTGGCGAGTCATAAAATGACAGAACCAGTCATAAAATGACAGGGCCAGTGATAAAATGACTGGGCCAGTCATTAATGACAGGGCCAGTCATTAATGACAGGGCCAGTGATAAAATGACTGGGCCAGTCATTAACGACAGGGCCAGTCATTAATGACAGGGCCAGTTATATAATGACTCTGCCAGTCATAAAATGACTTGGCCAGTCATAAAATGACAGAACCAATCATAAAATGACAGGGCCAGTGATAAAATGACTGGCACAGTCATTAATGACAGGGCCAGTCATTAATGACAAGGCCTGTGATAAAATGACTGGGCCAGTCATTAATGACAGGGCCAGTGATGAAATGACTCCTCCAGTCATAAAATAACTTGGCCTGTCATAAAATGACAGAACTAGTCATAAAATGACAGGGCCAGTGATAAAATGACGGGGCCAGTCATTAATGACAGGGCCAGTCATTAATGACAGGGCCAGTGATAAAATGACTGGGCCAGTCAATAATGACAGGGCCAGTCATTAATGACAAGGCCAGTGATAAAATGACTCTACCAGTCATAAAACGACTTGGCCAGCCATAAAATGACAGAACAAGTCATAAAATTGCAGGGCCAGTGATAAAATGACTGGGCCAGTCATTAATGACAGGGCCAGTCATTAATGACAGGGCCAGTGATAAAATGACTGGGCCAGCCATTAATGACAGGGCCAGTCATTAATGACTGGGCCAGTGATAAAAATGACTCTGCCAGTCATTAATGACAGGGCCAGTGATAAAATGACAGAACCAGTCATTAAATGACAGGGCCAGTGATAAAATGAGTGGGCCAGTCATTAATGACAGGGCCAGTCATTAATGACAGGGCTAGTCATTAATGACAGGGCCAGTGATAAAATGACTCTGCCAGTCATAAAATTACTTGGCCAGTCATAAAATGACAGAACCAGTCATAAAATGACAGGGCCAGTGATAAAATGACTGGGCCAGTGATAAAATGACTTCGCCAGTCATTAATGACAGGGCCAGTGATAAAATGACTTCGCCAGTCATTAATGACAGGGCCAGTCATTAATGACAGGGCCAGTGATAAAATGACTTTGCCAGGCATAATATGACTTGGCCAGTCATAAAATGACAGAACCAGTCATAAAATGACAGGGCCAGTGATAAAATGACTGGGCCCGTCATTAATGACAGGGCCAGTCATTAATGACAGGGCCAGTGATAAAATGACTCTGCCAGTCATAAATGGACTTGGCCAGTCATAAAACGACAGAACCAGTCATTAAATGACAGGGCCAGTGATAAAATGACTGGGCCAGTCATTAATGACAGGGCCAGTCATTAATGACAGGGCCAGTGATAAAATGACTGGGCCAGTCATTAATGACAGGGCCAGTCATTAATGACAGGGCCAGTCATTAATGACAGGGCCAGTGATAAAATGACTCCGCCAGTCATAAAATGACTTGGCCAGTCATAAAATGACAGAACCAGTCATAAAATGACAGGGCCAGTGATAAAATGACTGACCCAGTCATTAATGACAGGGCCAGTCATTAATGACAGGGCCAGTGATAAAATGAGTGTGCCAGTCATTAATGACAGGGCCAGTGATAAAATGAGTGTGCCAGTCATTAATGACTGGGCCCGTCATTAATGACAAGGCCAGTCATTTTGGACAGGGCCAGTGATAAAATGACTCTGCCAGTCATAAAATTACTTGGCCAGTCATAAAATGACAGAACCAGTCATAAAATGACAGGGCCAGTGATAAAATGACTGACCCAGTCATTAATGACAGGGCCAGTCATTAATGACAGGGCCAGTGATAAAATGAGTGTGCCATTCATTAATGACAGGGCCAGTCATTAATGACAGAGCCAGTGATAAAATGACTCTGCTAGTCATAAAATAACTTGGCCAGTCATAAAATGACAGAACCAGTCATAAAATGACAGGGCCAGTGATAAAATGACGGGGCCAGTCATTAATGACAGGGCCAGTCATTAATGACAGGGCCAATGATAAAATGACTGGGCCAGTCATTAATGACAGGGCCAGTCATTAATGACAGGGCCAGTGATAAAATGACTATACCAGTCATAAAATGACTTGGCCAGTCATAAAATGACAGAACCAGGCATAAAATGACAGGGCCAGTGATAAAATGACCGGGCAAGTCATTAATGACAGGGCCAGTCATTAATAACAGGGCCAGTGATAAAATGACTGGGCCAGTCATTAATGACAGGGCCCGTGATAAAATGACTCTGCCAGTCATAAATGGACTTGGCGAGTCATAAAATGACAGAACCGGTCATAAAATGACAGGGCCAGTGATAAATTGACTGGGCCAGTCATTAATGACAGGGCCAGTCATTAATGACAGGGCCAGTGATAAAATGACTGGGCCAATCATTAACGACAGGGCCAGTCATTAATGACAGGGCCAGTGATAAAATGACTCTGCCAGTCATAAAATGACTTGGCCAGTCATAAAATGACAGAACCAGTCATAATATGACAGGGCCAGTGATAAAATGACTGGCACAGTCATTAATGACAGGGCCAGTCATTAATGACAGGGCCTGTGATAAAATGACTGGGCCAGTCATTAATGACCGGGCCAGTGATAAAATGACTCTGCAAGTCATAAAATAACTTGGCCTGTCATAAAATGACAGAACCAGTCATAAAATGACAGGGCCAGTGATAAAATGACGGGGCCAGTCATTAATGACAGGGCCAGTGATAAAATGACTGGGCCAGTCATTAATGACTGGGCCAGTCATTTATGACAGGGCCAGTGATAAAATGACTCTACCAGTCATAAAATCACTTGGCCAGTCATAAAATGACAGAACAAGTCATAAAATGACAGGGCCAGTGATAAAATGACTGGGCCAGTCATTAATGACAGGGCCAGTCATTAATGACAGGGCCAGTGATAAAATGACTGGGCCAGCCATTAATGAGAGGGCCAGTCATTAATGACTGGGCCAGTGATAAAAATGACTCTGCCAGTCATTGATGACAGGGCCAGTGATAAAATGACAGGGCCAGTGATAAAATGACTGGGCCAGTCATTAATGACAGAACCAGTCATTAAATGAAAGGGCCAGTGATAAAATGACTGGGCCAGTGATAAAATGACTTCGCCAGTCATTAATGACAGGGCCAGTGATAAAATGACTTCGCCAGTCATTAATGACAGGGCCAGTCATTAATGACAGGGCCAGTCATTAATGACAGGGCCAGTCATTATTGACAGGGCCAGTGATAAAATGACTCTGCCAGGCATAAAATGACTTGGCCAGTCATAAAATGACAGAACAAGTCATAAAATGACAGAGCCAACGATAAAATGACTGGGCCAGTCATTAATGACAGGGCCAGTCATTAATGACAGGGCCAGTAATAAAATGACTCTGCCAGTCATAAAATGACTTGGCAAGTCATAAAGTTACTTGGCAAGTCATAAAATGACAGAACCATTCATAAAATGACAGGACCAGTTATAAAATGACTGGGCCTGTCATTAATGACAGGGCCAGTCATTAATGACAGGGCCAGTGACAAAATGCCTGGGCCCGTCATTAATGACAGGGTCAGTCATTTACGACAGGGCCAGTGATAAAATGACTCTACCAGTCATAAAATGACTAAGCCAGTCATTAATGACAGAACCAGTCATAAAATGACAGGGCCAGTGATAAAATTACTGGGCCAGTCATTAATGACAGGTCCAGTCATTAATGACAGGGCCAGTGATAAAATGACTGGGCCCGTCATTAATGACAGGGCCAGTCATTTATGACAGGGCCAGTGATAAAATGACTCTGCCAGCCATAAATGGACTTGGCCAGTCATAAAATGACAGAACCAGTCATTAATGACAGGGCCAGTGATAAAATGACTCTGCCAGTCATAAAATGACTTGGCCAGTCATAAAATGACAGAACCAGTCATAAAATGACAGGGCCAGTGATAAAATGACTGACCCAGTCATTAATGACAGGGCCAGTCATTAATGACAGGGCCAGTCATTAATGACAGGGCCAGTGATAAAATGACTCTGCTAGTCATAAAATAACTTGGCCAGTCATAAAATGACAGAACCAGTCATAAAATGACAGGGCCAGTGATAAAATGACTGGGCCAGTCATTAATGACAGGGCCTGTCAACAATGACAGGGCCAGTGATAAAATGACTTGGCCCGTCATTAATGACAGGGCCAGTCATTAATGACAGGGCCAGTCATTAATGACAGGGCCAGTTAGAAAATGACTCTGCCAGTCATAAAATGACTTGGCAAGTCATAAAATTACTTGGCAAGTCATAAAATGACAGAACCATTTATAAAATGACAGGGCCAGTTATAAAATGACTGGGCCTGTCATTAATGACAGGGCCAGTCATTAATGACAGGGCCAGTGATAAAATGCCTGGGCCCGTCATTAATGACAGGGCCAGTCATTTATGACAGGGCCAGTGATAAAATGACTCTACCAGTCATAAAATGACTTGGCAAGTCATAAAATGACAGAACCAGTCATAAAATGACAGGGCAAGTAATAAAATGACTGGGCCCGTCATTAATGACAGGGCCCGTGATAAAATGACTCTGCCAGTCATAAATGGACTTGGCGAGTCATAAAATGACAAAACCAGTCATAAAATGACAGGGCCAGTGATAAAATGACTGGGCCAGTCATTAATGACAGGGCCAGTCATTAATGACAGGGCCAGTGATAAAATGACTGGGCCAGTCATTAACGACAGGGCCAGTCATTAATGACAGGGCCAGTGATAAAATGACTCTGCCAGTCATAAAATGACTTGGCCAGTCATAAAATGACAGAACCAGTCATAAAATGACAGGGACAGTGATAAAATGACTGGCACAGTCATTAATGACAGGGCCAGTCATTAATGACAGGGCCTGTGATAAAATGACTGGGCCAGTCATTAATGACATAGCCAGTGATAAAATGCCTGGGCCCGTCATTAATGACAGGGCCAGTCATTTATGACAGGGCCAGTGATAAAATGACTCTACCAGTCATAAAATGACTTGGCAAGTCATAAAATGACAGAACCAGTCATAAAATGACAGGGCCAGTGATAAAATGACTGGGCCTTTCATTAATGACAGGGCCAGTCATTAATGACAGGGCCAGTGATAAAATGACTGGGCCCGTCATTAATGACAGGGCCAGTCATTAATGAAAGGGCCAGTGATAAAATGACTCTGCCAGTCATAAATGGACTTGGCCAGTCATAAAATGACAGAACCACTCATAAAATGACAGGGCCAGTGAGAAAATGACTGGGCTAGTCATTAATGACAGGGCCAGTCATTAATGACAGGGCCAGTGATAAAATGACTCTGCCAGTCATAAAATGACTTGGCCAGTCATAAAATGACAGAACCAGTCATAAAATGACAGGGCCAGTGATAAAATGACTGACCCAGTCATTAATGACAGGGCCAGTCATTAATGAAGGGGCCAGTGATAAAAAAAGTGGGCCAGTCATTAATGACAGGGCCAGTCGTTAATGACAGGGCCAGTGATAAAATGACTCTGCTAGTCATAAAATAACTTGGCCAGTCATAAAATGACAGAACCAGTCTTAAAATGACAGGGCCAGTGATAAAATGACGGAGCCAGTCATTAATAACAGGGCCAGTCATTAATGACAGGGCCAGTGATAAAATGACTGGGCCAGTCATTAATGACAGGGCCAGTCATTAATGACAGGGCCAGTGATAAAATGACTCTGCTAGTCATAAAATAACTTGGCCAGTCATAAAATAACAGAACCAGTCAAAAAATGACAGGGCCAGTGATAAAATGACGGGGCCAGTCATTAATGACAGGGCCAGTCATTAATGACAGGGCCAGTTATAAAATGACTGGGCCAGTCATTAATGACACGGCCAGTCATTAAGGACAGGGCCAGTGATAAAATGAATCTACCAGTCATAAAATGACTTGGCCAGTCATAAAATGACAGAACCAGTCATAAAATGACAGGGCCAGTGATAAAATGATTGGGCACGTCATTAATGACAGGGCCAGTCATTAATGACAGGGCCAGTGATAAAATGACTGGGCCAGTCATTAACGACAGTGCCAGTCATTAAGGACAGGGCCAGTGATAAAATGACTATACCAGTCATAAAATGACTTGGCCAGTCATAAAATGACAGAACCAGTCATAAAATGACAGGGCCAGTGATAAAGTGACTGGGCAAGTCATTAATGACAGGGCCAGTCATTAATAACAGGGCCAGTGATAAAATGACTGGGCCCGTCATTAATGACAGGGCCCGTGATAAAATGACTCTGCCAGTCATAAATGGACTTGGCGAGTCATAAAATGACAGAACCAGTCATAAAATGACAGGGCCAGTGATAAAATGACTGGGCCAGTCATTAATGACAGGGCCAGTCATTAATGACAGGGCCAGTGATAAAATGACTGGGCCAGTCATTAACGACAGGGCCAGTCATTAATGACAGGGCCAGTTATATAATGACTCTGCCAGTCATAAAATGACTTGGCCAGTCATAAAATGACAGAACCAGTCATAAAATGACAGGGCCAGTGATAAAATGACTGGCACAGTCATTAATGACAGGGCCAGTCATTAATGACAAGGCCTGTGATAAAATGACTGGGCCAGTCATTAATGACAGGGCCAGTGATGAAATGACTCCTCCAGTCATAAAATAACTTGGCCTGTCATAAAATGACAGAACTAGTCATAAAATGACAGGGCCAGTGATAAAATGACGGGGCCAGTCATTAATGACAGGGCCAGTCATTAATGACAGGGCCAGTGATAAAATGACTGGGCCAGTCAATAATGACAGGGCCAGTCATTAATGACAAGGCCAGTGATAAAATGACTCTACCAGTCATAAAATGACTTGGCCAGCCATAAAATGACAGAACAAGTCATAAAATTGCAGGGCCAGTGATAAAATGACTGGGCCAGTCATTAATGACAGGGCCAGTCATTAATGACAGGGCCAGTGATAAAATGACTGGGCCAGCCATTAATGACAGGGCCAGTCATTAATGACTGGGCCAGTGATAAAAATGACTCTGCCAGTCATTAATGACAGGGCCAGTGATAAAATGACAGAACCAGTCATTTAATGACAGGGCCAGTGATAAAATGAGTGGGCCAGTCATTAATGACAGGGCCAGTCATTAATGACAGGGCTAGTCATTAATGACAGGGCCAGTGATAAAATGACTCTGCCAGTCATAAAATTACTTGGCCAGTCATAAAATGACAGAACCAGTCATAAAATGACAGGGCCAGTGATAAAATGACTGGGCCAGTGATAAAATGACTTCGCCAGTCATTAATGACAGGGCCAGTGATAAAATGACTTCGCCAGTCATTAATGACAGGGCCAGTCATTAATGACAGGGCCAGTGATAAAATGACTTTGCCAGGCATAATATGACTTGGCCAGTCATAAAATGACAGAACCAGTCATAAAATGACAGGGCCAGTGATAAAATGACTGGGCCCGTCATTAATGACAGGGCCAGTGATAAAATGACTCTGCCAGTCATAAATGGACTTGGCCAGTCATAAAACGACAGAACCAGTCATTAAATGACAGGGCCAGTGATAAAATGACTGGGCCAGTCATTAATGACAGGGCCAGTCATTAATGACAGGGCCAGTGATAAAATGACTGGGCCAGTCATTAATGACAGGGCCAGTCATTAATGACAGGGCCAGTGATAAAATGACTCCGCCAGTCATAAAATGACTTGGCCAGTCATAAAATGACAGAACCAGTCATAAAATGACAGGGCCAGTGATAAAATGACTGACCCAGTCATTAATGACAGGGCCAGTCATTAATGACAGGGCCAGTGATAAAATGAGTGTGCCAGTCATTAATGACAGGGCCAGTGATAAAATGACTATACCAGTCATAAAATGACTTGGCCAGTCATAAAATGACAGAACCAGGCATAAAATGACAGGGCCAGTGATAAAATGACCGGGCAAGTCATTAATGACAGGGCCAGTCATTAATAACAGGGCCAGTGATAAAATGACTGGGCCAGTCATTAATGACAGGGCCCGTGATAAAATGACTCTGCCAGTCATAAATGGACTTGGCGAGTCATAAAATGACAGAACCGGTCATAAAATGACAGGGCCAGTGATAAATTGACTGGGCCAGTCATTAATGACAGGGCCAGTCATTAATGACAGGGCCAGTGATAAAATGACTGGGCCAATCATTAACGACAGGGCCAGTCATTAATGACAGGGCCAGTGATAAAATGACTCTGCCAGTCATAAAATGACTTGGCCAGTCATAAAATGACAGAACCAGTCATAATATGACAGGGCCAGTGATAAAATGACTGGCACAGTCATTAATGACAGGGCCAGTCATTAATGACAGGGCCTGTGATAAAATGACTGGGCCAGTCATTAATGACCGGGCCAGTGATAAAATGACTCTGCAAGTCATAAAATAACTTGGCCTGTCATAAAATGACAGAACCAGTCATAAAATGACAGGGCCAGTGATAAAATGACGGGGCCAGTCATTAATGACAGGGCCAGTGATAAAATGACTGGGCCAGTCATTAATGACTGGGCCAGTCATTTATGACAGGGCCAGTGATAAAATGACTCTACCAGTCATAAAATCACTTGGCCAGTCATAAAATGACAGAACAAGTCATAAAATGACAGGGCCAGTGATAAAATGACTGGGCCAGTCATTAATGACAGGGCCAGTCATTAATGACAGGGCCAGTGATAAAATGACTGGGCCAGCCATTAATGACAGGGCCAGTCATTAATGACTGGGCCAGTGATAAAAATGACTCTGCCAGTCATTGATGACAGGGCCAGTGATAAAATGACAGGGCCAGTGATAAAATGACTGGGCCAGTCATTAATGACAGAACCAGTCATTAAATGAAAGGGCCAGTGATAAAATGACTGGGCCAGTGATAAAATGACTTCGCCAGTCATTAATGACAGGGCCAGTGATAAAATGACTTCGCCAGTCATTAATGACAGGGCCAGTCATTAATGACAGGGCCAGTCATTAATGACAGGGCCAGTCATTATTGACAGGGCCAGTGATAAAATGACTCTGCCAGGCATAAAATGACTTGGCCAGTCATAAAATGACAGAACAAGTCATAAAATGACAGAGCCAACGATAAAATGACTGGGCCAGTCATTAATGACAGGGCCAGTCATTAATGACAGGGCCAGTAATAAAATGACTCTGCCAGTCATAAAATGACTTGGCAAGTCATAAAGTTACTTGGCAAGTCATAAAATGACAGAACCATTCATAAAATGACAGGACCAGTTATAAAATGACTGGGCCTGTCATTAATGACAGGGCCAGTCATTAATGACAGGGCCAGTGACAAAATGCCTGGGCCCGTCATTAATGACAGGGTCAGTCATTTACGACAGGGCCAGTGATAAAATAACTCTACCAGTCATAAAATGACTAAGCCAGTCATTAATGACAGAACCAGTCATAAAATGACAGGGCCAGTGATAAAATTACTGGGCCAGTCATTAATGACAGGTCCAGTCATTAATGACAGGGCCAGTGATAAAATGACTGGGCCCGTCATTAATGACAGGGCCAGTCATTTATGACAGGGCCAGTGATAAAATGACTCTGCCAGCCATAAATGGACTTGGCCAGTCATAAAATGACAGAACCAGTCATTAATGACAGGGCCAGTGATAAAATGACTCTGCCAGTCATAAAATGACTTGGCCAGTCATAAAATGACAGAACCAGTCATAAAATGACAGGGCCAGTGATAAAATGACTGACCCAGTCATTAATGACAGGGCCAGTCATTAATGACAGGGCCAGTCATTAATGACAGGGCCAGTGATAAAATGACTCTGCTAGTCATAAAATAACTTGGCCAGTCATAAAATGACAGAACCAGTCATAAAATGACAGGGCCAGTGATAAAATGACTGGGCCAGTCATTAATGACAGGGCCTGTCATTAATGACAGGGCCAGTGATAAAATGACTTGGCCCGTCATTAATGACAGGGCCAGTCATTAATGACAGGGCCAGTCATTAATGACAGGGCCAGTTAGAAAATGACTCTGCCAGTCATAAAATGACTTGGCAAGTCATAAAATTACTTGGCAAGTCATAAAATGACAGAACCATTTATAAAATGACAGGGCCAGTTATAAAATGACTGGGCCTGTCATTAATGACAGGGCCAGTCATTAATGACAGGGCCAGTGATAAAATGCCTGGGCCCGTCATTAATGACAGGGCCAGTCATTTATGACAGGGCCAGTGATAAAATGACTCTACCAGTCATAAAATGACTTGGCAAGTCATAAAATGACAGAACCAGTCATAAAATGACAGGGCAAGTAATAAAATGACTGGGCCCGTCATTAATGACAGGGCCCGTGATAAAATGACTCTGCCAGTCATAAATGGACTTGGCGAGTCATAAAATGACAAAACCAGTCATAAAATGACAGGGCCAGTGATAAAATGACTGGGCCAGTCATTAATGACAGGGCCAGTCATTAATGACAGGGCCAGTGATAAAATGACTGGGCCAGTCATTAACGACAGGGCCAGTCATTAATGACAGGGCCAGTGATAAAATGACTCTGCCAGTCATAAAATGACTTGGCCAGTCATAAAATGACAGAACCAGTCATAAAATGACAGGGACAGTGATAAAATGACTGGCACAGTCATTAATGACAGGGCCAGTCATTAATGACAGGGCCTGTGATAAAATGACTGGGCCAGTCATTAATGACATAGCCAGTGATAAAATGCCTGGGCCCGTCATTAATGACAGGGCCAGTCATTTATGACAGGGCCAGTGATAAAATGACTCTACCAGTCATAAAATGACTTGGCAAGTCATAAAATGACAGAACCAGTCATAAAATGACAGGGCCAGTGATAAAATGACTGGGCCTTTCATTAATGACAGGGCCAGTCATTAATGACAGGGCCAGTGATAAAATGACTGGGCCCGTCATTAATGACAGGGCCAGTCATTAATGAAAGGGCCAGTGATAAAATGACTCTGCCAGTCATAAATGGACTTGGCCAGTCATAAAATGACAGAACCACTCATAAAATGACAGGGCCAGTGAGAAAATGACTGGGCTAGTCATTAATGACAGGGCCAGTCATTAATGACAGGGCCAGTGATAAAATGACTCTGCCAGTCATAAAATGACTTGGCCAGTCATAAAATGAGAGAACCAGTCATAAAATGACAGGGCCAGTGATAAAATGACTGACCCAGTCATTAATGACAGGGCCAGTCATTAATGAAGGGGCCAGTGATAAAAAGAGTGGGCCAGTCATTAATGACAGGGCCAGTCGTTAATGACAGGGCCAGTGATAAAATGACTCTGCTAGTCATAAAATAACTTGGCCAGTCATAAAATGACAGAACCAGTCTTAAAATGACAGGGCCAGTGATAAAATGACGGGGCCAGTCATTAATAACAGGGCCAGTCATTAATGACAGGGCCAGTGATAAAATGACTGGGCCAGTCATTAATGACAGGGCCAGTCATTAATGACAGGGCCAGTGATAAAATGACTCTGCTAGTCATAAAATAACTTGGCCAGTCATAAAATAACAGAACCAGTCAAAAAATGACAGGGCCAGTGATAAAATGACGGGGCCAGTCATTAATGACAGGGCCAGTCATTAATGACAGGGCCAGTTATAAAATGACTGGGCCAGTCATTAATGACACGGCCAGTCATTAAGGACAGGGCCAGTGATAAAATGAATCTACCAGTCATAAAATGACTTGGCCAGTCATAAAATGACAGAACCAGTCATAAAATGACAGGGCCAGTGATAAAATGATTGGGCACGTCATTAATGACAGGGCCAGTCATTAATGACAGGGCCAGTGATAAAATGACTGGGCCAGTCATTAACGACAGTGCCAGTCATTAAGGACAGGGCCAGTGATAAAATGACTATACCAGTCATAAAATGACTTGGCCAGTCATAAAATGACAGAACCAGTCATAAAATGACAGGGCCAGTGATAAAGTGACTGGGCAAGTCATTAATGACAGGGCCAGTCATTAATAACAGGGCCAGTGATAAAATGACTGGGCCCGTCATTAATGACAGGGCCCGTGATAAAATGACTCTGCCAGTCATAAATGGACTTGGCGAGTCATAAAATGACAGAACCAGTCATAAAATGACAGGGCCAGTGATAAAATGACTGGGCCAGTCATTAATGACAGGGCCAGTCATTAATGACAGGGCCAGTGATAAAATGACTGGGCCAGTCATTAACGACAGGGCCAGTCATTAATGACAGGGCCAGTTATATAATGACTCTGCCAGTCATAAAATGACTTGGCCAGTCATAAAATGACAGAACCAGTCATAAAATGACAGGGCCAGTGATAAAATGACTGGCACAGTCATTAATGACAGGGCCAGTCATTAATGACAGGGCCTGTGATAAAATGACTGGGCCAGTCATTAATGACAGGGCCAGTGATGAAATGACTCCTCCAGTCATAAAATAACTTGGCCTGTCATAAAATGACAGAACTAGTCATAAAATGACAGGGCCAGTGATAAAATGACGGGGCCAGTCATTAATGACAGGTCCAGTCATTAATGACAGGGCCAGTGATAAAATGACTGGGCCAGTCAATAATGACAGGGCCAGTCATTAATGACAAGGCCAGTGATAAAATGACTCTACCAGTCATAAAATGACTTGGCCAGTCATAAAATGACAGAACAAGTCATAAAATTGCAGGGCCAGTGATAAAATGACTGGGCCAGTCATTAATGACAGGGCCAGTCATTAATGACAGGGCCAGTGATAAAATGACTGGGCAAGCCATTAATGACAGGGCCAGTCATTAATGACTGGGCCAGTGATAAAAATGACTCTGCCAGTCATTAATGACAGGGCCAGTGATAAAATGACAGGGCCAGTGATAAAATGACTGGGCCAGTCAACAATGACAGAACCAGTCATTAAATGACAGGGCCAGTGATAAAATGAGTGGGCCAGTCATTAATGACAGGGCCAGTCATTAATGACAGGGCTAGTCATTAATGACAGGGCCAGTGATAAAATGACTCTGCCAGTCATAAAATTACTTGGCCAGTCATAAAATGACAGAACCAGTCATAAAATGACAGGGCCAGTGATAAAATGACTGGGCCAGTGATAAAATGACTTCGCCAGTCATTAATGACAGGGCCAGTGATAAAATGACTTCGCCAGTCATTAATGACAGGGCCAGTGATAAAATGACTTTGCCAGGCATAAAATGACTTGGCCAGTCATAAAATGAAAGAACCAGTCATAAAATGACAGGGCCAGTGATAAAATGACTGGGCCAGTCATTAATGACAGGGCCTGTCATTAATGACAGGGCCAGTGATAAAATGACTGGGCCCGTCATTAATGACAGGGCCAGGCATTAATGACAGGGCCAGTGATAAAATGACTCTGCCAGTCATAAATGGACTAGGCCAGTCATAAAATGACAGAACCAGTCATTAAATGACAGGGCCAGTGATAAAATGACTGGGCCAGTCATTAATGACAGGGCCAGTCATTAATGACAGGGCCAGTGATAAAATGACTGGGCCAGTCATTAATGACAGGGCCAGTCATTAATGACAGGGCCAGTCATTAATGACAGGGCCAGTGATAAAATGACTCTGCCAGTCATAAAATGATTTGGCCAGTCATAAAATGACAGAACCAGTAATAAAATGACAGGGCCAGTGATAAAATGACTGACCCAGTCATTAATGACAGGGCCAGTCATTAATGACAGGGCCAGTGATAAAATGAGTGTGCCAGTCATTAATGACAGGGCCAGTGATAAAATGAGTGTGCCAGTCATTAATGACTGGGCCCGTCATTAATGACAAGGCCAGTCATTTTGGACAGGGCCAGTGATAAAATGACTCTGCCAGTCATAAAATTACTTGGCAAGTCATAAAATGACAGAACCAGTCATAAAATGACAGGGCCAGTGATAAAATGACTGACCCAGTCATTAATGACAGGGCCAGTCATTAATGACAGGGCCAGTGATAAAATGAGTGTGCCATTCATTAATGACAGGGCCAGTCATTAATGACAGGGCCAGTGATAAAATGACTCTGCTAGTCATAAAATAACTTGGCCAGTCATAAAATGACAGAACCAGTCATAAAATGACAGGGCCAGTGATAAAATGACGGGGCCAGTCATTAATGACAGGGCCAATGATAAAATGACTGGGCCAGTCATTAATGACAGGGCCAGTCATAAATGACAGGGCCAGTGATAAAATGACTCTACCAGTCATAAAATGACTTGGCCAGGCATAAAATGACAGAACCAGTCATAAAATGACAGGGCCAATGATAAAATGACTGGGCCAGTCATTAATGACAGGGCCTGTCATTAATGACAAGGCCAGTGATAAAATGACTGGGCCCGTCATTAATGACAGGGCCAGTCATTAATGACAGGGCCAGTGATAAAATGACTCTGCCAGTCATAAATGGACTTGGCCAGTCATAAAATGACAGAACCAGTCATTAAATGACAGGGCCAGTGATAAAATGACTGGCACAGTCATTAATGACAGGGCCAGGGATAAAATGACTGACCTATCATCAATGACAGGGCCAGTGATAAAATGACTCTGCCAGTCATAAAATAACTTGGCCAGTCATAAAATGACAGAACCAGTCATAAAATGACAGGGCCAGGGGTAAAATGACGGGGACAGTCATTAATGACTTCGCCTGTCATTAATGACAGGGCCAGTGATAAAATGACTTGGCCAGTCATTAATGACAGGGCCAGTCATTAATGACAGGGCCAGTTAGAAAATGACTCTGCCAGTCATAAAATGACTTGGCAAGTCATAAAATTACTTGGCAAGTCATAAAATGACAGAACCATTTATAAAATGACAGGGCCAGTTATAAAATGACTGGGCCTGTCATTAATGACAGGGCCAGTCATTAATGACAGGGCCAGTGATAAAATGCCTGGGCCCGTCATTAATGACAGGGCCAGTCATTTCTGACAGGGCCAGTGATAAAATGACTCTACCAGTCATAAAATGACTTGGCAAGTCATAAAATGACAGAACCAGTCATAAAAAGATAGGACCAGTGATAATATGACTAAGCCAGTCATTAATGACAGAACCAGTTATAAAATGACAGGGCCAGTGATAAAATGACTGGGCCTTTCATTAATGACAGGGCCAGTCATTAATGACAGGGCCAGCAATAAAATAAATGGGCCCGTCATTAATGACAGGGCCAGTCATTAATGACAGGGCCAGTGATAAAATGACTCTGCCAGTCATAAATGGACTTGGCCAGTCATAAAATGACAGAACTAGTCATAAAATGACAGGGCCAGTGATAAAATGACTGGGCCAGTCATTAATGACAGGGCCAGTCATTAATGACAGGGCCAGTGATAAAATGACTGGGCCAGTCATTAATGACAGGGCCAGTCATTAATGACAGGGCCAGTCATTAATGACAGGGCCAGTGATAAAATGACTCTGCCAGTCATAAAATGACTTGGCCAGTCATAAAATGACAGAACCAGTCATAAAATGACAGGGCCAGTGATAAAATGACTGACCCAGTCATTAAGGACAGGGCCAGTCATTAATGACAGGGCCAGTGATGAAATGAGTGGGCCAGTCATTAATGACAGGGCCAGTCATTAATGACAGGGCCAGTGATAAAATGACTCTGCTAGTCATAAAATAACTTGGCCAGTCATAAAATGACAGAACCAGTCAAAAAATGAGAGGGCCAGTGATAAAATGACGGGGCCAGTCATTAATGACAGGGCCAGTCATTAATGACAGGGCCAGTGATAAAATGACTGGGCCAGTCATTAATGACATGGCCAGTCATTAAGGACAGGGCCAGTGATAAAATGACTCTACCAGTCATAAAATAACTTGGCCAGTCATAAAATGACAGAACCAGTCATAAAATGACAGGGCCAGTGATAAAATGATTGGGCATGTCATTAATGACAGGGCCAGTCATTAATGACAGGGCCAGTCATTAATGACAGGGCCAGTCATTAATGACAGGGCCAGTGATAAAATGACTATACCAGTCATAAAATGACTTGGCCAGTCATAAAATGACAGAACCAGTCATAAAATGACAGGGCCAGTGATAAAATGACTGGGCAAGTCATTAATGACAGGGCCAGTCATTAATAACAGGGCCAGTGATAAAATCACTGGGCCCGTCATTAATGACTGGGCCCGTGATAAAATGACTCTGCAAGTCATAAATGGACTTTGGGAGTCATAAAATGACAGAACCAGTCATAAAATGACAGGGCCAGTGATAAAATGACTGGGCCAGTCATTAATGACAGGGCCAGTCATTAATGCAGGGCGAGTGATAAAATGACTGGGCCAGTCATTAACGACAGGGCCAGTCATTAATGACAGGGCCAGTGATAAAATGACTCTGCCAGTCATAAAATGACTTGGCCAGTCATAAAATGACAGAACCAGTCATAAAATGACAGGGCCAGTGATAAAATGACTGGCACAGTCATTAATGACAGGGCCAGTCATTAATGACAGGGCCTGTGATAAAATGACTGGGCCAGTCATTAATGACAGGGCCAGTGATAAAATGACTCTGCAAGTCATAAAATAACTTGGCCAGTCATAAAATGACAGAACAAGTCATAAAATGACAGGGCCAGTGATAAAATGACTGGGCCAGTCATTAATGACAGGGCCAGTCATTAATGACAGGGCCAGTGATAAAATGACTGGGCCAGCCATTAATGACAGGGCCAGTCATTAATGACTAGGCCAGTGATAAAAATGACTCTGCCAGTCATTAATGACAGGGCCAGTGATAAAATGACAGGGCCAGTGATAAAATGACTGGGCCAGTCATTAATGACAGAACCAGTCATTAAATGAAAGGGCCAGTGATAAAATGACTTCGCCAGTCATTAATGACAGGGCCAGTGATAAAATGACTTCGCCAGTCATTAATGACAGGGCCAGTCATTAATGACAGGGCCAGTCATTAATGACAGGGCCAGTCATTAATGACAGGGCCAGTGATAAAATGACTCTGCCAGGCATAAAATGACTTGGCCAGTCATAAAATGACAGAACAAGTCATAAAATGACAGAGCCAGTGATAAAATGACTGGGCCAGTCATTAATGACAGGGCCAGTCATTAATGACAGGGCCAGTAATAAAATGACTCTGCCAGTCATAAAATGACTTGGCAAGTCATAAAAATACTTGGCAAGTCATTAAATGACAGAACCATTCATAAAATGACTGGATCAGTTATAAAATGACTGGGCCTGTCATTAATGACAGGGCCAGTCATTAATGACAGGGCCAGTGATAAAATGCCTGGGCCCGTAATTAATGACAGGGCCAGTCATTTATGACAGGGCCAGTGATAAAATGACTCTACCAGTCATAAAATGACTAAGCCAGTCATGAATGACAGAACCAGTCATAAAATGACAGGGCCAGTGATAAAATGACTGGGCCAGTCATTAATGACAGGGCCAGTCATTAATGACAGGGCCAGTGATAAAATGACTGGGCCCGTCATTAATGACAGGGCCAGTCATTTATGACAGGGCCAGTGATAAAATGACTCTTCCAGCCATAAATGGACTTGGCCAGTCATAAAATGACAGAACCAGTCATAAAATGACAAGGCCAGTGATAAAATGACTGTGCCAGTCATTAATGACAGGGCCAGTCATTAATGACAGGGCCAGTGATAAAATGACTGGGCCAGTCATTAATGACAGGGCCAGTCATTAATGACAGGGCCAGTCATTAATGACAGGGCCAGTGATAAAATGACTCTGCCAGTCATAAAATGACTTGGCCAGTCATAAAATGACAGAACCAGTCATAAAATGACAGGGCCAGTGATAAAATGACTGGGCCAGTCATTAATGACAGGGCCTGTCATTAATGACAGGGCCAGTGATAAAATGACTGGGCCCGTCATTAATGACAGGGCCAGTCATTAATGACAGGGCCAGTGATAAAATGACTCTGCCAGTCATAAATGGACTTGGCCAGTCATAAAATGACAGAACCAGTCATTAAATGACAGGGCCAGTGATAAAATGACTGGGCCAGTCATTAATGACAGGGCCACTCATTAATGACAGTGCCAGTTATAAAATGACTCTGCCAGTCATAAAATGACTTTGCAAGTCATAAAATTACTTGGCAAGTCATAAAATGACATAACCATTCATAAAATGACAGGGCCAGTTATAAAATGACTGGGCCTGTCATTAATGACAGGGCCAGTCATTAATGACAGGGCCAGTGATAAAATGCCTGGGCCCGTCATTAATGACAGGGCCAGTCATTTATGACAGGGCCAGTGATAAAATGACTCTACCAGTCATAAAATGACTAAGCCAGTCATTAATGACAGAACCAGTCATAAAATGACAGGGCCAGTGATAAAATGACTGGGCTTTTCATTAATGACAGGGCCAGTCATTAATGACAGGGCCAGTGATAAAATGACTGGGCCCGTCATTAATGACAGGGCCAGTCATTTATGACAGGGCCAGTGATAAAATGACTCTGCCAGTCATAAATGGACTTGGCCAGTCATAAAATGACAGAACCAGTCATAAAATGACAAGGCCAGAGATAAAATGACTGGGCCAGTCATTAATGACAGGGCCAGTCATTAATGACAGGGCCAGTGATGAAATGACAGGGCCAGTCATTAATGACAGGGCCAGTGATAAAATGACTCTGCCAGTCATAAAATGACTTGGCCAGTCATAAAATGACAGAACCAGTCATAAAATGACAGGGCCAGTGATAAAATGACTGACCCAGTCATTAATGACAGGGCCAGTCATTAATGACAGGGCCAGTGATAAAATGAGTGTGCCATTAATGACAGGGCCAGTCGTTAATGACAGGGCCAGTGATAAAATGACTCTGCTAGTCATAAAATAACTTGGCCAGTCATAAAATGACAGAACCAGTCATAAAATGACAGGGCCAGTGATAAAATGACGGGGCCAGTCATTAATAACAGGGCCAGTCATTAATGACAGGGCCAGTGATAAAATGACTGGGCCAGTCATTAATGACAGGGCCAGTCATTAATGACAGGGCCAGTGATAAAATGACTCTGCCAGTCATAAATGGACTTGGCCAGTCATAAAATGACAGAACCAGTCATAAAATGACAAGGCCAGTGATAAAATGACTGGGCCAGTCATTAATGACAGGGCCAGTCATTAATGACAGGGCCAGTGATAAAATGACTTGGCCAGTCATTAATGACAGGGCCAGTCATTAATGACAGGGCCAGTCATTAATGACTGGGCCAGTGATGAAATGACTCTGCCAGTCTGAAAATGACTTGGCCAGTCATAAAATGACACAACCAGTCATAAAATGACAGGGCCAGTGATAAAATGACTGACCCAGTCATTAATGACAGGGCCAGTCATTAATGACAGGGCCAGTGATAAAATGACTTGGCCAGTCATTAATGACAGGGCCAGTC
The DNA here is from genome assembly GCA_933228895.1 of Platycnemis pennipes. NCBI lineage: Eukaryota > Metazoa > Arthropoda > Insecta > Odonata > Platycnemididae > Platycnemis > Platycnemis pennipes. The sequence continues at coordinate 72,348,184 of OW121846.1, read as the reverse complement.
ATTAATGACAGGGCCAGTTAGAAAATGACTCTGCCAGTCATAAAATGACTTGGCAAGTCATAAAATTACTTGGCAAGTCATAAAATGACAGAACCATTTATAAAATGACAGGGCCAGTTATAAAATGACTGGGCCTGTCATTAATGACAGGGCCAGTCATTAATGACAGGGCCAGTGATAAAATGCCTGGGCCCGTCATTAATGACAGGGCCAGTCATTTATGACAGGGCCAGTGATAAAATGACTCTACCAGTCATAAAATGACTTGGCAAGTCATAAAATGACAGAACCAGTCATAAAAAGATAGGACCAGTGATAATATGACTAAGCCAGTCATTAATGACAGAACCAGTTATAAAATGACAGGGCCAGTGATAAAATGACTGGGCCTTTCATTAATGACAGGGCCAGTCATTATTGACAGGGCCAGTGATAAAATGACTGGGCCCGTCATTAATGACAGGGCCAGTCATTAATGAAAGGGCCAGTGATAAAATGACTCTGCCAGTCATAAATGGACTTGGCCAGTCATAAAATGACAGAACCAGTCATAAAATGACAGGGCCAGTGATAAAATGACTGGGCTAGTCATTAATGACAGGGCCAGTCATTAATGACAGGGCCAGTGATAAAATGACTGGGCCAGTCATTAATGACAGGGCCAGTCATTAATGACAGGGCCAGTCATTAATGACAGGGCCAGTGATAAAATGACTCTGCCAGTCATAAAATGACTTGGCCAGTCATAAAATGACAGAACCAGTCATAAAATGACAGGGCCAGTGATAAAATGACTGACCCAGTCATTAATGACAGGGCCAGTCATTAATGAAGGGGCCAGTGATAAAAAGAGTGGGCCAGTCATTAATGACAGGGCCAGTCGTTAATGACAGGGCCAGTGATAAAATGACTCTGCTAGTCATAAAATAACTTGGCCAGTCATAAAATGACAGAACCAGTCATAAAATGACAGGGCCAGTGATAAAATGACGGGGCCAGTCATTAATAACAGGGCCAGTCATTAATGACAGGGCCAGTGATAAAATGACTGGGCCAGTCATTAATGACAGGGCCAGTCATTAATGACAGGGCCAGTGATAAAATGACTCTGCTAGTCATAAAATAACTTGGCCAGTCATAAAATAACAGAACCAGTCAAAAAATGACAGGGCCAGTGATAAAATGACGGGGCCAGTTATTAATGACAGGGCCAGTCATTAATGACAGGGCCAGTTATAAAATGACTGGGCCAGTCATTAATGACACGGCCAGTCATTAAGGACAGGGCCAGTGATAAAATGACGGGGCCAGTCATTAATGACAGGGCCAGTCATTAATGACAGGGCCAGTTATAAAATGACTTCGCCAGTCATTAATGACAGGGCCAGTGATAAAATGACTTCGCCAGTCATTAATGACAGGGACAGTCATTAATGACAGGGCCAGTGATAAAATGACTTTGCCAGGCATAAAATGACTTGGCCAGTCATAAAATGACAGAACCAGTCATAAAATGACAGGGCCAGTGATAAAATGACTGGGCCAGTCATTAATGACAGGGCCTGTCATTAATGACAGGGCCAGTGATAAAATGACTGGGCCCGTCATTAATGACAGGGCCAGTCATTAATGACAGGGCCAGTGATAAAATGACTCTGCCAGTCATTAATGGACTTGGCCAGTCATAAAATGACAGAACCAGTCATTAAATGACAGGGCCAGTGATAAAATGACTGGGCCAGTCATTAATGACAGGGCCAGTCATTAATGACAGGGCCAGTGAAAAAATGACTGGGCCAGTCATTAATGACAGGGCCAGTCATTAATGACAGGGCCAGTCATTAATGACAGGGCCAGTGATAAAATGACTCTGCCAGTCATAAAATGACTTGGCCAGTCATAAAATGACAGAACCAGTCATAAAATGACAGGGCCAGTGATAAAATGACTGACCCAGTCATTAATGACAGGGCCAGTCATTAATGACAGGGCCAGTGATAAAATGAGTGTGCCAGTCATTAATGACAGGGCCAGTGATAAAATGAGTGTGCCAGTCATTAATGACTGGGCCCGTCATTAATGACAAGGCCAGTCATTTTGGACAGGGCCAGTGTTAAATGACTCTGCCAGTCATAAAATTACTTGGCCAGTCATAAAATGACAGAACCAGTCATAAAATGACAGGGCCAGTGATAAAATGACTGACCCAGTCATTAATGACAGGGCCAGTCATTAATGACAGGGCCAGTGATAAAATGAGTGTGCCATTCATTAATGACAGGGCCAGTCATTAATGACAGGGCCAGTGATAAAATGACTCTGCTAGTCATAAAATAACTTGGCCAGTCATAAAATGACAGAACCAGTCATAAAATGACAGGGCCAGTGATAAAATGACGGGGCCAGTCATTAATGACAGGGCCAGTCATTAATGACAGGGCCAATGATAAAATGACTGGGCCAGTCATTAATGACAGGGCCAGTCATTAATGACAGGGCCAGTGATAAAATGACACTACCAGTCATAAAATGACTTGGCCAGGCATAAAATGACAGAACCAGTCATAAAATGACAGGGCCAATGATAAAATGACTGGGCCAGTTATTAATGACAGGGCCTGTCATTAATGACAAGGCCAGTGATAAAATGACTGGGCCCGTCATTAATGACAGGGCCAATCATTAATGACAGGGCCAGTGATAAAATGACTCTGCCAGTAATAAATGGACTTGGCCAGTCATAAAATGACAGAACCAGTCATTAAATGACAGGGCCAGTGATAAAATGACTGGCAAAGTCATTAATGACAGGGCCAGGGATAAAATAACTGGCCTATCATCAATGACAGGGCCAGTGATAAAATGACTCTGCCAGTCATAAAATAACTTGGCCAGTCATAAAATGACAGAACCAGTCATAAAATGACAGGGCCAGGGTAAAATGACGGGGACAGTCATTAATGACTTCGCCAGTCATTAATGACAGGGCCAGTGATAAAATGACTTGGCCAGTCATTAATGACAGGGCCAGTCATTAATGACAGGGCCAGTTAGAAAATGACTCTGCCAGTCATAAAATGACTTGGCAAGTCATAAAATTACTTGGCAAGTCATAAAATGACAGAACCATTTATAAAATGACAGGGCCAGTTATAAAATGACTGGGTCTGTCATTAATGACAGGGCCAGTCATTAATGACAGGGCCAGTGATAAAATGCCTGGGCCCGTCATTAATGACAGGGCCAGTCATTTATGACAGGGCCAGTGATAAAATGACTCTACCAGTCATAAAATGACTTGGCAAGTCATAAAATGACAGAACCAGTCATAAAAAGATAGGACCAGTGATAATATGACGAAGCCAGTCATTAATGACAGAACCAGTTATAAAATGACAGGGCCAGTGATAAAATGACTGGGCCTTTCATTAATTACAGGGCCAGTCATTAATGACAGGGCCAGCAATAAAATAAATGGGCCCGTCATTAATGACAGGGCCAGTCATTAATGACAGGGCCAGTGATAAAATGACTCTGCCAGTCATAAATGGACTTGGCCAGTCATAAAATGACAGAACCAGTCATAAAATGACAGGGCCAGTGATAAAATGACTGGGCCAGTCATTAATGACAGGGCCACTCATTAATGACAGGGCCAGTGATAAAATGACTTGGCCAGTCATTAATGACAGGGCCAGTCATTAATGACAGGGCCAGTCATTAATGACAGGGCCAGTGATAAAATGACTCTGCCAGTCATAAAATGACTTGGCCAGTCATAAAATGACAGAACCAGTCATAAAATGACAGGGCCAGTGATAAAATGACTGACCCAGTCATTAAGGACAGGGCCAGTCATTAATGACAGGGCCAGTGATGAAATGAGTGGGCCAGTCATTAACGACAGGGCCAGTCATTAATGACAGGGCCAGTGATAAAATGACTCTGCTAGTCATAAAATAACTTGGCCAGTCATAAAATGACAGAACCAGTCATAAAATGACAGAGCCAGTGATAAAATGACTGGGCCAGTCATTAATGACAGGGCCAGTCATTAATGACAGGGCCAGTAATAAAATGACTCTGCCAGTCATAAAATGACTTGGCAAGTCATAAAAATACTTGGCAAGTCATTAAATGACAGAACCATTCATAAAATGACTGGATCAGTTATAAAATGACTGGGCCTGTCATTAATGACAGGGCCAGTCATTAATGACAGGGCCAGTGATAAAATGCCTGGGCCCGTAATTAATGACAGGGCCAGTCATTTATGACAGGGCCAGTGATAAAATGACTCTACCAGTCATAAAATGACTAAGCCAGTCATGAATGACAGAACCAGTCATAAAATGACAGGGCCAGTGATAAAATGACTGGGCCAGTCATTAATGAAAGGGCCAGTCATTAATGACAGGGCCAGTGATAAAATGACTGGGCCCGTCATTAATGACAGGGCCAGTCATTTATGACAGGGCCAGTGATAAAATGACTCTTCCAGCCATAAATGGACTTGGCCAGTCATAAAATGACAGAACCAGTCATAAAATGACAAGGCCAGTGATAATATGACTGTGCGAGTCATTAATGACAGGGCCAGTCATTAATGACAGGGCCAGTGATAAAATGACTGGGCCAGTCATTAATGACAGGGCCAGTCATTAATGACAGGGCCAGTCATTAATGACAGGGCCAGTGATAAAATGACTCTGCCAGTCATAAAATGACTTGGCCAGTCATAAAATGACAGAACCAGTCAAAAAATGACAGGGCCAGTGATAAAATGACTGGGCCAGTCATTAATGACAGGGCCTGTCATTAATGACAGGGCCAGTGATAAAATGACTGGGCCCGTCATTAATGACAGGGCCAGTCATTAATGACAGGGCCAGTGATAAAATGACTCTGCCAGTCATAAATGGACTTGGCCAGTCATAAAATGACAGAACCAGTCATTAAATGACAGGGCCAGTGATAAAATGACTGGGCCAGTCATTAATGACAGGGCCACTCATTAATGACAGTGCCAGTTATAAAATGACTCTGCCAGTCATAAAATGACTTTGCAAGTCATAAAATTACTTGGCAAGTCATAAAATGACATAACCATTCATAAAATGACAGGGCCAGTTATAAAATGCCTGGGCCCGTAATTAATGACAGGGCCAGTCATTTATGACAGGGCCAGTGATAAAATGACTCTACCAGTCATAAAATGACTAAGCCAGTCATGAATGACAGAACCAGTCATAAAATGACAGGGCCAGTGATAAAATGACTGGGCCAGTCATTAATGAAAGGGCCAGTCATTAATGACAGGGCCAGTGATAAAATGACTGGGCCCGTCATTAATGACAGGGCCAGTCATTTATGACAGGGCCAGTGATAAAATGACTCTTCCAGCCATAAATGGACTTGGCCAGTCATAAAATGACAGAACCAGTCATAAAATGACAAGGCCAGTGATAAAATGACTGTGCCAGTCATTAATGACAGGGCCAGTCATTAATGTCAGGGCCAGTGATAAAATGACTGGGCCAGTCATTAATGACAGGGCCAGTCATTAATGACAGGGCCAGTCATTAATGACAGGGCCAGTGATAAAATGACTCTGCCAGTCATAAAATGACTTGGCCAGTCATAAAATGACAGAACCAGTCAAAAAATGACAGGGCCAGTGATAAAATGACTGGGCCAGTCATTAATGACAGGGCCTGTCATTAATGACAGGGCCAGTGATAAAATGACTGGGCCCGTCATTAATGACAGGGCCAGTCATTAATGACAGGGCCAGTGATAAAATGACTCTGCCAGTCATAAATGGACTTGGCCAGTCATAAAATGACAGAACCAGTCATTAAATGACAGGGCCAGTGATAAAATGACTGGGCCAGTCATTAATGACAGGGCCACTCATTAATGACAGTGCCAGTTATAAAATGACTCTGCCAGTCATAAAATGACTTTGCAAGTCATAAAATTACTTGGCAAGTCATAAAATGACATAACCATTCATAAAATGAAAGGGCCAGTTATAAAATGACTGGGCCTGTCATTAATGACAGGGCCAGTCATTAATGACAGGGCCAGTGATAAAATGCCTGGGCCCGTCATTAATGACAGGGCCAGTCATTTATGACAGGGCCAGTGATAAAATGACTCTACCAGTCATAAAATGACTAAGCCAGTCATTAATGACCGAACCAGTCATAAAATGACAGGGCCAGTGATAAAATGACTGACCCAGTCATTAATGACAGGGCCAGTCATTAATGACAGGGCCAGTGATAAAATGAGTGTGCCATTCATTAATGACAGGGCCAGTCATTAATGACAGGGCCAGTGATAAAATGACTCTGCTAGTCATAAAATAACTTGGCCAGTCATAAAATGACAGGGCCAGTGATAAAATGACTCTGCCAGTCATAAATGGACTTGGCCAGTCATAAAATGACAGAACCAGTCATTAAATGACAGGGCCAGTGATAAAATGACTGGGCCAGTCATTAATGACAGGGCCACTCATTAATGACAGTGCCAGTTATAAAATGACTCTGCCAGTCATAAAATGACTTTGCAAGTCATAAAATTACTTGGCAAGTCATAAAATGACATAACCATTCATAAAATGACAGGGCCAGTTATAAAATGCCTGGGCCCGTAATTAATGACAGGGCCAGTCATTTATGACAGGGCCAGTGATAAAATGACTCTACCAGTCATAAAATGACTAAGCCAGTCATGAATGACAGAACCAGTCATAAAATGACAGGGCCAGTGATAAAATGACTGGGCCAGTCATTAATGAAAGGGCCAGTCATTAATGACAGGGCCAGTGATAAAATGACTGGGCCCGTCATTAATGACAGGGCCAGTCATTTATGACAGGGCCAGTGATAAAATGACTCTTCCAGCCATAAATGGACTTGGCCAGTCATAAAATGACAGAACCAGTCATAAAATGACAAGGCCAGTGATAAAATGACTGTGCCAGTCATTAATGACAGGGCCAGTCATTAATGTCAGGGCCAGTGATAAAATGACTGGGCCAGTCATTAATGACAGGGCCAGTCATTAATGACAGGGCCAGTCATTAATGACAGGGCCAGTGATAAAATGACTCTGCCAGTCATAAAATGACTTGGCCAGTCATAAAATGACAGAACCAGTCAAAAAATGACAGGGCCAGTGATAAAATGACTGGGCCAGTCATTAATGACAGGGCCTGTCATTAATGACAGGGCCAGTGATAAAATGACTGGGCCCGTCATTAATGACAGGGCCAGTCATTAATGACAGGGCCAGTGATAAAATGACTCTGCCAGTCATAAATGGACTTGGCCAGTCATAAAATGACAGAACCAGTCATTAAATGACAGGGCCAGTGATAAAATGACTGGGCCAGTCATTAATGACAGGGCCACTCATTAATGACAGTGCCAGTTATAAAATGACTCTGCCAGTCATAAAATGACTTTGCAAGTCATAAAATTACTTGGCAAGTCATAAAATGACATAACCATTCATAAAATGAAAGGGCCAGTTATAAAATGACTGGGCCTGTCATTAATGACAGGGCCAGTCATTAATGACAGGGCCAGTGATAAAATGCCTGGGCCCGTCATTAATGACAGGGCCAGTCATTTATGACAGGGCCAGTGATAAAATGACTCTACCAGTCATAAAATGACTAAGCCAGTCATTAATGACCGAACCAGTCATAAAATGACAGGGCCAGTGATAAAATGACTGACCCAGTCATTAATGACAGGGCCAGTCATTAATGACAGGGCCAGTGATAAAATGAGTGTGCCATTCATTAATGACAGGGCCAGTCATTAATGACAGGGCCAGTGATAAAATGACTCTGCTAGTCATAAAATAACTTGGCCAGTCATAAAATGACAGAACCAGTCATAAAATGACAGGGCCAGTGATAAAATGACGGGGCCAGTCATTAATGACAGGGCCAGTCATTAATGACAGGGCCAATGATAAAATGACTGGGCCAGTCATTAATGACAGGGCCAGTCATTAATGACAGGGCCAGTGATAAAATGACACTACCAGTCATAAAATGACTTGGCCAGGCATAAAATGACAGAACCAGTCATAAAATGACAGGGCCAATGATAAAATGACTGGGCCAGTTATTAATGACAGGGCCTGTCATTAATGACAAGGCCAGTGATAAAATGACTGGGCCCGTCATTAATGACAGGGCCAGTCATTAATGACAGGGCCAGTGATAAAATGACTCTGCCAGTCATAAATGGACTTGGCCAGTCATAAAATGACAGAACCAGTCATTAAATGACAGGGCCAGTGATAAAATGACTGGCAAAGTCATTAATGACAGGGCCAGGGATAAAATGACTGGCCTATCATCAATGACAGGGCCAGTGATAAAATGACTCTGCCAGTCATAAAATAACTTGGCCAGTCATAAAATGACAGAACCAGTCATAAAATGACAGGGCCAGGGTAAAATGACGGGGACAGTCATTAATGACTTCGCCAGTCATTAATGACAGGGCCAGTGATAAAATGACTTGGCCAGTCATTAATGACAGGGCCAGTCATTAATGACAGGGCCAGTTAGAAAATGACTCTGCCAGTCATAAAATGACTTGGCAAGTCATAAAATTACTTGGCAAGTCATAAAATGACAGAACCATTTATAAAATGACAGGGCCAGTTATAAAATGACTGGGCCTGTCATTAATGACAGGGCCAGTCATTAATGACAGGGCCAGTGATAAAATGCCTGGGCCCGTCATTAATGACAGGGCCAGTCATTTATGACAGGGCCAGTGATAAAATGACTCTACCAGTCATAAAATGACTTGGCAAGTCATAAAATGACAGAACCAGTCATAAAAAGATAGGACCAGTGATAATATGACTAAGCCAGTCATTAATGACAGAACCAGTTATAAAATGACAGGGCCAGTGATAAAATGACTGGGCCTTTCATTAATGACAGGGCCAGTCATTAATGACAGGGCCAGCAATAAAATAAATGGGCCCGTCATTAATGACAGGGCCAGTCATTAATGACAGGGCCAGTGATAAAATGACTCTGCCAGTCTTAATGGACTTGGCCAGTCATAAAATGACAGAACCAGTCATAATATGACAGGGCCAGTGATAAAATGACTGGGCCAGTCATTAATGACAGGGCCACTCATTAATGACAGGGCCAGTGATAAAATGACTGGGCCAGTCATTAATGACAGGGCCAGTCATTAATGACAGGGCCAGTCATTAATGACAGGGCCAGTGATAAAATGACTCTGCCAGTCATAAAATGACTTGGCCAGTCATAAAATGACAGAACCAGTCATAAAATGACAGGGCCAGTGATAAAATGACTGACCCAGTCATTAAGGACAGGGCCAGTCATTAATGACAGGGCCAGTGATGAAATGAGTGGGCCAGTCATTAACGACAGGGCCAGTCATTAATGACAGGGCCAGTGATAAAATGACTCTGCTAGTCATAAAATAACTTGGCCAGTCATAAAATGACAGAACCAGTCATAAAATGACAGAGCCAGTGATAAAATGACTGGGCCAGTCATTAATGACAGGGCCAGTCATTAATGACAGGGCCAGTAATAAAATGACTCTGCCAGTCATAAAATGACTTGGCAAGTCATAAAAATACTTGGCAAGTCATTAAATGACAGAACCATTCATAAAATGACTGGATCAGTTATAAAATGACTGGGCCTGTCATTAATGACAGGGCCAGTCATTAATGACAGGGCCAGTGATAAAATGCCTGGGCCCGTCATTAATGACAGGGCCAGTCATTTATGACAGGGCCAGTGATAAAATGACTCTACCAGTCATAAAATGACTAAGCCAGTCATGAATGACAGAACCAGTCATAAAATGACAGGGCCAGTGATAAAATGACTGGGCCAGTCATTAATGACAGGGCCAGTGATAAAATGACTGGGCCCGTCATTAATGACAGGGCCAGTCATTTATGACAGGGCCAGTGATAAAATGACTCTTCCAGCCATAAATGGACTTGGCCAGTCATAAAATGACAGAACCAGTCATAAAATGACAAGGCCAGTGATAAAATGACTGTGCCAGTCATTAATGACAGGGCCAGTCATTAATGACAGGGCCAGTAATAAAATGACTGGGCCAGTCATTAATGACAGGGCCAGTCATTAATGACAGGGCCAGTCATTAATGACAGGGCCAGTGATAAAATGACTCTGCCAGTCATAAAATGACTAAGTCATTAATGACAGGGCCAGTGATAAAATGACTGGGCCCGTCATTAATGACAGGGCCAGTCATTTATAACAGGGCCAGTGATAAAATGACTCTGCCAGTCATAAATGGACTTGGTCAGTCATAAAATGACAGAACCAGTCATAAAATGACAAGGCCAGAGATAAAATGACTGGGCCAGTCATTAATGACAGGGCCAGTCATTAATGACAGGGCCAGTGATGAAATGACTGGGCCAGTCATTAATGACAGGGCCAGTCATTAATGACAGGGCCAGTCATTAATGACAGGGCCAGTGATAAAATGACTCTGCCAGTCATAAAATGACTTGGCCAGTCATAAAATGACAGAACCAGTCATAAAATGACAGGGCCAGTGATAAAATGACTGACCCAGTCATTAATGACAGGGCCAGTCATTAATGACAGGGCCAGTGATAAAATGAATGTGCCAGTCATTAATGACAGGGCCAGTGATAAAATGAGTGTGCCAGTCATTAATGACAGGGCCAGTCATTAATGACAGGGCCAGTGATAAAATGACTCTGCCAGTCATAAATGGACTTGGCCAGTCATAAAATGACAGAACCAGTCATAAAATGACAAGGCCAGTGATAAAATGACTGGGCCAGTCATTAATGACAGGGCCAGTCATTAATGACAGGGCCAGTGATAAAATGACTTGGCCAGTCATTAATGACAGGGCCAGTCATTAATGACAGGGCCAGTCATTAATGACTGGGCCTGTGATGAAATGACTCTGCCAGTCATAAATGGACTTGGCCAGTCATAAAATGACAGAACCAGTCATAAAATGACAGGGCCAGTGATAAAATGACTGGGCTAGTCATTAATGACAGGGCCAGTCATTAATGACAGGGCCAGTGATAAAATGACTGGGCCAGTCATTAATGACAGGGCCAGTCATTAATGACAGGGCCAGTCATTAATGACAGGGCCAGTGATAAAATGACTCTGCCAGTCATAAAACGACTTGGCCAGTCATAAAATGACAGAACCAGTCATAAAATGACAGGGCCAGTGATAAAATGACTGACCCAGTCATTAATGACAGGGCCAGTCATTAATGAAGGGGCCAGTGATAAAAAGAGTGGGCCAGTCATTAATGACAGGGCCAGTCGTTAATGACAGGGCCAGTGATAAAATGACTCTGCTAGTCATAAAATAACTTGGCCAGTCATAAAATGACAGAACCAGTCATAAAATGACAGGGCCAGTGATAAAATGACGGGGTCAGTCATTAATAACAGGGCCAGTCATTAATGACAGGGCCAGTGATAAAATGACTGGGCCAGTCATTAATGACAGGGCCAGTCATTAATGACAGGGCCAGTGATAAAATGACTCTGCTAGTCATAAAATAACTTGGCCAGTCATAAAATAACAGAACCAGTCAAAAAATGACAGGGCCAGTGATAAAATGACGGGGCCAGTTATTAATGACAGGGCCAGTCATTAATGACAGGGCCAGTTATAAAATGACTGGGCCAGTCATTAATGACACGGCCAGTCATTAAGGACAGGGCCAGTGATAAAATGACGGGGCCAGTCATTAATGACAGGGCCAGTCATTAATGACAGGGCCAGTGATAAAATGACTTCGCCAGTCATTAATGACAGGGCCAGTGATAAAATGACTTCGCCAGTCATTAATGACAGGGACAGTCATTAATGACAGGGCCAGTGATAAAATGACTTTGCCAGGCATAAAATGACTTGGCCAGTCATAAAATGACAGAACCAGTCATAAAATGACAGGGCCAGTGATAAAATGACTGGGCCAGTCATTAATGACAGGGCCTGTCATTAATGACAGGGCCAGTGATAAAATGACTGGGCCCGTCATTAATGACAGGGCCAGTCATTAATGACAGGGCCAGTGATAAAATGACTCTGCCAGTCATAAAATGACTTGGCCAGTCATAAAATGACAGAACCAGTCATAAAATGACAGGGCCAGTGATAAAATGACTGACCCAGTCATTAATGACAGGGCCAGTCATTAATGACAGGGCCAGTGATAAAATGAGTGTGCCAGTCATTAATGACAGGGCCAGTGATAAAATGAGTGTGCCAGTCATTAATGACTGGGCCCGTCATTAATGACAAGGCCAGTCATTTTGGACAGGGCCAGTGTTAAATGACTCTGCCAGTCATAAAATTACTTGGCCAGTCATAAAATGACAGAACCAGTCATACAATGACAGGGCCAGTGATAAAATGACTGACCCAGTCATTAATGACAGGGCCAGTCATTAATGACAGGGCCAGTGATAGAATGAGTGTGCCATTCATTAATGACAGGGCCAGTGATAAAATGACTCTGCTAGTCATAAAATAACTTGGCCAGTCATAAAATGACAGAACCAGTCATAAAATGACAGGGCCAGTGATAAAATGACGGGGCCAGTCATTAATGACAGGGCCAGTCATTAATGACAGGGCCAATGATAAAATGACTGGGCCAGTCATTAATGACAGGGCCAGTCATTAATGACAGGGCCAGTGATAAAATGACACTACCAGTCATAAAATGACTTGGCCAGGCATAAAATGACAGAACCAGTCATAAAATGACAGGGCCAATGATAAAATGACTGGGCCAGTTATTAATGACAGGGCCTGTCATTAATGACAAGGCCAGTGATAAAATGACTGGGCCCGTCATTAATGACAGGGCCAGTCATTAATGACAGGGCCAGTGATAAAATGACTCTGCCAGTCATAAATGGACTTGGCCAGTCATAAAATGACAGAACCAGTCATTAAATGACAGGGCCAGTGATAAAATGACTGGCAAAGTCATTAATGACAGGGCCAGGGATAAAATGACTGGCCTATCATCAATGACAGGGCCAGTGATAAAATGACTCTGCCAGTCATAAAATAACTTGGCCAGTCATAAAATGACAGAACCAGTCATAAAATGACAGGGCCAGGGTAAAATGACGGGGACAGTCATTAATGACTTCGCCAGTCATTAATGTTAGGGCCAGTGATAAAATGACTTGGCCAGTCATTAATGACAGGGCCAGTCATTAATGACAGGGCCAGTTAGAAAATGACTCTGCCAGTCATAAAATGACTTGGCAAGTCATAAAATTACTTGGCAAGTCATAAAATGACAGAACCATTTATAAAATGACAGGGCCAGTTATAAAATGACTGGGCCTGTCATTAATGACAGGGCCAGTCATTAATGACAGGGCCAGTGATAAAATGCCTGGGCCCGTCATTAATGACAGGGCCAGTCATTTATGACAGGGCCAGTGATAAAATGACTCTACCAGTCATAAAATGACTTGGCAAGTCATAAAATGACAGAACCAGTCATAAAAAGATAGGACCAGTGATAATATGACTAAGCCAGTCATTAATGACAGAACCAGTTATAAAATGACAGGGCCAGTGATAAAATGACTGGGCCTTTCATTAATGACAGGGCCAGTCATTAATGACAGGGCCAGCAATAAAATAAATGGGCCCGTCATTAATGACAGGGCCAGTCATTAATGACAGGGCCAGTGATAAAATGACTCTGCCAGTCATAAATGGACTTGGCCAGTCATAAAATGACAGAACCAGTCATAAAATGACAGGGCCAGTGATAAAATGACTGGGCCAGTCATTAATGACAGGGCCACTCATTAATGACAGGGCCAGTGATAAAATGACTGGGCCAGTCATTAATGACAGGGCCAGTCATTAATGACAGGGCCAGTGATAAAATGACTCTGCCACTCATAAAATGACTTGGCCAGTCATAAAATGACAGAACCAGTCATAAAATGACAGGGCCAGTGATAAAATGACTGACCCAGTCATTAAGGACAGGGCCAGTCATTAATGACAGGGCCAGTGATGAAATGAGTGGGCCAGTCATTAATGACAGGGCCAGTCATTAATGACAGGGCCAGTGATAAAATGACTCTGCTAGTCATAAAATAACTTGGCCAGTCATAAAATGACAGAACCAGTCAAAAAATGAGAGGGCCAGTGATAAAATGACGGGGCCAGTCATTAATGACAGGGCCAGTCATTAATGACAGGGCCAGTGATAAAATGACTGGGCCAGTCATTAATGATATGGCCAGTCATTAAGGACAGGGCCAGTGATAAAATGACTCTACCAGTCATAAAATAACTTGGCCAGTCATAAAATGACAGAACCAGTCATAAAATGACAGGGCCAGTGATAAAATGATTGGGCATGTCATTAATGACTGGGCCAGTCATTAATGACAGGGCCAGTCATTAATGACAGGGCCAGTCATTAATGACAGGGCCAGTGATAAAATGACTATACCAGTCATAAAATGACTTGGGCAGTCATAAAATGACAGAACCAGTCATAAAATGACAGGGCCAGTGATAAAATGACTGGGCAAGTCATTAATGACAGGGCCAGTCATTAATTACTGGGCCAGTGATAAAATCACTGGGCCCGTCATTAATGACTGGGCCCGTGATAAAATGACTCTGCAAGTCATAAATGGACTTGGGGAGTCATAAAATGACAGAACCAGTCATAAAATGACAGGGCCAGTGATAAAATGACTGGGCCAGTCATTAATGACAGGGCCAGTCATTAATGACAGGGCGAGTGATAAAATGACTGGGCCAGTCATTAACGACAGGGCCAGTCATTAATGACAGGGCCAGTGATAAAATGACTCTGCCAGTCATAAAATGACTTGGCCAGTCATAAAATGACAGAACCAGTCATAAAATGACAGGGCCAGTGATAAAATGACTGGCACAGTCATTAATGACAGGGCCAGTCATTAATGACAGGGCCTGTGATAAAATGACTGGGCCAGTCATTAATGACAGGGCCAGTGATAAAATGACTCTGCAAGTCATAAAATAACTTGGCCAGTCATAAAATGACAGAACAAGTCATAAAATGACAGGGCCAGTGATAAAATGACTGGGCCAGTCATTAATGACAGGGCCAGTCATTAATGTCAGGGCCAGTGATAAAATGACTGGGCCAGCCATTAATGACAGGGCCAGTCATTAATGACTAGGCCAGTGATAAAAATGACTCTGCCAGTCATTAATGACAGGGCCAGTGATAAAATGACAGGGCCAGTGATAAAATGACTGGGCCAGTCATTAATGACAGAACCAGTCATTAAATGAAAGGGCCAGTGATAAAATGACTTCGCCAGTCATTAATGACAGGGCCAGTGATAAAATGACTTCGCCAGTCATTAATGACAGGGCCAGTCATTAATGACAGGGCCAGTCATTAATGACAGGGCCAGTGATAAAATGACTCTGCCAGGCATAAAATGACTTGGCCAGTCATAAAATGACAGAACAAGTCATAAAATGACAGAGCCAGTGATAAAATGACTGGGCCAGTCATTAATGACAGGGCCAGTCATTAATGACAGGGCCAGTAATAAAATGACTCTGCCAGTCATAAAATGACTTGGCAAGTCATAAAAATACTTGGCAAGTCATTAAATGACAGAACCATTCATAAAATGACTGGATCAGTTATAAAATGACTGGGCCTGTCATTAATGACAGGGCCAGTCATTAATGACAGGGCCAGTGATAAAATGCCTGGGCCCGTCATTAATGACAGGGCCAGTCATTTATGACAGGGCCAGTGATAAAATGACTCTACCAGTCATAAAATGACTAAGCCAGTCATGAATGACAGAACCAGTCATAAAATGACAGGGCCAGTGATAAAATGACTGGGCCAGTCATTAATGACAGGGCCAGTCATTAATGACAGGGCCAGTGATAAAATGACTGGGCCCGTCATTCATGACAGGGCCAGTCATTTATGACAGGGCCAGTGATAAAATGACTCTTCCAGCCATAAATGGACTTGGCCAGTCATAAAATGACAGAACCAGTCATAAAATGACAAGGCCAGTGATAAAATGACTGTGCCAGTCATTAATGACAGGGCCAGTCATTAATGACAGGGCCAGTAATAAAATGACTGGGCCAGTCATTAATGACAGGGCCAGTCATTAATGACAGGGCCAGTCATTAATGACAGGGCCAGTGATAAAATGACTCTGCCAGTCATAAAATGACTTGGCCAGTCATAAAATGACAGAACCAGTCATAAAATGAGAGGGCCAGTGATAAAATGACTGGGCCAGTCATTAATGACAGGGCCTGTCATTAATGACAGGGCCAGTGATAAAATGACTGGGCCCGTCATTAATGACAGGGCCAGTCGTTAATGACAGGGCCAGTGATAAAATGACTCTGCCAGTCATAAATGGACTTGGCCAGTCATAAAATGACAGAACCAGTCATTAAATGACAGGGCCAGTGATAAAATGACTGGGCCAGTCATTAATGACAGGGCCACTCATTAATGACAGTGCCAGTTATAAAATGACTCTGCCAGTCATAAAATGACTTTGCAAGTCATAAAATTACTTGGCAAGTCATAAAATGACATAACCATTCATAAAATGACAGGGCCAGTTATAAAATGACTGGGCCTGTCATTAATGACAGGGCCAGTCATTAATGACAGGGCCAGTAATAAAATGCCTGGGCCCGTCATTAATGACAGGGCCAGTCATTTATGACAGGGCCAGTGATAAAATGACTCTACCAGTCATAAAATCACTAAGCCAGTCATTAATGACAGAACCAGTCATAAAATGACAGGGCCAGTGATAAAATGACTGGGCTTTTCATTAATGACAGGGCCAGTCATTAATGACAGGGCCAGTGATAAAATGACTGGGCCCGTCATTAATGACAGGGCCAGTCATTTATGACAGGGCCAGTGATAAAATGACTCTGCCAGTCATAAATGGACTTGGTCAGTCATAAAATGACAGAACCAGTCATAAAATGACAAGGCCAGAGATAAAATGACTGGGCCAGTCATTAATGACAGGGCCAGTCATTAATGACAGGGCCAGTGATAAAATGACTGGGCCAGTCATTAATGACAGGGCCAGTCATTAATGACAGGGCCAGTCATTAATGACAGGGCCAGTGATAAAATGACTCTGCCAGTCATAAAATGACTTGGCCAGTCATAAAATGACAGACCCAGTCATAAAATGACAGGGCCAGTGATAAAATGACTGACCCAGTCATTAATGACAGGGCCAGTCATTAATGACAGGGCCAGTGATAAAATGACTGGGCCAGTCATTAATGACAGGGCCAGTCATTAATGACAGGGCCAGTCATTAATGACTGGGCCAGTGATGAAATGACTCTGCCAGTCTGAAAATGACTTGGCCAGTCATAAAATGACACAACCAGTCATAAAATGACAGGGCCAGTGATAAAATGACTGACCCAGTCATTAATGACAGGGCCAGTCATTAATGACAGGGCCAGTGATAAAATGAGTGTGCCAGTCATTAATGACAGGGCCAGTCATTAATGACAGGGCCAGTGATAAAATGACTCTACCAGTCATAAAATGACTTGGCAAGTCATAAAATGACAGAACCGGTCATAAAAAGATAGGGCCAGTGATAATATGACTAAGCTAGTCATTAATGACAGAACCAGTCATAAAATGACAGGGCCAGTGATAAAATGACTGGGCCTTTCATTAATGACAGGGCCAGTCATTAATGACAGGGCCAGTGATAAAATGACTGGGCCCGTCATTAATGACAGGGCCAGTCATTAATGACAGGGCCAGTGATAAAATGACTCTGCCAGTCATAAATGGACTTGGCCAGTCATAAAATGACAGAACCAGTCATAAAATGACAGGGCCAGTGATAAAATGACTTGGCCAGTCATTAATGACAGGGCCACTCATTAATGACAGGGCCAGTGATAAAATGACTGGGCCAGTCATTAATGACAGGGCCAGTCATTAATGACAGGGCCAGTCATTAATGACAGGGCCAGTGATAAAATGACTCTGCCAGTCATAAAATGACTTGGCCAGTCATAAAATGACAGAACCAGTCATAAAATGACAGGGCCAGTGATAAAATGACTGACCCAGTCATTAAGGACAGGGCCAGTCATTAATGACAGGGCCAGTGATGAAATGAGTGGGCCAGTCATTAATGACAGGGCCAGTCATTAATGACAGGGCCAGTGATAAAATGACTCTGCTAGTCATAAAATAACTTGGCCAGTCAAAAAATGACAGAACCAGTCAAAAAATGAGAGGGCCAGTGATAAAATGACGGGGCCAGTCATTAATGACAGGGCCAGTCATTAATGACAGGGCCAGTGATAAAATGACTGGGCCAGTCATTAATGACATGGCCAGTCATTAAGGACAGGGCCAGTGATAAAATGACTCTACCAGTCATAAAATAACTTGGCCAGTCATAAAATGACAGAACCAGTCATAAAATGACAGGGCCAGTGATAAAATGATTGGGCATGTCATTAATGACTGGGCCAGTCATTAATGACAGGGCCAGTCATTAATGACAGGGCCAGTCATTAATGACAGGGCCAGTGATAAAATGACTATACCAGTCATAAAATGACTTTGGCAGTCATAAAATGACAGAACCAGTCATAAAATGACAGGGCCAGTGATAAAATGACTGGGCAAGTCATTAATGACAGGGCCAGTCATTAATAACAGGGCCAGTGATAAAATCACTGGGCCCGTCATTAATGACTGGGCCCGTGATAAAATGACTCTGCAAGTCATAAATGGACTTGGGGAGTCATAAAATGACAGAACCAGTCATAAAATGACAGGGCCAGTGATAAAATGACTGGGCCAGTCATTAATGACAGGGCCAGTCATTAATGACAGGGCGAGTGATAAAATGACTGGGCCAGTCATTAACGACAGGGCCAGTCATTAATGACAGGGCCAGTGATAAAATGACTCTGCCAGTCATAAAATGACTTGGCCAGTCATAAAATGACAGAACCAGTCATAAAATGACAGGGCCAGTGATAAAATGACTGGCACAGTCATTAATGACAGGGCCAGTCATTAATGACAGGGCCTGTGATAAAATGACAGGGCCAGTCATTAATGACAGGGCCAGTGATAAAATGACTGGGCCAGCCATTAATGACAGGGCCAGTCATTAATGACTAGGCCAGTGATAAAAATGACTCTGCCAGTCATTAATGACAGGGCCAGTGATAAAATGACAGGGCCAGTGATAAAATGACTGGGCCAGTCATTAATGACAGAACCAGTCATTAAATGAAAGGGCCAGTGATAAAATGACTTCGCCAGTCATTAATGACAGGGCCAGTGATAAAATGACTTCGCCAGTCATTAATGACAGGGCCAGTCATTAATGACAGGGCCAGTCATTAATGACAGGGCCAGTGATAAAATGACTCTGCCAGGCATAAAATGACTTGGCCAGTCATAAAATGACAGAACAAGTCATAAAATGACAGAGCCAGTGATAAAATGACTGGGCCAGTCATTAATGACAGGGCCAGTAATAAAATGACTTGGCCAGTCATAAAATGACAGAACCAGTCATAAAATGACAGGGCCAGTGATAAAATGACTGGGCCAGTCATTAATTACAGGGCCTGTCATTAATGACAGGGCCAGTGATAAAATGACTGGGCCCGTCATTAATGACAGGGCCAGTCATTAATGACAGGGCCAGTGATAAAATGACTCTGCCAGTCATAAATGGACTTGGCCAGTCATAAAATGACAGAACCAGTCATTAAATGACAGGGCCAGTGATAAAATGACTGGGCCAGTCATTAATGACAGGGCCACTCATTAATGACAGTGCCAGTTATAAAATGACTCTGCCAGTCATAAAATGACTTTGCAAGTCATAAAATTACTTGGCAAGTCATAAAATGACATAACCATTCATAAAATGACAGGGCCAGTTATAAAATGACTGGGCCTGTCATTAATGACAGGGCCAGTCATTAATGACAAGGCCAGTGATAAAATGCCTGGGCCCGTCATTAATGACAGGGCCAGTCATTTATGACAGGGCCAGTGATAATATGACTCTACCAGTCATAAAATGACTAAGCCAGTCATTAATGACAAAACCAGTCATAAAATGACAATGCCAGTGATAAAATGACTGGGCTTTTCATTAATGACAGGGCCAGTCATTAATGACAGGGCCAGTGATAAAATGACTGGGCCCGTCATTAATGACAGGGCCAGTCATTTATAACAGGGCCAGTGATAAAATGACTCTGCCAGTCATAAATGGACTTGGTCAGTCATAAAATGACAGAACCAGTCATAAAATGACAAGGCCAGAGATAAAATGACTGGGCCAGTCATTAATGACAGGGCCAGTCATTAATGACAGGGCCAGTGATAAAATGACTGGGCCAGTCATTAATGACAGGGCCAGTCATTAAAAACAGGGCCAGTCATTAATGACAGGGCCAGTGATAAAATGACTCTGCCAGTCATAAAATGACTTGGCCAGTCATAAAATGACAGACCCAGTCATAAAATGACAGGGCCAGTGATAAAATGACTGACCCAGTCATTAATGACAGGGCCAGTCATTAATGACAGGGCCAGTGATAAAATGACTGGGCCAGTCATTAATGACAGGGCCAGTCATTAATGACAGGGCCAGTCATTAATGACTGGGCCAGTGATGAAATGACTCTGCCAGTCTGAAAATGACTTGGCCAGTCATAAAATGACACAACCAGTCATAAAATGACAGGGCCAGTGATAAAATGACTGACCCAGTCATTAATGACGGGGCCAGTCATTAATGACAGGGCCAGTGATAAAATGAGTGTGCCAGTCATTAATGACAGGGCCAGTCATTAATGACAGGGCCAGTGATAAAATGACTCTACCAGTCATAAAATGACTTGGCAAGTCATAAAATGACAGAACCAGTCATAAAAAGATAGGGCCAGTGATAATATGACTAAGCTAGTCATTAATGACAGAACCAGTCATAAAATGACAGGGCCAGTGATAAAATGACTGGGCCTTTCATTAATGACAGGGCCAGTCATTAATGACAGGGCCAGTGATAAAATGACTGGGCCCGTCATTAATGACAGGGCCAGTCATTAATGAAGGGGCCAGTGATAAAATGACTCTGCCAGTCATAAATGGACTTGGCCAGTAATAAAATGACAGAACCAGTCATAAAAGGACAGGGCCAGTGATAAAATGACTGGGCTAGTCATTAATGACAGGGCCAGTCATTAATGACAGGGCCAGTGATAAAATGACTGGGCCAGTCATTAATGACAGGGCCAGTCATTAATGACAGGGCCAGTCATTAATGACAGGGCCAGTCATTAATGACAGGGCCAGTCATTAATGACAGGGCCAGTGATAAAATGACTCTGCCAGTCATAAAATGACTTGGCCAGTCATAAAATGACAGAACCAGTCATAAAATGACAGGGCCAGTGATAAAATGACTGACCCAGTCATTAATGACAGGGCCAGTCATTAATGAAGGGGCCAGTGATAAAAAGAGTGGTCCAGTCATTAATGACAGGGCCAGTCGTTAATGACAGGGCCAGTGATAAAATGACTCTGCTAGTCATAAAATAACTTGGCCAGTCATAAAATGACAGAACCAGTCATAAAATGACAGGGCCAGTGATAAAATGACGGGGCCAGTCATTAATAACAGGGCCAGTCATTAATGACAGGGCCAGTGATAAAATGACTGGGCCAGTCATTAATGACAGGGCCAGTCATTAATGACAGGGCCAGTGATAAAATGACTCTGCTAGTCATAAAATAACTTGGCCAGTCATAAAATAACAGAACCAGTCAAAAAATGACAGGGCCAGTGATAAAATGACGGGGCCAGTCATTAATGACAGGGCCAGTCATTAATGACAAGGCCAGTTATAAAATGACTGGGCCAGTCATTAATGACACGGCCAGTCATTAAGGACAGGGCCAGTGATAAAATGACTCTACCAGTCATAAAATGACTTGGCCAGTCATAAAATGACAGAACCAGTCATAAAATGACAGGGCCAGTGATAAAATGATTGGGCACGTCATTAATGACAGGGCCAGTCATTAATGACAGGGCCAGTGATAAAATGACTGGGCCAGTCATTAACGACAGTGCCAGTCATTAAGGACAGGGCCAGTGATAAAATGACTATACCAGTCATAAAATGACTTGGCCAGTCATAAAATGACAGAACCAGTCATAAAATGACAGGGCCAGTGATAAAATGACTGGGCAAGTCATTAATGACAGGGCCAGTCATTAATAACAGGGCCAGTGATAAAATGACTGGGCCCGTCATTAATGACAGGGCCCGTGATAAAATGACTCTGCCAGTCATAAATGGACTTGGCGAGTCATAAAATGACAGAACCAGTCATAAAATGACAGGGACAGTGATAAAATGACTGGGCCAGTCATTAATGACAGGGCCAGTCATTAATGACAGGGCCAGTGATAAAATGACTGGGCCAGTCATTAACGACAGGGCCAGTCATTAATGACAGGGCCAGTTATATAATGACTCTGCCAGTCATAAAATGACTTGGCCAGTCATAAAATGACAGAACCAGTCATAAAATGACAGGGCCAGTGATAAAATGACTGGCACAGTCATTAATGACAGGGCCAGTCATTAATGACAGGGCCTGTGATAAAATGACTGGGCCAGTCATTAATGACAGGGCCAGTCATTAATGACAGGGCCAGTGATAAAATGACTGGGCCAGTCAATAATGACAGGGCCAGTCATTAATGACAGGGCCAGTGATAAAATGACTCTGCCAGTCATAAAATGACTTGGCCAGTCATAAAATGACAAAACCAGTCATAAAATGACAGGGCCAGTGATAAAATGACTGGCACAGTCATTAATGACAGGGCCAGTCATTAATGACAGGGCCTGTGATAAAATGACTGGGCCAGTCATTAATGACAGGGCCAGTGATAAAATGCCTGGGCCAGTCATTAATGACAGGGCCAGTCATTAATGACAGGGGCAGTGATAAAATGACTGGGCCAGCCATTAATGACAGGGCCAGTCATTAATGACTAGGCCAGTGATAAAAATGACTCTGCCAGTCATTAATGACAGGGCCAGTGATAAAATGACAGGGCCAGTGATAAAATGACTGGGCCAGTCATTAATGACAGAACCAGTCATTAAATGAAAGGGCCAGTGATAAAATGACTTCGCCAGTCATTAATGACAGGGCCAGTGATAAAATGACTTCGCCAGTCATTAATGACAGGGCCAGTCATTAATGACAGGGCCAGTCATTAATGACAGGGCCAGTCATTAATGACAGGGCCAGTCATTAATGACAGGGCCAGTGAAAAAATGACTCTGCCAGGCATAAAATGACTTGGCCAGTCATAAAATGACAGAACAAGTCATAAAATGACAGAGCCAGTGATAAAATGACTGGGCCAGTCATTAATGACAGGGCCAGTCCTTAATGACAGGGCCAGTAATAAAATGACTCTGCCAGTCATAAAATGACTTGGCAAGTCATAAAAATACTTGGCAAGTCATTAAATGACAGAACCATTCATAAAATGACTGGATAAGTTATAAAATGACTGGGCCTGTCATTAATGACAGGGCCAGTCATTAATGACAGGGCCAGTGATAAAATGCCTGGGCCCGTCATTAATGACAGGGCCAGTCATTTATGACAGGGCCAGTGATAAAATGACTCTACCAGTCATAAAATGACTAAGCCAGTCATGAAAGACAGAACCAGTCATAAAATGACAGGGCCAGTGATAAAATGACTGGGCCAGTCATTAATGACAGGGCCAGTCATTAATGACAGGGCCAGTGATAAAATGACTGGGCCCGTCATTAATGACAGGGCCAGTCATTTATGACAGGGCCAGTGATAAAATGACTCTTCCAGCCATAAATGGACTTGGCCAGTCATAAAATGACAGAACCAGTCATAAAATGACAAGGCCAGTGATAAAATGACTGTGGCAGTCATTAATGACAGGGCCAGTCATTAATGACAGGGCCAGTAATAAAATGACTGGGCCAGTCATTAATGACAGGGCCAGTCATTAATGACAGGGCCAGTCATTAATGACAGGGCCAGTGATAAAATGACTCTGCCAGTCATAAAATGACTTGGCCAGTCATAAAATGACAGAACCAGTCATAAAATGACAGGGCCAGTGATAAAATGACTGGGCCAGTCATTAATGACAGGGCCTGTCATTAATGACAGGGCCAGTGATAAAATGACTGGGCCCGTCATTAATGACAGGGCCAGTCATTAATGACAGGGCCAGTGATAAAATGACCCTGCCAGTCATAAATGGACTTGGCCAGTCATAAAATGACAGAACCAGTCATTAAATGACAGGGCCAGTGATAAAATGACTGGGCCAGTCATTAATGACAGGGCCACTCATTAATGACAGTGCCAGTTATAAAATGACTCTGCCAGTCATAAAATGACTTTGCAAGTCATAAAATTACTTGGCAAGTCATAAAATGACATAACCATTCATAAAATGACAGGGCCAGTGATAAAATGCCTGGGCCCGTCATTAATGACAGGGCCAGTCATTTATGACAGGGCCAGTGATAAAATGACTCTACCAGTCATAAAATGACTAAGCCAGTCATTAATGACAGAACCAGTCATAAAATGACAGGGCCAGTGATAAAATGACTGGGCTTTTCATTAATGACAGGGCCAGTCATTAATGACAGGGCCAGTGATAAAATGACTGGGCCCGTCATTAATGACAGGGCCAGTCATTTATGACAGGGCCAGTGATAAAATGACTCTGCCAGTCATAAATGGACTTGGCCAGTCATAAAATGACAGAACCAGTCATAAAATGACAAGGCCAGAGATAAAATGACTGGGCCAGTCATTAATGACAGGGCCAGTCATTAATGACAGGGCCAGTGATAAAATGACTGGGCCAGTCATTTATGACAGGGCCAGTCATTAATGACAGGGCCAGTCATTAATGACAGGGCCAGTGATAAAATGACTCTGCCAGTCATAAAATGACTTGGCCAGTCATAAAATGACAGACCCAGTCATAAAATGACAGGGCCAGTGATAAAATGACTGACCCAGTCATTAATGACAGGGCCAGTGATAAAATGACTGGGCCAGTCATTAATGACAGGGCCAGTCATTAATGACAGGGCCAGTCATTAATGACTGGGCCAGTGATGAAATGACTCTGCCAGTCTGAAAATGACTTGGCCAGTCATAAAATGACACAACCAGTCATAAAAAGACAGGGCCAGTGATAAAATGACTGACCCAGTCATTAATGACAGGGCCAGTGATAAAATGAGTGTGCCAGTCATTAATGACAGGGCCAGTCATTAATGACAGGGCCAGTGATAAAATGACTCTACCAGTCATAAAATGACTTGGCAAGTCATAAAATGACAGAACCAGTCATAAAAAGATAGGGCCAGTGATAATATGACTAAGCTAGTCATTAATGACAGAACCAGTCATAAAATGACAGGGCCAGTGATAAAATGACTGGGCCTTTCATTAATGACAGGGCCAGTCATTAATGACAGGGCCAGTGATAAAATGACTCTGCTAGTCATAAAATAACTTGGCCAGTCATAAAATGACAGAACCAGTCAAAAAATGAGAGGGCCAGTGATAAAATGACGGGGCCAGTCATTAATGACAGGGCCAGTCATTAATGACAGGGCCAGTGATAAAATGACTGGGCCCGTCATTAATGACAGGGCCAGTCATTAATGACAGGGCCAGTGATAAAATGACTCTGCCAGTCATAAATGGACTTGGCCAGTCATAAAATGACAGAACCAGTCATAAAATGAAAGGGCCAGTGATAAAATGACTGGGCCGGTCATTAATGACAGGGCCACTCATTAATGACAGGGCCAGTGATAAAATGACTGGGCCAGTCATTAATGACAGGGCCAGTCATTAATGACAGGGCCAGTCATTAATGACAGGGCCAGTGATAAAATGACTCTGCCAGTCATAAAATGACTTGGCCAGTCATAAAATGACAGAACCAGTCATAAAATGACAGGGCCAGTGATAAAATGACTGACCCAGTCATTAAGGACAGGGCCAGTCATTAATGACAGGGCCAGTGATGAAATGAGTGGGCCAGTCATTAATGACAGGGCCAGTCATTAATGACAGGGCCAGTCATTAATGACAGGGCCAGTGATAAAATGACTCTGCTAGTCATAAAATAACTTGGCCAGTCATAATATGACAGAACCAGTCAAAAAATGAGAGGGCCAGTGATAAAATGACGGGGCCAGTCATTAATGACAGGGCCAGTCATTAATGACAGGGCCAGTGATAAAATGACTGGGCCAGTCATTAATGACATGGCCAGTCATTAAGGACAGGGCCAGTGATAAAATGACTCTGCTAGTCATAAAATAACTTGGCCAGTCATAAAATAACAGAACCAGTCAAAAAATGACAGGGCCAGTGATAAAATGACGGGGCCAGTCATTAATGACAGGGCCAGTCATTAATGACAGGGCCAGTTATAAAATGACTGGGCCAGTCATTAATGACACGGCCAGTCATTAAGGACAGGGCCAGTGATAAAATGACTCTACCAGTCATAAAATGACTTGGCCAGTCATAAAATGACAGAACCAGTCATAAAATGACAGGGCCAGTGATAAAATGATTGGGCACGTCATTAATGACAGGGCCAGTCATTAATGACAGGGCCAGTGATAAAATGACTGGGCCAGTCATTAACGACAGTGCCAGTCATTAAGGACAGGGCCAGTGATAAAATGACTATACCAGTCATAAAATGACTTGGCCAGTCATAAAATGACAGAACCAGTCATAAAATGACAGGGCCAGTGATAAAATGACTGGGCAAGTCATTAATGACAGGGCCAGTCATTAATAACAGGGCCAGTGATAAAATGACTGGGCCCGTCATTAATGACAGGGCCCGTGATAAAATGACTCTGCCAGTCATAAATGGACTTGGCGAGTCATAAAATGACAGAACCAGTCATAAAATGACAGGGACAGTGATAAAATGACTGGGCCAGTCATTAATGACAGGGCCAGTCATTAATGCCAGGGCCAGTGATAAAATGACTGGGCCAGTCATTAACGACAGGGCCAGTCATTAATGACAGGGCCAGTTATATAATGACTCTGCCAGTCATAAATGGACTTGGCCAGTCATAAAATGACAGAACCAGTCATAAAATGACAAGGCCAGAGATAAAATGACTGGGCCAGTCATTAATGACAGGGCCAGTCATTAATGACAGGGCCAGTGATAAAATGACTGGGCCAGTCATTTATGACAGGGCCAGTCATTAATGACAGGGCCAGTCATTAATGACAGGGCCAGTGATAAAATGACTCTGCCAGTCATAAAATGACTTGGCCAGTCATAAAATGACAGACCCAGTCATAAAATGACAGGGCCAGTGATAAAATGACTGACCCAGTCATTAATGACAGGGCCAGTCATTAATGACAGGGCCAGTGATAAAATGACTGGGCCAGTCATTAATGACAGGGCCAGTCATTAATGACAGGGCCAGTCATTAATGACTGGGCCAGTGATGAAATGACTCTGCCAGTCTGAAAATGACTTGGCCAGTCATAAAATGACACAACCAGTCATAAAAAGACAGGGCCAGTGATAAAATGACTGACCCAGTCATTAATGACAGGGCCAGTGATAAAATGAGTGTGCCAGTCATTAATGACAGGGCCAGTCATTAATGACAGGGCCAGTGATAAAATGACTCTACCAGTCATAAAATGACTTGGCAAGTCATAAAATGACAGAACCAGTCATAAAAAGATAGGGCCAGTGATAATATGACTAAGCTAGTCATTAATGACAGAACCAGTCATAAAATGCCAGGGCCAGTGATAAAATGACTGGGCCTTTCATTAATGACAGGGCCAGTCATTAATGACAGGGCCAGTGATAAAATGACTCTGCTAGTCATAAAATAACTTGGCCAGTCATAAAATGACAGAACCAGTCAAAAAATGAGAGGGCCAGTGATAAAATGACGGGGCCAGTCATTAATGACAGGGCCAGTCATTAATGACAGGGCCAGTGATAAAATGACTGGGCCCGTCATTAATGACAGGGCCAGTCATTAATGACAGGGCCAGTGATAAAATGACTCTGCCAGTCATAAATGGACTTGGCCAGTCATAAAATGACAGAACCAGTCATAAAATGAAAGGGCCAGTGATAAAATGACTGGGCCGGTCATTAATGACAGGGCCACTCATTAATGACAGGGCCAGTGATAAAATGACTGGGCCAGTCATTAATGACAGGGCCAGTCATTAATGACAGGGCCAGTCATTAATGACAGGGCCAGTGATAAAATGACTCTGCCAGTCATAAAATGACTTGGCCAGTCATAAAATGACAGAACCAGTCATAAAATGACAGGGCCAGTGATAAAATGACTGACCCAGTCATTAAGGACAGGGCCAGTCATTAATGACAGGGCCAGTGATGAAATGAGTGGGCCAGTCATTAATGACAGGGCCAGTCATTAATGACAGGGCCAGTGATAAAATGACTCTGCTAGTCATAAAATAACTTGGCCAGTCATAATATGACAGAACCAGTCAAAAAATGAGAGGGCCAGTGATAAAATGACGGGGCCAGTCATTAATGACAGGGCCAGTCATTAATGACAGGGCCAGTGATAAAATGACTGGGCCAGTCATTAATGACATGGCCAGTCATTAAGGACAGGGCCAGTGATAAAATGACTCTGCTAGTCATAAAATAACTTGGCCAGTCATAAAATAACAGAACCAGTCAAAAAATGACAGGGCCAGTGATAAAATGACGGGGCCAGTCATTAATGACAGGGCCAGTCATTAATGACAGGGCCAGTTATAAAATGACTGGGCCAGTCATTAATGACACGGCCAGTCATTAAGGACAGGGCCAGTGATAAAATGACTCTACCAGTCATTAAATGAAAGGGCCAGTGATAAAATGACTGGGCCAGTGATAAAATGACTTCGCCAGTCATTAATGACAGGGCCAGTGATAAAATGACTTCGCCAGTCATTAATGACAGGGCCAGTCATTAATGACAGGGCCAGTCATTAATGACTGGGCCAGTCATTAACGACAGTGCCAGTCATTAAGGACAGGGCCAGTGATAAAATGACTATACCAGTCATAAAATGACTTGGCCAGTCATAAAATGACAGAACAAGTCATAAAATGACAGGGCCAGTGATAAAATGACTGGGCAAGTCATTAATGACAGGGCCAGTCATTAATAACAGGGCCAGTGATAAAATGACTGGGCCCGTCATTAATGACAGGGCCCGTGATAAAATGACTCTGCCAGTCATAAATGGACTTGGCGAGTCATAAAATGACAGAACCAGTCATAAAATGACAGGGACAGTGATAAAATGACTGGGCCAGTCATTAATGACAGGGCCAGTCATTAATGCCAGGGCCAGTGATAAAATGACTGGGCCAGTCATTAACGACAGGGCCAGTCATTAATGACAGGGCCAGTTATATAATGACTCTGCCAGTCATAAAATGACTTGGCCAGTCATAAAATGACAGAACCAGTCATAAAATGACAGGGCCAGTGATAAAATGACTGGCACAGTCATTAATGACAGGGCCAGTCATTAATGACAGGGCCTGTGATAAAATGACTGGGCCAGTCATTAATGACAGGGCCAGTCATTAATGACAGGGCCAGTGATAAAATGACTGGGCCAGTCAATAATGACAGGGCCAGTCATTAATGACAGGGCCAGTGATAAAATGACTCTGCCAGTCATAAAATGACTTGGCCAGTCATAAAATGACAAAACCAGTCATAAAATGACAGGGCCAGTGATAAAATGACTGGCACAGTCATTAATGACAGGGCCAGTCATTAATGACAGGGCCTGTGATAAAATGACTGGGCCAGTCATTAATGACAGGGCCAGTGATAAAATGACTCTGCAAGTCATTAAATAACTTGGCCAGTCATAAAATGACAGAACAAGTCATAAAATGACAGGGCCAGTGATAAAATGACTGGGCCAGTCATTAATGACAGGGCCAGTCATTAATGACAGGGCCAGTGATAAAATGACTGGGCCAGCCATTAATGACAGGGCCAGTCATTAATGACTAGGCCAGTGATAAAAATTACTCTGCCAGTCATTAATGACAGGGCCAGTGATAAAATGACAGGGCCAGTGATAAAATGACTGGGCCAGTCATTAATGACAGAACCAGTCATTAAATGAAAGGGCCAGTGATAAAATGACTTCGCCAGTCATTAATGACAGGGCCAGTGATAAAATGACTTCGCCAGTCATTAATGACAGGGCCAGTCATTAATGACAGGGCCAGTCATTAATGACAGGGCCAGTCATTAATGACAGGGCCAGTGAAAAAATGACTCTGCCAGGCATAAAATGACTTGGCCAGTCATAAAATGACAGAACAAGTCATAAAATGACAGAGCCAGTGATAAAATGACTGGGCCAGTCATTAATGACAGGGCCAGTCATTTATGACAGGGCCAGTAATAAAATGACTCTGCCAGTCATAAAATGACTTGGCAAGTCATAAAAATACTTGGCAAGTCATTAAATGACAGAACCATTCATAAAATGACTGGATCAGTTATAAAATGACTGGGCCTGTCATTAATGACAGGGCCAGTCATTAATGACAGGGCCAGTGATAAAATGCCTGGGCCCGTCATTAATGACAGGGCCAGTCATTTATGACAGGGCCAGTGATAAAATGACTCTACCAGTCATAAAATGACTAAGCCAGTCATGAATGACAGAACCAGTCATAAAATGACAGGGCCAGTGATAAAATGACTGGGCCAGTCATTAATGACAGGGCCAGTCATTAATGACAGGGCCAGTGATAAAATGACTGGGCCCGTCATTAATGACAGGGCCAGTCATTTATGACAGGGCCAGTGATAAAATGACTCTTCCAGCCATAAATGGACTTGGCCAGTCATAAAATGACAGAACCAGTCATAAAATGACAAGGCCAGTGATAAAATGACTGTGGCAGTCATTAATGACAGGGCCAGTCATTAATGACAGGGCCAGTAATAAAATGACTGGGCCAGTCATTAATGACAGGGCCAGTCATTAATGACAGGGCCAGTCATTAATGACAGGGCCAGTGATAAAATGACTCTGCCAGTCATAAAATGACTTGGCCAGTCATAAAATGACAGAACCAGTCATAAAATGACAGGGCCAGTGATAAAATGACTGGGCCAGTCATTAATGACAGGGCCTGTCATTAATGACAGGGCCAGTGATAAAATGACTGGGCCCGTCATTAATGACAGGGCCAGTCATTAATGACAGGGCCAGTGATAAAATGACTCTGCCAGTCATAAATGGACTTGGCCAGTCATAAAATGACAGAACCAGTCATTAAATGACAGGGCCAGTGATAAAATGACTGGGCCAGTCATTAATGACAGGGCCAGTCATTAATGACTAGGCCAGTGATAAAAATGACTCTGCCAGTCATTAATGACAGGGCCAGTGATAAAATGACAGGGCCAGTGATAAAATGACTGGGCCAGTCATTAATGACAGAACCAGTCATTAAATGACAGGGCCAGTGATAAAAATGACTCTGCCAGTCATTAATGACAGGGCCAGTCATAAAATGACAGGGCCAGTGATAAAATGACTGACCCAGTCATTAATGACAGGGCCAGTCATTAATGAAGGGGCCAGTGATAAAAAGAGTGGGCCAGTCATTAATGACAGGGCCAGTCGTTAATGACAGGGCCAGTGATAAAATGACTCTGCTAGTCATAAAATAACTTGGCCAGTCATAAAATGACAGAACCAGTCATAAAATGACAGGGCCAGTGATAAAATGACGGGGCCAGTCATTAATAACAGGGCCAGTCATTAATGACAGGGCCAGTGATAAAATGACTGGGCCAGTCATTAATGACAGGGCCAGTCATTAATGACAGGGCCAGTGATAAAATGACTCTGCTAGTCATAAAATAACTTGGCCAGTCATAAAATAACAGAACCAGTCAAAAAATGACAGGGCCAGTGATAAAATGACGGGGCCAGTTATTAATGACAGGGCCAGTCATTAATGACAGGGCCAGTTATAAAATGACTGGGCCAGTCATTAATGACACGGCCAGTCATTAAGGACAGGGCCAGTGATAAAATGACGGGGCCAGTCATTAATGACAGGGCCAGTCATTAATGACAGGGCCAGTTATAAAATGACTTCGCCAGTCATTAATGACAGGGCCAGTGATAAAATGACTTCGCCAGTCATTAATGACAGGGACAGTCATTAATGACAGGGCCAGTGATAAAATGACTTTGCCAGGCATAAAATGACTTGGCCAGTCATAAAATGACAGAACCAGTCATAAAATGACAGGGCCAGTGATAAAATGACTGGGCCAGTCATTAATGACAGGGCCTGTCATTAATGACAGGGCCAGTGATAAAATGACTGGGCCCGTCATTAATGACAGGGCCAGTCATTAATGACAGGGCCAGTGATAAAATGACTCTGCCAGTCATTAATGGACTTGGCCAGTCATAAAATGACAGAACCAGTCATTAAATGACAGGGCCAGTGATAAAATGACTGGGCCAGTCATTAATGACAGGGCCAGTCATTAATGACAGGGCCAGTGAAAAAATGACTGGGCCAGTCATTAATGACAGGGCCAGTCATTAATGACAGGGCCAGTCATTAATGACAGGGCCAGTGATAAAATGACTCTGCCAGTCATAAAATGACTTGGCCAGTCATAAAATGACAGAACCAGTCATAAAATGACAGGGCCAGTGATAAAATGACTGACCCAGTCATTAATGACAGGGCCAGTCATTAATGACAGGGCCAGTGATAAAATGAGTGTGCCAGTCATTAATGACAGGGCCAGTGATAAAATGAGTGTGCCAGTCATTAATGACTGGGCCCGTCATTAATGACAAGGCCAGTCATTTTGGACAGGGCCAGTGTTAAATGACTCTGCCAGTCATAAAATTACTTGGCCAGTCATAAAATGACAGAACCAGTCATAAAATGACAGGGCCAGTGATAAAATGACTGACCCAGTCATTAATGACAGGGCCAGTCATTAATGACAGGGCCAGTGATAAAATGAGTGTGCCATTCATTAATGACAGGGCCAGTGATAAAATGACTCTGCTAGTCATAAAATAACTTGGCCAGTCATAAAATGACAGAACCAGTCATAAAATGACAGGGCCAGTGATAAAATGACGGGGCCAGTCATTAATGACAGGGCCAGTCATTAATGACAGGGCCAATGATAAAATGACTGGGCCAGTCATTAATGACAGGGCCAGTCATTAATGACAGGGCCAGTGATAAAATGACACTACCAGTCATAAAATGACTTGGCCAGGCATAAAATGACAGAACCAGTCATAAAATGACAGGGCCAATGATAAAATGACTGGGCCAGTTATTAATGACAGGGCCTGTCATTAATGACAAGGCCAGTGATAAAATGACTGGGCCCGTCATTAATGACAGGGCCAGTCATTACTTGACAGGGCCAGTGATAAAATGACTCTGCCAGTCATAAATGGACTTGGCCAGTCATAAAATGACAGAACCAGTCATTAAATGACAGGGCCAGTGATAAAATGACTGGCAAAGTCATTAATGACAGGGCCAGGGATAAAATGACTGGCCTATCATCAATGACAGGGCCAGTGATAAAATGACTCTGCCAGTCATAAAATAACTTGGCCAGTCATAAAATGACAGAACCAGTCATAAAATGACAGGGCCAGGGTAAAATGACGGGGACAGTCATTAATGACTTCGCCAGTCATTAATGTTAGGGCCAGTGATAAAATGACTTGGCCAGTCATTAATGACAGGGCCAGTCATTAATGACAGGGCCAGTTAGAAAATGACTCTGCCAGTCATAAAATGACTTGGCAAGTCATAAAATTACTTGGCAAGTCATAAAATGACAGAACCATTTATAAAATGACAGGGCCAGTTATAAAATGACTGGGCCTGTCATTAATGACAGGGCCAGTCATTAATGACAGGGCCAGTGATAAAATGCCTGGGCCCGTCATTAATGACAGGGCCAGTCATTTATGACAGGGCCAGTGATAAAATGACTCTACCAGTCATAAAATGACTTGGCAAGTCATAAAATGACAGAACCAGTCATAAAAAGATAGGACCAGTGATAATATGACTAAGCCAGTCATTAATGACAGAACCAGTTATAAAATGACAGGGCCAGTGATAAAATGACTGGGCCTTTCATTAATGACAGGGCCAGTCATTAATGACAGGGCCAGCAATAAAATAAATGGGCCCGTCATTAATGACAGGGCCAGTCATTAATGACAGGGCCAGTGATAAAATGACTCTGCCAGTCATAAATGGACTTGGCCAGTCATAAAATGACAGAACCAGTCATAAAATGACAGGGCCAGTGATAAAATGACTGGGCCAGTCATTAATGACAGGGCCACTCATTAATGACAGGGCCAGTGATAAAATGACTGGGCCAGTCATTAATGACAAGGCCAGTCATTAATGACAGGGCCAGTCATTAATGACAGGGCCAGTGATAAAATAACTCTGCCAGTCATAAAATGACTTGGCCAGTCATAAAATGACAGAACCAGTCATAAAATGTCAGGGCCAGTGATAAAATGACTGACCCAGTCATTAAGGACAGGGCCAGTCATTAATGACAGGGCCAGTGATGAAATGAGTGGGCCAGTCATTAATGACAGGGCCAGTCATTAATGACAGGGCCAGTGATAAAATGACTCTGCTAGTCATAAAATAACTTGGCCAGTCATAAAATGACAGAACCAGTCAAAAAATGAGAGGGCCAGTGATAAAATGACGGGGCCAGTCATTAATGACAGGGCCAGTCATTAATGACAGGGCCAGTGATAAAATGATTGGGCCAGTCATTAATGATATGGCCAGTCATTAAGGACAGGGCCAGTGATAAAATGACTCTACCAGTCATAAAATAACTTGGTCAGTCATAAAATGACAGAACCAGTCATAAAATGACAGGGCCAGTGATAAAATGATTGGGCATGTCATTAATGACTGGGCCAGTCATTAATGACGGGGCCAGTCATTAATGACAGGGCCAGTCATTAATGACAGGGCCAGTTATAAAATGACTTCGCCAGTCATTAATGACAGGGCCAGTGATAAAATGACTTCGCCAGTCATTAATGACAGGGACAGTCATTAATGACAGGGCCAGTGATAAAATGACTTTGCCAGGCATAAAATGACTTGGCCAGTCATAAAATGACAGAACCAGTCATAAAATGACAGGGCCAGTGATAAAATGACTGGGCCAGTCATTAATGACAGGGCCTGTCATTAATGACAGGGCCAGTGATGAAATGACTGGGCCCGTCATTAATGACAGGGCCAGTCATTAATGACAGGGCCAGTGATAAAATGACTCTGCCAGTCATTAATGGACTTGGCCAGTCATAAAATGACAGAACCAGTCATTAAATGACAGGGCCAGTGATAAAATGACTGGGCCAGTCATTAATGACAGGGCCAGTCATTAATGACAGGGCCAGTGAAAAAATGACTGGGCCAGTCATTAATGACAGGGCCAGTCATTAATGACAGGGCCAGTCATTAATGACAGGGCCAGTGATAAAATGACTCTGCCAGTCATAAAATGACTTGGCCAGTCATAAAATGACAGAACCAGTCATAAAATGACAGGGCCAGTGATAAAATGACTGACCCAGTCATTAATGACAGGGCCAGTCATTAATGACAGGGCCAGTGATAAAATGAGTGTGCCAGTCATTAATGACAGGGCCAGTGATAAAATGAGTGTGCCAGTCATTAATGACTGGGCCCGTCATTAATGACAAGGCCAGTCATTTTGGACAGGGCCAGTGTTAAATGACTCTGCCAGTCATAAAATTACTTGGCCAGTCATAAAATGACAGAACCAGTCATAAAATGACAGGGCCAGTGATAAAATGATTGGGCACGTCATTAATGACAGGGCCAGTCATTAATGACAGGGCCAGTGATAAAATGACTGGGCCAGTCATTAACGACAGTGCCAGTCATTAAGGACAGGGCCAGTGATAAAATGACTATACCAGTCATAAAATGACTTGGCCAGTCATAAAATGACAGAACCAGTCATAAAATGACAGGGCCAGAGATAAAATGACTGGGCAAGTCATTAATGACAGGGCCAGTCATTAATAACAGGGCCAGTGATAAAATGACTGGGCCCGTCATTAATGACAGGGCCCGTGATAAAATGACTCTGCCAGTCATAAATGGACTTGGCGAGTCATAAAATGACAGAACCAGTCATAAAATGACAGGGACAGTGATAAAATGACTGGGCCAGTCATTAATGACAGGGCCAGTCATTAATGCCAGGGCCAGTGATAAAATGACTGGGCCAGTCATTAACGACAGGGCCAGTCATTAATGACAGGGCCAGTTATATAATGACTCTGCCAGTCATAAAATGACTTGGCCAGTCATAAAATGACAGAACCAGTCATAAAATGACATGGCCAGTGATAAAATGACTGGCACAGTCATTAATGACAGGGCCAGTCATTAATGACAGGGCCTGTGATAAAATGACTGGGCCAGTCATTAATGACAGGGCCAGTCATTAATGACAGGGCCAGTGATAAAATGACTGGGCCAGTCAATAATGACAGGGCCAGTCATTAATGACAGGGCCAGTGATAAAATGACTCTGCCAGTCATAAAATGACTTGGCCAGTCATAAAATGACAAAACCAGTCATAAAATGACAGGGCCAGTGATAAAATGACTGGCACAGTCATTAATGACAGGGCCAGTCATTAATGACAGGGCCTGTGATAAAATGACTGGGCCAGTCATTAATGACAGGGCCAGTGATAAAATGACTCTGCAAGTCATTAAATAACTTGGCCAGTCATAAAATGACAGAACAAGTCATAAAATGACAGGGCCAGTGATAAAATGACTGGGCCAGTCATTAATGACAGGGCCAGTCATTAATGACAGGGCCAGTGATAAAATGACTGGGCCAGCCATTAATGACAGGGCCAGTCATTAATGACTAGGCCAGTGATAAAAATTACTCTGCCAGTCATTAATGACAGGGCCAGTGATAAAATGACAGGGCCAGTGATAAAATGACTGGGCCAGTCATTAATGACAGAACCAGTCATTAAATGAAAGGGCCAGTGATAAAATGACTTCGCCAGTCATTAATGACAGGGCCAGTGATAAAATGACTTCGCCAGTCATTAATGACAGGGCCAGTGAAAAAATGACTCTGCCAGGCATAAAATGACTTGGCCAGTCATAAAATGACAGAACAAGTCATAAAATGACAGAGCCAGTGATAAAATGACTGGGCCAGTCATTAATGACAGGGCCAGTCATTTATGACAGGGCCAGTAATAAAATGACTCTGCCAGTCATAAAATGACTTGGCAAGTCATAAAAATACTTGGCAAGTCATTAAATGACAGAACCATTCATAAAATGACTGGATCAGTTATAAAATGACTGGGCCTGTCATTAATGACAGGGCCAGTGATAAAATGCCTGGGCCCGTCATTAATGACAGGGCCAGTCATTTATGACAGGGCCAGTGATAAAATGACTCTACCAGTCATAAAATGACTAAGCCAGTCATGAATGACAGAACCAGTCATAAAATGACAGGGCCAGTGATAAAATGACTGGGCCAGTCATTAATGACAGGGCCAGTCATTAATGACAGGGCCAGTGATAAAATGACTGGGCCCGTCATTAATGACAGGGCCAGTCATTTATGACAGGGCCAGTGATAAAATGACTCTTCCAGCCATAAATGGACTTGGCCAGTCATAAAATGACAGAACCAGTCATAAAATGACAAGGCCAGTGATAAAATGACTGTGGCAGTCATTAATGACAGGGCCAGTCATTAATGACAGGGCCAGTAATAAAATGACTGGGCCAGTCATTAATGACAGGGCCAGTCATTAATGACAGGGCCAGTCATTAATGACAGGGCCAGTGATAAAATGACTCTGCCAGTCATAAAATGACTTGGCCAGTCATAAAATGACAGAACCAGTCATAAAATGACAGGGCCAGTGATAAAATGACTGGGCCAGTCATTAATGACAGGGCCTGTCATTAATGACAGGGCCAGTGATAAAATGACTGGGCCCGTCATTAATGACAGGGCCAGTCATTAATGACAGGGCCAGTGATAAAATGACTCTGCCAGTCATAAATGGACTTGGCCAGTCATAAAATGACAGAACCAGTCATTAAATGACAGGGCCAGTGATAAAATGACTGGGCCAGTCATTAATGACAGGGCCAGTCATTAATGACTAGGCCAGTGATAAAAATGACTCTGCCAGTCATTAATGACAGGGCCAGTGATAAAATGACAGGGCCAGTGATAAAATGACTGGGCCAGTCATTAATGACAGAACCAGTCATTAAATGACAGGGCCAGTGATAAAAATGACTCTGCCAGTCATTAATGACAGGGCCAGTCATAAAATGACAGGGCCAGTGATAAAATGACTGACCCAGTCATTAATGACAGGGCCAGTCATTAATGAAGGGGCCAGTGATAAAAAGAGTGGGCCAGTCATTAATGACAGGGCCAGTCGTTAATGACAGGGCCAGTGATAAAATGACTCTGCTAGTCATAAAATAACTTGGCCAGTCATAAAATGACAGAACCAGTCATAAAATGACAGGGCCAGTGATAAAATGACGGGGCCAGTCATTAATAACAGGGCCAGTCATTAATGACAGGGCCAGTGATAAAATGACTGGGCCAGTCATTAATGACAGGGCCAGTCATTAATGACAGGGCCAGTGATAAAATGACTCTGCTAGTCATAAAATAACTTGGCCAGTCATAAAATAACAGAACCAGTCAAAAAATGACAGGGCCAGTGATAAAATGACGGGGCCAGTTATTAATGACAGGGCCAGTCATTAATGACAGGGCCAGTTATAAAATGACTGGGCCAGTCATTAATGACACGGCCAGTCATTAAGGACAGGGCCAGTGATAAAATGACGGGGCCAGTCATTAATGACAGGGCCAGTCATTAATGACAGGGCCAGTTATAAAATGACTTCGCCAGTCATTAATGACAGGGCCAGTGATAAAATGACTTCGCCAGTCATTAATGACAGGGACAGTCATTAATGACAGGGCCAGTGATAAAATGACTTTGCCAGGCATAAAATGACTTGGCCAGTCATAAAATGACAGAACCAGTCATAAAATGACAGGGCCAGTGATAAAATGACTGGGCCAGTCATTAATGACAGGGCCTGTCATTAATGACAGGGCCAGTGATAAAATGACTGGGCCCGTCATTAATGACAGGGCCAGTCATTAATGACAGGGCCAGTGATAAAATGACTCTGCCAGTCATTAATGGACTTGGCCAGTCATAAAATGACAGAACCAGTCATTAAATGACAGGGCCAGTGATAAAATGACTGGGCCAGTCATTAATGACAGGGCCAGTCATTAATGACAGGGCCAGTGAAAAAATGACTGGGCCAGTCATTAATGACAGGGCCAGTGATAAAATGACTCTGCCAGTCATAAAATGACTTGGCCAGTCATAAAATGACAGAACCAGTCATAAAATGACAGGGCCAGTGATAAAATGACTGACCCAGTCATTAATGACAGGGCCAGTCATTAATGACAGGGCCAGTGATAAAATGAGTGTGCCAGTCATTAATGACAGGGCCAGTGATAAAATGAGTGTGCCAGTCATTAATGACTGGGCCCGTCATTAATGACAAGGCCAGTCATTTTGGACAGGGCCAGTGTTAAATGACTCTGCCAGTCATAAAATTACTTGGCCAGTCATAAAATGACAGAACCAGTCATAAAATGACAGGGCCAGTGATAAAATGACTGACCCAGTCATTAATGACAGGGCCAGTCATTAATGACAGGGCCAGTGATAAAATGAGTGTGCCATTCATTAATGACAGGGCCAGTGATAAAATGACTCTGCTAGTCATAAAATAACTTGGCCAGTCATAAAATGACAGAACCAGTCATAAAATGACAGGGCCAGTGATAAAATGACGGGGCCAGTCATTAATGACAGGGCCAGTCATTAATGACAGGGCCAATGATAAAATGACTGGGCCAGTCATTAATGACAGGGCCAGTCATTAATGACAGGGCCAGTGATAAAATGACACTACCAGTCATAAAATGACTTGGCCAGGCATAAAATGACAGAACCAGTCATAAAATGACAGGGCCAATGATAAAATGACTGGGCCAGTTATTAATGACAGGGCCTGTCATTAATGACAAGGCCAGTGATAAAATGACTGGGCCCGTCATTAATGACAGGGCCAGTCATTAATGACAGGGCCAGTGATAAAATGACTCTGCCAGTCATAAATGGACTTGGCCAGTCATAAAATGACAGAACCAGTCATTAAATGACAGGGCCAGTGATAAAATGACTGGCAAAGTCATTAATGACAGGGCCAGGGATAAAATGACTGGCCTATCATCAATGACAGGGCCAGTGATAAAATGACTCTGCCAGTCATAAAATAACTTGGCCAGTCATAAAATGACAGAACCAGTCATAAAATGACAGGGCCAGGGTAAAATGACGGGGACAGTCATTAATGACTTCGCCAGTCATTAATGTTAGGGCCAGTGATAAAATGACTTGGCCAGTCATTAATGACAGGGCCAGTCATTAATGACAGGGCCAGTTAGAAAATGACTCTGCCAGTCATAAAATGACTTGGCAAGTCATAAAATTACTTGGCAAGTCATAAAATGACAGAACCATTTATAAAATGACAGGGCCAGTTATAAAATGACTGGGCCTGTCATTAATGACAGGGCCAGTCATTAATGACAGGGCCAGTGATAAAATGCCTGGGCCCGTCATTAATGACAGGGCCAGTCATTTATGACAGGGCCAGTGATAAAATGACTCTACCAGTCATAAAATGACTTGGCAAGTCATAAAATGACAGAACCAGTCATAAAAAGATAGGACCAGTGATAATATGACTAAGCCAGTCATTAATGACAGAACCAGTTATAAAATGACAGGGCCAGTGATAAAATGACTGGGCCTTTCATTAATGACAGGGCCAGTCATTAATGACAGGGCCAGCAATAAAATAAATGGGCCCGTCATTAATGACAGGGCCAGTCATTAATGACAGGGCCAGTGATAAAATGACTCTGCCAGTCATAAATGGACTTGGCCAGTCATAAAATGACAGAACCAGTCATAAAATGACAGGGCCAGTGATAAAATGACTGGGCCAGTCATTAATGACAGGGCCACTCATTAATGACAGGGCCAGTGATAAAATGACTGGGCCAGTCATTAATGACAAGGCCAGTCATTAATGACAGGGCCAGTCATTAATGACAGGGCCAGTGATAAAATGACTCTGCCAGTCATAAAATGACTTGGCCAGTCATAAAATGACAGAACCAGTCATAAAATGTCAGGGCCAGTGATAAAATGACTGACCCAGTCATTAAGGACAGGGCCAGTCATTAATGACAGGGCCAGTGATGAAATGAGTGGGCCAGTCATTAATGACAGGGCCAGTCATTAATGACAGGGCCAGTGATAAAATGACTCTGCTAGTCATAAAATAACTTGGCCAGTCATAAAATGACAGAACCAGTCAAAAAATGAGAGGGCCAGTGATAAAATGACGGGGCCAGTCATTAATGACAGGGCCAGTCATTAATGACAGGGCCAGTGATAAAATGACTGGGCCAGTCATTAATGATATGGCCAGTCATTAAGGACAGGGCCAGTGATAAAATGACTCTACCAGTCATAAAATAACTTGGCCAGTCATAAAATGACAGAACCAGTCATAAAATGACAGGGCCAGTGATAAAATGATTGGGCATGTCATTAATGACTGGGCCAGTCATTAATGACAGGGCCAGTCATTAATGACAGGGCCAGTCATTAATGACAGGGCCAGTGATAAAATGACTATACCAGTCATAAAATGACTTGGGCAGTCATAAAATGACAGAACCAGTCATAAAATGACAGGGCCAGTGATAAAATGACTGGGCAAGTCATTAATGACAGGGCCAGTCATTAATTACTGGGCCAGTGATAAAATCACTGGGCCCGTCATTAATGACTGGGCCCGTGATAAAATGACTCTGCAAGTCATAAATGGACTTGGGGAGTCATAAAATGACAGAACCAGTCATAAAATGACAGGACCAGTGATAAAATGACTGGGCCAGTCATTAATGACAGGGCCAGTCATTAATGACAGGGCGAGTGATAAAATGACTGGGCCAGTCATTAACGACAGGGCCAGTCATTAATGACAGGGCCAGTGATAAAATGACTCTGCCAGTCATAAAATGACTTGGCCAGTCATAAAATGACAGAACCAGTCATAAAATGACAGGGCCAGTGATAAAATGACCGGCACAGTCATTAATGACAGGGCCAGTCATTAATGACAGGGCCTGTGATAAAATGACTGGGCCAGTCATTAATGACAGGGCCAGTGATAAAATGACTCTGCAAGTCATAAAATAACTTGGCCAGTCATAAAATGACAGAACAAGTCATAAAATGACAGGGCCAGTGATAAAATGACTGGGCCAGTCATTAATGACAGGGCCAGTTATTAATGTCAGGGCCAGTGATAAAATGACTGGGCCAGCCATTAATGACAGGGCCAGTCATTAATGACTAGGCCAGTGATAAAAATGACTCTGCCAGTCATTAATGACAGGGCCAGTGATAAAATGACAGGGCCAGTGATAAAATGACTGGGCCAGTCATTAATGACAGAACCAGTCATTAAATGAAAGGGCCAGTGATAAAATGACTTCGCCAGTCATTAATGACAGGGCCAGTGATAAAATGACTTCGCCAGTCATTAATGACAGGGCCAGTCATTAATGACAGGGCCAGTCATTAATGACAGGGCCAGTCATTAATGACAGGGCCAGTCATTAATGACAGGGCCAGTGATAAAATGACTCTGCCAGGCATAAAATGACTTGGCCAGTCATAAAATGACAGAACAAGTCATAAAATGACAGAGCCAGTGATAAAATGACTGGGCCAGTCATTAATGACAGGGCCAGTCATTAATGACAGGGCCAGTAATAAAATGACTCTGCCAGTCATAAAATGACTTGGCAAGTCATAAAAATACTTGGCAAGTCATTAAATGACAGAACCATTCATAAAATGACTGGATCAGTTATAAAATGACTGGGCCTGTCATTAATGACAGGGCAAGTCATTAATGACAGGGCCAGTGATAAAATGCCTGGGCCCGTCATTAATGACAGGGCCAGTCATTTATGACAGGGCCAGTGATAAAATGACTCTACCAGTCATAAAATGACTAAGCCAGTCATGAATGACAGAACCAGTCATAAAATGACAGGGCCAGTGATAAAATGACTGGGCCAGTCATTAATGACAGGGCCAGTCATTAATGACAGGGCCAGTGATAAAATGACTGGGCCCGTCATTAATGACAGGGCCAGTCATTTATGACAGGGCCAGTGATAAAATGACTCTTCCAGCCATAAATGGACTTGGCCAGTCATAAAATGACAGAACCAGTCATAAAATGACAAGGCCAGTGATAAAATGACTGTGCCAGTCATTAATGACAGGGCCAGTCATTAATGACAGGGCCAGTAATAAAATGACTGGGCCAGTCATTAATGACAGGGCCAGTCATTAA
Source organism: Platycnemis pennipes (assembly GCA_933228895.1). NCBI lineage: Eukaryota > Metazoa > Arthropoda > Insecta > Odonata > Platycnemididae > Platycnemis > Platycnemis pennipes. The sequence goes on along the minus strand of OW121846.1, from coordinate 72,304,165 downwards.
TGACAGGGCCAGTCATTAATGACAGGGCCAGTGATAAAATGACTCTGCCAGTCATAAAATGACTTGGCCAGTCATAAAATGACAGAACCAGTCATAAAATGAGAGGGCCAGTGATAAAATGACTGGGCCAGTCATTAATGACAGGGCCTGTCATTAATGACAGGGCCAGTGATAAAATGACTGGGCCCGTCATTAATGACAGGGCCAGTCATTAATGACAGGGCCAGTGATAAAATGACTCTGCCAGTCATAAATGGACTTGGCCAGTCATAAAATGACAGAACCAGTCATTAAATGACAGGGCCAGTGATAAAATGACTGGGCCAGTCATTAATGACAGGGCCACTCATTAATGACAGTGCCAGTTATAAAATGACTCTGCCAGTCATAAAATGACTTTGCAAGTCATAAAATTACTTGGCAAGTCATAAAATGACATAACCATTCATAAAATGACAGGGCCAGTTATAAAATGACTGGGCCTGTCATTAATGACAGGGCCAGTCATTAATGACAGGGCCAGTAATAAAATGCCTGGGCCCGTCATTAATGACAGGGCCAGTCATTTATGACAGGGCCAGTGATAAAATGACTCTACCAGTCATAAAATGACTAAGCCAGTCATTAATGACAGAACCAGTAATAAAATGACAGGGCCAGTGATAAAATGACTGGGCTTTTCATTAATGACAGGGCCAGTCATTAATGACAGGGCCAGTGATAAAATGACTGGGCCCGTCATTAATGACAGGGCCAGTCATTTATGACAGGGCCAGTGATAAAATGACTCTGCCAGTCATAAATGGACTTGGTCAGTCATAAAATGACAGAACCAGTCATAAAATGACAAGGCCAGAGATAAAATGACTGGGCCAGTCATTAATGACAGGGCCAGTCATTAATGACAGGGCCAGTGATAAAATGACTGGGCCAGTCATTAATGACAGGGCCAGTCATTAAAGACAGGGCCAGTCATTAATGACAGGGCCAGTGATAAAATGACTCTGCCAGTCATAAAATGACTTGGCCAGTCATAAAATGACAGACCCAGTCATAAAATGACAGGGCCAGTGATAAAATGACTGACCCAGTCATTAATGACAGGGCCAGTCATTAATGACAGGGCCAGTGATAAAATGACTGGGCCAGTCATTAATGACAGGGCCAGTCATTAATGACAGGGCCAGTCATTAATGACTGGGCCAGTGATGAAATGACTCTGCCAGTCTGAAAATGACTTGGCCAGTCATAAAATGACACAACCAGTCATAAAATGACAGGGCCAGTGATAAAATGACTGACCCAGTCATTAATGACAGGGCCAGTCATTAATGACAGGGCCAGTGATTAAATGAGTGTGCCAGTCATTAATGACAGGGCCAGTCATTAATGACAGGGCCAGTGATAAAATGACTCTACCAGTCATAAAATGACTTGGCAAGTCATAAAATGACAGAACCGGTCATAAAAAGATAGGGCCAGTGATAATATGACTAAGCTAGTCATTAATGACAGAACCAGTCATAAAATGACAGGGCCAGTGATAAAATGACTGGGCCTTTCATTAATGACAGGGCCAGTCATTAATGACAGGGCCAGTGATAAAATGACTGGGCCCGTCATTAATGACAGGGCCAGTCATTAATGACAGGGCCAGTGATAAAATGACTCTGCCAGTCATAAATGGACTTGGCCAGTCATAAAATGACAGAACCAGTCATAAAATGACAGGGCCAGTGATAAAATGACTTGGCCAGTCATTAATGACAGGGCCACTCATTAATGACAGGGCCAGTGATAAAATGACTGGGCCAGTCATTAATGACAGGGCCAGTCATTAATGACAGGGCCAGTCATTAATGACAGGGCCAGTGATAAAATGACTCTGCCAGTCATAAAATGACTTGGCCAGTCATAAAATGACAGAACCAGTCATAAAATGACAGGGCCAGTGATAAAATGACTGACCCAGTCATTAAGGACAGGGCCAGTCATTAATGACAGGGCCAGTGATGAAATGAGTGGGCCAGTCATTAATGACAGGGCCAGTCATTAATGACAGGGCCAGTGATAAAATGACTCTGCTAGTCATAAAATAACTTGGCCAGTCATAAAATGACAGAACCAGTCAAAAAATGAGAGGGCCAGTGATAAAATGACGGGGCCAGTCATTAATGACAGGGCCAGTCATTAATGACAGGGCCAGTGATAAAATGACTGGGCCAGTCATTAATGACATGGCCAGTCATTAAGGACAGGGCCAGTGATAAAATGACTCTACCAGTCATAAAATAACTTGGCCAGTCATAAAATGACAGAACCAGTCATAAAATGACAGGGCCAGTGATAAAATGATTGGGCATGTCATTAATGACTGGGCCAGTCATTAATGACAGGGCCAGTCATTAATGACAGGGCCAGTCATTAATGACAGGGCCAGTGATAAAATGACTATACCAGTCATAAAATGACTTTGGCAGTCATAAAATGACAGAACCAGTCATAAAATGACAGGGCCAGTGATAAAATGACTGGGCAAGTCATTAATGACAGGGCCAGTCATTAATAACAGGGCCAGTGATAAAATCACTGGGCCCGTCATTAATGACTGGGCCCGTGATAAAATGACTCTGCAAGTCATAAATGGACTTGGGGAGTCATAAAATGACAGAACCAGTCATAAAATGACAGGGCCAGTGATAAAATGACTGGGCCAGTCATTAATGACAGGGCCAGTCATTAATGACAGGGCGAGTGATAAAATGACTGGGCCAGTCATTAACGACAGGGCCAGTCATTAATGACAGGGCCAGTGATAAAATGACTCTGCCAGTCATAAAATGACTTGGCCAGTCATAAAATGACAGAACCAGTCATAAAATGACAGGGCCAGTGATAAAATGACTGGCACAGTCATTAATGACAGGGCCAGTCATTAATGACAGGGCCTGTGATAAAATGACTGGGCCAGTCATTAATGACAGGGCCAGTGAATAAACGACTCTGCAAGTCATAAAATAACTTGGCCAGTCATAAAATGACAGAACAAGTCATAAAATGACAGGGCCAGTGATAAAATGACTGGGCCAGTCATTAATGACAGGGCCAGTCATTAATGACAGGGCCAGTGATAAAATGACTGGGCCAGCCATTAATGACAGGGCCAGTCATTAATGACTAGGCCAGTGATAAAAATGACTCTGCCAGTCATTAATGACAGGGCCAGTGATAAAATGACAGGGCCAGTGATAAAATGACTGGGCCAGTCATTAATGACAGAACCAGTCATTAAATGAAAGGGCCAGTGATAAAATGACTTCGCCAGTCATTAATGACAGGGCCAGTGATAAAATGACTTCGCCAGTCATTAATGACAGGGCCAGTCATTAATGACAGGGCCAGTCATTAATGACAGGGCCAGTCATTAATGACAGGGCCAGTGATAAAATGACTCTGCCAGGCATAAAATGACTTGGCCAGTCATAAAATGACAGAACAAGTCATAAAATGACAGAGCCAGTGATAAAATGACTGGGCCAGTCATTAATGACAGGGCCAGTAATAAAATGACTCTGCCAGTCATAAAATGACTTGGCAAGTCATAAAAATACTTGGCAAGTCATTAAATGACAGAACCATTCATAAAATGACTGGATCAGTTATAAAATGACTGGGCCTGTCATTAATGACAGGGCCAGTCATTAATGACAGGGCCAGTGATAAAATGCCTGGGCCCGTCATTAATGACAGGGCCAGTCATTTATGACAGGGCCAGTGATAAAATGACTCTACCAGTCATAAAATGACTAAGCCAGTCATGAATGACAGAACCAGTCATAAAATGACAGGGCCAGTGATAAAATGACTGGGCCAGTCATTAATGACAGGGCCAGTCATTAATGACAGGGCCAGTGATAAAATGACTGGGCCCGTCATTAATGACAGGGCCAGTCATTTATGACAGGGCCAGTGATAAAATGACTCTTCCAGCCATAAATGGACTTGGCCAGTCATAAAATGACAGAACCAGTCATAAAATGACAAGGCCAGTGATAAAATGACTGTGCCAGTCATTAATGACAGGGCCAGTCATTAATGACAGGGCCAGTAATAAAATGACTGGGCCAGTCATTAATGACAGGGCCAGTCATTAATGACAGGGCCAGTCATTATTGACAGGGCCAGTGATAAAATGACTCTGCCAGTCATAAAATGACTTGGCCAGTCATAAAATGACAGAACCAGTCATAAAATGACAGGGCCAGTGATAAAATGACTGGGCCAGTCATTAATTACAGGGCCTGTCATTAATGACAGGGCCAGTGATAAAATGACTGGGCCCGTCATTAATGACAGGGCCAGTCATTAATGACAGGGCCAGTGATAAAATGACTCTGCCAGTCATAAATGGACTTGGCCAGTCATAAAATGACAGAACCAGTCATTAAATGACAGGGCCAGTGATAAAATGACTGGGCCAGTCATTAATGACAGGGCCACTCATTAATGACAGTGCCAGTTATAAAACGACTCTGCCAGTCATAAAATGACTTTGCAAGTCATAAAATTACTTGGCAAGTCATAAAATGACATAACCATTCATAAAATGACAGGGCCAGTTATAAAATGACTGGGCCTGTCATTAATGACAGGGCCAGTCATTAATGACAGGGCCAGTGATAAAATGCCTGGGCCCGTCATTAATGACAGGGCCAGTCATTTATGACAGGGCCAGTGATAATATGACTCTACCAGTCATAAAATGACTAAGCCAGTCATTAATGACAAAACCAGTCATAAAATGACAATGCCAGTGATAAAATGACTGGGCTTTTCATTAATGACAGGGCCAGTCATTAATGACAGGGCCAGTGATAAAATGACTGGGCCCGTCATTAATGACAGGGCCAGTCATTTATGACAGGGCCAGTGATAAAATGACTCTGCCAGTCATAAATGGACTTGGTAGGTCATAAAATGACAGAACCAGTCATAAAATGACAAGGCCAGAGATAAAATGACTGGGCCAGTCATTAATGACAGGGCCAGTCATTAATGACAGGGCCAGTGATAAAATGACTGGGCCAGTCATTAATGACAGGGCCAGTCATTAATGACAGGGCCAGTCATTAATGACAGGGCCAGTGATAAAATGACTCTGCCAGTCATAAAATGACTTGGCCAGTCATAAAATGACAGACCCAGTCATAAAATGACAGGGCCAGTGATAAAATGACTGACCCAGTCATTAATGACAGGGCCAGTCATTAATGACAGGGCCAGTGATAAAATGACTGGGCCAGTCATTAATGACAGGGCCAGTCATTAATGACAGGGCCAGTCATTAATGACTGGGCCAGTGATGAAATGACTCTGCCAGTCTGAAAATGACTTGGCCAGTCATAAAATGACACAACCAGTCATAAAATGACAGGGCCAGTGATAAAATGACTGACCCAGTCATTAATGACAGGGCCAGTCATTAATGACAGGGCCAGTGATAAAATGAGTGTGCCAGTCATTAATGACAGGGCCAGTCATTAATGACAGGGCCAGTGATAAAATGACTCTACCAGTCATAAAATGACTTGGCAAGTCATAAAATGACAGAACCAGTCATAAAAAGATAGGGCCAGTGATAATATGACTAAGCTAGTCATTAATGACAGAACCAGTCATAAAATGACAGGGCCAGTGATAAAATGACTGGGCCTTTCATTAATGACAGGGCCAGTCATTAATGACAGGGCCAGTGATAAAATGACTGGGCCCGTCATTAATGACAGGGCCAGTCATTAATGAAAGGGCCAGTGATAAAATGACTCTGCCAGTCATAAATGGACTTGGCCAGTAATAAAATGACAGAACCAGTCATAAAAGGACAGGGCCAGTGATAAAATGACTGGGCTAGTCATTAATGACAGGGCCAGTCATTAATGACAGGGCCAGTGATAAAATGACTGGGCCAGTCATTAATGACAGGGCCAGTCATTAATGACAGGGCCAGTCATTAATGACAGGGCCAGTCATTAATGACAGGGCCAGTCATTAATGACAGGGCCAGTGATAAAATGACTCTGCCAGTCATAAAATGACTTGGCCAGTCATAAAATGACAGAACCAGTCATAAAATGACAGGGCCAGTGATAAAATGACTGACCCAGTCATTAATGACAGGGCCAGTCATTAATGAAGGGGCCAGTGATAAAAAGAGTGGTCCAGTCATTAATGACAGGGCCAGTCGTTAATGACAGGGCCAGTGATAAAATGACTCTGCTAGTCATAAAATAACTTGGCCAGTCATAAAATGACAGAACCAGTCATAAAATGACAGGGCCAGTGATAAAATGACGGGGCCAGTCATTAATAACAGGGCCAGTCATTAATGACAGGGCCAGTGATAAAATGACTGGGCCAGTCATTAATGACAGGGCCAGTCATTAATGACAGGGCCAGTGATAAAATGACTCTGCTAGTCATAAAATAACTTGGCCAGTCATAAAATAACAGAACCAGTCAAAAAATGACAGGGCCAGTGATAAAATGACGGGGCCAGTCATTAATGACAGGGCCAGTCATTAATGACAAGGCCAGTTATAAAATGACTGGGCCAGTCATTAATGACACGGCCAGTCATTAAGGACAGGGCCAGTGATAAAATGACTCTACCAGTCATAAAATGACTTGGCCAGTCATAAAATGACAGAACCAGTCATAAAATGACAGGGCCAGTGATAAAATGATTGGGCACGTCATTAATGACAGGGCCGGTCATTAATGACAGGGCCAGTGATAAAATGACTGGGCCAGTCATTAACGACAGTGCCAGTCATTAAGGACAGGGCCAGTGATAAAATGACTATACCAGTCATAAAATGACTTGGCCAGTCATAAAATGACAGAACCAGTCATAAAATGACAGGGCCAGTGAAAAAATGACTGGGCAAGTCATTAATGACAGGGCCAGTCATTATTAACAGGGCCAGTGATAAAATGACTGGGCCCGTCATTAATGACAGGGCCCGTGATAAAATGACTCTGCCAGTCATAAATGGACTTGGCGAGTCATAAAATGACAAAACCAGTCATAAAATGACAGGGACAGTGATAAAATGACTGGGCCAGTCATTAATGACAGGGCCAGTCATTAATGACAGGGCCAGTGATAAAATGACTGGGCCAGTCATTAACGACAGGGCCAGTCATTAATGACAGGGCCAGTTATATAATGACTCTGCCAGTCATAAAATGACTTGGCCAGTCATAAAATGACAGAACCAGTCATAAAATGACAGGGCCAGTGATAAAATGACTGGCACAGTCATTAATGACAGGGCCAGTCATTAATGACAGGGCCTGTGATAAAATGACTGGGCCAGTCATTAATGACAGGGCCAGTCATTAATGACAGGGCCAGTGATAAAATGACTGGGCCAGTCAATAATGACAGGGCCAGTCATTAATGACAGGGCCAGTGATAAAATGACTCTGCCAGTCATAAAATGACTTGGCCAGTCATAAAATGACAAAACCAGTCATAAAATGACAGGGCCAGTGATAAAATGACTGGCACAGTCATTAATGACAGGGCCAGTCATTAATGACAGGGCCTGTGATAAAATGACTGGGCCAGTCATTAATGACAGGGCCAGTGATAAAATGACTCTGCAAGTCATTAAATAACTTGGCCAGTCATAAAATGACAGAACAAGTCATAAAATGACAGGGCCAGTGATAAAATGACTGGGCCAGTCATTAATGACAGGGCCAGTCATTAATGACAGGGCCAGTGATAAAATGACTGGGCCAGCCATTAATGACAGGGCCAGTCATTAATGACTAGGCCAGTGATAAAAATGACTCTGCCAGTCATTAATGACAGGGCCAGTGATAAAATGACAGGGCCAGTGATAAAATGACTGGGCCAGTCATTAATGACAGAACCAGTCATTAAATGAAAGGGCCAGTGATATAATGACTTCGCCAGTCATTAATGACAGGGCCAGTGATAAAATGACTCCGCCAGTCATTAATGACAGGGCCAGTCATTAATGACAGGGCCAGTGAAAAAATGACTCTGCCAGGCATAAAATGACTTGGCCAGTCATAAAATGACAGAACAAGTCATAAAATGACAGAGCCAGTGATAAAATGACTGGGCCAGTCATTAATGACAGGGCCAGTCATTAATGACAGGGCCAGTAATAAAATGACTCTGCCAGTCATAAAATGACTTGGCAAGTCATAAAAATACTTGGCAAGTCATTAAATGACAGAACCATTCATAAAATGACTGGATAAGTTATAAAATGACTGGGCCTGTCATTAATGACAGGGCCAGTCATTAATGACAGGGCCAGTGATAAAATGCCTGGGCCCGTCATTAATGACAGGGCCAGTCATTTATGACAGGGCCAGTGATAAAATGACTCTACCAGTCATAAAATGACTAAGCCAGTCATGAAAGACAGAACCAGTCATAAAATGACAGGGCCAGTGGTAAAATGACTGGGCCAGTCATTAATGACAGGGCCAGTCATTAATGACAGGGCCAGTGATAAAATGACTGGGCCCGTCATTAATGACAGGGCCAGTCATTTATGACAGGGCCAGTGATAAAATGACTCTTCCAGCCATAAAATGACTTGGCCAGTCATAAAATGACAGAACCAGTCATAAAATGACAGGGCCAGTGATAAAATGACTGGGCCAGTCATTAATGACAGGGCCTGTCATTAATGACAGGGCCAGTGATAAAATGACTGGGCCCGTCATTAATGACAGGGCCAGTCATTAATGACAGGGCCAGTGATAAAATGACTCTGCCAGTCATAAATGGACTTGGCCAGTCATAAAATGACAGAACCAGTCATTAAATGACAGGGCCAGTGATAAAATGACTGGGCCAGTCATTAATGACAGGGCCACTCATTAATGACAGTGCCAGTTATAAAATGACTCTGCCAGTCATAAAATGACTTTGCAAGTCATAAAATTACTTGGCAAGTCATAAAATGACATAACCATTCATAAAATGACAGGGCCAGTGATAAAATGCCTGGGCCCGTCATTAATGACAGGGCCAGTCATTTATGACAGGGCCAGTGATAAAATGACTCTACCAGTCATAAAATGACTAAGCCAGTCATTAATGACAGAACCAGTCATAAAATGACAGGGCCAGTGATAAAATGACTGGGCTTTTCATTAATGACAGGGCCAGTCATTAATGACAGGGCCAGTGATAAAATGACTGGGCCCGTCATTAATGACAGGGCCAGTCATTTATGACAGGGCCAGTGATAAAATGACTCTGCCAGTCATAAATGGACTTGGCCAGTCATAAAATGACAGAACCAGTCATAAAATGACAAGGCCAGAGATAAAATGACTGGGCCAGTCATTAATGACAGGGCCAGTCATTAATGACAGGGCCAGTGATAAAATGACTGGGCCAGTCATTTATGACAGGGCCAGTCATTAATGACAGGGCCAGTCATTAATGACAGGGCCAGTGATAAAATGACTCTGCCAGTCATAAAATGACTTGGCCAGTCATAAAATGACAGACCCAGTCATAAAATGACAGGGCCAGTGATAAAATGACTGACCCAGTCATTAATGACAGGGCCAGTCATTAATGACAGGGCCAGTGATAAAATGACTGGGCCAGTCATTAATGACAGGGCCAGTCATTAATGACAGGGCCAGTCATTAATGACTGGGCCAGTGATGAAATGACTCTGCCAGTCTGAAAATGACTTGGCCAGTCATAAAATGACACAACCAGTCATAAAAAGACAGGGCCAGTGATAAAATGACTGACCCAGTCATTAATGACAGGGCCAGTCATTAATGACAGGGCCAGTGATAAAATGAGTGTGCCAGTCATTAATGACAGGGCCAGTCATTAATGACAGGGCCAGTGATAAAATGACTCTACCAGTCATAAAATGACTTGGCAAGTCATAAAATGACAGAACCAGTCATAAAAAGATAGGGCCAGTGATAATATGACTAAGCTAGTCATTAATGACAGAACCAGTCATAAAATGACAGGGCCAGTGATAAAATGACTGGGCCTTTCATTAATGACAGGGCCAGTCATTAATGACAGGGCCAGTGATAAAATGACTCTGCTAGTCATAAAATAACTTGGCCAGTCATAAAATGACAGAACCAGTCAAAAAATGAGAGGGCCAGTGATAAAATGACGGGGCCAGTCATTAATGACAGGGCCAGTCATTAATGACAGGGCCAGTGATAAAATGACTGGGCCCGTCATTAATGACAGGGCCAGTCATTAATGACAGGGCCAGTGATAAAATGACTCTGCCAGTCATAAATGGACTTGGCCAGTCATAAAATGACAGAACCAGTCATAAAATGAAAGGGCCAGTGATAAAATGACTGGGCCGGTCATTAATGACAGGGCCACTCATTAATGACAGGGCCAGTGATAAAATGACTGGGCCAGTCATTAATGACAGGGCCAGTCATTAATGACAGGGCCAGTCATTAATGACAGGGCCAGTGATAAAATGACTCTGCCAGTCATAAAATGACTTGGCCAGTCATAAAATGACAGAACCAGTCATAAAATGACAGGGCCAGTGATAAAATGACTGACCCAGTCATTAAGGACAGGGCCAGTCATTAATGACAGGGCCAGTGATGAAATGAGTGGGCCAGTCATTAATGACAGGGCCAGTCATTAATGACAGGGCCAGTGATAAAATGACTCTGCTAGTCATAAAATAACTTGGCCAGTCATAATATGACAGAACCAGTCAAAAAATGAGAGGGCCAGTGATAAAATGACGGGGCCAGTCATTAATGACAGGGCCAGTCATTAATGACAGGGCCAGTGATAAAATGACTGGGCCAGTCATTAATGACATGGCCAGTCATTAAGGACAGGGCCAGTGATAAAATGACTCTGCTAGTCATAAAATAACTTGGCCAGTCATAAAATAACAGAACCAGTCAAAAAATGACAGGGCCAGTGATAAAATGACGGGGCCAGTCATTAATGACAGGGCCAGTCATTAATGACAGGGCAGGTTATAAAATGACTGGGCCAGTCATTAATGACACGGCCAGTCATTAAGGACAGGGCCAGTGATAAAATGACTCTACCAGTCATAAAATGACTTGGCCAGTCATAAAATGACAGAACCAGTCATAAAATGACAGGGCCAGTGATAAAATGATTGGGCACGTCATTAATGACAGGGCCAGTCATTAATGACAGGGCCAGTGATAAAATGACTGGGCCAGTCATTAACGACAGTGCCAGTCATTAAGGACAGGGCCAGTGATAAAATGACTATACCAGTCATAAAATGACTTGGCCAGTCATAAAATGACAGAACCAGTCATAAAATGACAGGGCCAGTGATAAAATGACTGGGCAAGTCATTAATGACAGGGCCAGTCATTAATGCCAGGGCCAGTGATAAAATGACTGGGCCAGTCATTAACGACAGGGCCAGTCATTAATGACAGGGCCAGTTATATAATGAATCTGCCAGTCATAAAATGACTTGGCCAGTCATAAAATGACAGAACCAGTCATAAAATGACAGGGCCAGTGATAAAATGACTGGCACAGTCATTAATGACAGGGCCAGTCATTAATGACAGGGCCTGTGATAAAATGACTGGGCCAGTCATTAATGACAGGGCCAGTCATTAATGACAGGGCCAGTGATAAAATGACTGGGCCAGTCAATAATGACAGGGCCAGTCATTAATGACAGGGCCAGTGATAAAATGACTCTGCCAGTCATAAAATGACTTGGCCAGTCATAAAATGACAAAACCAGTCATAAAATGACAGGGCCAGTGATAAAATGACTGGCACAGTCATTAATGACAGGGCCAGTCATTAATGACAGGGCCTGTGATAAAATGACTGGGCCAGTCATTAATGACAGGGCCAGTGATAAAATGACTCTGCAAGTCATTAAATAACTTGGCCAGTCATAAAATGACAGAACAAGTCATAAAATGACAGGGCCAGTGATAAAATGACTGGGCCAGTCATTAATGACAGGGCCAGTCATTAATGACAGGGCCAGTGATAAAATGACTGGGCCAGCCATTAATGACAGGGCCAGTCATTAATGACTAGGCCAGTGATAAAAATGACTCTGCCAGTCATTAATGACAGGGCCAGTGATAAAATGACAGGGCCAGTGATAAAATGACTGGGCCAGTCATTAATGACAGAACCAGTCATTAAATGAAAGGGCCAGTGATAAAATGACTTCGCCAGTCATTAATGACAGGGCCAGTGATAAAATGACTTCGCCAGTCATTAATGACAGGGCCAGTCATTAATGACAGGGCCAGTCATTAATGACAGGGCCAGTCATTAATGACAGGGCCAGTCATTAATGACAGGGCCAGTGAAAAAATGACTCTGCCAGGCATAAAATGACTTGGCCAGTCATAAAATGACAGAACAAGTCATAAAATGACAGAGCCAGTGATAAAATGACTGGGCCAGTCATTAATGACAGGGCCAGTCATTAATGACAGGGCCAGTAATAAAATGACTCTGCCAGTCATAAAATGACTTGGCAAGTCATAAAAATACTTGGCAAGTCATTAAATGACAGAACCATTCATAAAATGACTGGATCAGTTATAAAATGACTGGGCCTGTCATTAATGACAGGGCCAGTCATTAATGACAGGGCCAGTGATAAAATGCCTGGGCCCGTCATTAATGACAGGGCCAGTCATTTATGACAGGGCCAGTGATAGAATGACTCTACCAGTCATAAAATGACTAAGCCAGTCATGAATGACAGAACCAGTCATAAAATGACAGGGCCAGTGATAAAATGACTGGGCCAGTCATTAATGACAGGGCCAGTCATTAATGACAGGGCCAGTGATAAAATGACTGGGCCCGTCATTAATGACAGGGCCAGTCATTAATGACAGGGCCAGTGATAAAATGACTCTTCCAGCCATAAATGGACTTGGCCAGTCATAAAATGACAGAACCAGTCATAAAATGACAAGGCCAGTGATAAAATGACTGTGGCAGTCATTAATGACAGGGCCAGTCATTAATGACAGGGCCAGTAATAAAATGACTGGGCCAGTCATTAATGACAGGGCCAGTCATTAATGACAGGGCCAGTCATTAATGACAGGGCCAGTGATAAAATGACTCTGCCAGTCATAAAATGACTTGGCCAGTCATAAAATGACAGAACCAGTCATAAAATGACAGGGCCAGTGATAAAATGACTGGGCCAGTCATTAATGACAGGGCCTGTCATTAATGACAGGGCCAGTGATAAAATGACTGGGCCCGTCATTAATGACAGGGCCAGTCATTAATGACAGGGCCAGTGATAAAATGACTCTGCCAGTCATAAATGGACTTGGCCAGTCATAAAATGACAGAACCAGTCATTAAATGACAGGGCCAGTGATAAAATGACTGGGCCAGTCATTAATGACAGGGCCACTCATTAATGACAGTGCCAGTTATAAAATGACTCTGCCAGTCATAAAATGACTTTGCAAGTCATAAAATTACTTGGCAAGTCATAAAATGACATAACCATTCATAAAATGACAGGGCCAGTTATAAAATGACTGGGCCTGTCATTAATGACAGGGCCAGTCATTAATGACAGGGCCAGTGATAAAATGCCTGGGCCCGTCATTAATGACAGGGCCAGTCATTTATGACAGGGCCAGTGATAAAATGACTCTACCAGTCATAAAATGACTAAGCCAGTCATTAATGACAGAACCAGTCATAAAATGACAGGGCCAGTGATAAAATGACTGGGCTTTTCATTAATGACAGGGCCAGTCATTAATGACAGGGCCAGTGATAAAATGACTGGGCCCGTCATTAATGACAGGGCCAGTCATTTATGACAGGGCCAGTGATAAAATGACTCTGCCAGTCATAAATGGACTTGGCCAGTCGTAAAATGACAGACCCAGTCATAAAATGACAGGGCCAGTGATAAAATGACTGACCCAGTCATTAATGACAGGGCCAGTCATTAATGACAGGGCCAGTGATAAAATGACTGGGCCAGTCATTAATGACAGGGCCAGTCATTAATGACAGGGCCAGTCATTAATGACTGGGCCAGTGATGAAATGACTCTGCCAGTCTGAAAATGACTTGGCCAGTCATAAAATGACACAACCAGTCATAAAAAGACAGGGCCAGTGATAAAATGACTGACCCAGTCATTAATGACAGGGCCAGTCATTAATGACAGGGCCAGTGATAAAATGAGTGTGCCAGTCATTAATGACAGGGCCAGTCATTAATGACAGGGCCAGTGATAAAATGACTCTACCAGTCATAAAATGACTTGGCAAGTCATAAAATGACAGAACCAGTCATAAAAAGATAGGGCCAGTGATAATATGACTAAGCTAGTCATTAATGACAGAACCAGTCATAAAATGACAGGGCCAGTGATAAAATGACTGGGCCTTTCATTAATGACAGGGCCAGTCATTAATGACAGGGCCAGTGATAAAATGACTCTGCTAGTCATAAAATAACTTGGCCAGTCATAAAATGACAGAACCAGTCAAAAAATGAGAGGGCCAGTGATAAAATGACGGGGCCAGTCATTAATGACAGGGCCAGTCATTAATGACAGGGCCAGTGATAAAATGACTGGGCCCGTCATTAATGACAGGGCCAGTCATTAATGACAGGGCCAGTGATAAAATGACTCTGCCAGTCATAAATGGACTTGGCCAGTCATAAAATGACAGAACCAGTCATAAAATGACAGGGCCAGTGATAAAATGACTGGGCCAGTCATTAATGACAGGGCCACTCATTAATGACAGGGCCAGTGATAAAATGACTGGGCCAGTCATTAATGACAGGGCCAGTCATTAATGACAGGGCCAGTCATTAATGACAGGGCCAGTGATAAAATGACTCTGCCAGTCATAAAATGACTTGGTTAGTCATAAAATGACAGAACCAGTCATAAAATGACAGGGCCAGTGATAAAATGACTGACCCAGTCATTAAGGACAGGGCCAGTCATTAATGACAGGGCCAGTGAAGAAATGAGTGGGCCAGTCATTAATGACAGGGCCAGTCATTAATGACAGGGCCAGTGATAAAATGACTCTGCTAGTCATAAAATAACTTGGCCAGTCATAATATGACAGAACCAGTCAAAAAATGAGAGGGCCAGTGATAAAATGACTGGGCCAGTCATTAATGACAGGGCCAGTCATTAATGACAGGGCCAGTGATAAAATGACTGGGCCAGTCATTAATGACATGGCCAGTCATTAAGGACAGGGCCAGTGATAAAATGACTCTACCAGTCATAAAATAACTTGGCCAGTCATAAAATGACAGAACCAGTCATAAAATGACAGGGCCAGTGATAAAATGATTGGGCATGTCATTAATGACTGGGCCAGTCATTAATGACAGGGCCAGTCATTAATGACAGGGCCAGTCATTAATGACAGGGCCAGTGATAAAATGACTATACCAGTCATAAAATGACTTGGGCAGTCATAAAATGACAGAACCAGTCATAAAATGACAGGGCCAGTGATAAAATGACTGGGCAAGTCATTAATGACAGGGCCAGTCATTAATAACAGGGCCAGTGATAAAATCACTGGGCCTGTCATTAATGACTGGGCCCGTGATAAAATGACTCTGCAAGTCATAAATGGACTTGGGGAGTCATAAAATGACAGAACCAGTCATAAAATGACAGGGCCAGTGATAAAATGACTGGGCCAGTCATTAATGACAGGGCCAGTCATTAATGACAGGGCGAGTGATAAAATGACTGGGCCAGTCATTAACGACAGGGCCAGTCATTAATGACAGGGCCAGTGATAAAATGACTCTGCCAGTCATAAAATGACTTGGCCAGTCATAAAATGATAGAACCAGTCATAAAATGACAGGGCCAGTGATAAAATGACTGGCACAGTCATTAATGACAGGGCCAGTCATTAATGACAGGGCCTGTGATAAAATGACTGGGCCAGTCATTAATGACAGGGCCAGTGATAAAATGACTCTGCAAGTCATAAAATAACTTGGCCAGTCATAAAATGACAGAACAAGTCATAAAATGACAGGGCCAGTGATAAAATGACTGGGGCAGTCATTAATGACAGGGCCAGTCATTAATGACAGGGCCAGTGATAAAATGACTGGGCCAGCCATTAATGACAGGGCCAGTCATTAATGACTAGGCCAGTGATAAAAATGACTCTGCCAGTCATTAATGACAGGGCCAGTGATAAAATGACAGGGCCAGTGATAAAATGACTGGGCCAGTCATTAATGACAGAACCAGTCATTAAATGAAAGGGCCAGTGATAAAATGACTTCGCCAGTCATTAATGACAGGGCCAGTGATAAAATGACTTCGCCAGTCATTAATGACAGGGCCAGTCATTAATGACAGGGCCAGTCATTAATGACAGGGCCAGTCATTAATGACAGGGCCAGTGATAAAATGACTCTGCCAGGCATAAAATGACTTGGCCAGTCATAAAATGACAGAACAAGTCATAAAATGACAGAGCCAGTGATAAAATGACTGGGCCAGTCATTAATGACAGGGCCAGTCATTAATGACAGGGCCAGTAATAAAATGACTCTGCCAGTCATAAAATGACTTGGCAAGTCATAAAAATACTTGGCAAGTCATTAAATGACAGAACCATTCATAAAATGACTGGATCAGTTATAAAATGACTGGGCCTGTCATTAATGACAGGGCCAGTCATTAATGACAGGGCCAGTGATAAAATGCCTGGGCCCGTCATTAATGACAGGGCCAGTCATTTATGACAGGGCCAGTGATAAAATGACTCTACCAGTCATAAAATGACTAAGCCAGTCATGAATGACAGAACCAGTCATAAAATGACAGGGCCAGTGATAAAATGACTGGGCCAGTCATTAATGACAGGGCCTGTCATTAATGACAGGGCCAGTGATAAAATGACTGGGCCCGTCATTAATGACAGGGCCAGTCATTTATGACAGGGCCAGTGATAAAATGACTCTTCCAGCCATAAATGGACTTGGCCAGTCATAAAATGACAGAACCAGTCATAAAATGACAAGGCCAGTGATAAAATGACTGTGCCAGTCATTAATGACAGGGCCAGTCATTAATGACAGGGCCAGTAATAAAATGACTGGGCCAGTCATTAATGACAGGGCCAGTCATTAATGACAGGGCCAGTCATTAATGACAGGGCCAGTGATAAAATGACTCTGCCAGTCATAAAATGACTTGGCCAGTCATAAAATGACAGAACCAGTCATAAAATGACAGGGCCAGTGATAAAATGACTGGGCCAGTCATTAATGACAGGGCCTGTCATTAATGACAGGGCCAGTGATAAAATGACTGGGCCCGTCATTAATGACAGGGCCAGTCATTAATGACAGGGCCAGTGATAAAATGACTCTGCCAGTCATCAATGGACTTGGCCAGTCATAAAATGACAGAACCAGTCATTAAATGACAGGGCCAGTGATAAAATGACTGGGCCAGTCATTAATGACAGGGCCACTCATTAATGACAGTGCCAGTTATAAAATGACTCTGCCAGTCATAAAATGACTTTGCAAGTCATAAAATTACTTGGCAAGTCATAAAATGACATAACCATTCATAAAATGACAGGGCCAGTTATAAAATGACTGGGCCTGTCATTAATGACAGGGCCAGTCATTAATGACAGGGCCAGTGATAAAATGCCTGGGCCCGTCATTAATGACAGGGCCAGTCATTTATGACAGGGCCAGTGATAAAATGACTCTACCAGTCATAAAATGACTAAGCCAGTCATTAATGACAGAACCAGTCATAAAATGACAGGGCCAGTGATAAAATGACTGGGCTTTTCATTAATGACAGGGCCAGTCATTAATGACAGGGCCAGTGATAAAATGACTGGGCCCGTCATTAATGACAGGGCCAGTCATTTATGACAGGGCCAGTGATAAAATGACTCTGCCAGTCATAAATGGACTTGGTCAGTCATAAAATGACAGAACCAGTCATAAAATGACAAGGCCAGAGATAAAATGACTGGGCCAGTCATTAATGACAGGGCCAGTCATTAATGACAGGGCCAGTGATAAAATGACTGGGCCAGTCATTAATGACAGGGCCAGTCATTAATGACAGGGCCAGTCATTAATGACAGGGCCAGTGATAAAATGACTCTGCCAGTCATAAAATGACTTGGCCAGTCATAAAATGACAGACCCAGTCATAAAATGACAGGGCCAGTGATAAAATGACTGACCCAGTCATTAATGACAGGGCCAGTCATTAATGACAGGGCCAGTGATAAAATGACTGGGCAGTCATTAATGACAGGGCCAGTCATTAATGACAGGGCCAGTCATTAATGACTGGGCCAGTGATGAAATGACTCTGCCAGTCTGAAAATGACTTGGCCAGTCATAAAATGACACAACCAGTCATAAAATGACAGGGCCAGTGATAAAATGACTGACCCAGTCATTAATGACAGGGCCAGTCATTAATGACAGGGCCAGTGATAAAATGAGTGTGCCAGTCATTAATGACAGGGCCAGTCATTAATGACAGGGCCAGTGATAAAATGACTCTACCAGTCATAAAATGACTTGGCAAGTCATAAAATGACAGAACCAGTCATAAAAAGATAGGGCCAGTGATAATATGACTAAGCTAGTCATTAATGACAGAACCAGTCATAAAATGACAGGGCCAGTGATAAAATGACTGGGCCTTTCATTAATGACAGGGCCAGTCATTAATGACAGGGCCAGTGATAAAATGACTGGGCCCGTCATTAATGACAGGGCCAGTCATTAATGAAAGGGCCAGTGATAAAATGACTCTGCCAGTCATAAATGGACTTGGCCAGTCATAAAATGACAGAACCAGTCATAAAAGGACAGGGCCAGTGATAAAATGACTGGGCTAGTCATTAATGACAGGGCCAGTCATTAATGACAGGGCCAGTGATAAAATGACTGGGCCAGTCATTAATGACAGGGCCAGTCATTAATGACAGGGCCAGTCATTAATGACAGGGCCAGTCATTAATGACAGGGCCAGTCATTAATGACAGGGCCAGTGATAATATGACTCTGCCAGTCATAAAATGACTTGGCCAGTCATAAAATGACAGAACCAGTCATAAAATGACAGGGCCAGTGATAAAATGACTGACCCAGTCATTAATGACAGGGCCAGTCATTAATGAAGGGGCCAGTGATAAAAAGAGTGGTCCAGTCATTAATGACAGGGCCAGTCGTTAATGACAGGGCCAGTGATAAAATGACTCTGCTAGTCATAAAATAACTTGGCCAGTCATAAAATGACAGAACCAGTCATAAAATGACAGGGCCAGTGATAAAATGACGGGGCCAGTCATTAATAACAGGGCCAGTCATTAATGACAGGGCCAGTGATAAAATGACTGGGCCAGTCATTAATGACAGGGCCAGTCATTAATGACAGGGCCAGTGATAAAATGACTCTGCTAGTCATAAAATAACTTGGCCAGTCATAAAATAACAGAACCAGTCAAAAAATGACAGGGCCAGTGATAAAATGACGGGGCCAGTCATTAATGACAGGGCCAGTCATTAATGACAGGGCCAGTTATAAAATGACTGGGCCAGTCATTAATGACACGGCCAGTCATTAAGGACAGGGCCAGTGATAAAATGACTCTACCAGTCATAAAATGACTTGGCCAGTCATAAAATGACAGAACCAGTCATAAAATGACAGGGCCAGTGATAAAATGATTGGGCACGTCATTAATGACAGGGCCAGTCATTAATGACAGGGCCAGTGATAAAATGACTGGGCCAGTCATTAACGACAGTGCCAGTCATTAAGGACAGGGCCAGTGATAAAATGACTATACCAGTCATAAAATGACTTGGCCAGTCATAAAATGACAGAACCAGTCATAAAATGACAGGACCAGTGATAAAATGACTGGGCAAGTCATTAATGACAGGGCCAGTCATTAATAACAGGGCCAGTGATAAAATGACTGGGCCCGTCATTAATGACAGGGCCCGTGATAAAATGACTCTGCCAGTCATAAACGGACTTGGCGAGTCATAAAATGACAGAACCAGTCATAAAATGACAGGGCCAGTGATAAAATGACTGGGCCAGTCATTAATGACAGGGCCAGTCATTAATGACAGGGCCAGTGATAAAATGACTGGGCCAGTCATTAACGACAGGGCCAGTCATTAATGACAGGGCCAGTTATATAATGACTCTGCCAGTCATAAAATGACTTGGCCAGTCATAAAATGACAGAACCAGTCATAAAATGACAGGGCCAGTGATAAAATGACTGGCACAGTCATTAATGACAGGGCCAGTCATTAATGACAGGGCCTGTGATAAAATGACTGGGCCAGTCATTAATGACAGGGCCAGTCATTAATGACAGGGCCAGTGATAAAATGACTGGGCCAGTCAATAATGACAGGGCCAGTCATTAATGACAGGGCCAGTGATAAAATGACTCTGCCAGTCATAAAATGACTTGGCCAGTCATAAAATGACAAAACCAGTCATAAAATGACAGGGCCAGTGATAAAATGACTGGCACAGTCATTAATGACAGGGCCAGTCATTAATGACAGGGCCTGTGATAAAATGACTGGGCCAGTCATTAATGACAGGGCCAGTGATAAAATGACTCTGCAAGTCATAAAATAACTTGGCCAGTCATAAAATGACAGAACAAGTCATAAAATGACAGGGCCAGTGATAAAATGACTGGGCCAGTCATTAATGACAGGGCCAGTCATTAATGACAGGGCCAGTGATAAAATGACTGGGCCAGCCATTAATGACAGGGCCAGTCATTAATGACTAGGCCAGTGATAAAAATGACTCTGCCAGTCATTAATGACAGGGCCAGTGATAAAATGACAGGGCCAGTGATAAAATGACTGGGCCAGTCATTAATGACAGAACCAGTCATTAAATGAAAGGGCCAGTGATAAAATGACTTCGCCAGTCATTAATGACAGGGCCAGTGATAAAATGACAGGGCCAGTCATTAATGACAGGGCCAGTGAAAAAATGACTCTGCCAGGCATAAAATGACTTGGCCAGTCATAAAATGACAGAACAAGTCATAAAATGACAGAGCCAGTGATAAAATGACTGGGCCAGTCATTAATGACAGGGCCAGTCATTAATGACAGGGCCAGTAATAAAATGACTCTGCCAGTCATAAAATGACTTGGCAAGTCATAAAAATACTTGGCAAGTCATTAAATGACAGAACCATTCATAAAATGACTGGATCAGTTATAAAATGACTGGGCCTGTCATTAATGACAGGGCCAGTCATTAATGACAGGGCCAGTGATAAAATGCCTGGGCCCGTCATTAATGACAGGGCCAGTCATTTATGACAGGGCCAGTGATAAAATGACTCTACCAGTCATAAAATGACTAAGCCAGTCATGAATGACAGAACCAGTCATAAAATGACAGGGCCAGTGATAAAATGACTGTGGCAGTCATTAATGACAGGGCCAGTCATTAATGACAGGGCCAGTGATAAAATGACTCTACCAGTCATAAAATGACTTGGCCAGGCATAAAATGACAGAACCAGTCATAAAATGACAGGGCCAATGATAAAATGACTGGGCCAGTCATTAATGACAGGGCCTGTCATTAATGACAAGGCCAGTGATAAAATGACTGGGCCCGTCATTAATGACAGGGCCAGTCATTAATGACAGGGCCAGTGATAAAATGACTCTGCCAGTCATATATGGACTTGGCCAGTCATAAAATGACAGAACCAGTCATTAAATGACAGGGCCAGTGATAAAATGAGTGGGCCAGTCATTAATGACAGGGCCAGTCATTAATGACAGGGCTAGTCATTAATGACAGGGCCAGTGATAAAATGACTCTGCCAGTCATAAAATTACTTGGCCAGTCATAAAATGACAGAACCAGTCATAAAATGACAGGGCCAGTGATAAAATGACTGGGCCAGTGATAAAATGACTTCGCCAGTCATTAATGACAGGGCCAGTGATAAAATGACTTCGCCAGTCATTAATGACAGGGCCAGTCATTAATGACAGGGCCAGTGATGAAATGACTTTGCCAGGCATAAAATGACTTGGCCAGTCATAAAATGACAGAACCAGTCATAAAATGACAGGGCCAGTGATAAAATGACTGGGCCAGTCATTAATGACAGGGCCTGTCATTAATGACAGGGCCAGTGATAAAATGACTGGGCCCGTCATTAATGACAGGGCCAGTCATTAATGACAGGGCCAGTGATAAAATGACTCTGCCAGTCATAAATGGACTTGGCCAGTCATAAAATGACAGAACCAGTCATTAAATGACAGGGCCAGTGATAAAATGACTGGGCCAGTCATTAATGACAGGGCCAGTCATTAATGACAGGGCCAGTGATAAAATGACTGGGCCAGTCATTAATGACAGGGCCAGTCATTAATGACAGGGCCAGTCATTAATGACAGGGCCAGTGATAAAATGACTCTGCCAGTCATAAAATAACTTGGCCAGTCATAAAATGACAGAACCAGTCATAAAATGACAGGGCCAGTGATAAAATGACTGGCACAGTCATTAATGACAGGGCCAGTCATTAATGACAGGGCCTGTGATAAAATGACTGGGCCAGTCATTAATGACAGGGCCAGTGATAAAATGACTCTGCAAGTCATAAAATAACTTGGCCAGTCATAAAATGACAGAGCAAGTCATAAAATGACAGGGCCAGTGATAAAATGACTGGGCCAGTCATTAATGACAGGGCCAGTCATTAATGACAGGGCCAGTGATAAAATGACTGGGCCAGCCATTAATGACAGGGCCAGTCATTAATGACTTGGCCAGTGATAAAAATGACTCTGCCAGTCACTAATGACAGGGCCAGTGATAAAATGACAGGGCCAGTGATAAAATGACTGGGCCAGTCATTAATGACAGAACCAGTCATTAAATGAAAGGGCCAGTGATAAAATGACTTCGCCAGTCATTAATGACAGGGCCAGTGATAAAATGACTTCGCCAGTCATTAATGACAGGGCCAGTCATTAATGACAGGGCCAGTCATTAATGACAGGGCCAGTCATTAATGACAGGGCCAGTGATAAAATGACTCTGCCAGGCATAAAATGACTTGGCCAGTCATAAAATGACAGAACAAGTCATAAAATGACAGAGCCAGTGATAAAATGACTGGGCCAGTCATTAATGACAGGGCCAGTCATTAATGACAGGGCCAGTAATAAAATGACTCTGCCAGTCATAAAATGACTTGGCAAGTCATAAAAATACTTGGCAAGTCATTAAATGAAAGAACCATTCATAAAATGACTGGATCAGTTATAAAATGACTGGGCCTGTCATTAATGACAGGGCCAGTCATTTATGACAGGGCCAGTGATAAAATGCCTGGGCCCGTCATTAATGACAGGGCCAGTGATAAAATGACTGGGCCAGTCATTAATGACAGGGCCAGTCATTAATGACAGGGCCAGTGATAAAATGACTGGGCCCGTCATTAATGACAGGGCCAGTCATTTATGACAGGGCCAGTGATAAAATGACTCTTCCAGCCATAAATGGACTTAGCCAGTCATAAAATGACAGAACCAGTCATAAAATGACAAGGCCGGTGATAAAATGACTGTGCCAGTCATTAATGACAGGGCCAGTCATTAATGACAGGGCCAGTAATAAAATGACTGGGCCAGTCATTAATGACAGGGCCTGTCATTAATGACAGGGCCAGTGATAAAATGACTGGGCCCGTCATTAATGACAGGGCCAGTCATTAATGACAGGGCCAGTGATAAAATGACTCTGCCAGTCATAAATGGACTTGGCCAGTCATAAAATGACAGAACCAGTCATTAAATGACAGGGCCAGTGATAAAATGACTGGGCCAGTCATTAATGACAGGGCCACTCATTAATGACAGTGCCAGTTATAAAATGACTCTGCCAGTCATAAAATGACTTTGCAAGTCATAAAATTACTTGGCAAGTCATAAAATGACATAACCATTCATAAAATGACAGGGCCAGTTATATAATGACTGGGCCTGTCATTAATGACAGGGCCAGTCATTAATGACAGGGCTAGTGATAAAATGCCTGGGCCCGTCATTAATGACAGGGCCAGTCATTTATGACAGGGCCAGTGATAAAATGACTCTACCAGTCATAAAATGACTAAGCCAGTCATTAATGACAGAACCAGTCATAAAATGACAGGGCCAGTGATAAAATGACTGGGCTTTTCATTAATGACAGGGCCAGTCATTAATGACAGGGCCAGTGATAAAATGACTGGGCCCGTCATTAATGACAGGGCCAGTCATTTATGACAGGGCCAGTGATAAAATGACTCTGCCAGTCATAAATGGACTTGGCCAGTCATAAAATGACAGAACCAGTCATAAAATGACAAGGCCAGAGATAAAATGACTGGGCCAGTCATTAATGACAGGGCCAGTCATTAATGACAGGGCCAGTGATAAAATGACTGGGCCAGTCATTAATGACAGGGCCAGTCATTAATGACAGGGCCAGTCATTAATGACAGGGCCAGTGATAAAATGACTCTGCCAGTCATAAAATGACTTGGCCAGTCATAAAATGACAGAACCAGTCATAAAATGACAGGGCCAGTGATAAAATGACTGACCCAGTCATTAATGACAGGGCCAGTTATTAATGACAGGGCCAGTGATAAAATGACTGGGCCAGTCATTAATGACAGGGCCAGTCATTAATGACAGGGCCAGTCATTAATGACTGGGCCAGTGATGAAATGACTCTGCCAGTCTGAAAATGACTTGGCCAGTCATAAAATGACACAACCAGTCATAAAATGACAGGGCCAGTGATAAAATGACTGACCCAGTCATTAATGACAGGGCCAGTCATTAATGACAGGGCCAGTGATAAAATTAGTGTGCCAGTCATTAATGACAGGGCCAGTGATAAAATGACTCTACCAGTCATAAAATGACTTGGCAAGTCATAAAATGACAGAACCAGTCATAAAAAGATAGGGCCAGTGATAATATGACTAAGCTAGTCATTAATGACAGAACCAGTCATAAAATGACAGGGCCAGTGATAAAATGACTGGGCCTTTCATTAATGACAGGGCCAGTCATTAATGACAGGGCCAGTGATAAAATGACTGGGCCCGTCATTAATGACAGGGCCAGTCATTAATGAAAGGGCCAGTGATAAAATGACTCTGCCAGTCATAAATGGACTTGGCCAGTCATAAAATGACAGAACCAGTCATAAAATGACAGGGCCAGTGATAAAATGACTGGGCTAGTCATTAATGACAGGGCCAGTCATTAATGACAGGGCCAGTGATAAAATGACTGGGCCAGTCATTAATGACAGGGCCAGTCATTAATGACAGGGCCAGTCATTAATGACAGGGCCAGTGATAAAATGACTCTGCCAGTCATAAAATGACTTGGCCAGTCATAAAATGAGAGAACCAATCATAAAATGATAGGGCCAGTGATAAAATGACGGGGCCAGTCATTAATAACAGGGCCAGTCATTAATTACAGGGCCAGTGACAAAATGACTCTACCAGTCATAAAATGACTAAGCCAGTCATTAATGACAGAACCAGTCATAAAATGACAGGGCCAGTGATAAAATGACTGGGCTTTTCATTAATGACAGGGCCAGTCATTAATGACAGGGCCAGTGATAAAATGACTGGGCCCGTCATTAATGACAGGGCCAGTCATTTATGACAGGGCCAGTGATAAAATGACTCTGCCAGTCATAAATGGACTTGGCCAGTCATAAAATGACAGAACCAGTCATAAAATGACAAGGCCAGAGATAAAATGACTGGGCCAGTCATTAATGACAGGGCCAGTCATTAATGACAGGGCCAGTGATAAAATGACTGGGCCAGTCATTAATGACAGGGCCAGTCATTAATGACAGGGCCAGTCATTAATGACAGGGCCAGTGATAAAATGACTCTGCCAGTCATAAAATGACTTGGCCAGTCATAAAATGACAGAACCAGTCATAAAATGACAGGGCCAGTGATAAAATGACTGACCCAGTCATTAATGACAGGGCCAGTCATTAATGACAGGGCCAGTGATAAAATGACTGGGCCAGTCATTAATGACAGGGCCAGTCATTAATGACAGGGCCAGTCATTAATGACTGGGCCAGTGATGAAATGACTCTGCCAGTCTGAAAATGACTTGGCCAGTCATAAAATGACACAACCAGTCATAAAATGACAGGGCCAGTGATAAAATGACTGACCCAGTCATTAATGACAGGGCCAGTCATTAATGACAGGGCCAGTGATAAAATTAGTGTGCCAGTCATTAATGACAGGGCCAGTCATTAATGACAGGGCCAGTGATAAAATGACTCTACCAGTCATAAAATGACTTGGCAAGTCATAAAATGACAGAACCAGTCATAAAAAGATAGGGCCAGTGATAATATGACTAAGCTAGTCATTAATGACAGAACCAGTCATAAAATGACAGGGCCAGTGATAAAATGACTGGGCCTTTCATTAATGACAGGGCCAGTCATTAATGACAGGGCCAGTGATAAAATGACTGGGCCCGTCATTAATGACAGGGCCAGTCATTAATGAAAGGGCCAGTGATAAAATGACTCTGCCAGTCATAAATGGACTTGGCCAGTCATAAAATGACAGAACCAGTCATAAAATGACAGGGCCAGTGATAAAATGACTGGGCTAGTCATTAATGACAGGGCCAGTCATTAATGACAGGGCCAGTGATAAAATGACTGGGCCAGTCATTAATGACAGGGCCAGTCATTAATGACAGGGCCAGTCATTAATGACAGGGCCAGTGATAAAATGACTCTGCCAGTCATAAAATGACTTGGCCAGTCATAAAATGAGAGAACCAATCATAAAATGATAGGGCCAGTGATAAAATGACGGGGCCAGTCATTAATAACAGGGCCAGTCATTAATGACAGGGCCAGTGATAAAATGACTGGGCCAGTCATTAATGACAGGGCCAGTCATTAATGACAGGGCCAGTGATAAAATGACTCTGCTTGTCATAAAATAACTTGGCCAGTCATAAAATAACAGAACCAGTCAAAAAATGACAGGGCCAGTGATAAAATGACGGGGCCAGTCATTAATGACAGGGCCAGTCATTAATGACAGGGCCAGTTATAAAATGACTGGGCCAGTCATTAATGACACGGCCAGTCATTAAGGACAGGGCCAGTGATAAAATGACTCTACCAGTCATAAAATGACTTGGCCAGTCATAAAATGACAGAACCAGTCATAAAATGACAGGGCCAGTGATAAAATGATTGGGCACGTCATTAATGACAGGGCCAGTCATTAATGACAGGGCCAGTGATAAAATGACTGGGCCAGTCATTAACGACAGTGCCAGTCATTAAGGACAGGGCCAGTGATAAAATGACTATACCAGTCATAAAATGACTTGGCCAGTCATAAAATGACAGAACCAGTCCTAAAATGACAGGGCCAGTGATAAAATGACTGGGCAAGTCATTAATGACAGGGCCAGTCATTAATAACAGGGCCAGTGATAAAATGACTGGGCCCGTCATTAATGACAGGGCCCGTGATAAAATGACTCTGCCAGTCATAAATGGACTTGGCGAGTCATAAAATGACAGAACCAGTCATAAAATGACAGGGCCAGTGATAAAATGACTGGGCCAGTCATTAATGACAGGGCCAGTCATTAATGACAGGGCCAGTGATAAAATGACTGGGCCAGTCATTAACGACAGGGCCAGTCATTAATGACAGGGCCAGTTATATAATGACTCTGCCAGTCATAAAATGACTTGGCCAGTCATAAAATGACAGAACCAGTCATAAAATGACAGGGCCAGTGATAAAATGACTGGCACAGTCATTAATGACAGGGCCAGTCATTAATGACAGGGCCTGTGATAAAATGACTCGGCCAGTCATTAATGACAGGGCCAGTGATGAAATGACTCCTCCAGTCATAAAATAACTTGGCCTGTCATAAAATGACAGAACTAGTCATAAAATGACAGGGCCAGTGATAAAATGACGGGGCCAGTCATTAATGACAGGGCCAGTCATTAATGACAGGGCCAGTGATAAAATGACTGGGCCAGTCAATAATGACAGGGCCAGTCATTAATGACAAGGCCAGTGATAAAATGACTCTACCAGTCATAAAATGACTTGGCCAGTCATAAAATGACAGAACAAGTCATAAAATTGCAGGGCCAGTGATAAAATGACTGGGCCAGTCATTAATGACAGGGCCAGTCATTAATGACAGGGCCAGTGATAAAATGACTGGGCCAGCCATTAATGACAGGGCCAGTCATTAATGACTGGGCCAGTGATAAAAATGACTCTGCCAGTCATTAATGACAGGGCCAGTGATAAAATGACATGGCCAGTGATAAAATGACTGGGCCAGTCATTAATGACAGAACCAGTCATTAAATGACAGGGCCAGTGATAAAATGAGTGGGCCAGTCATTAATGACAGGGCCAGTCATTAATGACAGGGCTAGTCATTAATGACAGGGCCAGTGATAAAATGACTCTGCCAGTCATAAAATTACTTGGCCAGTCATAAAATGACAGAACCAGTCATTAAATGACAGGGCCAGTGATAAAATGACTGGGCCAGTGATAAAATGACTTCGCCAGTCATTAATGACAGGGCCAGTGATAAAATGACTTCGCCAGTCATTAATGACAGGGCCAGTCATTAATGACAGGGCCAGTGATAAAATGACTTTGCCAGGCATAAAATGACTTGGCCAGTCATAAAATGACAGAACCAGTCATAAAATGACAGGGCCAGTGATAAAATGACTGGGCCCGTCATTAATGACAGGGCCAGTCATTAATTACAGGGCCAGTGATAAAATGACTCTGCCAGTCATAAATGGTCTTGGCCAGTCATAAAATGACAGAACCAGTCATTAAATGACAGGGCCAGTGATAAAATGACTGGGCCAGTCATTAATGACAGGGCCAGTCATTAATGACAGGGCCAGTGATAAAATGACTGGGCCAGTCATTAATGACAGGGCCAGTCATTAATGACAGGGCCAGTCATTAATGACAGGGCCAGTGATAAAATGACTCTGCCAGTCATAAAATGACTTGGCCAGTCATAAAATGACAGAACCAGTCATAAAATGACAGGGCCAGTGATAAAATGACTGACCCAGTCATTAATGACAGGGCCAGTCATTAATGACAGGGCCAGTGATAAAATGAGTGTGCCAGTCATTAATGACAGGGCCAGTGATAAAATGAGTGTGACAGTCATTAATGACTGGGCCCGTCATTAATGACAAGGCCAGTCATTTTGGACAGGGCCAGTGATTAAATGACTCTGCCAGTCATAAAATTACTTGGCCAGTCATAAAATGACAGAACCAGTCATAAAATGACAGGGCCTGTGATAAAATGACTGACCCAGTCATTAATGACAGGGCCAGTCATTAATGACAGGGCCAGTGATAAAATGAGTGTGCCATTCATTAATGACAGGGCCAGTCATTAATGACAGGGCCAGTGATAAAATGACTCTGCTAGTCATAAAATAACTTGGCCAGTCATAAAATGACAGAACCAGTCATAAAATGACAGGGCCAGTGATAAAATGACGGGGCCAGTCATTAATGACAGGGCCAGTCATTAATGACAGGGCCAATGATAAAATGACTGGGCCAGTCATTAATGACAGGGCCAGTCATTAATGACAGGGCCAGTGATAAAATGACTCTACCAGTCATAAAATGACTTGGCCAGGCATAAAATGACAGAACCAGTCATAAAATGACAGGGCCAATGATAAAATGACTGGGCCAGTCATTAATGACAGGGCCTGTCATTAATGACAAGGCCAGTGATAAAATGACTGGGCCCGTCATTAATGACAGGGTCAGTCATTAATGACAGGGCCAGTGATAAAATGACTCTGCCAGTCATAAATGGACTTGGCCAGTCATAAAATGACAGAACCAGTCATTAAATGACAGGGCCAGTGATAAAATGAGTGGGCCAGTCATTAATGACAGGGCCAGTCATTAATGACAGGGCTAGTCATTAATGACAGGGCCAGTGATAAAATGACTCTGCCAGTCATAAAATTACTTGGCCAGTCATAAAATGACAGAACCAGTCATAAAATGACAGGGCTAGTGATAAAATGACTGGGCCAGTGATAAAATGACTTCGCCAGTCATTAATGACAGGGCCAGTGATAAAATGACTTCGCCAGTCATTAATGACAGGGCCAGTCATTAATGACAGGGCCAGTAATAAAATGACTTTGCCAGGCATAAAATGACTTGGCCAGTCATAAAATGACAGAACCAGTCATAAAATGACAGGGCCAGTGATAAAATGACTGGGCCAGTCATTAATGACAGCGCCTTTCATTAATGACAGGGCCAGTGATAAAATGACTGGGCCCGTCATTAATGACAGGGGCAGTCATTAATGACAGGGCCAGTGATAAAATGACTCTGCCAGTCATAAATGGACTTGGCCAGTTATAAAATGACAGAACCAGTCATTAAATGACAGGGCCAGTGATAAAATGACTGGGCCAGTCATTAATGACAGGGCCAGTCATTAAAGACAGGGCCAGTGATAAAATGACTGGGCCAGTCATTAATGACAGGGCCAGTCATTAATGACAGGGCCAGTCATTAATGACAGGGCCAGTCATTAATGACAGGGCCAGTGATAAAATGACTCTGCCAGTCATAAAATGACTTGGCCAGTCATAAAATGACAGAACCAGTCATAAAATGACAGGGCCAGTGATAAAATGACTGACCCAGTCTTTAATGACAGGGCCAGTCATTAATGACAGGGCCAGTGATAAAATGAGTGTGCCAGTCATTAATGACAGGGCCAGTGATAAAATGAGTGTGCCAGTCATTAATGACTGGGCCCGTCATTAATGACAAGGCCAGTCATTTTGGACAGGGCCAGTGATAAAATGACTCTGCCAGTCATAAAATTACTTGGCCAGTCATAAAATGACAGAACCAGTCATAAAATGACAGGGCCAGTGATAAAATGACTGACCCAGTCATTAATGACAGGGCCAGTCATTAATGACAGGGCCAGTGATAAAATGAGTGTGCCATTCATTAATGACAGGGCCAGTCATTAATGACAGGGCCAGTGATAAAATGACTCTGCTAGTCATAAAATAACTTGGCCAGTCATAAAATGACAGAACCAGTCATAAAATGACAGGGCCAGTGATAAAATGACGGGGCCAGTCATTAATGACAGGGCCAGTCATTAATGACAGGGCCAATGATAAAATGACTGGGCCAGTCATTAATGACAGGGCCAGTCATTAATGACAGGGCCAGTGATAAAATGACTCTACCAGTCATAAAATGACTTGGCCAGGCATAAAATGACAGAACCAGTCATAAAATGACAGGGCCAATGATAAAATGACTGGGCCAGTCATTAATGACAGGGCCTGTCATTAATGACAAGGCCAGTGATAAAATGACTGGGCCCGTCATTAATGACAGGGCCAGTCATTAATGACAGGGCCAGTGATAAAATGACTCTGCCAGTCATAAATGGACTTGGCCAGTCATAAAATGACAGAACCAGTCATTAAATGACAGGGCCAGTGATAAAATAACTGGCACAGTCATTAATGACAGGGCCAGGGATAAAATGACTGGCCTATCATCAATGACAGGGCCAGTGATAAAATGACTCTGCCAGTCATAAAATAACTTGGCCAGTCATAAAATGACAGAACCAGTCATAAAATGACAGGGCCAGGGGTAAAATGACGGGGACAGTCATTAATGACTTCGCCAGTCATTAATGACAGGGCCAGTGATAAAATGACTTGGCCAGTCATTAATGACAGGGCCAGTCATTAATGACAGGGCCAGTTAGAAAATGACTCTGCCAGTCATAAAATGACTTGGCAAGTCATAAAATTACTTGGCAAGTCATAAAATGACAGAACCATTTATAAAATGACAGGGCCAGTTATAAAATGACTGGGCCTGTCATTAATGACAGGGCCAGTCATTAATGACAGGGACAGTGATAAAATGCCTGGGCCCGTCATTAATGACAGGGCCAGTCATTTATGACAGGGCCAGTGATAAAATGACTCTACCAGTCATAAAATGACTTGGCAAGTCATAAAATGACAGAACCAGTCATAAAAAGATAGGACCAGTGATAATATGACTAAGCCAGTCATTAATGACAGAACCAGTTATAAAATGACAGGGCCAGTGATAAAATGACTGGGCCTTTCATTAATGACAGGGCCAGTCATTAATGACAGGGCCAGCAATAAAATAAATGGGCCCGTCATTAATGACAGCGCCAGTCATTAATGACAGGGCCAGTGATAAAATGACTCTGCCAGTCATAAATGGACTTGGCCAGTCATAAAATGACAGAACCAGTCATAAAATGACAGGGCCAGTGATAAAATGACTGGGCCAGTCATTAATGACAGAGCCAGTCATTAATGACAGGGCCAGTGATAAAATGACTGGGCCAGTCATTAATGACAGGGCCAGTCATTAATGACAGGGCCAGTCATTAATGACAGGGCCAGTGATAAAATGACTCTGCCAGTCATAAAATGACTTGGCCAGTCATAAAATGACAGAACCAGTCATAAAATGACAGGGCCAGTGATAAAATGACTGACCCAGTCATTAAGGACAGGGCCAGTCATTAATGACAGGGCCAGTGATGAAATGAGTGGGCCAGTCATTAATGACAGGGCCAGTCATTAATGACAGGGCCAGTGATAAAATGACTCTGCCAGTCATAAAATGACTTGGCCAGTCATAAAATGACAAAACCAGTCATAAAATGACAGGGCCAGTGATAAAATGACTGGCACAGTCATTAATGACAGGGCCAGTCATTAATGACAGGGCCTGTGATAAAATGACTGGGCCAGTCATTAATGACAGGGCCAGTGATAAAATGACTCTGCAAGTCATTAAATAACTTGGCCAGTCATAAAATGACAGAACAAGTCATAAAATGACAGGGCCAGTGATAAAATGACTGGGCCAGTCATTAATGACAGGGCCAGTCATTAATGACAGGGCCAGTGATAAAATGACTGGGCCAGCCATTAATGACAGGGCCAGTCATTAATGACTAGGCCAGTGATAAAAATGACTCTGCCAGTCATTAATGACAGGGCCAGTGATAAAATGACAGGGCCAGTGATAAAATGACTGGGCCAGTCATTAATGACAGAACCAGTCATTAAATGAAAGGGCCAGTGATAAAATGACTTCGCCAGTCATTAATGACAGGGCCAGTGATAAAATGACTTCGCCAGTCATTAATGACAGGGCCAGTCATTAATGACAGGGCCAGTCATTAATGACAGGGCCAGTCATTAATGACAGGGCCAGTCATTAATGACAGGGCCAGTGAAAAAATGACTCTGCCAGGCATAAAATGACTTGGCCAGTCATAAAATGACAGAACAAGTCATAAAATGACAGAGCCAGTGATAAAATGACTGGGCCAGTCATTAATGACAGGGCCAGTCATTAATGACAGGGCCAGTAATAAAATGACTCTGCCAGTCATAAAATGACTTGGCAAGTCATAAAAATACTTGGCAAGTCATTAAATGACAGAACCATTCATAAAATGACTGGATCAGTTATAAAATGACTGGGCCTGTCATTAATGACAGGGCCAGTCATTAATGACAGGGCCAGTGATAAAATGCCTGGGCCCGTCATTAATGACAGGGCCAGTCATTTATGACAGGGCCAGTGATAGAATGACTCTACCAGTCATAAAATGACTAAGCCAGTCATGAATGACAGAACCAGTCATAAAATGACAGGGCCAGTGATAAAATGACTGGGCCAGTCATTAATGACAGGGCCAGTCATTAATGACAGGGCCAGTGATAAAATGACTGGGCCCGTCATTAATGACAGGGCCAGTCATTAATGACAGGGCCAGTGATAAAATGACTCTTCCAGCCATAAATGGACTTGGCCAGTCATAAAATGACAGAACCAGTCATAAAATGACAAGGCCAGTGATAAAATGACTGTGGCAGTCATTAATGACAGGGCCAGTCATTAATGACAGGGCCAGTAATAAAATGACTGGGCCAGTCATTAATGACAGGGCCAGTCATTAATGACAGGGCCAGTCATTAATGACAGGGCCAGTGATAAAATGACTCTGCCAGTCATAAAATGACTTGGCCAGTCATAAAATGACAGAACCAGTCATAAAATGACAGGGCCAGTGATAAAATGACTGGGCCAGTCATTAATGACAGGGCCTGTCATTAATGACAGGGCCAGTGATAAAATGACTGGGCCCGTCATTAATGACAGGGCCAGTCATTAATGACAGGGCCAGTGATAAAATGACTCTGCCAGTCATAAATGGACTTGGCCAGTCATAAAATGACAGAACCAGTCATTAAATGACAGGGCCAGTGATAAAATGACTGGGCCAGTCATTAATGACAGGGCCACTCATTAATGACAGTGCCAGTTATAAAATGACTCTGCCAGTCATAAAATGACTTTGCAAGTCATAAAATTACTTGGCAAGTCATAAAATGACATAACCATTCATAAAATGACAGGGCCAGTTATAAAATGACTGGGCCTGTCATTAATGACAGGGCCAGTCATTAATGACAGGGCCAGTGATAAAATGCCTGGGCCCGTCATTAATGACAGGGCCAGTCATTTATGACAGGGCCAGTGATAAAATGACTCTACCAGTCATAAAATGACTAAGCCAGTCATTAATGACAGAACCAGTCATAAAATGACAGGGCCAGTGATAAAATGACTGGGCTTTTCATTAATGACAGGGCCAGTCATTAATGACAGGGCCAGTGATAAAATGACTGGGCCCGTCATTAATGACAGGGCCAGTCATTTATGACAGGGCCAGTGATAAAATGACTCTGCCAGTCATAAATGGACTTGGCCAGTCGTAAAATGACAGACCCAGTCATAAAATGACAGGGCCAGTGATAAAATGACTGACCCAGTCATTAATGACAGGGCCAGTCATTAATGACAGGGCCAGTGATAAAATGACTGGGCCAGTCATTAATGACAGGGCCAGTCATTAATGACAGGGCCAGTCATTAATGACTGGGCCAGTGATGAAATGACTCTGCCAGTCTGAAAATGACTTGGCCAGTCATAAAATGACACAACCAGTCATAAAAAGACAGGGCCAGTGATAAAATGACTGACCCAGTCATTAATGACAGGGCCAGTCATTAATGACAGGGCCAGTGATAAAATGAGTGTGCCAGTCATTAATGACAGGGCCAGTCATTAATGACAGGGCCAGTGATAAAATGACTCTACCAGTCATAAAATGACTTGGCAAGTCATAAAATGACAGAACCAGTCATAAAAAGATAGGGCCAGTGATAATATGACTAAGCTAGTCATTAATGACAGAACCAGTCATAAAATGACAGGGCCAGTGATAAAATGACTGGGCCTTTCATTAATGACAGGGCCAGTCATTAATGACAGGGCCAGTGATAAAATGACTCTGCTAGTCATAAAATAACTTGGCCAGTCATAAAATGACAGAACCAGTCAAAAAATGAGAGGGCCAGTGATAAAATGACGGGGCCAGTCATTAATGACAGGGCCAGTCATTAATGACAGGGCCAGTGATAAAATGACTGGGCCCGTCATTAATGACAGGGCCAGTCATTAATGACAGGGCCAGTGATAAAATGACTCTGCCAGTCATAAATGGACTTGGCCAGTCATAAAATGACAGAACCAGTCATAAAATGACAGGGCCAGTGATAAAATGACTGGGCCAGTCATTAATGACAGGGCCACTCATTAATGACAGGGCCAGTGATAAAATGACTGGGCCAGTCATTAATGACAGGGCCAGTCATTAATGACAGGGCCAGTCATTAATGACAGGGCCAGTGATAAAATGACTCTGCCAGTCATAAAATGACTTGGTTAGTCATAAAATGACAGAACCAGTCATAAAATGACAGGGCCAGTGATAAAATGACTGACCCAGTCATTAAGGACAGGGCCAGTCATTAATGACAGGGCCAGTGAAGAAATGAGTGGGCCAGTCATTAATGACAGGGCCAGTCATTAATGACAGGGCCAGTGATAAAATGACTCTGCTAGTCATAAAATAACTTGGCCAGTCATAATATGACAGAACCAGTCAAAAAATGAGAGGGCCAGTGATAAAATGACGGGGCCAGTCATTAATGACAGGGCCAGTCATTAATGACAGGGCCAGTGATAAAATGACTGGGCCAGTCATTAATGACATGGCCAGTCATTAAGGACAGGGCCAGTGATAAAATGACTCTACCAGTCATAAAATAACTTGGCCAGTCATAAAATGACAGAACCAGTCATAAAATGACAGGGCCAGTGATAAAATGATTGGGCATGTCATTAATGACTGGGCCAGTCATTAATGACAGGGCCAGTCATTAATGACAGGGCCAGTCATTAATGACAGGGCCAGTGATAAAATGACTATACCAGTCATAAAATGACTTGGGCAGTCATAAAATGACAGAACCAGTCATAAAATGACAGGGCCAGTGATAAAATGACTGGGCAAGTCATTAATGACAGGGCCAGTCATTAATAACAGGGCCAGTGATAAAATCACTGGGCCTGTCATTAATGACTGGGCCCGTGATAAAATGACTCTGCAAGTCATAAATGGACTTGGGGAGTCATAAAATGACAGAACCAGTCATAAAATGACAGGGCCAGTGATAAAATGACTGGGCCAGTCATTAATGACAGGGCCAGTCATTAATGACAGGGCGAGTGATAAAATGACTGGGCCAGTCATTAACGACAGGGCCAGTCATTAATGACAGGGCCAGTGATAAAATGACTCTGCCAGTCATAAAATGACTTGGCCAGTCATAAAATGACAGAACCAGTCATAAAATGACAGGGCCAGTGATAAAATGACTGGCACAGTCATTAATGACAGGGCCAGTCATTAATGACAGGGCCTGTGATAAAATGACTGGGCCAGTCATTAATGACAGGGCCAGTGATAAAATGACTCTGCAAGTCATAAAATAACTTGGCCAGTCATAAAATGACAGAACAAGTCATAAAATGACAGGGCCAGTGATAAAATGACTGGGCCAGTCATTAATGACAGGGCCAGTCATTAATGACAGGGCCAGTGATAAAATGACTGGGCCAGCCATTAATGACAGGGCCAGTCATTAATGACTAGGCCAGTGATAAAAATGACTCTGCCAGTCATTAATGACAGGGCCAGTGATAAAATGACAGGGCCAGTGATAAAATGACTGGGCCAGTCATTAATGACAGAACCAGTCATTAAATGAAAGGGCCAGTGATAAAATGACTTCGCCAGTCATTAATGACAGGGCCAGTGATAAAATGACTTCGCCAGTCATTAATGACAGGGCCAGTCATTAATGACAGGGCCAGTCATTAATGACAGGGCCAGTCATTAATGACAGGGCCAGTGATAAAATGACTCTGCCAGGCATAAAATGACTTGGCCAGTCATAAAATGACAGAACAAGTCATAAAATGACAGAGCCAGTGATAAAATGACTGGGCCAGTCATTAATGACAGGGCCAGTCATTAATGACAGGGCCAGTAATAAAATGACTCTGCCAGTCATAAAATGACTTGGCAAGTCATAAAAATACTTGGCAAGTCATTAAATGACAGAACCATTCATAAAATGACTGGATCAGTTATAAAATGACTGGGCCTGTCATTAATGACAGGGCCAGTCATTAATGACAGGGCCAGTGATAAAATGCCTGGGCCCGTCATTAATGACAGGGCCAGTCATTTATGACAGGGCCAGTGATAAAATGACTCTACCAGTCATAAAATGACTAAGCCAGTCATGAATGACAGAACCAGTCATAAAATGACAGGGCCAGTGATAAAATGACTGGGCCAGTCATTAATGACAGGGCCAGTCATTAATGACAGGGCCAGTGATAAAATGACTGGGCCCGTCATTAATGACAGGGCCAGTCATTTATGACAGGGCCAGTGATAAAATGACTCTTCCAGCCATAAATGGACTTGGCCAGTCATAAAATGACAGAACCAGTCATAAAATGACAAAGCCAGTGATAAAATGACTGTGCCAGTCATTAATGACAGGGCCAGTCATTAATGACAGGGCCAGTAATAAAATGACTGGGCCAGTCATTAATGACAGGGCCAGTCATTAATGACAGGGCCAGTCATTAATGACAGGGCCAGTGATAAAATGACTCTGCCAGTCATAAAATGACTTGGCCAGTCATAAAATGACAGAACCAGTCATAAAATGACAGGGCCAGTGATAAAATGACTGGGCCAGTCATTAATGACAGGGCCTGTCATTAATGACAGGGCCAGTGATAAAATGACTGGGCCCGTCATTAATGACAGGGCCAGTCATTAATGACAGGGCCAGTGATAAAATGACTCTGCCAGTCATCAATGGACTTGGCCAGTCATAAAATGACAGAACCAGTCATTAAATGACAGGGCCAGTGATAAAATGACTGGGCCAGTCATTAATGACAGGGCCACTCATTAATGACAGTGCCAGTTATAAAATGACTCTGCCAGTCATAAAATGACTTTGCAAGTCATAAAATTACTTGGCAAGTCATAAAATGACATAACCATTCATAAAATGACAGGGCCAGTTATAAAATGACTGGGCCTGTCATTAATGACAGGGCCAGTCATTAATGACAGGGCCAGTGATAAAATGCCTGGGCCCGTCATTAATGACAGGGCCAGTCATTTATGACAGGGCCAGTGATAAAATGACTCTACCAGTCATAAAATGACTAAGCCAGTCATTAATGACAGAACCAGTCATAAAATGACAGGGCCAGTGATAAAATGACTGGGCTTTTCATTAATGACAGGGCCAGTCATTAATGACAGGGCCAGTGATAAAATGACTGGGCCCGTCATTAATGACAGGGCCAGTCATTTATGACAGGGCCAGTGATAAAATGACTCTGCCAGTCATAAATGGACTTGGTCAGTCATAAAATGACAGAACCAGTCATAAAATGACAAGGCCAGAGATAAAATGACTGGGTCAGTCATTAATGACAGGGCCAGTCATTAATGACAGGGCCAGTGATAAAATGACTGGGCCAGTCATTAATGACAGGGCCAGTCATTAATGACAGGGCCAGTCATTAATGACAGGGCCAGTGATAAAATGACTCTGCCAGTCATAAAATGACTTGGCCAGTCATAAAATGACAGACCCAGTCATAAAATGACAGGGCCAGTGATAAAATGACTGACCCAGTCATTAATGACAGGGCCAGTCATTAATGACAGGGCCAGTGATAAAATGACTGGGCAGTCATTAATGACAGGGCCAGTCATTAATGACAGGGCCAGTCATTAATGACTGGGCCAGTGATGAAA
Organism: Platycnemis pennipes; assembly: GCA_933228895.1. Taxonomy (NCBI): domain Eukaryota; kingdom Metazoa; phylum Arthropoda; class Insecta; order Odonata; family Platycnemididae; genus Platycnemis; species Platycnemis pennipes. Next base: position 72,264,526 of record OW121846.1, on the reverse strand, counting down.
TGACTCTGCCAGTCTGAAAATGACTTGGCCAGTCATAAAATGACACAACCAGTCATAAAATGACAGGGCCAGTGATAAAATGACTGACCCAGTCATTAATGACAGGGCCAGTCATTAATGACAGGGCCAGTGATAAAATGAGTGTGCCAGTCATTAATGACAGGGCCAGTCATTAATGACAGGGCCAGTGATAAAATGACTCTACCAGTCATAAAATGACTTGGCAAGTCATAAAATGACAGAACCAGTCATAAAAAGATAGGGCCAGTGATAATATGACTAAGCTAGTCATTAATGACAGAACCAGTCATAAAATGACAGGGCCAGTGATAAAATGACTGGGCCTTTCATTAATGACAGGGCCAGTCATTAATGACAGGGCCAGTGATAAAATGACTGGGCCCGTCATTAATGACAGGGCCAGTCATTAATGAAAGGGCCAGTGATAAAATGACTCTGCCAGTCATAAATGGACTTGGCCAGTCATAAAATGACAGAACCAGTCATAAAAGGACAGGGCCAGTGATAAAATGACTGGGCTAGTCATTAATGACAGGGCCAGTCATTAATGACAGGGCCAGTGATAAAATGACTGGGCCAGTCATTAATGACAGGGCCAGTCATTAATGACAGGGCCAGTCATTAATGACAGGGCCAGTCATTAATGACAGGGCCAGTCATTAATGACAGGGCCAGTGATAATATGACTCTGCCAGTCATAAAATGACTTGGCCAGTCATAAAATGACAGAACCAGTCATAAAATGACAGGGCCAGTGATAAAATGACTGACCCAGTCATTAATGACAGGGCCAGTCATTAATGAAGGGGCCAGTGATAAAAAGAGTGGTCCAGTCATTAATGACAGGGCCAGTCGTTAATGACAGGGCCAGTGATAAAATGACTCTGCTAGTCATAAAATAACTTGGCCAGTCATAAAATGACAGAACCAGTCATAAAATGACAGGGCCAGTGATAAAATGACGGGGCCAGTCATTAATAACAGGGCCAGTCATTAATGACAGGGCCAGTGATAAAATGACTGGGCCAGTCATTAATGACAGGGCCAGTCATTAATGACAGGGCCAGTGATAAAATGACTCTGCTAGTCATAAAATAACTTGGCCAGTCATAAAATAACAGAACCAGTCAAAAAATGACAGGGCCAGTGATAAAATGACGGGGCCAGTCATTAATGACAGGGCCAGTCATTAATGACAGGGCCAGTTATAAAATGACTGGGCCAGTCATTAATGACACGGCCAGTCATTAAGGACAGGGCCAGTGATAAAATGACTCTACCAGTCATAAAATGACTTGGCCAGTCATAAAATGACAGAACCAGTCATAAAATGACAGGGCCAGTGATAAAATGATTGGGCACGTCATTAATGACAGGGCCAGTCATTAATGACAGGGCCAGTGATAAAATGACTGGGCCAGTCATTAACGACAGTGCCAGTCATTAAGGACAGGGCCAGTGATAAAATGACTATACCAGTCATAAAATGACTTGGCCAGTCATAAAATGACAGAACCAGTCATAAAATGACAGGACCAGTGATAAAATGACTGGGCAAGTCATTAATGACAGGGCCAGTCATTAATAACAGGGCCAGTGATAAAATGACTGGGCCCGTCATTAATGACAGGGCCCGTGATAAAATGACTCTGCCAGTCATAAATGGACTTGGCGAGTCATAAAATGACAGAACCAGTCATAAAATGACAGGGCCAGTGATAAAATGACTGGGCCAGTCATTAATGACAGGGCCAGTCATTAATGACAGGGCCAGTGATAAAATGACTGGGCCAGTCATTAACGACAGGGCCAGTCATTAATGACAGGGCCAGTTATATAATGACTCTGCCAGTCATAAAATGACTTGGCCAGTCATAAAATGACAGAACCAGTCATAAAATGACAGGGCCAGTGATAAAATGACTGGCACAGTCATTAATGACAGGGCCAGTCATTAATGACAGGGCCTGTGATAAAATGACTGGGCCAGTCATTAATGACAGGGCCAGTCATTAATGACAGGGCCAGTGATAAAATGACTGGGCCAGTCAATAATGACAGGGCCAGTCATTAATGACAGGGCCAGTGATAAAATGACTCTGCCAGTCATAAAATGACTTGGCCAGTCATAAAATGACAAAACCAGTCATAAAATGACAGGGCCAGTGATAAAATGACTGGCACAGTCATTAATGACAGGGCCAGTCATTAATGACAGGGCCTGTGATAAAATGACTGGGCCAGTCATTAATGACAGGGCCAGTGATAAAATGACTCTGCAAGTCATAAAATAACTTGGCCAGTCATAAAATGACAGAACAAGTCATAAAATGACAGGGCCAGTGATAAAATGACTGGGCCAGTCATTAATGACAGGGCCAGTCATTAATGACAGGGCCAGTGATAAAATGACTGGGCCAGCCATTAATGACAGGGCCAGTCATTAATGACTAGGCCAGTGATAAAAATGACTCTGCCAGTCATTAATGACAGGGCCAGTGATAAAATGACAGGGCCAGTGATAAAATGACTGGGCCAGTCATTAATGACAGAACCAGTCATTAAATGAAAGGGCCAGTGATAAAATGACTTCGCCAGTCATTAATGACAGGGCCAGTGATAAAATGACAGGGCCAGTCATTAATGACAGGGCCAGTGAAAAAATGACTCTGCCAGGCATAAAATGACTTGGCCAGTCATAAAATGACAGAACAAGTCATAAAATGACAGAGCCAGTGATAAAATGACTGGGCCAGTCATTAATGACAGGGCCAGTCATTAATGACAGGGCCAGTAATAAAATGACTCTGCCAGTCATAAAATGACTTGGCAAGTCATAAAAATACTTGGCAAGTCATTAAATGACAGAACCATTCATAAAATGACTGGATCAGTTATAAAATGACTGGGCCTGTCATTAATGACAGGGCCAGTCATTAATGACAGGGCCAGTGATAAAATGCCTGGGCCCGTCATTAATGACAGGGCCAGTCATTTATGACAGGGCCAGTGATAAAATGACTCTACCAGTCATAAAATGACTAAGCCAGTCATGAATGACAGAACCAGTCATAAAATGACAGGGCCAGTGATAAAATGACTGTGGCAGTCATTAATGACAGGGCCAGTCATTAATGACAGGGCCAGTGATAAAATGACTCTACCAGTCATAAAATGACTTGGCCAGGCATAAAATGACAGAACCAGTCATAAAATGACAGGGCCAATGATAAAATGACTGGGCCAGTCATTAATGACAGGGCCTGTCATTAATGACAAGGCCAGTGATAAAATGACTGGGCCCGTCATTAATGACAGGGCCAGTCATTAATGACAGGGCCAGTGATAAAATGACTCTGCCAGTCATATATGGACTTGGCCAGTCATAAAATGACAGAACCAGTCATTAAATGACAGGGCCAGTGATAAAATGAGTGGGCCAGTCATTAATGACAGGGCCAGTCATTAATGACAGGGCTAGTCATTAATGACAGGGCCAGTGATAAAATGACTCTGCCAGTCATAAAATTACTTGGCCAGTCATAAAATGACAGAACCAGTCATAAAATGACAGGGCCAGTGATAAAATGACTGGGCCAGTGATAAAATGACTTCGCCAGTCATTAATGACAGGGCCAGTGATAAAATGACTTCGCCAGTCATTAATGACAGGGCCAGTCATTAATGACAGGGCCAGTGATGAAATGACTTTGCCAGGCATAAAATGACTTGGCCAGTCATAAAATGACAGAACCAGTCATAAAATGACAGGGCCAGTGATAAAATGACTGGGCCAGTCATTAATGACAGGGCCTGTCATTAATGACAGGGCCAGTGATAAAATGACTGGGCCCGTCATTAATGACAGGGCCAGTCATTAATGACAGGGCCAGTGATAAAATGACTCTGCCAGTCATAAATGGACTTGGCCAGTCATAAAATGACAGAACCAGTCATTAAATGACAGGGCCAGTGATAAAATGACTGGGCCAGTCATTAATGACAGGGCCAGTCATTAATGACAGGGCCAGTGATAAAATGACTGGGCCAGTCATTAATGACAGGGCCAGTCATTAATGACAGGGCCAGTCATTAATGACAGGGCCAGTGATAAAATGACTCTGCCAGTCATAAAATAACTTGGCCAGTCATAAAATGACAGAACCAGTCATAAAATGACAGGGCCAGTGATAAAATGACTGGCACAGTCATTAATGACAGGGCCAGTCATTAATGACAGGGCCTGTGATAAAATGACTGGGCCAGTCATTAATGACAGGGCCAGTGATAAAATGACTCTGCAAGTCATAAAATAACTTGGCCAGTCATAAAATGACAGAGCAAGTCATAAAATGACAGGGCCAGTGATAAAATGACTGGGCCAGTCATTAATGACAGGGCCAGTCATTAATGACAGGGCCAGTGATAAAATGACTGGGCCAGCCATTAATGACAGGGCCAGTCATTAATGACTAGGCCAGTGATAAAAATGACTCTGCCAGTCACTAATGACAGGGCCAGTGATAAAATGACAGGGCCAGTGATAAAATGACTGGGCCAGTCATTAATGACAGAACCAGTCATTAAATGAAAGGGCCAGTGATAAAATGACTTCGCCAGTCATTAATGACAGGGCCAGTGATAAAATGACTTCGCCAGTCATTAATGACAGGGCCAGTCATTAATGACAGGGCCAGTCATTAATGACAGGGCCAGTCATTAATGACAGGGCCAGTGATAAAATGACTCTGCCAGGCATAAAATGACTTGGCCAGTCATAAAATGACAGAACAAGTCATAAAATGACAGAGCCAGTGATAAAATGACTGGGCCAGTCATTAATGACAGGGCCAGTCATTAATGACAGGGCCAGTAATAAAATGACTCTGCCAGTCATAAAATGACTTGGCAAGTCATAAAAATACTTGGCAAGTCATTAAATGAAAGAACCATTCATAAAATGACTGGATCAGTTATAAAATGACTGGGCCTGTCATTAATGACAGGGCCAGTCATTTATGACAGGGCCAGTGATAAAATGCCTGGGCCCGTCATTAATGACAGGGCCAGTGATAAAATGACTGGGCCAGTCATTAATGACAGGGCCAGTCATTAATGACAGGGCCAGTGATAAAATGACTCTACCAGTCATAAAATGACTTGGCAAGTCATAAAATGACAGAACCAGTCATAAAAAGATAGGGCCAGTGATAATATGACTAAGCTAGTCATTAATGACAGAACCAGTCATAAAATGACAGGGCCAGTGATAAAATGACTGGGCCTTTCATTAATGACAGGGCCAGTCATTAATGACAGGGCCAGTGATAAAATGACTGGGCCCGTCATTAATGACAGGGCCAGTCATTAATGAAAGGGCCAGTGATAAAATGACTCTGCCAGTCATAAATGGACTTGGCCAGTCATAAAATGACAGAACCAGTCATAAAAGGACAGGGCCAGTGATAAAATGACTGGGCTAGTCATTAATGACAGGGCCAGTCATTAATGACAGGGCCAGTGATAAAATGACTGGGCCAGTCATTAATGACAGGGCCAGTCATTAATGACAGGGCCAGTCATTAATGACAGGGCCAGTCATTAATGACAGGGCCAGTCATTAATGACAGGGCCAGTGATAATATGACTCTGCCAGTCATAAAATGACTTGGCCAGTCATAAAATGACAGAACCAGTCATAAAATGACAGGGCCAGTGATAAAATGACTGACCCAGTCATTAATGACAGGGCCAGTCATTAATGAAGGGGCCAGTGATAAAAAGAGTGGTCCAGTCATTAATGACAGGGCCAGTCGTTAATGACAGGGCCAGTGATAAAATGACTCTGCTAGTCATAAAATAACTTGGCCAGTCATAAAATGACAGAACCAGTCATAAAATGACAGGGCCAGTGATAAAATGACGGGGCCAGTCATTAATAACAGGGCCAGTCATTAATGACAGGGCCAGTGATAAAATGACTGGGCCAGTCATTAATGACAGGGCCAGTCATTAATGACAGGGCCAGTGATAAAATGACTCTGCTAGTCATAAAATAACTTGGCCAGTCATAAAATAACAGAACCAGTCAAAAAATGACAGGGCCAGTGATAAAATGACGGGGCCAGTCATTAATGACAGGGCCAGTCATTAATGACAGGGCCAGTTATAAAATGACTGGGCCAGTCATTAATGACACGGCCAGTCATTAAGGACAGGGCCAGTGATAAAATGACTCTACCAGTCATAAAATGACTTGGCCAGTCATAAAATGACAGAACCAGTCATAAAATGACAGGGCCAGTGATAAAATGATTGGGCACGTCATTAATGACAGGGCCAGTCATTAATGACAGGGCCAGTGATAAAATGACTGGGCCAGTCATTAACGACAGTGCCAGTCATTAAGGACAGGGCCAGTGATAAAATGACTATACCAGTCATAAAATGACTTGGCCAGTCATAAAATGACAGAACCAGTCATAAAATGACAGGACCAGTGATAAAATGACTGGGCAAGTCATTAATGACAGGGCCAGTCATTAATAACAGGGCCAGTGATAAAATGACTGGGCCCGTCATTAATGACAGGGCCCGTGATAAAATGACTCTGCCAGTCATAAATGGACTTGGCGAGTCATAAAATGACAGAACCAGTCATAAAATGACAGGGCCAGTGATAAAATGACTGGGCCAGTCATTAATGACAGGGCCAGTCATTAATGACAGGGCCAGTGATAAAATGACTGGGCCAGTCATTAACGACAGGGCCAGTCATTAATGACAGGGCCAGTTATATAATGACTCTGCCAGTCATAAAATGACTTGGCCAGTCATAAAATGACAGAACCAGTCATAAAATGACAGGGCCAGTGATAAAATGACTGGCACAGTCATTAATGACAGGGCCAGTCATTAATGACAGGGCCTGTGATAAAATGACTGGGCCAGTCATTAATGACAGGGCCAGTCATTAATGACAGGGCCAGTGATAAAATGACTGGGCCAGTCAATAATGACAGGGCCAGTCATTAATGACAGGGCCAGTGATAAAATGACTCTGCCAGTCATAAAATGACTTGGCCAGTCATAAAATGACAAAACCAGTCATAAAATGACAGGGCCAGTGATAAAATGACTGGCACAGTCATTAATGACAGGGCCAGTCATTAATGACAGGGCCTGTGATAAAATGACTGGGCCAGTCATTAATGACAGGGCCAGTGATAAAATGACTCTGCAAGTCATAAAATAACTTGGCCAGTCATAAAATGACAGAACAAGTCATAAAATGACAGGGCCAGTGATAAAATGACTGGGCCAGTCATTAATGACAGGGCCAGTCATTAATGACAGGGCCAGTGATAAAATGACTGGGCCAGCCATTAATGACAGGGCCAGTCATTAATGACTAGGCCAGTGATAAAAATGACTCTGCCAGTCATTAATGACAGGGCCAGTGATAAAATGACAGGGCCAGTGATAAAATGACTGGGCCAGTCATTAATGACAGAACCAGTCATTAAATGAAAGGGCCAGTGATAAAATGACTTCGCCAGTCATTAATGACAGGGCCAGTGATAAAATGACAGGGCCAGTCATTAATGACAGGGCCAGTGAAAAAATGACTCTGCCAGGCATAAAATGACTTGGCCAGTCATAAAATGACAGAACAAGTCATAAAATGACAGAGCCAGTGATAAAATGACTGGGCCAGTCATTAATGACAGGGCCAGTCATTAATGACAGGGCCAGTAATAAAATGACTCTGCCAGTCATAAAATGACTTGGCAAGTCATAAAAATACTTGGCAAGTCATTAAATGACAGAACCATTCATAAAATGACTGGATCAGTTATAAAATGACTGGGCCTGTCATTAATGACAGGGCCAGTCATTAATGACAGGGCCAGTGATAAAATGCCTGGGCCCGTCATTAATGACAGGGCCAGTCATTTATGACAGGGCCAGTGATAAAATGACTCTACCAGTCATAAAATGACTAAGCCAGTCATGAATGACAGAACCAGTCATAAAATGACAGGGCCAGTGATAAAATGACTGTGGCAGTCATTAATGACAGGGCCAGTCATTAATGACAGGGCCAGTGATAAAATGACTCTACCAGTCATAAAATGACTTGGCCAGGCATAAAATGACAGAACCAGTCATAAAATGACAGGGCCAATGATAAAATGACTGGGCCAGTCATTAATGACAGGGCCTGTCATTAATGACAAGGCCAGTGATAAAATGACTGGGCCCGTCATTAATGACAGGGCCAGTCATTAATGACAGGGCCAGTGATAAAATGACTCTGCCAGTCATATATGGACTTGGCCAGTCATAAAATGACAGAACCAGTCATTAAATGACAGGGCCAGTGATAAAATGAGTGGGCCAGTCATTAATGACAGGGCCAGTCATTAATGACAGGGCTAGTCATTAATGACAGGGCCAGTGATAAAATGACTCTGCCAGTCATAAAATTACTTGGCCAGTCATAAAATGACAGAACCAGTCATAAAATGACAGGGCCAGTGATAAAATGACTGGGCCAGTGATAAAATGACTTCGCCAGTCATTAATGACAGGGCCAGTGATAAAATGACTTCGCCAGTCATTAATGACAGGGCCAGTCATTAATGACAGGGCCAGTGATGAAATGACTTTGCCAGGCATAAAATGACTTGGCCAGTCATAAAATGACAGAACCAGTCATAAAATGACAGGGCCAGTGATAAAATGACTGGGCCAGTCATTAATGACAGGGCCTGTCATTAATGACAGGGCCAGTGATAAAATGACTGGGCCCGTCATTAATGACAGGGCCAGTCATTAATGACAGGGCCAGTGATAAAATGACTCTGCCAGTCATAAATGGACTTGGCCAGTCATAAAATGACAGAACCAGTCATTAAATGACAGGGCCAGTGATAAAATGACTGGGCCAGTCATTAATGACAGGGCCAGTCATTAATGACAGGGCCAGTGATAAAATGACTGGGCCAGTCATTAATGACAGGGCCAGTCATTAATGACAGGGCCAGTCATTAATGACAGGGCCAGTGATAAAATGACTCTGCCAGTCATAAAATAACTTGGCCAGTCATAAAATGACAGAACCAGTCATAAAATGACAGGGCCAGTGATAAAATGACTGGCACAGTCATTAATGACAGGGCCAGTCATTAATGACAGGGCCTGTGATAAAATGACTGGGCCAGTCATTAATGACAGGGCCAGTGATAAAATGACTCTGCAAGTCATAAAATAACTTGGCCAGTCATAAAATGACAGAGCAAGTCATAAAATGACAGGGCCAGTGATAAAATGACTGGGCCAGTCATTAATGACAGGGCCAGTCATTAATGACAGGGCCAGTGATAAAATGACTGGGCCAGCCATTAATGACAGGGCCAGTCATTAATGACTAGGCCAGTGATAAAAATGACTCTGCCAGTCACTAATGACAGGGCCAGTGATAAAATGACAGGGCCAGTGATAAAATGACTGGGCCAGTCATTAATGACAGAACCAGTCATTAAATGAAAGGGCCAGTGATAAAATGACTTCGCCAGTCATTAATGACAGGGCCAGTGATAAAATGACTTCGCCAGTCATTAATGACAGGGCCAGTCATTAATGACAGGGCCAGTCATTAATGACAGGGCCAGTCATTAATGACAGGGCCAGTGATAAAATGACTCTGCCAGGCATAAAATGACTTGGCCAGTCATAAAATGACAGAACAAGTCATAAAATGACAGAGCCAGTGATAAAATGACTGGGCCAGTCATTAATGACAGGGCCAGTCATTAATGACAGGGCCAGTAATAAAATGACTCTGCCAGTCATAAAATGACTTGGCAAGTCATAAAAATACTTGGCAAGTCATTAAATGAAAGAACCATTCATAAAATGACTGGATCAGTTATAAAATGACTGGGCCTGTCATTAATGACAGGGCCAGTCATTTATGACAGGGCCAGTGATAAAATGCCTGGGCCCGTCATTAATGACAGGGCCAGTGATAAAATGACTGGGCCAGTCATTAATGACAGGGCCAGTCATTAATGACAGGGCCAGTGATAAAATGACTGGGCCCGTCATTAATGACAGGGCCAGTCATTTATGACAGGGCCAGTGATAAAATGACTCTTCCAGCCATAAATGGACTTAGCCAGTCATAAAATGACAGAACCAGTCATAAAATGACAAGGCCGGTGATAAAATGACTGTGCCAGTCATTAATGACAGGGCCAGTCATTAATGACAGGGCCAGTAATAAAATGACTGGGCCAGTCATTAATGACAGGGCCTGTCATTAATGACAGGGCCAGTGATAAAATGACTGGGCCCGTCATTAATGACAGGGCCAGTCATTAATGACAGGGCCAGTGATAAAATGACTCTGCCAGTCATAAATGGACTTGGCCAGTCATAAAATGACAGAACCAGTCATTAAATGACAGGGCCAGTGATAAAATGACTGGGCCAGTCATTAATGACAGGGCCACTCATTAATGACAGTGCCAGTTATAAAATGACTCTGCCAGTCATAAAATGACTTTGCAAGTCATAAAATTACTTGGCAAGTCATAAAATGACATAACCATTCATAAAATGACAGGGCCAGTTATATAATGACTGGGCCTGTCATTAATGACAGGGCCAGTCATTAATGACAGGGCCAGTGATAAAATGCCTGGGCCCGTCATTAATGACAGGGCCAGTCATTTATGACAGGGCCAGTGATAAAATGACTCTACCAGTCATAAAATGACTAAGCCAGTCATTAATGACAGAACCAGTCATAAAATGACAGGGCCAGTGATAAAATGACTGGGCTTTTCATTAATGACAGGGCCAGTCATTAATGACAGGGCCAGTGATAAAATGACTGGGCCCGTCATTAATGACAGGGCCAGTCATTTATGACAGGGCCAGTGATAAAATGACTCTGCCAGTCATAAATGGACTTGGCCAGTCATAAAATGACAGAACCAGTCATAAAATGACAAGGCCAGAGATAAAATGACTGGGCCAGTCATTAATGACAGGGCCAGTCATTAATGACAGGGCCAGTGATAAAATGACTGGGCCAGTCATTAATGACAGGGCCAGTCATTAATGACAGGGCCAGTCATTAATGACAGGGCCAGTGATAAAATGACTCTGCCAGTCATAAAATGACTTGGCCAGTCATAAAATGACAGAACCAGTCATAAAATGACAGGGCCAGTGATAAAATGACTGACCCAGTCATTAATGACAGGGCCAGTTATTAATGACAGGGCCAGTGATAAAATGACTGGGCCAGTCATTAATGACAGGGCCAGTCATTAATGACAGGGCCAGTCATTAATGACTGGGCCAGTGATGAAATGACTCTGCCAGTCTGAAAATGACTTGGCCAGTCATAAAATGACACAACCAGTCATAAAATGACAGGGCCAGTGATAAAATGACTGACCCAGTCATTAATGACAGGGCCAGTCATTAATGACAGGGCCAGTGATAAAATTAGTGTGCCAGTCATTAATGACAGGGCCAGTCATTAATGACAGGGCCAGTGATAAAATGACTCTACCAGTCATAAAATGACTTGGCAAGTCATAAAATGACAGAACCAGTCATAAAAAGATAGGGCCAGTGATAATATGACTAAGCTAGTCATTAATGACAGAACCAGTCATAAAATGACAGGGCCAGTGATAAAATGACTGGGCCTTTCATTAATGACAGGGCCAGTCATTAATGACAGGGCCAGTGATAAAATGACTGGGCCCGTCATTAATGACAGGGCCAGTCATTAATGAAAGGGCCAGTGATAAAATGACTCTGCCAGTCATAAATGGACTTGGCCAGTCATAAAATGACAGAACCAGTCATAAAATGACAGGGCCAGTGATAAAATGACTGGGCTAGTCATTAATGACAGGGCCAGTCATTAATGACAGGGCCAGTGATAAAATGACTGGGCCAGTCATTAATGACAGGGCCAGTCATTAATGACAGGGCCAGTCATTAATGACAGGGCCAGTGATAAAATGACTCTGCCAGTCATAAAATGACTTGGCCAGTCATAAAATGAGAGAACCAATCATAAAATGATAGGGCCAGTGATAAAATGACGGGGCCAGTCATTAATAACAGGGCCAGTCATTAATGACAGGGCCAGTGATAAAATGACTCTACCAGTCATAAAATGACTAAGCCAGTCATTAATGACAGAACCAGTCATAAAATGACAGGGCCAGTGATAAAATGACTGGGCTTTTCATTAATGACAGGGCCAGTCATTAATGACAGGGCCAGTGATAAAATGACTGGGCCCGTCATTAATGACAGGGCCAGTCATTTATGACAGGGCCAGTGATAAAATGACTCTGCCAGTCATAAATGGACTTGGCCAGTCATAAAATGACAGAACCAGTCATAAAATGACAAGGCCAGAGATAAAATGACTGGGCCAGTCATTAATGACAGGGCCAGTCATTAATGACAGGGCCAGTGATAAAATGACTGGGCCAGTCATTAATGACAGGGCCAGTCATTAATGACAGGGCCAGTCATTAATGACAGGGCCAGTGATAAAATGACTCTGCCAGTCATAAAATGACTTGGCCAGTCATAAAATGACAGAACCAGTCATAAAATGACAGGGCCAGTGATAAAATGACTGACCCAGTCATTAATGACAGGGCCAGTCATTAATGACAGGGCCAGTGATAAAATGACTGGGCCAGTCATTAATGACAGGGCCAGTCATTAATGACAGGGCCAGTCATTAATGACTGGGCCAGTGATGAAATGACTCTGCCAGTCTGAAAATGACTTGGCCAGTCATAAAATGACACAACCAGTCATAAAATGACAGGGCCAGTGATAAAATGACTGACCCAGTCATTAATGACAGGGCCAGTCATTAATGACATGGCCAGTGATAAAATTAGTGTGCCAGTCATTAATGACAGGGCCAGTCATTAATGACAGGGCCAGTGATAAAATGACTCTACCAGTCATAAAATGACTTGGCAAGTCATAAAATGACAGAACCAGTCATAAAAAGATAGGGCCAGTGATAATATGACTAAGCTAGTCATTAATGACAGAACCAGTCATAAAATGACAGGGCCAGTGATAAAATGACTGGGCCTTTCATTAATGACAGGGCCAGTCATTAATGACAGGGCCAGTGATAAAATGACTGGGCCCGTCATTAATGACAGGGCCAGTCATTAATGAAAGGGCCAGTGATAAAATGACTCTGCCAGTCATAAATGGACTTGGCCAGTCATAAAATGACAGAACCAGTCATAAAATGACAGGGCCAGTGATAAAATGACTGGGCTAGTCATTAAAGACAGGGCCAGTCATTAATGACAGGGCCAGTGATAAAATGACTGGGCCAGTCATTAATGACAGGGCCAGTCATTAATGACAGGGCCAGTCATTAATGACAGGGCCAGTGATAAAATGACTCTGCCAGTCATAAAATGACTTGGCCAGTCATAAAATGAGAGAACCAATCATAAAATGATAGGGCCAGTGATAAAATGACGGGGCCAGTCATTAATAACAGGGCCAGTCATTAATGACAGGGCCAGTGATAAAATGACTGGGCCAGTCATTAATGACAGGGCCAGTCATTAATGACAGGGCCAGTGATAAAATGACTCTGCTTGTCATAAAATAACTTGGCCAGTCATAAAATAACAGAACCAGTCAAAAAATGACAGGGCCAGTGATAAAATGACGGGGCCAGTCATTAATGACAGGGCCAGTCATTAATGACAGGGCCAGTTATAAAATGACTGGGCCAGTCATTAATGACACGGCCAGTCATTAAGGACAGGGCCAGTGATAAAATGACTCTACCAGTCATAAAATGACTTGGCCAGTCATAAAATGACAGAACCAGTCATAAAATGACAGGGCCAGTGATAAAATGATTGGGCACGTCATTAATGACAGGGCCAGTCATTAATGACAGGGCCAGTGATAAAATGACTGCGCCAGTCATTAACGACAGTGCCAGTCATTAAGGACAGGGCCAGTGATAAAATGACTATACCAGTCATAAAATGACTTGGCCAGTCATAAAATGACAGAACCAGTCCTAAAATGACAGGGCCAGTGATAAAATGACTGGGCAAGTCATTAATGACAGGGCCAGTCATTAATAACAGGGCCAGTGATAAAATGACTGGGCCCGTCATTAATGACAGGGCCCGTGATAAAATGACTCTGCCAGTCATAAATGGACTTGGCGAGTCATAAAATGACAGAACCAGTCATAAAATGACAGGGCCAGTGATAAAATGACTGGGCCAGTCATTAATGACAGGGCCAGTCATTAATGACAGGGCCAGTGATAAAATGACTGGGCCAGTCATTATCGACAGGGCCAGTCATTAATGACAGGGCCAGTTATATAATGACTCTGCCAGTCATAAAATGACTTGGCCAGTCATAAAATGACAGAACCAGTCATAAAATGACAGGGCCAGTGATAAAATGACTGGCACAGTCATTAATGACAGGGCCAGTCATTAATGACAGGGCCTGTGATAAAATGACTCGGCCAGTCATTAATGACAGGGCCAGTGATGAAATGACTCCTCCAGTCATAAAATAACTTGGCCTGTCATAAAATGACAGAACTAGTCATAAAATGACAGGGCCAGTGATAAAATGACGGGGCCAGTCATTAATGACAGGGCCAGTCATTAATGACAGGGCCAGTGATAAAATGACTGGGCCAGTCAATAATGACAGGGCCAGTCATTAATGACAAGGCCAGTGATAAAATGACTCTACCAGTCATAAAATGACTTGGCCAGTCATAAAATGACAGAACAAGTCATAAAATTGCAGGGCCAGTGATTAAATGACTGGGCCAGTCATTAATGACAGGGCCAGTCATTAATGACAGGGCCAGTGATAAAATGACTGGGCCAGCCATTAATGACAGGGCCAGTCATTAATGACTGGGCCAGTGATAAAAATGACTCTGCCAGTCATTAATGACAGGGCCAGTGATAAAATGACATGGCCAGTGATAAAATGACTGGGCCAGTCATTAATGACAGAACCAGTCATTAAATGACATGGCCAGTGATAAAATGAGTGGGCCAGTCATTAATGACAGGGCCAGTCATTAATGACAGGGCTAGTCATTAATGACAGGGCCAGTGATAAAATGACTCTGCCAGTCATAAAATTACTTGGCCAGTCATAAAATGACAGAACCAGTCATTAAATGACAGGGCCAGTGATAAAATGACTGGGCCAGTGATAAAATGACTTCGCCAGTCATTAATGACAGGGCCAGTGATAAAATGACTTCGCCAGTCATTAATGACAGGGCCAGTCATTAATGACAGGGCCAGTGATAAAATGACTTTGCCAGGCATAAAATGACTTGGCCAGTCATAAAATGACAGAACCAGTCATAAAATGACAGGGCCAGTGATAAAATGACTGGGCCCGTCATTAATGACAGGGCCAGTCATTAATTACAGGGCCAGTGATAAAATGACTCTGCCAGTCATAAATGGTCTTGGCCAGTCATAAAATGACAGAACCAGTCATTAAATGACAGGGCCAGTGATAAAATGACTGGGCCAGTCATTAATGACAGGGCCAGTCATTAATGACAGGGCCAGTGATAAAATGACTGGGCCAGTCATTAATGACAGGGCCAGTCATTAATGACAGGGCCAGTCATTAATGACAGGGCCAGTGATAAAATGACTCTGCCAGTCATAAAATGACTTGGCCAGTCATAAAATGACAGAACCAGTCATAAAATGACAGGGCCAGTGATAAAATGACTGACCCAGTCATTAATGACAGGGCCAGTCATTAATGACAGGGCCAGTGATAAAATGAGTGTGCCAGTCATTAATGACAGGGCCAGTGATAAAATGAGTGTGACAGTCATTAATGACTGGGCCCGTCATTAATGACAAGGCCAGTCATTTTGGACAGGGCCAGTGATTAAATGACTCTGCCAGTCATAAAATTACTTGGCCAGTCATAAAATGACAGAACCAGTCATAAAATGACAGGGCCTGTGATAAAATGACTGACCCAGTCATTAATGACAGGGCCAGTCATTAATGACAGGGCCAGTGATAAAATGAGTGTGCCATTCATTAATGACAGGGCCAGTCATTAATGACAGGGCCAGTGATAAAATGACTCTGCTAGTCATAAAATAACTTGGCCAGTCATAAAATGACAGAACCAGTCATAAAATGACAGGGCCAGTGATAAAATGACGGGGCCAGTCATTAATGACAGGGCCAGTCATTAATGACAGGGCCAATGATAAAATGACTGGGCCAGTCATTAATGACAGGGCCAGTCATTAATGACAGGGCCAGTGATAAAATGACTCTACCAGTCATAAAATGACTTGGCCAGGCATAAAATGACAGAACCAGTCATAAAATGACAGGGCCAATGATAAAATGACTGGGCCAGTCATTAATGACAGGGCCTGTCATTAATGACAAGGCCAGTGATAAAATGACTGGGCCCGTCATTAATGACAGGGCCAGTCATTAATGACAGGGCCAGTGATAAAATGACTCTGCCAGTCATAAATGGACTTGGCCAGTCATAAAATGACAGAACCAGTCATTAAATGACAGGGCCAGTGATAAAATGAGTGGGCCAGTCATTAATGACAGGGCCAGTCATTAATGACAGGGCTAGTCATTAATGACAGGGCCAGTGATAAAATGACTCTGCCAGTCATAAAATTACTTGGCCAGTCATAAAATGACAGAACCAGTCATAAAATGACAGGGCTAGTGATAAAATGACTGGGCCAGTGATAAAATGACTTCGCCAGTCATTAATGACAGGGCCAGTGATAAAATGACTTCGCCAGTCATTAATGACAGGGCCAGTCATTAATGACAGGGCCAGTAATAAAATGACTTTGCCAGGCATAAAATGACTTGGCCAGTCATAAAATGACAGAACCAGTCATAAAATGACAGGGCCAGTGATAAAATGACTGGGCCAGTCATTAATGACAGCGCCTTTCATTAATGACAGGGCCAGTGATAAAATGACTGGGCCCGTCATTAATGACAGGGGCAGTCATTAATGACAGGGCCAGTGATAAAATGACTCTGCCAGTCATAAATGGACTTGGCCAGTTATAAAATGACAGAACCAGTCATTAAATGACAGGGCCAGTGATAAAATGACTGGGCCAGTCATTAATGACAGGGCCAGTCATTAAAGACAGGGCCAGTGATAAAATGACTGGGCCAGTCATTAATGACAGGGCCAGTCATTAATGACAGGGCCAGTCATTAATGACAGGGCCAGTCATTAATGACAGGGCCAGTGATAAAATGACTCTGCCAGTCATAAAATGACTTGGCCAGTCATAAAATGACAGAACCAGTCATAAAATGACAGGGCCAGTGATAAAATGACTGACCCAGTCTTTAATGACAGGGCCAGTCATTAATGACAGGGCCAGTGATAAAATGAGTGTGCCAGTCATTAATGACAGGGCCAGTGATAAAATGAGTGTGCCAGTCATTAATGACTGGGCCCGTCATTAATGACAAGGCCAGTCATTTTGGACAGGGCCAGTGATAAAATGACTCTGCCAGTCATAAAATTACTTGGCCAGTCATAAAATGACAGAACCAGTCATAAAATGACAGGGCCAGTGATAAAATGACTGACCCAGTCATTAATGACAGGGCCAGTCATTAATGACAGGGCCAGTGATAAAATGAGTGTGCCATTCATTAATGACAGGGCCAGTCATTAATGACAGGGCCAGTGATAAAATGACTCTGCTAGTCATAAAATAACTTGGCCAGTCATAAAATGACAGAACCAGTCATAAAATGACAGGGCCAGTGATAAAATGACGGGGCCAGTCATTAATGACAGGGCCAGTCATTAATGACAGGGCCAATGATAAAATGACTGGGCCAGTCATTAATGACAGGGCCAGTCATTAATGACAGGGCCAGTGATAAAATGACTCTACCAGTCATAAAATGACTTGGCCAGGCATAAAATGACAGAACCAGTCATAAAATGACAGGGCCAATGATAAAATGACTGGGCCAGTCATTAATGACAGGGCCTGTCATTAATGACAAGGCCAGTGATAAAATGACTGGGCCCGTCATTAATGACAGGGCCAGTCATTAATGACAGGGCCAGTGATAAAATGACTCTGCCAGTCATAAATGGACTTGGCCAGTCATAAAATGACAGAACCAGTCATTAAATGACAGGGCCAGTGATAAAATAACTGGCACAGTCATTAATGACAGGGCCAGGTATAAAATGACTGGCCTATCATCAATGACAGGGCCAGTGATAAAATGACTCTGCCAGTCATAAAATAACTTGGCCAGTCATAAAATGACAGAACCAGTCATAAAATGACAGGGCCAGGGGTAAAATGACGGGGACAGTCATTAATGACTTCGCCAGTCATTAATGACAGGGCCAGTGATAAAATGACTTGGCCAGTCATTAATGACAGGGCCAGTCATTAATGACAGGGCCAGTTAGAAAATGACTCTGCCAGTCATAAAATGACTTGGCAAGTCATAAAATTACTTGGCAAGTCATAAAATGACAGAACCATTTATAAAATGACAGGGCCAGTTATAAAATGACTGGGCCTGTCATTAATGACAGGGCCAGTCATTAATGACAGGGACAGTGATAAAATGCCTGGGCCCGTCATTAATGACAGGGCCAGTCATTTATGACAGGGCCAGTGATAAAATGACTCTACCAGTCATAAAATGACTTGGCAAGTCATAAAATGACAGAACCAGTCATAAAACGATAGGACCAGTGATAATATGACTAAGCCAGTCATTAATGACAGAACCAGTTATAAAATGACAGGGCCAGTGATAAAATGACTGGGCCTTTCATTAATGACAGGGCCAGTCATTAATGACAGGGCCAGCAATAAAATAAATGGGCCCGTCATTAATGACAGCGCCAGTCATTAATGACAGGGCCAGTGATAAAATGACTCTGCCAGTCATAAATGGACTTGGCCAGTCATAAAATGACAGAACCAGTCATAAAATGACAGGGCCAGTGATAAAATGACTGGGCCAGTCATTAATGACAGAGCCAGTCATTAATGACAGGGCCAGTGATAAAATGACTGGGCCAGTCATTAATGACAGGGCCAGTCATTAATGACAGGGCCAGTCATTAATGACAGGGCCAGTGATAAAATGACTCTGCCAGTCATAAAATGACTTGGCCAGTCATAAAATGACAGAACCAGTCATAAAATGACAGGGCCAGTGATAAAATGACTGACCCAGTCATTAAGGACAGGGCCAGTCATTAATGACAGGGCCAGTGATGAAATGAGTGGGCCAGTCATTAATGACAGGGCCAGTCATTAATGACAGGGCCAGTGATAAAATGACTCTGCTAGTCATAAAATAACTTGGCCAGTCATAAAATGACAGAACCAGTCAAAAAATGAGAGGGCCAGTGATAAAATGACGGGGCCAGTCATTAATGACAGGGCCAGTCATTAATGACAGGGCCAGTGATAAAATGACTGGGCCAGTCATTAATGACATGGCCAGTCATTAAGGACAGGGCCAGTGATAAAATGACTCTACCAGTCATAAAATAACTTGGCCAGTCATAAAATGACAGAACCAGTCATAAAATGACAGGGCCAGTGAAAAAACGATTGGGCATGTCATTAATGACAGGGCCAGTCATTAATGACAGGGCCTGTCATTAATGACAGGGCCAGTCATTAATGACAGGGCCAGTGATAAAATGACTATACCAGTCATAAAATGACTTGGCCAGTCATTAAATGACAGAACCAGTCATAAAATGACAGGGCCAGTGATAAAATGACTGGGCAAGTCATTAATGACAGGGCCAGTCATTAATAACAGGGCCAGTGATAAAATCACTGGGCCCGTCATTAATGACTGGGCCCGTGATAAAATGACTCTGCAAGTCATAAATGGACTTGGGGAGTCATAAAATGACAGAACCAGTCATAAAATGACAGGGCCAGTGATAAAATGACTGGGCCAGTCATTAATGACAGGGCCAGTCATTTATGACAGGGCGAGTGATAAAATGACTGGGCCAGTCATTAACGACAGGGCCAGTCATTAATGACAGGGCCAGTGATAAAATGACTCTGCCAGTCATAAAATGACTTGGCCAGTCATAAAATGACAGAACCAGTCATAAAAAGACAGGGCCAGTGATAAAATGACTGGCACAGTCATTAATGACAGGGCCAGTCATTAATGACAGGGCCTGTGATAAAATGACTGGGCCAGTCATTAATGACAGGGCCAGTGATAAAATGACTCTGCAAGTCATAAAATAACTTGGCCAGTCATAAAATGACAGAACAAGTCATAAAATGACAGGGCCAGTGATAAAATGACTGGGCCAGTCATTAATGACAGGGCCAGTCATTAATGACAGGGCCAGTGATAAAATGACTGGGCCAGCCATTAATGACAGGGCCAGTCATTAATGACTAGGCCAGTGATAAAAATGACTCTGCCAGTCATTAATGACAGGGCCTGTGATAAAATGACAGGGCCAGTGATAAAATGACTGGGCCAGTCATTAATGACAGAACCAGTCATAAAATGAAAGGGCCAGTGATAAAATGACTTCGCCAGTCATTAATGACAGGGCCAGTGATAAAATGACTTCGCCAGTCATTAATGACAGGGCCAGTGATAAAATGACTCTGCCAGGCATAAAATGACTTGGCCAGTCATAAAATGACAGAACAAGTCATAAAATGACAGAGCCAGTGATAAAATGACTGGGCCAGTCATTAATGACAGGGCCAGTCATTAATGACAGGGCCAGTAATAAAATGACTCTGCCAGTCATAAAATGACTTGGCAAGTCATAAAAATACTTGGCAAGTCATTAAATGACAGAACCATTCATAAAATGACTGGATCAGTTATAAAATGACTGGGCCTGTCATTAATGACAGGGCCAGTCATTAATGACAGGGCCAGTGATAAAATGCCTGGGCCCGTCATTAATGACAGGGCCAGTCATTTATGAAAGGGCCAGTGATAAAATGACTCTACCAGTCATAAAATGACTAAGCCAGTCATGAATGACAGAACCAGTCATAAAATGACAGGGCCAGTGATAAAATGACTGGGCCAGTCATTAATGACAGGGCCAGTCATTAATGACAGGGCCAGTGATAAAATGACTGGGCCCGTCATTAATGACAGGGCCAGTCATTTATGACAGGGCCAGTGATAAAATGACTCTTCCAGCCATAAATGGACTTGGCCAGTCATAAAATGACAGAACCAGTCATAAAATGACAAGGCCAGTGATAAAATGACTGTGCCAGTCATTAATGACAGGGCCAGTCATTAATGACAGGGCCAGTCATTAATGACAGGGCCAGTGATAAAATGACTGGGCCAGTCATTAATGACAGGGCCAGTCATTAATGAAAGGGCCAGTCATTAATGACAGGGCCAGTGATAAAATGACTCTGCCAGTCATAAAATGACTTGGCCAGTCATAAAATGACAGAACCAGTCATAAAATGACAGGGCCAGTGATAAAATGACTGGGCCAGTCATTAATGACAGGGCCTGTCATTAATGACAGGGCCAGTGATAAAATGACTGGGCCCGTCATTAATGACAGGGCCAGTCATTAATGACAGGGCCAGTGATAAAATGACTCTGCCAGTCATAAATGGACTTGGCCAGTCATAAAATGACAGAACCAGTCATTAAATGACAGGGCCAGTGATAAAATGACTGGGGCAGTCATTAATGACAGGGCCACTCATTAATGACAGTGCCAGTTATAAAATGACTCTGCCAGTCATAAAATGACTTTGCAAGTCATAAAATTACTTGGCAAGTCATAAAATGACATAACCATTCATAAAATGACAGGGCCAGTTATAAAATGACTGGGCCTGTCATTAATGACAGGGCCAGTCATTAATGACAGGGCCAGTGATAAAATGCCTGGGCCCGTCATTAATGACAGGGCCAGTCATTTATGACAGGGCCAGTGATAAAATGACTCTACCAGTCATAAAATGACTAAGCAGGTCATTAATGACAGAACCAGTCAAAAAATGACAGGGCCAGTGATAAAATGACTGGGCTTTTCATTAATGACAGGGCCAGTGATAAAATGACTGGGCCCGTCATTAATGACAGGGCCAGTCATTTATGACAGGGCCAGTGATAAAATGACTCTGCCAGTCATAAATGGACTTGGCCAGTCATTAATGACAGGGCCAGTCATTAATGACAGGGCCAGTGATAAAATGAGTGTGCCAGTCATTAATGACAGGGCCAGTCATTAATGACAGGGCCAGTGATAAAATGACTCTGCTAGTCATAAAATAACTTGGCCAGTCATAAAATGACAGAACCAGTCATAAAATGACAGGGCCAGTGATAAAATGACGGGGCCAGTCATTAATGACAGGGCCAGTCATTAATGACAGGGCCAATGATAAAATGACTGGGCCAGTCATTAATGACAGGGCCAGTCATTAATGACAGGGCCAGTGATAAAATGACTCTACCAGTCATAAAATGACTTGGCCAGGCATAAAATGACAGAACCAGTCATAAAATGACAGGGCCAATGATAAAATGACTGGGCCAGTCATTAATGACAGGGCCTGTCATTAATGACAGGGCCAGTGATTAAATGACTCTACCAGTCATAAAATAACTTGGCCAGTCATAAAATGACAGAACCAGTCATAAAATGACAGGGCCAGTGATAAAATGATTGGGCATGTCATTAATGACAGGGCCAGTCATTAATGACAGGGCCAGTCATTAATGACAGGGCCAGTCATTAATGACAGGGCCAGTGATAAAATGACTATACCAGTCATAAAATGACTTGGCCAGTCATAAAATGACAGAACCAGTCATTAAATGACAGGGCCAGTGATAAAATGACTGGGCAAGTCATTAATGACAGGGCCAGTCATTAATAACAGGGCCAGTGATAAAATCACTGGGCCCGTCATTAATGACAGGGCCCGTGATAAAATGACTCTGCCAGTCATAAATGGACTTGGGGAGTCATAAAATGACAGAACCAGTCATAAAATGACAGGGCCAGTGATAAAATGACTGGGCCAGTCATTAATGACAGGGCCAGTCATTAATGACAGGGCGAGTGATAAAATGACTGGGCCAGTCATTAACGACCGTGCCAGTCATTAATGACAGGGCCAGTGATAAAATGACTCTGCCAGTCATAAAATGACTTGGCCAGTCATAAAATGACAGAACCAGTCATAAAATGACAGGGCCAGTGATAAAATGACTGGCACAGTCATTAATGACAGGGCCAGTCATTAATGACAGGGCCTGTGATAAAATGACTGGGCCAGTCATTAATGACAGGGCCAGTGATAAAATGACTCTGCAAGTCATAAAATAACTTGGCCAGTCATAAAATGACAGAACAAGTCATAAAATGACAGGGCCAGTGATAAAATGACTGGGCCAGTCATTAATGACAGGGCCAGTCATTAATGACAGGGCCAGTGATAAAATGACTGGGCCAGCCATTAATGACAGGGCCAGTCATTAATGACTAGGCCAGTGATAAAAATGACTCTGCCAGTCATTAATGACAGGGCCAGTGATAAAATGACAGGGCCAGTGATAAAATGACTGGGCCAGTCATTAATGACAGAACCAGTCATTAAATGAAAGGGCCAGTGATAAAATGACTTCGCCAGTCATTAATGACAGGGCCAGTGATAAAACGACTTCGCCAGTCATTAATGACAGGGCCAGTGATAAAATGACTCTGCCAGGCATAAAATGACTTGGCCAGTCATAAAATGACAGAACAAGACATAAAATGACAGAGCCAGTGATAAAATGACTGGGCCAGTCATTAATGACAGGGCCAGTCATTAATGACAGGGCCAGTAATAAAATGACTCTGCCAGTCATAAAATGACTTGGCAAGTCATAAAAATACTTGGCAAGTCATTAAATGACAGAACCATTCATAAAATGACTGGATCAGTTATAAAATGACTGGGCCTGTCATTAATGACAGGGCCAGTCATTAATGACAGGGCCAGTGATAAAATGCCTGGGCCCGTCATTAATGACAGGGCCAGTCATTTATGAAAGGGCCAGTGATAAAATGACTCTACCAGTCATAAAATGACTAAGCCAGTCATGAATGACAGAACCAGTCATAAAATGACAGGGCCAGTGATAAAATGACTGGGCCAGTCATTAATGACAGGGCCAGTCATTAATGACAGGGCCAGTGATAAAATGACTGGGCCCGTCATTAATGACAGGGCCAGTCATTTATGACAGGGCCAGTGATAAAATGACTGACCCAGTCCATAATGACAGGGCCAGTCATTAATGACAGGGCCAGTGATAAAATGAGTGTGCCAGTCATTAATGACAGGGCCAGTCATTAATGACAGGGCCAGTCATTAATGACAGGGCCAGTGATAAAATGACTCTGCTAGTCATAAAATATCTTGGCCAGTCATAAAATGACAGAACCAGTCATAAAATAACAGGGCCAGTGATAAAATGACGGGGCCAGTCATTAATGACAGGGCCAGTCATTAATGACAGGGCCAGTGATAAAATGACTGGGCCAGTCATTAATGGAAGGGCCAGTCATTAATGACAGGGCCAGTGATAAAATGACTCTACCAGTCATAAAATGACTTGGCCAGGCATAAAATGACAGAACCAGTCATAAAATGACAGGGCCAGTGATAAAATGACTGGGCCAGTCATTAATGACAGGGCCTGTCATTAATGACAGGGCCAGTGATAAAATGACTGGGCCCGTCATTAATGACAGGGCCAGTCATTAATGACAGGGCCAGTCATTAATGACAGGGCCAGTTAGAAAATGACTCTGCCAGTCATAAAATGACTTGGCAAGTCATAAAATTACTTGGCAAGTCATAAAATGACAGAACCATTTATAAAATGACAGGGCCAGTTATAAAATGACTGGGCCCTTCATTAATGACAGGGCCAGTCATTAATGACAGGGCCAGTAATAAAATGCCTGGGCCCGTCATTAATGACAGGGCCAGTCATTTATGAAGGGGCCAGTGATAAAATGACTCTACCAGTCATAAAATGACTTGGCAAGTCATAAAATGACAGAACCAGTCATAAAATGACAGGGCCAGTGATAAAATGACTGGGCCTTTCATTAATGACAGGGCCAGTGATAAAATGACTGGGCCCGTCATTAATGACAGGGCCAGTCATTAATGACAGGGCCAGTCATTAATGACAGGGCCAGTGATAAAATGACTCTGCTAGTCAAAAATGGACTTGGCCAGTCATAAAATGACAGAACCAGTCATAAAATGACAGGGCCAGTGATAAAATGACTGGGCCAGTCATTAGTGACAGGGCCAGTGATAAAATGACTGGGCCAGTCATTAATGACAGGGCCAGTCATTAATGACAGGGCCAGTCATTAATGACAGGGCCAGTGATAAAATGACTCTGCAAGTCATAAAATGACTTGGCCAGTCATAAAATGACAGAACCAGTCATAAAATGACAGGGCCAGTGATAAAATGACGGGGCCAGTCATTAATGACAGGGCCAGTCATTAATGACAGGGCCAGTGATAAAATGACTGGGCCAGTCATTAATGACAGGGCCAGTCATTAATGACAGGGCCAGTGATAAAATGACTGGGCCAGTCATTAATGACAGGGCCAGTCATTAATGACAGGGCCAGTGATAAAATGACTCTGCCAGTCATAAATGGACTTGGCCAGTCATAAAATGACAGAACCAGTCATAAAATGACAAGGCCAGTGATAAAATGACTGGGCCAGTCATTAATGACAGGGCCAGTCATTAATGACAGGGCCAGTCATTAATGACTGGGCCAGTGATGAAATGACTCTGCCAGTCTGAAAATGACTTGGCCAGTCATAAAATGACACAACCAGTCATAAAATGACAGGGCCAGTGATAAAATGACTGACCCAGTCATTAATGACAGGGCCAGTCATTAATGACAGGGCCAGTGATAAAATGAGTGTGCCAGTCATTAATGACAGGGCCAGTCATTAATGACAGGGCCAGTGATAAAATGACTCTGCTAGTCATAAAATAACTTGGCCAGTCAAAAAATGACAGAACCAGTCATAAAATGACAGGGCCAGTGATAAAATGACGGGGCCAGTCATTAATGACAGGTCCAGTCATTAATGACTGGGCCAATGATAAAATGACTGGGCCAGTCATTAATGACAGGGCCAGTCATTAATGACAGGGCCAGTGATAAAATGACTCTACCAGTCATAAAATGACTTGGCCAGGCATAAAATGACAGAACCAGTCATAAAATGACAGGGCCAATGATAAAATGACTGGGCCAGTCATTAATGACAGGGCCTGTCATTAATGACAGGGCCAGTGATAAAATGACTGGGCCCGTCATTAATGACAGGGCCAGTCATTAATGACAGGGCCAGTGATAAAATGACTCTGCCAGTCATAAATGGACTTGGCCAGTCATAAAATGACAGAACCAGTCAATTAATGACAGGGCCAGTGATAAAATGACTGGCACAGTCATTAATGACAGGGCCAGGGATAAAATGACTGGCCTATATTCAATGACAGGGCCAGTGATAAAATGACTCTGCCAGTCATAAAATAACTTGGCCAGTCATAAAATGACAGAACCAGTCATAAAATGACAGGGCGAGGGATAAAATGACGGGGACAGTCATTAATGACTTCGCCAGTCATTAATGACAGGGCCAGTGATAAAATGACTTGGCCAGTCATTAATGACAAGGCCAGTCATTAATGACAGGGCCAGTTCGAAAATGACTCTGCCAGTCATAAAATGACTTGGCAAGTCATAAAATTACTTGGCAAGTCATAAAATGCCAGAACCATTTATAAAATGACAGGGCCAGTTATAAAATGACTGGGCCTGTCATTAATGACAGGGCCAGTCATTAATGACAGGGCCAGTGATAAAATGCCTGGGCCCGTCATTAATGACAGGGCCAGTCATTCATGACAGGGCCAGTGATAAAATGACTCTACCAGTCATAAAATAACTTGGCCAGTCATAAAATGACAGAACCAGTCATAAAATGACAGGGCCAGTGATAAAATGATTGGGCATGTCATTAATGACAGGGCCAGTCATTAATGACAGGGCCAGTCATTAATGACAGGGCCAGTCATTAATGACAGGGCCAGTGATAAAATGACTATACCAGTCATAAAATGACTTGGCCAGTCATAAAATGACAGAACCAGTCATTAAATGACAGGGCCAGTGATAAAATGACTGGGCAAGTCATTAATGACAGGGCCAGTCATTAATAACAGGGCCAGTGATAAAATCACTGGGCCCGTCATTAATGACAGGGCCCGTGATAAAATGACTCTGCCAGTCATAAATGGACTTGGGGAGTCATAAAATGACAGAACCAGTCATAAAATGACAGGGCCAGTGATAAAATGACTGGGCCAGTCATTAATGACAGGGCCAGTCATTAATGACAGGGCGAGTGATAAAATGACTGGGCCAGTCATTAACGACCGTGCCAGTCATTAATGACAGGGCCAGTGATAAAATGACTCTGCCAGTCATAAAATGACTTGGCCAGTCATAAAATGACAGAACCAGTCATAAAATGACAGGGCCAGTGATAAAATGACTGGCACAGTCATTAATGACAGGGCCAGTCATTAATGACAGGGCCTGTGATAAAATGACTGGGCCAGTCATTAATGACAGGGCCAGTGATAAAATGACTCTGCAAGTCATAAAATAACTTGGCCAGTCATAAAATGACAGAACAAGTCATAAAATGACAGGGCCAGTGATAAAATGACTGGGCCAGTCATTAATGACAGGGCCAGTCATTAATGACAGGGCCAGTGATAAAATGACTGGGCCAGCCATTAATGACAGAACCAGTCATTAAATGAAAGGGCCAGTGATAAAATGACTTCGCCAGTCATTAATGACAGGGCCAGTGATAAAACGACTTCGCCAGTCATTAATGACAGGGCCAGTGATAAAATGACTCTGCCAGGCATAAAATGACTTGGCCAGTCATAAAATGACAGAACAAGACATAAAATGACAGAGCCAGTGATAAAATGACTGGGCCAGTCATTAATGACAGGGCCAGTCATTAATGACAGGGCCAGTAATAAAATGACTCTGCCAGTCATAAAATGACTTGGCAAGTCATAAAAATACTTGGCAAGTCATTAAATGACAGAACCATTCATAAAATGACTGGATCAGTTATAAAATGACTGGGCCTGTCATTAATGACAGGGCCAGTCATTAATGACAGGGCCAGTGATAAAATGCCTGGGCCCGTCATTAATGACAGGGCCAGTCATTTATGACAGGGCCAGTGATAAAATGACTCTACCAGTCATAAAATGACTAAGCCAGTCATGAATGACAGAACCAGTCATAAAATGACAGGGCCAGTGATAAAATGACTGGGCCAGTCATTAATGACAGGGCCAGTCATTAATGACAGGGCCAGTGATAAAATGACTGGGCCCGTCATTAATGACAGGGCCAGTCATTTATGACAGGGCCAGTGATAAAATGACTGACCCAGTCCATAATGACAGGGCCAGTCATTAATGACAGGGCCAGTGATAAAATGAGTGTGCCAGTCATTAATGACAGGGCCAGTCATTAATGACAGGGCCAGTCATTAATGACAGGGCCAGTGATAAAATGACTCTGCTAGTCATAAAATATCTTGGCCAGTCATAAAATGACAGAACCAGTCATAAAATAACAGGGCCAGTGATAAAATGACGGGGCCAGTCATTAATGACAGGGCCAGTCATTAATGACAGGGCCAGTGATAAAATGACTGGGCCAGTCATTAATGGAAGGGCCAGTCATTAATGACAGGGCCAGTGATAAAATGACTCTACCAGTCATAAAATGACTTGGCCAGGCATAAAATGACAGAACCAGTCATAAAATGACAGGGCCAGTGATAAAATGACTGGGCCAGTCATTAATGACAGGGCCTGTCATTAATGACAGGGCCAGTGATAAAATGACTGGGCCCGTCATTAATGACAGGGCCAGTCATTAATGACAGGGCCAGTCATTAATGACAGGGCCAGTTAGAAAATGACTCTGCCAGTCATAAAATGACTTGGCAAGTCATAAAATTACTTGGCAAGTCATAAAATGACAGAACCATTTATAAAATGACAGGGCCAGTTATAAAATGACTGGGCCCTTCATTAATGACAGGGCCAGTCATTAATGACAGGGCCAGTAATAAAATGCCTGGGCCCGTCATTAATGACAGGGCCAGTCATTTATGAAGGGGCCAGTGATAAAATGACTCTACCAGTCATAAAATGACTTGGCAAGTCATAAAATGACAGAACCAGTCATAAAATGACAGGGCCAGTGATAAAATGACTGGGCCTTTCATTAATGACAGGGCCAGTGATAAAATGACTGGGCCCGTCATTAATGACAGGGCCAGTCATTAATGACAGGGCCAGTCATTAATGACAGGGCCAGTGATAAAATGACTCTGCTAGTCAAAAATGGACTTGGCCAGTCATAAAATGACAGAACCAGTCATAAAATGACAGGGCCAGTGATAAAATGACTGGGCCAGTCATTAGTGACAGGGCCAGTGATAAAATGACTGGGCCAGTCATTAATGACAGGGCCAGTCATTAATGACAGGGCCAGTCATTAATGACAGGGCCAGTGATAAAATGACTCTGCAAGTCATAAAATGACTTGGCCAGTCATAAAATGACAGAACCAGTCATAAAATGACAGGGCCAGTGATAAAATGACGGGGCCAGTCATTAATGACAGGGCCAGTGATAAAATGACTGGGCCAGTCATTAATGACAGGGCCAGTCATTAATGACAGGGCCAGTGATAAAATGACTGGGCCAGTCATTAATGACAGGGCCAGTCATTAATGACAGGGCCAGTGATAAAATGACTCTGCCAGTCATAAATGGACTTGGCCAGTCATAAAATGACAGAACCAGTCATAAAATGACAAGGCCAGTGATAAAATGACTGGGCCAGTCATTAATGACAGGGCCAGTCATTAATGACAGGGCCAGTCATTAATGACTGGGCCAGTGATGAAATGACTCTGCCAGTCTGAAAATGACTTGGCCAGTCATAAAATGACAC
Organism: Platycnemis pennipes; assembly: GCA_933228895.1. NCBI lineage: Eukaryota > Metazoa > Arthropoda > Insecta > Odonata > Platycnemididae > Platycnemis > Platycnemis pennipes. Next base: position 72,234,217 of record OW121846.1, on the reverse strand, counting down.
AACCAGTCATAAAATGACAGGGCCAGTGATAAAATGACTGACCCAGTCATTAATGACAGGGCCAGTCATTAATGACAGGGCCAGTGATAAAATGAGTGTGCCAGTCATTAATGACAGGGCCAGTCATTAATGACAGGGCCAGTGATAAAATGACTCTGCTAGTCATAAAATAACTTGGCCAGTCAAAAAATGACAGAACCAGTCATAAAATGACAGGGCCAGTGATAAAATGACGGGGCCAGTCATTAATGACAGGTCCAGTCATTAATGACTGGGCCAATGATAAAATGACTGGGCCAGTCATTAATGACAGGGCCAGTCATTAATGACAGGGCCAGTGATAAAATGACTCTACCAGTCATAAAATGACTTGGCCAGGCATAAAATGACAGAACCAGTCATAAAATGACAGGGCCAATGATAAAATGACTGGGCCAGTCATTAATGACAGGGCCTGTCATTAATGACAGGGCCAGTGATAAAATGACTGGGCCCGTCATTAATGACAGGGCCAGTCATTAATGACAGGGCCAGTGATAAAATGACTCTGCCAGTCATAAATGGACTTGGCCAGTCATAAAATGACAGAACCAGTCAATTAATGACAGGGCCAGTGATAAAATGACTGGCACAGTCATTAATGACAGGGCCAGGGATAAAATGACTGGCCTATATTCAATGACAGGGCCAGTGATAAAATGACTCTGCCAGTCATAAAATAACTTGGCCAGTCATAAAATGACAGAACCAGTCATAAAATGACAGGGCGAGGGATAAAATGACGGGGACAGTCATTAATGACTTCGCCAGTCATTAATGACAGGGCCAGTGATAAAATGACTTGGCCAGTCATTAATGACAAGGCCAGTCATTAATGACAGGGCCAGTTCGAAAATGACTCTGCCAGTCATAAAATGACTTGGCAAGTCATAAAATTACTTGGCAAGTCATAAAATGCCAGAACCATTTATAAAATGACAGGGCCAGTTATAAAATGACTGGGCCTGTCATTAATGACAGGGCCAGTCATTAATGACAGGGCCAGTGATAAAATGCCTGGGCCCGTCATTAATGACAGGGCCAGTCATTCATGACAGGGCCAGTGATAAAATGACTCTACCAGTCATAAAATGACTTGGCAAGTCATAAAATGACAGAACCAGACATAAAAAGATAGGACCAGTGATAATATGACTAAGCCAGTCATTAATGACAGAACCAGTTATAAAATGACAGGGCCAGTGACAAAATGACTGGGCCTTTCATTAATGACAGGGCCAGTCATTAATGACAGGGCCAGTGATAAAATGACTATACCAGTCATAAAATGACTTGGCCAGTCATAAAATGACAGAACCAGTCATTAAATGACAGGGCCAGTGATAAAATGACTGGGCAAGTCATTAATGACAGGGCCAGTCATTAATAACAGGGCCAGTGATAAAATCACTGGGCCCGTCATTAATGACAGGGCCCGTGATAAAATGACTCTGCCAGTCATAAATGGACTTGGGGAGTCATAAAATGACAGAACCAGTCATAAAATGACAGGGCCAGTGATAAAATGACTGGGCCAGTCATTAATGACAGGGCCAGTCATTAATGACAGGGCGAGTGATAAAATGACTGGGCCAGTCATTAACGACCGTGCCAGTCATTAATGACAGGGCCAGTGATAAAATGACTCTGCCAGTCATAAAATGACTTGGCCAGTCATAAAATGACAGAACCAGTCATAAAATGACAGGGCCAGTGATAAAATGACTGGCACAGTCATTAATGACAGGGCCAGTCATTAATGACAGGGCCTGTGATAAAATGACTGGGCCAGTCATTAATGACAGGGCCAGTGATAAAATGACTCTGCAAGTCATAAAATAACTTGGCCAGTCATAAAATGACAGAACAAGTCATAAAATGACAGGGCCAGTGATAAAATGACTGGGCCAGTCATTAATGACAGGGCCAGTCATTAATGACAGGGCCAGTGATAAAATGACTGGGCCAGCCATTAATGACAGGGCCAGTCATTAATGACTAGGCCAGTGATAAAAATGACTCTGCCAGTCATTAATGACAGGGCCAGTGATAAAATGACAGGGCCAGTGATAAAATGACTGGGCCAGTCATTAATGACAGAACCAGTCATTAAATGAAAGGGCCAGTGATAAAATGACTTCGCCAGTCATTAATGACAGGGCCAGTGATAAAACGACTTCGCCAGTCATTAATGACAGGGCCAGTGATAAAATGACTCTGCCAGGCATAAAATGACTTGGCCAGTCATAAAATGACAGAACAAGACATAAAATGACAGAGCCAGTGATAAAATGACTGGGCCAGTCATTAATGACAGGGCCAGTCATTAATGACAGGGCCAGTAATAAAATGACTCTGCCAGTCATAAAATGACTTGGCAAGTCATAAAAATACTTGGCAAGTCATTAAATGACAGAACCATTCATAAAATGACTGGATCAGTTATAAAATGACTGGGCCTGTCATTAATGACAGGGCCAGTCATTAATGACAGGGCCAGTGATAAAATGCCTGGGCCCGTCATTAATGACAGGGCCAGTCATTTATGAAAGGGCCAGTGATAAAATGACTCTACCAGTCATAAAATGACTAAGCCAGTCATGAATGACAGAACCAGTCATAAAATGACAGGGCCAGTGATAAAATGACTGGGCCAGTCATTAATGACAGGGCCAGTCATTAATGACAGGGCCAGTGATAAAATGACTGGGCCCGTCATTAATGACAGGGCCAGTCATTTATGACAGGGCCAGTGATAAAATGACTGACCCAGTCCATAATGACAGGGCCAGTCATTAATGACAGGGCCAGTGATAAAATGAGTGTGCCAGTCATTAATGACAGGGCCAGTCATTAATGACAGGGCCAGTCATTAATGACAGGGCCAGTGATAAAATGACTCTGCTAGTCATAAAATATCTTGGCCAGTCATAAAATGACAGAACCAGTCATAAAATAACAGGGCCAGTGATAAAATGACGGGGCCAGTCATTAATGACAGGGCCAGTCATTAATGACAGGGCCAGTGATAAAATGACTGGGCCAGTCATTAATGGAAGGGCCAGTCATTAATGACAGGGCCAGTGATAAAATGACTCTACCAGTCATAAAATGACTTGGCCAGGCATAAAATGACAGAACCAGTCATAAAATGACAGGGCCAGTGATAAAATGACTGGGCCAGTCATTAATGACAGGGCCTGTCATTAATGACAGGGCCAGTGATAAAATGACTGGGCCCGTCATTAATGACAGGGCCAGTCATTAATGACAGGGCCAGTCATTAATGACAGGGCCAGTTAGAAAATGACTCTGCCAGTCATAAAATGACTTGGCAAGTCATAAAATTACTTGGCAAGTCATAAAATGACAGAACCATTTATAAAATGACAGGGCCAGTTATAAAATGACTGGGCCCTTCATTAATGACAGGGCCAGTCATTAATGACAGGGCCAGTAATAAAATGCCTGGGCCCGTCATTAATGACAGGGCCAGTCATTTATGAAGGGGCCAGTGATAAAATGACTCTACCAGTCATAAAATGACTTGGCAAGTCATAAAATGACAGAACCAGTCATAAAATGACAGGGCCAGTGATAAAATGACTGGGCCTTTCATTAATGACAGGGCCAGTGATAAAATGACTGGGCCCGTCATTAATGACAGGGCCAGTCATTAATGACAGGGCCAGTCATTAATGACAGGGCCAGTGATAAAATGACTCTGCTAGTCAAAAATGGACTTGGCCAGTCATAAAATGACAGAACCAGTCATAAAATGACAGGGCCAGTGATAAAATGACTGGGCCAGTCATTAGTGACAGGGCCAGTGATAAAATGACTGGGCCAGTCATTAATGACAGGGCCAGTCATTAATGACAGGGCCAGTCATTAATGACAGGGCCAGTGATAAAATGACTCTGCAAGTCATAAAATGACTTGGCCAGTCATAAAATGACAGAACCAGTCATAAAATGACAGGGCCAGTGATAAAATGACGGGGCCAGTCATTAATGACAGGGCCAGTCATTAATGACAGGGCCAGTGATAAAATGACTGGGCCAGTCATTAATGACAGGGCCAGTCATTAATGACAGGGCCAGTGATAAAATGACTGGGCCAGTCATTAATGACAGGGCCAGTCATTAATGACAGGGCCAGTGATAAAATGACTCTGCCAGTCATAAATGGACTTGGCCAGTCATAAAATGACAGAACCAGTCATAAAATGACAAGGCCAGTGATAAAATGACTGGGCCAGTCATTAATGACAGGGCCAGTCATTAATGACAGGGCCAGTCATTAATGACTGGGCCAGTGATGAAATGACTCTGCCAGTCTGAAAATGACTTGGCCAGTCATAAAATGACACAACCAGTCATAAAATGACAGGGCCAGTGATAAAATGACTGACCCAGTCATTAATGACAGGGCCAGTCATTAATGACAGGGCCAGTGATAAAATGAGTGTGCCAGTCATTAATGACAGGGCCAGTCATTAATGACAGGGCCAGTGATAAAATGACTCTGCTAGTCATAAAATAACTTGGCCAGTCAAAAAATGACAGAACCAGTCATAAAATGACAGGGCCAGTGATAAAATGACGGGGCCAGTCATTAATGACAGGTCCAGTCATTAATGACTGGGCCAATGATAAAATGACTGGGCCAGTCATTAATGACAGGGCCAGTCATTAATGACAGGGCCAGTGATAAAATGACTCTACCAGTCATAAAATGACTTGGCCAGGCATAAAATGACAGAACCAGTCATAAAATGACAGGGCCAATGATAAAATGACTGGGCCAGTCATTAATGACAGGGCCTGTCATTAATGACAGGGCCAGTGATAAAATGACTGGGCCCGTCATTAATGACAGGGCCAGTCATTAATGACAGGGCCAGTGATAAAATGACTCTGCCAGTCATAAATGGACTTGGCCAGTCATAAAATGACAGAACCAGTCAATTAATGACAGGGCCAGTGATAAAATGACTGGCACAGTCATTAATGACAGGGCCAGGGATAAAATGACTGGCCTATATTCAATGACAGGGCCAGTGATAAAATGACTCTGCCAGTCATAAAATAACTTGGCCAGTCATAAAATGACAGAACCAGTCATAAAATGACAGGGCGAGGGATAAAATGACGGGGACAGTCATTAATGACTTCGCCAGTCATTAATGACAGGGCCAGTGATAAAATGACTTGGCCAGTCATTAATGACAAGGCCAGTCATTAATGACAGGGCCAGTTCGAAAATGACTCTGCCAGTCATAAAATGACTTGGCAAGTCATAAAATTACTTGGCAAGTCATAAAATGCCAGAACCATTTATAAAATGACAGGGCCAGTTATAAAATGACTGGGCCTGTCATTAATGACAGGGCCAGTCATTAATGACAGGGCCAGTGATAAAATGCCTGGGCCCGTCATTAATGACAGGGCCAGTCATTCATGACAGGGCCAGTGATAAAATGACTCTACCAGTCATAAAATAACTTGGCCAGTCATAAAATGACAGAACCAGTCATAAAATGACAGGGCCAGTGATAAAATGATTGGGCATGTCATTAATGACAGGGCCAGTCATTAATGACAGGGCCAGTCATTAATGACAGGGCCAGTCATTAATGACAGGGCCAGTGATAAAATGACTATACCAGTCATAAAATGACTTGGCCAGTCATAAAATGACAGAACCAGTCATTAAATGACAGGGCCAGTGATAAAATGACTGGGCAAGTCATTAATGACAGGGCCAGTCATTAATAACAGGGCCAGTGATAAAATCACTGGGCCCGTCATTAATGACAGGGCCCGTGATAAAATGACTCTGCCAGTCATAAATGGACTTGGGGAGTCATAAAATGACAGAACCAGTCATAAAATGACAGGGCCAGTGATAAAATGACTGGGCCAGTCATTAATGACAGGGCCAGTCATTAATGACAGGGCGAGTGATAAAATGACTGGGCCAGTCATTAACGACCGTGCCAGTCATTAATGACAGGGCCAGTGATAAAATGACTCTGCCAGTCATAAAATGACTTGGCCAGTCATAAAATGACAGAACCAGTCATAAAATGACAGGGCCAGTGATAAAATGACTGGCACAGTCATTAATGACAGGGCCAGTCATTAATGACAGGGCCTGTGATAAAATGACTGGGCCAGTCATTAATGACAGGGCCAGTGATAAAATGACTCTGCAAGTCATAAAATAACTTGGCCAGTCATAAAATGACAGAACAAGTCATAAAATGACAGGGCCAGTGATAAAATGACTGGGCCAGTCATTAATGACAGGGCCAGTCATTAATGACAGGGCCAGTGATAAAATGACTGGGCCAGCCATTAATGACAGGGCCAGTCATTAATGACTAGGCCAGTGATAAAAATGACTCTGCCAGTCATTAATGACAGGGCCAGTGATAAAATGACAGGGCCAGTGATAAAATGACTGGGCCAGTCATTAATGACAGAACCAGTCATTAAATGAAAGGGCCAGTGATAAAATGACTTCGCCAGTCATTAATGACAGGGCCAGTGATAAAACGACTTCGCCAGTCATTAATGACAGGGCCAGTGATAAAATGACTCTGCCAGGCATAAAATGACTTGGCCAGTCATAAAATGACAGAACAAGACATAAAATGACAGAGCCAGTGATAAAATGACTGGGCCAGTCATTAATGACAGGGCCAGTCATTAATGACAGGGCCAGTAATAAAATGACTCTGCCAGTCATAAAATGACTTGGCAAGTCATAAAAATACTTGGCAAGTCATTAAATGACAGAACCATTCATAAAATGACTGGATCAGTTATAAAATGACTGGGCCTGTCATTAATGACAGGGCCAGTCATTAATGACAGGGCCAGTGATAAAATGCCTGGGCCCGTCATTAATGACAGGGCCAGTCATTTATGACAGGGCCAGTGATAAAATGACTCTACCAGTCATAAAATGACTAAGCCAGTCATGAATGACAGAACCAGTCATAAAATGACAGGGCCAGTGATAAAATGACTGGGCCAGTCATTAATGACAGGGCCAGTCATTAATGACAGGGCCAGTGATAAAATGACTGGGCCCGTCATTAATGACAGGGCCAGTCATTTATGACAGGGCCAGTGATAAAATGACTGACCCAGTCCATAATGACAGGGCCAGTCATTAATGACAGGGCCAGTGATAAAATGAGTGTGCCAGTCATTAATGACAGGGCCAGTCATTAATGACAGGGCCAGTCATTAATGACAGGGCCAGTGATAAAATGACTCTGCTAGTCATAAAATATCTTGGCCAGTCATAAAATGACAGAACCAGTCATAAAATAACAGGGCCAGTGATAAAATGACGGGGCCAGTCATTAATGACAGGGCCAGTCATTAATGACAGGGCCAGTGATAAAATGACTGGGCCAGTCATTAATGGAAGGGCCAGTCATTAATGACAGGGCCAGTGATAAAATGACTCTACCAGTCATAAAATGACTTGGCCAGGCATAAAATGACAGAACCAGTCATAAAATGACAGGGCCAGTGATAAAATGACTGGGCCAGTCATTAATGACAGGGCCTGTCATTAATGACAGGGCCAGTGATAAAATGACTGGGCCCGTCATTAATGACAGGGCCAGTCATTAATGACAGGGCCAGTCATTAATGACAGGGCCAGTTAGAAAATGACTCTGCCAGTCATAAAATGACTTGGCAAGTCATAAAATTACTTGGCAAGTCATAAAATGACAGAACCATTTATAAAATGACAGGGCCAGTTATAAAATGACTGGGCCCTTCATTAATGACAGGGCCAGTCATTAATGACAGGGCCAGTAATAAAATGCCTGGGCCCGTCATTAATGACAGGGCCAGTCATTTATGAAGGGGCCAGTGATAAAATGACTCTACCAGTCATAAAATGACTTGGCAAGTCATAAAATGACAGAACCAGTCATAAAATGACAGGGCCAGTGATAAAATGACTGGGCCTTTCATTAATGACAGGGCCAGTGATAAAATGACTGGGCCCGTCATTAATGACAGGGCCAGTCATTAATGACAGGGCCAGTCATTAATGACAGGGCCAGTGATAAAATGACTCTGCTAGTCAAAAATGGACTTGGCCAGTCATAAAATGACAGAACCAGTCATAAAATGACAGGGCCAGTGATAAAATGACTGGGCCAGTCATTAGTGACAGGGCCAGTGATAAAATGACTGGGCCAGTCATTAATGACAGGGCCAGTCATTAATGACAGGGCCAGTCATTAATGACAGGGCCAGTGATAAAATGACTCTGCAAGTCATAAAATGACTTGGCCAGTCATAAAATGACAGAACCAGTCATAAAATGACAGGGCCAGTGATAAAATGACGGGGCCAGTCATTAATGACAGGGCCAGTGATAAAATGACTGGGCCAGTCATTAATGACAGGGCCAGTCATTAATGACAGGGCCAGTGATAAAATGACTGGGCCAGTCATTAATGACAGGGCCAGTCATTAATGACAGGGCCAGTGATAAAATGACTCTGCCAGTCATAAATGGACTTGGCCAGTCATAAAATGACAGAACCAGTCATAAAATGACAAGGCCAGTGATAAAATGACTGGGCCAGTCATTAATGACAGGGCCAGTCATTAATGACAGGGCCAGTCATTAATGACTGGGCCAGTGATGAAATGACTCTGCCAGTCTGAAAATGACTTGGCCAGTCATAAAATGACACAACCAGTCATAAAATGACAGGGCCAGTGATAAAATGACTGACCCAGTCATTAATGACAGGGCCAGTCATTAATGACAGGGCCAGTGATAAAATGAGTGTGCCAGTCATTAATGACAGGGCCAGTCATTAATGACAGGGCCAGTGATAAAATGACTCTGCTAGTCATAAAATAACTTGGCCAGTCAAAAAATGACAGAACCAGTCATAAAATGACAGGGCCAGTGATAAAATGACGGGGCCAGTCATTAATGACAGGTCCAGTCATTAATGACTGGGCCAATGATAAAATGACTGGGCCAGTCATTAATGACAGGGCCAGTCATTAATGACAGGGCCAGTGATAAAATGACTCTACCAGTCATAAAATGACTTGGCCAGGCATAAAATGACAGAACCAGTCATAAAATGACAGGGCCAATGATAAAATGACTGGGCCAGTCATTAATGACAGGGCCTGTCATTAATGACAGGGCCAGTGATAAAATGACTGGGCCCGTCATTAATGACAGGGCCAGTCATTAATGACAGGGCCAGTGATAAAATGACTCTGCCAGTCATAAATGGACTTGGCCAGTCATAAAATGACAGAACCAGTCAATTAATGACAGGGCCAGTGATAAAATGACTGGCACAGTCATTAATGACAGGGCCAGGGATAAAATGACTGGCCTATATTCAATGACAGGGCCAGTGATAAAATGACTCTGCCAGTCATAAAATAACTTGGCCAGTCATAAAATGACAGAACCAGTCATAAAATGACAGGGCGAGGGATAAAATGACGGGGACAGTCATTAATGACTTCGCCAGTCATTAATGACAGGGCCAGTGATAAAATGACTTGGCCAGTCATTAATGACAAGGCCAGTCATTAATGACAGGGCCAGTTCGAAAATGACTCTGCCAGTCATAAAATGACTTGGCAAGTCATAAAATTACTTGGCAAGTCATAAAATGCCAGAACCATTTATAAAATGACAGGGCCAGTTATAAAATGACTGGGCCTGTCATTAATGACAGGGCCAGTCATTAATGACAGGGCCAGTGATAAAATGCCTGGGCCCGTCATTAATGACAGGGCCAGTCATTCATGACAGGGCCAGTGATAAAATGACTCTACCAGTCATAAAATGACTTGGCAAGTCATAAAATGACAGAACCAGACATAAAAAGATAGGACCAGTGATAATATGACTAAGCCAGTCATTAATGACAGAACCAGTTATAAAATGACAGGGCCAGTGACAAAATGACTGGGCCTTTCATTAATGACAGGGCCAGTCATTAATGACAGGGCCAGCAATAAAATAAATGGGCCCGTCATTAATGACAGGGCCAGTCATTAATGACAGGGCCAGTGATAAAATGACTCTGCCAGTCATAAATGGACTTGGCCAGTCATAAAATGACAGAACCAGTCATAAAATGACAGGGCCAGTGATAAAATGACTGGGCCAGTCATTAATGACAGGGCCAGTCATTAATGACAGGGCCAGTAATAAAATGACTGGGCCAGTCATTAATGACAGGGCCAGTCATTAATGACAGGGCCAGTCATTAATGACAGGGCCAGTGATAAAATGACTCTGCCAGTCATAAAATGACTTGGCCAGTCATTAAATGACAGAACCAGTCATAAAATGACAGGGCCAGTGATAAAATGACTGACCCAGTCATTAAGGACAGGGCCAGTCATTAATGACAGGGCCAGTGATGAAATGACTGGTCCAGTCATTAATGACAGGGCCAGTCATTAATGACAGGGCCAGTGATAAAATGACTCTGCTAGTCATAAAATAACTTGGCCAGTCATAAAATGACAGAACCAGTCATAAAATGACAGGGCCAGTGATAAAATGATTGGGCATGTCATTAATGACAGGGCCAGTCATTAATGACAGGGCCAGTCATTAATGACAGGGCCAGTCATTAATGACAGGGCCAGTGATAAAATGACTATACCAGTCATAAAATGACTTGGCCAGTCATAAAATGACAGAACCAGTCATAAAATGACAGGGCCAGTGATAAAATGACTGGGCAAGTCATTAATGACAGGGCCAGTGATTAATAACAGGGCCAGTGATAAAATCACTGGGCCCGTCATTAATGACAGGGCCCGTGATAAAATGACTCTGCCAGTCATAAATGCACTTGGGGAGTCATAAAATGACAGAACCAGTCATAAAATGACAGGGCCAGTGATAAAATGACTGGGCCAGTCATTAATGACAGGGCCAGTCATTAATGACAGGGCGAGTGATAAAATGACTGGGCCAGTCATTAACGACAGGGCCAGTCATTAATGACAGGGCCAGTGATAAAATGACTCTGCCAGTCATAAAATGATTTGGCCAGTCATAAAATGACAGAACCAGTCATAAAATGACAGGGCCAGTGATAAAATGACTGGCACAGTCATTAATGACAGGGCCAGTCATTAATGACAGGGCCTGTGATAAAATGACTGGGCCAGTCATTAATGACAGGGCCAGTGATAAAATGACTCTGCAAGTCATAAAATAACTTGGCCAGTCATAAAATGACAGAACAAGTCATAAAATGACAGGGCCAGTGATAAAATGACTGGGCCAGTCATTAATGACAGGGCCAGTCATTAATGACAGGGCCAGTGATAAAATGACTGGGCCAGCCATTAATGACAGGGCCAGTCATTAATGACTAGGCCAGTGATAAAAATGACTCTGCCAGTCATTAATGACAGGGCCAGTGATAAAATGACAGGGCCAGTGATAAAATGACTGCGCCAGTCATTAATGACAGAACCAGTCATTAAATGAAAGGGCCAGTGATAAAATGACTTCGCCAGTCATTAATGACAGGGCCAGTGATAAAATGACTTCGCCAGTCATTAATGACAGGGCCAGTCATTAATGTCAGGGCCAGTCATTAATGACAGGGCCAGTCATTAATGACAGGGCCAGTGATAAAATGACTCTGCCAGGTATAAAATGACTTGGCCAGTCATAAAATGACAGAACAAGTCATAAAATGACAGAGCCAGTGATAAAATGACTGGGCCAGTCATTAATGACAGGGCCAGTCATTAATGACAGGGCCAGTAATAAAATGACTCTGCCAGTCATAAAATGACTTGGCAAGTCATAAAAATACTTGGCAAGTCATTAAATGACAGAACCATTCATAAAATGACTGGATCAGTTATAAAATGACTGGGCCTGTCATTAATGACAGGGCCAGTCATTAATGACAGGGCCAGTGATAAAATGCCTGGGCCCGTCATTAATGACAGGGCCAGTCATTTATGACAGGGCCAGTGATAAAATGACTCTACCAGTCATAAAATGACTAAGCCAGTCATGAATGACAGAACCAGTCATAAAATGACAGGGCCAGTGATAAAATGACTGGGCCAGTCATTAATGACAGGGCCAGTCATTAATGACAGGGCCAGTGATAAAATGACTGGGCCCGTCATTAATGACAGGGCCAGTCATTTATGACAGGGCCAGTGATAAAATGACTCTTCCAGCCATAAATGGACTTGGCCAGTCATAAAATGACAGAACCAGTCATAAAATGACAAGGCCAGTGATAAAATGACTGTGCCAGTCATTAATGACAGGGCCAGTCATTAATGACAGGGCCAGTGATAAAATGACTGGGCCAGTCATAAAATGACAGAACCAGTCATAAAATGACAGGGCCAGTGATAAAATGACTGACCCAGTCCATAATGACAGGGCCAGTCATTAATGACAGGGCCAGTGATAAAATGAGTGTGCCAGTTATTAATGACAGGGCCAGTCATTAATGACAGGGCCAGTCATTAATGACAGGGCCAGTGATAAAATGACTCTGCTAGTCATAAAATAACTTGGCCAGTCATAAAATGACAGAACCAGTCATAAAATGACAGGGCCAGTGATAAAATGACGGGGCCAGTCATTAATGACAGGGCCAGTCATTAATGACAGGGCCAGTGATAAAATGACTGGGCCAGTCATTAATGGAAGGGCCAGTCATTAATGACAGGGCCAGTGATAAAATGACTCTACCAGTCATAAAATGACTTGGCCAGGCATAAAATGACAGAACCAGTCATAAAATGACAGGGCCAGTGATAAAATGACTGGGCCAGTCATTAATGACAGGGCCTGTCATTAATGACAGGGCCAGTGATAAAATGACTGGGCCCGTCATTAATGACAGGGCCAGTCATTAATGACAGGGCCAGTCATTAATGACAGGGCCAGTTAGAAAATGACTCTGCCAGTCATAAAATGACTTGGCAAGTCATAAAATTACTTGGCAAGTCATAAAATGACAGAACCATTTATAAAATGACAGGGCCAGTTATAAAATGACTGGGCCTGTCATTAATGACAGGGCCAGTCATTAATGACAGGGCCAGTGATAAAATGCCTGGGCCCGTCATTAATGACAGGGCCAGTCATTTATGACAGGGCCAGTGATAAAATGACTCCACCAGTCATAAAATGACTTGGCAAGTCATAAAATGACTTGGCCAGTCATAAAATGACAGAACCAGTCATAAAATGACAGGGCCAGTGATAAAATGACTGGGCAAGTCATTAATGACAGGGCCAGTCATTAATAACAGGGCCAGTGATAAAATCACTGGGCCCGTCATTAATGACAGGGCCCGTGATAAAATGACTCTGCCAGTCATAAATGGACTTGGGGAGTCATAAAATGACAGAACCAGTCATAAAATGACAGGGCCAGTGATAAAATGACTGGGCCAGTCATTAATGACAGGGCCAGTCATTAATGACAGGGCTATTGATAAAATGACTGGGCCAGTCATTAACGACAGGGCCAGTCATTAATGACAGGGCCAGTGATAAAATGACTCTGCCAGTCATAAAATGACTTGGCCAGTCATAAAATGACAGAACCAGTCATAAAATGACAGGGCCAGTGATAAAATGACTGGGCCAGTCATTAATGACAGGGCCAGTCATTAATGACAGGGCCAGTGATAAAATGACTGGGCCAGCCATTAATGACAGGGCCAGTCATTAATGACTAGGCCAGTGATAAAAATGACTCTGCCAGTCATTAATGACAGGGCCAGTGATAAAATGACAGGGCCAGTGATAAAATGACTGGGCCAGTCATTAATGACAGAACCAGTCATTAAATGAAAGGGCCAGTGATAAAATGACTTCGCCAGTCATTAATGACAGGGCCAGTGATAAAATGACTTCGCCAGTCATTAATGACAGGGCCAGTCATTAATGACAGGGCCAGTCATTAATGACAGGGCCAGTCATTAATGACAGGGCCAGTGATAAAATGACTCTGCCAGGCATAAAATGACTTGGCTAGTCATAAAATGACAGAACAAGTCATAAAATGACAGAGCCAGTGATAAAATGACTGGGCCAGTCATTAAAGACAGGGCCAGTCATTAATGACAGGGCCAGTAATAAAATGACTCTGCCAGTCATAAAATGACTTGGCAAGTCATAAAAATACTTGGCAAGTCATTAAATGACAGAACCATTCATAAAATGACTGGATCAGTTATAAAATGACTGGGCCTGTCATTAATGACAGGGCCAGTCATTAATGACAGGGCCAGTCATTAATGACAGGGCCAGTGATAAAATGCCTGGGCCCGTCATTAATGACAGGGCCAGTCATTTATGACAGGGCCAGTGATAAAATGACTCTACCAGTCATAAAATGACTAAGCCAGTCATGAATGACAGAAGCAGTCATAAAATGACAGGGCCAGTGATAAAATGTCAGGGCCAGTCATTAATGACAGGGCCAGTCATTAATGACAGGGCCAGTGATAAAATGACTGGGCCCGTCATTAATGACAGGGCCAGTCATTTATGACAGGGCCAGTGATAAAATGACTCTTCCAGCCATAAATGGACTTGGCCAGTCATAAAATGACAGAACCAGTCATAAAATGACAAGGCCAGTGATAAAATGACTGTGCCAGTCATTAATGACAGGGCCAGTCATTAATGACAGGGCCAGTGATAAAATGACTGGGCCAGTCATAAAATGACAGAACCATTCATAAAATGACAGGGCCAGTGATAAAATGACTGACCCAGTCCATAATGACAGGGCCAGTCATTAATGACAGGGCCAGTGATAAAATGAGTGTGCCAGTCATTAATGACAGGGCCAGTCATTAATGACAGGGCCAGTCATTAATGACAGGGCCAGTGATAAAATGACTCTGCTAGTCATAAAATAACTTGGCCAGTCATAAAATGACAGAACCAGTCATAAAATGACAGGGCCAGTGATAAAATGAAGGGGCCAGTCATTAATGACAGGGCCAGTCATTAATGACAGGGCCAGTGATAAATGACTGGGCCAGTCATTAATGGAAGGGCCAGTCATTAATGACAGGGCCAGTGATAAAATGACTCTACCAGTCATAAAATGACTTGGCCAGGCATAAAATGACAGAACCAGTCATAAAATGACAGGGCCAGTGATAAAATGACTGGGCCAGTCATTAATGACAGGGCCTGTCATTAATGACAGGGCCAGTGATAAAATGACTGGGCCCGTCATTAATGACAGGGCCAGTCATTAATGACAGGGCCAGTCATTAATGACAGGGCCAGTTAGAAAATGCCTCTGCTAGTCATAAAATGACTTGGCAAGTCATAAAATTACTTGGCAAGTCATAAAATGACAGAACCATTTATAAAATGACAGGGCCAGTTATAAAATGACTGGGCCTGTCATTAATGACAGGGCCAGTCATTAATGACAGGGCCAGTGATAAAATGCCTGGGCCCGTCATTAATGACAGGGCAAGTCATTTATGACAGGGCCAGTGATAAAATGACTCTACCAGTCATAAAATGACTTGGCAAGTCATAAAATGACAGAACCAGTCATAAAATGACAGGGCCAGTGATAAAATGACTGGGCCTTTCATTAATGACAGGGCCAGTCATTAATGACAGGGCCAGTGATAAAATGACTGGGCCCGTCATTAATGACAGGGCCAGTCATTAATGACAGGGCCAGTCATTAATGACAGGGCCAGTCATTAATGACAGGGCCAGTCATTAATGACAGGGCCAGTGATAAAATGACTCTGCTAGTCATAAATGGACTTGGCCAGTCATAAAATGACAGAACCAGTCATAAAATGACAGGGCCAGTGATAAAATGACTGGGCCAGTCATTAGTGACAGGGCCAGTGATAAAATGACTGGGCCAGTCATTAATGACAGGGCCAGTCATTAATGACAGGGCCAGTCATTAATGACAGGGCCAGTGATAAAATGACTCTGCAAGTCATAAAATGACTTGGCCAGTCATAAAATGACAGAACCAGTCATAAAATGACAGGGCCAGTGATAAAATGACGGGGTAGTCATTAATGACAGGGCCAGTCATTAATGACAGGGCCAGTGATAAAATGACTGGGCCATTCATTAATGACAGGGCCAGTCATTAATGACAGGGCCAGTGATAAAATGACTCTGCTAGTCATAAAATAACTTGGCCAGTCATAAAATGACAGAACCAGTCAAAAAATGACAGGGCCAGTGATAAAATGACGGGGCCAGTCATTAATGACAGGGCCAGTCATTAATGACAGGGCCAGTGATAAAATGACTGGGCCAGTAATTAATGACAGAGCCAGTCATTAAGGACAGGGCCAGTGATAAAATGACTCTACCAGTCATAAAATGACTTGGCCAGTCATAAAATGACAGAACCAGTCATAAAATGACAGGGCCAGTGATAAAATGATTGGGCATGTCATTAATGACAGGGCCAATGATAAAATGACTATACCAGTCATAAAATGACTTGGCCAGTCATAAAATGACAGAACCAGTCATAAAATGACAGGGCCAGTGATAAAATGACTGACCCAGTCATTAATGACAGGGCCAGTCATTAATGACAGGGCCAGTGATAAAATGAGTGTGCCAGTCATAAATGACAGGGCCAGTCATTAATGACAGGGCCAGTGATAAAATGACTCTGCTAGTCATAAAATAACTTGGCCAGTCATAAAATGACAGAACCAGTCATAAAATGACAGGGCCAGTGATAAAATGACGGGGCCAGTCATTAATGACAGGGCCAGTCATTAATGACAGGGCCAATGATAAAATGACTGGGCCAGTCATAAATGACAGGGCCAGTCATTAATGACAGGGCCAGTGATAAAATGACTCTACCAGTCATAAAATGACTTGGCCTGGCATAAAATGACAGAACCAGTCATAAAATGACAGGGCCAGTGATAAAATAACTGGGCCAGTCATTAATGACAGGGCCTGTCATTAATGACAGGGCCAGTGATAAAATGACTGGGCCCGTCATTAATGACAGGGCCAGTCATTAATGACAGGGCCAGTGATAAAATGACTCTGCCAGTCATAAATGGACTTGGCCAGTCATAAAATGACAGAACCAGTCATTAAATGACAGGGCCAGTGATAAAATGACTGGGCCAGTCATTAATGACAGGGCCAGTCATTAATGACAGGGCAGTTATAAAATGACTCTGTCAGTCATAAAATGACTTTGCAAGTCATAAAATTACTTGGCAAGTCATAAAATGACAGAACCATTCATAAAATGACAGGGCCAGTTATAAAATGACTGGGCCTGTCATTAATGACAGGGCCAGTCATTAATGACAGGGCCAGTGATAAAATGCCTGGGCCCGTCATTAATGACAGGGCCAGTCATTTATGACAGGGCCAGTGATAAAATGACTCTACCAGTCATAAAATGACTAAGCCAGTCATTAATGACAGAACCAGTCATAAAATGACAGGGCCAGTGATAAAATGACTGGGCCTTTCATTAATGACAGGGCCAGTCATTAATGACAGGGCCAGTGATAAAATGACTGGACCCGTCATTAATGACAGGGCCAGTCATTTATGACAGGGCCAGTGATAAAATGACTCTGCCAGTCATAAATGGACTTGGCCAGTCATAAAATGACAGAACCAGTCATAAAATGACAAGGCCAGTGATAAAATGACTGGGCGAGTCATTAATGACAGGGCCAGTCATTAATGACAGGGCCAGTGATAAAATGACTGGGCCAGTCATTAATGACTGGGCCCTTCATTAATGACAGGGCCAGTCATTTTGGACAGGGCCAGTGATAAAATGACTCTGCCAGTCATAAATGGACTTAGCCAGTCATAAAATGACAGAACCAGTCATAAAATGACAAGGCCAGTGATAAAATGACTGGGCCAGTCATTAATGACAGAGCCAGTCATTAATGACAGGGCCAGTGATAAAATGACTGGGCCAGTCATTAATGACAGGGCCAGTCATTAATGACAGGGCCAGTGATGAAATGACTCTGCCAGTCTGAAAATGACTTGGCCAGTCATAAAATGACAGAACCAGTCATAAAATGACAGAGCCAGTGATAAAATGACTGACCCAGTCATTAATGACAGGGCCAGTCATTAATGACAGGGCCAGTGATAAAATGAGTGTGCCAGTCATTAATGACAGGGCCAGTCATTAATGACAGGGCCAGTGATAAAATGACTCTGCTAGTCATAAAATAACTTGGCCAGTCATAAAATGACAGAACCAGTCATAAAATGACAGGGCCAGTGATAAAATGACGGGGCCAGTCATTAATGACAGGGCCAGTGATAAAATGACTCTACCAGTCATAAAATGACTTGGCCAGGCATAAAATGACAGAACCAGTCATAAAATGACAGGGCCAGTGATAAAATGACTGGGCCAGTCATTGATGACAGGGCCTGTCATTAATGACAGGGCCAGGGATAAAATGACTGGGCCAGTCATTAATGACAGGGCCAGTGATAAAATGACTCTGCCAGTCATAAAATAACTTGGCCAGTCATAAAATGACAGAACCAGTCATAAAATGACAGGGCCAGGGATAAAATGACGGGGCCAGTCATTAATGACTTCGCCAGTCATTAATGACAGGGCCAGTGATAAAATGACTTGGCCAGTCATTAATGACAGGGCCAGTCATTAATGACAGGGCCAGTTAGAAAATGACTCTGCCAGTCATAAAATGACTTGGCAAGTCATAAAATTACTTGGCAAGTCATAAAAGGAGAGAACCATTTATAAAATGACAGGGCCAGTTATAAAATGACTGGGCCTGTCATTAATGACAGGGCCAGTCATTAATGACAGGGCCAGTGATAAAATGCCTGGGCCCGTCATTAATGACAGGGCCAGTCATTTATGACAGGGCCAGTGATAAAATGACTCTACCAGTCATAAAATGACTTGGCAAGTTATAAAATGACAGAACCAGTCATAAAAAGATAGGACCAGTGATAATATGACTAAGCCAGTCATTAATGACAGAACCAGTTATAAAATGACAGGGCCAGTGATAAAATGACTGGGCCTTTCATTAATGACAGGGCCAGTCATTAATGACAGGGCCAGTGATAAAATGACTGGGCCCGTCATTAATGACAGGGCCAGTCATTAATGACAGGGCCAGTGATAAAATGACTCTGCCAGTCATAAATGGACTTGGCCAGTCATAAAATGACAGAACCAGTCATAAATTGACAGGGCCAGTGATAAAATGACTGGGCCAGTCATTAATGACAGGGCCAGTCATTAATGACAGGGCCAGTGATAAAATGACTGGGCCAGTCATTAATGACTGGGCCAGTCATTAATGACAGGGCCAGTGAT
The DNA here is from genome assembly GCA_933228895.1 of Platycnemis pennipes. Classification (NCBI taxonomy): domain Eukaryota; kingdom Metazoa; phylum Arthropoda; class Insecta; order Odonata; family Platycnemididae; genus Platycnemis; species Platycnemis pennipes. Next base: position 72,214,746 of record OW121846.1, on the reverse strand, counting down.
AAAATGACTCTGCCAGTCATAAAATGACTTGGCCAGTCATAAAATGACAGAACCAGTCATAAAATGACAGGGCCAGTGATAAAATGACTGACCCAGTCATTAATGACAGAGCCAGTCATTAATGACAGGGCCAGTGATAAAATGAGTTGGCAAGTCATTAATGACAGGGCCAGTCATTAATGACAGGGCCAGTGATAAAATGACTCTGCTAGTCATAAATGGACTTGGCAAGTCATAAAATGACAGAACCAGTCATAAAAAGATAGGGCCAGTGATAATATGACTAAGCTAGTCATTAATGACAGAACCAGTCATAAAATGACAGGGCCAGTGATAAAATGACTGGGCCTTTCATTAATGACAGGGCCAGTCATTAATGACAGGGCCAGTGATAAAATGACTGGGCCCATCATTAATGACAGAGCCAGTCATTAATGACAGGGCCAGTGATAAAATGACTCTGCCAGTCATAAATGGACTTGGCCAGTCATAAAATGACAGAACCAGTCATAAAATGACAGGGCCAGTGATAAAATGACTGGGCTAGTCATTAATGACAGGGCAAGTCATTAATGACAGGGCCAGTGATAAAATGACTGGGCCAGTCATTAATGACAGGGCCAGTCATTAATGACAGGGCCAGTCATTAATGACAGGGCCAGTGATAAAATGACTCTGCCAGTCATAAAATGACTTGGCCAGTCATAAAATGACAGAACCAGTCATAAAATGACAGGGCCAGTGATAAAATGACTGACCCAGTCATTAATGACAGGGCCAGTCATTAATGAAGGGGCCAGTGATAAAATGAGTGGGCCAGTCATTAATGACAGGGCCAGTCGTTAATGACAGGGCCAGTGATAAAATGACTCTGCTAGTCATAAAATAACTTGGCCAGTCATAAAATGACAGAACCAGTCATTAAATGACAGGGCCAGTGATAAAATGACGGGGCCAGTCATTAATAACAGGGCCAGTCATTAATGACAGGGCCAGTGATAAAATGACTGGGCCAGTCATTAATGACAGGGCCAGTCATTAATGACAGGGCCAGTGATAAAATGACTCTGCTAGTCATAAAATAACTTGGCCAGTCATAAAATGACAGAACCAGTCAAAAAATGACAGGGCCAGTGATAAAATGACGGGGCCAGTCATTAATGACAGGGCCAGTCATTAATGACAGGGCCAGTTATAAAATGACTGGGCCAGTCATTAATGACAGGGCCAGTCATTAAGGACAGGGCCAGTGATAAAATGACTCTACCAGTCATAAAATGACTTGGCCAGTCATAAAATGACAGAACCAGTCATAAAATGACAGGGCCAGTGATAAAATGATTGGGCACGTCATTAATGACAGGGCCAGTCATTAATGACAGGGCCAGTGATAAAATGACTGGGCCAGTCATTAACGACAGGGCCAGTCATTAATGACAGGGCCAGTTATAAAATGACTCTGCCAGTCATAAAATGACTTGGCCAGTCATAAAATGACAGAACCAGTCATAAAATGACAGGGCCAGTGATAAAATGACTGGCACAGTCATTAATGACAGGGCAAGTCATTAATGACAGGGCCTGTGATAAAATGACTGGGCCAGTCATTAATGACAGGGCCAGTGATAAAATGACTCCTCCAGTCATAAAATAACTTGCCCTGTCATAAAATGACAGAACTAGTCATAAAATGACAGGGCCAGTGATAAAATGACGGGGCCAGTCATTAATGACAGGGCCAGTTATTAATGACAGGGCCAGTGATAAAATGACTGGGCCAATCATTAATGACAGGGCCAGTCATTAATGACAGGGCCAGTGATAAAATGACTCTACCAGTCATAAAATGACAGGGCCAGTGATAAAATGACTGGGCAAGTCATTAATGACAGGGCCAGTCATTAATAACAGGGCCAGTGATAAAATGACTGGGCCCGTCATTAATGACAGGGCCAGTTATAAAATGACTCTGCCAGTCATAAAATGACTTGGCCAGTCATAGAATGACAGAACCAGTCATAAAATGACAGGGCCAGTGATAAAATGACTGGCACAGTCATTAATGACAGGGCCAGTCATTAATGACAGGGCCTGTGATAAAATGACTGGGCCAGTCATTAATGACAGGGCCAGTGATAAAATGACTCCTCCAGTCATTAATGACAGGGCCAGTGATAAAATGACAGGGCCAGTGATAAAATGACTGGGCCAGTCATTAATGACAGAACCAGTCATTAAATGACAGGGCCAGTGATAAAATGACTGGCACAGTCATTAATGACAGGGCCAGTATTAATGACAGGGCCAGTGATAAAATGACTGGGCCAGCCATTAATGACAGGGCCAGTCATTAATGACTGGGCCAGTGATAAAAATGACTCTGCCAGTCATTAATGACAGGGCCAGTGATAAAATGACAGGGCCAGTGATAAAATGACTGGGCCAGTCATTAATGACAGAACCAGTCATTAAATGACAGGGCCAGTGATAAATTGAGTGGGCCAGTCATTAATGACAGGGCCAGTCATTAATGACAGGGCTATTCATTAATGACAGGGCCAGTGTAAAAATGACTCTGCCAGTCATAAAATTACTTGGCCAGTCATAAAATGACAGAACAAGTCATAAAATGTTAGAGCCAGTGATAAAATGACTGGGCCAGTGATAAAATGACTTCGCCAGTCATTAATGACAGGGCCAGTGATAAAATGACTTCGCCAGTCATTAATGACAGGGCCAGTCATTAATGACAGGGCCAGTGATAAAATGACTTTGCCAGGCATAAAATGACTTGGCCAGTTATAAAATGACAGAACAAGTCATAAAATGACAGAGCCAGTGATAAAATGACTGGGCCAGTCATTAATGACAGGGCCAGTCATTAATGACAGGGCCAGTTATAAAATGACTCTGCCAGTCATAAAATGACTTTGCAAGTCATAAAATTACTTGGCAAGTCATAAAATGACAGAACCATTCATAAAATGACTGGGCCTGTCATTAATGACAGGGCCAGTCATTAATGACAGGGCCAGTGATAAAATGCCTGGGCCCGTCATTAATGACAGGGCCAGTCATTTATGACTGGGCCAGTGATAAAATGACTCTACCAGTCATAAAATGACTAAGCCAGTCATTAATGACAGAACCAGTCATAAAATGACAGGGCCAGTGATAAAATGACTGGGCCTTTCATTAATGACAGGGCCAGTCATTAATGACAGGGCCAGTGATAAAATGACTGGGCCCGTCATTAATGACAGGGCCAGTCATTTGTGACAGGGCCAGTGATAAAATGACTGGGCCAGTCATTAATGACAGGGCCAGTCATTAATGACAGGGCCAGTCATTAATGACAGGGCCAGTGATAAAATGACTGGGCCAGTCATTAATGACAGGGCCAGTCATTAATGACAGGGCCAGTCATTAATGACAGGGCCAGTGATAAAATGACTCTGCCAGTCATAAAATGACTTGGCCAGTCATAAAATGACAGAACCAGTCATAAAATGACAGGGCCAGTGATAAAATGACTGACCCAGTCATTAATGACAGGGCCAGTCGTTAATGACAGGGCCAGTGATAAAATGAGTGTGCCAGTCATTAATGACTGGGCCCGTCATTAATGACAGGGCCAGTCATTTATGACAGGGCCAGTCATTTATGACAGGGCCAGTGATAAAATGACTCTGCCAGTCATAAATGGACTTGGCCAGTCATAAAATGACAGAACCAGTCATAAAATGACAAGGCCAGTGATAAAATGACTGGGCCAGTCATTAATGACAGGGCCAGTCATTAATGACAGGGCCAGTGATAAAATGACTGGGCCAGTCATTAATGACAGGGCCAGTCATTAATGACAGGGCCAGTCATTAATGACAGGGCCAGTGATAAAATGACTCTGCCAGTCATAAAATGACTTGGCCAGTCATAAAATGACAGAACCAGTCATAAAATGACAGGGCCAGTGATAAAATGACTGACCCAGTCATTAATGACAGGGCCAGTCATTAATGACAGGGCCAGTGATAAAATGAGTGTGCCAGTCATTAATGACAGGGCCAGTCATTAATGACAGGGCCAGTGATAAAATGACTCTGCTAGTCATAAAATAACTTGGCCAGTCATAAAATGACAGAACCAGTCATAAAATGACAGGGCCAGTGATAAAATGACGGGGCCAGTCATTAATGACAGGGCCAGTCATTAATGACAGGGCCAATGATAAAATGACTGGGCCAGTCATTAATGTAAGGGCCAGTCATTAATGACAGGGCCCGTCATGAATGACAGGGCCAGTCATTAATGACACGGCCAGTGATAAAATGACTCTGCCAGTCATAAAATTACTTGGCCAGTCATAAAATGACAGAACAAGTCATAAAATGACAGAGCCAGTGATAAAATGACTGGGCCAGTGATAAAATGACTTCGCCAGTCATTAATGACAGGGCCAGTGATAAAATGACTTCGCCAGTCATTAATGACAGGGTCAGTCATTATTGACAGGGCCAGTGATAAAATGACTTTGCCAGGCATAAAATGACTTGGCCAATCATAAAATGACAGAACAAGTCATAAAATGACAGAGCCAGTGATAAAATGACTGGGCCAGTCATTAATGACAGGGCCAGTCATTAATGACAGGGCCAGTTATAAAATGACTCTGCCAGTCATAAAATGACTTTGCAAGTCATAAAATTACTTGGCAAGTCATAAAATGACAGAACCATTCATAAAATGACTGGGCCTGTCATTAATGACAGGGCCAGTCATTAATGACAGGGCCAGTGATAAAATGCCTGGGCCCGTCATTAATGACAGGGCCAGTCTATTATGACAGGGCCAGTGATAAAATGACTCTACCAGTCATAAAATGACTAAGCCAGTCATTAATGACAGAACCAGTCATAAAATGACAGGGCCAGTGATAAAATGACAGGGCCTTTCAATAATGACAGGGCCAGTCATTAATGACAGGGCCAGTGATAAAATGACTGGGCCCGTCATTAATGACAGGGCCAGTTATTTATGACAGGGCCAGTGATAAAATGACTCTGCCAGTCGTAAATGGACTTGGCCAGTCATAAAATGACAGAACCAGTCATAAAATGACAGGGCCAGTGATAAAATGACAGGGCCAGTCAAGAATGACAGGGCCAGTCATTAATGACAGGGCCAGTCATTAATGACAGGGCCAGTGATAAAATGACTCTGCCCGTCATAAAATGACTTGGCCAGTCATAAAATGACAGAACCAGTCATAAAATGACAGGGCCAGTGATAAAATGACTGACCCAGTCATTAATGACAGGGCCAGTCATTAATGACAGGGCCAGTGATAAAATGAGTGTGCCAGTCATTAATGACTGGGCCCGTCATTAATGACAGGGCCAGTCATTTATGACAGGGCCAGTCATTTATGACAGGGCCAGTGATAAAATGACTCTGCCAGTCATAAATGGACTTGGCCAGTCATAAAATGACAGAACCAGTCATAAAATGACAAGGCCAGTGATAAAATGACTGGGCCAGTCATTATTGACAGGGCCAGTCATTAATGACAGGGCCAGTGATAAAATGACTGGGCCAGTCATTAATGACAGGGCCAGTCATTAATGACTGGGCCAGTCATTAATGACAGGGCCAGTGATAAAATGACTCTGCCAGTCATAAAATAACTTGGCCAGTCATAAAATGACAGAACCAGTCATAAAATGACAAGGCCAGTGATAAAATGACGGGGCCAGTCATTAATGACAGGGCCAGTCATTAATGACAGGGCCAATGATAAAATGACTGGGCCAGTCATTAATGTAAGGGCCAGTCATTAATGACAGGGCCAGTGATAAAATGACTCTACCAGTCATAAAATGACTTGGCCAGGCATAAAATGACAGAACCAGTCATAAAATTACAGGGCCAGTGATAAAATGACTGCGCCAGTCATTAATGACAGGGCCAGTCATTAATGACAGGGCCAGTTATAAAATGACTCTGCCAGTCATAAAATGACTTTGCAAGTCATAAAATTACTTGGCAAGTCATTAAATGACAGAAACATTCATAAAATGACAGGGACAGTTATAAAATGACTGGGCCTGTCATTAATGACAGGGCCAGTCATTAATGACAGGGCCAGTGATAAAATGCCTGGGCCCGTCATTAATGACAGGGCCAGTCATTTATGAAGGGGCCAGTGATAAAATGACTCTACCAGTCATAAAATGACTAAGCCAGTCATTAATGACAGAACCAGTCATAAAATGACAGGGCCAGTGATAAAATGACTGGGCCTTTCATTAATGACAGGGCCAGTCATTAATGACAGGGCCAGTGATAAAATGACTGGGCCCGTCATTAATGACAGGGCCAGTCATTTATGACAGGGCCAGTGATAAAATGACTCTGCCAGTCATAAATGGACTTGGACAGTCATAAAATGACAGAACCAGTCATAAACTGACAAGGCCAGTGATAAAATGACTGGGCCAGTCATTAATGACAGGGCCAGTCATTAATGACAGGGCCAGTCATTAATAACAGGGCCAGTGATAAAATGACTCTGCCAGTCATAAAATGACTTGGCCAGTCATAAAATGACAGAACCAGTCATAAAATGACAGGGCCAGTGATAAAATGACTGACCCAGTCATTAATGACAGGGCAAGTCATTAATGACCGGAACAGTGATAAAATGACTTGGCCAGTCATTAATGACAGGGCCAGTCATTATTGACAGGGCGAGTGATAAAATGACTCTACCAGTCATAAAATGACTTGGCCAGTCATAAAATGACAGAACCACTCATAAAATGACAGGGCCAGTGATAAAATGACTGGGCCAGTCATTAATGACAGGGCCAGTCATTAATGACGGGGCCAGTGATAAAATGACTGGGCCAGTCATTAATAACAGGGCCAGTCATTAATGACAAAGCCAGTCATTAATGACAGGGCCAGTGATGAAATGACTCTGCCAGTCTGAAAATGACTTGGCCAGTCATAAAATGACAGAACCAGTCATAAAATGACAGGGCCAGTGATAAAATGACTGACCCAGTCATTAATGACAGGGCCAGTCATTAATGACAGGGCCAGTGATAAAATGACTCTGCTAGTCATAAAATAACTTGGCCAGTCATAAAATGACAGAACCAGTCATAAAATGACAGGGCCTGTGATAAAATGACGGGGCCAGTCATTAATGACAGGGCCAGTCATTAATGACAGGGCCAATGATAAAATGACTGGGCCAGTCATTAATGACAGGGCCAGTCATTAATGACAGGGCCAGTGATAAAATGACTCTACCAGTCATAAAATGACTTGGCCATGCATAAAATGACAGAACCAGTGATAAAATGACTGGGCCAGTCATTAATGACAGGGCCAGTCATTAATGACAGGGCCAGTGATAAAATGATTGGGCCAGTCATTAATGACAGGGCCAGTCATTAATGACAGGGCCAGTCATTAATGACAGGGCCAGTGATAAAATGACTCTGCCAGTCATAAAATGACTTGGCCAGTCATAAAATGACAGAACCAGTCATAAAATGACAGGGCCAGTGATAAAATGACTGACCCAGTCATTAATGACAGGGCCAGTCATTAATGAAGGGGCCAGTGATAAAATGAGTGGGCCAGTCATTAATGACAGGGCCAGTCGTTAATGACAGGGCCAGTGATAAAATGACTCTGCTAGTCATAAAATAACTTGGCCAGTCATAAAATGACAGAACCAGTCATTAAATGACAGGGCCAGTGATAAAATGACGGGGCCAGTCATTAATAACAGGGCCAGTCATTAATAACAGGGCCAGTGATAAAATGACTGGGCCAGTCATTAATGACAGGGCCAGTCATTAATGACAGGGCCAGTGATAAAATGACTCTGCTAGTCATAAAATAACTTGGCCAGTCATAAAATGACAGAACCAGTCAAAAAATGACAGGGCCAGTGATAAAATGACGGGGCCAGTCATTAATGACAGGGCCAGTCATTAATGACTGGGCCAGTTATAAAATGACTGGGCCAGTCATTAATGACAGGGCCAGTCATTAAGGACAGGGCCAGTGATAAAATGACTCTACCAGTCATAAAATGACTTGGCCAGTCATAAAATGACAGAACCAGTCATAAAATGACAGGGCCAGTGATAAAATGATTGGGCACGTCATTAATGACAGGGCCAGTCATTAATGACAGGGCCAGTGATAAAATGACTGGGCCAGTCATTAACGACAGGGCCAGTCATTAATGACAGGGCCAGTTATAAAATGACTCTGCCAGTCATAAAATGACTTGGCCAGTCATAAAATGACAGAACCAGTCATAAAATGACAGGGCCAGTGATAAAATGACTGGCACAGTCATTAATGACAGGGCAAGTCATTAATGACAGGGCCTGTGATAAAATGACTCGGCCAGTCATTAATGACAGGGCCAGTGATAAAATGACTCCTCCAGTCATAAAATAACTTGCCCTGTCATAAAATGACAGAACTAGTCATAAAATGACAGGGCCAGTGATAAAATGACGGGGCCAGTCATTAATGACAGGGCCAGTTATTAATGACAGGGCCAGTGATAAAATGACTGGGCCAATCATTAATGACAGGGCCAGTCATTAATGACAGGGCCAGTGATAAAATGACTCTACCAGTCATAAAATGACAGGGCCAGTGATAAAATGACTGGGCAAGTCATTAATGACAGGGCCAGTCATTAATAACAGGGCCAGTGATAAAATGACTGGGCCCGTCATTAATGACAGGGCCAGTTATAAAATGACTCTGCCAGTCATAAAATGACTTGGCCAGTCATAGAATGACAGAACCAGTCATAAAATGACAGGGCCAGTGATAAAATGACTGGCACAGTCATTAATGACAGGGCCAGTCATTAATGACAGGGCCTGTGATAAAATGACTGGGCCAGTCATTAATGACAGGGCCAGTGATAAAATGACTCCTCCAGTCATTAATGACAGGGCCAGTGATAAAATGACAGGGCCAGTGATAAAATGACTGGGCCAGTCATTAATGACAGAACCAGTCATTAAATGACAGGGCCAGTGATAAAATGACTGGCACAGTCATTAATGACAGGGCCAGTATTTATGACAGGGCCAGTGATAAAATGACTGGGCCAGCCATTAATGACAGGGCCAGTCATTAATGACTGGGCCAGTGATAAAAATGACTCTGCCAGTCATTAATGACAGGGCCAGTGATAAAATGACAGGGCCAGTGATAAAATGACTGGGCCAGTCATTAATGACAGAACCAGTCATTAAATGACAGGGCCAGTGATAAATTGAGTGGGCCAGTCATTAATGACAGGGCCAGTCATTAATGACAGGGCTATTCATTAATGACAGGGCCAGTGTAAAAATGACTCTGCCAGTCATAAAATTACTTGGCCAGTCATAAAATGACAGAACAAGTCATAAAATGTTAGAGCCAGTGATAAAATGACTGGGCCAGTGATAAAATGACTTCGCCAGTCATTAATGACAGGGCCAGTGATAAAATGACTTCGCCAGTCATTAATGACAGGGCCAGTGATAAAATGACTTTGCCAGGCATAAAATGACTTGGCCAGTTATAAAATGACAGAACAAGTCATAAAATGACAGAGCCAGTGATAAAATGACTGGGCCAGTCATTAATGACAGGGCCAGTCATTAATGACAGGGCCAGTTATAAAATGACTCTGCCAGTCATAAAATTACTTGGCAAGTCATAAAATGACAGAACCATTCATAAAATGACTGGGCCTGTCATTAATGACAGGGCCAGTCATTAATGACAGGGCCAGTGATAAAATGCCTGGGCCCGTCATTAATGACAGGGCCAGTCATTTATGACTGGGCCAGTGATAAAATGACTCTACCAGTCATAAAATGACTAAGCCAGTCATTAATGACAGAACCAGTCATAAAATGACAGGGCCAGTGATAAAATGACTGGGCCTTTCGTTAATGACAGGGCCAGTCATTAATGACAGGGCCAGTGATAAAATGACTGGGCCCGTCATTAATGACAGGGCCAGTCATTTGTGACAGGGCCAGTGATAAAATGACTCTGCCAGTCACAAATGGACTTGGCCAGTCATAAAATGACAAAACCAGTCATAAAATGACAAGGCCAGTGATAAAATGACAGGGCCAGTCATTAATGACAGGGCCAGTCATTAATGACAGGGCCAGTGATAAAATGACTGGGCCAGTCATTAATGACAGGGCCAGTCATTAATGACAGGGCCAGTCATTAATGACAGGGCCAGTGATAAAATGACTCTGCCAGTCATAAAATGACTTGGCCAGTCATAAAATGACAGAACCAGTCATAAAATGACAGGGCCAGTGATAAAATGACTGACCCAGTCATTAATGACAGGGCCAGTCGTTAATGACAGGGCCAGTGATAAAATGAGTGTGCCAGTCATTAATGACTGGGCCCGTCATTAATGACAGGGCCAGTCATTTATGACAGGGCCAGTCATTTATGACAGGGCCAGTGATAAAATGACTCTGCCAGTCATAAATGGACTTGGCCAGTCATAAAATGACAGAACCAGTCATAAAATGACAAGGCCAGTGATAAAATGACTGGGCCAGTCATTAATGACAGGGCCAGTCATTAATGACAGGGCCAGTGATAAAATGACTGGGCCAGTCATTAATGACAGGGCCAGTCATTAATGACAGGGCCAGTCATTAATGACAGGGCCAGTGATAAAATGACTCTGCCAGTCATAAAATGACTTGGCCAGTCATAAAACGACAGAACCAGTCATAAAATGACAGGGCCAGTGATAAAATGACTGACCCAGTCATTAATGACAGGGCCAGTCATTAATGACAGGGCCAGTGATAAAATGAGTGTGCCAGTCATTAATGACAGGGCCAGTCATTAATGACAGGGCCAGTGATAAAATGACTCTGCTAGTCATAAAATAACTTGGCCAGTCATAAAATGACAGAACCAGTCATAAAATGACAGGGCCAGTGATAAAATGACGGGGCCAGTCATTAATGACAGGGCCAGTCATTAATGACAGGGCCAATGATAAAATGACTGGGCCAGTCATTAATGTAAGGGCCAGTCATTAATGACAGGGCCCGTCATGAATGACAGGGCCAGTCATTAATGACACGGCCAGTGATAAAATGACTCTGCCAGTCATAAAATTACTTGGCCAGTCATAAAATGACAGAACAAGTCATAAAATGACAGAGCCAGTGATAAAATGACTGGGCCAGTGATAAAATGACTTCGCCAGTCATTAATGACAGGGCCAGTGATAAAATGACTTCGCCAGTCATTAATGACAGGGTCAGTCATTATTGACAGGGCCAGTGATAAAATGACTTTGCCAGGCATAAAATGACTTGGCCAGTCATAAAATGACAGAACAAGTCATAAAATGACAGAGCCAGTGACAAAATGACTGGGCCAGTCATTAATGACAGGGCCAGTCATTAATGACAGGGCCAGTTATAAAATGACTCTGCCAGTCATAAAATGACTTTGCAAGTCATAAAATTACTTGGCAAGTCATAAAATGACAGAACCATTCATAAAATGACTGGGCCTGTCATTAATGACAGGGCCAGTCATTAATGACAGGGCCAGTGATAAAATGCCTGGGCCCGTCATTAATGACAGGGCCAGTCTATTATGACAGGGCCAGTGATAAAATGACTCTACCAGTCATAAAATGACTAAGCCAGTCATTAATGACAGAACCAGTCATAAAATGACAGGGCCAGTGATAAAATGACAGGGCCTTTCAATAATGACAGGGCCAGTCATTAATGACAGGGCCAGTGATAAAATGACTGGGCCCGTCATTAATGACAGGGCCAGTTATTTATGACAGGGCCAGTGATAAAATGACTCTGCCAGTCGTAAATGGACTTGGCCAGTCATAAAATGACAGAACCAGTCATAAAATGACAGGGCCAGTGATAAAATGACAGGGCCATTCATGAATGACAGGGCCAGTCATTAATGACAGGGCCAGTCATTAATGACAGGGCCAGTGATAAAATGACTCTGCCCGTCATAAAATGACTTGGCCAGTCATAAAATGACAGAACCAGTCATAAAATGACAGGGCCAGTGATAAAATGACTGACCCAGTCATTAATGACAGGGCCAGTCATTAATGACAGGGCCAGTGATAAAATGAGTGTGCCAGTCATTAATGACTGGGCCCGTCATTAATGACAGGGCCAGTCATTTATGACAGGGCCAGTCATTTATGACAGGGCCAGTGATAAAATGACTCTGCCAGTCATAAATGGACTTGGCCAGTCATAAAATGACAGAACCAGTCATAAAATGACAAGGCCAGTGATAAAATGACTGGGCCAGTCATTATTGACAGGGCCAGTCATTAATGACAGGGCCAGTGATAAAATGACTGGGCCAGTCATTAATGACAGGGCCAGTCATTAATGACTGGGCCAGTCATTAATGACAGGGCCAGTGATAAAATGACTCTGCCAGTCATAAAATAACTTGGCCAGTCATAAAATGACAGAACCAGTCATAAAATGACAAGGCCAGTGATAAAATGACGGGGCCAGTCATTAATGACAGGGCCAGTCATTAATGACAGGGCCAATGATAAAATGACTGGGCCAGTCATTAATGTAAGGGCCAGTCATTAATGACAGGGCCAGTGATAAAATGACTCTACCAGTCATAAAATGACTTGGCCAGGCATAAAATGACAGAACCAGTCATAAAATTACAGGGCCAGTGATAAAATGACTGGGCCAGTCATTAATGACAGGGCCAGTCATTAATGACAGGGCCAGTTATAAAATGACTCTGCCAGTCATAAAATGACTTTGCAAGTCATAAAATTACTTGGCAAGTCATTAAATGACAGAAACATTCATAAAATGACAGGGCCAGTTATAAAATGACTGGGCCTGTCATTAATGACAGGGCCAGTCATTAATGACAGGGCCAGTGATAAAATGCCTGGGCCAGTCATTAATGACAGGGCCAGTCATTTATGAAGGGGCCAGTGATAAAATGACTCTACCAGTCATAAAATGACTAAGCCAGTCATTAATGACAGAACCAGTCATAAAATGACAGGGCCAGTGATAAAATGACTGGGCCTTTCATTAATGACAGGGCCAGTCATTAATGACAGGGCCAGTGATAAAATGACTGGGCCCGTCATTAATGACAGGGCCAGTCATTTATGACAGGGCCAGTGATAAAATGACTCTGCCAGTCATAAATGGACTTGGACAGTCATAAAATGACAGAACCAGTCATAAACTGACAAGGCCAGTGATAAAATGACTGGGCCAGTCATTAATAACAGGGCCAGTGATAAAATGACTCTGCCAGTCATAAAATGACTTGGCCAGTCATAAAATGACAGAACCAGTCATAAAATGACAGGGCCAGTGATAAAATGACTGACCCAGTCATTAATGACAGGGCAAGTCATTAATGACCGGAACAGTGATAAAATGACTTGGCCAGTCATTAATGACAGGGCCAGTCATTATTGACAGGGCGAGTGATAAAATGACTCTACCAGTCATAAAATGACTTGGCCAGTCATAAAATGACAGAACCACTCATAAAATGACAGGGCCAGTGATAAAATGACTGGGCCAGTCATTAATGACAGGGCCAGTCATTAATGACGGGGCCAGTGATAAAATGACTGGGCCAGTCATTAATAACAGGGCCAGTCATTAATGACAAAGCCAGTCATTAATGACAGGGCCAGTGATGAAATGACTCTGCCAGTCTGAAAATGACTTGGCCAGTCATAAAATGACAGAACCAGTCATAAAATGACAGGGCCAGTGATAAAATGACTGACCCAGTCATTAATGACAGGGCCAGTCATTAATGACAGGGCCAGTGATAAAATGACTCTGCTAGTCATAAAATAACTTGGCCAGTCATAAAATGACAGAACCAGTCATAAAATGACAGGGCCTGTGATAAAATGACGGGGCCAGTCATTAATGACAGGGCCAGTCATTAATGACAGGGCCAATGATAAAATGACTGGGCCAGTCATTAATGACAGGGCCAGTCATTAATGACAGGGCCAGTGATAAAATGACTCTACCAGTCATAAAATGACTTGGCCATGCATAAAATGACAGAACCAGTGATAAAATGACTGGGCCAGTCATTAATGACAGGGCCAGTCATTAATGACAGGGCCAGTGATAAAATGACTGGGCCAGTCATTAACGACAGGGCCAGTCATTAATGACAGGGCCAGTTATAAAATGACTCTGCCAGTCATAAAATGACTTGGCCAGTCATAAAATGACAGAACCAGTCATAAAATGACAGGGCCAGTGATAAAATGACTGGCACAGTCATTAATGACAGGGCCAGTCATTAATGACAGGGCCTGTGATAAAATGACTGGGCCAGTCATTAATGACAGGGCCAGTGATAAAATGACTCCTCCAGTCATAAAATAACTTGGCCTGTCATAAAATGACAGAACTAGTCATAAAATGACAGGGCCAGTGATAAAATGACGGGGCCAGTCATTAATGACAGGGCCAGTCATTAATGACAGGGCCAGTGTTAAAATGACTGGGCCAGTCATTAATTACAGGGCCAGTCATTAATGACAGGGCCAGTGATAAAATGACTCTACCAGTCATAAAATGACTTGGCCAGTCATAAAATGACAGAACAAGTCATAAAATGACAGGGCCAGTGATAAAATGACTGGGCCAGTCATTAATGACAGGGCCAGTCGTTAATGACAGGGCCAGTGATAAAATGACAGGGCCAGTGATAAAATGACTGGGCCAGTCATTAATGACAGAACCAGTCATTAAATGACAGGGCCAGTGATAAAATGAGTGGGACAGTCATTAATGACAGGGCCAGTCATTAATGACAGGGCTAGTCATTAATGACAGGGCCAGTCATTTATGACAGGGCCAGTGATAAAATGACTCTACCAGTCATAAAATGACTTGGCAAGTCATAAAATGACAGAACCAGTCATAAAATGACAGGGCCAGTGATAAAATGACTGGGCCCGTCATTAATGACAGGGCCCGTGATAAAATGACTCTGCCAGTCATAAATGGACTTGGCGAGTCATAAAATGACAGAACCAGTCATAAAATGACAGGGCCAGTGATAAAATGACTGGGCCAGTCATTAATGACAGGGCCAGTCATTAATGACAGGGCCAGTGATAAAATGACTGGGCCAGTCATTACGACAGGGATAGTCATTAATGACAGGGCCAGTGATAAAATGACTCTGCCAGTCATAAAATGACTTGGCCAGTCATAAAATGAAAGAACCAGTCATAAAATGACAGGGACAGTGATAAAATAACTGGCACAGTCATTAATGACAGGGCCTGTGATAAAATGACTGGGCCAGTCATTAATGACAGAGCCAGTGATAAAATGCCTGGGCCCGTCATTAATGACAGGGCCAGTCATTTATGACAGGGCCAGTGATATAATTACTCTACCAGTCATAAAATGACTTGGCAAGTCATAAAATGACAGAACCAGTCATAAAAAGATAGGGCCAGTGATAATATGACTAAGCTACTCATTAATGACAGAACCAGTCATGAAATGACAGGGCCAGTGATAAAATGACTGGGCCTTTCATTATTGACAGGGCCAGTCATTAATGACAGGGCCAGTGATAAAATGACTGGGCCCGTCATTAATGACAGGGCCAGTCATTAATGACAGGGCCAGTGATAAAATGACTCTGCCAGTCATAAATGGACTTGGCCAGTCATAAAATGACAGAACCAGTCATAAAATGACAGGGCCAGTGATAAAATGACTGGGCTAGTCATTAATGACAGGGCCAACCATTAATGACAGGGCCAGTGATAAAATGACTGGGCCAGTCATTAATGACAGGGCCAGTCATTAATGACAGAGCCAGTCATTAATGACAGTGCCAGTGATAAAATGACTCTGTCAGTCATAAAATGACATGGCCAGTCATAAAATGACAGAACCAGTCATAAAATGACAGGGCCAGTGATAAAATGACTGACCCAATCATTAATGACAGGGCCAGTCATTAATGAAGGGGCCAGTGATAAAATGAGTGGGCCAGTCATTAATGACAGGGCCAGTCGTTAATGACAGGGCCAGTGATAAAATGACTCTGCTAGTCATAAAATAACTTGGCCAGTCATAAAATGACAGAACCAGTCATAAAATGACAGGGCCAGTGTTAAAAAAGTGACGGGGCCAGTCATTAATAACAGGGCCAGTCATTAATGACAGGGCCAGTGATAAAATGACTGGGCCAGTCATTAATGACAGGGCCAGTCATTAATGACAGGGCCAGTGATAAAATGACTCTGCTAGTCATAAAATAACTTGGCCAGTCATAAAATCACAGAACCAGTCAAAAAATAACAGGGCCAGTGATAAAATGACGGGGCCAGTCATTAATGACAGGGCCAGTCATTAATGACAGGGCCAGTTATAAAATGACTGGGCCAGTCATTAATGACAGGGCCAGTCATTAAGGACAGGGCCAATGATAAAATGACTCTAACAGTCATAAAATGACTTGGCCAGTCATAAATTGACAGAACCAGTCATAAAATGACAGGGCCAGTGATAAAATGATTGGGCACGTCATTAATGACAGGGCCAGTCATTAATGACAGGGCCAGTGATAAAATGACTGGGCCAGTCATTAACGACAGTGCCAGTCATTAAGGACAGGGCCAGTGATAAAATGACTATACCAGTCATTAATGAATTGGCCAGTCATAAAATGACAGAACCAGTCATAAAATGACAGGGCCAGTGATAAAATGACTGGGCCCGTAATTAATGACAGGGCCCGTGATAAAATGGCTCTGCCAGTCATAAATGGACTTGGCGAGTCATAAAATGACAGAAGCAGACATAAAATGACAGGGCCAGTGATAAAATGACTGGGCCAGTCATTAATGACAGGGCCAGTCAATAATGACAGGGCCAGTGATAAAATGACTGGGCCAGTCATTAACGACAGGGCCAGTCATTAATGACAGGGCCAGTTATAAAATGACTGTGCCAGTCATAAAATGACTTGGCCAGTCATAAAATGACAGAACCAGTCATAAAATGACAGGGCCAGTGATAAAATGACGGGGCCAGTCATTAATGACAGGGCCAGTTATTAATGACAGGGCCAGTGATAAAATGACTGGGCCAGTCATTAATGACAGGGCCAGTCATTAATGACAGGGCCAGTAATAAAATGACTCTACCAGTCATAAAATGACTTGGCCAGTCATAAAATGACAGAACAAGTCATAAAATGACAGGGCCAGGGATAAAATGACTGGGCCAGTCATTAATGACAGGGCCAGTCATTAATGACAGGGCCAGTGATAAAATGACTGGGCCAGCCATTAATGACAGGGCCAGTCATTAATGACTGGGCCAGTGATAAAAATGACTCTGCCAGTCATTAATGACGGGGCCAGTGATAAAATGACAGGGCCAGTGATAAAATGACTGGGCCAGTCATTAATGACAGAACCAGTCATTAAATGACAGGGCCAGTGATAAAATGAGTGGGCCAGTCATTTATGACAGGGCCAGTCATTAATGACAGGGCTAGTCATTAATGACAGGGCCAGTGATAAAATGACTCTGCCAGTCATAAAATTACTTGGCCAGTCATAAAATGACAGAACCAGTCATAAAATGACAGGGCCAGTGATAAAATGACTGGGCCAGTGATAAAATGACTTCGCCAGTCATTAATGACAGGGCCAGTGATAAAATGACTTCGCCAGTCATTAATGACAGGGCCAGTCATTATTGACAGGGCCAGTGATAAAATGACTTTGCCAGGCATAAAATGACTTGGCCAGTCATAAAATGACAGAACAAGTCATAAAATGACAGAGCCAGTGATAAAATGACTGGGCCAGTCATTAATGACAGGGCCAGTCATTAATGACAGGGCCAGTTATAAAACGACTCTGCCAGTCATAAAATGACTTTGCAAGTCATAAAATTACTTGGCAAGTCATAAAATGACAGAACCATTCATAAAATGACTGGGCCTGTCATTAATGACAGGGCCAGTCATTAATGACAGGGCCAGTGATAAAATGCCTTGGCCCGTCATTAATGACAGGGCCAGTCATTTATGACAGGGCAAGTGATAAAATGACTCTGCCAGTCGTAAATGGACTTGGCCAGTCATAAAATGACAGAACCAGTCATAAAATGACAGGGCCAGTGATAAAATGACAGGGCCAGTGATAAAATGACAGGGCCTTTCATAAATGACAGGGCCAGTCATTAATGACAGGGCCAGTGATAAAATGACTGGGCCCGTCATTAATGACAAGGCCATTCATTTATGACAGGGCCAGTGATAAAATGACTCTGCCAGTCGTAAATGGACTTGGCCAGTCATAAAATGACAGAACCAGTCATAAAATGACAGGGCCAGTGATAAAATGACAGGGCCAGTCATGAATGACAGAGCCAGTCATTAATGACAGGGCCAGTCATTAATGACAGGGCCAGTGATAAAATGACTCTGCCCGTCATAAAATGACTTGGCCAGTCATAAAATGACAGAACCAGTCATAAAATGACAGGGCCAGTGATAAAATGACTGACCCAGTCATTAATGACAGGGCCAGTCATTAATGACAGGGCCAGTGATAAAATGAGTGTGCCAGTCATTAATGACTGGGCCCGTCATTAATGACAGGGCCAGTCATTTATGACAGGGCCAGTCATTTATGACAGGGCCAGTGATAAATTGACTCTGCCAGTCATAAATGGACTTGGCCAGTCATAAAATGACAGAACCAGTCATAAAATGACAAGGCCAGTGATAAAATGACTGGGCCAGTCATTATTGACAGGGCCAGTCATTAATGACAGGGCCAGTGATAAAATGACTGGGCCAGTCATTAATGACAGGGCCAGTGATAAAATGACTCTGCCAGTCATAAAATAACTTGGCCAGTCATAAAATGACAGAACCAGTCATAAAATGACAGAACCAGTCATAAAATGACAGGGCCAGTGATAAAATGACTGGCACAGTCATTAATGACAGGGCCAGTCATTAATGACAGGGCCAATGATAAAATGACTGGGCCAGTCATTAATGACAGGGCCAGTCATTAATGACAGGGCCAGTGATAAAATGACTCTACCAGTCATAAAATGACTTGGCCAGGCATAAAATGACAGAACCAGTGATAAAATGACTGGGCCAGTCATTAATGACAGGGCCAGTCATTAATGACAGGGCCAGTGATAAAATGACTGGGCCAGTCATTAACGACAGGGCCAGTCATTAATACAGGGCCAGTTATAAAATGACTCTCCCAGTCATAAAATGACTTGGCCAGTCATAAAATGACAGAACCAGTCATAAAATGACAGGGCCAGTGATAAAATGACTGGCACAGTCATTAATGACAGGGCCAGCCATTAATGACAGGGCCTGTGATAAAATGACTGGGCCAGTCATTAATGACAGGGCCAGTAATAAAATGACTCCTCCAGTCATAAAATAACTTGGCCTGTCATAAAATGACAGAACTAGTCATAAAATGACAGGGCCAGTGATAAAATGACGGGGCCAGTCATTAATGACAGGGCCAGTCATTAATGACAGGGCCAGTGTTAAAATGACTGGGCCAGTCATTAATTACAGGGCCAGTCATTAATGACAGGGCCAGTGATAAAATGACTCTACCAGTCATAAAATGACTTGGCCAGTCATAAAATGACAGAACAAGTCATAAAATGACAGGGCCAGTGATAAAATGACTGGGCCAGTCATTAATGACAGGGCCAGTCGTTAATGACAGGGCCAGTGATAAAATGACAGGGCCAGTGATAAAATGACTGGGCCAGTTATTAATGACAGAACCAGTCATTAAATGACAGGGCCAGTGATAAAATGAGTGGGACAGTCATTAATGACAGGGCCAGTCATTAATGACAGGGCTAGTCATTAATGACAGGGCCAGTCATTTATGACAGGGCCAGTGATAAAATGATTCTACCAGTCATAAAATAACTTGGCAAGTCATAAAATGACAGAACCAGTCATAAAATGACAGGGCCAGTGATAAAATGACTGGGCCCGTCATTAATGACAGGGCCCGTGATAAAATTACTCTGCCAGTCATAAATGGACTTGGCGAGTCATAAAATGACAGAACCAGTCATAAAATGACAGGGCCAGTGATAAAATGACTGGGCCAGTCATTAATGACAGGGCCAGTCATTAATGACAGGGCCAGTGATAAAATGACTGGGCCAGTCATTACGACAGGGATAGTCATTAATGACAGGGCCAGTGATAAAATGACTCTGCCAGTCATAAAATGACTTGGCCAGTCATAAAATGAAAGAACCAGTCATAAAATGACAGGGACAGTGATAAAATAACTGGCACAGTCATTAATGACAGGGCCTGTGATAAAATGACTGGGCCAGTCATTAATGACAGAGCCAGTGATAAAATGCCTGGGCCCGTCATTAATGACAGGGCCAGTCATTTATGACAGGGCCAGTGATAAAATGACTCTACCAGTCATAAAATGACTTGGCAAGTCATAAAATGACAGAACCAGTCATAAAAAGATAGGGCCAGTGATAATATGACTAAGCTAGTCATTAATGACAGAACCAGTCATGAAATGACAGGGCCAGTGATAAAATGACTGGGCCTTTCATTATTGACAGGGCCAGTCATTAATGACAGGGCCAGTGATAAAATGACTTGGCCAGTCATAAATTGACAGAACCAGTCATAAAATGACTAGGCCAGTGATAAAATGATTGGGCACGTCAATAATGACAGGGCCAGTCATTAATGACAGGGCCAGTGATAAAATGACTGGGCCAGTCATTAATGACAGTGCCAGTCATTAAGGACATGGCCAGTGATAAAATGACTATACCAGTCATTAATGAATTGGCCAGTCATAAAATGACAGAACCAGTCATAAAATGACAGGGCCAGTGATAAAATGACTGGGCCCGTCATTAATGACAGGGCCCGTGATAAAATGGCTCTGCCAGTCATAAATGGACTTGGCGAGTCATAAAATGACAGAAGCAGACATAAAATGACAGGGCCAGTGATAAAATGACTGGGCCAGTCATTAATGACAGGGCCAGTCATTAATGACAGGGCCAGTGATAAAATGACTGGGCCAGTCATTAACGACAGGGCCAGTCATTAATGACAGGGCCAGTTATAAAATGACTGTGCCAGTCATAAAATGACTTGGCCAGTCATAAAATGACAGAACCAGTCATAAAATGACAGGGCCAGTGATAAAATGACGGGGCCAGTCATTAATGACAGGGCCAGTTATTAATGACAGGGCCAGTGATAAAATGACTGGGCCAGTCATTAATGACAGGGCCAGTCATTAATGACAGGGCCAGTAATAAAATGACTCTACCAGTCATAAAATGACTTGGCCAGTCATAAAATGACAGAACAAGTCATAAAATGACAGGGCCAGGGATAAAATGACTGGGCCAGTCATTAATGACAGGGCCAGTCATTAATGACAGGGCCAGTGATAAAATGACTGGGCCAGCCATTAATGACAGGGCCAGTCATTAATGACTGGGCCAGTGATAAAAATGACTCTGCCAGTCATTAATGACGAGGCCAGTGATAAAATGACAGGGCCAGTGATAAAATGACTGGGCCAGTCATTAATGACAGAACCAGTCATTAAATGACAGGGCCAGTGATAAAATGAGTGGGCCAGTCATTAATGACAGGGCCAGTCATTAATGACAGGGCTAGTCATTAATGACAGGGCCAGTGATAAAATGACTCTGCCAGTCATAAAATTACTTGGCCAGTCATAAAATGACAAAACCAGTCATAAAATGACAGGGCCAGTGATAAAATGACTGGGCCAGTGATAAAATGACTTCGCCAGTCATTAATGACAGGGCCAGTGATAAAATGACTTCGCCAGTCATTAATGACAGGGCCAGTCATTATTGACAGGGCCAGTGATAAAATGACTTTGCCAGGCATAAAATGACTTGGCCAGTCATAAAATGACAGAACAAGTCATAAAATGACAGAGCCAGTGATAAAATGACTGGGCCAGTCATTAATGACAGGGCCAGTCATTAATGACAGGGCCAGTTATAAAACGACTCTGCCAGTCATAAAATGACTTTGCAAGTCATAAAATTACTTGGCAAGTCATAAAATGACAGAACCATTCATAAAATGACTGGGCCTGTCATAAATGACAGGGCCAGTCATTAATGACAGGGCCAGTGATAAAATGCCTGGGCCCGTCATTAATGACAGGGCCAGTCATTTATGACAGGGCAAGTGATAAAATGACTCTGCCAGTCGTAAATGGACTTGGCCAGTCATAAAATGACAGAACCAGTCATAAAATGACAGGGCCAGTGATAAAATGACAGGGCCAGTGATAAAATGACAGGGCCTTTCATAAATGACAGGGCCAGTCATTAATGACAGGGCCAGTGATAAAATGACTGGGCCCGTCATTAATGACAGGGCCATTCATTTATGACAGGGCCAGTGATAAAATGACTCTGCCAGTCGTAAATGGACTTGGCCAGTCATAAAATGACAGAACCAGTCATAAAATGACAGGGCCAGTGATAAAATGACAGGGCCAGTCATGAATGACAGAGCCAGTCATTAATGACAGGGCCAGTCATTAATGACAGGGCCAGTGATAAAATGACTCTGCCCGTCATAAAATGACTTGGCCAGTCATAAAATGACAGAACCAGTCATAAAATGACAGGGCCAGTGATAAAATGACTGACCCAGTCATTAATGACAGGGCCAGTCATTAATGACAGGGCCAGTGATAAAATGAGTGTGCCAGTCATTAATGACTGGGCCCGTCATTAATGACAGGGCCAGTCATTTATGACAGGGCCAGTCATTTATGACAGGGCCAGTGATAAAATGACTCTGCCAGTCATAAATGGACTTGGCCAGTCATAAAATGACAGAACCAGTCATAAAATGACAAGGCCAGTGATAAAATGACTGGGCCAGTCATTATTGACAGGGCCAGTCATTAATGACAGGGCCTGTGATAAAATGACTGGGCCAGTCATTAATGACAGGGCCAGTGATAAAATGACTCTGCCAGTCATAAAATAACTTGGCCTGTCATAAAATGACAGAACCAGTCATAAAATGACAAGGCCAGTGATAAAATGACGGGGCCAGTCATTAATGACAGGGCCAGTCATTAATGACAGGGCCAATGATAAAATGACTGGGCCAGTCATTAATGTAAGGGCCAGTCATTAATGACAGGGCCAGTAATAAAATGACTCTACCAGTCATAAAATGACTTGGCCAGGCATAAAATGACAGAACCAGTCATAAAATTATAGGGCCAGTGATAAAATGACTGGGCCAGTCATTAATGACAGGGCCTGTCATTAATGACAGGGCCAGTGATAAAATGACTGGGCCCGTCATTAATGACAGGGCCAGTCATTAATGACAGGGCCAGTGATAAAATGACTCTGCCAGTCATAAATGGACTTGGCCAGTCATAAAATGACAGAACCAGTCATTAAATGACAGGGCCAGTGATAAAATGACTGGGCCAGTCATTAATGACAGGGCCAGTCATTAATGACAGGGCCAGTTATAAAATGACTCTGCCAGTCATAAAATGACTTTGCAAGTCATAAAATTACTTGGCAAGTCACTAAATGACAGAAACATTCATAAAATGACAGGGCCAGTTATAAAATGACTGGGCCTGTCATTAATGACAGGGCCAGTCATTAATGACAGGGCCAGTGATAAAATGCCTGTGCCCGTCATTAATGACAGGGCCAGTCATTTATGAAGGGGCCAGTGATAAAATGACTCTACCAGTCATAAAATGACTAAGCCAGTCATTAATGACAGAACCAGTCATAAAATG
This sequence comes from Platycnemis pennipes, assembly GCA_933228895.1. NCBI lineage: Eukaryota > Metazoa > Arthropoda > Insecta > Odonata > Platycnemididae > Platycnemis > Platycnemis pennipes. Next base: position 72,190,751 of record OW121846.1, on the reverse strand, counting down.
ACAGGGCCAGTGATAAAATGACTGGGCCTTTCATTAATGACAGGGCCAGTCATTAATGACAGGGCCAGTCATTTATGACAGGGCAGTGATAAAATGCCTCTGCCAGTCATAAATGGACTTGGCCAGTCATAAAATGACAGAACCAGTCATAAACTGACAAGGCCAGTGATAAAATGACTGGGCCAGTCATTAATGACAGGGCCAGTCATTAATGACAGGGCCAGTCATTAATAACAGGGCCAGTGATAAAATGACTCTGCCAGTCATAAAATGACTTGGCCAGTCATAAAATGACAGAACCAATCATAAAATGACAGGGCCAGTGATAAAATGACTGACCCAGTCTTTAATGACAGGGCCAGTCATTAATGACTTGAACAGTGATAAAATGACTTGGCCAGTCATTAATGACAGGGCCAGTCATTATTGACAGGGCGAGTGATAAAATGACTCTACCAGTCATAAAATGACTTGGCCAGTCATAAAATGACAGAACCACTCATAAAATGACAGGGCCAGTGATAAAATGACTGGGCCAGTCATTAATGACAGGGCCAGTCATTAATGACAGGGCCAGTGATAAAATGACTGGGCCAGTCATTAATAACAGGGCCAGTCATTAATGACAGGGCCAGTCATTAATGACAGGGCCAGTGATGAAATGACTCTGCCAGTCTGAAAATGACTTGGCCAGTCATAAAATGACAGAACCAGTCATAAAATGACAGGGCCTGTGATAAAATGACGGGGCCAGTCATTAATGACAGGGCCAGTCATTAATGACAGGGCCAATGATAAAATGACTGGGCCAGTCATTAATGACAGGGCCAGTCATTAATGACAGGGCCAGTGATAAAATGACTCTACCAGTCATAAAATGACTTGGCCAGGCATAAAATGACAGAACCAGTGATAAAATGACTGGGCCAGTCATTAATGACAAGGCCAGTCATTAATAACAGGGCCAGTGATAAAATGACTGGGCCAGTCATTAACGACAGGGCCAGTCATTAATGACAGGGCCAGTTATAAAATGACTCTGCCAGTCATAAAATGACTTGGCCAGTCATAAAATGACAGAACCAGTCATAAAATGACAGGGCCAGTGATAAAATGACTGGCACAGTCATTAATGACAGGGCCAGTCATTAATGACAGGGCCTGTGATAAAATGACTGGGCCAGTCATTAATGACAGGGCCAGTGATAAACTGACTCCTCCAGTCATAAAATAACTTGGCCTGTCATAAAATGACAGAACTAGTCATAAAATGACAGGGCCAGTGATAAAATGACGGGGCCAGTCATTAATGACAGGGCCAGTCATTAATGACAGGGCCAGTGTTAAAATGACTGGGCCAGTCATTAATTACAGGGCCAGTCATTAATGACAGGGCCAGTGATAAAATGACTCTACCAGTCATAAAATGACTTGGCCAGTCATAAAATGACAGAACAAGTCATAAAATGACAGGGCCAGTGATAAAATGACTGGGCCAGTCACTAATGACAGGGCCAGTCGTAATGACAGGGCCAGTGATAAAATGACAGGGCCAGTGATAAAATGACTTGGCCAGTCATTAATGACAGAACCAGTCATTAAATGACAGGGCCAGTGATAAAATGAGTGGGACAGTCATTAATGACAGGGCCAGTCATTAATGACAGGGCTAGTCATTAATGACAGGGCCAGTCATTTATGACAGGGCCAGTGATAAAATGACTCTACCAGTCATAAAATGACTTGGCAAGTCATAAAATGACAGAACCAGTCATAAAATGACAGGGCCAGTGATAAAATGACTGGGCCCGTCATTAATGACAGGGCCCAAGATAAAATGACTCTGCCAGTCATAAATGGACTTGGCGAGTCATAAAATGACAGAACCAGTCATAAAATGACAGGGCCAGTGATAAAATGACTGGGCCAGTCATTAATGACAGGGCCAGTCATTAATGACAGGGCCAGTGATAAAATGACTGGGCCAGTCATTAACGACAGGGCTAGTCATTAATGACAGGGCCAGTGATAAAATGACTCTGCCAGTCATATAATGACTTGGCCAGTCATAAAATGAAAGAACCAGTCATAAAATGACAGGGACAGTGATAAAATAACTGGCACAGTCATTAATGACAGGGCCTGTGATAAAATGACAGGGCCAGTCATTAATGACAGAGCCAGTGATAAAATGCCTGGGCCCGTCATTAATGACAGGGCCAGTCATTTATGACAGGGCCAGTGATAAAATGACTCTACCAGTCATAAAATGACTTGGCAAGTCATAAAATGACAGAACCAGTCATAAAAAGATAGGGCCAGTGATAATATGACTAAGCTAGTCATTAATGACAGAACCAGTCATGAAATGACAGGGCCAGTGATAAAATGACTGGGCCTTTCATTATTGACAGGGCCAGTCATTAATGACAGGGCCAGTGATAAAATGACTGGGCCCGTCATTAATGACAGGGCCAGTCATTAATGACAGGGCCAGTGATAAAATGACTCTGCCAGTCATAAATGGACTTGGCCAGTCATAAAATGACAGAACCAGTCATAAAATGACAGGGCCAGTGATAAAATGACTGGGCTAGTCATTAATTACAGGGCCAGTCATTAATGACAGGGCCAGTGATAAAATGACTGGGCCAGTCATTAATGACAGGGCCAGTCATTAATGACAGAGCCAGTCATTAATGACAGTGCCAGTGATAAAATGACTCTGCCAGTCATAAAATGACATGGCCAGTCATAAAATGACAGAACCAGTCATAAAAAGACAGGGCCAGTGATAAAATGACTGACCCAATCATTAATGACAGGGCCAGTCATTAATTAAGGGGCCAGTGATAAAATGAGTGGGCCAGTCATTAATGACAGGGCCAGTCGTTAATGACAGGGCCAGTGATAAAATGATTCTTCTAGTCATAAAATAACTTGGCCAGTCATAAAATGACAGAACCAGTCATAAAATGACAGGGCCAGTGTTAAAAAAAGTGACGGGGCCAGTCATTAATAACAGGGCCAGTCATTAATGACAGGGCCAGTGATAAAATGAGTGGGCCAGTCATTAATGACAGGGCCAGTCATTAATGACAGGGCTAGTCATTAATGACAGGGCCAGTGATAAAATGACTCTGCCAGTCATAAAATTACTTGGCCAGTCATAAAATGACAGAACCAGTCATAAAATGACAGGGCCAGTGATAAAATGACTGGGCCAGTGATAAAATGACTTCGCCAGTCATTAATGACAGGGCCAGTGATAAAATGACTTCGCCAGTCATTAATGACAGGGCCAGTGATGAAATGACTCTGCCAGTCTGAAAATGACTTGGCCAGTCATAAAATGACAGAACCAGTCATAAAATGACAGGGCCAGTGATAAAATGACTGACCCAGTCATTAATGACAGGGCCAATCATTAATGACAGGGCCAGTGATAAAATGAGTGTGCCAGTCATTAATGACAGGGCCAGTCATTAATGACAGGGCCAGTGATAAAATGACTCTGCTAGTCATAAAATAACTTGGCCAGTCATAAAATGACAGAACCAGTCATAAAATGACAGGGCCAGTGATAAAATGACTGGGCTAGTCAATAATGACAGGGCCAGTCATTAATGACAGGGCCAGTGATAAAATGACTGGGCCAGTCATTAATGACAGGGCCAGTCATTAATGACAGAGCCAGTCATTAATGACAGTGCCAGTGATAAAATGACTCTGCCAGTCATAAAATGACATGGCCAGTCATAAAATGACAGAACCAGTCATAAAATGACAGGGCCAGTGATAAAATGACTGACCCAATCATTAATGACAGGGCCAGTCATTAATGAAGGGGCCAGTAATAAAATGAGTGGGCCAGTCATTAATGACAGGGCCAGTCGTTAATGACAGGGCCAGTGATAAAATGATTCTGCTAGTCATAAAATAACTTGGCCAGTCATAAAATGACAGAACCAGTCATAAAATGACAGGGCCAGTGTTAAAAAAAGTGACGGGGCCAGTCATTAATAACAGGGCCAGTCATTAATGACAGGGCCAGTGATAAAATGACTGGGCCAGTCATTAATGACAGGGCCAGTCATTAATGACAGGGCCAGTGATAAAATGACTCTGCTAGTCATAAAATAACTTGGCCAGTCATAAAATGACAGAACCAGTCAAAAAATAACAGGGCCAGTGAGAAAATGACGGGGCCAGTCATTAATGACAGGGCCAGTCATTAATGACAGGGCCAGTTATAAAATGACTGGGCCAGTCATTAATGACAGGGTCAGTCATTAAGGACAGGGCCAGTGATAAAATGACTTTAACAGTCATAAAATGACTTGGCCAGTCATAAATTGACAGAACCAGTCATAAAATGACAGGGCCAGTGATAAAATGATTGGGCACGTCATTAATGACAGGGCCAGTCATTAATGACAGGGCCAGTGATAAAATGACTGTGCCAGTCATTAACGACAGTGCCAGTCATTAAGGACAGGGCCAGTGATAAAATGACTATACCAGTCATTAATGAATTGGCCAGTCATAAAATGACAGAACCAGTCATAAAATGACAGGGCCAGTGATAAAATGACTGGGCCCGTCATTAATGACAGGGCCCGTGATAAAATGACTCTGCCAGTCATAAATGGACTTGGCGAGTCATAAAATGACAGAACCAGACATAAAATGACAGGGCCAGTGATAAAATGACTGGGCCAGTCATTAATGACAGGGCCAGTCATTAATGACAGGGCCAGTGATAAAATGACTGGGCCAGTCATTAACGACAGGGCCAGTCATTAATGACAGGGCCAGTTATAAAATGACTGTGCCAGTCATAAAATGACTTGGCCAGTCATAAAATGACAGAACCAGTCATAAAATGACAGGGCCAGTGATAAAATGACGGGGCCAGTCTTTAATGACAGGGCCAGTTATTAATGACAGGGCCAGTGATAAAATGACTGGGCCAGTCATTAATGACAGGGCCAGTCATTAATGACAGGGCCAGTAATAAAATGACTCTACCAGTCATAAAATGACTTGGCCAGTCATAAAATGACAGAACAAGTCATAAAATGACAGGGCCAGTGATAAAATGACTGGGCCAGTCATTAATGACAGGGCCAGTCATTAATGACAGGGCCAGTGATAAAATGACTGGGCCAGCCATTAATGACAGGGCCAGTCATTAATGACTGGGCCAGTGATAAAAATGACTCTGCCAGTCATTAATGACGGGGCCAGTGATAAAATGACAGGGCCAGTGATAAAATGACTGGGCCAGTCATTAATGACAGAACCAGTCATTAAATGACAGGGCCAGTGATAAAATGAGTGGGCCAGTCATTAATGACAGGGCTAGTCATTAATGACAGGGCCAGTGATAAAATGACTCTGCCAGTCATAAAATTACTTGGCCAGTCATAAAATGACAGAACCAGTCATAAAATGACAGGGGCAGTGATAAAATGACTGGGCCAGTGATAAAATGACTTCGCCAGTCATTAATGACAGGGCCAGTGATAAAATGACTTCGCCAGTCATTAATGACAGGGCCAGTGATGAAATGACTCTGCCAGTCTGAAAATGACTTGGCCAGTCATAAAATGACAGAACCAGTCATAAAATGACAGGGCCAGTGATAAAATGACTGACCCAGTCATTAATGACAGGGCCAGTCATTAATGACAGGGCCAGTGATAAAATGAGTGTGCCAGTCATTAATGACAGGGCCAGTCATTAATGACAGGGCCAGTGATAAAATGACTCTGCTAGTCATAAAATAACTTGGCCAGTCATAAAATGACAGAACCAGTCATAAAATGACAGGGCCAGTGATAAAATGACGGGGCCAGTCATTAATGACAGGGCCAGTCATTAATGACAGGGCCAATGATAAAATGACTGGGCCAGTCGTTAATGACAGGGCCAGTCATTAATGACAGGGCCAGTGATAAAATGACTCTACCAGTCATAAAATGACTTGGCCAGGCATACAATGACAGAACCAGTCATAAAATGACAGGGCCAGGGATAAAATGACTGGGCCAGTCATTAATGACAGGGCCAGTCATTAATGACAGGGCCAGTGATAAAATGACTGGGCCAGTCATTAACGACAGGGCCAGTCATTAATGACAGGGCCAGTTATAAAATGACTCTGCCAGTCATAAAATGACTTGGCCAGTCATAAAATGACAGACCCAGTCATAAAATGACAGGGCCAGTGATAAAATGACTGGCACAGTCATTAATGACAGGGCCAGTCATTAATGACAGGGCCTGTGATAAAATGACTGGGCCAGTCATTAATGACAGGGCCAGTGATAAAAAGACTCCTCCAGTCATGAAATAACTTGGCCTGTCATAAAATGACAGAACTAGTCATAAAATGACAGGGCCAGTGATAAAATGACGGGGCCAGTCATTAATGACAGGGCCAGTCATTAATGACAGGGCCAGTGATAAAATGACTGGGCCAGTCATTAATGACAGGGCCAGTCATTAATGACAGGGCCAGTGATAAAATGACTCTACCAGTCATAAAATGACTTGGCCAGTCATAAAATGACAGAACAAGTCATAAAATGACAGGGCCAGTGATAAAATGACTGGGCCAGTCATTAATGACAGGGCCAGTCATTAATGACAGGGCCAGTGATAAAATGACTGGGCCAGCCATTAATGACAGGGCCAGTCATTAATGACTGGGCCAGTGATAAAAATGACTCTGCCAGTCATTAATGACAGGGCCAGTGTTAAAATGACAGGGCCAGTGATAAAATGACTGGGCCAGTCATTAATGACAGGGTCAGTCATTAAGGACAGGGCCAGTGATAAAATGACTTTAACAGTCATAAAATGACTTGGCCAGTCATAAATTGACAGAACCAGTCATAAAATGACAGGGCCAGTGATAAAATGATTGGGCACGTCATTAATGACAGGGCCAGTCATTAATGACAGGGCCAGTGATAAAATGATTGGGCCCGTCATTAATGACAGGGCCAGTCATTTGTGACAGGGCCAGTGATAAAATGACTCTGCCAGTCATAAATGGACTTGGCCAGTCATAAAATGACAAAACCAGTCATAAAATGACAAGGCCAGTGATAAAATGACAGGGCCAGTCATTAATGACAGGGCCAGTCATTAATGACAGGGCCAGTGATAAAATGACTGGGCCAGTCATTAATGACAGGGCCAGTCATTAATGACAGTGCCAGTCATTAATGACAGGGCCAGAGATAAAATGACTCTGCCAGTCATAAAATGACTTGGCCAGTCATAAAATGACAGAGCCAGTCATAAAATGACAGGGCCAGTGATAAAATGACTGACCCAGTCATTAATGACAGGGCCAGTCATTAATGACAGGGCCAGTGATAAAATGACTGGGCCAGTCATTAATGACAGGGCCAGTCATTAATGACAGGGCCAGTGATAAAATGACTGGGCCAGTCATTAATGACAGGGCCAGTCATTAATGACAGGGCCAGTAATAAAATGACTCTGCCAGTCATAAAATGACTTGGCAAGTCATAAAATTACTTGGCAAGTCATAAAATGAACGAACCATTCATAAAATGACAGGACCAGTTATAAAATGACTGAGCCTGTCATTAATGACAGGGCCAGTCATTAATGACAGGGCCAGTGATAAAATGCCTGGGCCCGTCATTAATGACAGGGCCAGTCATTTATGACAGGGCCAGTGATAAAATGACTCTACCAGTCATAAAATGACTAAGCCAGTCAATAATGACAGAACCAGTCATAAAATGACAGGGCCAGTGATAAAATGACTGGGCCAGTCATTTATGACAGGGCCAGTCATTAATGACAGGGCCAGTGATAAAATGTCTGGGCCCGTCATTAATGACAGGGCCAGTCATTTATGACAGGGCCAGTGATAAAATGACTCTGCCAGCCATAAATGGACTTGGCCAGTCATAAAATGACAGAACCAGTCATACAATGACAAGGCCAGTGATAAAATGACTGGGCCAGTCATTAATGACAGGACCAGTCATTAATGACAGGGCCAGTGATAAAATGACTGGGCCAGTAATTAATGACAGGGCCAGTCATTAATGACAGGGCCAGTCATTAATGACAGGGCCAGTGTTTAAATGACTCTGCCAGTCATAAAATGACTTGGCCAGTCATAAAATGACAGAACCAGTCATAAAATGACAGAGCCAGTGATAAAATGACTGGCACAGTCATTAATGACAGGGCCAGTCATTAATGACAGGGCTAGTGATAAAATGACTGGGCCAGTCATTAATGACAGGGCCAGTCATTAATGACAGGGCCAGTGAAAAATGACGGGGCCAGTCATTAATGACAAGGCCAGTCATTAATGACAGGGCCAGTGATAAAATGACTGGGCCTGTCATTAATGACAGGGCCAGTCATTAATGACAGGGCCAGTGAAAAATGACTCTACCAGTCATAAAATGACTTGGCCAGGCATAAAATGACAGAACCAGTCATAAAATGACAGGGCCAGTGATAAAATGACTGGGCCAGTCATTAATGACAGGGCCTGTCATTAATGACAGGGCCAGTGATAAAATGACTGGGCCCGTCATTAATGACAGGGCCAGTCATTAATGACAGGGCCAGTCATTGATGACAGGGCCAGTTAGAAAATGACTCTGCCAGTCATAAAATGACTTGGCAAGTCATAAAATTGCTTGGCAGGTCATAAAATGACAGAACTATTTATAAAATGACAGGGCCAGTTATAAAATGACTGGGCCTGTCATTAATGACAGGGCCAGTCATTAATGACAGGGCCAGTGATAAAATGCCTGGGCCCGTCATTAATGACAGGGCCAGTCATTTATGACAGGGCCAGTGATAAAATGACTCTACCAGTCATAAAATGACTTGGCAAGTCATAAAATGACAGAACCAGTCATAAAATGACAGGGCCAGTGATAAAATGACTGGGCCCGTCATTTTTGACAGGGGCCGTGATAAAATGACTCTGCCAGTCATAAATGGACTTGGCGAGTCATAAAATGACAGAACCAGTCATAAAATGACAGAACCAGTCATAAAATGACAGGGCCAGTGATAAAATGACTGGGCCCGTCATTATTGACAGGGGCCGTGATAAAATGACTCTGCCAGTCATAAATGGACTTGGCGAGTCATAAAATGACAGAACCAGTCATAAAATGACAGGGCCAGTGATAAAATGACTGGGCCAGTCATTAATAACAGGGCCTGTGATAAAATGACTGGGCCAGTCATTAATGACAGAGCCAGTGATAAAATGCCTGGGCCCGTCATTAATGACAGGGCCAGTCATTTATGACAGGGCCAGTGATAAAATGACTCTACCAGTCATAAAATGACTTGGCAAGTCATAAAATGACAGAACCAGTCATAAAAAGATAGGGCCAGTGATAATATGACTAAGCTAGTCATTAATGACAGAACCAGTCATAAAATGACAGGGCCAGTGATAAAATGACTGGGCCTTTCATTAATGACAGGGCCAGTCATTAATGACAGGGCCAGTCATTTATGACAGGGCAGTGATAAAATGCCTCTGCCAGTCATAAATGGACTTGGCCAGTCATAAAATGACAGAACCAGTCATAAACTGACAAGGCCAGTGATAAAATGACTGGGCCAGTCATTAATGACAGGGCCAGTCATTAATGACAGGGCCAGTCATTAATAACAGGGCCAGTGATAAAATGACTCTGCCAGTCATAAAATGACTTGGCCAGTCATAAAATGACAGAACCAATCATAAAATGACAGGGCCAGTGATAAAATGACTGACCCAGTCTTTAATGACAGGGCCAGTCATTAATGACTTGAACAGTGATAAAATGACTTGGCCAGTCATTAATGACAGGGCCAGTCATTATTGACAGGGCGAGTGATAAAATGACTCTACCAGTCATAAAATGACTTGGCCAGTCATAAAATGACAGAACCACTCATAAAATGACAGGGCCAGTGATAAAATGACTGGGCCAGTCATTAATGACAGGGCCAGTCATTAATGACAGGGCCAGTGATAAAATGACTGGGCCAGTCATTAATAACAGGGCCAGTCATTAATGACAGGGCCAGTCATTAATGACAGGGCCAGTGATGAAATGACTCTGCCAGTCTGAAAATGACTTGGCCAGTCATAAAATGACAGAACCAGTCATAAAATGACAGGGCCTGTGATAAAATGACGGGGCCAGTCATTAATGACTGGGCCAGTCATTAATGACAGGGCCAATGATAAAATGACTGGGCCAGTCATTAATGACAGGGCCAGTCATTAATGACAGGGCCAGTGATAAAATGACTCTACCAGTCATAAAATGACTTGGCCAGGCATAAAATGACAGAACCAGTGATAAAATGACTGGGCCAGTCATTAATGACAAGGCCAGTCATTAATAACAGGGCCAGTGATAAAATGACTGGGCCAGTCATTAACGACAGGGCCAGTCATTAATGACAGGGCCAGTTATAAAATGACTCTGCCAGTCATAAAATGACTTGGCCAGTCATAAAATGACAGAACCAGTCATAAAATGACAGGGCCAGTGATAAAATGACTGGCACAGTCATTAATGACAGGGCCAGTCATTAATGACAGGGCCTGTGATAAAATGACTGGGCCAGTCATTAATGACAGGGCCAGTGATAAACTGACTCCTCCAGTCATAAAATAACTTGGCCTGTCATAAAATGACAGAACTAGTCATAAAATGACAGGGCCAGTGATAAAATGACGGGGCCAGTCATTAATGACAGGGCCAGTCATTAATGACAGGGCCAGTGTTAAAATGACTGGGCCAGTCATTAATTACAGGGCCAGTCATTAATGACAGGGCCAGTGATAAAATGACTCTACCAGTCATAAAATGACTTGGCCAGTCATAAAATGACAGAACAAGTCATAAAATGACAGGGCCAGTGATAAAATGACTGGGCCAGTCATTAATGACAGGGCCAGTCGTAATGACAGGGCCAGTGATAAAATGACAGGGCCAGTGATAAAATGACTTGGCCAGTCATTAATGACAGAACCAGTCATTAAATGACAGGGCCAGTGATAAAATGAGTGGGACAGTCATTAATGACAGGGCCAGTCATTAATGACAGGGCTAGTCATTAATGACAGGGCCAGTCATTTATGACAGGGCCAGTGATAAAATGACTCTACCAGTCATAAAATGACTTGGCAAGTCATAAAATGACAGAACCAGTCATAAAATGACAGGGCCAGTGATAAAATGACTGGGCCCGTCATTAATGACAGGGCCCAAGATAAAATGACTCTGCCAGTCATAAATGGACTTGGCGAGTCATAAAATGACAGAACCAGTCATAAAATGACAGGGCCAGTGATAAAATGACTGGGCCAGTCATTAATGACAGGGCCAGTCATTAATGACAGGGCCAGTGATAAAATGACTGGGCCAGTCATTAACGACAGGGCTAGTCATTAATGACAGGGCCAGTGATAAAATGACTCTGCCAGTCATATAATGACTTGGCCAGTCATAAAATGAAAGAACCAGTCATAAAATGACAGGGACAGTGATAAAATAACTGGCACAGTCATTAATGACAGGGCCTGTGATAAAATGACAGGGCCAGTCATTAATGACAGAGCCAGTGATAAAATGCCTGGGCCCGTCATTAATGACAGGGCCAGTCATTTATGACAGGGCCAGTGATAAAATGACTCTACCAGTCATAAAATGACTTGGCAAGTCATAAAATGACAGAACCAGTCATAAAAAGATAGGGCCAGTGATAATATGACTAAGCTAGTCATTAATGACAGAACCAGTCATGAAATGACAGGGCCAGTGATAAAATGACTGGGCCTTTCATTATTGACAGGGCCAGTCATTAATGACAGGGCCAGTGATAAAATGACTGGGCCCGTCATTAATGACAGGGCCAGTCATTAATGACAGGGCCAGTGATAAAATGACTCTGCCAGTCATAAATGGACTTGGCCAGTCATAAAATGACAGAACCAGTCATAAAATGACAGGGCCAGTGATAAAATGACTGGGCTAGTCATTAATTACAGGGCCAGTCATTAATGACAGAGCCAGTGATAAAATGACTGGGCCAGTCATTAATGACAGGGCCAGTCATTAATGACAGAGCCAGTCATTAATGACAGTGCCAGTGATAAAATGACTCTGCCAGTCATAAAATGACATGGCCAGTCATAAAATGACAGAACCAGTCATAAAAAGACAGGGCCAGTGATAAAATGACTGACCCAATCATTAATGACAGGGCCAGTCATTAATGAAGGGGCCAGTGATAAAATGAGTGGGCCAGTCATTAATGACAGGGCCAGTCGTTAATGACAGGGCCAGTGATAAAATGATTCTTCTAGTCATAAAATAACTTGGCCAGTCATAAAATGACAGAACCAGTCATAAAATGACAGGGCCAGTGTTAAAAAAAGTGACGGGGCCAGTCATTAATAACAGGGCCAGTCATTAATGACAGGGCCAGTGATAAAATGAGTGGGCCAGTCATTAATGACAGGGCCAGTCATTAATGACAGGGCTAGTCATTAATGACAGGGCCAGTGATAAAATGACTCTGCCAGGCATAAAATTACTTGGCCAGTCATAAAATGACAGAACCAGTCATAAAATGACAGGGCCAGTGATAAAATGACTGGGCCAGTGATAAAATGACTTCGCCAGTCATTAATGACAGGGCCAGTGATAAAATGACTTCGCCAGTCATTAATGACAGGGCCAGTGATGAAATGACTCTGCCAGTCTGAAAATGACTTGGCCAGTCATAAAATGACAGAACCAGTCATAAAATGACAGGGCCAGTGATAAAATGACTGACCCAGTCATTAATGACAGGGCCAATCATTAATGACAGGGCCAGTGATAAAATGAGTGTGCCAGTCATTAATGACAGGGCCAGTCATTAATGACAGGGCCAGTGATAAAATGACTCTGCTAGTCATAAAATAACTTGGCCAGTCATAAAATGACAGAACCAGTCATAAAATGACAGGGCCAGTGATAAAATGACTGGGCTAGTCAATAATGACAGGGCCAGTCATTAATGACAGGGCCAGTGATAAAATGACTGGGCCAGTCATTAATGACAGGGCCAGTCATTAATGACAGAGCCAGTCATTAATGACAGTGCCAGTGATAAAATGACTCTGCCAGTCATAAAATGACATGGCCAGTCATAAAATGACAGAACCAGTCATAAAATGACAGGGCCAGTGATAAAATGACTGACCCAATCATTAATGACAGGGCCAGTCATTAATGAAGGGGCCAGTAATAAAATGAGTGGGCCAGTCATTAATGACAGGGCCAGTCGTTAATGACAGGGCCAGTGATAAAATGATTCTGCTAGTCATAAAATAACTTGGCCAGTCATAAAATGACAGAACCAGTCATAAAATGACAGGGCCAGTGTTAAAAAAAGTGACGGGGCCAGTCATTAATAACAGGGCCAGTCATTAATGACAGGGCCAGTGATAAAATGACTGGGCCAGTCATTAATGACAGGGCCAGTCATTAATAACAGGGCCAGTGATAAAATGACTCTGCTAGTCATAAAATAACTTGGCCAGTCATAAAATGACAGAACCAGTCAAAAAATAACAGGGCCAGTGAGAAAATGACGGGGCCAGTCATTAATGACAGGGCCAGTCATTAATGACAGGGCCAGTTATAAAATGACTGGGCCAGTCATTAATGACAGGGTCAGTCATTAAGGACAGGGCCAGTGATAAAATGACTTTAACAGTCATAAAATGACTTGGCCAGTCATAAATTGACAGAACCAGTCATAAAATAACAGGGCCAGTGATAAAATGATTGGGCACGTCATTAATGACAGGGCCAGTCATTAATGACAGGGCCAGTGATAAAATGACTGTGCCAGTCATTAACGACAGTGCCAGTCATTAAGGACAGGGCCAGTGATAAAATGACTATACCAGTCATTAATGAATTGGCCAGTCATAAAATGACAGAACCAGTCATAAAATGACAGGGCCAGTGATAAAATGACTGGGCCCGTCATTAATGACAGGGCCCGTGATAAAATGACTCTGCCAGTCATAAATGGACTTGGCGAGTCATAAAATGACAGAACCAGACATAAAATGACAGGGCCAGTGATAAAATGACTGGGCCAGTCATTAATGACAGGGCCAGTCATTAATGACAGGGCCAGTGATAAAATGACTGGGCCAGTCATTAACGACAGGGCCAGTCATTAATGACAGGGCCAGTTATAAAATGACTGTGCCAGTCATAAAATGACTTGGCCAGTCATAAAATGACAGAACCAGTCATAAAATGACAGGGCCAGTGATAAAATGACGGGGCCAGTCTTTAATGACAGGGCCAGTTATTAATGACAGGGCCAGTGATAAAATGACTGGGCCAGTCATTAATGACAGGGCCAGTCATTAATGACAGGGCCAGTAATAAAATGACTCTACCAGTCATAAAATGACTTGGCCAGTCATAAAATGACAGAACAAGTCATAAAATGACAGGGCCAGTGATAAAATGACTGGGCCAGTCATTAATGACAGGGCCAGTCATTAATGACAGGGCCAGTGATAAAATGACTGGGCCAGCCATTAATGACAGGGCCAGTCATTAATGACTGGGCCAGTGATAAAAATGACTCTGCCAGTCATTAATGACGGGGCCAGTGATAAAATGACAGGGCCAGTGATAAAATGACTGGGCCAGTCATTAATGACAGAACCAGTCATTAAATGACAGGGCCAGTGATAAAATGAGTGGGCCAGTCATTAATGACAGGGCTAGTCATTAATGACAGGGCCAGTGATAAAATGACTCTGCCAGTCATAAAATTACTTGGCCAGTCATAAAATGACAGAACCAGTCATAAAATGACAGGGGCAGTGATAAAATGACTGGGCCAGTGATAAAATGACTTCGCCAGTCATTAATGACAGGGCCAGTGATAAAATGACTTCGCCAGTCATTAATGACAGGGCCAGTGATGAAATGACTCTGCCAGTCTGAAAATAACTTGGCCAGTCATAAAATGACAGAACCAGTCATAAAATGACAGGGCCAGTGATAAAATGACTGACCCAGTCATTAATGACAGGGCCAGTCATTAATGACAGGGCCAGTGATAAAATGAGTGTGCCAGTCATTAATGACAGGGCCAGTCATTAATGACAGGGCCAGTGATAAAATGACTCTGCTAGTCATAAAATAACTTGGCCAGTCATAAAATGACAGAACCAGTCATAAAATGACAGGGCCAGTGATAAAATGACGGGGCCAGTCATTAATGACAGGGCCAGTCATTAATGACAGGGCCAATGATAAAATGACTGGGCCAGTCGTTAATGACAGGGCCAGTCATTAATGACAGGGCCAGTGATAAAATGACTCTACCAGTCATAAAATGACTTGGCCAGGCATACAATGACAGAACCAGTCATAAAATGACAGGGCCAGGGATAAAATGACTGGGCCAGTCATTAATGACAGGGCCAGTCATTAATGACAGGGCCAGTGATAAAATGACTGGGCCAGTCATTAACGACAGGGCCAGTCATTAATGACAGGGCCAGTTATAAAATGACTCTGCCAGTCATAAAATGACTTGGCCAGTCATAAAATGACAGACCCAGTCATAAAATGACAGGGCCAGTGATAAAATGACTGGCACAGTCATTAATGACAGGGCCAGTCATTAATGACAGGGCCTGTGATAAAATGACTGGGCCAGTCATTAATGACAGGGCCAGTGATAAAAAGACTCCTCCAGTCATAAAATAACTTGGCCTGTCATAAAATGACAGAACTAGTCATAAAATGACAGGGCCAGTGATAAAATGACGGGGCCAGTCATTAATGACAGGGCCAGTCATTAATGACAGGGCCAGTGATAAAATGACTGGGCCAGTCATTAATGACAGGGCCAGTCATTAATGACAGGGCCAGTGATAAAATGACTCTACCAGTCATAAAATGACTTGGCCAGTCATAAAATGACAGAACAAGTCATAAAATGACAGGGCCAGTGATAAAATGACTGGGCCAGTCATTAATGACAGGGCCAGTCATTAATGACAGGGCCAGTGATAAAATGACTGGGCCAGCCATTAATGACAGGGCCAGTCATTAATGACTGGGCCAGTGATAAAAATGACTCTGCCAGTCATTAATGACAGGGCCAGTGATAAAATGACAGGGCCAGTGATAAAATGACTGGGCCAGTCATTAATGACAGGGTCAGTCATTAAGGACAGGGCCAGTGATAAAATGACTTTAACAGTCATAAAATGACTTGGCCAGTCATAAATTGACAGAACCAGTCATAAAATGACAGGGCCAGTGATAAAATGATTGGGCACGTCATTAATGACAGGGCCAGTCATTAATGACAGGGCCAGTGATAAAATGATTGGGCCCGTCATTAATGACAGGGCCAGTCATTTGTGACAGGGCCAGTGATAAAATGACTCTGCCAGTCATAAATGGACTTGGCCAGTCATAAAATGACAAAACCAGTCATAAAATGACAAGGCCAGTGATAAAATGACAGGGCCAGTCATTAATGACAGGGCCAGTCATTAATGACAGGGCCAGTGATAAAATGACTGGGCCAGTCATTAATGACAGGGCCAGTCATTAATGACAGTGCCAGTCATTAATGACAGGGCCAGAGATAAAATGACTCTGCCAGTCATAAAATGACTTGGCCAGTCATAAAATGACAGAGCCAGTCATAAAATGACAGGGCCAGTGATAAAATGACTGACCCAGTCATTAATGACAGGGCCAGTCATTAATGACAGGGCCAGTGATAAAATGACTGGGCCAGTCATTAATGACAGGGCCAGTCATTAATGACAGGGCCAGTGATAAAATGACTGGGCCAGTCATTAATGACAGGGCCAGTCATTAATGACAGGGCCAGTAATAAAATGACTCTGCCAGTCATAAAATGACTTGGCAAGTCATAAAATTACTTGGCAAGTCATAAAATGAACGAACCATTCATAAAATGACAGGACCAGTTATAAAATGACTGGGCCTGTCATTAATGACAGGGCCAGTCATTAATGACAGGGCCAGTGATAAAATGCCTGGGCCCGTCATTAATGACAGGGCCAGTCATTTATGACAGGGCCAGTGATAAAATGACTCTACCAGTCATAAAATGACTAAGCCAGTCAATAATGACAGAACCAGTCATAAAATGACAGGGCCAGTGATAAAATGACTGGGCCAGTCATTTATGACAGGGCCAGTCATTAATGACAGGGCCAGTGATAAAATGTCTGGGCCCGTCATTAATGACAGGGCCAGTCATTTATGACAGGGCCAGTGATAAAATGACTCTGCCAGCCATAAATGGACTTGGCCAGTCATAAAATGACAGAACCAGTCATACAATGACAAGGCCAGTGATAAAATGACTGGGCCAGTCATTAATGACAGGACCAGTCATTAATGACAGGGCCAGTGATAAAATGACTGGGCCAGTAATTAATGACAGGGCCAGTCATTAATGACAGGGCCAGTCATTAATGACAGGGCCAGTGTTTAAATGACTCTGCCAGTCATAAAATGACTTGGCCAGTCATAAAATGACAGAACCAGTCATAAAATGACAGAGCCAGTGATAAAATGACTGGCACAGTCATTAATGACAGGGCCAGTCATTAATGACAGGGCTAGTGATAAAATGACTGGGCCAGTCATTAATGACAGGGCCAGTCATTAATGACAGGGCCAGTGAAAAATGACGGGGCCAGTCATTAATGACAGGGCCAGTCATTAATGACAGGGCCAGTGATAAAATGACTGGGCCTGTCATTAATGACAGGGCCAGTCATTAATGACAGGGCCAGTGAAAAATGACTCTACCAGTCATAAAATGACTTGGCCAGGCATAAAATGACAGAACCAGTCATAAAATGACAGGGCCAGTGATAAAATGACTGGGCCAGTCATTAATGACAGGGCCTGTCATTAATGACAGGGCCAGTGATAAAATGACTGGGCCCGTCATTAATGACAGGGCCAGTCATTAATGACAGGGCCAGTCATTAATGACAGGGCCAGTTAGAAAATGACTCTGCCAGTCATAAAATGACTTGGCAAGTCATAAAATTGCTTGGCAGGTCATAAAATGACAGAACTATTTATAAAATGACAGGGCCAGTTATAAAATGACTGGGCCTGTCATTAATGACAGGGCCAGTCATTAATGACAGGGCCAGTGATAAAATGCCTGGGCCCGTCATTAATGACAGGGCCAGTCATTTATGACAGGGCCAGTGATAAAATGACTCTACCAGTCATAAAATGACTTGGCAAGTCATAAAATGACAGAACCAGTCATAAAATGACAGGGCCAGTGATAAAATGACTGGGCCCGTCATTTTTGACAGGGGCCGTGATAAAATGACTCTGCCAGTCATAAATGGACTTGGCGAGTCATAAAATGACAGAACCAGTCATAAAATGACAGAACCAGTCATAAAATGACAGGGCCAGTGATAAAATGACTGGGCCCGTCATTATTGACAGGGGCCGTGATAAAATGACTCTGCCAGTCATAAATGGACTTGGCGAGTCATAAAATGACAGAACCAGTCATAAAATGACAGGGCCAGTGATAAAATGACTGGGCCAGTCATTAATGACAGGGCCTGTGATAAAATGACTGGGCCAGTCATTAATGACAGAGCCAGTGATAAAATGCCTGGGCCCGTCATTAATGACAGGGCCAGTCATTTATGACAGGGCCAGTGATAAAATGACTCTACCAGTCATAAAATGACTTGGCAAGTCATAAAATGACAGAACCAGTCATAAAAAGATAGGGCCAGTGATAATATGACTAAGCTAGTCATTAATGACAGAACCAGTCATAAAATGACAGGGCCAGTGATAAAATGACTGGGCCTTTCATTAATAACAGGGCCAGTCATTAATGACAGGGCCAGTGATAAAATGACTGGGCCAGTCATTAATGACAGAACCAGTCATTAAATGACAGGGCCAGTGATAAAATGATTGGGCACGTCATTAATGACAGGGCCAGTCATTAATGACAGGGCCAGTGATAAAATGACTGGGCCAGTCATTAACGACAGTGCCAGTCATTAAGGACAGGGCCAGTGATAAAATGACTAGACCAGTCCTTAATGAATTGGCCAGTCATAAAATGACAGAACCAGTCATAAAATGACAGGGCCAGTGATAAAATGACTGGGCCCGTCATTAATGACAGGGCCCGTGATAAAATGACTCTGCCAGTCATAAATGGACTTGGCGAGTCATAAAATGACAGAACCAGACATAAAATGACAGGGCCAGTGATAAAATGACTGGGCCAGTCATTAATGACAGGGCCAGTCATTAATGACAGGGCCAGTGATAAAATGACTGGGCCAGTCATTAACGACAGGGCCAGTCATTAATGACAGGGCCAGTTATAAAATGACTGTGCCAGTCATAAAATGACTTGGCCAGTCATAAAATGACAGAACCAGTCATAAAATGACAGGGCCAGTGATAAAATGACGGGGCCAGTCATTAATGACAGGGCCAGTTATTAATGACAGGGCCAGTGATAAAATGACTGGGCCAGTCATTAATGACAGGGCCAGTCATTAATGACAGGGCCAGTAATAAAATGACTCTACCAGTCATAAAATGACTTGGCCAGTCATAAAATGACAGAACAAGTCATAAAATGACAGGGCCAGTGATAAAATGACTGGGCCAGTCATTAATGACAGGGCTAGTCATTAATGACAGGGC
Organism: Platycnemis pennipes; assembly: GCA_933228895.1. NCBI lineage: Eukaryota > Metazoa > Arthropoda > Insecta > Odonata > Platycnemididae > Platycnemis > Platycnemis pennipes. Next base: position 72,170,913 of record OW121846.1, on the reverse strand, counting down.
CAGTGATAAAATGACTGGGCCAGCCATTAATGACAGGGCCAGTCATTAATGACTGGGCCAGTGATAAAAATGACTCTGCCAGTCATTAATGACGGGGCCAGTGATAAAATGACAGGGCCAGTGATAAAATGACTGGGCCAGTCATTAATGACAGAACCAGTCATTAAATGACAGGGCCAGTGATAAAATGAGTGGGCCAGTCATTAATGACAGGGCCAGTCATTAATGACAGGGCTAGTCATTAATGACAGGGCCAGTGATAAAATGACTCTGCCAGTCATAAAATTTCTTGGCCAGTCATAAAAAGACAGAACCAGTCATAAAATGACAGGGCCAGTGATAAAATGACGGGGCCAGTCATTAATGACAGGGCCAGTTATTAATGACAGGGCCAGTGATAAAATGACTGGGCCAGTCATTAATGACAGGGCCAGTCATTAATGACAGGGCCAGTAATAAAATGACTCTACCAGTCATAAAATGACTTGGCCAGTCATAAAATGACAGAACAAGTCATAAAATGACAGGGCCAGTGATAAAATGACTGGGCCAGTCATTAATGACAGGGCCAGTCATTAATGACAGGGCCAGTGATAAAATGACTGGGCCAGCCATTAATGACAGGGCCAGTCATTAATGACTGGGCCAGTGATAAAAATGACTCTGCCAGTCATTAATGACGGGGCCAGTGATAAAATGACAGGGCCAGTGATAAAATGACTGGGCCAGTCATTAATGACAGAACCAGTCATTAAATGACAGGGCCAGTGATAAAATGACTTCGCCAGTCATTAATGACAGGGCCAGTGATGAAATGACTCTGCCAGTCTGAAAATGACTTGGCCAGTCATAAAATGACAGAATCAGTCATAAAATGACAGGGCCAGTGATAAAATGACTGACCCAGTCATTAATGACAGGGCCAGTCATTAATGACAGGGCCAGTGATAAAATGAGTGTGCCAGTCATTAATGACAGGGCCAGTCATTAATGACAGGGCCAGTGATAAAATGACTCTGCTAGTCATAAAATAACTTAGCCAGTCATAAAATGACAGAACCAGTCATAAAATGACAGGGCCAGTGATAAAATGACGCGGCCAGTCATTAATGACAGGGCCAGTCATTAATGACAGGGCCAATGATAAAATGACTGGGCCAGTCATTAATGACAGGGCCAGTCATTAATGACAGGGCCAGTGATAAAATGACTCTACCAGTCATAAAATGACTTGGCCAGGCATAAAATGACAGAACCAGTCATAAAATGACAGGGCCAGTGACAAAATGACTGGGTCAGTCATTAATGACAGGGCCAGTCATTAATGACAGGGCCAGTGATAAAATGACTGGGCCAGTCATTAACGACAGGGACAGTCATTAATGACAGGGCCAGTTATAAAATGACTCTGCCAGTCATAAAATGACTTGGCCAGTCATAAAATGACAGACCCAGTCATAAAATGACAGGGCCAGTGATAAAATGACTGGCAGAGTCATTAATGACAGGGCCAGTCATTAATGACAGGGCCTGTGATAAAATGACTGGGCCAGTCATTAATGACAGGGCCAGTGATAAAATGACTCCTCCAGTCATAAAATAACTTGGCCTGTCATAAAATGACAGAACTAGTCATAAAATGACAGGGCCAGTGATAAAATGACGGGGCCAGTCATTAATGACAGGGCCAGTCATTAATGACAGGGCCAGTGATAAAATGACTGGGCCAGTCATTAATGACAGGGCCAGTCATTAATGACAGGGCCAGTGATAAAATGACTCTACCAGTCATAAAATGACTTGGCCAGTCATAAAATGACAGAACAAGTCATAAAATGACAGGGCCAGTGATAAAATGACTGGGCCAGTCATTAATGACAGGGCCAGTCATTAATGACAGGGCCAGTGATAAAATGACTGGGCCAGCCATTAATGACAGGGCCAGTCATTAATGACTGGGCCAGTGATAAAAATGACTCTGCCAGTCATTAATGACAGGGCCAGTGATAAAATGACAGGGCCAGTGATAAAATGACTGGGCCAGTCATTAATGACAGAACCAGTCATTAAATGACAGGGCCAGTGATAAATTGAGTGGGCCAGTCATTAATGACAGGGCCAGTGATAAAATGACTCTGCCAGTCATAAAATTACTTGGCCAGTCATAAAATGACAGAACAAGTCATAAAATGTTAGAGCCAGTGATAAAATGACTGGGCCAGTGATAAAATGACTTCGCCAGTCATTAATGACAGGGCCAGTCATTAATGACAGGGCCAGTGATAAAATGACTTTGCCAGGCATAAAATGACTTGGCCAGTCATAAAATGACAGAACAAGTCATAAAATGACAGAGCCAGTGATAAAATGACTGGGCCAGTCATTAATGACAGGGCCAGTCATTAATGACAGGGCCAGTTACAAAATGACTCTGCCAGTCATAAAATGACTTTGCAAGTCATAAAATTACTTGGCAAGTCATAAAATGACAGAACCATTAATAAAATGACTGGGCCTGTCATTAATAACAGGGCCAGTCATTAATGACAGGGCCAGTGATAAAATGCCTGGGCCCGTCATTAATGACAGGGCCTGTCATTTATGACAGGGCCAGTGATAAAATGACTCTACCAGTCATAAAATGACTACGCCAGTCATTAATGATAGAACCAGTCATAAAATGACAGGGCCAGTGATAAAATGACTGGGCCTTTCATTAATGACAGGGCCAGTCATTAATGACAGGGCCAGTGATAAAATGACTGGGCCCGTCATTAATGACAGGGCCAGTCATTTGTGACAGGGCCAGTGATAAAATGACTCTGCCAGTCATAAATGGACTTGGCCAGTCATAAAATGACAAAACCAGTCATAAAATGACAAGGCCAGTGATAAAATGACAGGGCCAGTCATTAATGACAGGGCCAGTCATTAATGACAGGGCCAGTGATAAAATGACTGGGCCAGTCATTAATGACAGGGCCAGTCATTAATGACAGGGCCAGTCATTAATGACAGGGCCAGAGATAAAATGACTCTGCCAGTCATAAAATGACTTGGCCAGTCATAAAATGACAGAGCCAGTCATAAAATGACAGGGCCAGTGATAAAATGACTGACCCAGTCATTAATGACAGGGCCAGTCATTAATGACAGGGCCAGTGATAAAATGAGTGTGCCAGTCATTAATGACAGGGCCAGTCATTAATGACAGGGCCAGTGATAAAATGACTGGGCCAGTCAATAATGACAGGGCCAGTCATTAATGACAGGGCCAGTGATAAAATGACTGGGCCAGTCATTAATGACAGGGCCAGTCATTAATGACAGGGCCAGTAATAAAATGACTCTGCCAGTCATAAAATGACTTGGCAAGTCATAAAATTACTTGGCAAGTCATAAAATGAACGAACCATTCATAAAATGACAGGACCAGTTATAAAATGACTGGGCCTGTCATTAATGACAGGGCCAGTCATTAATGACAGGGGCAGTGATAAAATGCCTGGGCCCGTCATTAATGACAGGGCCAGTCATTTATGACAGGGCCAGTGATAAAATGACTCTACCAGTCATAAAATGACTAAGCCAGTCAATAATGACAGAACCAGTCATAAAATGACAGGGCCAGTGATAAAATGACTGGGCCAGTCATTAATGACAGGGCCAGTCATTAATGACAGGGCCAGTGATAAAATGACTGGGCCCGTCATTAATGACAGGGCCAGTCATTTATGACAGGGCCAGTGATAAAATGACTCTGCCAGCCATAAATGGACTTGGCCAGTCATAAAATGACAGAACCAGTCATAAAATGACAAGGCCAGTGATAAAATGACTGGGCCAGTCATTAATGACAGGACCAGTCATTAATGACAGGGCCAGTGATAAAATGACTGGGCCAGTAATTAATGACAGGGCCAGTCATGAATGACAGGGCCAGTCATTAATGACAGGGCCAGTGTTTAAATGACTCTGCCAGTCATAAAATGACTTGGCCATTCATAAAATGACAGAACCAGTCATAAAATGACAGAGCCAGTGATAAAATGACTGGCACAGTCATTAATGACAGGGCCAGTCATTAATGACAGGGCCAGTGATAAAATGACTGGGCCAGTCATTAATGACAGGGCCAGTCATTAATGACAGGGCCAGTGAAAAATGACGGGGCCAGTCATTAATGACAGGGCCAGTAATAAAATGACTGGGCCAGTCATTAATGACAGGGCCAGTCATTAATGACAGGGCCAGTGAAAAATGACTCTACCAGTCATAAAATGACTTGGCCAGGCATAAAATGACAGAACCAGTCATAAAATGACAGGGCCAGTGATAAAATGACTGGGCCAGTCATTAATGACAGGGCCTGTCATTAATGACAGGGCCAGTGATAAAATGACTGGGCCCGTCATTAATGACAGGGCCAGTCATTAATGACAGGGCCAGTCATTAATGACAGGGCCAGTTAGAAAATGACTCTGCCAGTCATAAAATGACTTGGCAAGTCATAAAATTGCTTGGCAGGTCATAAAATGACAGAACTATTTATAAAATGACAGGGCCAGTTATAAAATGACTGGGCCTGTCATTAATGACAGGGCCAGTCATTAATGACAGGGCCAGTGATAAAATGCCTGGGCCCGTCATTAATGACAGGGCCAGTCATTTATGACAGGGCCAGTGATAAAATGACTCTACCAGTCATAAAATGACTTGGCAAGTCATAAAATGACAGAACCAGTCATAAAATGACAGGGCCAGTGATAAAATGACTGGGCCCGTCATTATTGACAGGGGCCGTAATAAAATGACTCTGCCAGTCATAAATGGACTTGGCGAGTCATAAAATGACAGAACCAGTCATAAAATGACAGGGCCAGTGATAAAATGACTGGGCCAGTCATTAATGACAGGGCCAGTCATTAATGACAGGGCCAGTGATAAAATGACTGGGCCAGTCATTAACGACAGGGCCAGTCATTAATGACAGGGCCAGTCATAAATGACAGGGCCAGTGATAAAATGACTGGGCCAGTAATTAATGACAGGGCCAGTCATTAATGACAGGGCCAGTGTTTAAATGACTCTGCCAGTCATAAAATGACTTGGCCAGTCATAAAATGACAGAACCAGTCATAAAATGACAGAGCCAGTGATAAAATGACTGACCCAGTCATTATTGACAGGGCCAGTCATTAATGACAGGGCCAGTGATAAAATGAGTGTGCCAGTCATTAATGACAGGGCCAGTCATTAATGACAGGGCCAGTGACAAAATGACTCTGCTAGTCATAAAATAACTTGGCCAGTCATAAAATGACAGAACCAGTCATAAAATGACAGGGCCAGTGATAAAATGACGGGGCCAGTCATTAATGACAGGGCCAGTCATTATTGACAGGGCCAGTGATAAAATGACTGGGCCAGTCATTAATGACAGGGCCAGTCATTAATGACAGGGCCAGTGAAAAATGACTCTACCAGTCATAAAATGACTTGGCCAGGCATAAAATGACAGAACCAGTCATAAAATGACAGGGCCAGTGATAAAATGACTGGGCCAGTCATTAATGACAGGGCCTGTCATTAATGACAGGGCCAGTGATAAAATGACTGGGCCCGTCATTAATGACAGGGCCAGTCATTAATGACAGGGCCAGTCATTAATGACAGGGCCAGTTAGAAAATGACTCTGCCAGTCATAAAATGACTTGGCAAGTCATAAAATTGCTTGGCAGGTCATAAAATGACAGAACTATTTATAAAATGACAGGGCCAGTTATAAAATGACTGGGCCTGTCATTAATGACAGGGCCAGTCATTAATGACAGGGCCATTGATAAAATGCCTGGGCCCGTCATTAATGACAGGGCCAGTCATTTATGACAGGGCCAGTGATAAAATGACTCTACCAGTCATAAAATGACTTGGCAAGTCATAAAATGACAGAACCAGTCATAAAATGACAGGGCCAGTGATAAAATGACTGGGCCCGTCATTATTGACAGGGGCCGTGATAAAATGACTCTGCCAGTCATAAATGGACTTGGCGAGTCATAAAATGACAGAACCAGTCATAAAATGACAGGGCCAGTGATAAAATGACTGGGCCAGTCATTAATGACAGGGCCAGTCATTAATGACAGGGCCAGTGATAAAATGACTGGGCCAGTCATTAACGACAGGGCCAGTCATTAATGACAGGGCCAGTCATAAAATGACAGGGACAGTGATAAAATAACTGGCACAGTCATTAATGACAGGGCTAGTCATTAATGACAGGGCCTGTGATAAAATGACTGGGCCAGTCATTAATGACAGAGCCAGTGATAAAATGCCTGGGCCCGTCATTAATGACAGGGCCAGTCATTTATGACAGGGCCAGTGATAAAATGACTCTACCAGTCTTAAATATGACTTGGCAAGTCATAAAATGACAGAACCAGTCATAAAAAGATAGGGCCAGTGATAATATGACTAAGCTAGTCATTAATGACAGAACCAGTCATAAAATGACAGGGCCAGTGATAAAATGACTGGGCCTTTCATTAATGACAGGGCCAGTCATTAATGACAGGGCCAGTGATAAAATGACTGGGCCCATCATTAATGACAGGGCCAGTCATTAATGACCGGACCAGTGATAAAATGACTCTGCCAGTCATAAATGGACTTGGCCAGTCATAAAATGACAGAACCAGTCATAAAATGACAGGGCCAGTGATAAAATGACTGGGCTAGTCATTAATGACAGGGCAAGTCATTAATGACAGGGCCAGTGATAAAATGACTGGGCCAGTCATTAATGACAGGGCCAGTCATTAATGACAGGGCCAGTCATTAATGAAGGGGCCAGTGATAAAATGAGTGGGCCAGTCATTAATGACAGGGCCAGTCGTTAATGACAGGGCCAGTGATAAAATGACTCTGCTAGTCATAAAATAACTTGGCCAGTCATAAAATGACAGAACCAGTCATAAAATGACAGGGCCAGTGATAAAATGACGGGGCCAGTCATTAATGACAGGGCCAGTCATTAATGACAGGGCCAGTTATAAAATGACTGGGCCAGTCATTAATGACAGGGCCAGTCATTAAGGAAAGGGCCAGTGATAAAATGACTCTACCAGTCATAAAATGACTTGGCCAGTCATAAAATGACAGAACCAGTCATAAAATGACAGAGCCAGTGATGAAATGATTGGGCACGTCATTAATGACAGGGCCAGTCATTAATGACAGGGCCAGTGATAAAATGACGGGGCCAGTCATTAATAACAGGGCCAGTCATTAATGACAGGGCCAGTGATAAAATGACTGGGCCAGTCATTAATGACAGGGCCAGTCATTAATGACAGGGCCAGTGATAAAATGACTCTGCCAGTCATAAAATGACTTGGCAAGTCATAAAATGACAGAACCAGTCATAAAATGACAGGGACAGTGATAAAATAACTGGCACAGTCATTAATGACAGGGCCAGTCATTAATGACAGGGCCTGTGATAAAATGACTGGGCCAGTCATTAATGACAGAGCCAGTGATAAAATGCCTGGGCCCGTCATTAATGACAGGGCCAGTCATTTATGACAGGGCCAGTGATAAAATGACTCTACCAGTCATAAAATGACTTGGCAAGTCATAAAATGACAGAACCAGTCATAAAAAGATAGGGCCAGTGATAATATGACTAAGCTAGTCATTAATGAAAGAACCAGTCATAAAATGACAGGGCCAGTGATAAAATGACTGGGCCTTTCATTAATGACAGGGCCAGTCATTAATGACAGGGCCAGTGATAAAATGACTGGGCCCATCATTAATGACAGGGCCAGTCATTAATGACAGGGCCAGTGATAAAATGACTCTGCCAGTCATAAATGGACTTGGCCAGTCATAAAATGACAGAACCAGTCATAAAATGACAGGGCCAGTGATAAAATGACTGGGCTAGTCATTAATGACAGGGCAAGTCATTAATGACAGGGCCAGTGATAAAATGACTGGGCCAGTCATTAATGACAGGGCCAGTCATTAATGACAGGGCCAGTCATTAATGACAGGGCCAGTGATAAAATGACTCTGCCAGTCATAAAATGACTTGGCCAGTCATAAAATTACAGAACCAGTCATATAATGACAGGGCCAGTGATAAAATGACTGACCCAGTCATTAATGACAGGGCCAGTCATTAATGAAGGGGCCAGTGATAAAATGAGTGGGCCAGTCATTAATGACAGGGCCAGTCGTTAATGACAGGGCCAGTGATAAAATGACTCTGCTAGTCATAAAATAACTTGTCCAGTCATAAAATGACAGAACCAGTCATAAAATGACAGGGCCAGTGATAAAATGACGGGGCCAGTCATTAATAACAGGGCCAGTCATTAATGACAGGGCCAGTGATAAAATGACTGGGCCAGTCATTAATGACAGGGCCAGTCATTAATGACAGGGCCAGTGATAAAATGACTCTGCTAGTCATAAAATAACTTGGCCAGTCATAAAATGACAGAACCAGTCAAAAAATGACAGGGCCAGTGATAAAATGACGGGGCCAGTCATTAATGACAGGGCCAGTCATTAATGACAGGGCCAGTTATAAAATGACTGGGCCAGTCATTAATGACAGGGCCAGTCATTAAGGACAGGGCCAGTGATAAAATGACTCTACCAGTCATAAAATGACTTGGCCAGTCATAAAATGACAGAACCAGTCATAAAATGACAGGGCCAGTGATAAAATGATTGGGCACGTCATTAATGACAGGGCCAGTCATTAATGACAGGGCCAGTGATAAAATGACTGGGCCTGTCATTAACGACAGGGCCAGTCATTAATGACAGGGCCAGTTATAAAATGACTCTGCCAGTCATAAAATGACTTGGCCAGTCATTAAATGACAGAACCAGTCATAAAATGACAGGGCCAGTGATAAAATGACTGGCACAGTCATTAATGACAGGGCAAGTCATTAATGACAGGGCCAGTGATAAAATGACTCCTCCAGTCATAAAATAACTTGGCCTGTCATAAAATGACAGAACTAGTCATAAAATGACAGGGCCAGTGATAAAATGACGGGGCCAGTCATTAATGACAGGGCCAGTTATTAATGACAGGGCCAGTGATAAAATGACTGGGCCAGTCATTAATGACAGGGCCAGTCATTAATGACAGGGCCAGTGATAAAATGACTCTACCAGTCATAAAATGACTTGGCCAGTCATAAAATGACAGAACAAGTCATAAAATGACAGGGCCGGAGATAAAATGACTGGGCCAGTCATTAATGACAGGGCCAGTCATTAATGACAGGGCCAGTGATAAAATGACTGGGCCAGCCATTAATGACAGGGCCAGTCATTAATGACTGGGCCAGTGATAAAAATGACTCTGCCAGTCATTAATGACAGGGCCAGTGATAAAATACAGGGCCAGTGATAAAATGACTGGGCCAGTCATTAATGACAGAACCAGTATTTAAATGACAGGGCCATTGATAAAATGAGTGGGCCAGTCATTAATGACAGGGCCAGTCATTAATGACAGGGCTAGTCATTAATGACAGGGCCAGTGATAAAATGACTCTGCCAGTCATAAAATTACTTGGCCAGTCATAAAATGACAGAACCAGTCATAAAATGACAGGGCCAGTGATAAAATGACTGGGCCAGTGATAAAATGACTTCGCCAGTCATTAATGACAGGGCCAGTGATAAAATGACTTCGCCAGTCATAAATGACAGGGCCAGTGATGAAATGACTCTGCCAGTCTGAAAATGACTTGGCCAGTCATAAAATGACAGAACAAGTCATAAAATGACAGGGCCAGTGATAAAATGACTGACCCAGTCATTAATGACAGGGCCAGTCATTAATGACAGGGCCAGTGATAAAATGAGTGTGCCAGTCATTAATGACAGGGCCAGTCATTAGAGACAGGGCCAGTGATAAAATGACTGGGCCAGTCATTAATGACAGGGCCAGTCATTAAGGAAAGGGCCAGTGATAAAATGACTCTACCAGTCATAAAATGACTTGGCCAGTCATAAAATGACAGAACCAGTCATAAAATGACAGAGCCAGTGATAAAATGATTGGGCACGTCATTAATGACAGGGCCAGTCATTAATGACAGGGCCAGTGATAAAATGACGGGGCCAGTCATTAATAACAGGGCCAGTCATTAATGACAGGGCCAGTGATAAAATGACTGGGCCAGTCATTAATGACAGGGCCAGTCATTAATGACAGGGCCAGTGATAAAATGACTCTGCCAGTCATAAAATGACTTGGCAAGTCATAAAATGACAGAACCAGTCATAAAATGACAGGGACAGTGATAAAATAACTGGCACAGTCATTAATGACAGGGCCAGTCATTAATGACAGGGCCTGTGATAAAATGACTGGGCCAGTCATTAATGACAGAGCCAGTGATAAAATGCCTGGGCCCGTCATTAATGACAGGGCCAGTCATTTATGACAGGGCCAGTGATAAAATGACTCTACCAGTCATAAAATGACTTGGCAAGTCATAAAATGACAGAACCAGTCATAAAAAGATAGGGCCAGTGATAATATGACTAAGCTAGTCATTAATGAAAGAACCAGTCATAAAATGACAGGGCCAGTGATAAAATGACTGGGCCTTTCATTAATGACAGGGCCAGTCATTAATGACAGGGCCAGTGATAAAATGACTGGGCCCATCATTAATGACAGGGCCAGTCATTAATGACAGGGCCAGTGATAAAATGACTCTGCCAGTCATAAATGGACTTGGCCAGTCATAAAATGACAGAACCAGTCATAAAATGACAGGGCCAGTGATAAAATGACTGGGCTAGTCATTAATGACAGGGCAAGTCATTAATGACAGGGCCAGTGATAAAATGACTGGGCCAGTCATTAATGACAGGGCCAGTCATTAATGACAGGGCCAGTCATTAATGACAGGGCCAGTGATAAAAAGACTCTGCCAGTCATAAAATGACTTGGCCAGTCATAAAATTACAGAACCAGTCATAAAATGACAGGGCCAGTGATAAAATGACTGACCCAGTCATTAATGACAGGGCCAGTCATTAATGAAGGGGCCAGTGATAAAATGAGTGGGCCAGTCATTAATGACAGGGCCAGTCGTTAATGACAGGGCCAGTGATAAAATGACTCTGCTAGTCATAAAATAACTTGGCCAGTCATAAAATGACAGAACCAGTCATAAAATGACAGGGCCAGTGATAAAATGACGGGGCCAGTCATTAATAACAGGGCCAGTCATTAATGACAGGGCCAGTGATAAAATGACTGGGCCAGTCATTAATGACAGGGCCAGTCATTAATGACAGGGCCAGTGATAAAATGACTCTGCTAGTCATAAAATAACTTGGCCAGTCATAAAATGACAGAACCAGTCAAAAAATGACAGGGCCAGTGATAAAATGACGGGGCCAGTCATTAATGACAGGGCCAGTCATTAATGACAGGGCCAGTTATAAAATGACTGGGCCAGTCATTAATGACAGGGCCAGTCATTAAGGACAGGGCCAGTGATAAAATGACTCTACCAGTCATAAAATGACTTGGCCAGTCATAAAATGACAGAACCAGTCATAAAATGACAGGGCCAGTGATAAAATGATTGGGCACGTCATTAATGACAGGGCCAGTCATTAATGACAGGGCCAGTGTAAAAATGACTGGGCCTGTCATTAACGACAGGGCCAGTCATTAATGACAGGGCCAGTTATAAAATGACTCTGCCAGTCATAAAATGACTTGGCCAGTCATTAAATGACAGAACCAGTCATAAAATGACAGGGCCAGTGATAAAATGACTGGCAGAGTCATTAATGACAGGGCAAGTCATTAATGACTGGGCCAGTGATAAAATGACTCCTCCAGTCATAAAATAACTTGGCCTGTCATAAAATGACAGAACTAGTCATAAAATGACAGGGCCAGTGATAAAATGACGGGGCCAGTCATTAATGACAGGGCCAGTTATTAATGACAGGGCCAGTGATAAAATGACTGGGCCAGTCATTAATGACAGGGCCAGTCATTAATGACAGGGCCAGTGATAAAATGACTCTACCAGTCATAAAATGACTTGGCCAGTCATAAACTGACAGAACAAGTCATAAAATGACAGGGCCGGAGATAAAATGACTGGGCCAGTCATTAATGACAGGGCCAGTCATTAATGACAGGGCCAGTGATAAAATGACTGGGCCAGCCATTAATGACAGGGCCAGTCATTAATGACTGGGCCAGTGATAAAAATGACTCTGCCAGTCATTAATGACAGGGCCAGTGATAAAATACAGGGCCAGTGATAAAATGACTGGGCCAGTCATTAATGACAGAACCAGTATTTAAATGACAGGGCCATTGATAAAATGAGTGGGCCAGTCATTAATGACAGGGCCAGTCATTAATGACAGGGCTAGTCATTAATGACAGGGCCAGTGATAAAATGACTCTGCCAGTCATAAAATTACTTGGCCAGTCATAAAATGACAGAACCAGTCATAAAATGACAGGGCCAGTGATAAAATGACTGGGCCAGTGATAAAATGACTTCGCCAGTCATTAATGACAGGGCCAGTGATAAAATGACTTCGCCAGTCATAAATGACAGGGCCAGTGATGAAATGACTCTGCCAGTCTGAAAATGACTTGGCCAGTCATAAAATGACAGAACAAGTCATAAAATGACAGGGCCAGTGATAAAATGACTGACCCAGTCATTAATGACATGGCCAGTCATTAATGACAGGGCCAGTGATAAAATGAGTGTGCCAGTCATTAATGACAGGGCCAGTCATTAATGACAGGGCCAGTGAAAAAATGACTCTGCTAGTCATAAAATAACTTGGCCAGTCATAAAATGACAGAACCAGTCATAAAATGACAGGGCCAGTGATAAAATAACGGGGCCAGTCATTAATGACAGGGCCAGTCATTAATGACAGGGCCAATGATAAAATGACTGGGCCAGTCATTAATGACAGGGCCAGTCATTAATGACAGGGCCAGTGATAAAATGACTCTACCAGTCATAAAATGACTTGGCCAGGCATAAAATGACAGAACCAGTCATAAAATGACAGGGCCAGTGATAAAATGACTGGGCCAGTCATTAATGACAGGGCCAGTCATTAATGACAGGGCCAGTGATAAAATGACTGGGCCAGTCATTAACGACAGGGCCAGTCATTAATGACAGGGCCAGTTATAAAATGACTCTGCCAGTCATAAAATGACTTGGCCAGTCATAGAATGACAGAACCAGTCATAAAATGACAGGGCCAGTGATAAAATGACTGGCACAGTCATTAATGACAGGGCCAGTCATTAATGACAGGGCCTGTGATAAAATGACTGGGCCAGTCATTAATGACAGGGCCAGTGATAAAATGACTCCTCCAGTCATTAATGACAGGGCCAGTGATAAAATGACAGGGCCAGTGATAAAATGACTGGGCCAGTCATTAATGTCAGAACCAGTCATTAAATGACAGGGCCAGTGATAAAATGACTGGCACAGTCATTAATGACAGGGCCAGTGTTTATGACAGGGCCAGTGATAAAATGACTGGGCCAGCCATTAATGACAGGGCCAGTCATTAATGACTGGGCCAGTGATAAAATTGACTCTGCCAGTCATTAATGACAGGGCCAGTGATAAAATGACAGGGCCAGTGATAAAATGACTGGGCCAGTCATTAATGACAGAACCAGTCATTAAATGACAGGGCCAGTGATAAATTGAGTGGGCCAGTCATTAATGACAAGGCCAGTCATTAATGACAGGGCTAGTCATTAATGACAGGGCCAGTGATAAAATGACTCTGCCAGTCATAAAATTACTTGGCCAGTCATAAAATGACAGAACAAGTCATAAAATGTTAGAGCCAGTGATAAAATGACTGGGCCAGTGATAAAATGACTTCGCCAGTCATTAATGACAGGGCCAGTGATAAAATGACTTCGCCAGTCATTAATGACAGGGCCAGTCATTAATGACAGGGCCGGTGATAAAATGACTTTGCCAGGCATAAAATGACTTGGCCAGTCATAAAATGACAGAACAAGTCATAAAATGACAGAGCCAGTGATAAAATGACTGGGCCAGTCATTAATGACAGGGCCAGTCATTAATGACAGGGCCAGTTATAAAATGACTCTGCCAGTCATAAAATGACTTTGCAAGTCATAAAATTACTTGGCAAGTCATAAAATGACAGAACCATTCATAAAATGACTGGGCCTGTCATTAATGACAGGGCCAGTCATTAATGACAGGGCCAGTGATAAAATGCCTGGGCCCGTCATTAATGACAGGGCCAGCCATTTATGACAGGGCCAGTGATAAAATGACTCTACCAGTCATAAAATGACTAAGCCAGTCAATAATGACAGAACCAGTCATAAAATGACAGGGCCAGTGATAAAATGACTGGGCCAGTCATTAATGACAGGGCCAGTCATTAATGACAGGGCCAGTGATTAAATGACTGGGCCCGTCATTAATGACAGGGCCAGTCATTTATGACAGGGCCAGTGATAAAATGACTCTGCCAGCCATAAATGGACTTGGCCAGTCATAAAATGACAGAACCAGTCATAAAATGACAAGGCCAGTGATAAAATGACTGGGCCAGTCATTAATGACAGGACCAGTCATTAATGACAGGGCCAGTGATAAAATGACTGGGCCAGTAATTAATGACAGGGCCAGTCATGAATGACAGGGCCAGTCATTAATGACAGGGCCAGTGTTTAAATGACTCTGCCAGTCATAAAATGACTTGGCCATTCATAAAATGACAGAACCAGTCATAAAATGACAGAGCCAGTGATAAAATGACTGGCACAGTCATCAATGACAGGGCCAGTCATTAATGACAGGGCCAGTGATAAAATGACTGGGCCAGTCATTAATGACAGGGCCAGTCATTAATGACAGGGCCAGTGAAAAATGACGGGGCCAGTCATTAATGACAGGGCCAGTCATTAATGACAGGGCCAGTGATAAAATGACTGGGCCAGTCATTAATGACAGGGCCAGTCATTAATGACAGGGCCAGTGAAAAATGACTCTACCAGTCATAAAATGACTTGGCCAGGCATAAAATGACAGAACCAGTCATAAAATGACAGGGCCAGTGATAAAATGACTCTGCTAGTCATAAAATAACTTGGCCAGTCATAAAATGACAGAACCAGTCATAAAATGACAGGGCCAGTGATAAAATAACGGGGCCAGTCATTAATGACAGGGCCAGTCATTAATGACAGGGCCAATGATAAAATGACTGGGCCAGTCATTAATGACAGGGCCAGTCATTAATGACAGGGCCAGTGATAAAATGACTCTACCAGTCATAAAATGACTTGGCCAGGCATAAAATGACAGAACCAGTCATAAAATGACAGGGCCAGTGATAAAATGACTGGGCCAGTCATTAATGACAGGGCCAGTCATTAATGACAGGGCCAGTGATAAAATGACTGGGCCAGTCATTAACGACAGGGCCAGTCATTAATGACAGGGCCAGTTATAAAATGACTCTGCCAGTCATAAAATGACTTGGCCAGTCATAGAATGACAGAACCAGTCATAAAATGACAGGGCCAGTGATAAAATGACTGGCACAGTCATTAATGACAGGGCCAGTCATTAATGACAGGGCCTGTGATAAAATGACTGGGCCAGTCATTAATGACAGGGCCAGTGATAAAATGACTCCTCCAGTCATTAATGACAGGGCCAGTGATAAAATGACAGGGCCAGTGATAAAATGACTGGGCCAGTCATTAATGTCAGAACCAGTCATTAAATGACAGGGCCAGTGATAAAATGACTGGCACAGTCATTAATGACAGGGCCAGTGTTTATGACAGGGCCAGTGATAAAATGACTGGGCCAGCCATTAATGACAGGGCCAGTCATTAATGACTGGGCCAGTGATAAAATTGACTCTGCCAGTCATTAATGACAGGGCCAGTGATAAAATGACAGGGCCAGTGATAAAATGACTGGGCCAGTCATTAATGACAGAACCAGTCATTAAATGACAGGGCCAGTGATAAATTGAGTGGGCCAGTCATTAATGACAAGGCCAGTCATTAATGACAGGGCTAGTCATTAATGACAGGGCCAGTGATAAAATGACTCTGCCAGTCATAAAATTACTTGGCCAGTCATAAAATGACAGAACAAGTCATAAAATGTTAGAGCCAGTGATAAAATGACTGGGCCAGTGATAAAATGACTTCGCCAGTCATTAATGACAGGGCCAGTGATAAAATGACTTCGCCAGTCATTAATGACAGGGCCAGTCATTAATGACAGGGCCGGTGATAAAATGACTTTGCCAGGCATAAAATGACTTGGCCAGTCATAAAATGACAGAACAAGTCATAAAATGACAGAGCCAGTGATAAAATGACTGGGCCAGTCATTAATGACAGGGCCAGTCATTAATGACAGGGCCAGTTATAAAATGACTCTGCCAGTCATAAAATGACTTTGCAAGTCATAAAATTACTTGGCAAGTCATAAAATGACAGAACCATTCATAAAATGACTGGGCCTGTCATTAATGACAGGGCCAGTCATTAATGACAGGGCCAGTGATAAAATGCCTGGGCCCGTCATTAATGACAGGGCCAGCCATTTATGACAGGGCCAGTGATAAAATGACTCTACCAGTCATAAAATGACTAAGCCAGTCAATAATGACAGAACCAGTCATAAAATGACAGGGCCAGTGATAAAATGACTGGGCCAGTCATTAATGACAGGGCCAGTCATTAATGACAGGGCCAGTGATTAAATGACTGGGCCCGTCATTAATGACAGGGCCAGTCATTTATGACAGGGCCAGTGATAAAATGACTCTGCCAGCCATAAATGGACTTGGCCAGTCATAAAATGACAGAACCAGTCATAAAATGACAAGGCCAGTGATAAAATGACTGGGCCAGTCATTAATGACAGGACCAGTCATTAATGACAGGGCCAGTGATAAAATGACTGGGCCAGTAATTAATGACAGGGCCAGTCATGAATGACAGGGCCAGTCATTAATGACAGGGCCAGTGTTTAAATGACTCTGCCAGTCATAAAATGACTTGGCCATTCATAAAATGACAGAACCAGTCATAAAATGACAGAGCCAGTGATAAAATGACTGGCACAGTCATCAATGACAGGGCCAGTCATTAATGACAGGGCCAGTGATAAAATGACTGGGCCAGTCATTAATGACAGGGCCAGTCATTAATGACAGGGCCAGTGAAAAATGACGGGGCCAGTCATTAATGACAGGGCCAGTCATTAATGACAGGGCCAGTGATAAAATGACTGGGCCAGTCATTAATGACAGGGCCAGTCATTAATGACAGGGCCAGTGAAAAATGACTCTACCAGTCATAAAATGACTTGGCCAGGCATAAAATGACAGAACCAGTCATAAAATGACAGGGCCAGTGATAAAATGACTGGGCCAGTCATTAATGACAGGGCCTGTCATTAATGACAGGGCCAGTGATAAAATGACTGGGCCCGTCATTAATGACAGGGCCAGTCATTAATGACAGGGCCAGTCATTAATGACAGGGCCAGTTAGAAAATGACTCTGCCAGTCATAAAATGACTTGGCAAGTCATAAAATTTCTTGGCAGGTCATAAAATGACAGAACTATTTATAAAATGACAGGGCCAGTTATAAAATGACTGGGCCTGTCATTAATGACAGGGCCAGTCATTAATGACAGGGCCAGTGATAAAATGCCTGGGCCCGTCATTAATGACAGGGCCAGTCATTTATGACAGGGCCAGTGATAAAATGACTCTACCAGTCATAAAATGACTTACCAAGTCATAAAATGACAGAACCAGTCATAAAATGACAGGGCCAGTGATAAAATGACTGGGCCCGTCATTATTGACAGGGGCCGTGATAAAATGACTCTGCCAGTCATAAATGGACTTGGCGAGTCATAAAATGACAGAACCAGTCATAAAATGACAGGGCCAGTGATAAAATGACTGGGCCAGTCATTAATGACAGGGCCAGTCATTAATGACAGGGCCAGTGATAAAATGACTGGGCCAGTCATTAACGACAGGGCCAGTCATTAATGACAGGGCCAGTCAAAAATGACAGGGCCAGTGATAAAATGACTGGGCCAGTAATTAATGACAGGGCCAGTCATTAATGACAGGGCCAGTCATTAATGACAGGGCCAGTGTTTAAATGACTCTGCCAGTCATAAAATGACTTGGCCAGTCATAAAATGACAGAACCAGTCATAAAATGACAGAGCCAGTGATAAAATGACTGACCCAGTCATTATTGACAGGGCCAGTCATTAATGACAGGGCCAGTGATAAAATGAGTGTGCCAGTCATTAATGACAGGGCCAGTCATTAATGACAGGGCCAGTGACAAAATGACTCTGCTAGTCATAAAATAACTTGGCCAGTCATAAAATGACAGAACCAGTCATAAAATGACAGGGCCAGTGATAAAATGACGGGGCCAGTCATTAATGACAGGGCCAGTCATTAATGACAGGGCCAGTGATAAAATGACTGGGCCAGTCATTAATGACAGGGCCAGTCATTAATGACAGGGCCAGTGAAAAATGACTCTACCAGTCATAAAATGACTTGGCCAGGCATAAAATGACAGAACCAGTCATAAAATGACAGGGCCAGTGATAAAATGACTGGGCCAGTCATTAATGACAGGGCCTGTCATTAATGACAGGGCCAGTGATAAAATGACTGGGCCCGTCATTAATGACAGGGCCAGTCATTAATGACAGGGCCAGTCATTAATGACAGGGCCAGTCATTAATGACAGGGCCAGTTAGAAAATGACTCTGCCAGTCATAAAATGACTTGGCAAGTCATAAAATTGCTTGGCAGGTCATAAAATGACAGAACTATTTATAAAATGACAGGGCCAGTTATAAAATGACTGGGCCTGTCATTAATGACAGGGCCAGTCATTAATGACAGGGCCAGTGATAAAATGCCTGGGCCCGTCATTAATGACAGGGCCAGTCATTTATGACAGGGCCAGTGATAAATGACTCTACCGGTCATAAAATGACTTGGCAAGTCATAAAATGACAGAACCAGTCATAAAATGACAGGGCCAGTGATAAAATGACTGGGCCCGTCATTATTGACAGGGGCCGTGATAAAATGACTCTGCCAGTCATAAATGGACTTGGCGAGTCATAAAATGACAGAACCAGTCATAAAATGACAGGGCCAGTGATAAAATGACTGGGCCAGTCATTAATGACAGGGCCAGTCATTAATGACAGGGCCAGTGATAAAATGACTGGGCCAGTCATTAACGACAGGGCCAGTCATTAGAGACAGGGCCAGTCATAAAATGACAGGGACAGTGATAAAATAACTGGCACAGTCATTAATGACAGGGCCAGTCATTAATGACAGGGCCTGTGATAAAATGACTGGGCCAGTCATTAATGACAGAGCCAGTGATAAAATGCCTGGGCCCGTCATTAATGACAGGGCCAGTCATTTATGACAGGGCCAGTGATAAAATGACTCTACCAGTCATAAAATGACTTGGCAAGTCATAAAATGACAGAACCAGTCATAAAAAGATAGGGCCAGTGATAATATGACTAAGCTAGTCATTAATGACAGAACCAGTCATAAAATGACAGGGCCAGTGATAAAATGACTGGGCCTTTCATTAATGACAGGGCCAGTCATTAATGACAGGGCCAGTGATAAAATGACTGGGCCCATCATTAATGACAGGGCCAGTCATTAATGACAGGGCCAGTGATAAAATGACTCTGCCAGTCATAAATGGACTTGGCCAGTCATAAAATGACAGAACCAGTCATAAAATGACAGGGCCAGTGATAAAATGACTGGGCTAGTCATTAATGACAGGGCAAGTGATTAATGACAGGGCCAGTGATAAAATGACTGGGCCAGTCATTAATGACAGGGCCAGTCATTAATGACAGGGCAGGTCATTAATGACAGGGCCAGTGATAAAATGACTCTGCCAGTCATAAAATGACTTGGCCAGTCATAAAATGACAGAACCAGTCATAAAATGACAGGGCCAGTGATAAAATGCCTGACCCAGTCATTAATGACAGGGCCAGTCATTAATGAAGGGGCCAGTGATAAAATGAGTGGGCCAGTCATTAATGACAGGGCCAGTCGTTAATGACAGGGCCAGTGATAAAATGACTCTGCTAGTCATAAAATAACTTGGCCAGTCATAAAATGACAGAACCAGTCATAAATTGACAGGGCCAGTGATAAAATGACGGGGCCAGTCATTAATGACAGGGCCAGTGATAAAATGACTGGGCCAGTCATTAATGACAGGGCCAGTCATTAATGACAGGGCCAGTGATAAAATGACTCTGCTAGTCATAAAATAACTTGGCCAGTCATAAAATGACAGAACCAGTCAAAAAATGACAGGGCCAGTGATAAAATGACGGGGCCAGTCATTAATGACAGGGCCAGTCATTAATGACAGGGCCAGTTATAAAATGACTGGGCCAGTCATTAATGACAGGGCCAGTCATTAAGGACAGGGCCAGTGATAAAATGACTCTACCAGTCATAAAATGACTTGGCCAGTCATAAAATGACAGAACCAGTCATAAAATGACAGGGCCAGTGATAAAATGATTGGGCACGTCATTAATGACAGGGCCAGTCATTAATGACAGGGCCAGTGATAAAATGACGGGGCCAGTCATTAATAACAGGGCCAGTCATTAATGACAGGGCCAGTCATTAATGACAGGGCCAGTGATAAAATGACTCTGCCAGTCATAAAATGACTTGGCAAGTCATAAAATGACAGAACCAGTCATAAAATGACAGGGACAGTGATAAAATAACTGGCACAGTCATTAATGACAGGGCCAGTCATTAATGACAGGGCCTGTGATAAAATGACTGGTCCAGTCATTAATGACAGAGCCAGTGATAAAATGCCTGGGCCCGTCATTAATGACAGGGCCAGTCATTTATGACAGGGCCAGTGATAAAATGACTCTACCAGTCATAAAATGACTTGGCAAGTCATAAAATGACAGAACCAGTCATAAAAAGATAGGGCCAGTGATAATATGACTAAGCTAGTCATTAATGAAAGAACCAGTCATAAAATGACAGGGCCAGTGATAAAATGACTGGGCCTTTCATTAATGACAGGGCCAGTCATTAATGACAGGGCCAGTGATAAAATGACTGGGCCCATCATTAATGACAGGGCCAGTCATTAATGACAGGGCCAGTGATAAAATGACTCTGCCAGTCATAAATGGACTTGGCCAGTCATAAAATGACAGAACCAGTCATAAAATGACAGGGCCAGTGATAAAATGACTGGGCTAGTCATTAATGACAGGGCAAGTCATTAATGACAGGGCCAGTGATAAAATGACTGGGCCAGTCATTAATGACAGGGCCAGTCATTAATGACAGGGCCAGTCATTAATGACAGGGCCAGTGATAAAATGACTCTGCCAGTCATAAAATGACTTGGCCAGTCATAAAATGACAGAACCAGTCATAAAATGACAGGGCCAGTGATAAAATGACTGACACAGTCATTAATGACAGGGCCAGTCATTAATGAAGGGGCCAGTGATAAAATGAGTGGGCCAGTCATTAATGACAGGGCCAGTCGTTAATGACAGGGCCAGTGATAAAATGACTCTGCTAGTCATAAAATAACTTGGCCAGTCATAAAATGACAGAACCAGTCATAAAATGACAGGGCCAGTGATAAAATGACGGGGCCAGTCATTAATAACAGGGCCAGTCATTAATGACAGGGCCAGTGATAAAATGACTGGGCCAGTCATTAATGACAGGGCCAGTCATTAATGACAGGGCCAGTGATAAAATGACTCTGCTAGTCATAAAATAACTTGGCCAGTCATAAAATGACAGAACCAGTCAAAAAATGACAGGGCCAGTGATAAAATGACGGGGCCAGTCATTAATGACAGGGCCAGTCATTAATGACAGGGCCAGTTATAAAATGACTGGGCCAGTCATTAATGACAGGGCCAGTCATTAAGGACAGGGCCAGTGATAAAATGACTCTACCAGTCATAAAATGACTTGGCCAGTCATAAAATGACAGAACCAGTCATAAAATGACAGGGCCAGTGATAAAATGATTGGGCACGTCATTAATGACAGGGCCAGTCATTAATGACAGGGCCAGTGATAAAATGACTGGGCCAGTCATTAACGACAGGGCCAGTCATTAATGACAGGGCCAGTTATAAAATGACTCTGCCAGTCATAAAATGACTTGGCCAGTCATAAAATGACTTGGCCAGTCATAAAATGACAGAACCAGTCATAAAATGACAGGGCCAGTGATAAAATGACTGGCACAGTCATTAATGACAGGGCAAGTCATTAATGACAGGGCCAGTGATAAAATGACTCTTCCAGTCATAAAATAACTTGGCCTGTCATAAAATGACAGAACTAGTCATAAAATGACAGGGCCAGTGATAAAATGACGGGGCCAGTCATTAATGACAGGGCCAGTTATTAATGACAGGGCCAGTGATAAAATGACTGGGCCAGTCATTAATGACAGGGCCAGTCATTAATGACAGGGCCAGTGATAAAATGACTCTACCAGTCATAAAATGACTTGGCCAGTCATAAAATGACAGAACAAGTCATAAAATGACAGGGCCGGAGATAAAATGACTGGGCCAGTCATTAATGACAGGGCCAGTCATTAATGACAGGGCCAGTGATAAAATGACTGGGCCAGCCATTAATGACAGGGCCAGTCATTAATGACTGGGCCAGTGATAAAAATGACTCTGCCAGTCATTAATGACAGGGCCAGTGATAAAATACAGGGCCAGTGATAAAATGACTGGGCCAGTCATTAATGACAGAACCAGTATTTAAATGACAGGGCCAGTGATAAAATGAGTGGGCCAGTCATTAATGACAGGGCCAGTCATTAATTACAGGGCTAGTCATTAATGACAGGGCCAGTGATAAAATGACTCTGCCAGTCATAAAATTACTTGGCCAGTCATAAAATGACAGAACCAGTCATAAAATGACAGGGCCAGTGATAAAATGACTGGGCCAGTGATAAAATGACTTCGCCAGTCATTAATGACAGGGCCAGTGATAAAATGACTTCGCCAGTCATTAATGACAGGGCCAGTGATGAAATGACTCTGCCAGTCTGAAAATGACTTGGCCAGTCATAAAATGACAGAACAAGTCATAAAATGACAGGGCCAGTGATAAAATGACTGACCCAGTCATTAATGACAGGGCCAGTCATTAATGACAGGGCCAGTGATAAAATGAGTGTGCCAGTCATTAATGACAGGGCCAGTCATTAATGACAGGGCCAGTGATAAAATGACTCTGCTAGTCATAAAATAACTTGGCCAGTCATAAAATGACAGAACCAGTCATAAAATGACAGGGCCAGTGATAAAATAACGGGGCCAGTCATTAATGACAGGGCCAGTCATTAATGACAGGGCCAATGATAAAATGACTGGGCCAGTCATTAATGACAGGGCCAGTCATTAATGACAGGGCCAGTGATAAAATGACTCTACCAGTCATAAAATGACTTGGCCAGGCATAAAATGACAGAACCAGTCATAAAATGACAGGGCCAGTGATAAAATGACTGGGCCAGTCATTAATGACAGGGCCAGTCATTAATGACAGGGCCAGTGATAAAATGACTGGGCCAGTCATTAACGACAGGGCCAGTCATTAATGACAGGGCCAGTTATAAAATGACTCTGCCAGTCATAAAATGACTTGGCCAGTCATAGAATGACAGAACCAGTCATAAAATGACAGGGCCAGTGATAAAATGACTGGCACAGTCATTAATGACAGGGCCAGTCATTAATGACAGGGCCTGTGATTAAATGACTGGGCCAGTCATTAATGACAGGGCCAGTGATAAAATGACTCCTCCAGTCATTAATGACAGGGCCAGTGATAAAATGACAGGGCCAGTGATAAAATGACTGGGCCAGTCATTAATGTCAGAACCAGTCATTAAATGACAGGGCCAGTGATAAAATGACTGGCACAGACATTAATGACAGGGCCAGTATTTATGACTGGGCCAGTGATAAAATGACTGGGCCAGCCATTAATGACAGGGCCAGTCATTAATGACTGGGCCAGTGATAAAAATGACTCTGCCAGTCATTAATGACAGGGCCAGTGATAAAATGACAGGGCCAGTGATAAAATGACTGGGCCAGTCATTAATGACAGAACCAGTCATTAAATGACAGGGCCAGTGATAAATTGAGTGGGCCAGTCATTAATGACAAGGCCAGTCATTAATGACCGGGCTAGTCATTAATGACAGGGCCAGTGATAAAATGACTCTGCCAGTCATAAAATTACTTGGCCAGTCATAAAATGACAGAACAAGTCATAAAATGTTAGAGCCAGTGATAAAATGACTGGGCCAGTGATAAAATGACTTCGCCAGTCATTAATGACAGGGCCAGTGATAAAATGACTTCGCCAGTCATTAATGACAGGGCCAGTCATTAATTACAGGGCCAGTGATAAAATGACTTTGCCAGGCATAAAATGACTTGGCCAGTCATAAAATGACAGAACAAGTCATAAAATGACAGAGCCAGTGATAAAATGACTGGGCCAGTCATTAATGACAGGGCCAGTCATTAATGACAGGGCCAGTTATAAAATGACTCTGCCAGTCATAAAATGACTTTGCAAGTCATAAAATTACTTGGCAAGTCATAAAATGACAGAACCATTCATAAAATGACTGGGCCTGTCATTAATGACAGGGCCAGTCATTAATGACAGGGCCAGTGATAAAATGCCTGGGCCCGTCATTAATGACAGGGCCAGTCATTTATGACTGGGCCAGTGATAAAATGACTCTACCAGTCATAAAATGACTAAGCCAGTCATTAATGACAGAACCAGTCATAAAATGACAGGGCCAGTGATAAAATGACTGGGCCTTTCATTAATGACAGGGCCAGTCATTAATGACAGGGCCAGTGATAAAATGACTGGGCCCGTCATTAATGACAGGGCCAGTCATTTGTGACAGGGCCAGTGATAAAATGACTCTGCCAGTCATAAATGGACTTGGCCAGTCATAAAATGACAAAACCAGTCATAAAATGACAAGGCCAGTGATAAAATGACAGGGCCAGTCATTAATGACAGGGCCAGTCATTAATGACAGGGCCAGTGATAAAATGACTGGGCCAGTCATTAATGACAGCGCCAGTCATTAATGACAGGGCCAGTGATAAAATGACTCTGCCAGTCATAAAATGACTTGGCCAGTCATAAAATGACAGAACCAGTCATAAAATGACAGGGCCAGTGATAAAATGACAGACCCAGTCATTAATGAAAGGGCCAGTCGTTAATGACAGGGCCAGTGATAAAATGAGTATGCCAGTCATTAATGACTTGGCCCGTCATTAATGACAGCGCCAGTCATTTATGACAGGGCCAGTCATTTATGACAGGGCCAGTGATAAAATGACTCTGCCAGTCATAAATGGACTTGGCCAGTCATAAAATGACAGAACCAGTCATAAAATGACAAGGCCAGTGATAAAATGACTGGGCCAGTCATTAATGACAGGGCCAGTCATTAATGACAGGGCCAGTGATAAAATGACTGGGCCAGTCATTAATGACAGGGCCAGTCATTAATGACAGGGCCAGTGATAAAATGACTCTGCCAGTCTGAAAATGACTTGGCCAGTCATAAAATGACAGAACCAGTCATAAAATGACAGGGCCAGTGATAAAATGACTGGGCCAGTCATTAATGACAGGGCCAGTCATTAATGACAGGGCCAGTGATAAAATGACTGGGCCCATCATTAATGACAGGGCCAGTCATTAATGACAGGGCCAGTGATAAAATGACTCTGCCAGTCATAAATGGACTTGGCCAGTCATAAAATGACAGAACCAGTCATAAAATGACAGGGCCAGTGATAAAATGACTGGGCTAGTCATTAATGACAGGGCAAGTCATTAATGACAGGGCCAGTGATAAAATGACTGGGCCAGTCATTAATGACAGGGCCAGTCATTAATGA
Source organism: Platycnemis pennipes (assembly GCA_933228895.1). NCBI lineage: Eukaryota > Metazoa > Arthropoda > Insecta > Odonata > Platycnemididae > Platycnemis > Platycnemis pennipes. Next base: position 72,144,713 of record OW121846.1, on the reverse strand, counting down.
CAGGGCCAGTCATTAATGACAGGGCCAGTGATAAAATGACTCTGCCAGTCATAAAATGACTTGGCCAGTCATAAAATGACAGAACCAGTCATAAAATGACAGGGCCAGTGATAAAATGACTGACCCAGTCATTAATGACAGGGCCAGTCATTAATGAAGGGGCCAGTGATAAAATGAGTGGGCCAGTCATTAATGACAGGGCCAGTCGTTAATGACAGGGCCAGTGATAAAATGACTCTGCTAGTCATAAAATAACTTGGCCAGTCATAAAATGACAGAACCAGTCATAAATTGACAGGGCCAGTGATAAAATGACGGGGCCAGTCATTAATAACAGGGCCAGTCATTAATGACAGGGCCAGTGATAAAATGACTGGGCCAGTCATTAATGACAGGGCCAGTCATTAATGACAGGGCCAGTGATAAAATGACTCTGCTAGTCATAAAATAACTTGGCCAGTCATAAAATGACAGAACCAGTCAAAAAATGACAGGGCCAGTGATAAAATGACGGGGCCAGTCATTAATGACAGGGCCAGTCATTAATGACAGGGCCAGTTATAAAATGACTGGGCCAGTCATTAATGACAGGGCCAGTCATTAAGGACAGGGCCAGTGATAAAATGACTCTACCAGTCATAAAATGACTTGGCCAGTCATAAAATGACAGAACCAGTCATAAAATGACAGGGCCAGTGATAAAATGATTGGGCACGTCATTAATGACAGGGCCAGTCATTAATGACAGGGCCAGTGATAAAATGACGGGGCCAGTCATTAATAACAGGGCCAGTCATTAATGACAGGGCCAGTCATTAATGACAGGGCCAGTGATAAAATGACTCTGCCAGTCATAAAATGACTTGGCAAGTCATAAAATGACAGAACCAGTCATAAAATGACAGGGACAGTGATAAAATAACTGGCACAGTCATTAATGACAGGGCCAGTCATTAATGACAGGGCCTGTGATAAAATGACTGGTCCAGTCATTAATGACAGAGCCAGTGATAAAATGCCTGGGCCCGTCATTAATGACAGGGCCAGTCATTTATGACAGGGCCAGTGATAAAATGACTCTACCAGTCATAAAATGACTTGGCAAGTCATAAAATGACAGAACCAGTCATAAAAAGATAGGGCCAGTGATAATATGACTAAGCTAGTCATTAATGAAAGAACCAGTCATAAAATGACAGGGCCAGTGATAAAATGACTGGGCCTTTCATTAATGACAGGGCCAGTCATTAATGACAGGGCCAGTGATAAAATGACTGGGCCCATCATTAATGACAGGGCCAGTCATTAATGACAGGGCCAGTGATAAAATGACTCTGCCAGTCATAAATGGACTTGGCCAGTCATAAAATGACAGAACCAGTCATAAAATGACAGGGCCAGTGATAAAATGACTGGGCTAGTCATTAATGACAGGGCAAGTCATTAATGACAGGGCCAGTGATAAAATGACTGGGCCAGTCATTAATGACAGGGCCAGTCATTAATGACAGGGCCAGTCATTAATGACAGGGCCAGTGATAAAATGACTCTGCCAGTCATAAAATGACTTGGCCAGTCATAAAATGACAGAACCAGTCATAAAATGACAGGGCCAGTGATAAAATGACTGACACAGTCATTAATGACAGGGCCAGTCATTAATGAAGGGGCCAGTGATAAAATGAGTGGGCCAGTCATTAATGACAGGGCCAGTCGTTAATGACAGGGCCAGTGATAAAATGACTCTGCTAGTCATAAAATAACTTGGCCAGTCATAAAATGACAGAACCAGTCATAAAATGACAGGGCCAGTGATAAAATGACGGGGCCAGTCATTAATAACAGGGCCAGTCATTAATGACAGGGCCAGTGATAAAATGACTGGGCCAGTCATTAATGACAGGGCCAGTCATTAATGACAGGGCCAGTGATAAAATGACTCTGCTAGTCATAAAATAACTTGGCCAGTCATAAAATGACAGAACCAGTCAAAAAATGACAGGGCCAGTGATAAAATGACGGGGCCAGTCATTAATGACAGGGCCAGTCATTAATGACAGGGCCAGTTATAAAATGACTGGGCCAGTCATTAATGACAGGGCCAGTCATTAAGGACAGGGCCAGTGATAAAATGACTCTACCAGTCATAAAATGACTTGGCCAGTCATAAAATGACAGAACCAGTCATAAAATGACAGGGCCAGTGATAAAATGATTGGGCACGTCATTAATGACAGGGCCAGTCATTAATGACAGGGCCAGTGATAAAATGACTGGGCCAGTCATTAACGACAGGGCCAGTCATTAATGACAGGGCCAGTTATAAAATGACTCTGCCAGTCATAAAATGACTTGGCCAGTCATAAAATGACTTGGCCAGTCATAAAATGACAGAACCAGTCATAAAATGACAGGGCCAGTGATAAAATGACTGGCACAGTCATTAATGACAGGGCAAGTCATTAATGACAGGGCCAGTGATAAAATGACTCCTCCAGTCATAAAATAACTTGGCCTGTCATAAAATGACAGAACTAGTCATAAAATGACAGGGCCAGTGATAAAATGACGGGGCCAGTCATTAATGACAGGGCCAGTTATTAATGACAGGGCCAGTGATAAAATGACTGGGCCAGTCATTAATGACAGGGCCAGTCATTAATGACAGGGCCAGTGATAAAATGACTCTACCAGTCATAAAATGACTTGGCCAGTCATAAAATGACAGAACAAGTCATAAAATGACAGGGCCGGAGATAAAATGACTGGGCCAGTCATTAATGACAGGGCCAGTCATTAATGACAGGGCCAGTGATAAAATGACTGGGCCAGCCATTAATGACAGGGCCAGTCATTAATGACTGGGCCAGTGATAAAAATGACTCTGCCAGTCATTAATGACAGGGCCAGTGATAAAATACAGGGCCAGTGATAAAATGACTGGGCCAGTCATTAATGACAGAACCAGTATTTAAATGACAGGGCCAGTGATAAAATGAGTGGGCCAGTCATTAATGACAGGGCCAGTCATTAATGACAGGGCTAGTCATTAATGACAGGGCCAGTGATAAAATGACTCTGCCAGTCATAAAATTACTTGGCCAGTCATAAAATGACAGAACCAGTCATAAAATGACAGGGCCAGTGATAAAATGACTGGGCCAGTGATAAAATGACTTCGCCAGTCATTAATGACAGGGCCAGTGATTAAATGACTTCGCCAGTCATTAATGACAGGGCCAGTGATGAAATGACTCTGCCAGTCTGAAAATGACTTGGCCAGTCATAAAATGACAGAACAAGTCATAAAATGACAGGGCCAGTGATAAAATGACTGACCCAGTCATTAATGACAGGGCCAGTCATTAATGACAGGGCCAGTGATAAAATGAGTGTGCCAGTCATTAATGACAGGGCCAGTCATTAATGACAGGGCCAGTGATAAAATGACTCCTCCAGTCATTAATGACAGGGCCAGTGATAAAATGACAGGGCCAGTGATAAAATGACTGGGCCAGTCATTAATGTCAGAACCAGTCATTAAATGACAGGGCCAGTGATAAAATGACTGGCACAGTCATTAATGACAGGGCCAGTGTTTATGACAGGGCCAGTGATAAAATGACTGGGCCAGCCATTAATGACAGGGCCAGTCATTAATGACTGGGCCAGTGATAAAATTGACTCTGCCAGTCATTAATGACAGGGCCAGTGATAAAATGACAGGGCCAGTGATAAAATGACTGGGCCAGTCATTAATGACAGAACCAGTCATTAAATGACAGGGCCAGTGATAAATTGAGTGGGCCAGTCATTAATGACAAGGCCAGTCATTAATGACAGGGCTAGTCATTAATGACAGGGCCAGTGATAAAATGACTCTGCCAGTCATAAAATTACTTGGCCAGTCATAAAATGACAGAACAAGTCATAAAATGTTAGAGCCAGTGATAAAATGACTGGGCCAGTGATAAAATGACTTCGCCAGTCATTAATGACAGGGCCAGTGATAAAATGACTTCGCCAGTCATTAATGACAGGGCCAGTCATTAATGACAGGGCCGGTGATAAAATGACTTTGCCAGGCATAAAATGACTTGGCCAGTCATAAAATGACAGAACAAGTCATAAAATGACAGAGCCAGTGATAAAATGACTGGGCCAGTCATTAATGACAGGGCCAGTCATTAATGACAGGGCCAGTTATAAAATGACTCTGCCAGTCATAAAATGACTTTGCAAGTCATAAAATTACTTGGCAAGTCATAAAATGACAGAACCATTCATAAAATGACTGGGCCTGTCATTAATGACAGGGCCAGTCATTAATGACAGGGCCAGTGATAAAATGCCTGGGCCCGTCATTAATGACAGGGCCAGCCATTTATGACAGGGCCAGTGATAAAATGACTCTACCAGTCATAAAATGACTAAGCCAGTCAATAATGACAGAACCAGTCATAAAATGACAGGGCCAGTGATAAAATGACTGGGCCAGTCATTAATGACAGGGCCAGTCATTAATGACAGGGCCAGTGATTAAATGACTGGGCCCGTCATTAATGACAGGGCCAGTCATTTATGACAGGGCCAGTGATAAAATGACTCTGCCAGCCATAAATGGACTTGGCCAGTCATAAAATGACAGAACCAGTAATAAAATGACAAGGCCAGTGATAAAATGACTGGGCCAGTCATTAATGACAGGACCAGTCATTAATGACAGGGCCAGTGATAAAATGACTGGGCCAGTAATTAATGACAGGGCCAGTCATGAATGACAGGGCCAGTCATTAATGACAGGGCCAGTGTTTAAATGACTCTGCCAGTCATAAAATGACTTGGCCATTCATAAAATGACAGAACCAGTCATAAAATGACAGAGCCAGTGATAAAATGACTGGCACAGTCATCAATGACAGGGCCAGTCATTAATGACAGGGCCAGTGATAAAATGACTGGGCCAGTCATTAATGACAGGGCCAGTCATTAATGACAGGGCCAGTGAAAAATGACGGGGCCAGTCATTAATGACAGGGCCAGTCATTAATGACAGGGCCAGTGATAAAATGACTGGGCCAGTCATTAATGACAGGGCCAGTCATTAATGACAGGGCCAGTGAAAAATGACTCTACCAGTCATAAAATGACTTGGCCAGGCATAAAATGACAGAACCAGTCATAAAATGACAGGGCCAGTGATAAAATGACTGGGCCAGTCATTAATGACAGGGCCTGTCATTAATGACAGGGCCAGTGATAAAATGACTGGGCCCGTCATTAATGACAGGGCCAGTCATTAATGACAGGGCCAGTCATTAATGACAGGGCCAGTTAGAAAATGACTCTGCCAGTCATAAAATGACTTGGCAAGTCATAAAATTGCTTGGCAGGTCATAAAATGACAGAACTATTTATAAAATGACAGGGCCAGTTATAAAATGACTGGGCCTGTCATTAATGACAGGGCCAGTCATTAATGACAGGGCCAGTGATAAAATGCCTGGGCCCGTCATTAATGACAGGGCCAGTCATTTATGACAGGGCCAGTGATAAAATGACTCTACCAGTCATAAAATGACTTACCAAGTCATAAAATGACAGAACCAGTCATAAAATGACAGGGCCAGTGATAAAATGACTGGGCCCGTCATTATTGACAGGGGCCGTGATAAAATGACTCTGCCAGTCATAAATGGACTTGGCGAGTCATAAAATGACAGAACCAGTCATAAAATGACAGGGCCAGTGATAAAATGACTGGGCCAGTCATTAATGACAGGGCCAGTCATTAATGACAGGGCCAGTGATAAAATGACTGGGCCAGTCATTAACGACAGGGCCAGTCATTAATGACAGGGCCAGTCAAAAATGACAGGGCCAGTGACAAAATGACTGGGCCAGTAATTAATGACAGGGCCAGTCATTAATGACAGGGCCAGTCATTAATGACAGGGCCAGTGTTTAAATGACTCTGCCAGTCATAAAATGACTTGGCCAGTCATAAAATGACAGAACCAGTCATAAAATGACAGAGCCAGTGATAAAATGACTGACCCAGTCATTATTGACAGGGCCAGTCATTAATGACAGGGCCAGTGATAAAATGAGTGTGCCAGTCATTAATGACAGGGCCAGTCATTAATGACAGAGCCAGTGACAAAATGACTCTGCTAGTCATAAAATAACTTGGCCAGTCATAAAATGACAGAACCAGTCATAAAATGACAGGGCCAGTGATAAAATGACGGGGCCAGTCATTAATGACAGGGCCAGTCATTAATGACAGGGCCAGTGATAAAATGACTGGGCCAGTCATTAATGACAGGGCCAGTCATTAATGACAGGGCCAGTGAAAAATGACTCTACCAGTCATAAAATGACTTGGCCAGGCATAAAATGACAGAACCAGTCATAAAATGACAGGGCCAGTGATAAAATGACTGGGCCAGTCATTAATGACAGGGCCTGTCATTAATGACAGGGCCAGTGATAAAATGACTGGGCCCGTCATTAATGACAGGGCCAGTCATTAATGACAGGGCCAGTCATTAATGACAGGGCCAGTCATTAATGACAGGGCCAGTTAGAAAATGACTCTGCCAGTCATAAAATGACTTGGCAAGTCATAAAATTGCTTGGCAGGTCATAAAATGACAGAACTATTTATAAAATGACAGGGCCAGTTATAAAATGACTGGGCCTGTCATTAATGACAGGGCCAGTCATTAATGACAGGGCCAGTGATAAAATGCCTGGGCCCGTCATTAATGACAGGGCCAGTCATTTATGACAGGGCCAGTGATAAAATGACTCTACCGGTCATAAAATGACTTGGCAAGTCATAAAATGACAGAACCAGTCATAAAATGACAGGGCCAGTGATAAAATGACTGGGCCCGTCATTATTGACAGGGGCCGTGATAAAATGACTCTGCCAGTCATAAATGGACTTGGCGAGTCATAAAATGACAGAACCAGTCATAAAATGACAGGGCCAGTGATAAAATGACTGGGCCAGTCATTAATGACAGGGCCAGTCATTAATGACAGGGCCAGTGATAAAATGACTGGGCCAGTCATTAACGACAGGGCCAGTCATTAGAGACAGGGCCAGTCATAAAATGACAGGGACAGTGATAAAATAACTGGCACAGTCATTAATGACAGGGCCAGTCATTAATGACAGGGCCTGTGATAAAATGACTGGGCCAGTCATTAATGACAGAGCCAGTGATAAAATGCCTGGGCCCGTCATTAATGACAGGGCCAGTCATTTATGACAGGGCCAGTGATAAAATGACTCTACCAGTCATAAAATGACTTGGCAAGTCATAAAATGACAGAACCAGTCATAAAAAGATAGGGCCAGTGATAATATGACTAAGCTAGTCATTAATGACAGAACCAGTCATAAAATGACAGGGCCAGTGATAAAATGACTGGGCCTTTCATTAATGACAGGGCCAGTCATTAATGACAGGGCCAGTGATAAAATGACTGGGCCCATCATTAATGACAGGGCCAGTCATTAATGACAGGGCCAGTGATAAAATGACTCTGCCAGTCATAAATGGACTTGGCCAGTCATAAAATGACAGAACCAGTCATAAAATGACAGGGCCAGTGATAAAATGACTGGGCTAGTCATTAATGACAGGGCAAGTCATTAATGACAGGGCCAGTGATAAAATGACTGGGCCAGTCATTAATGACAGGGCCAGTCATTAATGACAGGGCAGGTCATTAATGACAGGGCCAGTGATAAAATGACTCTGCCAGTCATAAAATGACTTGGCCAGTCATAAAATGACAGAACCAGTCATAAAATGACAGGGCCAGTGATAAAATGACTGACCCAGTCATTAATGACAGGGCCAGTCATTAATGAAGGGGCCAGTGATAAAATGAGTGGGCCAGTCATTAATGACAGGGCCAGTCGTTAATGACAGGGCCAGTGATAAAATGACTCTGCTAGTCATAAAATAACTTGGCCAGTCATAAAATGACAGAACCAGTCATAAATTGACAGGGCCAGTGATAAAATGACGGGGCCAGTCATTAATAACAGGGCCAGTCATTAATGACAGGGCCAGTGATAAAATGACTGGGCCAGTCATTAATGACAGGGCCAGTCATTAATGACAGGGCCAGTGATAAAATGACTCTGCTAGTCATAAAATAACTTGGCCAGTCATAAAATGACAGAACCAGTCAAAAAATGACAGGGCCAGTGATAAAATGACGGGGCCAGTCATTAATGACAGGGCCAGTCATTAATGACAGGGCCAGTTATAAAATGACTGGGCCAGTCATTAATGACAGGGCCAGTCATTAAGGACAGGGCCAGTGATAAAATGACTCTACCAGTCATAAAATGACTTGGCCAGTCATAAAATGACAGAACCAGTCATAAAATGACAGGGCCAGTGATAAAATGATTGGGCACGTCATTAATGACAGGGCCAGTCATTAATGACAGGGCCAGTGATAAAATGACGGGGCCAGTCATTAATAACAGGGCCAGTCATTAATGACAGGGCCAGTCATTAATGACAGGGCCAGTGATAAAATGACTCTGCCAGTCATAAAATGACTTGGCAAGTCATAAAATGACAGAACCAGTCATAAAATGACAGGGACAGTGATAAAATAACTGGCACAGTCATTAATGACAGGGCCAGTCATTAATGACAGGGCCTGTGATAAAATGACTGGTCCAGTCATTAATGACAGAGCCAGTGATAAAATGCCTGGGCCCGTCATTAATGACAGGGCCAGTCATTTATGACAGGGCCAGTGATAAAATGACTCTACCAGTCATAAAATGACTTGGCAAGTCATAAAATGACAGAACCAGTCATAAAAAGATAGGGCCAGTGATAATATGACTAAGCTAGTCATTAATGAAAGAACCAGTCATAAAATGACAGGGCCAGTGATAAAATGACTGGGCCTTTCATTAATGACAGGGCCAGTCATTAATGACAGGGCCAGTGATAAAATGACTGGGCCCATCATTAATGACAGGGCCAGTCATTAATGACAGGGCCAGTGATAAAATGACTCTGCCAGTCATAAATGGACTTGGCCAGTCATAAAATGACAGAACCAGTCATAAAATGACAGGGCCAGTGATAAAATGACTGGGCTAGTCATTAATGACAGGGCAAGTCATTAATGACAGGGCCAGTGATAAAATGACTGGGCCAGTCATTAATGACAGGGCCAGGCATTAATGACAGGGCCAGTCATTAATGACAGGGCCAGTGATAAAATGACTCTGCCAGTCATAAAATGACTTGGCCAGTCATAAAATGACAGAACCAGTCATAAAATGACAGGGCCAGTGATAAAATGACTGACACAGTCATTAATGACAGGGCCAGTCATTAATGAAGGGGCCAGTGATAAAATGAGTGGGCCAGTCATTAATGACAGGGCCAGTCGTTAATGACAGGGCCAGTGATAAAATGACTCTGCTAGTCATAAAATAACTTGGCCAGTCATAAAATGACAGAACCAGTCATAAAATGACAGGGCCAGTGATAAAATGACGGGGCCAGTCATTAATAACAGGGCCAGTCATTAATGACAGGGCCAGTGATAAAATGACTGGGCCAGTCATTAATGACAGGGCCAGTCATTAATGACAGGGCCAGTGATAAAATGACTCTGCTAGTCATAAAATAACTTGGCCAGTCATAAAATGACAGAACCAGTCAAAAAATGACAGGGCCAGTGATAAAATGACGGGGCCAGTCATTAATGACAGGGCCAGTCATTAATGACAGGGCCAGTTATAAAATGACTGGGCCAGTCATTAATGACAGGGCCAGTCATTAAGGACAGGGCCAGTGATAAAATGACTCTACCAGTCATAAAATGACTTGGCCAGTCATAAAATGACAGAACCAGTCATAAAATGACAGGGCCAGTGATAAAATGATTGGGCACGTCATTAATGACAGGGCCAGTCATTAATGACAGGGCCAGTGATAAAATGACTGGGCCAGTCATTAACGACAGGGCCAGTCATTAATGACAGGGCCAGTTATAAAATGACTCTGCCAGTCATAAAATGACTTGGCCAGTCATAAAATGACTTGGCCAGTCATAAAATGACAGAACCAGTCATAAAATGACAGGGCCAGTGATAAAATGACTGGCACAGTCATTAATGACAGGGCAAGTCATTAATGACAGGGCCAGTGATAAAATGACTCCTCCAGTCATAAAATAACTTGGCCTGTCATAAAATGACAGAACTAGTCATAAAATGACAGGGCCAGTGATAAAATGACGGGGCCAGTCATTAATGACAGGGCCAGTTATTAATGACAGGGCCAGTGATAAAATGACTGGGCCAGTCATTAATGACAGGGCCAGTCATTAATGACAGGGCCAGTGATAAAATGACTCTACCAGTCATAAAATGACTTGGCCAGTCATAAAATGACAGAACAAGTCATAAAATGACAGGGCCGGAGATAAAATGACTGGGCCAGTCATTAATGACAGGGCCAGTCATTAATGACAGGGCCAGTGATAAAATGACTGGGCCAGCCATTAATGACAGGGCCAGTCATTAATGACTGGGCCAGTGATAAAAATGACTCTGCCAGTCATTAATGACAGGGCCAGTGATAAAATACAGGGCCAGTGATAAAATGACTGGGCCAGTCATTAATGACAGAACCAGTATTTAAATGACAGGGCCAGTGATAAAATGAGTGGGCCAGTCATTAATGACAGGGCCAGTCATTAATGACAGGGCTAGTCATTAATGACAGGGCCAGTGATAAAATGACTCTGCCAGTCATAAAATTACTTGGCCAGTCATAAAATGACAGAACCAGTCATAAAATGACAGGGCCAGTGATAAAATGACTGGGCCAGTGATAAAATGACTTCGCCAGTCATTAATGACAGGGCCAGTGATAAAATGACTTCGCCAGTCATTAATGACAGGGCCAGTGATGAAATGACTCTGCCAGTCTGAAAATGACTTGGCCAGTCATAAAATGACAGAACAAGTCATAAAATGACAGGGCCAGTGATAAAATGACTGACCCAGTCATTAATGACAGGGCCAGTCATTAATGACAGGGCCAGTGATAAAATGAGTGTGCCAGTCATTAATGACAGGGCCAGTCATTAATGACAGGGCCAGTGATAAAATGACTCTGCTAGTCATAAAATAACTTGGCCAGTCATAAAATGACAGAACCAGTCAAAATATGACAGGGCCAGTGATAAAATAACGGGGCCAGTCATTAATGACAGGGCCAGTCATTAATGACAGGGCCAATGATAAAATGACTGGGCCAGTCATTAATGACAGGGCCAGTCATTAATGACAGGGCCAGTGATAAAATGACTCTACCAGTCATAAAATGACTTGGCCAGGCATAAAATGACAGAACCAGTCATAAAATGACAGGGCCAGTGATAAAATGACTGGGCCAACCATTAATGACAGGGCCAGTCATTAATGACAGGGCCAGTGATAAAATGACTGGGCCAGTCATTAACGACAGGGCCAGTCATTAATGACAGGGCCAGTTATAAAATGACTCTGCCAGTCATAAAATGACTTGGCCAGTCATAGAATGACAGAACCAGTCATAAAATGACAGGGCCAGTGATAAAATGACTGGCACAGTCATTAATGACAGGGCCAGTCATTAATGACAGGGCCTGTGATTAAATGACTGGGCCAGTCATTAATGACAGGGCCAGTGATAAAATGACTCCTCCAGTCATTAATGACAGGGCCAGTGATAAAATGACAGGGCCAGTGATAAAATGACTGGGCCAGTCATTAATGTCAGAACCAGTCATTAAATGACAGGGCCAGTGATAAAATGACTGGCACAGACATTAATGACAGGGCCAGTATTTATGACTGGGCCAGTGATAAAATGACTGGGCCAGCCATTAATGACAGGGCCAGTCATTAATGACTGGGCCAGTGATAAAAATGACTCTGCCAGTCATTAATGACAGGGCCAGTGATAAAATGACAGGGCCAGTGATAAAATGACTGGGCCAGTCATTAATGACAGAACCAGTCATTAAATGACAGGGCCAGTGATAAATTGAGTGGGCCAGTCATTAATGACAAGGCCAGTCATTAATGACCGGGCTAGTCATTAATGACAGGGCCAGTGATAAAATGACTCTGCCAGTCATAAAATTACTTGGCCAGTCATAAAATGACAGAACAAGTCATAAAATGTTAGAGCCAGTGATAAAATGACTGGGCCAGTGATAAAATGACTTCGCCAGTCATTAATGACAGGGCCAGTGATAAAATGACTTCGCCAGTCATTAATGACAGGGCCAGTCATTAATTACAGGGCCAGTGATAAAATGACTTTGCCAGGCATAAAATGACTTGGCCAGTCATAAAATGACAGAACAAGTCATAAAATGACAGAGCCAGTGATAAAATGACTGGGCCAGTCATTAATGACAGGGCCAGTCATTAATGACAGGGCCAGTTATAAAATGACTCTGCCAGTCATAAAATGACTTTGCAAGTCATAAAATTACTTGGCAAGTCATAAAATGACAGAACCATTCATAAAATGACTGGGCCTGTCATTAATGACAGGGCCAGTCATTAATGACAGGGCCAGTGATAAAATGCCTGGGCCCGTCATTAATGACAGGGCCAGTCATTTATGACTGGGCCAGTGATAAAATGACTCTACCAGTCATAAAATGACTAAGCCAGTCATTAATGACAGAACCAGTCATAAAATGACAGGGCCAGTGATAAAATGACTGGGCCTTTCATTAATGACAGGGCCAGTCATTAATGACAGGGCCAGTGATAAAATGACTGGGCCCGTCATTAATGACAGGGCCAGTCATTTGTGACAGGGCCAGTGATAAAATGACTCTGCCAGTCATAAATGGACTTGGCCAGTCATAAAATGACAAAACCAGTCATAAAATGACAAGGCCAGTGATAAAATGACAGGGCCAGTCATTAATGACAGGGCCAGTCATTAATGACAGGGCCAGTGATAAAATGACTGGGCCAGTCATTAATGACAGCGCCAGTCATTAATGACAGGGCCAGTGATAAAATGACTCTGCCAGTCATAAAATGACTTGGCCAGTCATAAAATGACAGAACCAGTCATAAAATGACAGGGCCAGTGATAAAATGACAGACCCAGTCATTAATGAAAGGGCCAGTCGTTAATGACAGGGCCAGTGATAAAATGAGTATGCCAGTCATTAATGACTGGGCCCGTCATTAATGACAGCGCCAGTCATTTATGACAGGGCCAGTCATTTATGACAGGGCCAGTGATAAAATGACTCTGCCAGTCATAAATGGACTTGGCCAGTCATAAAATGACAGAACCAGTCATAAAATGACAAGGCCAGTGATAAAATGACTGGGCCAGTCATTAATGACAGGGCCAGTCATTAATGACAGGGCCAGTCATTAATGACAGGGCCAGTGATAAAATGACTCTGCCAGTCTGAAAATGACTTGGCCAGTCATAAAATGACAGAACCAGTCATAAAATGACAGGGCCAGTGATAAAATGACTGGGCCAGTCATTAATGACAGGGCCAGTCATTAATGACAGGGCCAGTGATAAAATGACTGGGCCCATCATTAATGACAGGGCCAGTCATTAATGACAGGGCCAGTGATAAAATGACTCTGCCAGTCATAAATGGACTTGGCCAGTCATAAAATGACAGAACCAGTCATAAAATTACAGGGCCAGTGATAAAATGACTGGGCTAGTCATTAATGACAGGGCAAGTCATTAATGACAGGGCCAGTGATAAAATGACTGGGCCAGTCATTAATGACAGGGCCAGTCATTAATGACAGGGCCAGTCATTAATGACAGGGCCAGTGATAAAATGACTCTGCCAGTCATAAAATGACTTGGCCAGTCATAAAATGACAGAACCAGTCATAAAATTACAGGGCCAGTGATAAAATGACTGACCCAGTCATTAATGACAGGGCCAGTCATTAATGAAGGGGCCAGTGATAAAATGAGTGGGCCAGTCATTAATGACAGGGCCAGTCGTTAATGACAGGGCCAGTGATAAAATGACTCTGCTAGTCATAAAATAACTTGGCCAGTCATAAAATGACAGAACCAGTCATAAATTGACAGGGCCAGTGATAAAATGACGGGGCCAGTCATTAATAACAGGGCCAGTCATTAATGACAGGGCCAGTGATAAAATGACTGGGCCAGTCATTAATGACAGGGCCAGTCATTAATGACAGGGCCAGTGATAAAATGACTCTGCTAGTCATAAAATAACTTGGCCAGTCATAAAATGACAGAACCAGTCAAAAAATGACAGGGCCAGTGATAAAATGACCGGGCCAGTCATTAATGACAGGGCCAGTCATTAATGACAGGGCCAGTCATTAATGACAGGGCCAGTTATAAAATGACTGGGCCAGTCATTAATGACAGGGCCAGTCATTAAGGACAGGGCCAGTGATAAAATGACTCTACCAGTCATAAAATGACTTGGCCAGTCATAAAATGACAGAACCAGTCATAAAATGACAGGGCCAGTGATAAAATGATTGGGCACGTCATTAATGACAGGGCCAGTCATTAATGACAGGGCCAGTGATAAAATGACGGGGCCAGTCATTAATAACAGGGCCAGTCATTAATGACAGGGCCAGTCATTAATGACAGGGCCAGTGATAAAATGACTCTGCCAGTCATAAAATGACTTGGCAAGTCATAAAATGACAGAACCAGTCATAAAATGACAGGGACAGTGATAAAATAACTGGCACAGTCATTAATGACAGGGCCAGTCATTAATGACAGGGCCTGTGATAAAATGACTGGTCCAGTCATTAATGACAGAGCCAGTGATAAAATGCCTGGGCCCGTCATTAATGACAGGGCCAGTCATTTATGACAGGGCCAGTGATAAAATGACTCTACCAGTCATAAAATGACTTGGCAAGTCATAAAATGACAGAACCAGTCATAAAAAGATAGGGCCAGTGATAATATGACTAAGCTAGTCATTAATGAAAGAACCAGTCATAAAATGACAGGGCCAGTGATAAAATGACTGGGCCTTTCATTAATGACAGGGCCAGTCATTAATGACAGGGCCAGTGATAAAATGACTGGGCCCATCATTAATGACAGGGCCAGTCATTAATGACAGGGCCAGTGATAAAATGACTCTGCCAGTCATAAATGGACTTGGCCAGTCATAAAATGACAGAACCAGTCATAAAATGACAGGGCCAGTGATAAAATGACTGGGCTAGTCATTAATGACAGGGCAAGTCATTAATGACAGGGCCAGTGATAAAATGACTGGGCCAGTCATTAATGACAGGGCCAGTCATTAATGACAGGGCCAGTCATTAATGACAGGGCCAGTGATAAAATGACTCTGCCAGTCATAAAATGACTTGGCCAGTCATAAAATGACAGAACCAGTCATAAAATGACAGGGCCAGTGATAAAATGACTGACACAGTCATTAATGACAGGGCCAGTCATTAATGAAGGGGCCAGTGATAAAATGAGTGGGCCAGTCATTAATGACAGGGCCAGTCGTTAATGACAGGGCCAGTGATAAAATGACTCTGCTAGTCATAAAATAACTTGGCCAGTCATAAAATGACAGAACCAGTCAAAAAATGACAGGGCCAGTGATAAAATGACGGGGCCAGTCATTAATGACAGGGCCAGTCATTAATGACAGGGCCAGTTATAAAATGACTGGGCCAGTCATTAATGACAGGGCCAGTCATTAAGGACAGGGCCAGTGATAAAATGACTCTACCAGTCATAAAATGACTTGGCCAGTCATAAAATGACAGAACCAGTCATAAAATGACAGGGCCAGTGATAAAATGATTGGGCACGTCATTAATGACAGGGCCAGTCATTAATGACAGGGCCAGTGATAAAATGACTGGGCCAGTCATTAACGACAGGGCCAGTCATTAATGACAGGGCCAGTTATAAAATGACTCTGCCAGTCATAAAATGACTTGGCCAGTCATAAAATGACTTGGCCAGTCATAAAATGACAGAACCAGTCATAAAATGACAGGGCCAGTGATAAAATGACTGGCACAGTCATTAATGACAGGGCAAGTCATTAATGACAGGGCCAGTGATAAAATGACTCCTCCAGTCATAAAATAACTTGGCCTGTCATAAAATGACAGAACTAGTCATAAAATGACAGGGCCAGTGATAAAATGACGGGGCCAGTCATTAATGACAGGGCCAGTTATTAATGACAGGGCCAGTGATAAAATGACTGGGCCAGTCATTAATGACAGGGCCAGTCATTAATGACAGGGCCAGTGATAAAATGACTCTACCAGTCATAAAATGACTTGGCCAGTCTTAAATGACAGAACAAGTCATAAAATGACAGGGCCGGAGATAAAATGACTGGGCCAGTCATTAATGACAGGGCCAGTCATTAATGACAGGGCCAGTGATAAAATGACTGGGCCAGCCATTAATGACAGGGCCAGTCATTAATGACTGGGCCAGTGATAAAAATGACTCTGCCAGTCATTAATGACAGGGCCAGTGATAAAATACAGGGCCAGTGATAAAATGACTGGGCCAGTCATTAATGACAGAACCAGTATTTAAATGACAGGGCCAGTGATAAAATGAGTGGGCCAGTCATTAATGACAGGGCCAGTCATTAATGACAGGGCTAGTCATTAATGACAGGGCCAGTGATAAAATGACTCTGCCAGTCATAAAATTACTTGGCCAGTCATAAAATGACAGAACCAGTCATAAAATGACAGGGCCAGTGATAAAATGACTGGGCCAGTGATAAAATGACTTCGCCAGTCATTAATGACAGGGCCAGTGATTAAATGACTTCGCCAGTCATTAATGACAGGGCCAGTGATGAAATGACTCTGCCAGTCTGAAAATGACTTGGCCAGTCATAAAATGACAGAACAAGTCATAAAATGACAGGGCCAGTGATAAAATGACTGACCCAGTCATTAATGACAGGGCCAGTCATTAATGACAGGGCCAGTGATAAAATGAGTGTGCCAGTCATTAATGACAGGGCCAGTCATTAATGACAGGGCCAGTGATAAAATGACTCTGCTAGTCATAAAATAACTTGGCCAGTCATAAAATGACAGAACCAGTCATAAAATGACAGGGCCAGTGATAAAATAACGGGGCCAGTCATTAATGACAGGGCCAGTCATTAATGACAGGGCCAATGATAAAATGACTGGGCCAGTCATTAATGACAGGGCCAGTCATTAATGACAGGGCCAGTGATAAAATGACTCTACCAGTCATAAAATGACTTGGCCAGGCATAAAATGACAGAACCAGTCATAAAATGACAGGGCCAGTGATAAAATGACTGGGCAGGTCATTAATGACAGGGCCAGTCATTAATGACAGGGCCAGTGATAAAATGACTGGGCCAGTCATTAACGACAGGGCCAGTCATTAATGACAGGGCCAGTTATAAAATGACTCTGCCAGTCATAAAATGACTTGGCCAGTCATAGAATGACAGAACCAGTCATAAAATGACAGGGCCAGTGATAAAATGACTGGCACAGTCATTAATGACAGGGCCAGTCATTAATGACAGGGCCTGTGATTAAATGACTGGGCCAGTCATTAATGACAGGGCCAGTGATAAAATGACTCCTCCAGTCATTAATGACAGGGCCAGTGATAAAATGACAGGGCCAGTGATAAAATGACTGGGCCAGTCATTAATGTCAGAACCAGTCATTAAATGACAGGGCCAGTGATAAAATGACTGGCACAGTCATTAATGACAGGGCCAGTATTTATGACTGGGCCAGTGATAAAATGACTGGGCCAGCCATTAATGACAGGGCCAGTCATTAATGACTGGGCCAGTGATAAAAATGACTCTGCCAGTCATTAATGACAGGGCCAGTGATAAAATGACAGGGCCAGTGATAAAATGACTGGGCCAGTCATTAATGACAGAACCAGTCATTAAATGACAGGGCCAGTGATAAATTGAGTGGGCCAGTCATTAATGACAAGGCCAGTCATTAATGACCGGGCTAGTCATTAATGACAGGGCCAGTGATAAAATGACTCTGCCAGTCATAAAATTACTTGGCCAGTCATAAAATGACAGAACAAGTCATAAAATGTTAGAGCCAGTGATAAAATGACTGGGCCAGTGATAAAATGACTTCGCCAGTCATTAATGACAGGGCCAGTGATAAAATGACTTCGCCAGTCATTAATGACAGGGCCAGTCATTAATGACAGGGCCAGTGATAAAATGACTTTGCCAGGCATAAAATGACTTGGCCAGTCATAAAATGACAGAACAAGTCATAAAATGACAGAGCCAGTGATAAAATGACTGGGCCAGTCATTAATGACAGGGCCAGTCATTAATGACAGGGCCAGTTATAAAATGACTCTGCCAGTCATAAAATGACTTTGCAAGTCATAAAATTACTTGGCAAGTCATAAAATGACAGAACCATTCATAAAATGACTGGGCCTGTCATTAAATACAGGGCCAGTCATTAATGACAGGGCCAGTGATAAAATGCCTGGGCCCGTCATTAATGACAGGGCCAGTCATTTATGACTGGGCCAGTGATAAAATGACTCTACCAGTCATAAAATGACTAAGCCAGTCATTAATGACAGAACCAGTCATAAAATGACAGGGCCAGTGATAAAATGACTGGGCCTTTCATTAATGACAGGGCCAGTCATTAATGACAGGGCCAGTGATAAAATGACTGGGCCCGTCATTAATGACAGGGCCAGTCATTTGTGACAGGGCCAGTGATAAAATGACTCTGCCAGTCATAAATGGACTTGGCCAGTCATAAAATGACAAAACCAGTCATAAAATGACAAGGCCAGTGATAAAATGACAGGGCCAGTCATTAATGACAGGGCCAGTCATTAATGACAGGGCCAGTGATAAAATGACTGGGCCAGTCATTAATGACAGCGCCAGTCATTAATGACAGGGCCAGTGATAAAATGACTCTGCCAGTCATAAAATGACTTGGCCAGTCATAAAATGACAGAACCAGTCATAAAATGACAGGGCCAGTGATAAAATGACAGACCCAGTCATTAATGAAAGGGCCAGTCGTTAATGACAGGGCCAGTGATAAAATGAGTATGCCAGTCATTAATGACTGGGCCCGTCATTAATGACAGCGCCAGTCATTTATGACAGGGCCAGTCATTTATGACAGGGCCAGTGATAAAATGACTCTGCCAGTCATAAATGGACTTGGCCAGTCATAAAATGACAGAACCAGTCATAAAATGACAAGGCCAGTGATAAAATGACTGGGCCAGTCATTAATGACAGGGCCAGTCATTAATGACAGGGCCAGTGATAAAATGACTGGGCCAGTCATTAATGACAGGGCCAGTCATTAATGACAGGGCCAGTGATAAAATGACTCTGCCAGTCTGAAAATGACTTGGCCAGTCATAAAATGACAGAACCAGTCATAAAATGACAGGGCCAGTGATAAAATGACTGGGCCAGTCATTAATGACAGGGCCAGTCATTAATGACAGGGCCAGTGATAAAATGACTGGGCCAGTCATTAACGACAGGGCCAGTCATTAATGACAGGGCCAGTTATAAAATGACTCTGCCAGTCATAAAATGACTTGGCCAGTCATAGAATGACAGAACCAGTCATAAAATGACAGGGCCAGTGATAAAATGACTGGCACAGTCATTAATGACAGGGCTAGTCATTAATGACAGGGCCTGTGATAAAATGACTGGGCCAGTCATTAATGACAGGGCCAGTGATAAAATGACTCCTCCAGTCATAAAATAACTTGGCCTGTCATAAAATGACAGAACTAGTCATAAAATGACAGGGCCAGTGATAAAATGACGGGGCCAGTCATTAATGACAGGGCCAGTCATTAATGACAGGGCCAAAGATAAAATGACTGGGCCAGTCATTAATGACAGGGCCAGTCATTAATGACAGGGCCAGTGATAAAATGACTCTACCAGTCATAAAATGACTTGGCCAGTCATAAAATGACAGAACAAGTTATAAAATGACAGGGCCAGTGATAAAATGACTGGGCCAGTCATTAATGACAGGGCCAGTCATTAATGACAGGGCCAGTGATAAAATGACTGGGCCAGCCATTAATGACAGGGCCAGTCATTAATGACTGGGCCAGTGATAAAAATGACTCTGCCAGTCATTAATGACAGGGCCAGTGATAAAATGACAGGGCCAGTGATAAAATGACTGGGCCAGTCATTAATGACAGAACCAGTCATTAAATGACAGGGCCAGTGATAAATTGAGTGGGCCAGTCATTAAAGACAGGGCCAGTCATTAATGACAGGGCTATTCATTAATGACAGGGCCAGTGATAAAATGACTCTGCCAGTCATAAAATTACTTGGCCAGTCATAAAATGACAGAACAAGTCATAAAATGTTAGAGCCAGTGATAAAATGACTGGGCCAGTGATAAAATGACTTCGCCAGTCATTAATGACAGGGCCAGTGATAAAATGACTTCGCCAGTCATTAATGACAGGGCCAGTCATTAATGACAGGGCCAGTGATAAAATGACTTTGCCAGGCATAAAATGACTTGGCCAGTCATAAAATGACAGAACAAGTCATAAAATGACAGAGCCAGTGATAAAATGACTTCGCCAGTCATTAATGACAGGGCCAGTCATTAATGACAGGGCCAGTGATAAAATGACTTTGCCAGGCATAAAATGACTTGGCCAGTCATAAAATGACAGAACAAGTCATAAAATGACAGAGCCAGTGATAAAATGACTGGGCCAGTCATTAATGACAGGGCCAGTCATTAATGACAGGGCCAGTTACAAAATGACTCTGCCAGTCATAAAATGACTTTGCAAGTCATAAAATTACTTGGCAAGTCATAAAATGACAGAACCATTCATAAAATGACTGGGCCTGTCATTAATGACAGGGCCAGTCATTAATGACAGGGCCAGTGATAAAATGCCTGGGCCCGTCATTAATGACAGGGCCTGTCATTTATGACAGGGCCAGTGATAAAATGACTCTACCAGTCATAAAATGACTACGCCAGTCATTAATGATAGAACCAGTCATAAAATGACAGGGCCAGTGATAAAATGACTGGGCCTTTCATTAATGACAGGGCCAGTCATTAATGACAGGGCCAGTGATAAAATGACTGGGCCCGTCATTAATGACAGGGCCAGTCATTTGTGACAGGGCCAGTGATAAAATGACTCTGCCAGTCATAAATGGACTTGGCCAGTCATAAAATGACAAAACCAGTCATAAAATGACAAGGCCAGTGATAAAATGACAGGGCCAGTCATTAATGACAGGGCCAGTCATTAATGACAGGGCCAGTGATAAAATGACTGGGCCAGTCATTAATGACAGGGCCAGTCATTAATGACAGGGCCAGTCATTAATGACAGGGCCAGAGATAAAATGACTCTGCCAGTCATAAAATGACTTGGCCAGTCATAAAATGACAGAGCCAGTCATAAAATGACAGGGCCAGTGATAAAATGACTGACCCAGTCATTAATGACAGGGCCAGTCATTAATGACAGGGCCAGTGATAAAATGAGTGTGCCAGTCATTAATGACAGGGCCAGTCATTAATGACAGGGCCAGTGATAAAATGACTGGGCCAGTCAATAATGACAGGGCCAGTCATTAATGACAGGGCCAGTGATAAAATGACTGGGCCAGTCATTAATGACAGGGCCAGTCATTAATGACAGGGCCAGTAATAAAATGACTCTGCCAGTCATAAAATGACTTGGCAAGTCATAAAATTACTTGGCAAGTCATAAAATGAACGAACCATTCATAAAATGACAGGACCAGTTATAAAATGACTGGGCCTGTCATTAATGACAGGGCCAGTCATTAATGACAGGGCCAGTGATAAAATGCCTGGGCCCGTCATTAATGACAGGGCCAGTCATTTATGACAGGGCCAGTGATAAAATGACTCTACCAGTCATAAAATGACTAAGCCAGTCAATAATGACAGAACCAGTCATAAAATGACAGGGCCAGTGATAAAATGACTGGGCCAGTCATTAATGACAGGGCCAGTCATTAATGACAGGGCCAGTGATAAAATGACTGGGCCCGTCATTAATGACAGGGCCAGTCATTTATGACATGGCCAGTGATAAAATGACTCTGCCAGCCATAAATGGACTTGGCCAGTCATAAAATGACAGAACCAGTCATAAAATGACAAGGCCAGTGATAAAATGACTGGGCCAGTCATTAATGACAGGACCAGTCATTAATGACAGGGCCAGTGATAAAATGACTGGGCCAGCAATTAATGACAGGGCCAGTCATGAATGACAGGGCCAGTCATTAATGACAGGGCCAGTGTTTAAATGACTCTGCCAGTCATAAAATGACTTGGCCATTCATAAAATGACAGAACCAGTCATAAAATGACAGAGCCAGTGATAAAATGACTGGCACAGTCATTAATGACAGG
Organism: Platycnemis pennipes; assembly: GCA_933228895.1. Classification (NCBI taxonomy): domain Eukaryota; kingdom Metazoa; phylum Arthropoda; class Insecta; order Odonata; family Platycnemididae; genus Platycnemis; species Platycnemis pennipes. The sequence goes on along the minus strand of OW121846.1, from coordinate 72,122,143 downwards.
GCCAGTCATTAATGACAGGGCCAGTGATAAAATGACTGGGCCAGTCATTAATGACAGGGCCAGTCATTAATGACAGGGCCAGTGAAAAATGACGGGGCCAGTCATTAATGACAGGGCCAGTCATTAATGACAGGGCCAGTGAAAAATGACTCTACCAGTCATAAAATGACTTGGCCAGGCATAAAATGACAGAACCAGTCATAAAATGACAGGGCCAGTGATAAAATGACTGGGCCAGTCATTAATGACAGGGCCTGTCATTAATGACAGGGCCAGTGATAAAATGACTGGGCCCGTCATTAATGACAGGGCCAGTCATTAATGACAGGGCCAGTCATTAATGACAGGGCCAGTTAGAAAATGACTCTGCCAGTCATAAAATGACTTGGCAAGTCATAAAATTGCTTGGCAGGTCATAAAATGACAGAACTATTTATAAAATGACAGGGCCAGTTATAAAATGACTGGGCCTGTCATTAATGACAGGGCCAGTCATTAATGACAGGGCCAGTGATAAAATGCCTGGGCCCGTCATTAATGACAGGGCCAGTCATTTATGACAGGGCCAGTGATAAAATGACTCTACCAGTCATAAAATGACTTGGCAAGTCATAAAATGACAGAACCAGTCATAAGATGACAGGGCCAGTGATAAAATGACTGGGCCCGTCATTATTGACAGGGGCCGTAATAAAATGACTCTGCCAGTCATAAATGGACTTGGCGAGTCATAAAATGACAGAACCAGTCATAAAATGACAGGGCCAGTGATAAAATGACTGGGCCAGTCATTAATGACAGGGCCAGTCATTAATGACAGGGCCAGTGATAAAATGACTGGGCCAGTCATTAACGACAGGGCCAGTCATTAATGACAGGGCCAGTCATAAATGACAGGGCCAGTGATAAAATGACTGGGCCAGTAATTAATGACAGGGCCAGTCATTAATGACAGGGCCAGTGTTTAAATGACTCTGCCAGTCATAAAATGACTTGGCCAGTCATAAAATGACAGAACCAGTCATAAAATGACAGAGCCAGTGATAAAATGACTGACCCAGTCATTATTGACAGGGCCAGTCATTAATGACAGGGCCAGTGATAAAATGAGTGTGCCAGTCATTAATGACAGGGCCAGTCATTAATGACAGGGCCAGTGACAAAATGACTCTGCTAGTCATAAAATAACTTGGCCAGTCATAAAATGACAGAACCAGTCATAAAATGACAGGGCCAGTGATAAAATGACGGGGCCAGTCATTAATGACAGGGCCAGTCATTAATGACAGGGCCAGTGATAAAATGACTGGGCCAGTCATTAATGACAGGGCCAGTCATTAATGACAGGGCCAGTGAAAAATGACTCTACCAGTCATAAAATGACTTGGCCAGGCATAAAATGACAGAACCAGTCATAAAATGACAGGGCCAGTGATAAAATGACTGGGCCAGTCATTAATGACAGGGCCTGTCATTAATGACAGGGCCAGTGATAAAATGACTGGGCCCGTCATTAATGACAGGGCCAGTCATTAATGACAGGGCCAGTCATTAATGACAGGGCCAGTTAGAAAATGACTCTGCCAGTCATAAAATGACTTGGCAAGTCATAAAATTGCTTGGCAGGTCATAAAATGACAGAACTATTTATAAAATGACAGGGCCAGTTATAAAATGACTGGGCCTGTCATTAATGACAGGGCCAGTCATTAATGACAGGGCCAGTGATAAAATGCCTGGGCCCGTCATTAATGACAGGGCCAGTCATTTATGACAGGGCCAGTGATAAAATGACTCTACCAGTCATAAAATGACTTGGCAAGTCATAAAATGACAGAACCAGTCATAAAATGACAGGGCCAGTGATAAAATGACTGGGCCCGTCATTATTGACAGGGGCCGTGATAAAATGACTCTGCCAGTCATAAATGGACTTGGCGAGTCATAAAATGACAGAACCAGTCATAAAATGACAGGGCCAGTGATAAAATGACTGGGCCAGTCATTAATGACAGGGCCAGTCATTAATGACAGGGCCAGTGATAAAATGACTGGGCCAGTCATTAACGACAGGGCCAGTCATTAATGACAGGGCCAGTCATAAAATGACAGGGACAGTGATAAAATAACTGGCACAGTCATTAATGACAGGGCTAGTCATTAATGACAGGGCCTGTGATAAAATGACTGGGCCAGTCATTAATGACAGAGCCAGTGATAAAATGCCTGGGCCCGTCATTAATGACAGGGCCAGTCATTTATGACAGGGCCAGTGATAAAATGACTCTACCAGTCATAAAATGACTTGGCAAGTCATAAAATGACAGAACCAGTCATAAAAAGATAGGGCCAGTGATAATATGACTAAGCTAGTCATTAATGACAGAACCAGTCATAAAATGACAGGGCCAGTGATAAAATGACTGGGCCTTTCATTAATGACAGGGCCAGTCATTAATGACAGGGCCAGTGATAAAATGACTGGGCCCATCATTAATGACAGGGCCAGTCATTAATGACAGGGCCAGTGATAAAATGACTCTGCCAGTCATAAATGGACTTGGCCAGTCATAAAATGACAGAACCAGTCATAAAATGACAGGGCCAGTGATAAAATGACTGGGCTAGTCATTAATGACAGGGCAAGTCATTAATGACAGGGCCAGTGATAAAATGACTGGGCCAGTCATTAATGACAGGGCCAGTCATTAATGACAGGGCCAGTCATTAATGACAGGGCCAGTGATAAAATGACTTTGCCAGTCATAAAATGACTTGGCCAGTCATAAAATGACAGAACCAGTCATAAAATGACAGGGCCAGTGATAAAATGACTGACCCAGTCATTAATGACAGGGCCAGTCATTAATGAAGGGGCCAGTGATAAAATGAGTGGGCCAGTCATTAATGACAGGGCCAGTCGTTAATGACAGGGCCAGTGATAAAATGACTCTGCTAGTCATAAAATAACTTGGCCAGTCATAAAATGACAGAACCAGTCATAAAATGACAGGGCCAGTGATAAAATGACGGGGCCAGTCATTAATGACAGGGCCAGTCATTAATGACAGGGCCAGTTATAAAATGACTGGGCCAGTCATTAATGACAGGGCCAGTCATTAAGGAAAGGGCCAGTGATAAAATGACTCTACCAGTCATAAAATGACTTGGCCAGTCATAAAATGACAGAACCAGTCATAAAATGACAGAGCCAGTGATAAAATGATTGGGCACGTCATTAATGACAGGGCCAGTCATTAATGACAGGGCCAGTGATAAAATGACGGGGCCAGTCATTAATAACAGGGCCAGTCATTAATGACAGGGCCAGTGATAAAATGACTGGGCCAGTCATTAATGACAGGGCCAGTCATTAATGACAGGGCCAGTGATAAAATGACTCTGCCAGTCATAAAATGACTTGGCAAGTCATAAAATGACAGAACCAGTCATAAAATGACAGGGACAGTGATAAAATAACTGGCACAGTCATTAATGACAGGGCCAGTCATTAATGACAGGGCCTGTGATAAAATGACTGGGCCAGTCATTAATGACAGAGCCAGTGATAAAATGCCTGGGCCCGTCATTAATGACAGGGCCAGTCATTTATGACAGGGCCAGTGATAAAATGACTCTACCAGTCATAAAATGACTTGGCAAGTCATAAAATGACAGAACCAGTCATAAAAAGATAGGGCCAGTGATAATATGACTAAGCTAGTCATTAATGAAAGAACCAGTCATAAAATGACAGGGCCAGTGATAAAATGACTGGGCCTTTCATTAATGACAGGGCCAGTCATTAATGACAGGGCCAGTGATAAAATGACTGGGCCCATCATTAATGACAGGGCCAGTCATTAATGACAGGGCCAGTGATAAAATGACTCTGCCAGTCATAAATGGACTTGGCCAGTCATAAAATGACAGAACCAGTCATAAAATGACAGGGCCAGTGATAAAATGACTGGGCTAGTCATTAATGACAGGGCAAGTCATTAATGACAGGGCCAGCGATAAAATGACTGGGCCAGTCATTAATGACAGGGCCAGTCATTAATGACAGGGCCAGTCATTAATGACAGGGCCAGTGATAAAATGACTCTGCCAGTCATAAAATGACTTGGCCAGTCATAAAATTACAGAACCAGTCATAAAATGACAGGGCCAGTGATAAAATGACTGACCCAGTCATTAATGACAGGGCCAGTCATTAATGAAGGGGCCAGTGATAAAATGAGTGGGCCAGTCATTAATGACAGGGCCAGTCGTTAATGACAGGGCCAGTGATAAAATGACGGGGCCAGTCATTAATAACAGGGCCAGTCATTAATGACAGGGCCAGTGATAAAATGACTGGGCCAGTCATTAATGACAGGGCCAGTCATTAATGACAGGGCCAGTGATAAAATGACTCTGCTAGTCATAAAATAACTTGGCCAGTCATAAAATGACAGAACCAGTCAAAAAATGACAGGGCCAGTGATAAAATGACGGGGCCAGTCATTAATGACAGGGCCAGTCATTAATGACAGGGCCAGTTATAAAATGACTGGGCCAGTCATTAATGACAGGGCCAGTCATTAAGGACAGGGCCAGTGATAAAATGACTCTACCAGTCATAAAATGACTTGGCCAGTCATAAAATGACAGAACCAGTCATAAAATGACAGGGCCAGTGATAAAATGATTGGGCACGTCATTAATGACAGGGCCAGTCATTAATGACAGGGCCAGTGATAAAATGACTGGGCCTGTCATTAACGACAGGGCCAGTCATTAATGACAGGGCCAGTTATAAAATGACTCTGCCAGTCATAAAATGACTTGGCCAGTCATTAAATGACAGAACCAGTCATAAATCGACAGGGCCAGTGATAAAATGACTGGCACAGTCATTAATGACAGGGCAAGTCATTAATGACAGGGCCAGTGATAAAATGACTCCTCCAGTCATAAAATAACTTGGCCTGTCATAAAATGACAGAACTAGTCATAAAATGACAGGGCCAGTGATAAAATGACGGGGCCAGTCATTAATGACAGGGCCAGTTATTAATGACAGGGCCAGTGATAAAATGACTGGGCCAGTCATTAATGACAGGGCCAGTCATTAATGACAGGGCCAGTGATAAAATGACTCTACCAGTCATAAAATGACTTGGCCAGTCATAAAATGACAGAACAAGTCATAAAATGACAGGGCCGGAGATAAAATGACTGGGCCAGTCATTAATGACAGGGCCAGTCATTAATGACAGGGCCAGTGATAAAATGACTGGGCCAGCCATTAATGACAGGGCCAGTCATTAATGACTGGGCCAGTGATAAAAATGACTCTGCCAGTCATTAATGACAGGGCCAGTGATAAAATACAGGGCCAGTGATAAAATGACTGGGCCAGTCATTAATGACAGAACCAGTATTTAAATGACAGGGCCATTGATAAAATGAGTGGGCCAGTCATTAATGACAGGGCCAGTCATTAATGACAGGGCTAGTCATTAATGACAGGGCCAGTGATAAAATGACTCTGCCAGTCATAAAATTACTTGGCCAGTCATAAAATGACAGAACCAGTCATAAAATGACAGGGCCAGTGATAAAATGACTTCGCCAGTCATTAATGACAGGGCCAGTGATAAAATGACTTCGCCAGTCATAAATGACAGGGCCAGTGATGAAATGACTCTGCCAGTCTGAAAATGACTTGGCCAGTCATAAAATGACAGAACAAGTCATAAAATGACAGGGCCAGTGATAAAATGACTGACCCAGTCATTAATGACAGGGCCAGTCATTAATGACAGGGCCAGTGATAAAATGAGTGTGCCAGTCATTAATGACAGGGCCAGTCATTAATGACAGGGCCAGTGATAAAATGACTGGGCCAGTCATTAATGACAGGGCCAGTCATTAAGGAAAGGGCCAGTGATAAAATGACTCTACCAGTCATAAAATGACTTGGCCAGTCATAAAATGACAGAACCAGTCATAAAATGACAGAGCCAGTGATAAAATGATTGGGCACGTCATTAATGACAGGGCCAGTCATTAATGACAGGGCCAGTGATAAAATGACGGGGCCAGTCATTAATAACAGGGCCAGTCATTAATGACAGGGCCAGTGATAAAATGACTGGGCCAGTCATTAATGACAGGGCCAGTGATAAAATGACTCTGCCAGTCATAAAATGACTTGGCAAGTCATAAAATGACAGAACCAGTCATAAAATGACAGGGACAGTGATAAAATAACTGGCACAGTCATTAATGACAGGGCCAGTCATTAATGACAGGGCCTGTGATAAAATGACTGGGCCAGTCATTAATGACAGAGCCAGTGATAAAATGCCTGGGCCCGTCATTAATGACAGGGCCAGTCATTTATGACAGGGCCAGTGATAAAATGACTCTACCAGTCATAAAATGACTTGGCAAGTCATAAAATGACAGAACCAGTCATAAAAAGATAGGGCCAGTGATAATATGACTAAGCTAGTCATTAATGAAAGAACCAGTCATAAAATGACAGGGCCAGTGATAAAATGACTGGGCCTTTCATTAATGACAGGGCCAGTCATTAATGACAGGGCCAGTGATAAAATGACTGGGCCCATCATTAATGACAGGGCCAGTCATTAATGACAGGGCCAGTGATAAAATGACTCTGCCAGTCATAAATGGACTTGGCCAGTCATAAAATGACAGAACCAGTCATAAAATGACAGGGCCAGTGATAAAATGACTGGGCTAGTCATTAATGACAGGGCAAGTCATTAATGACAGGGCCAGTGATAAAATGACTGGGCCAGTCATTAATGACAGGGCCAGTCATTAATGACAGGGCCAGTCATTAATGACAGGGCCAGTGATAAAATGACTCTGCCAGTCATAAAATGACTTGGCCAGTCATAAAATTACAGAACCAGTCATAAAATGACAGGGCCAGTGATAAAATGACTGACCCAGTCATTAATGACAGGGCCAGTCATTAATGAAGGGGCCAGTGATAAAATGAGTGGGCCAGTCATTAATGACAGGGCCAGTCGTTAATGACAGGGCCAGTGATAAAATGACTCTGCTAGTCATAAAATAACTTGGCCAGTCATAAAATGACAGAACCAGTCATAAAATGACAGGGCCAGTGATAAAATGACGGGGCCAGTCATTAATAACAGGGCCAGTCATTAATGACAGGGCCAGTGATAAAATGACTGGGCCAGTCATTAATGACAGGGCGAGTCATTAATGACAGGGCCAGTGATAAAATGACTCTGCTAGTCATAAAATAACTTGGCCAGTCATAAAATGACAGAACCAGTCAAAAAATGACAGGGCCAGTGATAAAATGACGGGGCCAGTCATTAATGACAGGGCCAGTCATTAATGACAGGGCCAGTTATAAAATGACTGGGCCAGTCATTAATGACAGGGCCAGTCATTAAGGACAGGGCCAGTGATAAAATGACTCTACCAGTCATAAAATGACTTGGCCAGTCATAAAATGACAGAACCAGTCATAAAATGACAGGGCCAGTGATAAAATGATTGGGCACGTCATTAATGACAGGGCCAGTCATTAATGACAGGGCCAGTGATAAAATGACTGGGCCTGTCATTAACGACAGGGCCAGTCATTAATGACAGGGCCAGTTATAAAATGACTCTGCCAGTCATAAAATGACTTGGCCAGTCATTAAATGACAGAACCAGTCATAAAATGACAGGGCCAGTGATAAAATGACTGGCACAGTCATTAATGACAGGGCAAGTCATTAATGACAGGGCCAGTGATAAAATGACTCCTCCAGTCATAAAATAACTTGGCCTGTCATAAAATGACAGAACTAGTCATAAAATGACAGGGCCAGTGATAAAATGACGGGGCCAGTCATTAATGACAGGGCCAGTTATTAATGACAGGGCCAGTGATAAAATGACTGGGCCAGTCATTAATGACAGGGCCAGTCATTAATGACAGGGCCAGTGATAAAATGACTCTACCAGTCATAAAATGACTTGGCCAGTCATAAAATGACAGAACAAGTCATAAAATGACAGGGCCGGAGATAAAATGACTGGGCCAGTCATTAATGACAGGGCCAGTCATTAATGACAGGGCCAGTGATAAAATGACTGGGCCAGCCATTAATGACAGGGCCAGTCATTAATGACTGGGCCAGTGATAAAAATGACTCTGCCAGTCATTAATGACAGGGCCAGTGATAAAATACAGGGCCAGTGATAAAATGACTGGGCCAGTCATTAATGACAGAACCAGTATTTAAATGACAGGGCCATTGATAAAATGAGTGGGCCAGTCATTAATGACAGGGCCAGTCATTAATGACAGGGCTAGTCATTAATGACAGGGCCAGTGATAAAATGACTCTGCCAGTCATAAAATTACTTGGCCAGTCATAAAATGACAGAACCAGTCATAAAATGACAGGACCAGTGATAAAATGACTGGGCCAGTGATAAAATGACTTCGCCAGTCATTAATGACAGGGCCAGTGATAAAATGACTTCGCCAGTCATAAATGACAGGGCCAGTGATGAAATGACTCTGCCAGTCTGAAAATGACTTGGCCAGTCATAAAATGACAGAACAAGTCATAAAATGACAGGGCCAGTGATAAAATGACTGACCCAGTCATTAATGACAGGGCCAGTCATTAATGACAGGGCCAGTGATAAAATGAGTGTGCCAGTCATTAATGACAGGGCCAGTCATTAATGACAGGGCCAGTGATAAAATGACTCTGCTAGTCATAAAATAACTTGGCCAGTCATAAAATGACAGAACCAGTCATAAAATGACAGGGCCAGTGATAAAATAACGGGGCCAGTCATTAATGACAGGGCCAGTCATTAATGACAGGGCCAATGATAAAATGACTGGGCCAGTCATTAATGACAGGGCCAGTCATTAATGACAGGGCCAGTGATAAAATGACTCTACCAGTCATAAAATGACTTGGCCAGGCATAAAATGACAGAACCAGTCATAAAATGACAGGGCCAGTGATAAAATGACTGGGCCAGTCATTAATGACAGGTCCAGTCATTAATGACAGGGCCAGTGATAAAATGACTGGGCCAGTCATTAACGACAGGGCCAGTCATTAATGACAGGGCCAGTTATAAAATGACTCTGCCAGTCATAAAATGACTTGGCCAGTCATAGAATGACAGAACCAGTCATAAAATGACAGGGCCAGTGATAAAATGACTGGCACAGTCATTAATGACAGGGCCAGTCATTAATGACAGGGCCTGTGATAAAATGACTGGGCCAGTCATTAATGACAGGGCCAGTGATAAAATGACTCCTCCAGTCATTAATGACAGGGCCAGTGATAAAATGACAGGGCCAGTGATAAAATGACTGGGCCAGTCATTAATGTCAGAACCAGTCATTAAATGACAGGGCCAGTGATAAAATGACTGGCACAGTCATTAATGACAGGGCCAGTATTTATGACAGGGCCAGTGATAAAATGACTGGGCCAGCCATTAATGACAGGGCCAGTCATTAATGACTGGGCCAGTGATAAAAATGACTCTGCCAGTCATTAATGACAGGGCCAGTGATAAAATGACAGGGCCAGTGATAAAATGACTGGGCCAGTCATTAATGACAGAACCAGTCATTAAATGACAGGGCCAGTGATAAATTGAGTGGGCCAGTCATTAATGACAAGGCCAGTCATTAATACCAGGGCTAGTCATTAATGACAGGGCCAGTGATAAAAAGACTCTGCCAGTCATAAAATTACTTGGCCAGTCATAAAATGACAGAACAAGTCATAAAATGTTAGAGCCAGTGATAAAATGACTGGGCCAGTGATAAAATGACTTTGCCAGTCATTAATGACAGGGCCAGTGATAAAATGACTTCGCCAGTCATTAATGACAGGGCCAGTCATTAATGACAGGGCCAGTGATAAAATGACTTTGCCAGGCATAAAATGACTTGGCCAGTCATAAAATGACAGAACAAGTCATAAAATGACAGAGCCAGTGATAAAATGACTGGGCCAGTCATTAATGACAGGGCCAGTCATTAATGACAGGGCCAGTTATAAAATGACTCTGCCAGTCATAAAATGACTTTGCAAGTCATAAAATTACTTGGCAAGTCATAAAATGACAGAACCATTCATAAAATGACTGGGCCTGTCATTAATGACAGGGCCAGTCATTAATGACAGGGCCAGTGATAAAATGCCTGGGCCCGTCATTAATGACAGGGCCAGTCATTTATGACAGGGCCAGTGATAAAATGACTCTACCAGTCATAAAATGACTAAGCCAGTCAATAATGACAGAACCAGTCATAAAATGACAGGGCCAGTGATAAAATGACTGGGCCAGTCATTAATGACAGGGCCAGTCATTAATGACAGGGCCAGTGATAAAATGACTGGGCCCGTCATTAATGACAGGGCCAGTCATTTATGACAGGGCCAGTGATAAAATGACTCTGCCAGCCATAAATGGACTTGGCCAGTCATAAAATGACAGAACCAGTCATAAAATGACAAGGCCAGTGATAAAATGACTGGGCCAGTCATTAATGACAGGACCAGTCATTAATGACAGGGCCAGTGATAAAATGACTGGGCCAGTAATTAATGACAGGGCCAGTCATGAATGACAGGGCCAGTCATTAATGACAGGGCCAGTGTTTAAATGACTCTGCCAGTCATAAAATGACTTGGCCATTCATAAAATGACAGAACTAGTCATAAAATGACAGAGCCAGTGATAAAATGACTGGCACAGTCATCAATGACAGGGCCAGTCATTAATGACAGGGCCAGTGATAAAATGACTGGGCCAGTCATTAATGACAGGGCCAGTCATTAATGACAGGGCCAGTGAAAAATGACGGGGCCAGTCATTAATGACAGGGCCAGTCATTAATGACAGGGCCAGTGATAAAATGACTGGGCCAGTCATTAATGACAGGGCCAGTCATTAATGACAGGGCCAGTGAAAAATGACTCTACCAGTCATAAAATGACTTGGCCAGGCATAAAATGACAGAACCAGTCATAAAATGACAGGGCCAGTGATAAAATGACTGGGCCAGTCATTAATGACAGGGCCTGTCATTAATGACAGGGCCAGTGATAAAATGACTGGGCCCGTCATTAATGACAGGGCCAGTCATTAATGACAGGGCCAGTCATTAATGACAGGGCTAGTTAGAAAATGACTCTGCCAGTCATAAAATGACTTGGCAAGTCATAAAATTGCTTGGCAGGTCATAAAATGACAGAACTATTTATAAAATGACAGGGCCAGTTATAAAATGACTGGGCCTGTCATTAATGACAGGGCCAGTCATTAATGACAGGGCCAGTGATAAAATGCCTGGGCCCGTCATTAATGACAGGGCCAGTCATTTATGACAGGGCCAGTGATAAAATGACTCTACCAGTCATAAAATGACTTACCAAGTCATAAAATGACAGAACCAGTCATAAAATGACAGGGCCAGTGATAAAATGACTGGGCCCGTCATTATTGACAGGGGCCGTGATAAAATGACTCTGCCAGTCATAAATGGACTTGGCGAGTCATAAAATGACAGAACCAGTCATAAAATGACAGGGCCAGTGATAAAATGACTGGGCCAGTCATTAATGACAGGGCCAGTCATTAATGACAGGGCCAGTGATAAAATGACTGGGCCAGTCATTAACGACAGGGCCAGTCATTAATGACAGGGCCAGTCATAAATGACAGGGCCAGTGATAAAATGACTGGGCCAGTAATTAATGACAGGGCCAGTCATTAATGACAGGGCCAGTCATTAATGACAGGGCCAGTGTTTAAATGACTCTGCCAGTCATAAAATGACTTGGCCAGTCATAAAATGACAGAACCAGTCATAAAATGACAGAGCCAGTGATAAAATGACTGACCCAGTCATTATTGACAGGGCCAGTCATTAATGACAGGGCCAGTGATAAAATGAGTGTGCCAGTCATTAATGACAGGGCCAGTCATTAATGACAGGGCCAGTGACAAAATGACTCTGCTAGTCATAAAATAACTTGGCCAGTCATAAAATGACAGAACCAGTCATAAAATGACAGGGCCAGTGATAAAATGACGGGGCCAGTCATTAATGACAGGGCCAGTCATTAATGACAGGGCCAGTGATAAAATGACTGGGCCAGTCATTAATGACAGGGCCAGTCATTAATGACAGGGCCAGTGAAAAATGACTCTACCAGTCATAAAATGACTTGGCCAGGCATAAAATGACAGAACCAGTCATAAAATGACAGGGCCAGTGATAAAATGACTGGGCCAGTCATTAATGACAGGGCCTGTCATTAATGACAGGGCCAGTGATAAAATGACTGGGCCCGTCATTAATGACAGGGCCAGTCATTAATGACAGGGCCAGTCATTAATGACAGGGCCAGTCATTAATGACAGGGCCAGTTAGAAAATGACTCTGCCAGTCATAAAATGACTTGGCAAGTCATAAAATTGCTTGGCAGGTCATAAAATGACAGAACTATTTATAAAATGACAGGGCCAGTTATAAAATGACTGGGCCTGTCATTAATGACAGGGCCAGTCATTAATGACAGGGCCAGTGATAAAATGCCTGGGCCCGTCATTAATGACAGGGCCAGTCATTTATGACAGGGCCAGTGATAAAATGACTCTACCGGTCATAAAATGACTTGGCAAGTCATAAAATGACAGAACCAGTCATAAAATGACAGGGCCAGTGATAAAATGACTGGGCCCGTCATTATTGACAGGGGCCGTGATAAAATGACTCTGCCAGTCATAAATGGACTTGGCGAGTCATAAAATGACAGAACCAGTCATAAAATGACAGGGCCAGTGATAAAATGACTGGGCCAGTCATTAATGACAGGGCCAGTCATTAATGACAGGGCCAGTGATAAAATGACTGGGCCAGTCATTAACGACAGGGCCAGTCATTAGAGACAGGGCCAGTCATAAAATGACAGGGACAGTGATAAAATAACTGGCACAGTCATTAATGACAGGGCCAGTCATTAATGACAGGGCCTGTGATAAAATGACTGGGCCAGTCATTAATGACAGAGCCAGTGATAAAATGCCTGGGCCCGTCATTAATGACAGGGCCAGTCATTTATGACAGGGCCAGTGATAAAATGACTCTACCAGTCATAAAATGACTTGGCAAGTCATAAAATGACAGAACCAGTCATAAAAAGATAGGGCCAGTGATAATATGACTAAGCTAGTCATTAATGACAGAACCAGTCATAAAATGACAGGGCCAGTGATAAAATGACTGGGCCTTTCATTAATGACAGGGCCAGTCATTAATGACAGGGCCAGTGATAAAATGACTGGGCCCATCATTAATGACAGGGCCAGTCATTAATGACAGGGCCAGTGATAAAATGACTCTGCCAGTCATAAATGGACTTGGCCAGTCATAAAATGACAGAACCAGTCATAAAATGACAGGGCCAGTGATAAAATGACTGGGCTAGTCATTAATGACAGGGCAAGTCATTAATGACAGGGCCAATGATAAAATGACTGGGCCAGTCATTAATGACAGGGCCAGTCATTAATGACAGGGCCAGTCATTAATGACAGGGCCAGTGATAAAATGACTCTGCCAGTCATAAAATGACTTGGCCAGTCATAAAATGACAGAACCAGTCATAAAATGACAGGGCCAGTGATAAAATGACTGACCCAGTCATTAATGACAGGGCCAGTCATTAATGAAGGGGCCAGTGATAAAATGAGTGGGCCAGTCATTAATGACAGGGCCAGTCGTTAATGACAGGGCCAGTGATAAAATGACTCTGCTAGTCATAAAATAACTTGGCCAGTCATAAAATGACAGAACCAGTCATAAATTGACAGGGCCAGTGATAAAATGACGGGGCCAGTCATTAATAACAGGGCCAGTCATTAATGACAGGGCCAGTGATAAAATGACTGGGCCAATCATTAATGACAGGGCCAGTCATTAATGACAGGGCCAGTGATAAAATGACTCTGCTAGTCATAAAATAACTTGGCCAGGCATAAAATGACAGAACCAGTCAAAAAATGACAGGGCCAGTGATAAAATGACGGGGCCAGTCATTAATGACAGGGCCAGTCATTAATGACAGGGCCAGTTATAAAATGACTGGGCCAGTCATTAATGACAGGGCCAGTCATTAAGGACAGGGCCAGTGATAAAATGACTCTACCAGTCATAAAATGACTTGGCCAGTCATAAAATGACAGAACCAGTCATAAAATGACAGGGCCAGTGATAAAATGATTGGGCACGTCATTAATGACAGGGCCAGTCATTAATGACAGGGCCAGTGATAAAATGACGGGGCCAGTCATTAATAAATGGGCCAGTCATTAATGACAGGGCCAGTCATTAATGACAGGGCCAGTGATAAAATGACTCTGCCAGTCATAAAATGACTTGGCAAGTCATAAAATGACAGAACCAGTCATAAAATGACAGGGACAGTGATAAAATAACTGGCACAGTCATTAATGACAGGGCCAGTCATTAATGACAGGGCCTGTGATAAAATGACTGGTCCAGTCATTAATGACAGAGCCAGTGATAAAATGCCTGGGCCCGTCATTAATGACAGGGCCAGTCATTTATGACAGGGCCAGTGATAAAATGACTCTACCAGTCATAAAATGACTTGGCAAGTCATAAAATGACAGAACCAGTCATAAAAAGATAGGGCCAGTGATAATATGACTAAGCTAGTCATTAATGAAAGAACCAGTCATAAAATGACAGGGCCAGTGATAAAATGACTGGGCCTTTCATTAATGACAGGGCCAGTCATTAATGACAGGGCCAGTGATAAAATGACTGGGCCCATCATTAATGACAGGGCCAGTCATTAATGACAGGGCCAGTGATAAAATGACTCTGCCAGTCATAAATGGACTTGGCCAGTCATAAAATGACAGAACCAGTCATAAAATGACAGGGCCAGTGATAAAATGACTGGGCTAGTCATTAATGACAGGGCAAGTCATTAATGACAGGGCCAGTGATAAAATGACTGGGCCAGTCATTAATGACAGGGCCAGTCATTAATGACAGGGCCAGTCATTAATGACAGGGCCAGTGATAAAATGACTCTGCCAGTCATAAAATGACTTGGCCAGTCATAAAATGACAGAACCAGTCATAAAATGACAGGGCCAGTGATAAAATGACTGACACAGTCATTAATGACAGGGCCAGTCATTAATGAAGGGGCCAGTGATAAAATGAGTTGGCCAGTCATTAATGACAGGGCCAGTCGTTAATGACAGGGCCAGTGATAAAATGACTCTGCTAGTCATAAAATAACTTGGCCAGTCATTAAATGACAGAACCAGTCATAAAATGACAGGGCCAGTGATAAAATGACGGGGCCAGTCATTAATAACAGGGCCAGTCATTAATGACAGGGCCAGTGATAAAATGGCTGGGCCAGTCATTAATGACAGGGCCAGTCATTAATGACAGGGCCAGTGATAAAATGACTCTGCTAGTCATAAAATAACTTGGCCAGTCATAAAATGACAGAACCAGTCAAAAAATGACAGGGCCAGTGATAAAATGACGGGGCCAGTCATTAATGACAGGGCCAGTCATTAATGACAGGGCCAGTTATAAAATGACTGGGCCAGTCATTAATGACAGGGCCAGTCATTAAGGACAGGGCCAGTGATAAAATGACTCTACCAGTCATAAAATGACTTGGCCAGTCATAAAATGACAGAACCAGTCATAAAATGACAGGGCCAGTGATAAAATGATTGGGCACGTCATTAATGACAGGGCCAGTCATTAATGACAGGGCCAGTGATAAAATGACTGGGCCAGTCATTAACGACAGGGCCAGTCATTAATGACAGGGCCAGTTATAAAATGACTCTGCCAGTCATAAAATGACTTGGCCAGTCATAAAATGACTTGGCCAGTCATAAAATGACAGAACCAGTCATAAAATGACAGGGCCAGTGATAAAATGACTGGCACAGTCATTAATGACAGGGCAAGTCATTAATGACAGGGCCAGTGATAAAATGACTCCTCCAGTCATAAAATAACTTGGCCTGTCATAAAATGACAGAACTAGTCATAAAATGACAGGGCCAGTGATAAAATGACGGGGCCAGTCATTAATGACAGGGCCAGTTATTAATGACAGGGCCAGTGATAAAATGACTGGGCCAGTCATTAATGACAGGGCCAGTCATTAATGACAGGGCCAGTGATAAAATGACTCTACCAGTCATAAAATGACTTGGCCAGTCATAAAATGACAGAACAAGTCATAAAATGACAGGGCCGCAGATAAAATGACTGGGCCAGTCATTAATGACAGGGCCAGTCATTAATGACAGGGCCAGTGATAAAATGACTGGGCCAGCCATTAATGACAGGGCCAGTCATTAATGACTGGGCCAGTGATAAAAATGACTCTGCCAGTCATTAATGACAGGGCCAGTGATAAAATACAGGGCCAGTGATAAAATGACTGGGCCAGTCATTAATGACAGAACCAGTATTTAAATGACAGGGCCAGTGATAAAATGAGTGGGCCAGTCATTAATGACAAGGCCAGTCATTAATGACAGGGCTAGTCATTAATGAAAGGGCCAGTGATAAAATGACTCTGCCAGTCATAAAATTACTTGGCCAGTCATAAAATGACAGAACCAGTCATAAAATGACAGGGCCAGTGATAAAATGACTGGGCCAGTGATAAAATGACTTCGCCAGTCATTAATGACAGGGCCAGTGATAAAATGACTTCGCCAGTCATTAATGACAGGGCCAGTGATGAAATGACTCTGCCAGTCTGAAAATGACTTGGCCAGTCATAAAATGACAGAACAAGTCATAAAATGACAGGGCCAGTGATAAAATGACTGACCCAGTCATTAATGACAGGGCCAGTCATTAATGACAGGGCCAGTGATAAAATGAGTGTGCCAGTCATTAATGACAGGGCCAGTCATTAATGACAGGGCCAGTGATAAAATGACTCTGCTAGTCATAAAATAACTTGGCCAGTCATAAAATGACAGAACCAGTCATAAAATGACAGGGCCAGTGATAAAATAACGGGGCCAGTCATTAATGACAGGGCCAGTCATTAATGACAGGGCCAATGATAAAATGACTGGGCCAGTCATTAATGACAGGGCCAGTCATTAATGACAGGGCCAGTGATAAAATGACTCTACCAGTCATAAAATGACTTGGCCAGGCATAAAATGACAGAACCAGTCATAAAATGACAGGGCCAGTGATAAAATGACTGGGCCAGTCATTAATGACAGGGCCAGTCATTAATGACAGGGCCAGTGATAAAATGACTGGGCCAGTCATTAACGACAGGGCCAGTCATTAATGACAGGGCCAGTTATAAAATGACTCTGCCAGTCATAAAATGACTTGGCCAGTCATAGAATGACAGAACCAGTCATAAAATGACAGGGCCAGTGATAAAATGACTGGCACAGTCATTAATGACAGGGCCAGTCATTAATGACAGGGCCTGTGATTAAATGACTGGGCCAGTCATTAATGACAGGGCCAGTGATAAAATGACTCCTCCAGTCATTAATGACAGGGCCAGTGATAAAATGACAGGGCCAGTGATAAAATGACTGGGCCAGTCATTAATGTCAGAACCAGTCATTAAATGACAGGGCCAGTGATAAAATGACTGGCACAGTCATTAATGACAGGGCCAGTATTTATGACTGGGCCAGTGATAAAATGACTGGGCCAGCCATTAATGACAGGGCCAGTCATTAATGACTGGGCCAGTGATAAAAATGACTCTGCCAGTCATTAATGACAGGGCCAGTGATAAAATGACAGGGCCAGTGATAAAATGACTGGGCCAGTCATTAATGACAGAACCAGTCATTAAATGACAGGGCCAGTGATAAATTGAGTGGGCCAGTCATTAATGACAAGGCCAGTCATTAATGACCGGGCTAGTCATTAATGACAGGGCCAGTGATAAAATGACTCTGCCAGTCATAAAATTACTTGGCCAGTCATAAAATGACAGAACAAGTCATAAAATGTTAGAGCCAGTGATAAAATGACTGGGCCAGTGATAAAATGACTTCGCCAGTCATTAATGACAGGGCCAGTGATAAAATGACTTCGCCAGTCATTAATGACAGGGCCAGTCATTAATGACAGGGCCAGTGATAAAATGACTTTGCCAGGCATAAAATGACTTGGCCAGTCATAAAATGACAGAACAAGTCATAAAATGACAGAGCCAGTGATAAAATGACTGGGCCAGTCATTAATGACAGGGCCAGTCATTAATGACAGGGCCAGTTATAAAATGACTCTGCCAGTCATAAAATGACTTTGCAAGTCATAAAATTACTTGGCAAGTCATAAAATGACAGAACCATTCATAAAATGACTGGGCCAGTCATTAATGACAGGGCTAGTGATAAAATGCCTGGGCACGTCATTAATGACAGGGCCAGTCATTTATGACTGGGCCAGTGATAAAATGACTCTACCAGTCATAAAATGACTAAGCCAGTCATTAATGACAGAACCAGTCATAAAATGACAGGGCCAGTGATAAAATGACTGGGCCTTTCATTAATGACAGGGCCAGTCATTAATGACAGGGCCAGTGATAAAATGACTGGGCCCGTCATTAATGACAGGGCCAGTCATTTGTGACAGGGCCAGTGATAAAATGACTCTGCCAGTCATAAATGGACTTGGCCAGTCATAAAATGACAAAACCAGTCATAAAATGACAAGGCCAGTGATAAAATGACAGGGCCAGTCATTAATGACAGGGCCAGTCATTAATGACAGGGCCAGTGATAAAATGACTGGGCCAGTCATTAATGACAGCGCCAGTCATTAATGACAGGGCCAGTGATAAAATGACTCTGCCAGTCATAAAATGACTTGGCCAGTCATAAAATGACAGAACCAGTCATAAAATGACAGGGCCAGTGATAAAATGACAGACCCAGTCATTAATGAAAGGGCCAGTCGTTAATGACAGGGCCAGTGATAAAATGAGTATGCCAGTCATTAATGACTGGGCCCGTCATTAATGACAGCGCCAGTCATTTATGACAGGGCCAGTCATTTATGACAGGGCCAGTGATAAAATGACTCTGCCAGTCATAAATGGACTTGGCCAGTCATAAAATGACAGAACCAGTCATAAAATGACAAGGCCAGTGATAAAATGACTGGGCCAGTCATTAATGACAGGGCCAGTCATTAATGACAGGGCCAGTGATAAAATGACTGGGCCAGTCATTAATGACAGGGCCAGTCATTAATGACAGGGCCAGTGATAAAATGACTCTGCCAGTCTGAAAATGACTTGGCCAGTCATAAAATGACAGAACCAGTCATAAAATGACAGGGCCAGTGATAAAATGACTGGGCCAGTCATTAATGACAGGGCCAGTCATTAATGACAGGGCCAGTGATAAAATGACTGGGCCAGTCATTAACGACAGGGCCAGTCATTAATGACAGGGCCAGTTATAAAATGACTCTGCCAGTCATAAAATGACTTGGCCAGTCATAGAATGACAGAACCAGTCATAAAATGACAGGGCCAGTGATAAAATGACTGGCACAGTCATTAATGACAGGGCTAGTCATTAATGACAGGGCCTGTGATAAAATGACTGGGCCAGTCATTAATGACAGGGCCAGTGATAAAATGACTCCTCCAGTCATAAAATAACTTGGCCTGTCATAAAATGACAGAACTAGTCATAAAATGACAGGGCCAGTGATAAAATGACGGGGCCAGTCATTAATGACAGGGCCAGTCATTAATGACAGGGCCAAAGATAAAATGACTAGGCCAGTCATTAATGACAGGGCCAGTCATTAATGACAGGGCCAGTGATAAAATGACTCTACCAGTCATAAAATGACTTGGCCAGTAATAAAATGACAGAACAAGTTATAAAATGACAGGGCCAGTGATAAAATGACTGGGCCAGTCATTAATGACAGGGCCAGTCATTAATGACAGGGCCAGTGATAAAATGACTGGGCCAGCCATTAATGACAGGGCCAGTCATTAATGACTGGGCCAGTGATAAAAATGACTCTGCCAGTCATTAATGACAGGGCCAGTGATAAAATGACAGGGCCAGTGATAAAATGACGGGGCCAGTCATTAATGACAGGGCCAGTCATTAATGACAGGGCCAAAGATAAAATGACTAGGCCAGTCATTAATGACAGGGCCAGTCATTAATGACAGGGCCAGTGATAAAATGACTCTACCAGTCATAAAATGACTTGGCCAGTAATAAAATGACAGAACAAGTTATAAAATGACAGGGCCAGTGATAAAATGACTGGGCCAGTCATTAATGACAGGGCCAGTCATTAATGACAGGGCCAGTGATAAAATGACTGGGCCAGCCATTAATGACAGGGCCAGTCATTAATGACTGGGCCAGTTATAAAAATGACTCTGCCAGTCATTAATGACAGGGCCAGTGATAAAATGACAGGGCCAGTGATAAAATGACTGGGCCAGTCATTAATGACAGAACCAGTCATTAAATGACAGGGCCAGTGATAAATTGAGTGGGCCAGTCATTAAAGACAGGGCCAGTCATTAATGACAGGGCTATTCATTAATGACAGGGCCAGTGATAAAATGACTCTGCCAGTCATAAAATTACTTGGCCAGTCATAAAATGACAGAACAAGTCATAAAATGTTAGAGCCAGTGATAAAATGACTGGGCCAGTGATAAAATGACTTCGCCAGTCATTAATGACAGGGCCAGTGATAAAATGACTTCGCCAGTCATTAATGACAGGGCCAGTCATTAATGACAGGGCCAGTGATAAAATGACTTTGCCAGGCATAAAATGACTTGGCCAGTCATAAAATGACAGAACAAGTCATAAAATGACAGAGCCAGTGATAAAATGACTGGGCCAGTCATTAATGACAGGGCCAGTCATTAATGACAGGGCCAGATATAAAATGACTCTGCCAGTCATAAAATGACTTTGCAAGTCATAAAATTACTTGGCAAGTCATAAAAATACAGAAACATTCATAAAATGACTGGGCCTGTCATTAATGACAGGGCCAGTCATTAATGACAGGGCCAGTGATAAAATGCCTGGGCCCGTCATTAATGACAGGGCCAGTCATTTATGACTGGGCCAGTGATAAAATGACTCTACCAGTCATAAAATGACTAAGCCAGTCATTAATGACAGAACCAGTCATAAAATGACAGGGCCAGTGATAAAATGACTGGGCCTTTCATTAATGACAGGGCCAGTCATTAATGACAGGGCCAGTGATAAAATGACTGGGCCCGTCATTAATGACAGGGCCAGTCATTAATGACAGGGCCAGTGATAAAATGACTGGGCCAGTCATTAATGACAGGGCCAGTCATTAATGACAGGGCCAGTCATTAATGACAGGGCCAGTGATAAAATGACTCTGCCAGTCATAAAATGACTTGGCCAGTCATAAAATGACAGAACCAGTCATAAAATGACAGGGCCAGTGATAAAATGACTGACCCAGTCATTAATGACAGGGCCAGTCGTTAATGACAGGGCCAGTGATAAAATGAGTGTGCCAGTCATTAATGACTGGGCCCGTCATTAATGACAGGGCCAGTCATTTATGACAGGGCCAGTCATTTATGACAGGGCCAGTGATAAAATGACTCTGCCAGTCATAAATGGACTTGGCCAGTCATAAAATGACAGAACCAGTCATAAAATTACAAGGCCAGTGATAAAATGACTGGGCCAGTCATTAATGACAGGGCCAGTCATTAATGACAGGGCCAGTGATAAAATGACTGGGCCAGTCATTAATGACAGGGCCAGTCATTAATGACAGGGCCAGTCATTAATGACAGGGCCAGTGATAAAATGACTTGGCCAGTCATTAATGACAGGGCCAGTCATTAATGACAGGGCCAGTTAGAAAATGACTCTGCCAGTCATAAAATGACTTGGCAAGTCATAAAATTACTTGGCAAGTCATAAAATGACAGAACCATTTATAAAATGACTGGGCCAGTCATTAATGACAGGGCCAGTCATTAATGACAGGGCCAGTCATTAATGACAGGGCCAGTGATAAAATGACTCTGCCAGTCATAAAATGACAGAACCAGTCATAAAATGACAGGGCCAATGAAAAATGACTGGGCCAGTCATTAATGACAGGGCCTGTCATTAATGACAAGGCCAGTGATAAAATTACTGGGCCCGTCATTAATGACAGGGCCAGTCATTAATGACAGGGCCAGTGATAAAATGACTCTGCCAGTCATAAAATGACTTGGCCAGTCATAAAATGACAGAACCAGTCATAAAATGACAGGGCCAGTGATAAAATGACTGACCCAGTCATTAATGACAGGGCCAGTCATTAATGACAGGGCCAGTGATAAAATGAGTGTGCCAGTCATTAATGACAGGGCCAGTCATTAATGACAGGGCCAGTGATAAAATGACTGGGCCAGTCATTAATGACAGGGCCAGTCATTAATGACAGGGCCAGTGATAAAATGACTGGGCCCGTCATTAATGACAGGGCCAGTCATTAATGACAGGGCCAGTCATTAATGACAGGGCCAGTTAGAAAATGACTCTGCCAGTCATAAAATGACTTGGCAAGTCATAAAATTACTTGGCAGGTCATAAAATGACAGAACTATTTATAAAATGACAGGGCCAGTTATAAAATGACTGGGCCTGTCATTAATGACAGGGCCAGTCATTAATGACAGGGCAAGTGATAAAATGCCTGGGCCCCTCATTAATGACAGGGCCAGTCATTTATGACAGGGCCAGTGATAAAATGACTCTACCAGTCATAAAATGACTTGGCAAGTCATATAATGACAGAACCAGTCATAAAATGACAGGGCCAGTGATAAAATGACTGGGCCCGTCATTATTGACAGGGGCCGTGATAAAATGACTCTGCCAGTCATAAATGGACTTGGCGAGTCATAAAATGACAGAACCAGTCATAAAATGACAGGGCCAGTGATAAAATGACTGGGCCAGTCATTAATGACAGGGCCAGTCATTAATGACAGGGCCAGTGATAAAATGACTGGGCCAGTCATTAACGACAGGGCCAGTCATTAATGACAGGGCCAGTCATAAAATGACAGGGACAGTGATAAAATAACTGGCACAGTCATTAATGACAGGGCCAGTCATTAATGATAGGGCCTGTGATAAAATGACTGGGCCAGTCATTAATGACAGGGCCAGTGATAAAATGACTGGGCCCGTCATTAATGACAGGGCCAGTCATTTATGACAGGGCCAGTGATAAAATGACTCTGCCAGTCATAAATGGACTTGGCCAGTCATAAAATGACAGAACCAGTCATAAAATGACAAGGCCAGAGATAAAATGACTGGGCCAGTCATTAATGACAGGGCCAGTCATTAATGACAGGGCCAGTGATAAAATGACTGGGCCAGTCATTAATGACAGGGCCAGTCATTAATGACAGGGCCAGTCATTAATGACAGGGCCAGTGATAAAATGACTCTGCCAGTCATAAAATGACAGAACCAGTCATAAAATGACAGGGCCAATGAAAAATGACTGGGCCAGTCATTAATGACAGGGCCTGTCATTAATGACAAGGCCAGTGATAAAATTACTGGGCCCGTCATTAATGACAGGGCCAGTCATTAATGACAGGGCCAGTGATAAAATGACTCTGCCAGTCATAAATGGACTTGGCCAGTCATAAAATGACAGAACCAGTCATTAAATGACAGGGCCAGTGATAAAATGACTGGCACAGTCATTAATGACAGGGCCAGGGATAAAATGACTGGCCTATCATCAATGACAGGGCCAGTGATAAAATGACTCTGCCAGTCATAAAATAACTTGGCCAGTCATAAAATGACAGAACCAGTCATAAAATGACAGGGCCAGGGTAAAATG
Organism: Platycnemis pennipes; assembly: GCA_933228895.1. NCBI lineage: Eukaryota > Metazoa > Arthropoda > Insecta > Odonata > Platycnemididae > Platycnemis > Platycnemis pennipes. Next base: position 72,098,103 of record OW121846.1, on the reverse strand, counting down.
ACGGGGACAGTCATTAATGACTTCGCCAGTCATTAATGACAGGGCCAGTGATAAAATGACTTGGCCAGTCATTAATGACAGGGCCAGTCATTAATGACAGGGCCAGTTAGAAAATGACTCTGCCAGTCATAAAATGACTTGGCAAGTCATAAAATTACTTGGAAAGTCATAAAATGACAGAACCATTTATAAAATGACAGGGCCAGTTATAAAATGACTGGGCCTGTCATTAATGACAGGGCCAGTCATTAATGACAGGGCCAGTGATAAAATGCCTGGGCCCGTCATTAATGACAGGGCCAGTCATTTATGACAGGGCCAGTGATAAAATGACTCTACCAGTCATAAAATGACTTGGCAAGTCATAAAATGACAGAACCAGTCATAAAAAGATAGGACCAGTGATAATATGACTAAGCCAGTCATTAATGACAGAACCAGTTATAAAATGACAGGGCCAGTGATAAAATGACTGGGCCAGTCATTAATGACAGGGCCAGTCATTAATGACAGGGCCAGTGATAAAATGACTCTGCCAGTCATAAAATGACTTGGCCAGTCATAAAATGACAGAACCAGTCATAAAATGACAGGGCCAGTGATAAAATGACTGGCACAGTCATTAATGACAGGGCCAGTCATTAATGACAGGGCCTGTGATAAAATGACTGGGCCAGTCATTAATGACAGGGCCAGTGATAAAATGACTCTGCAAGTCATAAAATAACTTGGCCAGTCATAAAATGACAGAACAAGTCATAAAATGACAGGGCCAGTGATAAAATGACTGGGCCAGTCATTAATGACAGGGCCAGTCATTAATGACAGGGCCAGTGATAAAATGACTGGGCCAGCCATTAATGACAGGGCCAGTCATTAATGACTAGGCCAGTGATAAAAATGACTCTGCCAGTCATTAATGACAGGGCCAGTGATAAAATGACAGGGCCAGTGATAAAATGACTGGGCCAGTCATTAATGACAGAACCAGTCATTAAATGAAAGGGCCAGTGATAAAATGACTTCGCCAGTCATTAATGACAGGGCCAGTGATAAAATGACTTCGCCAGTCATTAATGACAGGGCCAGTCATTAATGACAGGGCCAGTCATTAATGACAGGGCCAGTCATTAATGACAGGGCCAGTGATAAAATGACTCTGCCAGGCATAAAATGACTTGGCCAGTCATAAAATGACAGAACAAGTCATAAAATGACAGAGCCAGTGATAAAATGACTGGGCCAGTCATTAATGACAGGGCCAGTCATTAATGACAGGGCCAGTAATAAAATGACTCTGCCAGTCATAAAATGACTTGGCAAGTCATAAAAATACTTGGCAAGTCATTAAATGACAGAACCATTCATAAAATGACTGGATCAGTTATAAAATGACTGGGCCTGTCATTAATGACAGGGCCAGTCATTAATGACAGGGCCAGTGATAAAATGCCTGGGCCCGTCATTAATGACAGGGCCAGTCATTTATGACAGGGCCAGTGATAAAATGACTCTACCAGTCATAAAATGACTAAGCCAGTCATGAATGACAGAACCAGTCATAAAATGACAGGGCCAGTGATAAAATGACTGGGCCAGTCATTAATGACAGGGCCAGTCATTAATGACAGGGCCAGTGATAAAATGACTGGGCCCGTCATTAATGACAGGGCCAGTCATTTATGACAGGGCCAGTGATAAAATGACTCTTCCAGCCATAAATGGACTTGGCCAGTCATAAAATGACAGAACCAGTCATAAAATGACAAGGCCAGTGATAAAATGACTGTGCCAGTCATTAATGACAGGGCCAGTCATTAATGACAGTGCCAGTAATAAAATGACTGGGCCAGTCATTAATGACAGGGCCAGTCATTAATGACAGGGCCAGTCATTAATGACAGGGCCAGTGATAAAATGACTCTGCCAGTCATAAAATGACTTGGCCAGTCATAAAATGACAGAACCAGTCATAAAATGACAGGGCCAGTGATAAAATGACTGGGCCAGTCATTAATGACAGGGCCTGTCATTAATGACAGGGCCAGTGATAAAATGACTGGGCCCGTCATTAATGACAGGGCCAGTCAGTATTGACAGGGCCAGTGATAAAATGACTCTGCCAGTCATAAATGGACTTGGCCAGTCATAAAATGACAGAACCAGTCATTAAATGACAGGGCCAGTGATAAAATGACTGGGCCAGTCATTAATGACAGGGCCACTCATTAATGACAGTGCCAGTTATAAAATGACTCTGCCAGTCATAAAATGACTTTGCAAGTCATAAAATTACTTGGCAAGTCATAAAATGACATAACCATTCATAAAATGACAGGGCCAGTTATAAAATGACTGGGCCTGTCATTAATGACAGGGCCAAACATTAATGACAGGGCCAGTGATAAAATGCCTGGGCCCGTCATTAATGACAGGGCCAGTCATTTATGACAGGGCCAGTGATAAAATGACTCTACCAGTCATAAAATGACTAAGCCAGTCATTAATGACAGAACCAGTCATAAAATGACAGGGCCAGTGATAAAATGACTGGGCTTTTCATTAATGACAGGGCCAGTCATTAATGACAGGGCCAGCGATAAAATGACTGGGCCCGTCATTAATGACAGGGCCAGTCATTTATGACAGGGCCAGTGATAAAATGACTCTGCCAGTCATAAATGGACTTGGCCAGTCATAAAATGACAGAACCAGTCATAAAATGACAAGGCCAGAGATAAAATGACTGGGCCAGTCATATATGACAGGGCCAGTCATTAATGACAGGGCCAGTGATAAAATGACTGGGCCAGTCATTAATGACAGGGCCAGTCATTAATGACAGGGCCAGTCATTAATGACAGGGCCAGTGATAAAATGATTGGGCACGTCATTAATGACAGGGCCAGTCATTAATGACAGGGCCTGTGATAAAATGACTGGGCCAGTCATTAATGACAGGGCCAGTGATAAAATGACTCCTCCAGTCATAAAATAACTTGGCCTGTCATAAAATGACAGAACTAGTCATAAAATGACAGGGCCAGTGATAAAATGACGGGGCCAGTCATTAATGACAGGGCCAGTCATTAATGACAGGGCCAAAGATAAAATGACTGGGCCAGTCATTAATGACAGGGCCAGTCATTAATGACAGGGCCAGTGATAAAATGACTCTACCAGTCATAAAATGACTTGGCCAGTCATAAAATGACAGAACCAGTTATAAAATGACAGGGCCAGTGATAAAATGACTGGGCCAGTCATTAATGACAGGGCCAGTCATTAATGACAGGGCCAGTGATAAAATGACTGGGCCAGCCATTAATGACAGGGCCAGTCATTAATGACTGAACCAGTGATAAAAATGACTCTGCCAGTCATTAATGACAGGGCCAGTGATAAAATGACAGGGCCAGTGATAAAATGACTGGGCCAGTCATTAATGACAGAACCAGTCATTAAATGACAGGGCCAGTGATAAATTGAGTGGGCCAGTCATTAATGACAGGGCCAGTCATTAATGACAGGGCTATTCATTAATGACAGGGCCAGTGATAAAATGACTCTGCCAGTCATAAAATTACTTGGCCAGTCATAAAATGACAGAACAAGTCATAAAATGTTAGAGCCAGTGATAAAATGACTGGGCCAGTGATAAAATGACTTCGCCAGTCATTAATGACAGGGCCAGTGATAAAATAACTTCGCCAGTCATTAATGACAGGGCCAGTCATTAATGACAGGGCCAGTGATAAAATGACTTTGCCAGGCATAAAATGACTTGGCCAGTCATAAAATGACAGAACAAGTCATAAAATGACAGAGCCAGTGATAAAATGACTGGGCCAGTCATTAATGACAGGGCCAGTCATTAATGACAGGGCCAATGATAAAATGACTGGGCCAGTCATTAATGTAATAGCCAGTCATTAATGACAGGGCCAGAGATAAAATGCCTGGGCCCGTCATTAATGACAGGGCCAGTCATTTATGACTGGGCCAGTGATAAAATGACTCTACCAGTCATAAAATGACTAAGCCAGTCATTAATGACAGAAACAGTCATAAAATGACAGGGCCAGTGATAAAATGACTGGGCCTTTCATTAATGACAGGGCCAGTCATTAATGACAGGGCCAGTGATAAAATGACTGGGCCCGTCATTAATGACAGGGCCAGTCAGTTGTGACAGGGTCAGTGATAAAATGACTCTGCCAGTCATAAATGGACTTGGCCAGTCATAAAATGACAAAACCAGTCATAAAATGACAAGGCCAGTGATAAAATGACAGGGCCAGTCATTAATGACAGGGCCAGTCATTAATGACAGGGCCAGTGATAAAATGACTGGGCCAGTCATTAATGACAGGGCCAGTCATTAATGAAGGGGCCAGTGATAAAATGAGTGGGCCAGTCATTAATGACAGGGCCAGTCGTTAATGACAGGGCCAGTGATAAAATGACTCTGCTAGTCATAAAATAACTTGGCCAGTCATAAAATGACAGAACTAGTCATAAAATGACAGGGCCAGTGATAAAATGACGGGGCCAGTCATTAATAACAGGGCCAGTCATTAATGACAGGGCCAGTGATAAAATGACTGGGCCAGTCATTAATGACAGGGCCAGTCATTAATGACAGGGCCAGTGATAAAATGACTCTGCTAGTCATAAAATAACTTGGCCAGTCATAAAATGACAGAACCAGTCAAAAAATGACAGGGCCAGTGATAAAATGTCGGGGCCAGTCATTAATGACATGGCCAGTCATTAATGACAGGGCCAGTTATAAAATGACTGAGCCAGTAATTAATGACAGGGCCAGTCATTAAGGACAGGGCCAGTGATAAAATGACTCTACCAGTCATAAAATGACTTGGCCAGTCATACAATGACAGAACCAGTCATAAAATGACAGGGCCAGTGATAAAATGTCGGGGCCAGTCATTAATGACAGGGCCAGTCATTAATGACAGGGCCAGTTATAAAATGACTGAGCCAGTAATTAATGACAGGGCCAGTCATTAAGGACAGGGCCAGTGATAAAATGACTCTACCAGTCATAAAATGACTTGGCCAGTCATACAATGACAGAACCAGTCATAAAATGACAGGGCCAGTGATAAAATGATTGGGCACGTCATTAATGACAGGGCCAGTCATTAATGACAGGGCCAGTGATAAAATGACTGGGCCAGTCATTAACGACAGGGCCAGTCATTAATGACAGGGCCAGTTATAAAATGACTCTGCCAGTCATAAAATGACTTGGCCAGTCATACAATGACAGAACCAGTCATAAAATGACAGGGCCAGTGATAAAATGACTGGCACAGTCATTAATGACAGGGCAAGTCATTAATGACAGGGCCTGTGATAAAATGACTGGGCCAGTCATTAATGACAGGGCCAGTGATAAAATGACTCCTCCAGTCATAAAATAACTTGGCCTGTCATAAAATGACAGAACTAGTCATAAAATGACAGGGCCAGTGATAAAATGACGGGGCCAGTCATTAATGACAGGGCCAGTTATTAATGACAGGGCCAGTGATAAAATGACTGGGCCAGTCATTAATGACAGGGCCAGTCATTAATGACAGGGCCAGTGATAAAATGACTCTACCAGTCATAAAATGACTTGGCCAGTCATAAAATGACAGAACAAGTCATAAAATGACAGGGCCGGAGATAAAATGACTGGGCCAGTCATTAATGACAGGGCCAGTGATAAAATGACTGGGCCAGCCATTAATGACAGGGCCAGTCATTAATGACTGGGCCAGTGATAAAAATGACTCTGCCAGTCATTAATGACAGGGCCAGTGATAAAATACAGGGCCAGTGATAAAATGACTGGGCCAGTCATTAATGACAGAACCGGTAATTAAATGACAGGGCCAGTGATAAAATGAGTGGGCCAGTCATTAATGACAGGGCAAGTCATTAATGACAGGGCTAGTCATTAATGACAGGGCCAGTGATAAAATGACTCTGCCAGTCATAAAATTACTTGGCCAGTCATAAAATGACAGAACCAGTCATAAAATGACAGGGCCAGTGATGTATGACTGGGCCAGTGATAAAATGACTTCGCCAGTCATTAATGACAGGGCCAGTGATAAAATGACTTCGCCAGTCATTAATGACAGGGCCAGTGATGAAATGACTCTGCCAGTCTGAAAATGACTTGGCCAGTCATAAAATGACAGAACAAGTCATAAAATGACAGGGCCAGTGATAAAATGACTGACCCAGTCATTAATGACAGGGCCAGTCATTAATGACAGGACCAGTGATAAAATGAGTGTGCCAGTCATTAATGACAGGGCCAGTCATTAATGACAGGGCCAGTGATAAAATGACTCTGCTAGTCATAAAATAACTTGGCCAGTCATAAAATGACAGAACCAGTCATAAAATGACAGGGCCAGTGATAAAATGACGGGGCCAGTCATTAATGACAGGGCCAGTCATTAATGACAGGGCCAATGATAAAATGACTGGGCCAGTCTTTAATGACAGGGCCAGTCATTAATGACAGGGCCAGTGATAAAATGACTCTACCAGTCATAAAATGACTTGGCCAGGCATAAAATGACAGAACCAGTCATAAAATGACAGGGCCAGTGATAAAATGACTGGGCCAGTCATTAATGACAGGGCCAGTCATTAATGACAGGGCCAGTGATAAAATGACTGGGCCAGTCATTAACGACAGGGCCAGTCATTAATGACAGGGCCAGTTATAAAATGACTCTGCCAGTCATAAAATGACTTGGCCAGTCATAGAATGACAGAACCAGTCATAAAATGACAGGGCCAGTGATAAAATGACTGGCACAGTCATTAATGACAGGGCCAGTCATTAATGACAGGGCCTGTGATAAAATGACTGGGCCAGTCATTAATGACAGGGCCAGTGATAAAATGACTCCTCCAGTCATTAATGACAGGGCCAGTGATAAAATGACAGGGCCAGTGATAAAATGACTGGGCCAGTCATTAATGACAGAACCAGTCATTAAATGACAGGGCCAGTGATAAAATGACTGGCACAGTCATTAATGACAGGGCCAGTATTTATGACAGGGCCAGTGATAAAATGACTGGGCCAGCCATTAATAACAGGGCCAGTCATTAATGACTGGGCCAGTGATAAAAATGACTCTGCCAGTCATTAATGACAGGGCCAGTGATAAAATGACAGGGCCAGTGATAAAATGACTGGGCCAGTCATTAATGACAGAACCAGTCATTAAATGACAGGGCCAGTGATAAATTGAGTGGGCCAGTCATTAATGACAAGGCCAGTCATTAATGACAGGGCTAGTCATTAATGACAGGGCCAGTGATAAAATGACTCTGCCAGTCATAAAATTACTTGGCCAGTCATAAAATGACAGAACAAGTCATAAAATGTTAGAGCCAGTGATAAAATGACTGGGCCAGTGATAAAATGACTTCGCCAGTCATTAATGACAGGGCCAGTGATAAAATGACTTCGCCAGTCATTAATGACAGGGCCAGTCATTAATGACAGGGCCAGTGATAAAATGACTTTGCCAGGCATAAAATGACTTGGCCAGTCATAAAATGACAGAACAAGTCATAAAATGACAGAGCCAGTGATAAAATGACTGGGCCAGTCATTAATGACAGGGCCAGTCATTAATGACAGGGCCAGTTATAAAATGACTCTGCCAGTCATAAAATGACTTTGCAAGTCATAAAATTACTTGGCAAGTCATAAAATGACAGAACCATTCATAAAATGACTGGGCCTGTCATTAATGACAGGGCCAGTCATTAATGACAGGGCCAGTGATAAAATGCCTGGGCCGGTCATTAATGACAGGGCCAGTCATTTATGACTGGGCCAGTGATAAAATGACTCTACCAGTCATAAAATGACTAAGCCAGTCATTAATGACAGAACCAGTCAAAAAGTGACAGGGCCAGTGATAAAATGACTGGGCCTTACATTAATGACAGGGCCAGTCATTAATGACAGGGCCAGTGATAAAATGACTGGGCCCGTCATTAATGACAGGGCCAGTCATTTGTGACAGGGCCAGTGATAAAATGACTCTGCCAGTCATAAATGGACTTGGCCAGTCATAAAATGACAAAACCAGTCATAAAATGACAAGGCCAGTGATAAAATGACAGGGCCAGTCATTAATGACAGGGCCAGTCATTAATGACAGGGCCAGTGATAAAATGACTGGGCCAGTCATTAATGACAGCGCCAGTCATTAATGACAGGGCCAGTGATAAAATGACTCTGCCAGTCATAAAATGACTTGGCCAGTCATAAAATGACATAACCAGTCATAAAATGACAGGGCCAGTGATAAAATGACTGACCCAGTCATTAATGAAAGGGCCAGTCGTTAATGACAGGGCCAGTGATAAAATGAGTGTGCCAGTCATTAATGACTGGGCCCGTCATTAATGACAGGGCCAGTCATTTATGACAGGGCCAGTCATTTATGACAGGGCCAGTGATAAAATGACTCTGCCAGTCATAAATGGACTTGGCCAGTCATAAAATGACAGAACCAGTCATAAAATGACAAGGCCAGTGATAAAATGACTGGGCCAGTCATTAATGACAGGGCCAGTCATTAATGACAGGGCCAGTGATAAAATGACTGGGCCAGTCATTAATGACAGGGCCAGTCATTAATGAAAGGGCCAGTGATAAAATGACTCTGCCAGTCTGAAAATGACTTGGCCAGTCATAAAATGACAGAACCAGTCATAAAATGACAGGGCCAGTGATAAAATGACTGGGCCAGTCATTAATGACAGGGCCAGTCATTAATGACAGGGCCAGTGATAAAATGACTGGGCCAGTCATTAACGACAGGGCCAGTCATTAATGACAGAGCCAGTTATAAAATGACTCTGCCAGTCATAAAATGACTTGGCCAGTCATAGAATGACAGAACCAGTCATAAAATGACAGGGCCAGTGATAAAATGACTGGCACAGTCATTAATGACAGGGCCAGTCATTAATGACAGGGCCTGTGATAAAATGACTGGGCCAGTCATTAATGACAGGGCCAGTGATAAAATGACTCCTCCAGTCATAAAATAACTTGGCCTGTCATAAAATGACAGAACTAGTCATAAAATGACAGGGCCAGTGATAAAATGACGGGGCCAGTCATTAATGACAGGGCCAGTCATTAATGACAGGGCCAAAGATAAAATGACTGGGCCAGTCATTAATGACAGGGCCAGTCATTAATGACAGGGCCAGTGATAAAATGACTCTACCAGTCATAAAATGACTTGGCCAGTCATAAAATGACAGAACAAGTTATAAAATGACAGGGCCAGTGATAAAATGACTGGGCCAGTCATTAATGACAGGGCCAGTCATTAATGACAGGGCCAGTGATAAAATGACTGGGGCAGCCATTAATGACAGGGCCAGTCATTAATGACTGAACCAGTGATAAAAATGACTCTGCCAGTCATTAATGACAGGGCCAGTGATAAAATGACAGGGCCAGTGATAAAATGACTGGGCCAGTCATTAATGACAGAACCAGTCATTAAATGACAGGGCCAGTGATAAATTGAGTGGGCCAGTCATTAATGACAGGGCCAGTCATTAATGACAGGGCTATTCATTAATGACAGGGCCAGTGATAAAATGACTCTGCCAGTCATAAAATTACTTGGCCAGTCATAAAATGACAGAACAAGTCATAAAATGTTAGAGCCAGTGATAAAATGACTGGGCCAGTGATAAAATGACTTCGCCAGTCATTAATGACAGGGCCAGTGATAAAATGACTTCGCCAGTCATTAATGACAGGGCCAGTCATTAATGACAGGGCCAGTGATAAAATGACTTTGCCAGGCATAAAATGACTTGGCCAGTCATAAAATGACAGAACAAGTCATAAAATGACAGAGCCAGTGATAAAATGACTGGGCCAGTCATTAATGACAGGGCCAGTCATTAATGACAGGGCCAATGATAAAATGACTGGGCCAGTCATTAATGTAATAGCCAGTCATTAATGACAGGGCCAGAGATAAAATGCCTGGGCCCGTCATTAATGACAGGGCCAGTCATTTATGACTGGGCCAGTGATAAAATGACTCTACCAGTCATAAAATGACTAAGCCAGTCATTAATGACAGAACCAGTCATAAAATGACAGGGCCAGTGATAAAATGACTGGGCCTTTCATTAATGACAGGGCCAGTCATTAATGACAGGGCCAGTGATAAAATGACTGGGCCCGTCATTAATGACAGGGCCAGTCAGTTGTGACAGGGTCAGTGATAAAATGACTCTGCCAGTCATAAATGGACTTGGCCAGTCATAAAATGACAAAACCAGTCATAAAATGACAAGGCCAGTGATAAAATGACAGGGCCAGTCATTAATGACAGGGCCAGTCATTAATGACAGGGCCAGTGATAAAATGACTGGGCCAGTCATTAATGACAGGGCCAGTCATTAATGACAGGGCCAGTCATTAATGACAGGGCCAGTGATAAAATGACTCTGCCAGTCATAAAATGACTTGGCCAGTCATAAAATGACAGAACCAGTCATAAAATGACAGGGCCAGTGATAAAATGACTGACCCAGTCATTAATGACAGGGCCAGTCGTTAATGACAGGGCCAGTGATAAAATGAGTGTGCCAGTCATTAATGACTGGGCCCGTCATTAATGACAGGGCCAGTCATTTATGACAGGGCCAGTCATTTATGACAGGGCCAGTGATAAAATGACTCTGCCAGTCATAAATGGACTTGGCCAGTCATAAAATGACAGAACCAGTCATAAAATGACAAGGCCAGTGATAAAATGACTGGGCCAGTCATTAATGACAGGGCCAGTCATTAATGACAGGGCCAGTCATTAATGACAGGGCCAGTGATAAAATGACTCTGCTAGTCATAAAATAACTTGGCCAGTCATAAAATGACAGAACCAGTCAAAAAATGACAGAGCCAGTGATAAAATGACGGGGCCAGTCATTAATGACAGGGCCAGTCATTAATGACAGGGCCAGTTATAAAATGACTGGGCCAGTCATTAATGACAGGGCCAGTCATTAAGGACAGGGCCAGTGATAAAATGACTCTACCAGTCATAAAATGACTTGGCCAGTCATAAAATGACAGAACCAGTCATAAAATGACAGGGCCAGTGATAAAATGATTGGGCACGTCATTAATGACAGGGCCAGTCATTAATGACAGGGCCAGTGATAAAATGACTGGGCCAGTCATTAACGACAGGGCCAGTCATTAATGACAGGGCCAGTTATAAAATGACTCTGCCAGTCATAAAATGACTTGGCCAGTCATAAAATGACTTGGCCAGTCATAAAATGACAGAACCAGTCATAAAATGACAGGGCCAGTGATAAAATGACTGGCACAGTCATTAATGACAGGGCAAGTCATTAATGACAGGGCCAGTGATAAAATGACTCCTCCAGTCATAAAATAACTTGGCCTGTCATAAAATGACAGAACTAGTCATAAAATGACAGGGCCAGTGATAAAATGACGGGGCCAGTCATTAATGACAGGGCCAGTTATTAATGACAGGGCCAGTGATAAAATGACTGGGCCAGTCATTAATGACAGGGCCAGTCATTAATGACAGGGCCAGTGATAAAATGACTCTACCAGTCATAAAATGACTTGGCCAGTCATAAAATGACAGAACAAGTCATAAAATGACAGGGCCGCAGATAAAATGACTGGGCCAGTCATTAATGACAGGGCCAGTCATTAATGACAGGGCCAGTGATAAAATGACTGGGCCAGCCATTAATGACAGGGCCAGTCATTAATGACTGGGCCAGTGATAAAAATGACTCTGCCAGTCATTAATGACAGGGCCAGTGATAAAATACAGGGCCAGTGATAAAATGACTGGGCCAGTCATTAATGACAGAACCAGTATTTAAATGACAGGGCCAGTGATAAAATGAGTGGGCCAGTCATTAATGACAAGGCCAGTCATTAATGACAGGGCTAGTCATTAATGAAAGGGCCAGTGATAAAATGACTCTGCCAGTCATAAAATTACTTGGCCAGTCATAAAATGACAGAACCAGTCATAAAATGACAGGGCCAGTGATAAAATGACTGGGCCAGTGATAAAATGACTTCGCCAGTCATTAATGACAGGGCCAGTGATAAAATGACTTCGCCAGTCAGTTGTGACAGGGTCAGTGATAAAATGACTCTGCCAGTCATAAATGGACTTGGCCAGTCATAAAATGACAAAACCAGTCATAAAATGACAAGGCCAGTGATAAAATGACAGGGCCAGTCATTAATGACAGGGCCAGTCATTAATGACAGGGCCAGTGATAAAATGACTGGGCCAGTCATTAATGACAGGGCCAGTCATTAATGACAGGGCCAGTCATTAATGACAGGGCCAGTGATAAAATGACTCTGCCAGTCATAAAATGACTTGGCCAGTCATAAAATGACAGAACCAGTCATAAAATGACAGGGCCAGTGATAAAATGACTGACCCAGTCATTAATGACAGGGCCAGTCGTTAATGACAGGGCCAGTGATAAAATGAGTGTGCCAGTCATTAATGACTGGGCCCGTCATTAATGACAGGGCCAGTCATTTATGACAGGGCCAGTCATTTATGACAGGGCCAGTGATAAAATGACTCTGCCAGTCATAAATGGACTTGGCCAGTCATAAAATGACAGAACCAGTCATAAAATGACAAGGCCAGTGATAAAATGACTGGGCCAGTCATTAATGACAGGGCCAGTCATTAATGACAGGGCCAGTCATTAATGACAGGGCCAGTGATAAAATGACTCTGCTAGTCATAAAATAACTTGGCCAGTCATAAAATGACAGAACCAGTCAAAAAATGACAGAGCCAGTGATAAAATGACGGGGCCAGTCATTAATGACAGGGCCAGTCATTAATGACAGGGCCAGTTATAAAATGACTGGGCCAGTCATTAATGACAGGGCCAGTCATTAAGGACAGGGCCAGTGATAAAATGACTCTACCAGTCATAAAATGACTTGGCCAGTCATAAAATGACAGAACCAGTCATAAAATGACAGGGCCAGTGATAAAATGATTGGGCACGTCATTAATGACAGGGCCAGTCATTAATGACAGGGCCAGTGATAAAATGACTGGGCCAGTCATTAACGACAGGGCCAGTCATTAATGACAGGGCCAGTTATAAAATGACTCTGCCAGTCATAAAATGACTTGGCCAGTCATAAAATGACTTGGCCAGTCATAAAATGACAGAACCAGTCATAAAATGACAGGGCCAGTGATAAAATGACTGGCACAGTCATTAATGACAGGGCAAGTCATTAATGACAGGGCCAGTGATAAAATGACTCCTCCAGTCATAAAATAACTTGGCCTGTCATAAAATGACAGAACTAGTCATAAAATGACAGGGCCAGTGATAAAATGACGGGGCCAGTCATTAATGACAGGGCCAGTTATTAATGACAGGGCCAGTGATAAAATGACTGGGCCAGTCATTAATGACAGGGCCAGTCATTAATGACAGGGCCAGTGATAAAATGACTCTACCAGTCATAAAATGACTTGGCCAGTCATAAAATGACAGAACAAGTCATAAAATGACAGGGCCGCAGATAAAATGACTGGGCCAGTCATTAATGACAGGGCCAGTCATTAATGACAGGGCCAGTGATAAAATGACTGGGCCAGCCATTAATGACAGGGCCAGTCATTAATGACTGGGCCAGTGATAAAAATGACTCTGCCAGTCATTAATGACAGGGCCAGTGATAAAATACAGGGCCAGTGATAAAATGACTGGGCCAGTCATTAATGACAGAACCAGTATTTAAATGACAGGGCCAGTGATAAAATGAGTGGGCCAGTCATTAATGACAAGGCCAGTCATTAATGACAGGGCTAGTCATTAATGAAAGGGCCAGTGATAAAATGACTCTGCCAGTCATAAAATTACTTGGCCAGTCATAAAATGACAGAACCAGTCATAAAATGACAGGGCCAGTGATAAAATGACTGGGCCAGTGATAAAATGACTTCGCCAGTCATTAATGACAGGGCCAGTGATAAAATGACTTCGCCAGTCATTAATGACAGGGCCAGTGATGAAATGACTCTGCCAGTCTGAAAATGACTTGGCCAGTCATAAAATGACAGAACAAGTCATAAAATGACAGGGCCAGTGATAAAATGACTGACCCAGTCATTAATGACAGGGCCAGTCATTAATGACAGGGCCAGTGATAAAATGAGTGTGCCAGTCATTAATGACAGGGCCAGTCATTAATGACAGGGCCAGTGATAAAATGACTCTGCTAGTCATAAAATAACTTGGCCAGTCATAAAATGACAGAACCAGTCATAAAATGACAGGGCCAGTGATAAAATAACGGGGCCAGTCATTAATGACAGGGCCAGTCATTAATGACAGGGCCAATGATAAAATGACTGGGCCAGTCATTAATGACAGGGCCAGTCATTAATGACAGGGCCAGTGATAAAATGACTCTACCAGTCATAAAATGACTTGGCCAGGCATAAAATGACAGAACCAGTCATAAAATGACAGGGCCAGTGATAAAATGACTGGGCCAGTCATTAATGACAGGGCCAGTCATTAATGACAGGGCCAGTGATAAAATGACTGGGCCAGTCATTAACGACAGGGCCAGTCATTAATGACAGGGCCAGTTATAAAATGACTCTGCCAGTCATAAAATGACTTGGCCAGTCATAGAATGACAGAACCAGTCATAAAATGACAGGGCCAGTGATAAAATGACTGGCACAGTCATTAATGACAGGGCCAGTCATTAATGACAGGGCCTGTGATTAAATGACTGGGCCAGTCATTAATGACAGGGCCAGTGATAAAATGACTCCTCCAGTCATTAATGACAGGGCCAGTGATAAAATGACAGGGCCAGTGATAAAATGACTGGGCCAGTCATTAATGTCAGAACCAGTCATTAAATGACAGGGCCAGTGATAAAATGACTGGCACAGTCATTAATGACAGGGCCAGTATTTATGACTGGGCCAGTGATAAAATGACTGGGCCAGCCATTAATGACAGGGCCAGTCATTAATGACTGGGCCAGTGATAAAAATGACTCTGCCAGTCATTAATGACAGGGCCAGTGATAAAATGACAGGGCCAGTGATAAAATGACTGGGCCAGTCATTAATGACAGAACCAGTCATTAAATGACAGGGCCAGTGATAAATTGAGTGGGCCAGTCATTAATGACAAGGCCAGTCATTAATGACCGGGCTAGTCATTAATGACAGGGCCAGTGATAAAATGACTCTGCCAGTCATAAAATTACTTGGCCAGTCATAAAATGACAGAACAAGTCATAAAATGTTAGAGCCAGTGATAAAATGACTGGGCCAGTGATAAAATGACTTCGCCAGTCATTAATGACAGGGCCAGTCATTAATGACAGGGCCAGTGATAAAATGACTTTGCCAGGCATAAAATGACTTGGCCAGTCATAAAATGACAGAACAAGTCATAAAATGACAGAGCCAGTGATAAAATGACTGGGCCAGTCATTAATGACAGGGCCAGTCATTAATGACAGGGCCAGTTATAAAATGACTCTGCCAGTCATAAAATGACTTTGCAAGTCATAAAATTACTTGGCAAGTCATAAAATGACAGAACCATTCATAAAATGACTGGGCCAGTCATTAATGACAGGGCTAGTGATAAAATGCCTGGGCACGTCATTAATGACAGGGCCAGTCATTTATGACTGGGCCAGTGATAAAATGACTCTACCAGTCATAAAATGACTAAGCCAGTCATTAATGACAGAACCAGTCATAAAATGACAGGGCCAGTGATAAAATGACTGGGCCTTTCATTAATGACAGGGCCAGTCATTAATGACAGGGCCAGTGATAAAATGACTGGGCCCGTCATTAATGACAGGGCCAGTCATTTGTGACAGGGCCAGTGATAAAATGACTCTGCCAGTCATAAATGGACTTGGCCAGTCATAAAATGACAAAACCAGTCATAAAATGACAAGGCCAGTGATAAAATGACAGGGCCAGTCATTAATGACAGGGCCAGTCATTAATGACAGGGCCAGTGATAAAATGACTGGGCCAGTCATTAATGACAGCGCCAGTCATTAATGACAGGGCCAGTGATAAAATGACTCTGCCAGTCATAAAATGACTTGGCCAGTCATAAAATGACAGAACCAGTCATAAAATGACAGGGCCAGTGATAAAATGACAGACCCAGTCATTAATGAAAGGGCCAGTCGTTAATGACAGGGCCAGTGATAAAATGAGTATGCCAGTCATTAATGACTGGGCCCGTCATTAATGACAGCGCCAGTCATTTATGACAGGGCCAGTCATTTATGACAGGGCCAGTGATAAAATGACTCTGCCAGTCATAAATGGACTTGGCCAGTCATAAAATGACAGAACCAGTCATAAAATGACAAGGCCAGTGATAAAATGACTGGGCCAGTCATTAATGACAGGGCCAGTCATTAATGACAGGGCCAGTGATAAAATGACTGGGCCAGTCATTAATGACAGGGCCAGTCATTAATGACAGGGCCAGTGATAAAATGACTCTGCCAGTCTGAAAATGACTTGGCCAGTCATAAAATGACAGAACCAGTCATAAAATGACAGGGCCAGTGATAAAATGACTGGGCCAGTCATTAATGACAGGGCCAGTCATTAATGACAGGGCCAGTGATAAAATGACTGGGCCAGTCATTAACGACAGGGCCAGTCATTAATGACAGGGCCAGTTATAAAATGACTCTGCCAGTCATAAAATGACTTGGCCAGTCATAGAATGACAGAACCAGTCATAAAATGACAGGGCCAGTGATAAAATGACTGGCACAGTCATTAATGACAGGGCTAGTCATTAATGACAGGGCCTGTGATAAAATGACTGGGCCAGTCATTAATGACAGGGCCAGTGATAAAATGACTCCTCCAGTCATAAAATAACTTGGCCTGTCATAAAATGACAGAACTAGTCATAAAATGACAGGGCCAGTGATAAAATGACGGGGCCAGTCATTAATGACAGGGCCAGTCATTAATGACAGGGCCAAAGATAAAATGACTAGGCCAGTCATTAATGACAGGGCCAGTCATTAATGACAGGGCCAGTGATAAAATGACTCTACCAGTCATAAAATGACTTGGCCAGTAATAAAATGACAGAACAAGTTATAAAATGACAGGGCCAGTGATAAAATGACTGGGCCAGTCATTAATGACAGGGCCAGTCATTAATGACAGGGCCAGTGATAAAATGACTGGGCCAGCCATTAATGACAGGGCCAGTCATTAATGACTGGGCCAGTGATAAAAATGACTCTGCCAGTCATTAATGACAGGGCCAGTGATAAAATGACAGGGCCAGTGATAAAATGACGGGGCCAGTCATTAATGACAGGGCCAGTCATTAATGACAGGGCCAAAGATAAAATGACTAGGCCAGTCATTAATGACAGGGCCAGTCATTAATGACAGGGCCAGTGATAAAATGACTCTACCAGTCATAAAATGACTTGGCCAGTAATAAAATGACAGAACAAGTTATAAAATGACAGGGCCAGTGATAAAATGACTGGGCCAGTCATTAATGACAGGGCCAGTCATTAATGACAGGGCCAGTGATAAAATGACTGGGCCAGCCATTAATGACAGGGCCAGTCATTAATGACTGGGCCAGTGATAAAAATGACTCTGCCAGTCATTAATGACAGGGCCAGTGATAAAATGACAGGGCCAGTGATAAAATGACTGGGCCAGTCATTAATGACAGAACCAGTCATTAAATGACAGGGCCAGTGATAAATTGAGTGGGCCAGTCATTAAAGACAGGGCCAGTCATTAATGACAGGGCTATTCATTAATGACAGGGCCAGTGATAAAATGACTCTGCCAGTCATAAAATTACTTGGCCAGTCATAAAATGACAGAACAAGTCATAAAATGTTAGAGCCAGTGATAAAATGACTGGGCCAGTGATAAAATGACTTCGCCAGTCATTAATGACAGGGCCAGTGATAAAATGACTTCGCCAGTCATTAATGACAGGGCCAGTCATTAATGACAGGGCCAGTGATAAAATGACTTTGCCAGGCATAAAATGACTTGGCCAGTCATAAAATGACAGAACAAGTCATAAAATGACAGAGCCAGTGATAAAATGACTGGGCCAGTCATTAATGACAGGGCCAGTCATTAATGACAGGGCCAGATATAAAATGACTCTGCCAGTCATAAAATGACTTTGCAAGTCATAAAATTACTTGGCAAGTCATAAAAATACAGAAACATTCATAAAATGACTGGGCCTGTCATTAATGACAGGGCCAGTCATTAATGACAGGGCCAGTGATAAAATGCCTGGGCCCGTCATTAATGACAGGGCCAGTCATTTATGACTGGGCCAGTGATAAAATGACTCTACCAGTCATAAAATGACTAAGCCAGTCATTAATGACAGAACCAGTCATAAAATGACAGGGCCAGTGATAAAATGACTGGGCCTTTCATTAATGACAGGGCCAGTCATTAATGACAGGGCCAGTGATAAAATGACTGGGCCCGTCATTAATGACAGGGCCAGTCATTAATGACAGGGCCAGTGATAAAATGACTGGGCCAGTCATTAATGACAGGGCCAGTCATTAATGACAGGGCCAGTCATTAATGACAGGGCCAGTCATTAATGACAGGGCCAGTGATAAAATGACTCTGCCAGTCATAAAATGACTTGGCCAGTCATAAAATGACAGAACCAGTCATAAAATGACAGGGCCAGTGATAAAATGACTGACCCAGTCATTAATGACAGGGCCAGTCGTTAATGACAGGGCCAGTGATAAAATGAGTGTGCCAGTCATTAATGACTGGGCCCGTCATTAATGACAGGGCCAGTCATTTATGACAGGGCCAGTCATTTATGACAGGGCCAGTGATAAAATGACTCTGCCAGTCATAAATGGACTTGGCCAGTCATAAAATGACAGAACCAGTCATAAAATTACAAGGCCAGTGATAAAATGACTGGGCCAGTCATTAATGACAGGGCCAGTCATTAATGACAGGGCCAGTGATAAAATGACTGGGCCAGTCATTAATGACAGGGCCAGTCATTAATGACAGGGCCAGTCATTAATGACAGGGCCAGTGATAAAATGACTTGGCCAGTCATTAATGACAGGGCCAGTCATTAATGACAGGGCCAGTTAGAAAATGACTCTGCCAGTCATAAAATGACTTGGCAAGTCATAAAATTACTTGGCAAGTCATAAAATGACAGAACCATTTATAAAATGACTGGGCCAGTCATTAATGACAGGGCCAGTCATTAATGACAGGGCCAGTCATTAATGACAGGGCCAGTGATAAAATGACTCTGCCAGTCATAAAATGACAGAACCAGTCATAAAATGACAGGGCCAATGAAAAATGACTGGGCCAGTCATTAATGACAGGGCCTGTCATTAATGACAAGGCCAGTGATAAAATTACTGGGCCCGTCATTAATGACAGGGCCAGTCATTAATGACAGGGCCAGTGATAAAATGACTCTGCCAGTCATAAAATGACTTGGCCAGTCATAAAATGACAGAACCAGTCATAAAATGACAGGGCCAGTGATAAAATGACTGACCCAGTCATTAATGACAGGGCCAGTCATTAATGACAGGGCCAGTGATAAAATGAGTGTGCCAGTCATTAATGACAGGGCCAGTCATTAATGACAGGGCCAGTGATAAAATGACTGGGCCAGTCATTAATGACAGGGCCAGTCATTAATGACAGGGCCAGTGATAAAATGACTGGGCCCGTCATTAATGACAGGGCCAGTCATTAATGACAGGGCCAGTCATTAATGACAGGGCCAGTTAGAAAATGACTCTGCCAGTCATAAAATGACTTGGCAAGTCATAAAATTACTTGGCAGGTCATAAAATGACAGAACTATTTATAAAATGACAGGGCCAGTTATAAAATGACTGGGCCTGTCATTAATGACAGGGCCAGTCATTAATGACAGGGCAAGTGATAAAATGCCTGGGCCCCTCATTAATGACAGGGCCAGTCATTTATGACAGGGCCAGTGATAAAATGACTCTACCAGTCATAAAATGACTTGGCAAGTCATATAATGACAGAACCAGTCATAAAATGACAGGGCCAGTGATAAAATGACTGGGCCCGTCATTATTGACAGGGGCCGTGATAAAATGACTCTGCCAGTCATAAATGGACTTGGCGAGTCATAAAATGACAGAACCAGTCATAAAATGACAGGGCCAGTGATAAAATGACTGGGCCAGTCATTAATGACAGGGCCAGTCATTAATGACAGGGCCAGTGATAAAATGACTGGGCCAGTCATTAACGACAGGGCCAGTCATTAATGACAGGGCCAGTCATAAAATGACAGGGACAGTGATAAAATAACTGGCACAGTCATTAATGACAGGGCCAGTCATTAATGATAGGGCCTGTGATAAAATGACTGGGCCAGTCATTAATGACAGGGCCAGTGATAAAATGACTGGGCCCGTCATTAATGACAGGGCCAGTCATTTATGACAGGGCCAGTGATAAAATGACTCTGCCAGTCATAAATGGACTTGGCCAGTCATAAAATGACAGAACCAGTCATAAAATGACAAGGCCAGAGATAAAATGACTGGGCCAGTCATTAATGACAGGGCCAGTCATTAATGACAGGGCCAGTGATAAAATGACTGGGCCAGTCATTAATGACAGGGCCAGTCATTAATGACAGGGCCAGTCATTAATGACAGGGCCAGTGATAAAATGACTCTGCCAGTCATAAAATGACAGAACCAGTCATAAAATGACAGGGCCAATGAAAAATGACTGGGCCAGTCATTAATGACAGGGCCTGTCATTAATGACAAGGCCAGTGATAAAATTACTGGGCCCGTCATTAATGACAGGGCCAGTCATTAATGACAGGGCCAGTGATAAAATGACTCTGCCAGTCATAAATGGACTTGGCCAGTCATAAAATGACAGAACCAGTCATTAAATGACAGGGCCAGTGATAAAATGACTGGCACAGTCATTAATGACAGGGCCAGGGATAAAATGACTGGCCTATCATCAATGACAGGGCCAGTGATAAAATGACTCTGCCAGTCATAAAATAACTTGGCCAGTCATAAAATGACAGAACCAGTCATAAAATGACAGGGCCAGGGTAAAATGACGGGGACAGTCATTAATGACTTCGCCAGTCATTAATGACAGGGCCAGTGATAAAATGACTTGGCCAGTCATTAATGACAGGGCCAGTCATTAATGACAGGGCCAGTTAGAAAATGACTCTGCCAGTCATAAAATGACTTGGCAAGTCATAAAATTACTTGGAAAGTCATAAAATGACAGAACCATTTATAAAATGACAGGGCCAGTTATAAAATGACTGGGCCTGTCATTAATGACAGGGCCAGTCATTAATGACAGGGCCAGTGATAAAATGCCTGGGCCCGTCATTAATGACAGGGCCAGTCATTTATGACAGGGCCAGTGATAAAATGACTCTACCAGTCATAAAATGACTTGGCAAGTCATAAAATGACAGAACCAGTCATAAAAAGATAGGACCAGTGATAATATGACTAAGCCAGTCATTAATGACAGAACCAGTTATAAAATGACAGGGCCAGTGATAAAATGACTGGGCCAGTCATTAATGACAGGGCCAGTCATTAATGACAGGGCCAGTGATAAAATGACTCTGCCAGTCATAAAATGACTTGGCCAGTCATAAAATGACAGAACCAGTCATAAAATGACAGGGCCAGTGATAAAATGACTGACCCAGTCATTAAGGACAGGGCCAGTCATTAATGACAGGGCCAGTGATGAAATGAGTGGGCCAGTCATTAATGACAGGGCCAGTCATTAATGACAGGGGCAGTGATAAAATGACTCTGCTAGTCATAAAATAACTTGGCCAGTCATAAAATGACAGAACCAGTCAAAAAATGAGAGGGCCAGTGATAAAATGACGGGGCCAGTCATTAATGACAGGGCCAGTCATTAATGACAGGGCCAGTGATAAAATGACTGGGCCAGTCATTAATGACATGGCCAGTCATTAAGGACAGGGCCAGTGATAAAATGACTCTACCAGTCATAAAATAACTTGGCCAGTCATAAAATGACAGAACAAGCATAAAATGACAGGGCCAGTGATAAAATGACTGGGCCAGTCATTAATGACAGGGCCAGTCATTAATGACAGGGCCAGTGATAAAATGACTGGGCCAGCCATTAATGACAGGGCCAGTCATTAATGACTAGGCCAGTGATAAAAATGACTCTGCCAGTCATTAATGACAGGGCCAGTGATAAAATGACTGGGCCAGTCATTAATGACAGGGCCAGTCATTAATGACAGGGCGAGTGATAAAATGACTGGGCCAGTCATTAACGACAGGGCCAGTCATTAATGACAGGGCCAGTGATAAAATGACTCTGCCAGTCATAAAATGACTTGGCCAGTCATAAAATGACAGAACCAGTCATAAAATGACAGGGCCAGTGATAAAATGACTGGCACAGTCATTAATGACAGGGCCAGTCATTAATGACAGGGCCTGTGATAAAATGACTGGGCCAGTCATTAATGACAGGGCCAGTGATAAAATGACTCTGCAAGTCATAAAATAACTTGGCCAGTCATAAAATGACAGAACAAGTCATAAAATGACAGGGCCAGTGATAAAATGACTGGGCCAGTCATTAATGACAGGGCCAGTCATTAATGACAGGGCCAGTGATAAAATGACTGGGCCAGCCATTAATGACAGGGCCAGTCATTAATGACTAGGCCAGTGATAAAAATGACTCTGCCAGTCATTAATGACAGGGCCAGTGATAAAATGACAGGGCCAGTGATAAAATGACTGGGCCAGTCATTAATGACAGAACCAGTCATTAAATGAAAGGGCCAGTGATAAAATGACTTCGCCAGTCATTAATGACAGGGCCAGTGATAAAATGACTTCGCCAGTCATTAATGACAGGGCCAGTCATTAATGACAGGGCCAGTGATAAAATGACTCTGCCAGGCATAAAATGACTTGGCCAGTCATAAAATGACAGAACAAGTCATAAAATGACAGAGCCAGTGATAAAATGACTGGGCCAGTCATTAATGACAGGGCCAGTCATTAATGACAGGGCCAGTAATAAAATGACTCTGCCAGTCATAAAATGACTTGGCAAGTCATAAAAATACTTGGCAAGTCATTAAATGACAGAACCATTCATAAAATGACTGGATCAGTTATAAAATGACTGGGCCTGTCATTAATGACAGGGCCAGTCATTAATGACAGGGCCAGTGATAAAATGCCTGGGCCCGTCATTAATGACAGGGCCAGTCATTTATGACAGGGCCAGTGATAAAATGACTCTACCAGTCATAAAATGACTAAGCCAGTCATGAATGACAGAACCAGTCATAAAATGACAGGGCCAGTGATAAAATGACTGGGCCAGTCATTAATGACAGGGCCAGTCATTAATGACAGGGCCAGTGATAAAATGACTGGGCCCGTCATTAATGACAGGGCCAGTCATTTATGACAGGGCCAGTGATAAAATGACTCTTCCAGCCATAAATGGACTTGGCCAGTCATAAAATGACAGAACCAGTCATAAAATGACAAGGCCAGTGATAAAATGACTGTGCCAGTCATTAATGACAGGGCCAGTCATTAATGACAGTGCCAGTAATAAAATGACTGGGCCAGTCATTAATGACAGGGCCAGTCATTAATGACAGGGCCAGTCATTAATGACAGGGCCAGTGATAAAATGACTCTGCCAGTCATAAAATGACTTGGCCAGTCATAAAATGACAGAACCAGTCATAAAATGACAGGGCCAGTGATAAAATGACTGGGCCAGTCATTAATGACAGGGCCTGTCATTAATGACAGGGCCAGTGATAAAATGACTGGGCCCGTCATTAATGACAGGGCCAGTCAGTATTGACAGGGCCAGTGATAAAATGACTCTGCCAGTCATAAATGGACTTGGCCAGTCATAAAATGACAGAACCAGTCATTAAATGACAGGGCCAGTGATAAAATGACTGGGCCAGTCATTAATGACAGGGCCACTCATTAATGACAGTGCCAGTTATAAAATGACTCTGCCAGTCATAAAATGACTTTGCAAGTCATAAAATTACTTGGCAAGTCATAAAATGACATAACCATTCATAAAATGACAGGGCCAGTTATAAAATGACTGGGCCTGTCATTAATGACAGGGCCAAACATTAATGACAGGGCCAGTGATAAAATGCCTGGGCCCGTCATTAATGACAGGGCCAGTCATTTATGACAGGGCCAGTGATAAAATGACTCTACCAGTCATAAAATGACTAAGCCAGTCATTAATGACAGAACCAGTCATAAAATGACAGGGCCAGTGATAAAATGACTGGGCTTTTCATTAATGACAGGGCCAGTCATTAATGACAGGGCCAGCGATAAAATGACTGGGCCCGTCATTAATGACAGGGCCAGTCATTTATGACAGGGCCAGTGATAAAATGACTCTGCCAGTCATAAATGGACTTGGCCAGTCATAAAATGACAGAACCAGTCATAAAATGACAAGGCCAGAGATAAAATGACTGGGCCAGTCATATATGACAGGGCCAGTCATTAATGACAGGGCCAGTGATAAAATGACTGGGCCAGTCATTAATGACAGGGCCAGTCATTAATGACAGGGCCAGTCATTAATGACAGGGCCAGTGATAAAATGATTGGGCACGTCATTAATGACAGGGCCAGTCATTAATGACAGGGCCTGTGATAAAATGACTGGGCCAGTCATTAATGACAGGGCCAGTGATAAAATGACTCCTCCAGTCATAAAATAACTTGGCCTGTCATAAAATGACAGAACTAGTCATAAAATGACAGGGCCAGTGATAAAATGACGGGGCCAGTCATTAATGACAGGGCCAGTCATTAATGACAGGGCCAAAGATAAAATGACTGGGCCAGTCATTAATGACAGGGCCAGTCATTAATGACAGGGCCAGTGATAAAATGACTCTACCAGTCATAAAATGACTTGGCCAGTCATAAAATGACAGAACCAGTTATAAAATGACAGGGCCAGTGATAAAATGACTGGGCCAGTCATTAATGACAGGGCCAGTCATTAATGACAGGGCCAGTGATAAAATGACTGGGCCAGCCATTAATGACAGGGCCAGTCATTAATGACTGAACCAGTGATAAAAATGACTCTGCCAGTCATTAATGACAGGGCCAGTGATAAAATGACAGGGCCAGTGATAAAATGACTGGGCCAGTCATTAATGACAGAACCAGTCATTAAATGACAGGGCCAGTGATAAATTGAGTGGGCCAGTCATTAATGACAGGGCCAGTCATTAATGACAGGGCTATTCATTAATGACAGGGCCAGTGATAAAATGACTCTGCCAGTCATAAAATTACTTGGCCAGTCATAAAATGACAGAACAAGTCATAAAATGTTAGAGCCAGTGATAAAATGACTGGGCCAGTGATAAAATGACTTCGCCAGTCATTAATGACAGGGCCAGTGATAAAATAACTTCGCCAGTCATTAATGACAGGGCCAGTCATTAATGACAGGGCCAGTGATAAAATGACTTTGCCAGGCATAAAATGACTTGGCCAGTCATAAAATGACAGAACAAGTCATAAAATGACAGAGCCAGTGATAAAATGACTGGGCCAGTCATTAATGACAGGGCCAGTCATTAATGACAGGGCCAATGATAAAATGACTGGGCCAGTCATTAATGTAATAGCCAGTCATTAATGACAGGGCCAGAGATAAAATGCCTGGGCCCGTCATTAATGACAGGGCCAGTCATTTATGACTGGGCCAGTGATAAAATGACTCTACCAGTCATAAAATGACTAAGCCAGTCATTAATGACAGAAACAGTCATAAAATGACAGGGCCAGTGATAAAATGACTGGGCCTTTCATTAATGACAGGGCCAGTCATTAATGACAGGGCCAGTGATAAAATGACTGGGCCCGTCATTAATGACAGGGCCAGTCAGTTGTGACAGGGTCAGTGATAAAATGACTCTGCCAGTCATAAATGGACTTGGCCAGTCATAAAATGACAAAACCAGTCATAAAATGACAAGGCCAGTGATAAAATGACAGGGCCAGTCATTAATGACAGGGCCAGTCATTAATGACAGGGCCAGTGATAAAATGACTGGGCCAGTCATTAATGACAGGGCCAGTCATTAATGAAGGGGCCAGTGATAAAATGAGTGGGCCAGTCATTAATGACAGGGCCAGTCGTTAATGACAGGGCCAGTGATAAAATGACTCTGCTAGTCATAAAATAACTTGGCCAGTCATAAAATGACAGAACTAGTCATAAAATGACAGGGCCAGTGATAAAATGACGGGGCCAGTCATTAATAACAGGGCCAGTCATTAATGACAGGGCCAGTGATAAAATGACTGGGCCAGTCATTAATGACAGGGCCAGTCATTAATGACAGGGCCAGTGATAAAATGACTCTGCTAGTCATAAAATAACTTGGCCAGTCATAAAATGACAGAACCAGTCAAAAAATGACAGGGCCAGTGATAAAATGTCGGGGCCAGTCATTAATGACATGGCCAGTCATTAATGACAGGGCCAGTTATAAAATGACTGAGCCAGTAATTAATGACAGGGCCAGTCATTAAGGACAGGGCCAGTGATAAAATGACTCTACCAGTCATAAAATGACTTGGCCAGTCATACAATGACAGAACCAGTCATAAAATGACAGGGCCAGTGATAAAATGTCGGGGCCAGTCATTAATGACAGGGCCAGTCATTAATGACAGGGCCAGTTATAAAATGACTGAGCCAGTAATTAATGACAGGGCCAGTCATTAAGGACAGGGCCAGTGATAAAATGACTCTACCAGTCATAAAATGACTTGGCCAGTCATACAATGACAGAACCAGTCATAAAATGACAGGGCCAGTGATAAAATGATTGGGCACGTCATTAATGACAGGGCCAGTCATTAATGACAGGGCCAGTGATAAAATGACTGGGCCAGTCATTAACGACAGGGCCAGTCATTAATGACAGGGCCAGTTATAAAATGACTCTGCCAGTCATAAAATGACTTGGCCAGTCATACAATGACAGAACCAGTCATAAAATGACAGGGCCAGTGATAAAATGACTGGCACAGTCATTAATGACAGGGCAAGTCATTAATGACAGGGCCTGTGATAAAATGACTGGGCCAGTCATTAATGACAGGGCCAGTGATAAAATGACTCCTCCAGTCATAAAATAACTTGGCCTGTCATAAAATGACAGAACTAGTCATAAAATGACAGGGCCAGTGATAAAATGACGGGGCCAGTCATTAATGACAGGGCCAGTTATTAATGACAGGGCCAGTGATAAAATGACTGGGCCAGTCATTAATGACAGGGCCAGTCATTAATGACAGGGCCAGTGATAAAATGACTCTACCAGTCATAAAATGACTTGGCCAGTCATAAAATGACAGAACAAGTCATAAAATGACAGGGCCGGAGATAAAATGACTGGGCCAGTCATTAATGACAGGGCCAGTGATAAAATGACTGGGCCAGCCATTAATGACAGGGCCAGTCATTAATGACTGGGCCAGTGATAAAAATGACTCTGCCAGTCATTAATGACAGGGCCAGTGATAAAATACAGGGCCAGTGATAAAATGACTGGGCCAGTCATTAATGACAGAACCGGTAATTAAATGACAGGGCCAGTGATAAAATGAGTGGGCCAGTCATTAATGACAGGGCAAGTCATTAATGACAGGGCTAGTCATTAATGACAGGGCCAGTGATAAAATGACTCTGCCAGTCATAAAATTACTTGGCCAGTCATAAAATGACAGAACCAGTCATAAAATGACAGGGCCAGTGATGTATGACTGGGCCAGTGATAAAATGACTTCGCCAGTCATTAATGACAGGGCCAGTGATAAAATGACTTCGCCAGTCATTAATGACAGGGCCAGTGATGAAATGACTCTGCCAGTCTGAAAATGACTTGGCCAGTCATAAAATGACAGAACAAGTCATAAAATGACAGGGCCAGTGATAAAATGACTGACCCAGTCATTAATGACAGGGCCAGTCATTAATGACAGGACCAGTGATAAAATGAGTGTGCCAGTCATTAATGACAGGGCCAGTCATTAATGACAGGGCCAGTGATAAAATGACTCTGCTAGTCATAAAATAACTTGGCCAGTCATAAAATGACAGAACCAGTCATAAAATGACAGGGCCAGTGATAAAATGACGGGGCCAGTCATTAATGACAGGGCCAGTCATTAATGACAGGGCCAATGATAAAATGACTGGGCCAGTCTTTAATGACAGGGCCAGTCATTAATGACAGGGCCAGTGATAAAATGACTCTACCAGTCATAAAATGACTTGGCCAGGCATAAAATGACAGAACCAGTCATAAAATGACAGGGCCAGTGATAAAATGACTGGGCCAGTCATTAATGACAGGGCCAGTCATTAATGACAGGGCCAGTGATAAAATGACTGGGCCAGTCATTAACGACAGGGCCAGTCATTAATGACAGGGCCAGTTATAAAATGACTCTGCCAGTCATAAAATGACTTGGCCAGTCATAGAATGACAGAACCAGTCATAAAATGACAGGGCCAGTGATAAAATGACTGGCACAGTCATTAATGACAGGGCCAGTCATTAATGACAGGGCCTGTGATAAAATGACTGGGCCAGTCATTAATGACAGGGCCAGTGATAAAATGACTCCTCCAGTCATTAATGACAGGGCCAGTGATAAAATGACAGGGCCAGTGATAAAATGACTGGGCCAGTCATTAATGACAGAACCAGTCATTAAATGACAGGGCCAGTGATAAAATGACTGGCACAGTCATTAATGACAGGGCCAGTATTTATGACAGGGCCAGTGATAAAATGACTGGGCCAGCCATTAATGACAGGGCCAGTCATTAATGACTGGGCCAGTGATAAAAATGACTCTGCCAGTCATTAATGACAGGGCCAGTGATAAAATGACAGGGCCAGTGATAAAATGACTGGGCCAGTCATTAATGACAGAACCAGTCATTAAATGACAGGGCCAGTGATAAATTGAGTGGGCCAGTCATTAATGACAAGGCCAGTCATTAATGACAGGGCTAGTCATTAATGACAGGGCCAGTGATAAAATGACTCTGCCAGTCATAAAATTACTTGGCCAGTCATAAAATGACAGAACAAGTCATAAAATGTTAGAGCCAGTGATAAAATGACTGGGCCAGTGATAAAATGACTTCGCCAGTCATTAATGACAGGGCCAGTGATAAAATGACTTCGCCAGTCATTAATGACAGGGCCAGTCATTAATGACAGGGCCAGTGATAAAATGACTTTGCCAGGCATAAAATGACTTGGCCAGTCATAAAATGACAGAACAAGTCATAAAATGACAGAGCCAGTGATAAAATGACTGGGCCAGTCATTAATGACAGGGCCAGTCATTAATGACAGGGCCAGTTATAAAATGACTCTGCCAGTCATAAAATGACTTTGCAAGTCATAAAATTACTTGGCAAGTCATAAAATGACAGAACCATTCATAAAATGACTGGGCCTGTCATTAATGACAGGGCCAGTCATTAATGACAGGGCCAGTGATAAAATGCCTGGGCCCGTCATTAATGACAGGGCCAGTCATTTATGACTGGGCCAGTGATAAAATGACTCTACCAGTCATAAAATGACTAAGCCAGTCATTAATGACAGAACCAGTCAAAAAGTGACAGGGCCAGTGATAAAATGACTGGGCCTTACATTAATGACAGGGCCAGTCATTAATGACAGGGCCAGTGATAAAATGACTGGGCCCGTCATTAATGACAGGGCCAGTCATTTGTGACAGGGCCAGTGATAAAATGACTCTGCCAGTCATAAATGGACTTGGCCAGTCATAAAATGACAAAACCAGTCATAAAATGACAAGGCCAGTGATAAAATGACAGGGCCAGTCATTAATGACAGGGCCAGTCATTAATGACAGGGCCAGTGATAAAATGACTGGGCCAGTCATTAATGACAGCGCCAGTCATTAATGACAGGGCCAGTGATAAAATGACTCTGCCAGTCATAAAATGACTTGGCCAGTCATAAAATGACATAACCAGTCATAAAATGACAGGGCCAGTGATAAAATGACTGACCCAGTCATTAATGAAAGGGCCAGTCGTTAATGACAGGGCCAGTGATAAAATGAGTGTGCCAGTCATTAATGACTGGGCCCGTCATTAATGACAGGGCCAGTCATTTATGACAGGGCCAGTCATTTATGACAGGGCCAGTGATAAAATGACTCTGCCAGTCATAAATGGACTTGGCCAGTCATAAAATGACAGAACCAGTCATAAAATGACAAGGCCAGTGATAAAATGACTGGGCCAGTCATTAATGACAGGGCCAGTCATTAATGACAGGGCCAGTGATAAAATGACTGGGCCAGTCATTAATGACAGGGCCAGTCATTAATGAAAGGGCCAGTGATAAAATGACTCTGCCAGTCTGAAAATGACTTGGCCAGTCATAAAATGACAGAACCAGTCATAAAATGACAGGGCCAGTGATAAAATGACTGGGCCAGTCATTAATGACAGGGCCAGTCATTAATGACAGGGCCAGTGATAAAATGACTGGGCCAGTCATTAACGACAGGGCCAGTCATTAATGACAGAGCCAGTTATAAAATGACTCTGCCAGTCATAAAATGACTTGGCCAGTCATAGAATGACAGAACCAGTCATAAAATGACAGGGCCAGTGATAAAATGACTGGCACAGTCATTAATGACAGGGCCAGTCATTAATGACAGGGCCTGTGATAAAATGACTGGGCCAGTCATTAATGACAGGGCCAGTGATAAAATGACTCCTCCAGTCATAAAATAACTTGGCCTGTCATAAAATGACAGAACTAGTCATAAAATGACAGGGCCAGTGATAAAATGACGGGGCCAGTCATTAATGACAGGGCCAGTCATTAATGACAGGGCCAAAGATAAAATGACTGGGCCAGTCATTAATGACAGGGCCAGTCATTAATGACAGGGCCAGTGATAAAATGACTCTACCAGTCATAAAATGACTTGGCCAGTCATAAAATGACAGAACAAGTTATAAAATGACAGGGCCAGTGATAAAATGACTGGGCCAGTCATTAATGACAGGGCCAGTCATTAATGACAGGGCCAGTGATAAAATGACTGGGGCAGCCATTAATGACAGGGCCAGTCATTAATGACTGAACCAGTGATAAAAATGACTCTGCCAGTCATTAATGACAGGGCCAGTGATAAAATGACAGGGCCAGTGATAAAATGACTGGGCCAGTCATTAATGACAGAACCAGTCATTAAATGACAGGGCCAGTGATAAATTGAGTGGGCCAGTCATTAATGACAGGGCCAGTCATTAATGACAGGGCTATTCATTAATGACAGGGCCAGTGATAAAATGACTCTGCCAGTCATAAAATTACTTGGCCAGTCATAAAATGACAGAACAAGTCATAAAATGTTAGAGCCAGTGATAAAATGACTGGGCCAGTGATAAAATGACTTCGCCAGTCATTAATGACAGGGCCAGTGATAAAATGACTTCGCCAGTCATTAATGACAGGGCCAGTCATTAATGACAGGGCCAGTGATAAAATGACTTTGCCAGGCATAAAATGACTTGGCCAGTCATAAAATGACAGAACAAGTCATAAAATGACAGAGCCAGTGATAAAATGACTGGGCCAGTCATTAATGACAGGGCCAGTCATTAATGACAGGGCCAATGATAAAATGACTGGGCCAGTCATTAATGTAATAGCCAGTCATTAATGACAGGGCCAGAGATAAAATGCCTGGGCCCGTCATTAATGACAGGGCCAGTCATTTATGACTGGGCCAGTGATAAAATGACTCTACCAGTCATAAAATGACTAAGCCAGTCATTAATGACAGAACCAGTCATAAAATGACAGGGCCAGTGATAAAATGACTGGGCCTTTCATTAATGACAGGGCCAGTCATTAATGACAGGGCCAGTGATAAAATGACTGGGCCCGTCATTAATGACAGGGCCAGTCAGTTGTGACAGGGTCAGTGATAAAATGACTCTGCCAGTCATAAATGGACTTGGCCAGTCATAAAATGACAAAACCAGTCATAAAATGACAAGGCCAGTGATAAAATGACAGGGCCAGTCATTAATGACAGGGCCAGTCATTAATGACAGGGCCAGTGATAAAATGACTGGGCCAGTCATTAATGACAGGGCCAGTCATTAATGACAGGGCCAGTCATTAATGACAGGGCCAGTGATAAAATGACTCTGCAGGTCATAAAATGACTTGGCCAGTCATAAAATGACAGAACCAGTCATAAAATGACAGGGCCAGTGATAAAATGACTGACCCAGTCATTAATGACAGGGCCAGTCGTTAATGACAGGGCCAGTGATAAAATGAGTGTGCCAGTCATTAATGACTGGGCCCGTCATTAATGACAGGGCCAGTCATTTATGACAGGGCCAGTCATTTATGACAGGGCCAGTGATAAAATGACTCTGCCAGTCATAAATGGACTTGGCCAGTCATAAAATGACAGAACCAGTCATAAAATGACAAGGCCAGTGATAAAATGACTGGGCCAGTCATTAATGACAGGGCCAGTCATTAATGACAGGGCCAGTGATAAAATGACTTTGCCAGGCATAAAATGACTTGGTTAGTCATAAAATGACAGAACAAGTCATAAAATGACAGAGCCAGTGATAAAATGACTGGGCCAGTCATTAATGACAGGGCCAGTCATTAATGACAAGGCCAGTTATAAAATGACTCTACCAGTCATAAAATGACTTGGCAAGTCATAAAGTGACAGAACCAGTCATAAAATGACAGGGCTAGTGATAAAATGACTGGGCCAGTCATTAATGACAGGGCCAGTCATTAATGACAGGGCCAGTGATAAAATGACTGGGCCAGTCATTAACGACAGGGCCAGTCATTAATGACAGGGCCAGTCATAAAATGACAGGGACAGTGATAAAATAACTGGCACAGTCATTAATGACAGGGCCAGTCATTAATGACAGGGCCTGTGATAAAATGACTGGGCCAGTCATTAATGACAGAGCCAGTGATAAAATGCCTGGGCCCGTCATTAATGACAGGGCCAGTCATTTATGACAGGGCCAGTGATAAAATGACTCTACCAGTCATAAAATGACTTGGCAAGTCATAAAATGACAGAACCAGTCATAAAAAGATAGGGCCAGTGATAATATGACTAAGCTAGTCATTAATGACAGAACCAGTCATAAAATGACAGGGCCAGTGATAAAATGACTGGGCCTTTCATTAATGACAGGGCCAGTCATTACTGACAGGGCCAGTGATAAAATGACTGGGCCCATCATTAATGACAGGGCCAGTCATTAATGACAGGCCCAGTGGTAAAATGACTCTGCCAGTCATAAATGGACTTGGCCAGTCATAAAATGACAGAACCAGTCATAAAATGACAGGGCCAGTGATAAAATGACTGGGCTAGTCATTAATGACAGGGCAAGTCATTAATGACAGGGCCAGTGATAAAATGACTGGGCCAGTCATTAATGACAGGGCCAGTCATTAATGACAGGGCCAGTCATTAATGACAGGGCCAGTATTAAAATGACTCTGCCAGTCATAAAATGACTTGGCCAGTCATAAAATGACAGAACCAGACATAAAATGACAGGGCCAGTGATAAAATGACTGACCCAGTCATTAATGACAGGGCCAGTCATTAATGAAGGGGCCAGTGATAAAATGAGTGGGCCAGTCATTAATGACAGGGCCAGTCGTTAATGACAGGGCCAGTGATAAAATGACTCTGCTAGTCATAAAATAACTTGGCCAGTCATAAAATGACAGAACCAGTCATAAAATGACAGGGCCAGTGATAAAATGACGGGGCCAGTCATTAATAACAGGGCCAGTCATTAATGACAGGGCCAGTGATAAAATGACTGGGCCAGTCATTAATGACAGGGCCAGTCATTAATGACAGGGCCAGTGATAAAATGACTCTGCTAGTCATAAAATAACTTGGCCAGTCATAAAATGACAGAACCAGTCAAAAAATGACAGGGCCAGTGATAAAATGACGGGGCCAGTCATTAATGACAGGGCCAGTCATTAATGACAGGGCCAGTTATAAAATGACTGGGCCAGTCATTAATGACAGGGCCAGTCATTAAGGACAGGGCCAGTGATAAAATGACTCTACCAGTCATAAAATGACTTGGCCAGTCATAAAATGACAGAACCAGTCATAAAATGACAGGGCCAGTGATAAAATGATTGGGCACGTCATTAATGACAGGGCCAGTCATTAATGACAGGGCCAGTGATAAAATGACGGGGCCAGTCATTAATAACAGGGCCAGTCATTAATGACAGGGCCAGTGATAAAATGACTGGGCCAGTCATTAATGACAGGGCCAGTCATTAATGACAGGGCCAGTGATAAAATGACTCTGCCAGTCATAAAATGACTTGGCCAGGTATAAAATGACAGAACCAGTCATAAAATGACAGGGACAGTGATAAAATAACTGGCACAGTCATTAATGACAGGGCCAGTCATTAATGACAGGGCCTGTGATAAAATGACTGGGCCAGTCATTAATGACAGAGCCAGTGATAAAATGCCTGGGCCCGTCATTAATGACAGGGCCAGTCATTTATGACAGGGCCAGTGATAAAATGACTCTACCAGTCATAAAATGACTTGGCAAGTCATAAAATGACAGAACCAGTCATAAAAAGATAGGGCCAGTGATAATATGACTAAGCTAGTCATTAATGACAGAACCAGTCATAAAATGACAGGGCCAGTGATAAAATGACTGGGCCTTTCATTAATGACAGGGCCAGTCATTAATGACAGGGCCAGTGATAAAATGACTGGGCCCATCATTAATGACAGGGCCAGTCATTAATGACAGGGCCAGTGATAAAATGAGTCTGCCAGTCATAAATGGACTTGGCCAGTCATAAAATGACAGAACCAGTCATAAAATAACAGGGCCAGTGATAAAATGACTGGGCTAGTCATTAATGACAGGGCAAGTCATTAATGACAGGGCCAGTGATAAAATGACTGGGCCAGTCATTAATGACAGGGCCAGTCATTAATGACAGGGCCAGTCATTAATGACAGGGCCAGTCATTAATGACAAGGCCAGTGATAAAATGACTCTGCCAGTCATAAAATGACTTGGCCAGTCATAAAATGACAGAACCAGTCATAAAATGACAGGGCCAGTGATAAAATGACTGACCCAGTCATTAATGACAGGGCCAGTCATTAATGAAGGGGCCAGTGATAAAATGAGTGGGCCAGTCATTAATGACAGGGCCAGTCGTTAATGACACGGCCAGTGATAAAATGACTCTGCTAGTCATAAAATAACTTGGCCAGTCATAAAATGACAGAACCAGTCATAAAATGACAGGGCCAGTGATAAAATGACGGGGCCAGTCATTAATAACAGGGCCAGTCATTAATGACAGGGCCAGTGATAAAATGACTGGGCCAGTCATTAATGACAGGGCCAGTCATTAATGACAGGGCCAGTGATAAAATGACTCTGCTAGTCATAAAATAACTTGGCCAGTCATAAAATGACAGAACCAGTCAAAAAATGACAGGGCCAGTGATAAAATGACGGGGCCAGTCATTAATGACAGGGCCAGTCATTAATGACAGGGCCAGTTATAAAATGACTGGGCCAGTCATTAATGACAGGGCCAGTCATTAAGGACAGGGCCAGTGATAAAATGACTCTACCAGTCATAAAATGACTTGGCCAGTCATAAAATGACAGAACCAGTCATAAAATGACAGGGCCAGTGATAAAATGATTGGGCACGTCATTAATGACAGGGCCAGTCATTAATGACAGGGCCAGTGATAAAATGACTGGGCCAGTCATTAACGACAGGGCCAGTCATTAATGACAGGGCCAGTTATAAAATGACTCTGCCAGTCATAAAATGACTTGGCCAGTCATAAAATGACAGAACCAGTCATAAAATGACAGGGCCAGTGATAAAATGACTGGCACAGTCATTAATGACAGGGCCAGTCATTAATGACAGGGCCAGTGATAAAATGACTCCTCCAGTCATAAAATAACTTGGCCTGTCATAAAATGACAGAACTAGTCATAAAATGACAGGGCCAGTGATAAAATGACGGGGCCAGTCATTAATGACAGGGCCAGTGATAAAATGACTGGGCCAGTAATTAATGACAGGGCCAGTCATTAATGACAGGGCCAGTCATTAATGACAGGGCCAGTGTTTAAATGACTCTGCCAGTCATAAAATGACTTGGCCAGTCATAAAATGACAGAACCAGTCATAAAATGACAGAGCCAGTGATAAAATGACTGACCCAGTCATTATTGACAGGGCCAGTCATTAATGACAGGGCCAGTGATAAAATGAGTGTGCCAGTCATTAATGACAGGGCCAGTCATTAATGACAGGGCCAGTGACAAAATGACTCTGCTAGTCATAAAATAACTTGGCCAGTCATAAAATGACAGAACCAGTCATAAAATGACAGGGCCAGTGATAAAATGACGGGGCCAGTCATTAATGACAGGGCCAGTCATTAATGACAGGGCCAGTGATAAAATGACTGGGCCAGTCATTAATGACAGGGCCAGTCATTAATGACAGGGCCAGTGAAAAACGACTCTACCAGTCATAAAATGACTTGGCCAGGCATAAAATGACAGAACCAGTCATAAAATGACAGGGCCAGTGATAAAATGACTGGGCCAGTCATTAATGACAGGGCCTGTCATTAATGACAGGGCCAGTGATAAAATGACTGGGCCCGTCATTAATGACAGGGCCAGTCATTAATGACAGGGCCAGTCATTAATGACAGGGCCAGTTACAAAATGACTCTGCCAGTCATAAAATGACTTGGCAAGTCATAAAATTACTTGGCAGGTCATAAAATGACAGAACTATTTATAAAATGACAGGGCCAGTTATAAAATGACTGGGCCTGTCATTAATGACAGGGCCAGTCATTAATGACAGGGCCAGTGATAAAATGCCTGGGCCCGTCATTAATGACTCGGCCAGTCATTTATGACAGGGCCAGTGATAAAATGACTCTACCAGTCATAAAATGACTTGGCAAGTCATAAAGTGACAGAACCAGTCATAAAATGACAGGGCTAGTGATAAAATGACTGGGCCAGTCATTAATGACAGGGCCAGTCATTAATGACAGGGCCAGTGATAAAATGACTGGGCCAGTCATTAACGACAGGGCCAGTCATTAATGACAGGGCCAGTCATAAAATGACAGGGACAGTGATAAAATAACTGGCACAGTCATTAATGACAGGGCCAGTCATTAATGACAGGGCCTGTGATAAAATGACTGGGCCAGTCATTAATGACAGAGCCAGTGATAAAATGCCTGGGCCCGTCATTAATGACAGGGCCAGTCATTTATGACAGGGCCAGTGATAAAATGACTCTACCAGTCATAAAATGACTTGGCAAGTCATAAAATGACAGAACCAGTCATAAAAAGATAGGGCCAGTGATAATATGACTAAGCTAGTCATTAATGACAGAACCAGTCATAAAATGACAGGGCCAGTGATAAAATGACTGGGCCTTTCATTAATGACAGGGCCAGTCATTAATGACAGGGCCAGTGATAAAATGACTGGGCCCATCATTAATGACAGGGCCAGTCATTAATGACAGGCCCAGTGGTAAAATGACTCTGCCAGTCATAAATGGACTTGGCCAGTCATAAAATGACAGAACCAGTCATAAAATGACAGGGCCAGTGATAAAATGACTGGGCTAGTCATTAATGACAGGGCAAGTCATTAATGACAGGGCCAGTGATAAAATGACTGGGCCAGTCATTAATGACAGGGCCAGTCATTAATGACAGGGCCAGTCATTAATGACAGGGCCAGTATTAAAATGACTCTGCCAGTCATAAAATGACTTGGCCAGTCATAAAATGACAGAACCAGACATAAAATGACAGGGCCAGTGATAAAATGACTGACCCAGTCATTAATGACAGGGCCAGTCATTAATGAAGGGGCCAGTGATAAAATGAGTGGGCCAGTCATTAATGACAGGGCCAGTCGTTAATGACAGGGCCAGTGATAAAATGACTCTGCTAGTCATAAAATAACTTGGCCAGTCATAAAATGACAGAACCAGTCATAAAATGACAGGGCCAGTGATAAAATGACGGGGCCAGTCATTAATAACAGGGCCAGTCATTAATGACAGGGCCAGTGATAAAATGACTGGGCCAGTCATTAATGACAGGGCCAGTCATTAATGACAGGGCCAGTGATAAAATGACTCTGCTAGTCATAAAATAACTTGGCCAGTCATAAAATGACAGAACCAGTCAAAAAATGACAGGGCCAGTGATAAAATGACGGGGCCAGTCATTAATGACAGGGCCAGTCATTAATGACAGGGCCAGTTATAAAATGACTGGGCCAGTCATTAATGACAGGGCCAGTCATTAAGGACAGGGCCAGTGATAAAATGACTCTACCAGTCATAAAATGACTTGGCCAGTCATAAAATGACAGAACCAGTCATAAAATGACAGGGCCAGTGATAAAATGATTGGGCACGTCATTAATGACAGGGCCAGTCATTAATGACAGGGCCAGTGATAAAATGACGGGGCCAGTCATTAATAACAGGGCCAGTCATTAATGACAGGGCCAGTGATAAAATGACTGGGCCAGTCATTAATGACAGGGCCAGTCATTAATGACAGGGCCAGTGATAAAATGACTCTGCCAGTCATAAAATGACTTGGCCAGGTATAAAATGACAGAACCAGTCATAAAATGACAGGGACAGTGATAAAATAACTGGCACAGTCATTAATGACAGGGCCAGTCATTAATGACAGGGCCTGTGATAAAATGACTGGGCCAGTCATTAATGACAGAGCCAGTGATAAAATGCCTGGGCCCGTCATTAATGACAGGGCCAGTCATTTATGACAGGGCCAGTGATAAAATGACTCTACCAGTCATAAAATGACTTGGCAAGTCATAAAATGACAGAACCAGTCATAAAAAGATAGGGCCAGTGATAATATGACTAAGCTAGTCATTAATGACAGAACCAGTCATAAAATGACAGGGCCAGTGATAAAATGACTGGGCCTTTCATTAATGACAGGGCCAGTCATTAATGACAGGGCCAGTGATAAAATGACTGGGCCCATCATTAATGACAGGGCCAGTCATTAATGACAGGGCCAGTGATAAAATGAGTCTGCCAGTCATAAATGGACTTGGCCAGTCATAAAATGACAGAACCAGTCATAAAATAACAGGGCCAGTGATAAAATGACTGGGCTAGTCATTAATGACAGGGCAAGTCATTAATGACAGGGCCAGTGATAAAATGACTGGGCCAGTCATTAATGACAGGGCCAGTCATTAATGACAGGGCCAGTCATTAATGACAGGGCCAGTCATTAATGACAAGGCCAGTGATAAAATGACTCTGCCAGTCATAAAATGACTTGGCCAGTCATAAAATGACAGAACCAGTCATAAAATGACAGGGCCAGTGATAAAATGACTGACCCAGTCATTAATGACAGGGCCAGTCATTAATGAAGGGGCCAGTGATAAAATGAGTGGGCCAGTCATTAATGACAGGGCCAGTCGTTAATGACAGGGCCAGTGATAAAATGACTCTGCTAGTCATAAAATAACTTGGCCAGTCATAAAATGACAGAACCAGTCATAAAATGACAGGGCCAGTGATAAAATGACGGGGCCAGTCATTAATAACAGGGCCAGTCATTAATGACAGGGCCAGTGATAAAATGACTGGGCCAGTCATTAATGACAGGGCCAGTCATTAATGACAGGGCCAGTGATAAAATGACTCTGCTAGTCATAAAATAACTTGGCCAGTCATAAAATGACAGAACCAGTCAAAAAATGACAGGGCCAGTGATAAAATGACGGGGCCAGTCATTAATGACAGGGCCAGTCATTAATGACAGGGCCAGTTATAAAATGACTGGGCCAGTCATTAATGACAGGGCCAGTCATTAAGGACAGGGCCAGTGATAAAATGACTCTACCAGTCATAAAATGACTTGGCCAGTCATAAAATGACAGAACCAGTCATAAAATGACAGGGCCAGTGATAAAATGATTGGGCACGTCATTAATGACAGGGCCAGTCATTAATGACAGGGCCAGTGATAAAATGACTGGGCCAGTCATTAACGACAGGGCCAGTCATTAATGACAGGGCCAGTTATAAAATGACTCTGCCAGTCATAAAATGACTTGGCCAGTCATAAAATGACAGAACCAGTCATAAAATGACAGGGCCAGTGATAAAATGACTGGCACAGTCATTAATGACAGGGCCAGTCATTAATGACAGGGCCAGTGATAAAATGACTCCTCCAGTCATAAAATAACTTGGCCTGTCATAAAATGACAGAACTAGTCATAAAATGACAGGGCCAGTGATAAAATGACGGGGCCAGTCATTAATGACAGGGCCAGTTATTAATGACAGGG
This sequence comes from Platycnemis pennipes, assembly GCA_933228895.1. Classification (NCBI taxonomy): domain Eukaryota; kingdom Metazoa; phylum Arthropoda; class Insecta; order Odonata; family Platycnemididae; genus Platycnemis; species Platycnemis pennipes. Next base: position 72,057,238 of record OW121846.1, on the reverse strand, counting down.
CCAGTGATAAAATGACTGGGCCAGTCATTAATGACAGGGCCAGTCATTAATGACAGGGCCAGTGATAAAATGACTCTACCAGTCATAAAATGACTTGGCCAGTCATAAAATGACAGAACAAGTCATAAAATGACAGGGCCGGAGATAAAATGACTGGGCCAGTCATTAATGACAGGGCCAGTCATTAATGACAGGGCCAGTGATAAAATGACTGGGCCAGCCATTAATGACAGGGCCAGTCATTAATGACTGGGCCAGTGATAAAAATGACTCTGCCAGTCATTAATGACAGGGCCAGTGATAAAATACAGGGCCAGTGATAAAATGACTGGGCCAGTCATTAATGACAGAACCAGTAATTAAATGACAGGGCCAGTGATAAAATGAGTGGGCCAGTCATTAATGACAGGGCCAGTCATTAATGACAGGGCTAGTCATTAATGACAGGGCCAGTGATAAATTGACTGTGCCAGTCATAAAATTACTTGGCCAGTCATAAAATGACAGAACCAGTCATAAAATGACAGGGCCAGTGATAAAATGACTGGGCCAGTGATAAAATGACTTCGCCAGTCATTAATGACAGGGCCAGTGATAAAATGACTTCGCCAGTCATTAATGACAGGGCCAGTGATGAAATGACTCTGCCAGTCTGAAAATGACTTGGCCAGTCATAAAATGACAGAACAAGTCATAAAATGACAGGGCCAGTGATAAAATGACTGACCCAGTCATTAATGACAGGGCCAGTCATTAATGACAGGGCCAGTGATAAAATGAGTGTGCCAGTCATTAATGACAGGGCCAGTCATTAATGACAGGGCCAGTGATAAAATGACTCTGCTAGTCATAAAATAACTTGGCCAGTCATAAAATGACAGAACCAGTCATAAAATGACAGGGCCAGTGATAAAATGACGGGGCCAGTCATTAATGACAGGGCCAGTCATTAATGACAGGGCTAATGATAAAATGACTGGGCCAGTCATTAATGACAGGGCCAGTCATTAATGACAGGGCCAGTGATAAAATGACTCTACCAGTCATAAAATGACTTGGCCAGGCATAAAATGACAGAACCAGTCATAAAATGACAGGGCCAGTGATAAAATGACTGGGCCAGTCATTATTGACAGGGCCAGTCATTAATGACAGGGCCAGTGATAAAATGACTGGGCCAGTCATTAACGACAGGGCCAGTCATTAATGACAGGGCCAGTGATAAAATGACTCTGCCAGTCATAAAATGACTTGGCCAGTCATAAAATGACAGATCCAGTCATAAAATGACAGGGCCAGTGATAAAATGATTGGGCACGTCATTAATGACAGGGCCAGTCATTAATGACAGGGCCAGTGATAAAATGACTGGGCCAGTCATTAACGACAGGGCCAGTCATTAATGACAGGGCCAGTTATAAAATGACTCTGCCAGTCATAAAATGACTTGCCCAGTCATAAAATGACAGAACCAGTCATAAAATGACAGGGCCAGTGATAAAATGACTCCTCCAGTCATAAAATAACTTGGCCTGTCATAAAATGACAGAACTAGTCATAAAATGACAGGGCCAGTGATAAAATGACGGGGCCAGTCATTAATGACAGGGCCAGTTATTAATGACAGGGCCAGTGATAAAATGACTGGGCCAGTCATTAATGACAGGGCCAGTCATTAATGACAGGGCCAGTGATAAAATGACTCTACCAGTCATAAAATGACTTGGCCAGTCATAAAATGACAGAACAAGTCATAAAATGACAGGGCCGAAGATAAAATGACTGGGCCAGTCATTAATGACAGGGCCAGTCATTAATGACAGGGCCAGTGATAAAATGACTGGGCCAGCCATTAATGACAGGGCCAGTCATTAATGACTGGGCCAGTGATAAAAATGACTCTGCCAGTCATTAATGACAGGGCCAGTGATAAAATACAGGGCCAGTGATAAAATGACTGGGCCAGTCATTAATGACAGAACCAGTAATTAAATGACAGGGCCAGTGATAAAATGAGTGGGCCAGTCATTAATGACAAGGCCAGTCATTAATGACAGGGCTAGTCATTAATGACAGGGCCAGTGATAAAATGACTCTGCCAGTCATAAAATTACTTGGCCAGTCATAAAATGACAGAACCAGTCATAAAATGACAGGGCCAGTGATAAAATGACTGGGCCAGTGATAAAATGACTTCGCCAGTCATTAATGACAGGGCCAGTGATAAAATGACTTCGCCAGTCATTAATGACAGGGCCAGTGATGAAATGACTCTGCCAGTCTGAAAATGACTTGGCCAGTCATAAAATGACAGAACAAGTCATAAAATGACAGGGCCAGTGATAAAATGACTGACCCAGTCATTAATGACAGGGCCAGTCATTAATGACAGGGCCAGTGATAAAATGAGTGTGCCAGTCATTAATGACAGGGCCAGTCATTAATGACAGGGCCAGTGATAAAATGACTCTGCTAGTCATAAAATAACTTGGCCAGTCATAAAATGACAGAACCAGTCATAAAATGACAGGGCCAGTGATAAAATGACGGGGCCAGTCATTAATGACAGGGCCAGTCATTAATGACAGGGCCAATGATAAAATGACTGGGCCAGTCATTAATGACAGGGCCAGTCATTAATGACAGGGCCAGTGATAAAATGACTCTACCAGTCATAAAATGACTTGGCCAGGCATAAAATGACAGAACCAGTCATAAAATGACAGGGCCAGTGATAAAATGACTGGGCCAGTCATTATTGACAGGGCCAGTCATTAATGACAGGGCCAGTGATAAAATGACTGGGCCAGTCATTAACGACAGGGCCAGTCATTAATGACAGGGCCAGTTATAAAATGACTCTGCCAGTCATAAAATGACTTGGCCAGTCATAGAATGACAGAACCAGTCATAAAATGACAGGGCCAGTGATAAAATGACTGGCACAGTCATTAATGACAGGGCCAGTCATTAATGACAGGGCCTGTGATAAAATGACTGGGCCAGTCATTAATGACAGGGCCAGTGATAAAATGACTCCTCCAGTCATTAATGACAGGGCCAGTGATAAAATGACAGGGCCAGTGATAAAATGACTGGGCCAGTCATTAATGACAGAACCAGTCATTAAATGACAGGGCCAGTGATAAAATGACTGGCACAGTCATTAATGACAGGGCCAGTATTTATGACAGGGCCAGTGATAAAATGACTGGGCCAGCCATTAATGACAGGGCCAGTCATTAATGACTGGGCCAGTGATAAAAATGACTCTGCCAGTCATTAATGACAGGGCCAGTGATAAAATGACAGGGCCAGTGATAAAATGACTGGGCCAGTCATTAATGACAGAACCAGTCATTAAATGACAGGGCCAGTGATAAATTGAGTGGGCCAGTCATTAATGACAAGGCCAGTCATTAATGACAGGGCTAGTCATTAATGACAGGGCCAGTGATAAAATGACTCTGCCAGTCATAAAATTACTTGGCCAGTCATAAAATGACAGAACAAGTCATAAAATGTTAGAGCCAGTGATAAAATGACTGGGCCAGTGATAAAATGACTTCGCCAGTCATTAATGACAGGGCCAGTGATAAAATGACTTCGCCAGTCATTAATGACAGGGCCAGTCATTAATGACAGGGCCAGTCATAAGATGACAGAACAAGTCATAAAATGACAGAGCCAGTGATAAAATGACTGGGCCAGTCATTAATGACAGGGCCAGTCATTAATGACAGGGCCAGTTATAAAATGACTCTGCCAGTCATAAAATGACTTTGCAAGTCACAAAATTACTTGGCAAGTCATAAAATGACAGAACCATTCATAAAATGACTGGGCCTGTCATTAATGACAGGGCCAGTCATTAATGACAGGGCCAGTGATAAAAAGCCTGGGCCCGTCATTAATGACAGGGCCAGTCATTTATGACTGGGCCAGTGATAAAATGACTCTACCAGTCATAAAATGGCTAAGCCAGTCATTAATGACAGAACCAGTCATAAAATGACAGGGCCAGTGATAAAATGACTGGGCCTTTCATTAATGACAGGGCCAGTCATTAATGACAGGGCCAGTGATAAAATGACTGGGCCCGTCATTAATGACAGGACCAGTCATTTGTGACAGGGCCAGTGATAAAATGACTCTGCCAGTCATAAATGGACTTGGCCAGTCATAAAATGACAAAACCAGTCATAAAATGACAAGGCCAGTGATAAAATGACAGGGCCAGTCATTAATGACAGGGCCAGTCATTAATGACAGGGCCAGTGATAAAATGACTGGGCCAGTCATTAATGACAGCGCCAGTGATTAATGACAGGGCCAGTGATAAAATGACTCTGCCAGTCATAAAATGACTTGGCCAGTCATAAAATGACAGAACCAGTCATAAAATGACAGGGCCAGTGATAAAATGACTGACCCAGTCATTAATGAAAGGGCCAGTCGTTAATGACAGGGCCAGTGATAAAATGAGTGTGCCAGTCATTAATGACTGGGCCCGTCATTAATGACAGGGCCAGTCATTTATGACAGGGCCAGTCATTTATGACAGGGCCAGTGATAAAATGACTCTGCCAGTCATAAATGGACTTGGCCAGTCATAAAATGACAGAACCAGTCATAAAATGACAAGGCCAGTGATAAAATGACTGGGCCAGTCATTAATGACAGGGCCAGTCATTAATGACAGGGCCAGTGATAAAACGACTGGGCCAGTCATTAATGACAGGGCCAGTGATAAAATGACTCTGCCAGTCTGAAAATGACTTGGCCAGTCATAAAATGACAGAACCAGTCATAAAATGACAGGGCCAGTGATAAAATGACTGGGCCAGTCATTAATGACAGGGCCAGTCATTAATGACAGGGCCAGTGATAAAATGACTGGGCCAGTCATTAACGACAGGGCCAGTCATTAATGACAGGGCCAGTTATAAAATGACTCTGCCAGTCATAAAATGACTTGGCCAGTCATAGAATGACAGAACCAGTCATAAAATGACAGGGCCAGTGATAAAATGACTGGCACAGTCATTAATGACAGGGCCAGTCATAAATGACAGGGCCTGTGATAAAATGACTGGGCCAGTCATTAATGACAGGGCCAGTGATAAAATGACTCCTCCAGTCATAAAATAACTTGGCCTGTCATAAAATGACAGAACTAGTCATAAAATGACAGGGCCAGTGATAAAATGACGGGGCCAGTCATTAATGACAGGGCCAGTCATTAATGACAGGGCCAAAGATGAAATGACTGGGCCAGTCATTAATGACAGGGCCAGTCATTAATGACAGGGCCAGTGATAAAATGACTCTACCAGTCATAAAATGACTTGGCCAGTCATAAAATGACAGAACAAGTTATAAAATGACATGGCCAGTGATAAAATGACTGGGCCAGTCATTAATGACAGGGCCAGTCATTAATGACAGGGCCAGTGATAAAATGACTGGGCCAGCCATTAATGACAGGGCCAGTCATTAATGACTGGGCCAGTGATAAAAATGACTCTGCCAGTCATTAATGACAGGGCCAGTGATAAAATGACAGGGCCAGTGATAAAATGACTGGGCCAGTCATTAATGACAGAACCAGTCATTAAATGACAGGGCCAGTGATAAATTGAGTGGGCCAGTCATTAATGACAGGGCCAGTCATTAATGACAGGGCTATTCATTAATGACAGGGCCAGTGATAAAATGACTCTGCCAGTCATAAAATTACTTGGCCAGTCATAAAATGACAGAACAAGTCATAAAATGTTAGAGCCAGTGATAAAATGACTGGGCCAGTGATAAAATGACTTCGCCAGTCATTAATGACAGGACCAGTGATAAAATGACTTCGCCAGTCATTAATGACAGGGCCAGTCATTAATGACAGGGCCAGTGATAAAATGACTTTGCCAGGCATAAAATGACTTGGCCAGTCATAAAATGACAGAACAAGTCATAAAATGACAGAGCCAGTGATAAAATGACTGGGCCAGTCATTAATGACAGGGCCAGTCATTAATGACAGGGCCAGTTATAAAATTACTCTGCCAGTCATAAAATGACTTTGCAAGTCATAAAATTACTTGGCAAGTCATAAAATGACAGAACCATTCATAAAATGACTGGGCCTGTCATTAATGACAGGGCCAGTCATTAATGACAGGGCCAGTGATAAAATGCCTGGGCCCGTCATTAATGACAGGGCCAGTCATTTATGACTGGGCCAGTGATAAAATGACTCTACCAGTCATAAAATGACTAAGCCAGTCATTAATGACAGAACCAGTCATAAAATGACAGGGCCAGTGATAAAATGACTGGGCCTTTCATTAATGACAGGGCCAGTCATTAATGACAGGGCCAGTGATAAAATGACTGGGCCCGTCATTAATGACAGGGCCAGTCATTTGTGACAGGGCCAGTGATAAAATGACTCTGCCAGTCATAAATGGACTTGGCCAGTCATAAAATGACAAAACCAGTCATAAAATGACAAGGCCAGTGATAAAATGACAGGGCCAGTCATTAATGACAGGGCCAGTCATTAATGACAGGGCCAGTGATAAAATGACTGGGCCAGTCATTAATGACAGGGCCAGTCATTAATGACAGGGCCAGTCATTAATGACAGGGCCAGTGATAAAATGACTCTGCCAGTCATAAAATGACTTGGCCAGTCATAAAATGACAGAACCAGTCATAAAATGACAAGGCCAGTGATAAAATGACTGACCCAGTCATTAATGACAGGGCCAGTCGTTAATGACAGGGCCAGTGATAAAATGAGTGTGCCAGTCATTAATGACAGGGCCAGTCGTTAATGACAGGGCCAGTGATAAAATGAGTGTGCCAGTCATTAATGACTGGGCCCGTCATTAATGACAGGGCCAGTCATTTATGACAGGGCCAGTCATTTATGACAGGGCCAGTGATAAAATGACTCTGCCAGTCATAAATGGACTTGGCCAGTCATAAAATGACAGAACCAGTCATAAAATGACAAGGCCAGTGATAAAATGACTGGGCCAGTCATTAATGACAGGGCCAGTCATTAATGACAGGGCCAGTGATAAAATGACTGGGCCAGTCATTAACGACAGGGCCAGTCATTAATGACAGGGCCAGTTATAAAATGACTCTGCCAGTCATAAAATGACTTGGCCAGTCATAAAATGACAGAACCAGTCATAAAATGACAGGGCCAGTGATAAAATGACTCCTCCAGTCATAAAATAACTTGGCCTGTCATAAAATGACAGAACTAGTCATAAAATGACAGGGCCAGTGATAAAATGACGGGGCCAGTCATTAATGACAGGGCCAGTTATTAATGACAGGGCCAGTGATAAAATGACTGGGCCAGTCATTAATGACAGGGCCAGTCATTAATGACAGGGCCAGTGATAAAATGACTCTACCAGTCATAAAATGACTTGGCCAGTCATAAAATGACAGAACAAGTCATAAAATGACAGGGCCGGAGATAAAATGACTGGGCCAGTCATTAATGACAGGGCCAGTCATTAATGACAGGGCCAGTGATAAAATGACTGGGCCAGCCATTAATGACAGGGCCAGTCATTAATGACTGGGCCAGTGATAAAAATGACTCTGCCAGTCATTAATGACAGGGCCAGTGATAAAATACAGGGCCAGTGATAAAATGACTGGGCCAGTCATTAATGACAGAACCAGTAATTAAATGACAGGGCCAGTGATAAAATGAGTGGGCCAGTCATTAATGACAGGGCCAGTCATTAATGACAGGGCTAGTCATTAATGACAGGGCCAGTGATAAAATGACTCTGCCAGTCATAAAATTACTTGGCCAGTCATAAAATGACAGAACCAGTCATAAAATGACAGGGCCAGTGATAAAATGACTGGGCCAGTGATAAAATGACTTCGCCAGTCATTAATGACAGGGCCAGTGATAAAATGACTTCGCCAGTCATTAATGACAGGGCCAGTGATGAAATGACTCTGCCAGTCTGAAAATGACTTGGCCAGTCATAAAATGACAGAACAAGTCATAAAATGACAGGGCCAGTGATAAAATGACTGACCCAGTCATTAATGACAGGGCCAGTCATTAATGACAGGGCCAGTGATAAAATGAGTGTGCCAGTCATTAATGACAGGGCCAGTCATTAATGACAGGGCCAGTGATAAAATGACTCTGCTAGTCATAAAATAACTTGGCCAGTCATAAAATGACAGAACCAGTCATAAAATGACAGGGCCAGTGATAAAATGACGGGGCCAGTCATTAATGACAGGGCCAGTCATTAATGACAGGGCCAATGATAAAATGACTGGGCCAGTCATTAATGACAGGGCCAGTCATTAATGACAGGGCCAGTGATAAAATGACTCTACCAGTCATAAAATGACTTGGCCAGGCATAAAATGACAGAACCAGTCATAAAATGACAGGGCCAGTGATAAAATGACTGGGCCAGTCATTATTGACAGGGCCAGTCATTAATGACAGGGCCAGTGATAAAATGACTGGGCCAGTCATTAACGACAGGGCCAGTCATTAATGACAGGGCCAGTTATAAAATGACTCTGCCAGTCATAAAATGACTTGGCCAGTCATAGAATGACAGAACCAGTCATAAAATGACAGGGCCAGTGATAAAATGACTGGCACAGTCATTAATGACAGGGCCAGTCATTAATGACAGGGCCTGTGATAAAATGACTGGGCCAGTCATTAATGACAGGGCCAGTGATAAAATGACTCCTCCAGTCATTAATGACAGGGCCAGTGATAAAATGACAGGGCCAGTGATAAAATGACTGGGCCAGTCATTAATGACAGAACCAGTCATTAAATGACAGGGCCAGTGATAAAATGACTGGCACAGTCATTAATGACAGGGCCAGTATTTATGACAGGGCCAGTGATAAAATGACTGGGCCAGCCATTAATGACAGGGCCAGTCATTAATGACTGGGCCAGTGATAAAAATGACTCTGCCAGTCATTAATGACAGGGCCAGTGATAAAATGACAGGGCCAGTGATAAAATGACTGGGCCAGTCATTAATGACAGAACCAGTCATTAAATGACAGGGCCAGTGATAAATTGAGTGGGCCAGTCATTAATGACAAGGCCAGTCATTAATGACAGGGCTAGTCATTAATGACAGGGCCAGTGATAAAATGACTCTGCCAGTCATAAATGGACTTGGCCAGTCATAAAATGACAGAACCAGTCATAAAATGACAGGGCCAGTGATAAAATGACGGGGCCAGTCATTAATGACAGGGCCAGTTATTAATGACAGGGCCAGTCATTAATGACAGGGCCAGTGATAAAATGACTATACCAGTCATAAAATGACTTGGCCAGTCATAAAATGACAGAACCAGTCATAAAATGACAGGGCCAGTGATAAAATGACGGGGCCAGTCATTAATGACAGGGCCAGTCATTAATGACAGGGCCAGTGTGAAAATGACTGGGCCAGTCATTAATGACAGGGCCAGTCATTAATGACAGGGCCAGTGATAAAATGACTCTACCAGTCATAAAATGACTTGGCCAGTCATAAAATGACAGAACAAGTCATAAAATGACAGGGCCAGTGATAAAATGACTGGGCCAGTCTCTAATGACAAGGCCAGTCATTAATGACAGGGCCAGTTATAAAATGACTGGGCCAGTCATTAATGACAGGGCCAGTCATTAATGACAGGGCCAGTGATAAAATGACTCTGCCAGTCATAAATGGACTTGGCCAGTCATAAAATGACAGAACCAGTCATAAAATGACAGGGCCAGTGATAAAATGACGGGGCCAGTCATTAATGACAGGGCCGGTTATTAATGACAGGGCCAGGCGTTAATGACAGGGCCAGTGATAAAATGACTATACCAGTCATAAAATGACTTGGCCTGTCATAAAATGACAGAACCAGTCATAAAATGACAGGACCAGTGATAAAATGACGGGGCCAGTCATTAATGACAGGGCCAGTTATTAATGACAGGGCCAGTCATTAATGACAGGGCCAGTGATAAAATGACTATACCAGTCATAAAATGACAGAACCAGTCATAAAATGACAGGGCCAGTGATAAAATGACGGGGCCAGCCATTAATGACAGGGCCAGTCATTAATGACAGAGCCAGTGATAAAATGACTGGGCCAGTCATTAATGACAGGGCCAGTCAATAATGACAGGGCCAGTGATAAAATGACTATACCAGTCATAAAATGACTTGGCCAGTCATAAAATGACAGAACCAGTAATAAAATAAAAGGGCCAGTGATAAAATGACTGGGCAATTCATTAATGACAGGGCCAGTCATTAATAACAGGGCCAGTGATAAAATGACTGGGCCCGTCATTAATGACAGGGCCCGTGATAAAATGACTCTGCCAGTCATAAATGGACTTGGCGAGTCATAAAATGGCAGAACCAGTCATAAAATGACAGGGCCAGTGATAAAATGACTGGGCCTATCATTAATGACAGGGCCTGTCATTAATGACAGGGCCAGTGATAAAATGACTGGGCCAGTCATTAACGACAGGGCAAGTCATTAATGACAGGGCCTGGGATAAAATGACTGGGCCAGTCATTAATGACAGGGCCAGTGATAAAATGACTCTGCCAGTCATAAAGTAACTTGGCCTGTCATAAAATGACAGAACCAGTCATAAAATGACAGGGCCAGTGATAAAATGACTGGCACAGTCATTAATGACAGGGCCAGTCATTAATGACAGGGCCTGTGATAAAATGACTGGGCCAGTCATTAATGACAGGGCCAGTGATAAAATGACTCCTCCAGTCATTAATGACAGGGCCAGTGATAAAATGACAGGGCCAGTGATAAAATGACTGGGCCAGTCATTAATGACAGAACCAGTCATTAAATGACAGGGCCAGTGATAAAATGACTGGCACAGTCATTAATGACAGGGCCAGTATTTATGACAGGGCCAGTGATAAAATGACTGGGCCAGCCATTAATGACAGGGCCAGTCATTAATGACTGGGCCAGTGATAAAAATGACTCTGCCAGTCATTAATGACAGGGCCAGTGATAAAATGACAGGGCCAGTGATAAAATGACTGGGCCAGTCATTAATGACAGAACCAGTCATTAAATGACAGGGCCAGTGATAAATTGAGTGGGCCAGTCATTAATGACAAGGCCAGTCATTAATGACAGGGCTAGTCATTAATGACAGGGCCAGTGATAAAATGACTCTGCCAGTCATAAAATTACTTGGCCAGTCATAAAATGACAGAACAAGTCATAAACTGTTAGAGCCAGTGATAAAATGACTGGGCCAGTGATAAAATGACTTCGCCAGTCATTAATGACAGGGCCAGTGATAAAATGACTTCGCCAGTCATTAATGACAGGGCCAGTCATTAATGACAGGGCCAGTCATAAGATGACAGAACAAGTCATAAAATGACAGAGCCAGTGATAAAATGACTGGGCCAGTCATTAATGACAGGGCCAGTCATTAATGACAGGGCCAGTTATAAAATGACTCTGCCAGTCATAAAATGACTTTGCAAGTCACAAAATTACTTGGCAAGTCATAAAATGACAGAACCATTCATAAAATGACTGGGCCTGTCATTAATGACAGGGCCAGTCATTAATGACAGGGCCAGTGATAAAAAGCCTGGGCCCGTCATTAATGACAGGGCCAGTCATTTATGACTGGGCCAGTGATAAAATGACTCTACCAGTCATAAAATGGCTAAGCCAGTCATTAATGACAGAACCAGTCATAAAATGACAGGGCCAGTGATAAAATGACTGGGCCTTTCATTAATGACAGGGCCAGTCATTAATGACAGGGCCAGTGATAAAATGACTGGGCCCGTCATTAATGACAGGACCAGTCATTTGTGACAGGGCCAGTGATAAAATGACTCTGCCAGTCATAAATGGACTTGGCCAGTCATAAAATGACAAAACCAGTCATAAAATGACAAGGCCAGTGATAAAATGACAGGGCCAGTCATTAATGACAGGGCCAGTCATTAATGACAGGGCCAGTGATAAAATGACTGGGCCAGTCATTAATGACAGCGCCAGTGATTAATGACAGGGCCAGTGATAAAATGACTCTGCCAGTCATAAAATGACTTGGCCAGTCATAAAATGACAGAACCAGTCATAAAATGACAGGGCCAGTGATAAAATGACTGACCCAGTCATTAATGAAAGGGCCAGTCGTTAATGACAGGGCCAGTGATAAAATGAGTGTGCCAGTCATTAATGACTGGGCCCGTCATTAATGACAGGGCCAGTCATTTATGACAGGGCCAGTCATTTATGACAGGGCCAGTGATAAAATGACTCTGCCAGTCATAAATGGACTTGGCCAGTCATAAAATGACAGAACCAGTCATAAAATGACAAGGCCAGTGATAAAATGACTGGGCCAGTCATTAATGACAGGGCCAGTCATTAATGACAGGGCCAGTGATAAAACGACTGGGCCAGTCATTAATGACAGGGCCAGTGATAAAATGACTCTGCCAGTCTGAAAATGACTTGGCCAGTCATAAAATGACAGAACCAGTCATAAAATGACAGGGCCAGTGATAAAATGACTGGGCCAGTCATTAATGACAGGGCCAGTCATTAATGACAGGGCCAGTGATAAAATGACTGGGCCAGTCATTAACGACAGGGCCAGTCATTAATGACAGGGCCAGTTATAAAATGACTCTGCCAGTCATAAAATGACTTGGCCAGTCATAGAATGACAGAACCAGTCATAAAATGACAGGGCCAGTGATAAAATGACTGGCACAGTCATTAATGACAGGGCCAGTCATAAATGACAGGGCCTGTGATAAAATGACTGGGCCAGTCATTAATGACAGGGCCAGTGATAAAATGACTCCTCCAGTCATAAAATAACTTGGCCTGTCATAAAATGACAGAACTAGTCATAAAATGACAGGGCCAGTGATAAAATGACGGGGCCAGTCATTAATGACAGGGCCAGTCATTAATGACAGGGCCAAAGATGAAATGACTGGGCCAGTCATTAATGACAGGGCCAGTCATTAATGACAGGGCCAGTGATAAAATGACTCTACCAGTCATAAAATGACTTGGCCAGTCATAAAATGACAGAACAAGTTATAAAATGACATGGCCAGTGATAAAATGACTGGGCCAGTCATTAATGACAGGGCCAGTCATTAATGACAGGGCCAGTGATAAAATGACTGGGCCAGCCATTAATGACAGGGCCAGTCATTAATGACTGGGCCAGTGATAAAAATGACTCTGCCAGTCATTAATGACAGGGCCAGTGATAAAATGACAGGGCCAGTGATAAAATGACTGGGCCAGTCATTAATGACAGAACCAGTCATTAAATGACAGGGCCAGTGATAAATTGAGTGGGCCAGTCATTAATGACAGGGCCAGTCATTAATGACAGGGCTATTCATTAATGACAGGGCCAGTGATAAAATGACTCTGCCAGTCATAAAATTACTTGGCCAGTCATAAAATGACAGAACAAGTCATAAAATGTTAGAGCCAGTGATAAAATGACTGGGCCAGTGATAAAATGACTTCGCCAGTCATTAATGACAGGACCAGTGATAAAATGACTTCGCCAGTCATTAATGACAGGGCCAGTCATTAATGACAGGGCCAGTGATAAAATGACTTTGCCAGGCATAAAATGACTTGGCCAGTCATAAAATGACAGAACAAGTCATAAAATGACAGAGCCAGTGATAAAATGACTGGGCCAGTCATTAATGACAGGGCCAGTCATTAATGACAGGGCCAGTTATAAAATTACTCTGCCAGTCATAAAATGACTTTGCAAGTCATAAAATTACTTGGCAAGTCATAAAATGACAGAACCATTCATAAAATGACTGGGCCTGTCATTAATGACAGGGCCAGTCATTAATGACAGGGCCAGTGATAAAATGCCTGGGCCCGTCATTAATGACAGGGCCAGTCATTTATGACTGGGCCAGTGATAAAATGACTCTACCAGTCATAAAATGACTAAGCCAGTCATTAATGACAGAACCAGTCATAAAATGACAGGGCCAGTGATAAAATGACTGGGCCTTTCATTAATGACAGGGCCAGTCATTAATGACAGGGCCAGTGATAAAATGACTGGGCCCGTCATTAATGACAGGGCCAGTCATTTGTGACAGGGCCAGTGATAAAATGACTCTGCCAGTCATAAATGGACTTGGCCAGTCATAAAATGACAAAACCAGTCATAAAATGACAAGGCCAGTGATAAAATGACAGGGCCAGTCATTAATGACAGGGCCAGTCATTAATGACAGGGCCAGTGATAAAATGACTGGGCCAGTCATTAATGACAGGGCCAGTCATTAATGACAGGGCCAGTCATTAATGACAGGGCCAGTGATAAAATGACTCTGCCAGTCATAAAATGACTTGGCCAGTCATAAAATGACAGAACCAGTCATAAAATGACAAGGCCAGTGATAAAATGACTGACCCAGTCATTAATGACAGGGCCAGTCGTTAATGACAGGGCCAGTGATAAAATGAGTGTGCCAGTCATTAATGACAGGGCCAGTCGTTAATGACAGGGCCAGTGATAAAATGAGTGTGCCAGTCATTAATGACTGGGCCCGTCATTAATGACAGGGCCAGTCATTTATGACAGGGCCAGTCATTTATGACAGGGCCAGTGATAAAATGACTCTGCCAGTCATAAATGGACTTGGCCAGTCATAAAATGACAGAACCAGTCATAAAATGACAAGGCCAGTGATAAAATGACTGGGCCAGTCATTAATGACAGGGCCAGTCATTAATGACAGGGCCAGTGATAAAATGACTGGGCCAGTCATTAACGACAGGGCCAGTCATTAATGACAGGGCCAGTTATAAAATGACTCTGCCAGTCATAAAATGACTTGGCCAGTCATAAAATGACAGAACCAGTCATAAAATGACAGGGCCAGTGATAAAATGACTCCTCCAGTCATAAAATAACTTGGCCTGTCATAAAATGACAGAACTAGTCATAAAATGACAGGGCCAGTGATAAAATGACGGGGCCAGTCATTAATGACAGGGCCAGTTATTAATGACAGGGCCAGTGATAAAATGACTGGGCCAGTCATTAATGACAGGGCCAGTCATTAATGACAGGGCCAGTGATAAAATGACTCTACCAGTCATAAAATGACTTGGCCAGTCATAAAATGACAGAACAAGTCATAAAATGACAGGGCCGGAGATAAAATGACTGGGCCAGTCATTAATGACAGGGCCAGTCATTAATGACAGGGCCAGTGATAAAATGACTGGGCCAGCCATTAATGACAGGGCCAGTCATTAATGACTGGGCCAGTGATAAAAATGACTCTGCCAGTCATTAATGACAGGGCCAGTGATAAAATACAGGGCCAGTGATAAAATGACTGGGCCAGTCATTAATGACAGAACCAGTAATTAAATGACAGGGCCAGTGATAAAATGAGTGGGCCAGTCATTAATGACAGGGCCAGTCATTAATGACAGGGCTAGTCATTAATGACAGGGCCAGTGATAAAATGACTCTGCCAGTCATAAAATTACTTGGCCAGTCATAAAATGACAGAACCAGTCATAAAATGACAGGGCCAGTGATAAAATGACTGGGCCAGTGATAAAATGACTTCGCCAGTCATTAATGACAGGGCCAGTGATAAAATGACTTCGCCAGTCATTAATGACAGGGCCAGTGATGAAATGACTCTGCCAGTCTGAAAATGACTTGGCCAGTCATAAAATGACAGAACAAGTCATAAAATGACAGGGCCAGTGATAAAATGACTGACCCAGTCATTAATGACAGGGCCAGTCATTAATGACAGGGCCAGTGATAAAATGAGTGTGCCAGTCATTAATGACAGGGCCAGTCATTAATGACAGGGCCAGTGATAAAATGACTCTGCTAGTCATAAAATAACTTGGCCAGTCATAAAATGACAGAACCAGTCATAAAATGACAGGGCCAGTGATAAAATGACGGGGCCAGTCATTAATGACAGGGCCAGTCATTAATGACAGGGCCAATGATAAAATGACTGGGCCAGTCATTAATGACAGGGCCAGTCATTAATGACAGGGCCAGTGATAAAATGACTCTACCAGTCATAAAATGACTTGGCCAGGCATAAAATGACAGAACCAGTCATAAAATGACAGGGCCAGTGATAAAATGACTGGGCCAGTCATTATTGACAGGGCCAGTCATTAATGACAGGGCCAGTGATAAAATGACTGGGCCAGTCATTAACGACAGGGCCAGTCATTAATGACAGGGCCAGTTATAAAATGACTCTGCCAGTCATAAAATGACTTGGCCAGTCATAGAATGACAGAACCAGTCATAAAATGACAGGGCCAGTGATAAAATGACTGGCACAGTCATTAATGACAGGGCCAGTCATTAATGACAGGGCCTGTGATAAAATGACTGGGCCAGTCATTAATGACAGGGCCAGTGATAAAATGACTCCTCCAGTCATTAATGACAGGGCCAGTGATAAAATGACAGGGCCAGTGATAAAATGACTGGGCCAGTCATTAATGACAGAACCAGTCATTAAATGACAGGGCCAGTGATAAAATGACTGGCACAGTCATTAATGACAGGGCCAGTATTTATGACAGGGCCAGTGATAAAATGACTGGGCCAGCCATTAATGACAGGGCCAGTCATTAATGACTGGGCCAGTGATAAAAATGACTCTGCCAGTCATTAATGACAGGGCCAGTGATAAAATGACAGGGCCAGTGATAAAATGACTGGGCCAGTCATTAATGACAGAACCAGTCATTAAATGACAGGGCCAGTGATAAATTGAGTGGGCCAGTCATTAATGACAAGGCCAGTCATTAATGACAGGGCTAGTCATTAATGACAGGGCCAGTGATAAAATGACTCTGCCAGTCATAAATGGACTTGGCCAGTCATAAAATGACAGAACCAGTCATAAAATGACAGGGCCAGTGATAAAATGACGGGGCCAGTCATTAATGACAGGGCCAGTTATTAATGACAGGGCCAGTCATTAATGACAGGGCCAGTGATAAAATGACTATACCAGTCATAAAATGACTTGGCCAGTCATAAAATGACAGAACCAGTCATAAAATGACAGGGCCAGTGATAAAATGACGGGGCCAGTCATTAATGACAGGGCCAGTCATTAATGACAGGGCCAGTGTGAAAATGACTGGGCCAGTCATTAATGACAGGGCCAGTCATTAATGACAGGGCCAGTGATAAAATGACTCTACCAGTCATAAAATGACTTGGCCAGTCATAAAATGACAGAACAAGTCATAAAATGACAGGGCCAGTGATAAAATGACTGGGCCAGTCTCTAATGACAAGGCCAGTCATTAATGACAGGGCCAGTTATAAAATGACTGGGCCAGTCATTAATGACAGGGCCAGTCATTAATGACAGGGCCAGTGATAAAATGACTCTGCCAGTCATAAATGGACTTGGCCAGTCATAAAATGACAGAACCAGTCATAAAATGACAGGGCCAGTGATAAAATGACGGGGCCAGTCATTAATGACAGGGCCGGTTATTAATGACAGGGCCAGGCGTTAATGACAGGGCCAGTGATAAAATGACTATACCAGTCATAAAATGACTTGGCCTGTCATAAAATGACAGAACCAGTCATAAAATGACAGGACCAGTGATAAAATGACGGGGCCAGTCATTAATGACAGGGCCAGTTATTAATGACAGGGCCAGTCATTAATGACAGGGCCAGTGATAAAATGACTATACCAGTCATAAAATGACAGAACCAGTCATAAAATGACAGGGCCAGTGATAAAATGACGGGGCCAGCCATTAATGACAGGGCCAGTCATTAATGACAGAGCCAGTGATAAAATGACTGGGCCAGTCATTAATGACAGGGCCAGTCAATAATGACAGGGCCAGTGATAAAATGACTATACCAGTCATAAAATGACTTGGCCAGTCATAAAATGACAGAACCAGTAATAAAATAAAAGGGCCAGTGATAAAATGACTGGGCAATTCATTAATGACAGGGCCAGTCATTAATAACAGGGCCAGTGATAAAATGACTGGGCCCGTCATTAATGACAGGGCCCGTGATAAAATGACTCTGCCAGTCATAAATGGACTTGGCGAGTCATAAAATGGCAGAACCAGTCATAAAATGACAGGGCCAGTGATAAAATGACTGGGCCTATCATTAATGACAGGGCCTGTCATTAATGACAGGGCCAGTGATAAAATGACTGGGCCAGTCATTAACGACAGGGCAAGTCATTAATGACAGGGCCTGGGATAAAATGACTGGGCCAGTCATTAATGACAGGGCCAGTGATAAAATGACTCTGCCAGTCATAAAGTAACTTGGCCTGTCATAAAATGACAGAACCAGTCATAAAATGACAGGGCCAGTGATAAAATGACGGGGCCAGTCATTAATGACAGGGCCAGTCATTAATGACAGGGCCAGTATTAAATGACTTGGCCAGTCATTAATGACAGGGCCATTCATTAATGACAGGGCCTGTTATAAAATGACTCTGCCAGTCATAAAATGACTTTGCAAATCATAAAATTACTTGGCAAGTCATAAAATGACAGAACCAGTCATAAAATGACAGAACCAGTAATAAAATAAAAGGGCCAGTGATAAAATGACTGGGCAATTCATTAATGACAGGGCCAGTCATTAATAACAGGGCCAGTGATAAAATGACTGGGCCCGTCATTAATGACAGGGCCGGTGATAAAATGACTCTGCCAGTCATAAATGGACTTGGCGAGTCATAAAATGGCAGAACCAGTCATAAAATGACAGGGCCAGTGATAAAATGACTGGGCCAGTCATTAATGACAGGGCCAGTCAATAATGACGGGGCCAGTGATAAAATGACTGGGCCAGTCATTAACGACAGGGCCAGTCATTAATGACAGGGCCAGTGATAAAATGACTCTGCCAGTCATAAAATGACTTGGCCAGTCATAACATGACAGAACCAGTCATAAAATGACAGGGCCAGTGATAAAATGACTGGCACAGTCATTAATGATAGGGCCAGACATTAATGACAGGGCCTGGGATAAAATGACTGGGCCAGTCATTAATGACAGGACCAGTGATGAAATGACTCTGCCAGTCATAAAATAACTTGGCCTGTCATAAAATGACAGAACCAGTCATAAAATGACAGGGCCAGTGATAAAATGACGGGGCCAGTCATTAATGACAGGGCCAGTCATTAATGACAGGGCCAGTGATAAAATGACTGGGCCAGTCATTAATGACAGGGCCAGTCATTAATGACAGGGCCAGTGATAAAATGACTCTACCAGTCATAAAATGACTTGGCCAGTCATAAAATGACAGAACAAGTCATAAAATGACAGAGCCAGTGATAAAATGACTGGGCCAGTCATTAATGACAGGGCCAGTCATTAATGACAGGGCCAGTTATAAAATGACTCTACCAGTCATAAAATGACTTGGCCAGTCATAAAATGACAGAACCATTCATAAAATGTCAGGGCCAGTTATAAAATGACTGGGCCTGTCATTAATGACAGGGCCAGTCATTAATGACAGGGCCAGTTATAAAATGCCTGGGCCCGTCATTAATGACAGGGCCAGTCATTTATGAAAGGGCCAGTGATAAAATGAGTCTACCAGTCATAAAATGACTTGGCAAGTCATAAAATGACAGAACCAGTCATAAAAAGATAGGGCCAGTGATAATATGACTAAGCCAGTCATTAATGACAGAACCAGTCATAAAATGACAGGGCCAGTGATAAAATGACTGTACCTTTCATTAATGACAGGGCCAGTCATTAATGACAGGGCCAGTCATTAATGACAGGGCCAGTGATAAAATGACTGGGCCCGTCATTAATGACAGGGCCAGTCATTAATGACAGGGCCAGTGATAAAATGACTCTGCCTGTCATAAATGGACTTGGCCAGTCATAAAATGGCAGAACCAGTCATAAAATGACAGGGCCAGTGATAAAATGACGGGGCCAGTCATTAATGACAGGGCCAGTCATTAATGACAGGGCCAGTCATTAATGACAGGGCCAGTGAGAAAATGACTATACCAGTCATAAAATGACTTGGCCAGTCATAAAATGACAGAACCAGTCATAAAATGACAGGGCCAGTGATAAAATGACGGGGCCAGTCATTAATGACAGGGCCAGTCATTAATGACAGGGCCAGTGTGAAAATGACTGGGCCAGTCATTAATGACAGGGCCAGTCATTAATGACAGGGCCAGTGATAAAATGACTCTACCAGTCATAAAATGACTTGGCCAGTCATAAAATGACAGAACAAGTCATAAAATGACAGGGCCAGTGATAAAATGACTGGGCCAGTCTCTAATGACAAGGCCAGTCATTAATGACAGGGCCAGTTATAAAATGACTGGGCCAGTCATTAACGACAGGGCCAGTCATTAATGACAGGGCCAGTGATAAAATGAGTCTGCTAGTCATAAAATAACTTGGCCAGTCATAAAATGACAGAACCAGTCATAAAATGACAGGGCCAGTGATAAAATGACGGGGCCAGTCATTAATGACAGGGCCAGTCATTAATGACAGAGCCAGTGATAAAATGACTGGGCCAGTCATTAATGACAGGGCCAGTCAATAATGACAGGGCCAGTGATAAAATGACTATACCAGTCATAAAATGACTTGGCCAGTCATAAAATGACAGAACCAGTAATAAAATAAAAGGGCCAGTGATAAAATGACTGGGCAATTCATTAATAACAGGGCTGGTCATTAATAACAGGGCCAGTGATAAAATGACTGGGCCCGTCATTAATGACAGGGCCCGTTATAAAATGACTCTGCCAGTCATAAATGGACTTGGCGAGTCATAAAATGGCAGAACCAGTCATAAAATGACAGGGCCAGTGATAAAATGACTGGGCCTATCATTAATGACAGGGCCAGTCATTAATGACAGGGCCAGTGATAAAATGACTGGGCCAGTCATTAACGACAGGGCAAGTCATTAATGACAGGGCCTGGGATAAAATGACTGGGCCAGTCATTAATGACAGGGCCAGTGATAAAATGACTCTGCCAGTCATAAAGTAACTTGGCCTGTCATAAAATGACAGAACCAGTCATAAAATGACAGGGCCAGTGATAAAATGACGGGGCCAGTCATTAATGACAGGGCCAGTCATTAATGACAGGGCCAGTGATAAAATGACTGGGCCAGTCATTAATGACAGGGCCAGTCCTTAATGACAGGGCCAGTGATAAAATGACTCTACCAGTCATAAAATGACTTGGCCAGTTATAAAATGAAAGATCAAGTCATAAAATGACAGAGCCAGTGATAAAATGACTGGGCCAGTCATTAATGACAGGGCCAGTCATTAATGACAGGGCCAGTTATAAAATGACTCTTCCAGTCATAAAATGACTTGGCAAGTCATAAAATTACTTGGCAAGTCATAAAATGACAGAACCATTCATAAAATGACAGGGCCAGTTATAAAATGACTGGACCTTTCATTAATGACAGGGCCAGTCATTAATGACAGGGCCAGTGATAAAATGCCTGGGCCCGTCATTAATGACAGGGCCAGTCATTTATGACAGGGCCAGTGATAAAATGAGTCTACCAGTCATAAAATGACTTGGCAAGTCATAAAATGACAGAACGAGTCATAAAAAGATAGGGCCTGTGATAATATGACTAAGCCAGTCATTAATGACAGAACCAGTCATAAAATGACAGGGCCAGTGATAAAATGACTGGGCCTTTCATTAATGACAGGGCCAGTCATTAATGACAGGGCCAGTCATTAATGACAGGGCCAGTGATAAAATGACTGGGCCCGTCATTAATGACAGGGCCAGTCAATAATGACAGGGCCAGTGATAAAATGACTCTGCCAGTCATAAATGGACTTGGCCAGTCATAAAATGACAGAACCAGTCATAAAATGATAGGGCCAGTGATAAAATGACTGGGCCAGTCAAAAATGACAGGGCCAGTCATTAATGACAGGGCCAGTGATAAAATGACTGGGCCAGTCATTAATGACAGGGCCAGTCATTAATGACAGGGCCAGTCATTAATGAAAGGGCCAGTGATAAAATGACTCTGCCATTCATAAAATGACTTGGCCAGTCATAAAATGACAGAACCAGTAATAAAATGACATGGCCAGTGATAAAATGACTGACCCAGTCATTAATGACAGGGCCAGTCATTAATCACAGGGCCAGTGATAAAATGAGTGGGCCAGTCATTAATGACAGGGCCAGTCATTAATGACAGGGCCAGTGATAAAATGACTGGGCCAGTCATTAATGACAGGGCCAGTCATTAATGAAAGGGCCAGTGATAAAATGACTGGGCCAGTCATTAATGACAGGGCCAGTCATTAATGACTGGGCCAGTGATAAAAATGACTCTGCCAGTCATTAATGACAGGGCCAGTCATTAATGACAGGGCCAGTGATAAAATGACAGGGCCAGTGATAAAATGACTGGGCCAGTCATTAATGACAGAACCAGTCATTAAATGACAGGGCCAGTGATAATATGACTGGGCCAGTCATTAATGACAGGGCCAGTCATTAATGACAGGGCCAGTAATTAATGACAGGGCCAGTGATAAAATGACTGGGCCAGTCATTAATGACAGGGCCAGTCATTAATGACAGGGTCAGTGATAAATGACTCTGCTAGTCATAAAATATCTTGGCCAGTCATAAAAAGACAGAACCAGTCATATAATGACAAGGCCATAGATAAAATGACGGGGCCAGTCATTAATGACAGGGCAAGTCATTAATGACAGGGCCAGTGATAAAATGACTGGGCCAGTCATTAATGACAGGGCCAGTGATAAAATGACTGGGCCAGTCATTAATGACATGGCCAGTCATTAATGACAGGGCCAGTGATAAAATGACTATACCAGTCATAAAATGACTTGGCCAGTCATAAAATGACAGAACCAGTCATAAAATGACAGGGCCAGTGATAAAATGACGGGGCCAGTCATTAATGACAGGGCAAGTCATTAATGACAGGGCCAGTGATAAAATGACTGGGCCAGTCATTAATGACAGGGCCAGTCATTAATGACTGGGCCAGTGATAAAAATGACTCTGCCAGTCAATAATGACAGGGCCAGTCATTAATGACAGGGCCAGTGCAAAAATGACAGGGCCAGTGATAAAATGGCTGGGCCAGTCATTAATGACAGAACCAGTCATTAAATGACAGGGCCAGTGATAAAATGAGTCTACCAGTCATAAAATGACTTGGCAAGTCATAAAATGACAGAACCAGTCATAAAAAGATAGGGCCAGTGATAATATGACTAAGCCAGTCATTAATGACAGAACCAGTCATAAAATGACAGGGTTAGTGATAAAACGACTGTACCTTTCATTAATGACAGGGCCAGTCATTAATGACAGGGCCAGTCATTAATGACAGGGCCAGTGATAAAATGACTGGGCCCGTCATTAATGACAGGGCCAGTCATAAATGACAGGGCCAGTGATAAAATGACTCTGCCAGTCATAAATGGACTTGGCCAGTCATAAAATGACAGAACCAGTCATAAAATGACAGGGCCAGTGATAAAATGACGGGGCCAGTCATTAATGACAGGGCCAGTTATTAATGACAGGGCCAGTCATTAATGACAGGGCCAGTGATAAAATGACTATACCAGTCATAAAATGACTTGGCCAGTCATAAAATGACAGAACCAGTCATAAAATGACAGGGCCAGTGATAAAATGACGGGGCCAGTCATTAATGACAGGGCCAGTCATTAATGACTGGGCCAGTGTGAAAATGACTGGGCCAGTCATTAATGACAGGGCCAGTCATTAATGACAGGGCCAGTGATAAAATGACTCTACCAGTCATAAAATGACTTGGCCAGTCATAAAATGACAGAACAAGTCATAAAATGACAGGGCCAGTGATAAAATGACTGGGCCAGTCTCTAATGACAAGGCCAGTCATTAATGACAGGGCCAGTTATAAAATGACTGGGCCAGTCATTAATGACAGGGCCAGTCATTAATGACAGGGCCAGTGATAAAATGACTCTGCCAGTCATAAATGGACTTGGCCAGTCATAAAATGACAGAACCAGTCATAAAATGACAGGGCCAGTGATAAAATGACGGGGCCAGTCATTAATGACAGGGCCAGTTATTAATGACAGGGCCAGGCGTTAATGACAGGGCCAGAGATAAAATGACTATACCAGTCATAAAATGACTTGGCCAGTCATAAAATGACAGAACCAGTCATAAAATGACAGGGCCAGTGATAAAATGACGGGGCCAGTCATTAATGACAGGGCCAGTCATTAATGACAGGGCCAGTGTGAAAATGACTGGGCCAGTCATTAATGACAGGGCCAGTCATTAATGACAGGGCCAGTGATAAAATGACTCTACCAGTCATAAAATGACTTGGCCAGTCATAAAATGACAGAACAAGTCATAAAATGACAGGGCCAGTGATAAAATGACTGGGCCAGTCTCTAATGACAAGGCCAGTCATTAATGACAGGGCCAGTTATAAAATGACTGGGCCAGTCATTAACGACAGGGCCAGTCATTAATGACAGGGCCAGTGATAAAATGAGTCTGCTAGTCATAAAATAACTTGGCCAGTCATAAAATGACAGAACCAGTCATAAAATGACAGGGCCAGTGATAAAATGACGGGGCCAGTCATTAATGACAGGGCCAGTCATTAATGACAGAGCCAGTGATAAAATGACTGGGCCAGTCATTAATGACAGGGCCAGTCAATAATGACAGGGCCAGTGATAAAATGACTATACCAGTCATAAAATGACTTGGCCAGTCATAAAATGACAGAACCAGTAATAAAATAAAAGGGCCAGTGATAAAATTACTGGGCAATTCATTAATGACAGGGCCAGTCATTAATAACAGGGCCAGTGATAAAATGACTGGGCCCGTCATTAATGACAGGGCCCGTGATAAAATGACTCTGCCAGTCATAAATGGACTTGGCGAGTCATAAAATGGCAGAACCAGTCATAAAATGACAGGGCCAGTGATAAAATGACTGGGCCTATCATTAATGACAGGGCCAGTCATTAATGACAGGGCCAGTGATAAAATGAATGGGCCAGTCATTAACGACAGGGCAAGTCATTAATGACAGGGCCTGGGATAAAATGACTGGGCCAGTCATTAATGACAGGGCCAGTGATAAAATGACTCTGCCAGTCATAAAGTAACTTGGCTGTCATAAAATGACAGAACCAGTCATAAAATGACAGGGCCAGTGATAAAATGACGGGGCCTGTCATAATGACAGGGCCAGTCATTAATGACAGGGCCAGTGATAAAATGACTGGGCCAGTCATTAATGACAGGGCCAGTCATTAATGACAGGGCCAGTGATAAAATGACTCTACCAGTCATAAAATGACTTGGCCAGTTATAAAATGAAAGAACAAGTCATAAAATGACAGAGCCAGTGATAAAATGACTGGGCCAGTCATTAATGACAGGGCTAGTCATTAATGACAGGGCCAGTTATAAAATGACTCTGCCAGTCATAAAATGACTTGGCAAGTCATAAAATTACTTGGCAAGTCATAAAATGACAGAACCATTCATAAAATGACAGGGCCAGTTATAAAATGACTGGGCCTGTCATTAATGACAGGGCCAGTCATTAATGACAGGGCCAGTGATAAAATGCCTGGGCCCGTCATTAATGACAGGGCCAGTGATAAAATGAGTCTACCAGTCATAAAATGACTTGGCGAGTCATAAAATGACAGAACGAGTCAAAAAAAGATAGGGCCTGTGATAATATGACTAAGCCAGTCATTAATGACAGAACCAGTCATAAAATGACAGGGCCAGTGATAAAATGACTGGGCCTTTCATTAATGACAGGGCCAGTCATTAATGACAGGGCCAGTCATTAATGACAGGGCCAGTGATAAAATGACTGGGCCCGTCATTAATGACAGGGCCAGTCATTAATGACAGGGCCAGTGATAAAATGACTCTGCCAGTCATAAATGGACTTGGCCAGTCATAAAATGACAGAACCAGTCATAAAATGATAGGGCCAGTGATAAAATGACTGGGCCAGTCATTAATGACAGGGCCAGTCATTAATGACAGGGCCAGTGATAAAATGACTGGGCCAGTCATTAATGACAGGGCCAGTCATTAATGACAGGGCCAGTCATTAATGAAAGGGCCAGTGATAAAATGACTCTGCCATTCATAAAATGACTTGGCCAGTCATGAAATGACAGAACGAGTAATAAAATGACAGGGCCAGTGATAAAATGACTGACCCAGACATTAATGACAGGGCCAGTCATTAATGACAGGGCCAGTGATAAAATGAGTGGGCCAGTCATTAATGACAGGGCCAGTCATTAATGACAGGGCCAGTGATAAAATGAGTGGGCCAGTCATTAATGACAGGGCCAGTCATTAATGACAGGGCCAGTGATAAAATGACTGGGCCAGTCATTAATGACAGGGCCAGTCATTAATGACTGGGCCAGTGATAAAAATGACTCTGCCAGTCATTAATGACAGGGCCAGTCATTAATGACAGGGCCAGTGATAAAATGACAGGGCCAGTGATAAAATGACTGGGCCAGTCATTAATGACTGAACCAGTCATTAAATGACACGGCCAGTGATAATATGACTGGGCCAGTCATTAATGACAGGGCCAGTCATTAATGACAGGGCCAGTAATTAATGACAGGGCCAGTGATAAAATGACTGGGCCAGTCATTAATGACAGGGCCAGTCATTAATGACAGGGTCAGTGATAAATGACTCTGCTAGTCATAAAATATCTTGGCCAGTCATAAAAAGACAGAACCAGTCATATAATGACAAGGCCATAGATAAAATGACGGGGCCAGTCATTAATGACAGGGCAAGTCATTAATGACAGGGCCAGTGATAAAATGACTGGGCCAGTCATTAATGACAGGGCCAGTGATAAAATTACTGGGCCAGTCATTAATGACATGGCCAGTCATTAATGACAGGGCCAGTGAAAAATGACTATACCAGTCATAAAATGACTTGGCCAGTCATAAAATGACAGAACCAGTCATAAAATGACAGGGCCAGTGATAAAATGACGGGGCCAGTCATTAATGATAGGGCCAGTCATTCATGACTGGCCCAGTCATTTTATCACTGGCCCTGTCATTAATGACTTGCCCTGTCATTAATGACTGGCCCCGTCATTTTATCTATGGCCTTGTCATTATATGACTGGTTCTGTCTTTTTATGACTGGCCAAGATATTTTATGACTAGCAGAGTCATTTATCACTGACCCTGTCATTAATGACTGGCCCTGTCATTAATGACTGGCCCAGTCATTTTATCACTGGCCCTGTCATTAATTACTGGCCCTGTCATTAATGACTGGCCCTGTCATTAATGACTGGCCCAGTCATATTATCACTGGCCCTGTCATTTAATGACTGGTTCTGTCATTAATGACTGGCCCAGTCATTTTATCACTGGCCCTGTCATTTTATCACTGGCCCTGTCATTAATGACTGGCCCTGTCTTTTTATGACTGGCCAAGATATTTTATGACTAGCAGAGTCATTTATCACTGACCCTGTCATTAATGACAGGGCCAGTCCTTAATGACAGGGCCAGTGATAAAATGACTCTACCAGTCATAAAATGACTTGGCCAGTTATAAAATGAAAGATCAAGTCATAAAATGACAGAGCCAGTGATAAAATGACTGGGCCAGTCATTAATGACAGGGCCAGTCATTAATGACAGGGCCAGTTATAAAATGACTCTTCCAGTCATAAAATGACTTGGCAAGTCATAAAATTACTTGGCAAGTCATAAAATGACAGAACCATTCATAAAATGACAGGGCCAGTTATAAAATGACTGGACCTTTCATTAATGACAGGGCCAGTCATTAATGACAGGGCCAGTGATAAAATGCCTGGGCCCGTCATTAATGACAGGGCCAGTCATTTATGACAGGGCCAGTGATAAAATGAGTCTACCAGTCATAAAATGACTTGGCAAGTCATAAAATGACAGAACGAGTCATAAAAAGATAGGGCCTGTGATAATATGACTAAGCCAGTCATTAATGACAGAACCAGTCATAAAATGACAGGGCCAGTGATAAAATGACTGGGCCTTTCATTAATGACAGGGCCAGTCATTAATGACAGGGCCAGTCATTAATGACAGGGCCAGTGATAAAATGACTGGGCCCGTCATTAATGACAGGGCCAGTCAATAATGACAGGGCCAGTGATAAAATGACTCTGCCAGTCATAAATGGACTTGGCCAGTCATAAAATGACAGAACCAGTCATAAAATGATAGGGCCAGTGATAAAATGACTGGGCCAGTCAAAAATGACAGGGCCAGTCATTAATGACAGGGCCAGTGATAAAATGACTGGGCCAGTCATTAATGACAGGGCCAGTCATTAATGACAGGGCCAGTCATTAATGAAAGGGCCAGTGATAAAATGACTCTGCCATTCATAAAATGACTTGGCCAGTCATAAAATGACAGAACCAGTAATAAAATGACATGGCCAGTGATAAAATGACTGACCCAGTCATTAATGACAGGGCCAGTCATTAATCACAGGGCCAGTGATAAAATGAGTGGGCCAGTCATTAATGACAGGGCCAGTCATTAATGACAGGGCCAGTGATAAAATGACTGGGCCAGTCATTAATGACAGGGCCAGTCATTAATGAAAGGGCCAGTGATAAAATGACTGGGCCAGTCATTAATGACAGGGCCAGTCATTAATGACTGGGCCAGTGATAAAAATGACTCTGCCAGTCATTAATGACAGGGCCAGTCATTAATGACAGGGCCAGTGATAAAATGACAGGGCCAGTGATAAAATGACTGGGCCAGTCATTAATGACAGAACCAGTCATTAAATGACAGGGCCAGTGATAATATGACTGGGCCAGTCATTAATGACAGGGCCAGTCATTAATGACAGGGCCAGTAATTAATGACAGGGCCAGTGATAAAATGACTGGGCCAGTCATTAATGACAGGGCCAGTCATTAATGACAGGGTCAGTGATAAATGACTCTGCTAGTCATAAAATATCTTGGCCAGTCATAAAAAGACAGAACCAGTCATATAATGACAAGGCCATAGATAAAATGACGGGGCCAGTCATTAATGACAGGGCAAGTCATTAATGACAGGGCCAGTGATAAAATGACTGGGCCAGTCATTAATGACAGGGCCAGTGATAAAATGACTGGGCCAGTCATTAATGACATGGCCAGTCATTAATGACAGGGCCAGTGATAAAATGACTATACCAGTCATAAAATGACTTGGCCAGTCATAAAATGACAGAACCAGTCATAAAATGACAGGGCCAGTGATAAAATGACGGGGCCAGTCATTAATGACAGGGCAAGTCATTAATGACAGGGCCAGTGATAAAATGACTGGGCCAGTCATTAATGACAGGGCCAGTCATTAATGACTGGGCCAGTGATAAAAATGACTCTGCCAGTCAATAATGACAGGGCCAGTCATTAATGACAGGGCCAGTGCAAAAATGACAGGGCCAGTGATAAAATGGCTGGGCCAGTCATTAATGACAGAACCAGTCATTAAATGACAGGGCCAGTGATAAAATGAGTCTACCAGTCATAAAATGACTTGGCAAGTCATAAAATGACAGAACCAGTCATAAAAAGATAGGGCCAGTGATAATATGACTAAGCCAGTCATTAATGACAGAACCAGTCATAAAATGACAGGGTTAGTGATAAAACGACTGTACCTTTCATTAATGACAGGGCCAGTCATTAATGACAGGGCCAGTCATTAATGACAGGGCCAGTGATAAAATGACTGGGCCCGTCATTAATGACAGGGCCAGTCATAAATGACAGGGCCAGTGATAAAATGACTCTGCCAGTCATAAATGGACTTGGCCAGTCATAAAATGACAGAACCAGTCATAAAATGACAGGGCCAGTGATAAAATGACGGGGCCAGTCATTAATGACAGGGCCAGTTATTAATGACAGGGCCAGTCATTAATGACAGGGCCAGTGATAAAATGACTATACCAGTCATAAAATGACTTGGCCAGTCATAAAATGACAGAACCAGTCATAAAATGACAGGGCCAGTGATAAAATGACGGGGCCAGTCATTAATGACAGGGCCAGTCATTAATGACTGGGCCAGTGTGAAAATGACTGGGCCAGTCATTAATGACAGGGCCAGTCATTAATGACAGGGCCAGTGATAAAATGACTCTACCAGTCATAAAATGACTTGGCCAGTCATAAAATGACAGAACAAGTCATAAAATGACAGGGCCAGTGATAAAATGACTGGGCCAGTCTCTAATGACAAGGCCAGTCATTAATGACAGGGCCAGTTATAAAATGACTGGGCCAGTCATTAATGACAGGGCCAGTCATTAATGACAGGGCCAGTGATAAAATGACTCTGCCAGTCATAAATGGACTTGGCCAGTCATAAAATGACAGAACCAGTCATAAAATGACAGGGCCAGTGATAAAATGACGGGGCCAGTCATTAATGACAGGGCCAGTTATTAATGACAGGGCCAGGCGTTAATGACAGGGCCAGTGATAAAATGACTATACCAGTCATAAAATGACTTGGCCAGTCATAAAATGACAGAACCAGTCATAAAATGACAGGGCCAGTGATAAAATGACGGGGCCAGTCATTAATGACAGGGCCAGTCATTAATGACAGGGCCAGTGTGAAAATGACTGGGCCAGTCATTAATGACAGGGCCAGTCATTAATGACAGGGCCAGTGATAAAATGACTCTACCAGTCATAAAATGACTTGGCCAGTCATAAAATGACAGAACAAGTCATAAAATGACAGGGCCAGTGATAAAATGACTGGGCCAGTCTCTAATGACAAGGCCAGTCATTAATGACAGGGCCAGTTATAAAATGACTGGGCCAGTCATTAACGACAGGGCCAGTCATTAATGACAGGGCCAGTGATAAAATGAGTCTGCTAGTCATAAAATAACTTGGCCAGTCATAAAATGACAGAACCAGTCATAAAATGACAGGGCCAGTGATAAAATGACGGGGCCAGTCATTAATGACAGGGCCAGTCATTAATGACAGAGCCAGTGATAAAATGACTGGGCCAGTCATTAATGACAGGGCCAGTCAATAATGACAGGGCCAGTGATAAAATGACTATACCAGTCATAAAATGACTTGGCCAGTCATAAAATGACAGAACCAGTAATAAAATAAAAGGGCCAGTGATAAAATTACTGGGCAATTCATTAATGACAGGGCCAGTCATTAATAACAGGGCCAGTGATAAAATGACTGGGCCCGTCATTAATGACAGGGCCCGTGATAAAATGACTCTGCCAGTCATAAATGGACTTGGCGAGTCATAAAATGGCAGAACCAGTCATAAAATGACAGGGCCAGTGATAAAATGACTGGGCCTATCATTAATGACAGGGCCAGTCATTAATGACAGGGCCAGTGATAAAATGAATGGGCCAGTCATTAACGACAGGGCAAGTCATTAATGACAGGGCCTGGGATAAAATGACTGGGCCAGTCATTAATGACAGGGCCAGTGATAAAATGACTCTGCCAGTCATAAAGTAACTTGGCTGTCATAAAATGACAGAACCAGTCATAAAATGACAGGGCCAGTGATAAAATGACGGGGCCTGTCATAATGACAGGGCCAGTCATTAATGACAGGGCCAGTGATAAAATGACTGGGCCAGTCATTAATGACAGGGCCAGTCATTAATGACAGGGCCAGTGATAAAATGACTCTACCAGTCATAAAATGACTTGGCCAGTTATAAAATGAAAGAACAAGTCATAAAATGACAGAGCCAGTGATAAAATGACTGGGCCAGTCATTAATGACAGGGCTAGTCATTAATGACAGGGCCAGTTATAAAATGATTCTGCCAGTCATAAAATGACTTGGCAAGTCATAAAATTACTTGGCAAGTCATAAAATGACAGAACCATTCATAAAATGACAGGGCCAGTTATAAAATGACTGGGCCTGTCATTAATGACAGGGCCAGTCATTAATGACAGGGCCAGTGATAAAATGCCTGGGCCCGTCATTAATGACAGGGCCAGTGATAAAATGAGTCTACCAGTCATAAAATGACTTGGCGAGTCATAAAATGACAGAACGAGTCAAAAAAAGATAGGGCCTGTGATAATATGACTAAGCCAGTCATTAATGACAGAACCAGTCATAAAATGACAGGGCCAGTGATAAAATGACTGGGCCTTTCATTAATGACAGGGCCAGTCATTAATGACAGGGCCAGTCATTAATGACAGGGCCAGTGATAAAATGACTGGGCCCGTCATTAATGACAGGGCCAGTCATTAATGACAGGGCCAGTGATAAAATGACTCTGCCAGTCATAAATGGACTTGGCCAGTCATAAAATGACAGAACCAGTCATAAAATGATAGGGCCAGTGATAAAATGACTGGGCCAGTCATTAATGACAGGGCCAGTCATTAATGACAGGGCCAGTGATAAAATGACTGGGCCAGTCATTAATGACAGGGCCAGTCATTAATGACAGGGCCAGTCATTAATGAAAGGGCCAGTGATAAAATGACTCTGCCATTCATAAAATGACTTGGCCAGTCATGAAATGACAGAACGAGTAATAAAATGACAGGGCCAGTGATAAAATGACTGACCCAGACATTAATGACAGGGCCAGTCATTAATGACAGGGCCAGTGATAAAATGAGTGGGCCAGTCATTAATGACAGGGCCAGTCATTAATGACAGGGCCAGTGATAAAATGAGTGGGCCAGTCATTAATGACAGGGCCAGTCATTAATGACAGGGCCAGTGATAAAATGACTGGGCCAGTCATTAATGACAGGGCCAGTCATTAATGACTGGGCCAGTGATAAAAATGACTCTGCCAGTCATTAATGACAGGGCCAGTCATTAATGACAGGGCCAGTGATAAAATGACAGGGCCAGTGATAAAATGACTGGGCCAGTCATTAATGACTGAACCAGTCATTAAATGACACGGCCAGTGATAATATGACTGGGCCAGTCATTAATGACAGGGCCAGTCATTAATGACAGGGCCAGTAATTAATGACAGGGCCAGTGATAAAATGACTGGGCCAGTCATTAATGACAGGGCCAGTCATTAATGACAGGGTCAGTGATAAATGACTCTGCTAGTCATAAAATATCTTGGCCAGTCATAAAAAGACAGAACCAGTCATATAATGACAAGGCCATAGATAAAATGACGGGGCCAGTCATTAATGACAGGGCAAGTCATTAATGACAGGGCCAGTGATAAAATGACTGGGCCAGTCATTAATGACAGGGCCAGTGATAAAATTACTGGGCCAGTCATTAATGACATGGCCAGTCATTAATGACAGGGCCAGTGAAAAATGACTATACCAGTCATAAAATGACTTGGCCAGTCATAAAATGACAGAACCAGTCATAAAATGACAGGGCCAGTGATAAAATGACGGGGCCAGTCATTAATGATAGGGCCAGTCATTCATGACTGGCCCAGTCATTTTATCACTGGCCCTGTCATTAATGACTTGCCCTGTCATTAATGACTGGCCCCGTCATTTTATCTATGGCCTTGTCATTATATGACTGGTTCTGTCTTTTTATGACTGGCCAAGATATTTTATGACTAGCAGAGTCATTTATCACTGACCCTGTCATTAATGACTGGCCCTGTCATTAATGACTGGCCCAGTCATTTTATCACTGGCCCTGTCATTAATTACTGGCCCTGTCATTAATGACTGGCCCTGTCATTAATGACTGGCCCAGTCATATTATCACTGGCCCTGTCATTTAATGACTGGTTCTGTCATTAATGACTGGCCCAGTCATTTTATCACTGGCCCTGTCATTTTATCACTGGCCCTGTCATTAATGACTGGCCCTGTCTTTTTATGACTGGCCAAGATATTTTATGACTAGCAGAGTCATTTATCACTGACCCTGTCATTAATGACTGGCCCTGTCATTAATGACTGGCCCAGTCATTTTATCACTGGCCCTGTCATTAATTACTGGCCCTGTCATTAATGACTGGCCCTGTCATTAATGACTGGCCCAGTCATATTATCACTGGCCCTGTCATTTAATGACTGGTTCTGTCATTAATGACTGGCCCAGTCATTTTATCACTGGCCCTGTCATTTTATCACTGGCCCTGTCATTAATGACTGGCCCTGTCATTAATGACAGGGCCAGTGATAAAATGACAGGGCCAGTGATAAAATGACTGGGCCAGTCATTAATGACAGAACCAGTCATTAAATGACAGGGCCAGTGATAATATGACTGGGCCAGTCATTAATGACAGGGCCAGTCATTAATGACAGGGCCAGTAATTAATGACAGGGCCAGTGATAAAATGACTGGGCCAGTCATTAATGACAGGGCCAGTCATTAATGACAGGGTCAGTGATAAATGACTCTGCTAGTCATAAAATATCTTGGCCAGTCATAAAAAGACAGAACCAGTCATATAATGACAAGGCCATAGATAAAATGACGGGGCCAGTCATTAATGACAGGGCAAGTCATTAATGACAGGGCCAGTGATAAAATGACTGGGCCAGTCATTAATGACAGGGCCAGTGATAAAATGACTGGGCCAGTCATTAATGACATGGCCAGTCATTAATGACAGGGCCAGTGATAAAATGACTATACCAGTCATAAAATGACTTGGCCAGTCATAAAATGACAGAACCAGTCATAAAATGACAGGGCCAGTGATAAAATGACGGGGCCAGTCATTAATGACAGGGCAAGTCATTAATGACAGGGCCAGTGATAAAATGACTGGGCCAGTCATTAATGACAGGGCCAGTCATTAATGACTGGGCCAGTGATAAAAATGACTCTGCCAGTCAATAATGACAGGGCCAGTCATTAATGACAGGGCCAGTGATAAAATGACAGGGCCAGTGATAAAATGACTGGGCCAGTCATTAATGACAGAACCAGTCATTAAATGACAGGGCCAGTGATAAAATGAGTCTACCAGTCATAAAATGACTTGGCAAGTCATAAAATGACAGAACCAGTCATAAAAAGATAGGGCCAGTGATAATATGACTAAGCCAGTCATTAATGACAGAACCAGTCATAAAATGACAGGGTTAGTGATAAAATGACTGTACCTTTCATTAATGACAGGGCCAGTCATTAATGACAGGGCCAGTCATTAATGACAGGGCCAGTGATAAAATGACTCTGCCAGTCATAAATGGACTTGGCCAGTCATAAAATGACAGAACCAGTCATAAAATGACAGGGCCAGTGATAAAATGACGGGGCCAGTCATTAATGACAGGGCCAGTTATTAATGACAGGGCCAGTCATTAATGACAGGGCCAGTGATAAAATGACTATACCAGTCATAAAATGACTTGGCCAGTCATAAAATGACAGAAGCAGTCATAAAATGACAGGGCCAGTGATAAAATGACGGGGCCAGTCATTAATGACAGGGCCAGTCATTAATGACAGGGCCAGTGTGAAAATGACTGGGCCAGTCATTAATGACAGGGCCAGTCATTAATGACAGGGCCAGTGATAAAATGACTCTACCAGTCATAAAATGACTTGGCCAGTCATAAAATGACAGAACAAGTCATAAAATGACAGGGCCAGTGATAAAATGACTGGGCCAGTCTCTAATGACAAGGCCAGTCATTAATGACAGGGCCAGTTATAAAATGACTGGGCCAGTCATTAATGACAGGGCCAGTCATTAATGACAGGGCCAGTGATAAAATGACTCTGCCAGTCATAAATGGACTTGGCCAGTCATAAAATGACAGAACCAGTCATAAAATGACAGGGCCAGTGATAAAATGACGGGGCCAGTCATTAATGACAGGGCCAGTTATTAATGACAGGGCCAGGCGTTAATGACAGGGCCAGTGATAAAATGACTATACCAGTCATAAAATGACTTGGCCTGTCATAAAATGACAGAACCAGTCATAAAATGACAGGGCCAGTGATAAAATGACGGGGCCAGTCATTAATGACAGGGCCAGTTATTAATGACAGGGCAAGTCATTAATGACAGGGCCAGTGATAAAATGACTATACCAGTCATAAAATGACTTGGCCAGTCATAAAATGACAGAACCAGTCATAAAATGACAGGGCCAGTGATAAAATGACGGGGCCAGTCATTAATGACAGGGCCAGTCATTAATGACAGGGCCAGTGTGAAAATGACTGGGCCAGTCATTAATGACAGGGCCAGTCATTAATGACAGGGCCAGTGATAAAATGACTCTACCAGTCATAAAATGACTTGGCCAGTCATAAAATGACAGAACAAGTCATAAAATGACAGGGCCAGTGATAAAATGACTGGGCCAGTCTCTAATGACAAGGCCAGTCATTAATGACAGGGCCAGTTATAAAATGACTGGGCCAGTCTATAATGACAGGGCCAGTCATTAATGACAGGGCCAGTGATAAAATGACTCTGCCAGTCATAAATGGACTTGGCCAGTCATAAAATGACAGAACCAGTCATAAAATGACAGGGCCAGTGATAAAATGACGGGGCCAGTCATTAATGACAGGGCCAGTTATTAATGACAGGGCCAGGCGTTAATGACAGGGCCAGTGATAAAATGACTATACCAGTCATAAAATGACTTGGCCTGTCATAAAATGACAGAACCAGTCATAAAATGACAGGGCCAGTGATAAAATGACGGGGCCAGTCATTAATGACAGGGCCAGTCATTAATGACAGGGCCAGTGATAAAATGACTGGGCCAGTCATTAATGACAGGGCCAGTCATTAATGACAGGGCCAGTGATAAAATGACTCTACCAGTCATAAAATGACTTGGCCAGTCATAAAATGACAGAACAAGTCATAAAATGACAGGGCCAGTGATAAAATGACTGGGCCAGTCTCTAATGACAAGGCCAGTCATTTAAGACAGGGCCAGTTATAAAATGACTGGGCCAGTCATTAACGACAGGGCCAGTCATTAATGACAGGGCCAGTGATAAAATGAGTCTGCTAGTCATAAAATAACTTGGCCAGTCATAAAATGACAGAACCAGTCATAAAATGACAGGGCCAGTGATAAAATGACGGGGCCAGTCATTAATGACAGGGCCAGTCATTAATGACAGAGCCAGTGATAAAATGACTGGGCCAGTCATTAATGACAGGGCCAGTCAATAATGACAGGGCCAGTGATAAAATGACTATACCAGTCATAAAATGACTTGGCCAGTCATAAAATGACAGAACCAGTAATAAAATAAAAGGGCCAGTGATAAAATGACTGGGCCTATCATTAATTACTGGGCAATTCATTAATGACAGGGCCAGTCATTAATAACAGGGCCAGTGATAAAATGACTGGGCCCGTCATTAATGACAGGGCCCGTGATAAAATGACTCTGCCAGTCATAAATGGACTTGGCGAGTCATAAAATGGCAGAACCAGTCATAAAATGACAGGGCCAGTGATAAAATGACTGGGCCTATCATTAATGACAGGGCCAGTCATTAATGACAGGGCCAGTGATAAAATGAATGTGCCAGTCATTAACGACAGGGCAAGTCATTAATGACAGGGCCTGGGATAAAATGACTGGGCCAGTCATTAATGACAGGGCCAGTGATAAAATGACTCTGCCAGTCATAAAGTAACTTGGCTGTCATAAAATGACAGAACCAGTCATAAAATGACAGGGCCAGTGATAAAATGACGGGGCCAGTCATAATGACAGGGCCAGTCATTAATGACAGGGCCAGTGATAAAATGACTGGGCCAGTCATTAATGACAGGGCCAGTCATTAATGACAGGGCCAGTGATAAAATGACTCTACCAGTCATAAAATGACTTGGCCAGTTATAAAATGAAAGAACAAGTCATAAAATGACAGAGCCAGTGATAAAATGACTGGGCCAGTCATTAATGACAGGGCTAGTCATTAATGACAGGGCCAGTTATAAAATGACTCTGCCAGTCATAAAATGACTTGGCAAGTCATAAAATTACTTGGCAAGTCATAAAATGACAGAACCATTCATAAAATGACAGGGCCAGTTATAAAATGACTGGGCCTGTCATTAATGACAGGGCCAGTGATAAAATGCCTGGGCCCGTCATTAATGACAGGGCCAGTGATAAAATGAGTCTACCAGTCATAAAATGACTTGGCGAGTCATAAAATGACAGAACGAGTCAAAAAAAGATAGGGCCTGTGATAATATGACTAAGCCAGTCATTAATGACAGAACCAGTCATAAAATGACAGGGCCAGTGATAAAATGACTGGGCCTTTCATTAATGACAGGGCCAGTCATTAATGACAGGGCCAGTCATTAATGACAGGGCCAGTGATAAAGTGACTGGGCCCGTCATTAATGACAGGGCCAGTCATTAATGACAGGGCCAGTGATAAAATGACTCTGCCAGTCATAAATGGACTTGGCCAGTCATAAAATGACAGAACCAGTCATAAAATGATAGGGCCAGTGATAAAATGACTGGGCCAGTCATTAATGACAGGGCCAGTCATTAATGACAGGGCCAGTGATAAAATGACTGGGCCAGTCATTAATGACAGGGCCAGTCATTAATGACAGGGCCAGTCATTAATGAAAGGGCCAGTGATAAAATGACTCTGCCATTCATAAAATGACTTGGCCAGTCATGAAATGACAGAACGAGTAATAAAATGACAGGGCCAGTGATAAAATGACTGACCCAGTCATTAATGACAGGGCCAGTCATTAATGACAGGGCCAGTGATAAAATGAGTGGGCCAGTCATTAATGACAGGGCCAGTCATTAATGACAGGGCCAGTCATTAATGACAGGGCCAGTGATAAAATGAGTGGGCCAGTCATTAATGACAGGGCCAGTCATTAATGACAGGGCCAGTCATTAATGACAGGGCCAGTGATAAAATGACTGGGCCAGTCATTAATGACAGGGCCAGTCATTAATGACTGGGCCAGTGATAAAAATGACTCTGCCAGTCATTAATGACAGGGCCAGTCATTAATGACAGGGCCAGTGATAAAATGACAGGGCCAGTGATAAAATGACTGGGCCAGTCATTAATGACAGAACCAGTCATTAAATGAC
This sequence comes from Platycnemis pennipes, assembly GCA_933228895.1. NCBI lineage: Eukaryota > Metazoa > Arthropoda > Insecta > Odonata > Platycnemididae > Platycnemis > Platycnemis pennipes. Next base: position 72,017,894 of record OW121846.1, on the reverse strand, counting down.
AGGGCCAGTGATAAAATGAGTCTACCAGTCATAAAATGACTTGGCAAGTCATAAAATGACAGAACCAGTCATAAAAAGATAGGGCCAGTGATAATATGACTAAGCCAGTCATTAATGACAGAACCAGTCATAAAATGACAGGGTTAGTGATAAAATGACTGTACCTTTCATTAATGACAGGGCCAGTCATTAATGACAGGGCCAGTCATTAATGACAGGGCCAGTGATAAAATGACTGGGCCCGTCATTAATGACAGGGCCAGTCATTAATGACAGGGCCAGTGATAAAATGACTCTGCCAGTCATAAATGGACTTGGCCAGTCATAAAATGACAGAACCAGTCATAAAATGACAGGGCCAGTGATAAAATGACGGGGCCAGTCATTAATGACAGGGCCAGTTATTAATGACAGGGCCAGTCATTAATGACAGGGCCAGTGATAAAATGACTATACCAGTCATAAAATGACTTGGCCAGTCATAAAATGACAGAAGCAGTCATAAAATGACAGGGCCAGTGATAAAATGACGGGGCCAGTCATTAATGACAGGGCCAGTCATTAATGACAGGGCCAGTGTGAAAATGACTGGGCCAGTCATTAATGACAGGGCCAGTCATTAATGACAGGGCCAGTGATAAAATGACTCTACCAGTCATAAAATGACTTGGCCAGTCATAAAATGACAGAACAAGTCATAAAATGACAGGGCCAGTGATAAAATGACTGGGCCAGTCTCTAATGACAAGGCCAGTCATTAATGACAGGGCCAGTTATAAAATGACTGGGCCAGTCATTAATGACAGGGCCAGTCATTAATGACAGGGCCAGTGATAAAATGACTCTGCCAGTCATAAATGGACTTGGCCAGTCATAAAATGACAGAACCAGTCATAAAATGACAGGGCCAGTGATAAAATGACGGGGCCAGTCATTAATGACAGGGCCAGTTATTAATGACAGGGCCAGGCGTTAATGACAGGGCCAGTGATAAAATGACTATACCAGTCATAAAATGACTTGGCCTGTCATAAAATGACAGAACCAGTCATAAAATGACAGGGCCAGTGATAAAATGACGGGGCCAGTCATTAATGACAGGGCCAGTTATTAATGACAGGGCAAGTCATTAATGACAGGGCCAGTGATAAAATGACTATACCAGTCATAAAATGACTTGGCCAGTCATAAAATGACAGAACCAGTCATAAAATGAAAGGGCCAGTGATAAAATGACGGGGCCAGTCATTAATGACAGGGCCAGTCATTAATGACAGGGCCAGTGTGAAAATGACTGGGCCAGTCATTAATGACAGGGCCAGTCATTAATGACAGGGCCAGTGATAAAATGACTCTACCAGTCATAAAATGACTTGGCCAGTCATAAAATGACAGAACAAGTCATAAAATGACAGGGCCAGTGATAAAATGACTGGGCCAGTCTCTAATGACAAGGCCAGTCATTAATGACAGGGCCAGTTATAAAATGACTGGGCCAGTCTATAATGACAGGGCCAGTCATTAATGACAGGGCCAGTGATAAAATGACTCTGCCAGTCATAAATGGACTTGGCCAGTCATAAAATGACAGAACCAGTCATAAAATGACAGGGCCAGTGATAAAATGACGGGGCCAGTCATTAATGACAGGGCCAGTTATTAATGACAGGGCCAGGCGTTAATGACAGGGCCAGTGATAAAATGACTATACCAGTCATAAAATGACTTGGCCTGTCATAAAATGACAGAACCAGTCATAAAATGACAGGGCCAGTGATAAAATGACGGGGCCAGTCATTAATGACAGGGCCAGTCATTAATGACAGGGCCAGTGATAAAATGACTGGGCCAGTCATTAATGACAGGGCCAGTCATTAATGACAGGGCCAGTGATAAAATGACTCTACCAGTCATAAAATGACTTGGCCAGTCATAAAATGACAGAACAAGTCATAAAATGACAGGGCCAGTGATAAAATGACTGGGCCAGTCTCTAATGACAAGGCCAGTCATTTAAGACAGGGCCAGTTATAAAATGACTGGGCCAGTCATTAACGACAGGGCCAGTCATTAATGACAGGGCCAGTGATAAAATGAGTCTGCTAGTCATAAAATAACTTGGCCAGTCATAAAATGACAGAACCAGTCATAAAATGACAGGGCCAGTGATAAAATGACGGGGCCAGTCATTAATGACAGGGCCAGTCATTAATGACAGAGCCAGTGATAAAATGACTGGGCCAGTCATTAATGACAGGGCCAGTCAATAATGACAGGGCCAGTGATAAAATGACTATACCAGTCATAAAATGACTTGGCCAGTCATAAAATGACAGAACCAGTAATAAAATAAAAGGGCCAGTGATAAAATTACTGGGCAATTCATTAATGACAGGGCCAGTCATTAATAACAGGGCCAGTGATAAAATGACTGGGCCCGTCATTAATGACAGGGCCCGTGATAAAATGACTCTGCCAGTCATAAATGGACTTGGCGAGTCATAAAATGGCAGAACCAGTCATAAAATGACAGGGCCAGTGATAAAATGACTGGGCCTATCATTAATGACAGGGCCAGTCATTAATGACAGGGCCAGTGATAAAATGAATGGGCCAGTCATTAACGACAGGGCAAGTCATTAATGACAGGGCCTGGGATAAAATGACTGGGCCAGTCATTAATGACAGGGCCAGTGATAAAATGACTCTGCCAGTCATAAAGTAACTTGGCTGTCATAAAATGACAGAACCAGTCATAAAATGACAGGGCCAGTGATAAAATGACGGGGCCAGTCATAATGACAGGGCCAGTCATTAATGACAGGGCCAGTGATAAAATGACTGGGCCAGTCATTAATGACAGGGCCAGTCATTAATGACAGGGCCAGTGATAAAATGACTCTACCAGTCATAAAATGACTTGGCCAGTTATAAAATGAAAGAACAAGTCATAAAATGACAGAGCCAGTGATAAAATGACTGGGCCAGTCATTAATGACAGGGCTAGTCATTAATGACAGGGCCAGTTATAAAATGACTCTGCCAGTCATAAAATGACTTGGCAAGTCATAAAATTACTTGGCAAGTCATAAAATGACAGAACCATTCATAAAATGACAGGGCCAGTTATAAAATGACTGGGCCTGTCATTAATGACAGGGCCAGTGATAAAATGCCTGGGCCCGTCATTAATGACAGGGCCAGTGATAAAATGAGTCTACCAGTCATAAAATGACTTGGCGAGTCATAAAATGACAGAACGAGTCAAAAAAAGATAGGGCCTGTGATAATATGACTAAGCCAGTCATTAATGACAGAACCAGTCATAAAATGACAGGGCCAGTGATAAAATGACTGGGCCTTTCATTAATGACAGGGCCAGTCATTAATGACAGGGCCAGTCATTAATGACAGGGCCAGTGATAAAATGACTGGGCCCGTCATTAATGACAGGGCCAGTCATTAATGACAGGGCCAGTGATAAAATGACTCTGCCAGTCATAAATGGACTTGGCCAGTCATAAAATGACAGAACCAGTCATAAAATGATAGGGCCAGTGATAAAATGACTGGGCCAGTCATTAATGACAGGGCCAGTCATTAATGACAGGGCCAGTGATAAAATGACTGGGCCAGTCATTAATGACAGGGCCAGTCATTAATGACAGGGCCAGTCATTAATGAAAGGGCCAGTGATAAAATGACTCTGCCATTCATAAAATGACTTGGCCAGTCATGAAATGACAGAACGAGTAATAAAATGACAGGGCCAGTGATAAAATGACTGACCCAGTCATTAATGACAGGGCCAGTCATTAATGACAGGGCCAGTGATAAAATGAGTGGGCCAGTCATTAATGACAGGGCCAGTCATTAATGACAGGGCCAGTCATTAATGACAGGGCCAGTGATAAAATGACTGGGCCAGTCATTAATGACAGGGCCAGTCATTAATGACTGGGCCAGTGATAAAATGACAGAACAAGTCATAAAATGACAGGGCCAGTGATAAAATGACTGGGCCAGTCTCTAATGACAAGGCCAGTCATTAATGACAGGGCCAGTTATAAAATGACTGGGCCAGTCATTAACGACAGGGCCAGTCATTAATGACAGGGCCAGTGATAAAATGAGTCTGCTAGTCATAAAATAACTTGGCCAGTCATAAAATGACAGAACCAGTCATAAAATGACAGGGCCAGTGATAAAATGACGGGGCCAGTCATTAATGACAGGGCCAGTCATTAATGACAGAGCCAGTGATAAAATGACTGGGCCAGTCATTAATGACAGGGCCAGTCAATAATGACAGGGCCAGTGATAAAATGACTATACCAGTCATAAAATGACTTGGCCAGTCATAAAATGACAGAACCAGTAATAAAATAAAAGGGCCAGTGATAAAATTACTGGGCAATTCATTAATGACAGGGCCAGTCATTAATAACAGGGCCAGTGATAAAATGACTGGGCCCGTCATTAATGACAGGGCCCGTGATAAAATGACTCTGCCAGTCATAAATGGACTTGGCGAGTCATAAAATGGCAGAACCAGTCATAAAATGACAGGGCCAGTGATAAAATGACTGGGCCTATCATTAATGACAGGGCCAGTCATTAATGACAGGGCCAGTGATAAAATGAATGGGCCAGTCATTAACGACAGGGCAAGTCATTAATGACAGGGCCTGGGATAAAATGACTGGGCCAGTCATTAATGACAGGGCCAGTGATAAAATGACTCTGCCAGTCATAAAGTAACTTGGCTGTCATAAAATGACAGAACCAGTCATAAAATGACAGGGCCAGTGATAAAATGACGGGGCCAGTCATAATGACAGGGCCAGTCATTAATGACAGGGCCAGTGATAAAATGACTGGGCCAGTCATTAATGACAGGGCCAGTCATTAATGACAGGGCCAGTGATAAAATGACTCTACCAGTCATAAAATGACTTGGCCAGTTATAAAATGAAAGAACAAGTCATAAAATGACAGAGCCAGTGATAAAATGACTGGGCCAGTCATTAATGACAGGGCTAGTCATTAATGACAGGGCCAGTTATAAAATGACTCTGCCAGTCATAAAATGACTTGGCAAGTCATAAAATTACTTGGCAAGTCATAAAATGACAGAACCATTCATAAAATGACAGGGCCAGTTATAAAATGACTGGGCCTGTCATTAATGACAGGGCCAGTGATAAAATGCCTGGGCCCGTCATTAATGACAGGGCCAGTGATAAAATGAGTCTACCAGTCATAAAATGACTTGGCGAGTCATAAAATGACAGAACGAGTCAAAAAAAGATAGGGCCTGTGATAATATGACTAAGCCAGTCATTAATGACAGAACCAGTCATAAAATGACAGGGCCAGTGATAAAATGACTGGGCCTTTCATTAATGACAGGGCCAGTCATTAATGACAGGGCCAGTCATTAATGACAGGGCCAGTGATAAAATGACTGGGCCCGTCATTAATGACAGGGCCAGTCATTAATGACAGGGCCAGTGATAAAATGACTCTGCCAGTCATAAATGGACTTGGCCAGTCATAAAATGACAGAACCAGTCATAAAATGATAGGGCCAGTGATAAAATGACTGGGCCAGTCATTAATGACAGGGCCAGTCATTAATGACAGGGCCAGTGATAAAATGACTGGGCCAGTCATTAATGACAGGGCCAGTCATTAATGACAGGGCCAGTCATTAATGAAAGGGCCAGTGATAAAATGACTCTGCCATTCATAAAATGACTTGGCCAGTCATGAAATGACAGAACGAGTAATAAAATGACAGGGCCAGTGATAAAATGACTGACCCAGTCATTAATGACAGGGCCAGTCATTAATGACAGGGCCAGTGATAAAATGAGTGGGCCAGTCATTAATGACAGGGCCAGTCATTAATGACAGGGCCAGTGATAAAATGAGTGGGCCAGTCATTAATGACAGGGCCAGTCATTAATGACAGGGCCAGTCATTAATGACAGGGCCAGTGATAAAATGACTGGGCCAGTCATTAATGACAGGGCCAGTCATTAATGACTGGGCCAGTGATAAAAATGACTCTGCCAGTCATTAATGACAGGGCCAGTCATTAATGACAGGGCCAGTGATAAAATGACAGGGCCAGTGATAAAATGACTGGGCCAGTCATTAATGACAGAACCAGTCATTAAATGACACGGCCAGTGACAATATGACTGGGCCAGTCATTAATGACAGGGCCAGTCATTAATGACAGGGCCAGTAATTAATGACAGGGCCAGTGATAAAATGACTGGGCCAGTCATTAATGACAGGGCCAGTCATTAATGACAGGGTCAGTGATAAATGACTCTGCTAGTCATAAAATATCTTGGCCAGTCATAAAAAGACAGAACCAGTCATATAATGACAAGGCCATAGATAAAATGACGGGGCCAGTCATTAATGACAGGGCAAGTCATTAATGACAGGGCCAGTGATAAAATGACTGGGCCAGTCATTAATGACAGGGCCAGTGATAAAATGACTGGGCCAGTCATTAATGACATGGCCAGTCATTAATGACAGGGCCAGTGATAAAATGACTATACCAGTCATAAAATGACTTGGCCAGTCATAAAATGACAGAACCAGTCATAAAATGACAGGGCCAGTGATAAAATGACGGGGCCAGTCATTAATGACAGGGCAAGTCATTAATGACAGGGCCAGTGATAAAATGACTGGGCCAGTCATTAATGACAGGGCCAGTCATTAATGACTGGGCCAGTGATAAAAATGACTCTGCCAGTCAATAATGACAGGGCCAGTCATTAATGACAGGGCCAGTGATAAAATGACAGGGCCAGTGATAAAATGACTGGGCCAGTCATTAATGACAGAACCAGTCATTAAATGACAGGGCCAGTGATAAAATGAGTCTACCAGTCATAAAATGACTTGGCAAGTCATAAAATGACAGAACCAGTCATAAAAAGATAGGGCCAGTGATAATATGACTAAGCCAGTCATTAATGACAGAACCAGTCATAAAATGACAGGGTTAGTGATAAAATGACTGTACCTTTCATTAATGACAGGGCCAGTCATTAATGACAGGGCCAGTCATTAATGACAGGGCCAGTGATAAAATGACTCTGCCAGTCATAAATGGACTTGGCCAGTCATAAAATGACAGAACCAGTCATAAAATGACAGGGCCAGTGATAAAATGACGGGGCCAGTCATTAATGACAGGGCCAGTTATTAATGACAGGGCCAGTCATTAATGACAGGGCCAGTGATAAAATGACTATACCAGTCATAAAATGACTTGGCCAGTCATAAAATGACAGAACCAGTCATAAAATGACAGGGCCAGTGATAAAATGACGGGGCCAGTCATTAATGACAGGGCCAGTCATTAATGACAGGGCCAGTGTGAAAATGACTGGGCCAGTCATTAATGACAGGGCCAGTCATTAATGACAGGGCCAGTGATAAAATGACTCTACCAGTCTAAAATGACTTGGCCAGTCATAAAATGACAGAACAAGTCATAAAATGACAGGGCCAGTGATAAAATGACTGGGCCAGTCTCTAATGACAAGGCCAGTCATTAATGACAGGGCCAGTTATAAAATGACTGGGCCAGTCATTAATGACAGGGCCAGTCATTAATGACAGGGCCAGTGATAAAATGACTCTGCCAGTCATAAATGGACTTGGCCAGTCATAAAATGACAGAACCAGTCATAAAATGACAGGGCCAGTGATAAAATGACGGGGCCAGTCATTAATGACAGGGCCGGTTATTAATGACAGGGCCAGGCGTTAATGACAGGGCCAGTGATAAAATGACTATACCAGTCATAAAATGACTTGGCCTGTCATAAAATGACAGAACCAGTCATAAAATGACAGGACCAGTGATAAAATGACGGGGCCAGTCATTAATGACAGGGCCAGTTATTAATGACAGGGCCAGTCATTAATGACAGGGCCAGTGATAAAATGACTATACCAGTCATAAAATGACTTGGCCAGTCATAAAATGACAGAACCAGTCATAAAATGACAGGGCCAGTGATAAAATGACGGGGCCAGTCATTAATGACAGGGCCAGTCATTAATGACAGGGCCAGTGTGAAAATGACTGGGCCAGTCATTAATGACAGGGCCAGTCATTAATGATAGGGCCAGTGATAAAATGACTCTACCAGTCATAAAATGACTTGGCCAGTCATAAAATGACAGAACAAGTCATAAAATGACAGGGCCAGTGATAAAATGACTGGGCCAGTCTCTAATGACAAGGCCAGTCATTAATGACAGGGCCAGTTATAAAATGACTGGGCCAGTCATTAATGACAGGGCCAGTCATTAATGACAGGGCCAGTGATAAAATGACTCTGCCAGTCATAAATGGACTTGGCCAGTCATAAAATGACAGAACCAGTCATAAAATGACAGGGCCAGTGATAAAATGACGGGGCCAGTCATTAATGACAGGGCCAGTTATTAATGACAGGGCCAGGCGTTAATGACAGGGCCAGTGATAAAATGACTATACCAGTCATAAAATGACTTGGCCTGTCATAAAATGACAGAACCAGTCATAAAATGACAGGGCCAGTGATAAAATGACGGGGCCAGTCATTAATGACAAGGCCAGTCATTAATGACAGGGCCAGTGATAAAATGACTGGGCCAGTCATTAATGACAGGGCCAGTCATTAATGACAGGGCCAGTGATAAAATGACTCTACCAGTCATAAAATGACTTGGCCAGTCATAAAATGACAGAACAAGTCATAAAATGACAGGGCCAGTGATAAAATGACTGGGCCAGTCTCTAATGACAAGGCCAGTCATTAATGACAGGGCCAGTTATAAAATGACTGGGCCAGTCATTAACGACAGGGCCAGTCATTAATGACAGGGCCAGTGATAAAATGAGTCTGCTAGTCATAAAATAACTTGGCCAGTCATAAAATGACAGAACCAGTCATAAAATGACAGGGCCAGTGATAAAATGACGGGGCCAGTCATTAATGACAGGGCCAGTCATTAATGACAGAGCCAGTGATAAAATGACTGGGCCAGTCATTAATGACAGGGCCAGTCAATAATGACAGGGCCAGTGATAAAATGACTATACCAGTCATAAAATGACTTGGCCAGTCATAAAATGACAGAACCAGTAATAAAATAAAAGGGCCAGTGATAAAATTACTGGGCAATTCATTAATGACAGGGCCAGTCATTAATAACAGGGCCAGTGATAAAATGACTGGGCCCGTCATTAATGACAGGGCCCGTGATAAAATGACTCTGCCAGTCATAAATGGACTTGGCGAGTCATAAAATGGCAGAACCAGTCATAAAATGACAGGGCCAGTGATAAAATGACTGGGCCTATCATTAATGACAGGGCCAGTCATTAATGACAGGGCCAGTGATAAAATGAATGGGCCAGTCATTAACGACAGGGCAAGTCATTAATGACAGGGCCTGGGATAAAATGACTGGGCCAGTCATTAATGACAGGGCCAGTGATAAAATGACTCTGCCAGTCATAAAGTAACTTGGCTGTCATAAAATGACAGAACCAGTCATAAAATGACAGGGCCAGTGATAAAATGACGGGGCCAGTCATAATGACAGGGCCAGTCATTAATGACAGGGCCAGTGATAAAATGACTGGGCCAGTCATTAATGACAGGGCCAGTCATTAATGACAGGGCCAGTGATAAAATGACTCTACCAGTCATAAAATGACTTGGCCAGTTATAAAATGAAAGAACAAGTCATAAAATGACAGAGCCAGTGATAAAATGACTGGGCCAGTCATTAATGACAGGGCTAGTCATTAATGACAGGGCCAGTTATAAAATGACTCTGCCAGTCATAAAATGACTTGGCAAGTCATAAAATTACTTGGCAAGTCATAAAATGACAGAACCATTCATAAAATGACAGGGCCAGTTATAAAATGACTGGGCCTGTCATTAATGACAGGGCCAGTCATTAATGACAGGGCCAGTGATAAAATGACTCTGCCAGTCATAAATGGACTTGGCCAGTCATAAAATGACAGAACCAGTCATAAAATGACAGGGCCAGTGATAAAATGACGGGGCCAGTCATTAATGACAGGGCCAGTTATTAATGACAGGGCCAGGCGTTAATGACAGGGCCAGTGATAAAATGACTATACCAGTCATAAAATGACTTGGCCTGTCATAAAATGACAGAACCAGTCATAAAATGACAGGGCCAGTGATAAAATGACGGGGCCAGTCATTAATGACAGGGCCAGTTATTAATGACAGGGCCAGTCATTAATGACAGGGCCAGTGATAAAATGACTATACCAGTCATAAAATGACTTGGCCAGTCATAAAATGACAGAACCAGTCATAAAATGACAGGGCCAGTGATAAAATGACGGGGCCAGTCATTAATGACAGGGCCAGTCATTAATGACAGGGCCAGTGTGAAAATGACTGGGCCAGTCATTAATGACAGGGCCAGTCATTAATGACAGGGCCAGTGATAAAATGACTCTACCAGTCATAAAATGACTTGGCCAGTCATAAAATGACAGAACAAGTCATAAAATGACAGGGCCAGTGATAAAATGACTGGGCCAGTCTCTAATGACAAGGCCAGTCATTAATGACAGGGCCAGTTATAAAATGACTGGGCCAGTCATTAATGACAGGGCCAGTCATTAATGACAGGGCCAGTGATAAAATGACTCTGCCAGTCATAAATGGACTTGGCCAGTCATAAAATGACAGAACCAGTCATAAAATGACAGGGCCAGTGATAAAATGACGGGGCCAGTCATTAATGACAGGGCCAGTTATTAATGACAGGGCCAGGCGTTAATGACAGGGCCAGTGATAAAATGACTATACCAGTCATAAAATGACTTGGCCTGTCATAAAATGACAGAACCAGTCATAAAATGACAGGGCCAGTGATAAAATGACGGGGCCAGTCATTAATGACAGGGCCAGTCATTAATGACAGGGCCAGTGATAAAATGACTGGGCCAGTCATTAATGACAGGGCCAGTCATTAATTACAGGGCCAGTGATAAAATGACTCTACCAGTCATAAAATGACTTGGCCAGTCATAAAATGACAGAACAAGTCATAAAATGACAGGGCCAGTGATAAAATGACTGGGCCAGTCTCTAATGACAAGGCCAGTCATTAATGACAGGGCCAGTTATAAAATGACTGGGCCAGTCATTAACGACAGGGCCAGTCATTAATGACAGGGCCAGTGATAAAATGAGTCTGCTAGTCATAAAATAACTTGGCCAGTCATAAAATGACAGAACCAGTCATAAAATGACAGGGCCAGTGATAAAATGACGGGGCCAGTCATTAATGACAGGGCCAGTCATTAATGACAGAGCCAGTGATAAAATGACTGGGCCAGTCATTAATGACAGGGCCAGTCAATAATGACAGGGCCAGTGATAAAATGACTATACCAGTCATAAAATGACTTGGCCAGTCATAAAATGACAGAACCAGTAATAAAATAAAAGGGCCAGTGATAAAATTACTGGGCAATTCATTAATGACAGGGCCAGTCATTAATAACAGGGCCAGTGATAAAATGACTGGGCCCGTCATTAATGACAGGGCCCGTGATAAAATGACTCTGCCAGTCATAAATGGACTTGGCGAGTCATAAAATGGCAGAACCAGTCATAAAATGACAGGGCCAGTGATAAAATGACTGGGCCTATCATTAATGACAGGGCCAGTCATTAATGACAGGGCCAGTGATAAAATGAATGGGCCAGTCATTAACGACAGGGCAAGTCATTAATGACAGGGCCTGGGATAAAATGACTGGGCCAGTCATTAATGACAGGGCCAGTGATAAAATGACTCTGCCAGTCATAAAGTAACTTGGCTGTCATAAAATGACAGAACCAGTCATAAAATGACAGGGCCAGTGATAAAATGACGGGGCCAGTCATAATGACAGGGCCAGTCATTAATGACAGGGCCAGTGATAAAATGACTGGGCCAGTCATTAATGACAGGGCCAGTCATTAATGACAGGGCCAGTGATAAAATGACTCTACCAGTCATAAAATGACTTGGCCAGTTATAAAATGAAAGAACAAGTCATAAAATGACAGAGCCAGTGATAAAATGACTGGGCCAGTCATTAATGACAGGGCTAGTCATTAATGACAGGGCCAGTTATAAAATGACTCTGCCAGTCATAAAATGACTTGGCAAGTCATAAAATTACTTGGCAAGTCATAAAATGACAGAACCATTCATAAAATGACAGGGCCAGTTATAAAATGACTGGGCCTGTCATTAATGACAGGGCCAGTGATAAAATGCCTGGGCCCGTCATTAATGACAGGGCCAGTGATAAAATGAGTCTACCAGTCATAAAATGACTTGGCGAGTCATAAAATGACAGAACGAGTCAAAAAAAGATAGGGCCTGTGATAATATGACTAAGCCAGTCATTAATGACAGAACCAGTCATAAAATGACAGGGCCAGTGATAAAATGACTGGGCCTTTCATTAATGACAGGGCCAGTCATTAATGACAGGGCCAGTCATTAATGACAGGGCCAGTGATAAAATGACTGGGCCCGTCATTAATGACAGGGCCAGTCATTAATGACAGGGCCAGTGATAAAATGACTCTGCCAGTCATAAATGGACTTGGCCAGTCATAAAATGACAGAACCAGTCATAAAATGATAGGGCCAGTGATAAAATGACTGGGCCAGTCATTAATGACAGGGCCAGTCATTAATGACAGGGCCAGTGATAAAATGACTGGGCCAGTCATTAATGACAGGGCCAGTCATTAATGACAGGGCCAGTCATTAATGAAAGGGCCAGTGATAAAATGACTCTGCCATTCATAAAATGACTTGGCCAGTCATGAAATGACAGAACGAGTAATAAAATGACAGGGCCAGTGATAAAATGACTGACCCAGTCATTAATGACAGGGCCAGTCATTAATGACAGGGCCAGTGATAAAATGAGTGGGCCAGTCATTAATGACAGGGCCAGTCATTAATGACAGGGCCAGTGATAAAATGAGTGGGCCAGTCATTAATGACAGGGCCAGTCATTAATGACAGGGCCAGTCATTAATGACAGGGCCAGTGATAAAATGACTGGGCCAGTCATTAATGACAGGGCCAGTCATTAATGACTGGGCCAGTGATAAAAATGACTCTGCCAGTCATTAATGACAGGGCCAGTCATTAATGACAGGGCCAGTGATAAAATGACAGGGCCAGTGATAAAATGACTGGGCCAGTCATTAATGACAGAACCAGTCATTAAATGACACGGCCAGTGACAATATGACTGGGCCAGTCATTAATGACAGGGCCAGTCATTAATGACAGGGCCAGTAATTAATGACAGGGCCAGTGATAAAATGACTGGGCCAGTCATTAATGACAGGGCCAGTCATTAATGACAGGGTCAGTGATAAATGACTCTGCTAGTCATAAAATATCTTGGCCAGTCATAAAAAGACAGAACCAGTCATATAATGACAAGGCCATAGATAAAATGACGGGGCCAGTCATTAATGACAGGGCAAGTCATTAATGACAGGGCCAGTGATAAAATGACTGGGCCAGTCATTAATGACAGGGCCAGTGATAAAATGACTGGGCCAGTCATTAATGACATGGCCAGTCATTAATGACAGGGCCAGTGATAAAATGACTATACCAGTCATAAAATGACTTGGCCAGTCATAAAATGACAGAACCAGTCATAAAATGACAGGGCCAGTGATAAAATGACGGGGCCAGTCATTAATGACAGGGCAAGTCATTAATGACAGGGCCAGTGATAAAATGACTGGGCCAGTCATTAATGACAGGGCCAGTCATTAATGACTGGGCCAGTGATAAAAATGACTCTGCCAGTCAATAATGACAGGGCCAGTCATTAATGACAGGGCCAGTGATAAAATGACAGGGCCAGTGATAAAATGACTGGGCCAGTCATTAATGACAGAACCAGTCATTAAATGACAGGGCCAGTGATAAAATGAGTCTACCAGTCATAAAATGACTTGGCAAGTCATAAAATGACAGAACCAGTCATAAAAAGATAGGGCCAGTGATAATATGACTAAGCCAGTCATTAATGACAGAACCAGTCATAAAATGACAGGGTTAGTGATAAAATGACTGTACCTTTCATTAATGACAGGGCCAGTCATTAATGACAGGGCCAGTCATTAATGACAGGGCCAGTGATAAAATGACTGGGCCCGTCATTAATGACAGGGCCAGTCATTAATGACAGGGCCTGTGATAAAATGACTCTGCCAGTCATAAATGGACTTGGCCAGTCATAAAATGACAGAACCAGTCATAAAATGACAGGGCCAGTGATAAAATGACGGGGCCAGTCATTAATGACAGGGCCAGTTATTAATGACAGGGCCAGTCATTAATGACAGGGCCAGTGATAAAATGACTATACCAGTCATAAAATGACTTGGCCAGTCATAAAATGACAGAACCAGTCATAAAATGACAGGGCCAGTGATAAAATGACGGGGCCAGTCATTAATGACAGGGCCAGTCATTAATGACAGGGCCAGTGTGAAAATGACTGGGCCAGTCATTAATGACAGGGCCAGTCATTAATGACAGGGCCAGTGATAAAATGACTCTACCAGTCATAAAATGACTTGGCCAGTCATAAAATGACAGAACAAGTCATAAAATGACAGGGCCAGTGATAAAATGACTGGGCCAGTCTCTAATGACAAGGCCAGTCATTAATGACAGGGCCAGTTATAAAATGACTGGGCCAGTCATTAATGACAGGGCCAGTCATTAATGACAGGGCCAGTGATAAAATGACTCTGCCAGTCATAAATGGACTTGGCCAGTCATAAAATGACAGAACCAGTCATAAAATGACAGGGCCAGTGATAAAATGACGGGGCCAGTCATTAATGACAGGGCCAGTTATTAATGACAGGGCCAGGCGTTAATGACAGGGCCAGTGATAAAATGACTATACCAGTCATAAAATGACTTGGCCTGTCATAAAATGACAGAACCAGTCATAAAATGACAGGGCCAGTGATAAAATGACGGGGCCAGTCATTAATGACAGGGCCAGTTATTAATGACAGGGCCAGTCATTAATGACAGGGCCAGTGATAAAATGACTATACCAGTCATAAAATGACTTGGCCAGTCATAAAATGACAGAACCAGTCATAAAATGACAGGGCCAGTGATAAAATGACGGGGCCAGTCATTAATGACAGGGCCAGTCATTAATGACAGGGCCAGTGTGAAAATGACTGGGCCAGTCATTAATGACAGGGCCAGTCATTTATGACAGGGCCAGTGATAAAATGACTCTACCAGTCATAAAATGACTTGGCCAGTCATAAAATGACAGAACAAGTCATAAAATGACAGGGCCAGTGATAAAATGACTGGGCCAGTCTCTAATGACAAGGCCAGTCATTAATGACAGGGCCAGTTATAAAATGACTGGGCCAGTCATTAATGACAGGGCCAGTCATTAATGACAGGGCCAGTGATAAAATGACTCTGCCAGTCATAAATGGACTTGGCCAGTCATAAAATGACAGAACCAGTCATAAAATGACAGGGCCAGTGATAAAATGACGGGGCCAGTCATTAATGACAGGGCCAGTTATTAATGACAGGGCCAGGCGTTAATGACAGGGCCAGTGATAAAATGACTATACCAGTCATAAAATGACTTGGCCTGTCATAAAATGACAGAACCAGTCATAAAATGACAGGGCCAGTGATAAAATGACGGGGCCAGTCATTAATGACAGGGCCAGTCATTAATGACAGGGCCAGTGATAAAATGACTGGGCCAGTCATTAATGACAGGGCCAGTCATTAATGACAGGGCCAGTGATAAAATGACTCTACCAGTCATAAAATGACTTGGCCAGTCATAAAATGACAGAACAAGTCATAAAATGACAGGGCCAGTGATAAAATGACTGGGCCAGTCTCTAATGACAAGGCCAGTCATTAATGACAGGGCCAGTTATAAAATGACTGGGCCAGTCATTAACGACAGGGCCAGTCATTAATGACAGGGCCAGTGATAAAATGAGTCTGCTAGTCATAAAATAACTTGGCCAGTCATAAAATGACAGAACCAGTCATAAAATGACAGGGCCAGTGATAAAATGACGGGGCCAGTCATTAATGACAGGGCCAGTCATTAATGACAGAGCCAGTGATAAAATGACTGGGCCAGTCATTAATGACAGGGCCAGTCAATAATGACAGGGCCAGTGATAAAATGACTATACCAGTCATAAAATGACTTGGCCAGTCATAAAATGACAGAACCAGTAATAAAATAAAAGGGCCAGTGATAAAATTACTGGGCAATTCATTAATGACAGGGCCAGTCATTAATAACAGGGCCAGTGATAAAATGACTGGGCCCGTCATTAATGACAGGGCCCGTGATAAAATGACTCTGCCAGTCATAAATGGACTTGGCGAGTCATAAAATGGCAGAACCAGTCATAAAATGACAGGGCCAGTGATAAAATGACTGGGCCTATCATTAATGACAGGGCCAGTCATTAATGACAGGGCCAGTGATAAAATGAATGGGCCAGTCATTAACGACAGGGCAAGTCATTAATGACAGGGCCTGGGATAAAATGACTGGGCCAGTCATTAATGACAGGGCCAGTGATAAAATGACTCTGCCAGTCATAAAGTAACTTGGCTGTCATAAAATGACAGAACCAGTCATAAAATGACAGGGCCAGTGATAAAATGACGGGGCCAGTCATAATGACAGGGCCAGTCATTAATGACAGGGCCAGTGATAAAATGACTGGGCCAGTCATTAATGACAGGGCCAGTCATTAATGACAGGGCCAGTGATAAAATGACTCTACCAGTCATAAAATGACTTGGCCAGTTATAAAATGAAAGAACAAGTCATAAAATGACAGAGCCAGTGATAAAATGACTGGGCCAGTCATTAATGACAGGGCTAGTCATTAATGACAGGGCCAGTTATAAAATGACTCTGCCAGTCATAAAATGACTTGGCAAGTCATAAAATTACTTGGCAAGTCATAAAATGACAGAACCATTCATAAAATGACAGGGCCAGTTATAAAATGACTGGGCCTGTCATTAATGACAGGGCCAGTGATAAAATGCCTGGGCCCGTCATTAATGACAGGGCCAGTGATAAAATGAGTCTACCAGTCATAAAATGACTTGGCGAGTCATAAAATGACAGAACGAGTCAAAAAAAGATAGGGCCTGTGATAATATGACTAAGCCAGTCATTAATGACAGAACCAGTCATAAAATGACAGGGCCAGTGATAAAATGACTGGGCCTTTCATTAATGACAGGGCCAGTCATTAATGACAGGGCCAGTCATTAATGACAGGGCCAGTGATAAAATGACTGGGCCCGTCATTAATGACAGGGCCAGTCATTAATGACAGGGCCAGTGATAAAATGACTCTGCCAGTCATAAATGGACTTGGCCAGTCATAAAATGACAGAACCAGTCATAAAATGATAGGGCCAGTGATAAAATGACTGGGCCAGTCATTAATGACAGGGCCAGTCATTAATGACAGGGCCAGTGATAAAATGACTGGGCCAGTCATTAATGACAGGGCCAGTCATTAATGACAGGGCCAGTCATTAATGAAAGGGCCAGTGATAAAATGACTCTGCCATTCATAAAATGACTTGGCCAGTCATGAAATGACAGAACGAGTAATAAAATGACAGGGCCAGTGATAAAATGACTGACCCAGTCATTAATGACAGGGCCAGTCATTAATGACATTGCCAGTGATAAAATGAGTGGGCCAGTCATTAATGACAGGGCCAGTCATTAATGACAGGGCCAGTGATAAAATGAGTGGGCCAGTCATTAATGACAGGGCCAGTCATTAATGACAGGGCCAGTCATTAATGACAGGGCCAGTGATAAAATGACTGGGCCAGTCATTAATGACAGGGCCAGTCATTAATGACTGGGCCAGTGATAAAAATGACTCTGCCAGTCATTAATGACAGGGCCAGTCATTAATGACAGGGCCAGTGATAAAATGACAGGGCCAGTGATAAAATGACTGGGCCAGTCATTAATGACAGAACCAGTCATTAAATGACACGGCCAGTGACAATATGACTGGGCCAGTCATTAATGACAGGGCCAGTCATTAATGACAGGGCCAGTAATTAATGACAGGGCCAGTGATAAAATGACTGGGCCAGTCATTAATGACAGGGCCAGTAATTAATGACAGGGTCAGTGATAAATGACTCTGCTAGTCATAAAATATCTTGGCCAGTCATAAAAAGACAGAACCAGTCATATAATGACAAGGCCATAGATAAAATGACGGGGCCAGTCATTAATGACAGGGCAAGTCATTAATGACAGGGCCAGTGATAAAATGACTGGGCCAGTCATTAATGACAGGGCCAGTGATAAAATGACTGGGCCAGTCATTAATGACATGGCCAGTCATTAATGACAGGGCCAGTGATAAAATGACTATACCAGTCATAAAATGACTTGGCCAGTCATAAAATGACAGAACCAGTCATAAAATGACAGGGCCAGTGATAAAATGACGGGGCCAGTCATTAATGACAGGGCAAGTCATTAATGACAGGGCCAGTGATAAAATGACTGGGCCAGTCATTAATGAGAGGGCCAGTCATTAATGACTGGGCCAGTGATAAAAATGACTCTGCCAGTCAATAATGACAGGGCCAGTCATTAATGACAGGGCCAGTGATAAAATGACAGGGCCAGTGATAAAATGACTGGGCCAGTCATTAATGACAGAACCAGTCATTAAATGACAGGGCCAGTGATAAAATGAGTCTACCAGTCATAAAATGACTTGGCAAGTCATAAAATGACAGAACCAGTCATAAAAAGATAGGGCCAGTGATAATATGACTAAGCCAGTCATTAATGACAGAACCAGTCATAAAATGACAGGGTTAGTGATAAAATGACTGTACCTTTCATTAATGACAGGGCCAGTCATTAATGACAGGGCCAGTCATTAATGACAGGGCCAGTGATAAAATGACTCTGCCAGTCATAAATGGACTTGGCCAGTCATAAAATGACAGAACCAGTCATAAAATGACAGGGCCAGTGATAAAATGACGGGGCCAGTCATTAATGACAGGGCCAGTTATTAATGACAGGGCCAGTCATTAATGACAGGGCCAGTGATAAAATGACTATACCAGTCATAAAATGACTTGGCCAGTCATAAAATGACAGAACCAGTCATAAAATGACAGGGCCAGTGATAAAATGACGGGGCCAGTCATTAATGACAGGGCCAGTCATTAATGACAGGGCCAGTGTGAAAATGACTGGGCCAGTCATTAATGACAGGGCCAGTCATTAATGACAGGGCCAGTGATAAAATGACTCTACCAGTCATAAAATGACTTGGCCAGTCATAAAATGACAGAACAAGTCATAAAATGACAGGGCCAGTGATAAAATGACTGGGCCAGTCTCTAATGACAAGGCCAGTCATTAATGACAGGGCCAGTTATAAAATGACTGGGCCAGTCATTAATGACAGGGCCAGTCATTAATGACAGGGCCAGTGATAAAATGACTCTGCCAGTCATAAATGGACTTGGCCAGTCATAAAATGACAGAACCAGTCATAAAATGACAGGGCCAGTGATAAAATGACGGGGCCAGTCATTAATGACAGGGCCGGTTATTAATGACAGGGCCAGGCGTTAATGACAGGGCCAGTGATAAAATGACTATACCAGTCATAAAATGACTTGGCCTGTCATAAAATGACAGAACCAGTCATAAAATGACAGGACCAGTGATAAAATGACGGGGCCAGTCATTAATGACAGGGCCAGTTATTAATGACAGGGCCAGTCATTAATGACAGGGCCAGTGATAAAATGACTATACCAGTCATAAAATGACTTGGCCAGTCATAAAATGACAGAACCAGTCATAAAATGACAGGGCCAGTGATAAAATGACGGGGCCAGTCATTAATGACAGGGCCAGTCATTAATGACAGGGCCAGTGTGAAAATGACTGGGCCAGTCATTAATGACAGGGCCAGTCATTAATGATAGGGCCAGTGATAAAATGACTCTACCAGTCATAAAATGACTTGGCCAGTCATAAAATGACAGAACAAGTCATAAAATGACAGGGCCAGTGATAAAATGACTGGGCCAGTCTCTAATGACAAGGCCAGTCATTAATGACAGGGCCAGTTATAAAATGACTGGGCCAGTCATTAATGACAGGGCCAGTCATTAATGACAGGGCCAGTGATAAAATGACTCTGCCAGTCATAAATGGACTTGGCCAGTCATAAAATGACAGAACCAGTCATAAAATGACAGGGCCAGTGATAAAATGACGGGGCCAGTCATTAATGACAGGGCCAGTTATTAATGACAGGGCCAGGCGTTAATGACAGGGCCAGTGATAAAATGACTATACCAGTCATAAAATGACTTGGCCTGTCATAAAATGACAGAACCAGTCATAAAATGACAGGGCCAGTGATAAAATGACGGGGCCAGTCATTAATGACAAGGCCAGTCATTAATGACAGGGCCAGTGATAAAATGACTGGGCCAGTCATTAATGACAGGGCCAGTCATTAATGACAGGGCCAGTGATAAAATGACTCTACCAGTCATAAAATGACTTGGCCAGTCATAAAATGACAGAACAAGTCATAAAATGACAGGGCCAGTGATAAAATGACTGGGCCAGTCTCTAATGACAAGGCCAGTCATTAATGACAGGGCCAGTTATAAAATGACTGGGCCAGTCATTAACGACAGGGCCAGTCATTAATGACAGGGCCAGTGATAAAATGAGTCTGCTAGTCATAAAATAACTTGGCCAGTCATAAAATGACAGAACCAGTCATAAAATGACAGGGCCAGTGATAAAATGACGGGGCCAGTCATTAATGACAGGGCCAGTCATTAATGACAGAGCCAGTGATAAAATGACTGGGCCAGTCATTAATGACAGGGCCAGTCAATAATGACAGGGCCAGTGATAAAATGACTATACCAGTCATAAAATGACTTGGCCAGTCATAAAATGACAGAACCAGTAATAAAATAAAAGGGCCAGTGATAAAATTACTGGGCAATTCATTAATGACAGGGCCAGTCATTAATAACAGGGCCAGTGATAAAATGACTGGGCCCGTCATTAATGACAGGGCCCGTGATAAAATGACTCTGCCAGTCATAAATGGACTTGGCGAGTCATAAAATGGCAGAACCAGTCATAAAATGACAGGGCCAGTGATAAAATGACTGGGCCTATCATTAATGACAGGGCCAGTCATTAATGACAGGGCCAGTGATAAAATGAATGGGCCAGTCATTAACGACAGGGCAAGTCATTAATGACAGGGCCTGGGATAAAATGACTGGGCCAGTCATTAATGACAGGGCCAGTGATAAAATGACTCTGCCAGTCATAAAGTAACTTGGCTGTCATAAAATGACAGAACCAGTCATAAAATGACAGGGCCAGTGATAAAATGACGGGGCCAGTCATAATGACAGGGCCAGTCATTAATGACAGGGCCAGTGATAAAATGACTGGGCCAGTCATTAATGACAGGGCCAGTCATTAATGACAGGGCCAGTGATAAAATGACTCTACCAGTCATAAAATGACTTGGCCAGTTATAAAATGAAAGAACAAGTCATAAAATGACAGAGCCAGTGATAAAATGACTGGGCCAGTCATTAATGACAGGGCTAGTCATTAATGACAGGGCCAGTTATAAAATGACTCTGCCAGTCATAAAATGACTTGGCAAGTCATAAAATTACTTGGCAAGTCATAAAATGACAGAACCATTCATAAAATGACAGGGCCAGTTATAAAATGACTGGGCCTGTCATTAATGACAGGGCCAGTCATTAATGACAGGGCCAGTGATAAAATGACTCTGCCAGTCATAAATGGACTTGGCCAGTCATAAAATGACAGAACCAGTCATAAAATGACAGGGCCAGTGATAAAATGACGGGGCCAGTCATTAATGACAGGGCCAGTTATTAATGACAGGGCCAGGCGTTAATGACAGGGCCAGTGATAAAATGACTATACCAGTCATAAAATGACTTGGCCTGTCATAAAATGACAGAACCAGTCATAAAATGACAGGGCCAGTGATAAAATGACGGGGCCAGTCATTAATGACAGGGCCAGTTATTAATGACAGGGCCAGTCATTAATGACAGGGCCAGTGATAAAATGACTATACCAGTCATAAAATGACTTGGCCAGTCATAAAATGACAGAACCAGTCATAAAATGACAGGGCCAGTGATAAAATGACGGGGCCAGTCATTAATGACAGGGCCAGTCATTAATGACAGGGCCAGTGATAAAATGACTGGGCCAGTCATTAATGACAGGGCCAGTCATTAATGACAGGGCCAGTGATAAAATGACTCTACCAGTCATAAAATGACTTGGCCAGTTATAAAATGAAAGAACAAGTCATAAAATGACAGAGCCAGTGATAAAATGACTGGGCCAGTCATTAATGACAGGGCTAGTCATTAATGACAGGGCCAGTTATAAAATGACTCTGCCAGTCATAAAATGACTTGGCAAGTCATAAAATTACTTGGCAAGTCATAAAATGACAGAACCATTCATAAAATGACAGGGCCAGTTATAAAATGACTGGGCCTGTCATTAATGACAGGGCCAGTGATAAAATGCCTGGGCCCGTCATTAATGACAGGGCCAGTGATAAAATGAGTCTACCAGTCATAAAATGACTTGGCGAGTCATAAAATGACAGAACGAGTCAAAAAAAGATAGGGCCTGTGATAATATGACTAAGCCAGTCATTAATGACAGAACCAGTCATAAAATGACAGGGCCAGTGATAAAATGACTGGGCCTTTCATTAATGACAGGGCCAGTCATTAATGACAGGGCCAGTCATTAATGACAGGGCCAGTGATAAAATGACTGGGCCCGTCATTAATGACAGGGCCAGTCATTAATGACAGGGCCAGTGATAAAATGACTCTGCCAGTCATAAATGGACTTGGCCAGTCATAAAATGACAGAACCAGTCATAAAATGATAGGGCCAGTGATAAAATGACTGGGCCAGTCATTAATGACAGGGCCAGTCATTAATGACAGGGCCAGTGATAAAATGACTGGGCCAGTCATTAATGACAGGGCCAGTCATTAATGACAGGGCCAGTCATTAATGAAAGGGCCAGTGATAAAATGACTCTGCCATTCATAAAATGACTTGGCCAGTCATGAAATGACAGAACGAGTAATAAAATGACAGGGCCAGTGATAAAATGACTGACCCAGTCATTAATGACAGGGCCAGTCATTAATGACAGGGCCAGTGATAAAATGAGTGGGCCAGTCATTAATGACAGGGCCAGTCATTAATGACAGGGCCAGTGATAAAATGAGTGGGCCAGTCATTAATGACAGGGCCAGTCATTAATGACAGGGCCAGTCATTAATGACAGGGCCAGTGATAAAATGACTGGGCCAGTCATTAATGACAGGGCCAGTCATTAATGACTGGGCCAGTGATAAAAATGACTCTGCCAGTCATTAATGACAGGGCCAGTCATTAATGACAGGGCCAGTGATAAAATGACAGGGCCAGTGATAAAATGACTGGGCCAGTCATTAATGACAGAACCAGTCATTAAATGACACGGCCAGTGACAATATGACTGGGCCAGTCATTAATGACAGGGCCAGTCATTAATGACAGGGCCAGTAATTAATGACAGGGCCAGTGATAAAATGACTGGGCCAGTCATTAATGACAGGGCCAGTCATTAATGACAGGGTCAGTGATAAATGACTCTGCTAGTCATAAAATATCTTGGCCAGTCATAAAAAGACAGAACCAGTCATATAATGACAAGGCCATAGATAAAATGACGGGGCCAGTCATTAATGACAGGGCAAGTCATTAATGACAGGGCCAGTGATAAAATGACTGGGCCAGTCATTAATGACAGGGCCAGTGATAAAATGACTGGGCCAGTCATTAATGACATGGCCAGTCATTAATGACAGGGCCAGTGATAAAATGACTATACCAGTCATAAAATGACTTGGCCAGTCATAAAATGACAGAACCAGTCATAAAATGACAGGGCCAGTGATAAAATGACGGGGCCAGTCATTAATGACAGGGCAAGTCATTAATGACAGGGCCAGTGATAAAATGACTGGGCCAGTCATTAATGAGAGGGCCAGTCATTAATGACTGGGCCAGTGATAAAAATGACTCTGCCAGTCAATAATGACAGGGCCAGTCATTAATGACAGGGCCAGTGATAAAATGACAGGGCCAGTGATAAAATGACTGGGCCAGTCATTAATGACAGAACCAGTCATTAAATGACAGGGCCAGTGATAAAATGAGTCTACCAGTCATAAAATGACTTGGCAAGTCATAAAATGACAGAACCAGTCATAAAAAGATAGGGCCAGTGATAATATGACTAAGCCAGTCATTAATGACAGAACCAGTCATAAAATGACAGGGTTAGTGATAAAATGACTGTACCTTTCATTAATGACAGGGCCAGTCATTAATGACAGGGCCAGTGATAAAATGACTCTGCCAGTCATAAATGGACTTGGCCAGTCATAAAATGACAGAACCAGTCATAAAATGACAGGGCCAGTGATAAAATGACGGGGCCAGTCATTAATGACAGGGCCAGTTATTAATGACAGGGCCAGTCATTAATGACAGGGCCAGTGATAAAATGACTATACCAGTCATAAAATGACTTGGCCAGTCATAAAATGACAGAACCAGTCATAAAATGACAGGGCCAGTGATAAAATGACGGGGCCAGTCATTAATGACAGGGCCAGTCATTAATGACAGGGCCAGTGTGAAAATGACTGGGCCAGTCATTAATGACAGGGCCAGTCATTAATGACAGGGCCAGTGATAAAATGACTCTACCAGTCATAAAATGACTTGGCCAGTCATAAAATGACAGAACAAGTCATAAAATGACAGGGCCAGTGATAAAATGACTGGGCCAGTCTCTAATGACAAGGCCAGTCATTAATGACAGGGCCAGTTATAAAATGACTGGGCCAGTCATTAATGACAGGGCCAGTCATTAATGACAGGGCCAGTGATAAAATGACTCTGCCAGTCATAAATGGACTTGGCCAGTCATAAAATGACAGAACCAGTCATAAAATGACAGGGCCAGTGATAAAATGACGGGGCCAGTCATTAATGACAGGGCCGGTTATTAATGACAGGGCCAGGCGTTAATGACAGGGCCAGTGATAAAATGACTATACCAGTCATAAAATGACTTGGCCTGTCATAAAATGACAGAACCAGTCATAAAATGACAGGACCAGTGATAAAATGACGGGGCCAGTCATTAATGACAGGGCCAGTTATTAATGACAGGGCCAGTCATTAATGACAGGGCCAGTGATAAAATGACTATACCAGTCATAAAATGACTTGGCCAGTCATAAAATGACAGAACCAGTCATAAAATGACAGGGCCAGTGATAAAATGACGGGGCCAGTCATTAATGACAGGGCCAGTCATTAATGACAGGGCCAGTGTGAAAATGACTGGGCCAGTCATTAATGACAGGGCCAGTCATTAATGATAGGGCCAGTGATAAAATGACTCTACCAGTCATAAAATGACTTGGCCAGTCATAAAATGACAGAACAAGTCATAAAATGACAGGGCCAGTGATAAAATGACTGGGCCAGTCTCTAATGACAAGGCCAGTCATTAATGACAGGGCCAGTTATAAAATGACTGGGCCAGTCATTAATGACAGGGCCAGTCATTAATGACAGGGCCAGTGATAAAATGACTCTGCCAGTCATAAATGGACTTGGCCAGTCATAAAATGACAGAACCAGTCATAAAATGACAGGGCCAGTGATAAAATGACGGGGCCAGTCATTAATGACAGGGCCAGTTATTAATGACAGGGCCAGGCGTTAATGACAGGGCCAGTGATAAAATGACTATACCAGTCATAAAATGACTTGGCCTGTCATAAAATGACAGAACCAGTCATAAAATGACAGGGCCAGTGATAAAATGACGGGGCCAGTCATTAATGACAAGGCCAGTCATTAATGACAGGGCCAGTGATAAAATGACTGGGCCAGTCATTAATGACAGGGCCAGTCATTAATGACAGGGCCAGTGATAAAATGACTCTACCAGTCATAAAATGACTTGGCCAGTCATAAAATGACAGAACAAGTCATAAAATGACAGGGCCAGTGATAAAATGACTGGGCCAGTCTCTAATGACAAGGCCAGTCATTAATGACAGGGCCAGTTATAAAATGACTGGGCCAGTCATTAACGACAGGGCCAGTCATTAATGACAGGGCCAGTGATAAAATGAGTCTGCTAGTCATAAAATAACTTGGCCAGTCATAAAATGACAGAACCAGTCATAAAATGACAGGGCCAGTGATAAAATGACGGGGCCAGTCATTAATGACAGGGCCAGTCATTAATGACAGAGCCAGTGATAAAATGACTGGGCCAGTCATTAATGACAGGGCCAGTCAATAATGACAGGGCCAGTGATAAAATGACTATACCAGTCATAAAATGACTTGGCCAGTCATAAAATGACAGAACCAGTAATAAAATAAAAGGGCCAGTGATAAAATTACTGGGCAATTCATTAATGACAGGGCCAGTCATTAATAACAGGGCCAGTGATAAAATGACTGGGCCCGTCATTAATGACAGGGCCCGTGATAAAATGACTCTGCCAGTCATAAATGGACTTGGCGAGTCATAAAATGGCAGAACCAGTCATAAAATGACAGGGCCAGTGATAAAATGACTGGGCCTATCATTAATGACAGGGCCAGTCATTAATGACAGGGCCAGTGATAAAATGAATGGGCCAGTCATTAACGACAGGGCAAGTCATTAATGACAGGGCCTGGGATAAAATGACTGGGCCAGTCATTAATGACAGGGCCAGTGATAAAATGACTCTGCCAGTCATAAAGTAACTTGGCTGTCATAAAATGACAGAACCAGTCATAAAATGACAGGGCCAGTGATAAAATGACGGGGCCAGTCATAATGACAGGGCCAGTCATTAATGACAGGGCCAGTGATAAAATGACTGGGCCAGTCATTAATGACAGGGCCAGTCATTAATGACAGGGCCAGTGATAAAATGACTCTACCAGTCATAAAATGACTTGGCCAGTTATAAAATGAAAGAACAAGTCATAAAATGACAGAGCCAGTGATAAAATGACTGGGCCAGTCATTAATGACAGGGCTAGTCATTAATGACAGGGCCAGTTATAAAATGACTCTGCCAGTCATAAAATGACTTGGCAAGTCATAAAATTACTTGGCAAGTCATAAAATGACAGAACCATTCATAAAATGACAGGGCCAGTTATAAAATGACTGGGCCTGTCATTAATGACAGGGCCAGTCATTAATGACAGGGCCAGTGATAAAATGACTCTGCCAGTCATAAATGGACTTGGCCAGTCATAAAATGACAGAACCAGTCATAAAATGACAGGGCCAGTGATAAAATGACGGGGCCAGTCATTAATGACAGGGCCAGTTATTAATGACAGGGCCAGGCGTTAATGACAGGGCCAGTGATAAAATGACTATACCAGTCATAAAATGACTTGGCCTGTCATAAAATGACAGAACCAGTCATAAAATGACAGGGCCAGTGATAAAATGACGGGGCCAGTCATTAATGACAGGGCCAGTTATTAATGACAGGGCCAGTCATTAATGACAGGGCCAGTGATAAAATGACTATACCAGTCATAAAATGACTTGGCCAGTCATAAAATGACAGAACCAGTCATAAAATGACAGGGCCAGTGATAAAATGACGGGGCCAGTCATTAATGACAGGGCCAGTCATTAATGACAGGGCCAGTGTGAAAATGACTGGGCCAGTCATTAATGACAGGGCCAGTCATTAATGACAGGGCCAGTGATAAAATGACTCTACCAGTCATAAAATGACTTGGCCAGTCATAAAATGACAGAACAAGTCATAAAATGACAGGGCCAGTGATAAAATGACTGGGCCAGTCTCTAATGACAAGGCCAGTCATTAATGACAGGGCCAGTTATAAAATGACTGGGCCAGTCATTAATGACAGGGCCAGTCATTAATGACAGGGCCAGTTATAAAATGACTCTGCCAGTCATAAATGGACTTGGCCAGTCATAAAATGACAGAACCAGTCATAAAATGACAGGGCCAGTGATAAAATGACGGGGCCAGTCATTAATGACAGGGCCAGTTATTAATGACAGGGCCAGGCGTTAATGACAGGGCCAGTGATAAAATGACTATACCAGTCATAAAATGACTTGGCCTGTCATAAAATGACAGAACCAGTCATAAAATGACAGGGCCAGTGATAAAATGACGGGGCCAGTCATTAATGACAGGGCCAGTCATTAATGACAAGGCCAGTGATAAAATGACTGGGCCAGTCATTAATGACAGGGCCAGTCATTAATTACAGGGCCAGTGATAAAATGACTCTACCAGTCATAAAATGACTTGGCCAGTCATAAAATGACAGAACAAGTCATAAAATGACAGGGCCAGTGATAAAATGACTGGGCCAGTCTCTAATGACAAGGCCAGTCATTAATGACAGGGCCAGTTATAAAATGACTGGGCCAGTCATTAACGACAGGGCCAGTCATTAATGACAGGGCCAGTGATAAAATGAGTCTGCTAGTCATAAAATAACTTGGCCAGTCATAAAATGACAGAACCAGTCATAAAATGACAGGGCCAGTGATAAAATGACGGGGCCAGTCATTAATGACAGGGCCAGTCATTAATGACAGAGCCAGTGATAAAATGACTGGGCCAGTCATTAATGACAGGGCCAGTCAATAATGACAGGGCCAGTGATAAAATGACTATACCAGTCATAAAATGACTTGGCCAGTCATAAAATGACAGAACCAGTAATAAAATAAAAGGGCCAGTGATAAAATTACTGGGCAATTCATTAATGACAGGGCCAGTCATTAATAACAGGGCCAGTGATAAAATGACTGGGCCCGTCATTAATGACAGGGCCCGTGATAAAATGACTCTGCCAGTCATAAATGGACTTGGCGAGTCATAAAATGGCAGAACCAGTCATAAAATGACAGGGCCAGTGATAAAATGACTGGGCCTATCATTAATGACAGGGCCAGTCATTAATGACAGGGCCAGTGATAAAATGAATGGGCCAGTCATTAACGACAGGGCAAGTCATTAATGACAGGGCCTGGGATAAAATGACTGGGCCAGTCATTAATGACAGGGCCAGTGATAAAATGACTCTGCCAGTCATAAAGTAACTTGGCTGTCATAAAATGACAGAACCAGTCATAAAATGACAGGGCCAGTGATAAAATGACGGGGCCAGTCATAATGACAGGGCCAGTCATTAATGACAGGGCCAGTGATAAAATGACTGGGCCAGTCATTAATGACAGGGCCAGTCATTAATGACAGGGCCAGTGATAAAATGACTCTACCAGTCATAAAATGACTTGGCCAGTTATAAAATGAAAGAACAAGTCATAAAATGACAGAGCCAGTGATAAAATGACTGGGCCAGTCATTAATGACAGGGCTAGTCATTAATGACAGGGCCAGTTATAAAATGACTCTGCCAGTCATAAAATGACTTGGCAAGTCATAAAATTACTTGGCAAGTCATAAAATGACAGAACCATTCATAAAATGACAGGGCCAGTTATAAAATGACTGGGCCTGTCATTAATGACAGGGCCAGTGGTAAAATGCCTGGGCCCGTCATTAATGACAGGGCCAGTGATAAAATGAGTCTACCAGTCATAAAATGACTTGGCGAGTCATAAAATGACAGAACGAGTCAAAAAAAGATAGGGCCTGTGATAATATGACTAAGCCAGTCATTAATGACAGAACCAGTCATAAAATGACAGGGCCAGTGATAAAATGACTGGGCCTTTCATTAATGACAGGGCCAGTCATTAATGACAGGGCCAGTCATTAATGACAGGGCCAGTGATAAAATGACTGGGCCCGTCATTAATGACAGGGCCAGTCATTAATGACAGGGCCAGTGATAAAATGACTCTGCCAGTCATAAATGGACTTGGCCAGTCATAAAATGACAGAACCAGTCATAAAATGATAGGGCCAGTGATAAAATGACTGGGCCAGTCATTAATGACAGGGCCAGTCATTAATGACAGGGCCAGTGATAAAATGACTGGGCCAGTCATTAATGACAGGGCCAGTCATTAATGACAGGGCCAGTCATTAATGAAAGGGCCAGTGATAAAATGACTCTGCCATTCATAAAATGACTTGGCCAGTCATGAAATGACAGAACGAGTAATAAAATGACAGGGCCAGTGATAAAATGACTGACCCAGTCATTAATGACAGGGCCAGTCATTAATGACAGGGCCAGTGATAAAATGAGTGGGCCAGTCATTAATGACAGGGCCAGTCATTAATGACAGGGCCAGTGATAAAATGAGTGGGCCAGTCATTAATGACAGGGCCAGTCATTAATGACAGGGCCAGTCATTAATGACAGGGCCAGTGATAAAATGACTGGGCCAGTCATTAATGACAGGGCCAGTCATTAATGACTGGGCCAGTGATAAAAATGACTCTGCCAGTCATTAATGACAGGGCCAGTCATTAATGACAGGGCCAGTGATAAAATGACAGGGCCAGTGATAAAATGACTGGGCCAGTCATTAATGACAGAACCAGTCATTAAATGACACGGCCAGTGACAATATGACTGGGCCAGTCATTAATGACAGGGCCAGTCATTAATGACAGGGCCAGTAATTAATGACAGGGCCAGTGATAAAATGACTGGGCCAGTCATTAATGACAGGGCCAGTCATTAATGACAGGGTCAGTGATAAATGACTCTGCTAGTCATAAAATATCTTGGCCAGTCATAAAAAGACAGAACCAGTCATATAATGACAAGGCCATAGATAAAATGACGGGGCCAGTCATTAATGACAGGGCAAGTCATTAATGACAGGGCCAGTGATAAAATGACTGGGCCAGTCATTAATGACAGGGCCAGTGATAAAATGACTGGGCCAGTCATTAATGACATGGCCAGTCATTAATGACAGGGCCAGTGATAAAATGACTATACCAGTCATAAAATGACTTGGCCAGTCATAAAATGACAGAACCAGTCATAAAATGACAGGGCCAGTGATAAAATGACGGGGCCAGTCATTAATGACAGGGCAAGTCATTAATGACAGGGCCAGTGATAAAATGACTGGGCCAGTCATTAATGACAGGGCCAGTCATTAATGACTGGGCCAGTGATAAAAATGACTCTGCCAGTCAATAATGACAGGGCCAGTCATTAATGACAGGGCCAGTGATAAAATGACAGGGCCAGTGATAAAATGACTGGGCCAGTCATTAATGACAGAACCAGTCATTAAATGACAGGGCCAGTGATAAAATGAGTCTACCAGTCATAAAATGACTTGGCAAGTCATAAAATGACAGAACCAGTCATAAAAAGATAGGGCCAGTGATAATATGACTAAGCCAGTCATTAATGACAGAACCAGTCATAAAATGACAGGGTTAGTGATAAAATGACTGTACCTTTCATTAATGACAGGGCCAGTCATTAATGACAGGGCCAGTCATTAATGACAGGGCCAGTGATAAAATGACTGGGCCCGTCATTAATGACAGGGCCAGTCATTAATGACAGGGCCTGTGATAAAATGACTCTGCCAGTCATAAATGGACTTGGCCAGTCATAAAATGACAGAACCAGTCATAAAATGACAGGGCCAGTGATAAAATGACGGGGCCAGTCATTAATGACAGGGCCAGTTATTAATGACAGGGCCAGTCATTAATGACAGGGCCAGTGATAAAATGACTATACCAGTCATAAAATGACTTGGCCAGTCATAAAATGACAGAACCAGTCATAAAATGACAGGGCCAGTGATAAAATGACGGGGCCAGTCATTAATGACAGGGCCAGTCATTAATGACAGGGCCAGTGTGAAAATGACTGGGCCAGTCATTAATGACAGGGCCAGTCATTAATGACAGGGCCAGTGATAAAATGACTCTACCAGTCATAAAATGACTTGGCCAGTCATAAAATGACAGAACAAGTCATAAAATGACAGGGCCAGTGATAAAATGACTGGGCCAGTCTCTAATGACAAGGCCAGTCATTAATGACAGGGCCAGTTATAAAATGACTGGGCCAGTCATTAATGACAGGGCCAGTCATTAATGACAGGGCCAGTGATAAAATGACTCTGCCAGTCATAAATGGACTTGGCCAGTCATAAAATGACAGAACCAGTCATAAAATGACAGGGCCAGTGATAAAATGACGGGGCCAGTCATTAATGACAGGGCCAGTTATTAATGACAGGGCCAGGCGTTAATGACAGGGCCAGTGATAAAATGACTATACCAGTCATAAAATGACTTGGCCTGTCATAAAATGACAGAACCAGTCATAAAATGACAGGGCCAGTGATAAAATGACGGGGCCAGTCATTAATGACAGGGCCAGTTATTAATGACAGGGCCAGTCATTAATGACAGGGCCAGTGATAAAATGACTATACCAGTCATAAAATGACTTGGCCAGTCATAAAATGACAGAACCAGTCATAAAATGACAGGGCCAGTGATAAAATGACGGGGCCAGTCATTAATGACAGGGCCAGTCATTAATGACAGGGCCAGTGTGAAAATGACTGGGCCAGTCATTAATGACAGGGCCAGTCATTTATGACAGGGCCAGTGATAAAATGACTCTACCAGTCATAAAATGACTTGGCCAGTCATAAAATGACAGAACAAGTCATAAAATGACAGGGCCAGTGATAAAATGACTGGGCCAGTCTCTAATGACAAGGCCAGTCATTAATGACAGGGCCAGTTATAAAATGACTGGGCCAGTCATTAATGACAGGGCCAGTCATTAATGACAGGGCCAGTGATAAAATGACTCTGCCAGTCATAAATGGACTTGGCCAGTCATAAAATGACAGAACCAGTCATAAAATGACAGGGCCAGTGATAAAATGACGGGGCCAGTCATTAATGACAGGGCCAGTTATTAATGACAGGGCCAGGCGTTAATGACAGGGCCAGTGATAAAATGACTATACCAGTCATAAAATGACTTGGCCTGTCATAAAATGACAGAACCAGTCATAAAATGACAGGGCCAGTGATAAAATGACGGGGCCAGTCATTAATGACAGGGCCAGTCATTAATGACAGGGCCAGTGATAAAATGACTGGGCCAGTCATTAATGACAGGGCCAGTCATTAATGACAGGGCCAGTGATAAAATGACTCTACCAGTCATAAAATGACTTGGCCAGTCATAAAATGACAGAACAAGTCATAAAATGACAGGGCCAGTGATAAAATGACTGGGCCAGTCTCTAATGACAAGGCCAGTCATTAATGACAGGGCCAGTTATAAAATGACTGGGCCAGTCATTAACGACAGGGCCAGTCATTAATGACAGGGCCAGTGATAAAATGAGTCTGCTAGTCATAAAATAACTTGGCCAGTCATAAAATGACAGAACCAGTCATAAAATGACAGGGCCAGTGATAAAATGACGGGGCCAGTCATTAATGACAGGGCCAGTCATTAATGACAGAGCCAGTGATAAAATGACTGGGCCAGTCATTAATGACAGGGCCAGTCAATAATGACAGGGCCAGTGATAAAATGACTATACCAGTCATAAAATGACTTGGCCAGTCATAAAATGACAGAACCAGTAATAAAATAAAAGGGCCAGTGATAAAATTACTGGGCAATTCATTAATGACAGGGCCAGTCATTAATAACAGGGCCAGTGATAAAATGACTGGGCCCGTCATTAATGACAGGGCCCGTGATAAAATGACTCTGCCAGTCATAAATGGACTTGGCGAGTCATAAAATGGCAGAACCAGTCATAAAATGACAGGGCCAGTGATAAAATGACTGGGCCTATCATTAATGACAGGGCCAGTCATTAATGACAGGGCCAGTGATAAAATGAATGGGCCAGTCATTAACGACAGGGCAAGTCATTAATGACAGGGCCTGGGATAAAATGACTGGGCCAGTCATTAATGACAGGGCCAGTGATAAAATGACTCTGCCAGTCATAAAGTAACTTGGCTGTCATAAAATGACAGAACCAGTCATAAAATGACAGGGCCAGTGATAAAATGACGGGGCCAGTCATAATGACAGGGCCAGTCATTAATGACAGGGCCAGTGATAAAATGACTGGGCCAGTCATTAATGACAGGGCCAGTCATTAATGACAGGGCCAGTGATAAAATGACTCTACCAGTCATAAAATGACTTGGCCAGTTATAAAATGAAAGAACAAGTCATAAAATGACAGAGCCAGTGATAAAATGACTGGGCCAGTCATTAATGACAGGGCTAGTCATTAATGACAGGGCCAGTTATAAAATGACTCTGCCAGTCATAAAATGACTTGGCAAGTCATAAAATTACTTGGCAAGTCATAAAATGACAGAACCATTCATAAAATGACAGGGCCAGTTATAAAATGACTGGGCCTGTCATTAATGACAGGGCCAGTGATAAAATGCCTGGGCCCGTCATTAATGACAGGGCCAGTGATAAAATGAGTCTACCAGTCATAAAATGACTTGGCGAGTCATAAAATGACAGAACGAGTCAAAAAAAGATAGGGCCTGTGATAATATGACTAAGCCAGTCATTAATGACAGAACCAGTCATAAAATGACAGGGCCAGTGATAAAATGACTGGGCCTTTCATTAATGACAGGGCCAGTCATTAATGACAGGGCCAGTCATTAATGACAGGGCCAGTGATAAAATGACTGGGCCCGTCATTAATGACAGGGCCAGTCATTAATGACAGGGCCAGTGATAAAATGACTCTGCCAGTCATAAATGGACTTGGCCAGTCATAAAATGACAGAACCAGTCATAAAATGATAGGGCCAGTGATAAAATGACTGGGCCAGTCATTAATGACAGGGCCAGTCATTAATGACAGGGCCAGTGATAAAATGACTGGGCCAGTCATTAATGACAGGGCCAGTCATTAATGACAGGGCCAGTCATTAATGAAAGGGCCAGTGATAAAATGACTCTGCCATTCATAAAATGACTTGGCCAGTCATGAAATGACAGAACGAGTAATAAAATGACAGGGCCAGTGATAAAATGACTGACCCAGTCATTAATGACAGGGCCAGTCATTAATGACAGGGCCAGTGATAAAATGAGTGGGCCAGTCATTAATGACAGGGCCAGTCATTAATGACAGGGCCAGTCATTAATGACAGGGCCAGTGATAAAATGACTGGGCCAGTCATTAATGACAGGGCCAGTCATTAATGACTGGGCCAGTGATAAAAATGACTCTGCCAGTCATTAATGACAGGGCCAGTCATTAATGACAGGGCCAGTGATAAAATGACAGGGCCAGTGATAAAATGACTGGGCCAGTCATTAATGACAGAACCAGTCATTAAATGACACGGCCAGTGACAATATGACTGGGCCAGTCATTAATGACAGGGCCAGTCATTAATGACAGGGCCAGTAATTAATGACAGGGCCAGTGATAAAATGACTGGGCCAGTCATTAATGACAGGGCCAGTCATTAATGACAGGGTCAGTGATAAATGACTCTGCTAGTCATAAAATATCTTGGCCAGTCATAAAAAGACAGAACCAGTCATATAATGACAAGGCCATAGATAAAATGACGGGGCCAGTCATTAATGACAGGGCAAGTCATTAATGACAGGGCCAGTGATAAAATGACTGGGCCAGTCATTAATGACAGGGCCAGTGATAAAATTACTGGGCCAGTCATTAATGACAGGGCCAGTCATTGATGACAGGGCCAGTGATAAAATGACTCTACCAGTCATAAAATGACTTGGCCAGTCATAAAATGACAGAACCAGTCATAAAATGACAGGGCCAGTGATAAAATGACGGGGCCAGTCATTAATGACAGGGCCAGTCATTAATGACAGGGCCAGTGATAAAATGACTGGGCCAGGCATTAATGACAGGGCCAGTCATTAATGACTGGGCCAGTGATAAAAATGACTCTGCAGGTCAATAATGACAGGGCCAGTCATTAATGACAGGGCCAGTGATAAAATGACAGGGCCAGTGATAAAATGACTGGGCCAGTCATTAATGACAGAACCAGTCATTAAATGACAGGGCCAGTGACAAAATGACTGGGCCAGTCATTAATGACAGGGCCAGTCATTAATGACAGGGCCAGTAATTAATGACAGGGCCAGTGATAAAATGACTGGGCCAGTCATTAATGACAGGGCCAGTCATTAATGACAGCGCCAGTGATAAAATGACTCTACCAGTCATAAAATGACTTGGCCAGTCGTAAAATGACAGAACAAGTCATAAAATGACAGGGCCAGTGATAAAATGACTGGGCCAGTATCTAATGACAAGGCCAGTCATTAATGACAGGGCCAGTGATAAAATGACTGGGCCAGTCATTAACGACAGGGCCAGTCATTAAGACAGGGCCAGTGATAAAATGAGTCTGCTAGTCATAAAATAACTTGGCCAGTCATAAAATGACAGAACCAGTCATAAAATGACAGGGCTAGTGATAAAATGACTGGGCCAGTCATTAATGACAGGGCCAGTCATTAATGACAGGGCCAGTTATAAAATGACTCTGCCAGTCATAAAATGACTTGGCAAGTCATAAAATTACTTGGCAAGTCATAAAATGACAGAACCATTCATAAAATGACAGGGCCAGTTATAAAATGACTGGGCCTGTCATTAATGACAGGGCCAGTCATTAATGACAGGGCCAGTGATAAAATGCCTGGGCCCGTCATTAATGACAGGGCCAGTCATTTATGACAGGGCCAGTGATAAAATGAGTCTACCAGTCATAAAATGACTTGGCAAGTCATAAAATGACAGAACGAGTCATAAAAAGATAGGGCCTGTGATAATATGACTAAGCCAGTCATTAATGACAGAACCAGTCATAAAATGACAGGGCCAGTGATAAAATGACTGGGCCTTTCATTAATGACAGGGCCAGTCATTAATGACAGGGCCAGTCATTAATGACAGGGCCAGTGATAAAATGACTGGGCCCGTCATTAATGACAGGGCCAGTCATTAATGACAGGGCCAGTGATAAAATGACTCTGCCAGTCATAAATGGACTTGGCCAGTCAAAAAATGACAGAACCAGTCATAAAATGATAGGGCCAGTGATAAAATGACTGGGCCAGTCATTAATGACAGGGCCAGTCATTAATGACAGGGCCAGTGATAAAATGACTGGGCCAGTCATTAATGACAGGGCCAGTCATTAATGACAGGGCCAGTCATTAATGAAAGGGCCAGTGATAAAATGACTCTGCCATTCATAAAATGACTTGGCCAGTCATAAAATGACAGAACCAGTAATAAAATGACATGGCCAGTGATAAAATGACTGACCCAGTCATTAATGACAGGGCCAGTCATTAATGACAGGGCCAGTGATAAAATGAGTGGGCCAGTCATTAATGACAGGGCCAGTCATTAATGACAGGGCCAGTGATAAAATGACTGGGCCAGTCATTAATGACAGGGCCAGTCATTAATGACAGGGCCAGTGATAAAATGACTGGGCCAGTCATTAATGACAGGGCCAGTCATTAATGACTGGGCCAGTGATAAAAATGACTCTGCCAGTCATTAATGACAGGGCCAGTCATTAATGACAGGGCCAGTGATAAAATGACAGGGCCAGTGATAAAATGACTGGGCCAGTCATTAATGACAGAACCAGTCATTAAATGACAGGGCCAGTGATAATATGACTGGGCCAGTCATTAATGACAGGGCCAGTCATTAATGACAGGGCCAGTAATTACTGACAGGGCCAGTGATAAAATGACTGGGCCAGTCATTAATGACAGGGCCAGTCATTAATGACAGGGTCAGTGATAAATGACTCTGCTAGTCATAAAATATCTTGGCCAGTCATAAAAAGACAGAACCAGTCATATAATGACAAGGCCATAGATAAAATGACGGGGCCAGTCATTAATGACAGGGCAAGTCATTAATGACAGGGCCAGTGATAAAATGACTGGGCCAGTCATTAATGACAGGGCCAGTGATAAAATGACTGGGCCAGTCATTAATGACATGGCCAGTCATTAATGACAGGGCCAGTGATAAAATGACTATACCAGTCATAAAATGACTTGGCCAGTCATAAAATGACAGAACCAGTCATGAAATGACAGGGCCAGTGATAAAATGACGGGGCCAGTCATTAATGACAGGGCCAGTCATTAATGACAGGGCCAGTGATAAAATGACTGGGCCAGTCATTAATGACAGGGCCAGTCATTAATGACTGGGCCAGTGATAAAAATGACTCTGCCAGTCAATAATGACAGGGCCAGTCATTAATGACAGGGCCAGTGATAAAATGACAGGGCCAGTGATAAAATGACTGGGCCAGTCATTAATGACAGAACCAGTCATTAAATGACAGGGCCAGTGATAAAATGAGTCTACCAGTCATAAAATGACTTGGCAAGTCATAAAATGACAGAACCAGTCATAAAAAGATAGGGCCAGTGATAATATGACTAAGCCAGTCATTAATGACAGAACCAGTCATAAAATGACAGGGCCAGTGATAAAATGACTGTACCTTTCATTAATGACAGGGCCAGTCATTAATGACAGGGCCAGTCATTAATGACAGGGCCAGTGATAAAATGACTGGGCACGTCATTAATGACAGGGCCAGTCATTAATGACAGGGCCAGTGATAAAATGACTCTGCCAGTCATAAATGGACTTGGCCAGTTATAAAATGACAGAACCAGTCATAAAATGACAAACCCAGTGATAAAATGACGGGGCCAGTCATTAATGACAGGGCCAGTCATTAATGACAGGGCCAGTCATTAATGACAGGGCCAGTGATAAAATGACTATACCAGTCATAAAATGACTTGGCCAGTCATAAAATGACAGAACCAGTCATAAAATGACAGGGCCAGTGATAAAATGACGGGGCCAGTCATTAATGACAGGGCCAGTCATTAATGACAGGGCCAGTGTGAAAATGACTGGGCCAGTCATTAATGACAGGGCCAGTCATTAATGACAGGGCCAGTGATAAAATGACTCTACCAGTCATAAAATGACTTGGCCAGTCATAAAATGACAGAACAAGTCATAAAATGACAGGGCCAGTGATAAAATGACTGGGCCAGTCTCTAATGACAAGGCCAGTCATTAATGACAGGGCCAGTTATAAAATGACTGGGCCAGTCATTAACGACAGGGCCAGTCATTAATGACAGGGCCAGTGATAAAATGAGTCTGCTAGTCATAAAATAACTTGGCCAGTCATAAAATGACAGAACCAGTCATAAAATGACAGGGCCAGTGATAAAATGACGGGGCCAGTCATTAATGACAGGGCCAGTCATTAATGACAGAGCCAGTGATAAAATGACTGGGCCAGTCATTAATGACTGGGCCAGTCAATAATGACAGGGCCAGTGATAAAATGACTATACCAGTCATAAAATGACTTGGCCAGTCATAAAATGACAGAACCAGTAATAAAATAAAAGGGCCAGTGATAAAATGACTCGGCAATTCATTAATGACAGGGCCAGTCATTAATAACAGGGCCAGTGATAAAATGACTGGGCCCGTCATTAATGACAGGGCCCGTGATAAAATGACTCTGCCAGTCATAAAAGGACTTGGCGAGTCATAAAATGGCAGAACCAGTCATAAAATGACAGGGCCAGTGATAAAATGACTGGGCCTATCATTAATGACAGGGCCAGTCATTAATGACAGGGCCAGTGATAAAATGACTGGGCCAGTCATTAACGACAGGGCAAGTCATTAATGACAGGGCCTGGGATAAAATGACTGGGCCAGTCATTAATGACAGGGCCAGTGATAAAATGACTCTGCCAGTCATAAAGTAACTTGGCCTGTCATAAAATGACAGAACCAGTCATAAAATGACAGGGCAAGTGATAAAATGACGGGGCCAGTCATTAATGACAGGGACAGTCATTAATGACAGGGCCAGTGATAAAATGACTGGGCCAGTCATTAATGACAGGGCCAGTCATTAATGACAGGGCCAGTGATAAAATGACTGGGCCAGTCATTAATGACAGGGCCAGTCATTAATGACAGGGCCAGTGATAAAATGACTCTACCAGTCATAAAATGACTTGGCCAGTTATAAAATGAAAGAACAAGTCATAAAATGACAGAGCCAGTGATAAAATGACTGGGCCAGTCATTAATGACAGGGCCAGTCATTAATGACAGGGCCAGTTATAAAATGACTCTGCCAGTCATAAAATGACTTGGCAAGTCATAAAATTACTTGGCAAGTCATAAAATGACAGAACCATTCATAAAATGACAGGGCCAGTTATAAAATGACTGGGCCTGTCATTAATGACAGGGCCAGTCATTAATGACAAGGCCAGTGATAAAATGCCTGGGCCCGTCATTAATGACAGGGCCAGTCATTTATGACAGGGCCAGTGATAAAATGAGTCTACCAGTCATAAAATGACTTGGCGAGTCATAAAATGACAGAACGAGTCAAAAAAAGATAGGGCCTGTGATAATATGACTAAGCCAGTCATTAATGACAGAACCAGTCATAAAATGACAGGGCCAGTGATAAAATGACTGGGCCTTTCATTAATGACAGGGCCAGTCATTAATGACAGGCCCAGTCATTAATGACCGGGCCAGTGATAAAATGACTGGGCCCTTCATTAATGACAGGGCCAGTCATTAATGACAGGGCCAGTGATAAAATGACTCTGCCAGTCATAAATGGACTTGGCCAGTCATAAAATGACAGAACCAGTCATAAAATGATAGGGCCAGTGATAAAATGACTGGGCCAGTCATTAATGACAGGGCCAGTCATTAATGACAGGGCCAGTGATAAAATGACTGGGCCAGTCATTAATGACAGGGCCAGTCATTAATGACAGGGCCAGTCATTAATGAAAGGGCCAGTGATAAAATGACTCTGCCATTCATAAAATGACTTGGCCAGTCATAAAATGACAGAACCAGTAATAAAATGACAGGGCCAGTGATAAAATGACTGACCCAGTCATTAATGACAGGGCCAGTCATTAATGACAGGGCCAGTGATAAAATGAGTGGGCCAGTCATTAATGACAGGGCCAGTCATTAATGACAGGGCCAGTGATAAAATGACTGGGCCAGTCATTAATGACAGGGCCAGTCATTAATGACAGGGCCAGTGATAAAATGACTGGGCCAGTCATTAATGACAGGGCCAGTCATTAATGACTGGGCCAGTGATGAAAATGACTCTGCCAGTCATTAATGACAGGGCCAGTCATTAATGACAGGGCCAGTGATAAAATGACAGGGCCAGTGATAAAATGACTGGGCCAGTCATTAATGACA
Source organism: Platycnemis pennipes (assembly GCA_933228895.1). Lineage (NCBI taxonomy): Eukaryota > Metazoa > Arthropoda > Insecta > Odonata > Platycnemididae > Platycnemis > Platycnemis pennipes. The sequence goes on along the minus strand of OW121846.1, from coordinate 71,976,171 downwards.
GAACCAGTCATTAAATGACACGGCCAGTGATAATATGACTGGGCCAGTCATTAATGACAGGGCCAGTCATTAAAGACAGGGCCAGTAATTAATGACAGGGCCAGTGATAAAATGACTGGGCCAGTCATTAATGACAGGGCCAGTCATTATTGACAGGGCCAGTCATTAATGACAGGGCCAGTGATAAAATGACTGGGCCAGTCATTAATGACAGGGCCAGTCATTAATGACAGGGCCAGTGATAAAATGACTCTGCCAGTTATAAAATGACTGGGCCAGTCATTATTGACAGGGCCAGTCATTAATGACAGGGCCAGTGATAAAATGACTGGGCCAGTCATTAATGACAGGGCCAGTCATTAATGACAGGGCCTGTCATTAATGACAGGGCCAGTGATAAAATGACTGGGCCCGTCATTAATGACAGGGCAAGTCATTAATGACAGGGCCTGGGATAAAATGACTGGGCCAGTCATTAATGACAGGGCCAGTGATAAAATGACTCTGCCAGTCATAAAGTAACTTGGCCTGTCATAAAATGACAGAACCAGTCATAAAATGACAGGGCCAGTGATAAAATGACGGGGCCAGTCATTAATGACAGGGCCAGTCATTAATGACAGGGCCAGTATTAAATGACTTGGCCAGTCATTAATGACAGGGCCATTCATTAATGACAGGGCCTGTTATAAAATGACTCTGCCAGTCATAAAATGACTTTGCAAGTCATAAAATTACTTGGCAAGTCATAAAATGACAGAACCAGTCATAAAATGACAGAACCAGTAATAAAATAAAAGGGCCAGTGATAAAATGACTGGGCAATTCATTAATGACAGGGCCAGTCATTAATAACAGGGCCAGTGATAAAATGACTGGGCCCGTCATTAATGACATGGCCCGTGATAAAATGACTCTGCCAGTCATAAATGGACTTGGCGAGTCATAAAATGGCAGAACCAGTCATAAAATGACAGGGCCAGTGATAAAATGACTGGGCCAGTCATTAATGACAGGGCCAGTCATTAATGACGGGGCCAGTGATAAAATGACTGGGCCAGTCATTAACGACAGGGCCAGTCATTAATGACAGGGCCAGTGATAAAATGACTCTGCCAGTCATAAAATGACTTGGCCAGTCATAACATGACAGAACCAGTCATAAAATGACAGGGCCAGTGATAAAATGACTGGCACAGTCATTAATGATAGGGCCAGTCATTAATGACAGGGCCTGGGATAAAATGACTGGGCCAGTCATTAATGACAGGACCAGTGATGAAATGACTCTGCCAGTCATAAAATAACTTGGCCTGTCATAAAATGACAGAACCAGTCATAAAATGACAGGGCCAGTGATAAAATGACGGGGCCAGTCATTAATGACAGGGCCAGTCATTAATGACAGGGCCAGTGATAAAATGACTGGGCCAGTCATTAATGACAGGGCCAGTCATTAATGACAGGGCCAGTGATAAAATGACTCTACCAGTCATAAAATGACTTGGCCAGTCATAAAATGACAGAACAAGTCATAAAATGACAGAGCCAGTGATAAAATGACTGGGCCAGTCATTAATGACAGGGCCAGTCATTAATGACAGGGCCAGTTATAAAATGACTCTACCAGTCATAAAATGACTTGGCCAGTCATAAAATGACAGAACCATTCATAAAATGACAGGGCCAGTTATAAAATGACTGGGCCTGTCATTAATGACAGGGCCAGTCATTAATGACAGGGCCAGTTATAAAATGCCTGGGCCCGTCATTAATGACAGGGCCAGTCATTTATGAAAGGGCCAGTGATAAAATGAGTCTACCAGTCATAAAATGACTTGGCAAGTCATAAAATGACAGAACCAGTCATAAAAAGATAGGGCCAGTGATAATATGACTAAGCCAGTCATTAATGACAGAACCAGTCATAAAATGACAGGGCCAGTGATAAAATGACTGTACCTTTCATTAATGACAGGGCCAGTCATTAATGACAGGGCCAGTCATTAATGACAGGGCCAGTGATAAAATGACTGGGCCCGTCATTAATGACAGGGCCAGTCATTAATGACAGGGCCAGTGATAAAATGACTCTGCCTGTCATAAATGGACTTGGCCAGTCATAAAATGGCAGAACCAGTCATAAAATGACAGGGCCAGTGATAAAATGACGGGGCCAGTCATTAATGACAGGGCCAGTCATTAATGACAGGGCCAGTCATTAATGACAGGGCCAGTGAGAAAATGACTATACCAGTCATAAAATGACTTGGCCAGTCATAAAATGACAGAACCAGTCATAAAATGACAGGGCCAGTGATAAAATGACGGGGCCAGTCATTAATGACAGGGCCAGTCATTAATGACAGGGCCAGTGTGAAAATGACTGGGCCAGTCATTAATGACAGGGCCAGTCATTAATGACAGGGCCAGTGATAAAATGACTCTACCAGTCATAAAATGACTTGGCCAGTCATAAAATGACAGAACAAGTCATAAAATGACAGGGCCAGTGATAAAATGACTGGGCCAGTCTCTAATGACAAGGCCAGTCATTAATGACAGGGCCAGTTATAAAATGACTGGGCCAGTCATTAACGACAGGGCCAGTCATTAATGACAGGGCCAGTGATAAAATGAGTCTGCTAGTCATAAAATAACTTGGCCAGTCATAAAATGACAGAACCAGTCATAAAATGACAGGGCCAGTGATAAAATGACGGGGCCAGTCATTAATGACAGGGCCAGTCATTAATGACAGAGCCAGTGATAAAATGACTGGGCCAGTCATTAATGACAGGGCCAGTCAATAATGACAGGGCCAGTGATAAAATGACTATACCAGTCATAAAATGACTTGGCCAGTCATAAAATGACAGAACCAGTAATAAAATAAAAGGGCCAGTGATAAAATGACTGGGCAATTCATTAATAACAGGGCCGGTCATTAATAACAGGGCCAGTGATAAAATGACTGGGCCCGTCATTAATGACAGGGCCCGTTATAAAATGACTCTGCCAGTCATAAATGGACTTGGCGAGTCATAAAATGGCAGAACCAGTCATAAAATGACAGGGCCAGTGATAAAATGACTGGGCCTATCATTAATGACAGGGCCAGTCATTAATGACAGGGCCAGTGATAAAATGACTGGGCCAGTCATTAACGACAGGGCAAGTCATTAATGACAGGGCCTGGGATAAAATGACTGGGCCAGTCATTAATGACAGGGCCAGTGATAAAATGACTCTGCCAGTCATAAAGTAACTTGGCCTGTCATAAAATGACAGAACCAGTCATAAAATGACAGGGCCAGTGATAAAATGACGGGGCCAGTCATTAATGACAGGGCCAGTCATTAATGACAGGGCCAGTGATAAAATGACTGGGCCAGTCATTAATGACAGGGCCAGTCATTAATGACAGGGCCAGTGATAAAATGACTCTACCAGTCATAAAATGACTTGGCCAGTTATAAAATGAAAGATCAAGTCATAAAATGACAGAGCCAGTGATAAAATGACTTGGCAAGTCATAAAATTACTTGGCAAGTCATAAAATGACAGAACCATTCATAAAATGACAGGGCCAGTTATAAAATGACTGGACCTTTCATTAATGACAGGGCCAGTCATTAATGACAGGGCCAGTGATAAAATGCCTGGGCCCGTCATTAATGACAGGGCCAGTCATTTATGACAGGGCCAGTGATAAAATGAGTCTACCAGTCATAAAATGACTTGGCAAGTCATAAAATGACAGAACGAGTCATAAAAAGATAGGGCCTGTGATAATATGACTAAGCCAGTCATTAATGACAGAACCAGTCATAAAATGACAGGGCCAGTGATAAAATGACTGGGCCTTTCATTAATGACAGGGCCAGTCATTAATGACAGGGCCAGTCATTAATGACAGGGCCAGTGATAAAATGACTGGGCCCGTCATTAATGACAGGGCCAGTCAATAATGACAGGGCCAGTGATAAAATGACTCTGCCAGTCATAAATGGACTTGGCCAGTCATAAAATGACAGAACCAGTCATAAAATGATAGGGCCAGTGATAAAATGACTGGGCCAGTCAAAAATGACAGGGCCAGTCATTAATGACAGGGCCAGTGATAAAATGACTGGGCCAGTCATTAATGACAGTGCCAGTCATTAATGACAGGGCCAGTCATTAATGAAAGGGCCAGTGATAAAATGACTCTGCCATTCATAAAATGACTTGGCCAGTCATAAAATGACAGAACCAGTAATAAAATGACATGGCCAGTGATAAAATGACTGACCCAGTCATTAATGACAGGGCCAGTCATTAATGACAGGGCCAGTGATAAAATGAGTGGGCCAGTCATTAATGACAGGGCCAGTCATTAATGACAGGGCCAGTGATAAAATGACTGGGCCAGTCATTAATGACAGGGCCAGTCATTAATGACAGGGCCAGTGATAAAATGACTGGGCCAGTCATTAATGACAGGGCCAGTCATTAATGACTGGGCCAGTGATAAAAATGACTCTGCCAGTCATTAATGACAGGGCCAGTCATTAATGACAGGGCCAGTGATAAAATGACAGGGCCAGTGATAAAATGACTGGGCCAGTCATTAATGACAGAACCAGTCATTAAATGACAGGGCCAGTGATAATATGACTGGGCCAGTCATTAATGACAGGGCCAGTCATTAATGACAGGGCCAGTCATTAATGACAGGGCCAGTGATAAAATGACTGGGCCAGTCATTAATGACAGGGCCAGTCATTAATGACAGGGTCAGTGATAAATGACTCTGCTAGTCATAAAATATCTTGGCCAGTCATAAAAAGACAGAACCAGTCATATAATGACAAGGCCATAGATAAAATGACGGGGCCAGTCATTAATGACAGGGCAAGTCATTAATGACAGGGCCAGTGATAAAATGACTGGGCCAGTCATTAATGACAGGGCCAGTGATAAAATGACTGGGCCAGTCATTAATGACATGGCCAGTCATTAATGACAGGGCCAGTGATAAAATGACTATACCAGTCATAAAATGACTTGGCCAGTCATAAAATGACAGAACCAGTCATAAAATGACAGGGCCAGTGATAAAATGACGGGGCCAGTCATTAATGACAGGGCAAGTCATTAATGACAGGGCCAGTGATAAAATGACTGGGCCAGTCATTAATGACAGGGCCAGTCATTAATGACTGGGCCAGTGATAAAAATGACTCTGCCAGTCAATAATGACAGGGCCAGTCATTAATGACAGGGCCAGTGCAAAAATGACAGGGCCAGTGATAAAATGACTGGGCCAGTCATTAATGACAGAACCAGTCATTAAATGACAGGGCCAGTGATAAAATGAGTCTACCAGTCATAAAATGACTTGGCAAGTCATAAAATGACAGAACCAGTCATAAAAAGATAGGGCCAGTGATAATATGACTAAGCCAGTCATTAATGACAGAACCAGTCATAAAATGACAGGGTTAGTGATAAAATGACTGTACCTTTCATTAATGACAGGGCCAGTCATTAATGACAGGGCCAGTCATTAATGACAGGGCCAGTGATAAAATGACTGGGCCCGTCATTAATGACAGGGCCAGTCATAAATGACAGGGCCAGTGATAAAATGACTCTGCCAGTCATAAATGGACTTGGCCAGTCATAAAATGACAGAACCAGTCATAAAATGACAGGGCCAGTGATAAAATGACGGGGCCAGTCATTAATGACAGGGCCAGTTATTAATGACAGGGCCAGTCATTAATGACAGGGCCAGTGATAAAATGACTATACCAGTCATAAAATGACTTGGCCAGTCATAAAATGACAGAACCAGTCATAAAATGACAGGGCCAGTGATAAAATGACGGGGCCAGTCATTAATGACAGGGCCAGTCATTAATGACAGGGCCAGTGTGAAAATGACTGGGCCAGTCATTAATGACAGGGCCAGTCATTAATGACAGGGCCAGTGATAAAATGACTCTACCAGTCATAAAATGACTTGGCCAGTCATAAAATGACAGAACAAGTCATAAAATGACAGGGCCAGTGATAAAATGACTGGGCCAGTCTCTAATGACAAGGCCAGTCATTAATGACAGGGCCAGTTATAAAATGACTGGGCCAGTCATTAATGACAGGGCCAGTCATTAATGACAGGGCCAGTGATAAAATGACTCTGCCAGTCATAAATGGACTTGGCCAGTCATAAAATGACATAACCAGTCATAAAATGACAGGGCCAGTGAGAAAATGACGGGGCCAGTCATTAATGACAGGGCCAGTTATTAATGACAGGGCCAGGCGTTAATGACAGGGCCAGTGATAAAATGACTATACCAGTCATAAAATGACTTGGCCAGTCATAAAATGACAGAACCAGTCATAAAATGACAGGGCCAGTGATAAAATGACGGGGCCAGTCATTAATGACAGGGCCAGTCATTAATGACAGGGCCAGTGTGAAAATGACTGGGCCAGTCATTAATGACAGGGCCAGTCATTAATGACAGGGCCAGTGATAAAATGACTCTACCAGTCATAAAATGACTTGGCCAGTCATAAAATGACAGAACAAGTCATAAAATGACAGGGCCAGTGATAAAATGACTGGGCCAGTCTCTAATGACAAGGCCAGTCATTAATGACAGGGCCAGTTATAAAATGACTGGGCCAGTCATTAACGACAGGGCCAGTCATTAATGACAGGGCCAGTGATATAATGAGTCTGCTAGTCATAAAATAACTTGGCCAGTCATAAAATGACAGAACCAGTCATAAAATGACAGGGCCAGTGATAAAATGACGGGGCCAGTCATTAATGACAGGGCCAGTCATTAATGACAGAGCCAGTGATAAAATGACTGGGCCAGTCATTAATGACAGGGCCAGTCAATAATGACAGGGCCAGTGATAAAATGACTATACCAGTCATAAAATGACTTGGCCAGTCATAAAATGACAGAACCAGTAATAAAATAAAAGGGCCAGTGATAAAATTACTGGGCAATTCATTAATGACAGGGCCAGTCATTAATAACAGGGCCAGTGATAAAATGACTGGGCCCGTCATTAATGACAGGGCCCGTGATAAAATGACTCTGCCAGTCATAAATGGACTTGGCGAGTCATAAAATGGCAGAACCAGTCATAAAATGACAGGGCCAGTGATAAAATGACTGGGCCTATCATTAATGACAGGGCCAGTCATTAATGACAGGGCCAGTGATAAAATGAATGGGCCAGTCATTAACGACAGGGCAAGTCATTAATGACAGGGCCTGGGATAAAATGACTGGGCCAGTCATTAATGACAGGGCCAGTGATAAAATGACTCTGCCAGTCATAAAGTAACTTGGCTGTCATAAAATGACAGAACCAGTCATAAAATGACAGGGCCAGTGATAAAATGACGGGGCCAGTCATAATGACAGGGCCAGTCATTAATGACAGGGCCAGTGATAAAATGACTGGGCCAGTCATTAATGACAGGGCCAGTCAATAATGACAGGGCCAGTGATAAAATGACTCTACCAGTCATAAAATGACTTGGCCAGTTATAAAATGAAAGAACAAGTCATAAAATGACAGAGCCAGTGATAAAATGACTGGGCCAGTCATTAATGACAGGGCTAGTCATTAATGACAGGGCCAGTTATAAAATGACTCTGCCAGTCATAAAATGACTTGGCAAGTCATAAAATTACTTGGCAAGTCATAAAATGACAGAACCATTCATAAAATGACAGGGCCAGTTATAAAATGACTGGGCCTGTCATTAATGACAGGGCCAGTCATTAATGACAGGGCCAGTGATAAAATGCCTGGGCCCGTCATTAATGACAGGGCCAGTGATAAAATGAGTCTACCAGTCATAAAATGACTTGGCGAGTCATAAAATGACAGAACGAGTCAAAAAAAGATAGGGCCTGTGATAATATGACTAAGCCAGTCATTAATGACAGAACCAGTCATAAAATGACAGGGCCAGTGATAAAATGACTGGGCCTTTCATTAATGACAGGGCCAGTCATTAATGACAGGGCCAGTCATTAATGACAGGGCCAGTGATAAAATGACTGGGCCCGTCATTAATGACAGGGCCAGTCATTAATGACAGGGCCAGTGATAAAATGACTCTGCCAGTCATAAATGGACTTGGCCAGTCATAAAATGACAGAACCAGTCATAAAATGATAGGGCCAGTGATAAAATGACTGGGCCAGTCATTAATGACAGGGCCAGTCATTAATGACAGGGCCAGTGATAAAATGACTGGGCCAGTCATTAATGACAGGGCCAGTCATTAATGACAGGGCCAGTCATTAATGAAAGGGCCAGTGATAAAATGACTCTGCCATTCATAAAATGACTTGGCCAGTCATGAAATGACAGAACGAGTAATAAAATGACAGGGCCAGTGATAAAATGACTGACCCAGTCATTAATGACAGGGCCAGTCATTAATGACAGGGCCAGTGATAAAATGAGTGGGCCAGTCATTAATGACAGGGCCAGTCATTAATGACAGGGCCAGTGATAAAATGAGTGGGCCAGTCATTAATGACAGGGCCAGTCATTAATGACAGGGCCAGTCATTAATGACAGGGCCAGTGATAAAATGACTGGGCCAGTCATTAATGACAGGGCCAGTCATTAATGACTGGGCCAGTGATAAAAATGACTCTGCCAGTCATTAATGACAGGGCCAGTCATTAATGACAGGGCCAGTGATAAAATGACAGGGCCAGTGATAAAATGACTGGGCCAGTCATTAATGACAGAACCAGTCATTAAATGACACGGCCAGTGATAATATGACTGGGCCAGTCATTAATGACAGGGCCAGTCATTAATGACAGGGCCAGTAATTAATGACAGGGCCAGTGATAAAATGACTGGGCCAGTCATTAATGACAGGGCCAGTCATTAATGACAGGGTCAGTGATAAATGACTCTGCTAGTCATAAAATATCTTGGCCAGTCATAAAAAGACAGAACCAGTCATATAATGACATGGCCATAGATAAAATGACGGGGCCAGTCATTAATGACAGGGCAAGTCATTAATGACAGGGCCAGTGATAAAATGACTGGGCCAGTCATTAATGACAGGGCCAGTGATAAAATTACTGGGCCAGTCATTAATGACATGGCCAGTCATTAATGACAGGGCCAGTGAAAAATGACTATACCAGTCATAAAATGACTTGGCCAGTCATAAAATGACAGAACCAGTCATAAAATGACAGGGCCAGTGATAAAATGACGGGGCCAGTCATTAATGACAGGGCCAGTCATTAATGACAGGGCCAGTGATAAAATGACTGGGCCAGGCATTAATGACAGGGCCAGTCATTAATGACTGGGCCAGTGATAAAAATGACTCTGCAGGTCAATAATGACAGGGCCAGTCATTAATGACAGGGCCAGTGATAAAATGACAGGGCCAGTGATAAAATGACTGGGCCAGTCATTAATGACAGGGCCAGTCATTAATGACAGGGCCAGTGATAAAATGACTGGGCCAGTCATTAATGACAGGGCCAGTCATTAATGACTGGGCCAGTGATAAAAATGACTCTGCCAGTCATTAATGACAGGGCCAGTCATTAATGACAGGGCCAGTGATAAAATGACAGGGCCAGTGATAAAATGACTGGGCCAGTCATTAATGACAGAACCAGTCATTAAATGACAGGGCCAGTGATAATATGACTGGGACAGTCATTAATGACAGGGCCAGTCATTAATGACAGGGCCAGTAATTAATGACAGGGCCAGTGATAAAATGACTGGGCCAGTCATTAATGACAGGGCCAGTCATTAATGACAGGGTCAGTGATAAAATGACTGGGCCAGTCATTAATGACAGGGCCAGTCATTAATGACAGGGTCAGTGATAAATGACTCTGCTAGTCATAAAATATCTTGGCCAGTCATAAAAAGACAGAACCAGTCATATAATGACAAGGCCATAGATAAAATGACGGGGCCAGTCATTAATGACAGGGCAAGTCATTAATGACAGGGCCAGTGATAAAATGACTGGGCCAGTCATTAATGACAGGGCCGGTGATAAAATGACTGGGCCAGTCATTAATGACATGGCCAGTCATTAATGACAGGGCCAGTGATAAAATGACTATACCAGTCATAAAATGACTTGGCCAGTCATAAAATGACAGAACCAGTCATAAAATGACAGGGCCAGTGATAAAATGACGGGGCCAGTCATTAATGACAGGGCAAGTCATTAATGACAGGGCCAGTGATAAAATGACTGGGCCAGTCATTAATGACAGGGCCAGTCATTAATGACTGGGCCAGTGATAAAAATGACTCTGCCAGTCAATAATGACAGGGCCAGTCATTAATGACAGGGCCAGTGCAAAAATGACAGGGCCAGTGATAAAATGACTGGGCCAGTCATTAATGACAGAACCAGTCATTAAATGACAGGGCCAGTGATAAAATGAGTCTACCAGTCATAAAATGACTTGGCAAGTCATAAAATGACAGAACCAGTCATAAAAAGATAGGGCCAGTGATAATATGACTAAGCCAGTCATTAATGACAGAACCAGTCATAAAATGACAGGGTTAGTGATAAAATGACTGTACCTTTCATTAATGACAGGGCCAGTCATTAATGACAGGGCCAGTCATTAATGACAGGGCCAGTGATAAAATGACTGGGCCCGTCATTAATGACAGGGCCAGTCATAAATGACAGGGCCAGTGATAAAATGACTCTGCCAGTCATAAATGGACTTGGCCAGTCATAAAATGACAGAACCAGTCATAAAATGACAGGGCCAGTGATAAAATGACGGGGCCAGTCATTAATGACAGGGCCAGTTATTAATGACAGGGCCAGTCATTAATGACAGGGCCAGTGATAAAATGACTATACCAGTCATAAAATGACTTGGCCAGTCATAAAATGACAGAACCAGTCATAAAATGACAGGGCCAGTGATAAAATGACGGGGCCAGTCATTAATGACAGGGCCAGTCATTAATGACAGGGCCAGTGTGAAAATGACTGGGCCAGTCATTAATGACAGGGCCAGTCATTAATGACAGGGCCAGTGATAAAATGACTCTACCAGTCATAAAATGACTTGGCCAGTCATAAAATGACAGAACAAGTCATAAAATGACAGGGCCAGTGATAAAATGACTGGGCCAGTCTCTAATGACAAGGCCAGTCATTAATGACAGGGCCAGTTATAAAATGACTGGGCCAGTCATTAATGACAGGGCCAGTCATTAATGACAGGGCCAGTGATAAAATGACTCTGCCAGTCATAAATGGACTTGGCCAGTCATAAAATGACAGAACCAGTCATAAAATGACAGGGCCAGTGATAAAATGACGGGGCCAGTCATTAATGACAGGGCCAGTTATTAATGACAGGGCCAGGCGTTAATGACAGGGCCAGTGATAAAATGACTATACCAGTCATAAAATGACTTGGCCAGTCATAAAATGACAGAACCAGTCATAAAATGACAGGGCCAGTGATAAAATGACGGGGCCAGTCATTAATGACAGGGCCAGTCATTAATGACAGGGCCAGTGTGAAAATGACTGGGCCAGTCATTAATGACAGGGCCAGTCATTAATGACAGGGCCAGTGATAAAATGACTCTACCAGTCATAAAATGACTTGGCCAGTCATAAAATGACAGAACAAGTCATAAAATGACAGGGCCAGTGATAAAATGACTGGGCCAGTCTCTAATGACAAGGCCAGTCATTAATGACAGGGCCAGTTATAAAATGACTGGGCCAGTCATTAACGACAGGGCCAGTCATTAATGACAGGGCCAGTGATAAAATGAGTCTGCTAGTCATAAAATAACTTGGCCAGTCATAAAATGACAGAACCAGTCATAAAATGACAGGGCCAGTGATAAAATGACGGGGCCAGTCATTAATGACAGGGCCAGTCATTAATGACAGAGCCAGTGATAAAATGACTGGGCCAGTCATTAATGACAGGGCCAGTCAATAATGACAGGGCCAGTGATAAAATGACTATACCAGTCATAAAATGACTTGGCCAGTCATAAAATGACAGAACCAGTAATAAAATAAAAGGGCCAGTGATAAAATTACTGGGCAATTCATTAATGACAGGGCCAGTCATTAATAACAGGGCCAGTGATAAAATGACTGGGCCCGTCATTAATGACAGGGCCCGTGATAAAATGACTCTGCCAGTCATAAATGGACTTGGCGAGTCATAAAATGGCAGAACCAGTCATAAAATGACAGGGCCAGTGATAAAATGACTGGGCCTATCATTAATGACAGGGCCAGTCATTAATGACAGGGCCAGTGATAAAATGAATGGGCCAGTCATTAACGACAGGGCAAGTCATTAATGACAGGGCCTGGGATAAAATGACTGGGCCAGTCATTAATGACAGGGCCAGTGATAAAATGACTCTGCCAGTCATAAAGTAACTTGGCTGTCATAAAATGACAGAACCAGTCATAAAATGACAGGGCCAGTGATAAAATGACGGGGCCAGTCATAATGACAGGGCCAGTTATTAATGACAGGGCCAGTGATAAAATGACTGGGCCAGTCATTAATGACAGGGCCAGTCATTAATGACAGGGCCAGTGATAAAATGACTCTACCAGTCATAAAATGACTTGGCCAGTTATAAAATGAAAGAACAAGTCATAAAATGACAGAGCCAGTGATAAAATGACTGGGCCAGTCATTAATGACAGGGCTAGTCATTAATGACAGGGCCAGTTATAAAATGACTCTGCCAGTCATAAAATGACTTGGCAAGTCATAAAATTACTTGGCAAGTCATAAAATGACAGAACCATTCATAAAATGACAGGGCCAGTTATAAAATGACTGGGCCTGTCATTAATGACAGGGCCAGTCATTAATGACAGGGCCAGTGATAAAATGCCTGGGCCCGTCATTAATGACAGGGCCAGTGATAAAATGAGTCTACCAGTCATAAAATGACTTGGCGAGTCATAAAATACAGAACGAGTCAAAAAAAGATAGGGCCTGTGATAATATGACTAAGCCAGTCATTAATGACAGAACCAGTCATAAAATGACAGGGCCAGTGATAAAATGACTGGGCCTTTCATTAATGACAGGGCCAGTCATTAATGACAGGGCCAGTCATTAATGACAGGGCCAGTGATAAAATGACTGGGCCCGTCATTAATGACAGGGCCAGTCATTAATGACAGGGCCAGTGATAAAATGACTCTGCCAGTCATAAATGGACTTGGCCAGTCATAAAATGACAGAACCAGTCATAAAATGATAGGGCCAGTGATAAAATGACTGGGCCAGTCATTAATGACAGGGCCAGTCATTAATGACAGGGCCAGTGATAAAATGACTGGGCCAGTCATTAATGACAGGGCCAGTCATTAATGACAGGGCCAGTCATTAATGAAAGGGCCAGTGATAAAATGACTCTGCCATTCATAAAATGACTTGGCCAGTCATGAAATGACAGAACGAGTAATAAAATGACAGGGCCAGTGATAAAATGACTGACCCAGTCATTAATGACAGGGCCAGTCATTAATGACAGGGCCAGTGATAAAATGAGTGGGCCAGTCATTAATGACAGGGCCAGTCATTAATGACAGGGCCAGTGATAAAATGAGTGGGCCAGTCATTAATGACAGGGCCAGTCATTAATGACAGGGCCAGTCATTAATGACAGGACCAGTGATAAAATGACTGGGCCAGTCATTAATGACAGGGCCAGTCATTAATGACTGGGCCAGTGATAAAAATGACTCTGCCAGTCATTAATGACAGGGCCAGTCATTAATGACAGGGCCAGTGATAAAATGACAGGGCCAGTGATAAAATGACTGGGCCAGTCATTAATGACAGAACCAGTCATTAAATGACACGGCCAGTGATAATATGACTGGGCCAGTCATTAATGACAGGGCCAGTCATTAATGACAGGGCCAGTAATTAATGACAGGGCCAGTGATAAAATGACTGGGCCAGTCATTAATGACAGGGCCAGTCATTAATGACAGGGTCAGTGATAAATGACTCTGCTAGTCATAAAATATCTTGGCCAGTCATAAAAAGACAGAACCAGTCATATAATGACAAGGCCATAGATAAAATGACGGGGCCAGTCATTAATGACAGGGCAAGTCATTAATGACAGGGCCAGTGATAAAATGACTGGGCCAGTCATTAATGACAGGGCCAGTGATAAAATTACTGGGCCAGTCATTAATGACATGGCCAGTCATTAATGACAGGGCCAGTGAAAAATGACTATACCAGTCATAAAATGACTTGGCCAGTCATAAAATGACAGAACCAGTCATAAAATGACAGGGCCAGTGATAAAATGACGGGGCCAGTCATTAATGACAGGGCCAGTCATTAATGACTGGCCCAGTCATTTTATCACTGGCCCTGTCATTAATGACTTGCCCTGTCATTAATGACTGGCCCCGTCATTTTATCTATGGCCTTGTCATTATATGACTGGTTCTGTCTTTTTATGACTGGCCAAGATATTTTATGACTAGCAGAGTCATTTATCACTGACCCTGTCATTAATGACTGGCCCTGTCATTAATGACTGGCCCAGTCATTTTATCACTGGCCCTGTCATTAATTACTGGCCCTGTCATTAATGACTGGCCCTGTCATTAATGACTGGCCCAGTCATATTATCACTGGCCCTGTCATTTAATGACTGGTTCTGTCATTAATGACTGGCCCAGTCATTTTATCACTGGCCCTGTCATTTTATCACTGGCCCTGTCATTAATGACAGGGCCAGTGATAAAATGACTCTGCCAGTCATAAATGGACTTGGCGAGTCATAAAATGGCAGAACCAGTCATAAAATGACAGGGCCAGTGATAAAATGACTGGGCCTATCATTAATGACAGGGCCAGTCATTAATGACAGGGCCAGTGATAAAATGACTGGGCCAGTCATTAACGACAGGGCAAGTCATTAATGACAGGGCCTGGGATAAAATGACTGGGCCAGTCATTAATGACAGGGCCAGTGATAAAATGACTCTGCCAGTCATAAAGTAACTTGGCCTGTCATAAAATGACAGAACCAGTCATAAAATGACAGGGCCAGTGATAAAATGACGGGGCCAGTCATTAATGACAGGGCCAGTCATTAATGACAGGGCCAGTGATAAAATGACTGGGCCAGTCATTAATGACAGGGCCAGTCATTAATGACAGGGCCAGTGATAAAATGACTCTACCAGTCATAAAATGACTTGGCCAGTTATAAAATGACAGAACAAGTCATAAAATGACAGAGCCAATGATAAAATGACTGGGCCAGTCATTAATGACAGGGCCAGTCATTAATGACAGGGCCAGTTATAAAATGACTCTGCCAGTCATAAAATGACTTGGCAAGTCATAAAATTACTTGGCAAGTCATAAAATGACAGAACCATTCATAAAATGACAGGGCCAGTTATAAAATGACTGGGCCTGTCATTAATGACAGGGCCAGTCATTAATGACAGGGCCAGTGATAAAATGCCTGGGCCCGTCATTAATGACAGGGCCAGTCATTTATGACGTGGCCAGTGATAAAATGAGTCTACCAGTCATAAAATGACTTGGCAAGTCATAAAATGACAGAACGAGTCATAAAAAGATAGGGCCTGTGATAATATGACTAAGCCAGTCATTATTGACAGAACCAGTCATACAATGACAGGGCCAGTGATAAAATGACTGGGCCTTTCATTAATGACAGGGCCAGTCATTAATGACAGGGCCAGTCATTAATGACAGGGCCAGTGATAAAATGACTGGGCCCGTCATTAATGACAGGGCCAGTCATTAATGACAGGGCCAGTGATAAAATGACTCTGCCAGTCATAAATGGACTTGGCCAAGCATAAAATGACAGAACCAGTCATAAAATGATAGGGCCAGTGATAAAATGACTGGGCCAGTCATTAATGACAGGGCCAGTCATTAATGACAGGGCCAGTGATATAATGACTGGGCCAGTCATTAATGACAGGGCCAGTCATTAATGACAGGGCCAGTCATTAATGAAAGGGCCAGTGATAAAATGACTCTGCCATTCATAAAATGACTTTGCCAGTCATAAAATGACAGAACCAGTAATAAAATGACAGGGCCAGTGATAAAATGACTGACCCAGTCATTAATGACAGGGCCAGTCATTAATGACAGGGCCAGTGATAAAATGAGTGGGCCAGTCATTAATGACAGGGCCAGTCATTAATGACAGGGCCAGTGATAAAATGACTGGGCCAGTCATTAATGACATGGCCAGTCATTAATGACAGGGCCAGTGATAAAATGACTATACCAGTCATAAAATGACTTGGCCAGTCATAAAATGACAGAACCAGTCATAAAATGACAGGGCCAGTGATAAAATGACGGGGCCAGTCATTAATGACAGGGCCAGTCATTAATGACAGGGCCAGTGATAAAATGACTGGGCCAGTCATTAATGACAGGGCCAGTCATTAATGACTGGGCCAGTGATCAAAATGACTCTGCCAGTCAATAATGACAGGGCCAGTCATTAATGACAGGGCCAGTGATAAAATGACAGGGCCAGTGATAAAATGACTGGGCCAGTCATTAATGACAGAACCAGTCATTAAATGACAGGGCCAGTGACAAAATGACTGGGCCAGTCATTAATGACAGGGCCAGTCATTAATGACAGGGCCAGTAATTAATGACAGGGCCAGTGATAAAATGACTGGGCCAGTCATTAATGACAGGGCCTGTCATTAATGACAGGGCCAGTGATAAAATGACTCTGCTAGTCATAAAATAACTTGGTCAGTCATAAAATGACAAAACCAGTCATAAAATGACAGGGCCAGTGATAAAATGACGGGGCCAGTCATTAATGACAGGGCCAGTCATTAATGACAGGGCCAGTGATAAAATGACTCTACCAGTCATCAAAAGACTTGGCCAGTCGTAAAATGACAGAACAAGTCATAAAATGACAGGGCCAGTGATAAAATGACTGGGCCAGTCTCTAATGACAAGGCCAGTCATTAATGACAGGGCCAGTGATAAAATGACTGGGCCAGTCATTAACGACAGGGCCAGTCATTAAGATAGGGCCAGTGATAAAATGAGTGTGCTAGTCATAAAATAACTTGGCCAGTCATAAAATGACAGAACCAGTCATAAAATGACAGGGCCAGTGATAAAATGACTGGGCCAGTCATTAATGACAGGGCCAGTCATTAATGACTGGGCCAGTGATAAAAATGACTCTGCCAGTCATTAATGACAGGGCCAGTCATTAATGACAGGGCCAGTGATAAAATGACAGGGCCAGTGATAAAATGACTGGGCCAGTCATTAATGACAGAACCAGTCATTAAATGACAGGGCCAGTGATAATATGACTGGGCCAGTCATTAATGACAGGGCCAGTCATTAATAAAAGGGCCAGTAATTAATGACAGGGCCAGTGATAAAATGACTGGGCCAGTCATTAATGACAGGGCCAGTCATTAATGACAGGGTCAGTGATAAATGACTCTGCTAGTCATAAAATATCTTGGCCAGTCATAAAAAGACAGAACCAGTCATATAATGACAGGGCCAGTGATAAAATGACGGGGCCAGTCATTAATGACAGGGCAAGTCATTAATGACAGGGCCAGTGATAAAATGACTGGGCCAGTCATTAATGACAGGGCCAGTGATAAAATGACTGGGCCAGTCATTAATGACATGGCCAGTCATTAATGACAGGGCCAGTGATAAAATGACTATACCAGTCATAAAATGACTTGGCCAGTCATAAAATGACAGAACCAGTCATAAAATGACAGGGCCAGTGATAAAATGATGGGGCCAGTCATTAATGACAGGGCCAGTCATTAATGACAGGGCCAGTGATAAAATGACTGGGCCAGTCATTAATGACAGGGCCAGTCATTAATGACTGGGCCAGTGATAAAAATGACTCTGCCAGTCAATAATGACAGGGCCAGTCATTAATGACAGGGCCAGCGATAAAATGACAGGGCCAGTGATAAAATGACTGGGCCAGTCATTAATGACAGAACCAGTCATTAAATGACAGGGCCAGTGACAAAATGACTGGGCCAGTCATTAATGACAAGGCCAGTCATTAATGACAGGGCCAGTAATTAATGACAGGGCCAGTGATAAAATGACTGGGCCAGTCATTAATGACAGGGCCAGTCATTAATGACAGGGCCAGTGATAAAATGACTCTGCTAGTCATAAAATAACTTGGTCAGTCATAAAATGACAAAACCAGTCATAAAATGACAGGGCCAGTGATAAAATGACGGGGCCAGTCATTAATGACAGGGCCAGTCATTAATGACAGGGCCAGTGATAAAATGACTCTACCAGTCATAAAATGACTTGTCCAGTCGTAAAATGACAGAACAAGTCATAAAATGACAGGGCCAGTGATAAAATGACTGGGCCTGTCTCTAATGACAAGGCCAGTCATTAATGACAGGGCCAGTGATAAAATGACTGGGCCAGTCATTAACGACAGGGCCAGTCATTAAGACAGGGCCAGTGATAAAATGAGTCTGCTAGTCATAAAATAACTTGGCCAGTCATAAAATGACAGAACCAGTCATAAAATGACAGGGCCAGTGATAAAATGACGGGGCCAGTCATTAATGACAGGGCCAGTGATAAAATGACTGGGCCAGTCATTAATGACAGGGCCAGTCATTAATAACAGGGCCAGTGATAAAATGACTGGGCCCGTCATTAATGACAGGGCCCGTGATAAAATGACTCTGCCAGTCATAAATGGACTTGGCGAGTCATAAAATGACAGAACCAGTCATAAAATGACAGGACCAGTGATAAAATGACTGGGCCAGTCATTAATGACAGGGCCAGTCATTAATGACAGGGCCAGTGATAAAATGACTGGGCCAGTCATTAACGACAGGGCCAGTCATTAATGACAGGGCCAGTGATAAAATGACTCTGCCAGTCATAAAATGACTTGGCCAGTCATAAAATGACAGAACCAGTCATAAAATGACAGGGCCAGTGATAAAATGACTGGCACAGTCATTAATGACAGGGCCAGTCATTAATGACAGGGCCTGGGATAAAATGACTGGGCCAGTCATTAATGACAGGGCCAGTGATAAAATGACTCTGCCAGTCATAAAATAACTTGGCCTGTCATAAAATGACAGAACCAGTCATAAAATGACAGGGCCAGTGATAAAATGACGGGGCCAGTTATTAATGACAGGGCCAGTCATTAATGACAGGGCCAGTGATAAAATGACTGGGCCAGTCATTAATGACAGGGAAGGTCATTAATGACAGGGCCAGTCATTAATGACAGGGCCAGTGATAAAATGACTCTACCAGTCATAAAATGACTTGGGCAGTCATAATATGACAGAACAAGTCATAAAATGACAGGGCCAGTGATAAAATGACTGGGCCAGTCATAAATGACAGGGCCAGTCATTAATGACAGGGCCAGTGATAAAATGAATGGGCCAGCCATTAATGACAGGGCCAGTCATTAATGACTGGGCCAGTGATAAAAATGACTCTGCCAGTCAATAATGACAGGGCCAGTGATAAAATGACAGGACCAGTGATAAAATGACTGGGCCAGTCATTAATGAGAGAACCAGTCATTAAATGACAGGGCCAGTGATAAAATGAGTGGGCCAGTCATTAATGACAGGGCCAGTCATTAATGACAGGGCCAGTGATAAAATGACTGGGCCAGTCATTAATGACAGAGCTAGTCATTAATTACAGGGCCAGTGATAAAATGACTCTGCCAGTCATAAAATTACTTGGCCAGTCATAAAATGACAGAACCAGTCATAAAATGACAGGGCCAGTGATAAAATGACTGGGCCAGTGATAAAATGACTTCGCCAGTCATTAATGACAGGGCCAGTGATAAAATGACTTCGCCAGTCATTAATGACAGGGCCAGTCATTAATGACAGGGCCAGTGATAAAATGACACTGCCAGGCATAAAATGACTTGGCCAGTCATAAAATGACAGAACAAGTCATAAAATGACAGGGCCAGTGATATATGACTGGGCCAGTCTCTAATGACAAGGCCAGTCATTAATGACAGGGCCAGTGATAAAATGACTGGGCCAGTCATTAACGACAGGGCCAGTCATTAAGACAGGGCCAGTGATAAAATGAGTCTGCTAGTCATAAAATAACTTGCCCAGTCATAAAATGACAGGGCCAGTGATAAAATGACGGGGCCAGTCATTAATGACAGGGCCAGTTATTAATGACAGGGCCAGTGATAAAATGACTGGGCCAGTCATTAATGACAGGGCCAGTCATTAATGACAGGGCCAGTAATAAAATGACTCTACCAGTCATAAAATGACTTGGCCAGTCATAAAATGACAGAACAAGTCATAAAATGACAGGGCCAGTGATAAAATGACTGGGCCAGTCATTAATGACAGGGCCAGTCATTAATGACAGGGCCAGTGATAAAATGACTGGGCCAGCCATTAATGACAGGGCCAGTCATTAAATGACAGGGCCAGTGATAAAATGAGTGGGCCAGTCATTAATGACAGGGCCAGTCATTAATGACAGGGCTAGTCATTAATGACAGGGCCAGTGATAAAATGACTCTACCAGTCATAAAATTACTTGGCCAGTCATAAAATGACAGAACCAGTCATAAAATGAAAGGGCCAGTGATAAAGTGACTGGGCCAGTGATAAAATGACTTCGCCAGTCATTAATGACAGGGCCAGTGATAAAATGACTTCGCCAATCATTAATGACAGGGCCAGTGATGAAATGACTCTGCCAGTCTGAAAATGACTTGGCCAGTCATAAAAAGACAGAACCAGTCATAAAATGACAGGGCCAGTGATAAAATGACTGACCCAGTCATTAATGACAGGGCCAGTCATTAATGACAGGGCCAGTGATAAAATGAGTGTGCCAGTCATTAATGACAGGGCCAGTCATTAATGACAGAGCCAGTGATAAAATGACTCTGCTAGTCATAAAATAACTTGGCCAGTCATAAAATGACAGAACCAGTCATAAAATGACAGGGCCAGTGATAAAATGACTGGGCCAGTCATTAATGACAGGGCCAGTCATTAATGACTGGGCCAGTGATAAAAATGACTCTGCCAGTCATTAATGACAGGGCCAGTCATTAATGAAAGGGCCAGTGATAAAATGACAGGGCCAGTGATAAAATGACTGGGCCAGTCATTAATGACAGAACCAGTCATTAAATGACAGGGCCAGTGATAATATGACTGGGCCAGTCATTAATGACAGGGCCAGTCATTAATGAAAGGGCCAGTAATTAATGACAGGGCCAGTGATAAAATGACTGGGCCAGTCATTAATGACAGGGTCAGTGATAAATGACTCTGCTAGTCATAAAATATCTTGGCCAGTCATAAAAAGACAGAACCAGTCATATAATGACAGGGCCATAGATAAAATGACGGGGCCAGTCATTAATGACAGGGCAAGTCATTAATGACAGGGCCAGTGATAAAATGACTGGGCCAGTCATTAATGACAGGGCCAGTGATAAAATGACTGGGCCAGTCATTAATGACATGGCCAGTCATTAATAACAAGGGCCAGTGATAAAATGACTATACCAGTCATAAATTGACTTGGCCAGTCATAAAATGACAGAACCAGTCATAAAATGACAGGGCCAGTGATAAAATGATGGGGCCAGTCATTAATGACAGGGCCAGTCATTAATGACAGGGCCAGTGATAAAATGACTGGGCCAGTCATTAATGACAGGGCCAGTCATTAATGACTGGGCCAGTGATAAAAATGACTCTGCCAGTCAATAATGACAGGGCCAGTCATTAATGACAGGGCCAGTGATAAAATGACAGGGCCAGTGATAAAATGACTGGGCCAGTCATTAATGACAGAACCAGTCATTAAATGACAGGGCCAGTGACAAAATGACTGGGCCAGTCATTAATGACAGGGCCAGTCATTAATGACAGGGCCAGTAATTAATGACAGGGCCAGTGATAAAATGACTGGGCCAGTCATTAATGACAGGGCCAGTCATTAATGACAGGGCCAGTGATAAAATGACTCTGCTAGTCATAAAATAACTTGGTCAGTTATAAAATGACAAAACCAGTCATAAAATGACAGGGCCAGTGATAAAATGACGGGGCCAGTCATTAATGACAGGGCCAGTCATTAATGACAGGGCCAGTGATAAAATGACTGGGCCAGTCATTAATGACAGGGCCAGTCATTAATGACAGGGCCAGTGATAAAATGACTCTACCAGTCATAAAATGACTTGGCCAGTCGTAAAATGACAGAACAAGTCATAAAATGACAGGGCCAGTGATAAAATGACTGGGCCAGTCTCTAATGACAAGGCCAGTCATTAATGACAGGGCCAGTGATAAAATGACTGGGCCAGTCATTAACGACAGGGCCAGTCATTAAGACAGGGCCAGTGATAAAATGAGTCTGCTAGTCATAAAATAACTTGGCCAGTCATAAAATGACAGAACCAGTCATAAAATGACAGGGCCAGTGATAAAATGACGGGGCCAGTCATTAATGACAGGGCCAGTGATAAAATGACTGGGCCCGTCATTAATGACAGGGCCCGTGATAAAATGACTCTGCCAGTCATAAATGGACTTGGTGAGTCATAAAATGACAGAACCAGTCATAAAATGACAGGACCAGTGATAAAATGACTGGGCCAGTCATTAATGACAGGGCCAGTCATTAATGACAGGGCCAGTGATAAAATGACTGGGCCAGTCATTAACGACAGGGCCAGTCATTAATGACAGGGCCAGTGATAAAATGACTCTGCCAGTCATAAAATGACTTGGCCAGTCATAAAATGACAGAACCAGTCATAAAATGACAGGGCCAGTGATAAAATGACTGGCACAGTCATTAATGACAGGGCCAGTCATTAATGACAGGGCCTGGGATAAAATGACTGGGCCAGTCATTAATGACAGGGCCAGTGATAAAATGACTCTGCCAGTCATAAAATAACTTGGCCTGTCATAAAATGACAGAACCAGTCATAAAATGACAGGGCCAGTGATAAAATGACGGGGCCAGTTATTAATGACAGGGCCAGTCATTAATGACAGGGCCAGTGATAAAATGACTCTACCAGTCATAAAATGACTTGGGCAGTCATAATATGACAGAACAAGTCATAAAATGACAGGGCCAGTGATAAAATGACTGGGCCAGTCATAAATGACAGGGCCAGACATTAATGACAGGACCAGTGATAAAATGACAGGGCCAGTGATAAAATGACTGGGCCAGTCATTAATGAGAGAACCAGTCATTAAATGACAGGGCCAGTGATAATATGACTGGGCCAGTCATTAATGACAGGGCCAGTCATTAATGACAGGGCCAGTAATTAATGACAGGGCCAGTGATAAAATGACTGGGCCAGTCATTAATGACAGGGCCAGTCATTAATGACAGGGTCAGTGATAAATGACTCTGCAGGTCATAAAATATCTTGGCCAGTCATAAAAAGACAGAACCAGTCATATAATGACAGGGCCATAGATAAAATGACGGGGCCAGTCATTAATGACAGGGCAAGTCATTAATGACAGGGCCAGTGATAAAATGACCGGGCCAGTCATTAATGACATGGCCAGTCATTAATGACAGGGCCAGTGATAAAATGACTATACCAGTCATAAAATGACTTGGCCAGTCATAAAATGACAGAACCAGTCATAAAATGACAGGGCCAGTGATAAAATGACGGGGCCAGTCATTAATGACAGGGCCAGTCATTAATGACAGGGCCAGTGATAAAATGACTGGGCCAGTCATTAATGACAGGGCCAGTCATTAATGACTGGGCCAGTGATAAAAATGACTCTGCCAGTCAATAATGACAGGGCCAGTCATTAATGACAGGGCCAGTGATAAAATGACAGGGCCAGTGATAAAATGACTGGGCCAGTCATTAATGACAGAACCAGTCATTAAATGACAGGGCCAGTGACAAAATGACTGGGCCAGTCATTAATGACAGGGCCAGTCATTAATGACAGGGCCAGTAATTAATGACAGGGCCAGTGATAAAATGACTGGGCCAGTCATTTATGACAGGGCCAGTCATTAATGACAGGGCCAGTGATAAAATGACTCTGCTAGTCATAAAATAACTTGGTCAGTCATAAAATGACAAAACCAGTCATAAAATGACAGGGCCAGTGATAAAATGACGGGGCCAGTCATTAATGACAGGGCCAGTCATTAATGACAGGGCCAGTGATAAAATGACTGGGCCAGTCATTAATGACAGGGCCAGTCATTAATGACAGGGCCAGTGATAAAATGACTCTACCAGTCATAAAATGACTTGGCCAGTCGTAAAATGACAGAACAAGTCATAAAATGACAGGGCCAGTGATAAAATGACTGGGCCAGTCTCTAATGACAAGGCCAGTCATTAATGACAGGGCCAGTGATAAAATGACTGGGCCAGTCATTAACGACAGGGCCAGTCATTAAGACAGGGCCAGTGATAAAATGAGTGTGCTAGTCATAAAATAACTTGGCCAGTCATAAAATGACAGAACCAGTCATAAAATGACAGGGCCAGTGATAAAATGACTGGGCCAGTCATTAATGACAGGGCCAGTCATTAATGACTGGGCCAGTGATAAAAATGACTCTGCCAGTCATTAATGACAGGGCCAGTCATTAATGACAGGGCCAGTGATAAAATGAAAGGGCCAGTGATAAAATGACTGGGCCAGTCATTAATGACAGAACCAGTCATTAAATGACAGGGCCAGTGATAATATGACTGGGCCAGTCATTAATGACAGGGCCAGTCATTAATAAAAGGGCCAGTATTTAATGACAGGGCCAGTGATAAAATGACTGGGCCAGTCATTAATGACAGGGCCAGTCATTAATGACAGGGTCAGTGATAAATGACTCTGCTAGTCATAAAATATCTTGGCCAGTCATAAAAAGACAGAACCAGTCATATAATGACAGGGCCAGTGATAAAATGACGGGGCCAGTCATTAATGACAGGGCAAGTCATTAATGACAGGGCCAGTGGTAAAATGACTGGGCCAGTCATTAATGACAGGGCCAGTGATAAAATGACTGGGCCAGTCATTAATGACATGGCCAGTCATTAATGACAGGGCCAGTGATAAAATGACTATACCAGTCATAAAATGACTTGGCCAGTCATAAAATGACAGAACCAATCATAAAATGACAGGGCCAGTGATAAAATGATGGGGCCAGTCATTAATGACAGGGCCAGTCATTAATGACAGGGCCAGTGATAAAATGACTGGGCCAGTCATTAATGACAGGGCCAGTCATTAATGACTGGGCCAGTGATAAAAATGACTCTGCCAGTCAATAATGACAGGGCCAGTCATTAATGCCAGGGCCAGTGATAAAATGACAGGGCCAGTGATAAAATGACTGGGCCAGTCATTAATGACAGAACCAGTCATTAAATGACAGGGCCAGTGACAAAATGACTGGGCCAGTCATTAATGACAGGGCCAGTCATTAATGACAGGGCCAGTAATTAATGACAGGGCCAGTGATAAAATGACTGGGCCAGTCATGAATGACAGGGCCAGTCATTAATGACAGGGCTAGTGATAAAATGACCCTGCTAGTCATAAAATAACTTGGTCAGTCATAAAATGACAAAACCAGTCATAAAATGACAGGGCCAGTGATAAAATGACGGGGCCAGTCATTAATGACAGGGCCAGTCATTAATGACAGGGCCAGTGATAAAATGACTGGGCCAGTCATTAATGACAGGGCCAGTCATTAATGACAGGGCCAGTGATAAAATGACTCTACCAGTCATAAAATGACTTGTCCAGTCGTAAAATGACAGAACAAGTCATAAAATGACAGGGCCAGTGATAAAATGACTGGGCCTGTCTCTAATGACAAGGCCAGTCATTAATGACAGGGCCAGTGATAAAATGACTGGGCCAGTCATTAACGACAGGGCCAGTCATTAAGACAGGGCCAGTGATAAAATGAGTCTGCTAGTCATAAAATAACTTGGCCAGTCATAAAATGACAGAACCAGTCATAAAATGACAGGGCCAGTGATAAAATGACTGGGCCAGTCATTAATGACAGGGCCAGTCATTAATGACTGGGCCAGTGATAAAATGACTGGGCAATTCATTAATGACAGGGCCAGTCATTAATAACAGGGCCAGTGATAAAATGACTGGGCCCGTCATTAGTGACAGGGCCCGTGATAAAATGACTCTGCCAGTCATAAATGGACTTGGCGAGTCATAAAATGGCAGAACCAGTCATAAAATGACAGGGCCAGTGATAAAATGACTGGGCCTATCATTAATGACAGGGCCAGTCATTAATGACAGGGCCAGTGATAAAATGACTGGGCCAGTCATTAACGACAGGGCAAGTCATTAATGACAGGGCCTGGGATAAAATGACTGGGCCAGTCATTAATGACAGGGCCAGTGATAAAATGACTCTGCCAGTCATAAAGTAACTTGGCCTGTCATAAAATGACAGAACCAGTCATAAAATGACAGGGCCAGTGATAAAATGACGGGGCCAGTCATTAATGACAGGGCCAGTCATTAATGACAGGGCCAGTGATAAAATGACTGGGCCAGTCATTAATGACAGGGCCAGTCATTAATGACAGGGCCAGTGATAAAATGACTCTACCAGTCATAAAATGACTTGGCCAGTTATAAAATGACAGAACAAGTCATAAAATGACAGAGCCAATGATAAAATGACTGGGCCAGTCATTAATGACAGGGCCAGTCATTAATGACAGGGCCAGTTATAAAATGACTCTGCCAGTCATAAAATGACTTGGCAAGTCATAAAATTACTTGGCAAGTCATAAAATGACAGAACCATTCATAAAATGACAGGGCCAGTTATAAAATGACTGGGCCTGTCATTAATGACAGGGCCAGTCATTAATGACAGGGCCAGTGATAAAATGCCTGGGCCCGTCATTAATGACAGGGCCAGTCATTTATGACGTGGCCAGTGATAAAATGAGTCTACCAGTCATAAAATGACTTGGCAAGTCATAAAATGACAGAACGAGTCATAAAAAGATAGGGCCTGTGATAATATGACTAAGCCAGTCATTATTGACAGAACCAGTCATAAAATGACAGGGCCAGTGATAAAATGACTGGGCCTTTCATTAATGACAGGGCCAGTCATTAATGACAGGGCCAGTCATTAATGACAGGGCCAGTGATAAAATGACTGGGCCCGTCATTAATGACAGGGCCAGTCATTAATGACAGGGCCAGTGATAAAATGACTCTGCCAGTCATAAATGGACTTGGCCAAGCATAAAATGACAGAACCAGTCATAAAATGATAGGGCCAGTGATAAAATGACTGGGCCAGTCATTAATGACAGGGCCAGTCATTAATGACAGGGCCAGTGATATAATGACTGGGCCAGTCATTAATGACAGGGCCAGTCATTAATGACAGGGCCAGTCATTAATGAAAGGGCCAGTGATAAAATGACTCTGCCATTCATAAAATGACTTTGCCAGTCATAAAATGACAGAACCAGTAATAAAATGACAGGGCCAGTGATAAAATGACTGACCCAGTCATTAATGACAGGGCCAGTCATTAATGACAGGGCCAGTGATAAAATGAGTGGGCCAGTCATTAATGACAGGGCCAGTCATTAATGACAGGGCCAGTGATAAAATGACTGGGCCAGTCATTAATGACATGGCCAGTCATTAATGACAGGGCCAGTGATAAAATGACTATACCAGTCATAAAATGACTTGGCCAGTCATAAAATGACAGAACCAGTCATAAAATGACAGGGCCAGTGATAAAATGACGGGGCCAGTCATTAATGACAGGGCCAGTCATTAATGACAGGGCCAGTGATAAAATGACTGGGCCAGTCATTAATGACAGGGCCAGTCATTAATGACTGGGCCAGTGATAAAAATGACTCTGCCAGTCAATAATGACAGGGCCAGTCATTAATGACAGGGCCAGTGATAAAATGACAGGGCCAGTGATAAAATGACTGGGCCAGTCATTAATGACAGAACCAGTCATTAAATGACAGGGCCAGTGACAAAATGACTGGGCCAGTCATTAATGACAGGGCCAGTCATTAATGACAGGGCCAGTAATTAATGACAGGGCCAGTGATAAAATGACTGGGCCAGTCATTAATGACAGGGCCTGTCATTAATGACAGGGCCAGTGATAAAATGACTCTGCTAGTCATAAAATAACTTGGTCAGTCATAAAATGACAAAACCAGTCATAAAATGACAGGGCCAGTGATAAAATGACGGGGCCAGTCATTAATGACAGGGCCAGTCATTAATGACAGGGCCAGTGATAAAATGACTCTACCAGTCATCAAAAGACTTGGCCAGTCGTAAAATGACAGAACAAGTCATAAAATGACAGGGCCAGTGATAAAATGACTGGGCCAGTCTCTAATGACAAGGCCAGTCATTAATGACAGGGCCAGTGATAAAATGACTGGGCCAGTCATTAACGACAGGGCCAGTCATTAAGATAGGGCCAGTGATAAAATGAGTGTGCTAGTCATAAAATAACTTGGCCAGTCATAAAATGACAGAACCAGTCATAAAATGACAGGGCCAGTGATAAAATGACTGGGCCAGTCATTAATGACAGGGCCAGTCATTAATGACTGGGCCAGTGATAAAAATGACTCTGCCAGTCATTAATGACAGGGCCAGTCATTAATGACAGGGCCAGTGATAAAATGACAGGGCCAGTGATAAAATGACTGGGCCAGTCATTAATGACAGAACCAGTCATTAAATGACAGGGCCAGTGATAATATGACTGGGCCAGTCATTAATGACAGGGCCAGTCATTAATAAAAGGGCCAGTAATTAATGACAGGGCCAGTGATAAAATGACTGGGCCAGTCATTAATGACAGGGCCAGTCATTAATGACAGGGTCAGTGATAAATGACTCTGCTAGTCATAAAATATCTTGGCCAGTCATAAAAAGACAGAACCAGTCATATAATGACAGGGCCAGTGATAAAATGACGGGGCCAGTCATTAATGACAGGGCAAGTCATTAATGACAGGGCCAGTGATAAAATGACTGGGCCAGTCATTAATGACAGGGCCAGTGATAAAATGACTCTACCAGTCATAAAATGACTTGGCCAGTTATAAAATGAAAGAACGAGTCATAAAATGACAGAGCCAGTGATAAAATGACTGGGCCAGTCATTAATGACAGGGCCAGTCATTAATGACAGGGCCAGTTATAAAATGACTCTGCCAGTCATAAAATGACTTGGCAAGTCATAAAATTACTTGGCAAGTCATAAAATGACAGAACCATTCATAAAATGACAGGGCCAGTGATAAAATGCCTGGGCCCGTCATTAATGACAGGGCCAGTCATTTATGACAGGGCCAGTGATAAAATGAGTCTACCAGTCATAAAATGACTTGGCAAGTCATAAAATGACAGAACGAGTCATAAAAAGATAGGGCCTGTGATAATATGACTAAGCCAGTCATTAATGACAGAACCAGTCATAAAATGACAGGGCCAGTGATAAAATGACTGGGCCTTTCATTAATGACAGGGCCAGTCATTAATGACAGGGCCAGTCATTAATGACAGGGCCAGTGATAAAATGACTGGGCCCGTCATTAATGACAGGGCCAGTCATTAATGACAGGGCCAGTGATAAAATGACTCTGCCAGTCATAAATGGACTTGGCCAGTCATAAAATGACAGAACCAGTCATAAAATGATAGGGCCAGTTATAAAATGACTGGGCCAGTCATTAATGACAGGGCCAGTCATTAATGACAGGGCCAGTGATAAAATGACTGGGCCAGTCATTAATGACAGGGCCAGTCATTAATGACAAGGGCCAGTCATTAATGAAAGGGCCAGTGATAAAATGACTCTGCCATTCATAAAATGACTTGGCCAGTCATAAAATGACAGAACCAGTAATAAAATGACAGGGCCAGTGATAAAATGACTGACCCAGTCATTAATGACAGGGCCAGTCATTAATGACAGGGCCAGTGATAAAATGAGTGGGCCAGTCATTAATGACAGGGCCAGTCATTAATGACAGGGCCAGTGATAAAATGACTGGGCCAGTCATTAATGACAGGGCCAGTCATTAATGACAGGGCCAGTGATAAAATGACTGGGCCAGTCATTAATTACAGGGCCAGTCATTAATGACTGGGCCAGTGATAAAAATGACTCTGCCAGTCATTAATGACAGGGCCAGTCATTAATGACAGGGCCAGTGATAAAATGACAGGGCCAGTGATAAAATGACTGGGCCAGTAATTAATGACAGAACCAGTCACTAAATGACAGGGCCAGTGATAATATGACTGGGCCAGTCATTAATGACAGGGCCAGTCATTAATGACAGGGCCAGTAATTAATGACAGGGCCAGTGATAAAATGACTGGGCCAGTCATTAATGACAGGGCCAGTCATTAATGACAGGGTCAGTGATAAATGACTCTGCTAGTCATAAAATATCTTGGCCAGTCATAAAAAGACAGAACCAGTCATATAATGACAAGGCCATAGATAAAATGACGGGGCCAGTCATTAATGACAGGGCAAGTCATTAATGACAGGGCCAGTGATAAAATGACTGGGCCAGTCATTAATGACAGGGCCAGTGATAAAATGACTGGGCCAGTCATTAATGACATGGCCAGTCATTAATGACAGGGCCAGTGATAAAATGACTATACCAGTCATAAAATGACTTGGCCAGTCATAAAATGACAGAACCAGTCATAAAATGACAGGACCAGTGATAAAATGACGGGGCCAGTCATTAATGACAGGGCCAGTCATTAATGACAGGGCCAGTGATAAATGACTGGGCCAGTCATTAATGACAGGGCCAGTCATTAATAACTGGGCCAGTGATAAAAATGACTCTGCCAGACAATAATGACAGGGCCAGTCATTAATGACAGGGCCAGTGATAAAATGGCAGGGCCAGTGATAAAATGACTGGGCCAGTCATTAATGACAGAACCAGTCATTAAATGACAGGGCCAGTGACCAAATGACTGGGCCAGTCATTAATGACAGGGCCAGTCATTAATGACAGGGCCAGTAATTAATGACAGGGCCAGTGATAAAATGACTGGGCCAGTCATTAATGACAGGGCCAGTCATTAATGACAGGGCCAGTGATAAAATGACTCTACCAGTCATAAAATGACTTGGCCAGTCGTAAAATGACAGAACAAGTCATAAAATGACAGGGCCAGTGATAAAATGACTGGGCCAGTCTCTAATGACAAGGCCAGTCATTAATGACAGGGCCAGTGATAAAATGACTGGGCCAGTCATTAACGACAGGGCCAGTCATTAAGACAGGGCCAGTGATAAAATGAGTCTGCTAGTCATAAAATAACTTGGCCAGTCATAAAATGACAGAACCAGTCATAAAATGACAGGGCCAGTGATAAAATGACTGGGCCAGTCATTAATGACAGGGCCAGTCATTAATGACTGGGCCAGTGATAAAATGACTGGGCAATTCATTAATGACAGGGCCAGTCATTAATAACAGGGCCAGTGATAAAATGACTGGGCCCGTCATTAGTGACAGGGCCCGTGATAAAATGACTCTGCCAGTCATAAATGGACTTGGCGAGTCATAAAATGGCAGAACCAGTCATAAAATGACAGGGCCAGTGATTAAATGACTGGGCCTATCATTAATGACAGGGCCAGTCATTAATGACAGGGCCAGTGATAAAATGACTGGGCCAGTCATTAACGACAGGGCAAGTCATTAATGACAGGGCCTGGGATAAAATGACTGGGCCAGTCATTAATGACAGGGCCAGTGATAAAATGACTCTGCCAGTCATAAAGTAACTTGGCCTGTCATAAAATGACAGAACCAGTCATAAAATGACAGGGCCAGTGATAAAATGACGGGGCCAGTCATTAATGACAGGGCCAGTCATTAATGACAGGGCCAGTGATAAAATGACTGGGCCAGTCATTAATGACAGGGCCAGTCATTAATGACAGGGCCAGTGATAAAATGACTCTACCAGTCATAAAATGACTTGGCCAGTTATAAAATGACAGAACAAGTCATAAAATGACAGAGCCAATGATAAAATGACTGGGCCAGTCATTAATGACAGGGCCAGTCATTAATGACAGGGCCAGTTATAAAATGACTCTGCCAGTCATAAAATGACTTGGCAAGTCATAAAATTACTTGGCAAGTCATAAAATGACAGAACCATTCATAAAATGACAGGGCCAGTTATAAAATGACTGGGCCTGTCATTAATGACAGGGCCAGTCATTAATGACAGGGCCAGTGATAAAATGCCTGGGCCCGTCATTAATGACAGGGCCAGTCATTTATGACGTGGCCAGTGATAAAATGAGTCTACCAGTCATAAAATGACTTGGCAAGTCATAAAATGACAGAACGAGTCATAAAAAGATAGGGCCTGTGATAATATGACTAAGCCAGTCATTATTGACAGAACCAGTCATAAAATGACAGGGCCAGTGATAAAATGACTGGGCCTTTCATTAATGACAGGGCCAGTCATTAATGACAGGGCCAGTCATTAATGACAGGGCCAGTGATAAAATGACTGGGCCCGTCATTAATGACAGGGCCAGTCATTAATGACAGGGCCAGTGATAAAATGACTCTGCCAGTCATAAATGGACTTGGCCAAGCATAAAATGACAGAACCAGTCATAAAATGATAGGGCCAGTGATAAAATGACTGGGCCAGTCATTAATGACAGGGCCAGTCATTAATGACAGGGCCAGTGATATAATGACTGGGCCAGTCATTAATGACAGGGCCAGTCATTAATGACAGGGCCAGTCATTAATGAAAGGGCCAGTGATAAAATGACTCTGCCATTCATAAAATGACTTTGCCAGTCATAAAATGACAGAACCAGTAATAAAATGACAGGGCCAGTGATAAAATGACTGACCCAGTCATTAATGACAGGGCCAGTCATTAATGACAGGGCCAGTGATAAAATGAGTGGGCCAGTCATTAATGACAGGGCCAGTCATTAATGACAGGGCCAGTGATAAAATGACTGGGCCAGTCATTAATGACATGGCCAGTCATTAATGACAGGGCCAGTGATAAAATGACTATACCAGTCATAAAATGACTTGGCCAGTCATAAAATGACAGAACCAGTCATAAAATGACAGGGCCAGTGATAAAATGACGGGGCCAGTCATTAATGACAGGGCCAGTCATTAATGACAGGGCCAGTGATAAAATGACTGGGCCAGTCATTAATGACAGGGCCAGTCATTAATGACTGGGCCAGTGATCAAAATGACTCTGCCAGTCAATAATGACAGGGCCAGTCATTAATGACAGGGCCAGTGATAAAATGACAGGGCCAGTGATAAAATGACTGGGCCAGTCATTAATGACAGAACCAGTCATTAAATGACAGGGCCAGTGACAAAATGACTGGGCCAGTCATTAATGACAGGGCCAGTCATTAATGACAGGGCCAGTAATTAATGACAGGGCCAGTGATAAAATGACTGGGCCAGTCATTAATGACAGGGCCTGTCATTAATGACAGGGCCAGTGATAAAATGACTCTGCTAGTCATAAAATAACTTGGTCAGTCATAAAATGACAAAACCAGTCATAAAATGACAGGGCCAGTGATAAAATGACGGGGCCAGTCATTAATGACAGGGCCAGTCATTAATGACAGGGCCAGTGATAAAATGACTCTACCAGTCATCAAAAGACTTGGCCAGTCGTAAAATGACAGAACAAGTCATAAAATGACAGGGCCAGTGATAAAATGACTGGGCCAGTCTCTAATGACAAGGCCAGTCATTAATGACAGGGCCAGTGATAAAATGACTGGGCCAGTCATTAACGACAGGGCCAGTCATTAAGATAGGGCCAGTGATAAAATGAGTGTGCTAGTCATAAAATAACTTGGCCAGTCATAAAATGACAGAACCAGTCATAAAATGACAGGGCCAGTGATAAAATGACTGGGCCAGTCATTAATGACAGGGCCAGTCATTAATGACTGGGCCAGTGATAAAAATGACTCTGCCAGTCATTAATGACAGGGCCAGTCATTAATGACAGGGCCAGTGATAAAATGACAGGGCCAGTGATAAAATGACTGGGCCAGTCATTAATGACAGAACCAGTCATTAAATGACAGGGCCAGTGATAATATGACTGGGCCAGTCATTAATGACAGGGCCAGTCATTAATAAAAGGGCCAGTAATTAATGACAGGGCCAGTGATAAAATGACTGGGCCAGTCATTAATGACAGGGCCAGTCATTAATGACAGGGTCAGTGATAAATGACTCTGCTAGTCATAAAATATCTTGGCCAGTCATAAAAAGACAGAACCAGTCATATAATGACAGGGCCAGTGATAAAATGACGGGGCCAGTCATTAATGACAGGGCAAGTCATTAATGACAGGGCCAGTGATAAAATGACTGGGCCAGTCATTAATGACAGGGCCAGTGATAAAATGACTGGGCCAGTCATTAATGACATGGCCAGTCATTAATGACAGGGCCAGTGATAAAATGACTATACCAGTCATAAAATGACTTGGCCAGTCATAAAATGACAGAACCAGTCATAAAATGACAGGGCCAGTGATAAAATGATGGGGCCAGTCATTAATGACAGGGCCAGTCATTAATGACAGGGCCAGTGATAAAATGACTGGGCCAGTCATTAATGACAGGGCCAGTCATTAATGACTGGGCCAGTGATAAAAATGACTCTGCCAGTCAATAATGACAGGGCCAGTCATTAATGACAGGGCCAGTGATAAAATGACAGGGCCAGTGATAAAATGACTGGGCCAGTCATTAATGACAGAACCAGTCATTAAATGACAGGGCCAGTGACAAAATGACTGGGCCAGTCATTAATGACAAGGCCAGTCATTAATGACAGGGCCAGTAATTAATGACAGGGCCAGTGATAAAATGACTGGGCCAGTCATTAATGACAGGGCCAGTCATTAATGACAGGGCCAGTGATAAAATGACTCTGCTAGTCATAAAATAACTTGGTCAGTCATAAAATGACAAAACCAGTCATAAAATGACAGGGCCAGTGATAAAATGACGGGGCCAGTCATTAATGACAGGGCCAGTCATTAATGACAGGGCCAGTGATAAAATGACTCTACCAGTCATAAAATGACTTGTCCAGTCGTAAAATGACAGAACAAGTCATAAAATGACAGGGCCAGTGATAAAATGACTGGGCCTGTCTCTAATGACAAGGCCAGTCATTAATGACAGGGCCAGTGATAAAATGACTGGGCCAGTCATTAACGACAGGGCCAGTCATTAAGACAGGGCCAGTGATAAAATGAGTCTGCTAGTCATAAAATAACTTGGCCAGTCATAAAATGACAGAACCAGTCATAAAATGACAGGGCCAGTGATAAAATGACGGGGCCAGTCATTAATGACAGGGCCAGTGATAAAATGACTGGGCCAGTCATTAATGACAGGGCCAGTCATTAATAACAGGGCCAGTGATAAAATGACTGGGCCCGTCATTAATGACAGGGCCCGTGATAAAATGACTCTGCCAGTCATAAATGGACTTGGCGAGTCATAAAATGACAGAACCAGTCATAAAATGACAGGACCAGTGATAAAATGACTGGGCCAGTCATTAATGACAGGGCCAGTCATTAATGACAGGGCCAGTGATAAAATGACTGGGCCAGTCATTAACGACAGGGCCAGTCATTAATGACAGGGCCAGTGATAAAATGACTCTGCCAGTCATAAAATGACTTGGCCAGTCATAAAATGACAGAACCAGTCATAAAATGACAGGGCCAGTGATAAAATGACTGGCACAGTCATTAATGACAGGGCCAGTCATTAATGACAGGGCCTGGGATAAAATGACTGGGCCAGTCATTAATGACAGGGCCAGTGATAAAATGACTCTGCCAGTCATAAAATAACTTGGCCTGTCATAAAATGACAGAACCAGTCATAAAATGACAGGGCCAGTGATAAAATGACGGGGCCAGTTATTAATGACAGGGCCAGTCATTAATGACAGGGCCAGTGATAAAATGACTGGGCCAGTCATTAATGACAGGGAAGGTCATTAATGACAGGGCCAGTCATTAATGACAGGGCCAGTGATAAAATGACTCTACCAGTCATAAAATGACTTGGGCAGTCATAATATGACAGAACAAGTCATAAAATGACAGGGCCAGTGATAAAATGACTGGGCCAGTCATAAATGACAGGGCCAGTCATTAATGACAGGGCCAGTGATAAAATGAATGGGCCAGCCATTAATGACAGGGCCAGTCATTAATGACTGGGCCAGTGATAAAAATGACTCTGCCAGTCAATAATGACAGGGCCAGTGATAAAATGACAGGACCAGTGATAAAATGACTGGGCCAGTCATTAATGAGAGAACCAGTCATTAAATGACAGGGCCAGTGATAAAATGAGTGGGCCAGTCATTAATGACAGGGCCAGTCATTAATGACAGGGCCAGTGATAAAATGACTGGGCCAGTCATTAATGACAGAGCTAGTCATTAATTACAGGGCCAGTGATAAAATGACTCTGCCAGTCATAAAATTACTTGGCCAGTCATAAAATGACAGAACCAGTCATAAAATGACAGGGCCAGTGATAAAATGACTGGGCCAGTGATAAAATGACTTCGCCAGTCATTAATGACAGGGCCAGTGATAAAATGACTTCGCCAGTCATTAATGACAGGGCCAGTCATTAATGACAGGGCCAGTGATAAAATGACACTGCCAGGCATAAAATGACTTGGCCAGTCATAAAATGACAGAACAAGTCATAAAATGACAGGGCCAGTGATATATGACTGGGCCAGTCTCTAATGACAAGGCCAGTCATTAATGACAGGGCCAGTGATAAAATGACTGGGCCAGTCATTAACGACAGGGCCAGTCATTAAGACAGGGCCAGTGATAAAATGAGTCTGCTAGTCATAAAATAACTTGCCCAGTCATAAAATGACAGGGCCAGTGATAAAATGACGGGGCCAGTCATTAATGACAGGGCCAGTTATTAATGACAGGGCCAGTGATAAAATGACTGGGCCAGTCATTAATGACAGGGCCAGTCATTAATGACAGGGCCAGTAATAAAATGACTCTACCAGTCATAAAATGACTTGGCCAGTCATAAAATGACAGAACAAGTCATAAAATGACAGGGCCAGTGATAAAATGACTGGGCCAGTCATTAATGACAGGGCCAGTCATTAATGACAGGGCCAGTGATAAAATGACTGGGCCAGCCATTAATGACAGGGCCAGTCATTAATGACTGGGCCAGTGATAAAAATGACTCTGCCAGTCATTAATGACGGGGCCAGTGATAAAATGACAGGGCCAGTGATAAAATGACTGGGCCAGTCATTAATGACAGAACCAGTCATTAAATGACAGGGCCAGTGATAAAATGAGTGGGCCAGTCATTAATGACAGGGCCAGTCATTAATGACAGGGCTAGTCATTAATGACAGGGCCAGTGATAAAATGACTCTACCAGTCATAAAATTACTTGGCCAGTCATAAAATGACAGAACCAGTCATAAAATGAAAGGGCCAGTGATAAAGTGACTGGGCCAGTGATAAAATGACTTCGCCAGTCATTAATGACAGGGCCAGTGATAAAATGACTTCGCCAATCATTAATGACAGGGCCAGTGATGAAATGACTCTGCCAGTCTGAAAATGACTTGGCCAGTCATAAAAAGACAGAACCAGTCATAAAATGACAGGGCCAGTGATAAAATGACTGACCCAGTCATTAATGACAGGGCCAGTCATTAATGACAGGGCCAGTGATAAAATGAGTGTGCCAGTCATTAATGACAGGGCCAGTCATTAATGACAGAGCCAGTGATAAAATGACTCTGCTAGTCATAAAATAACTTGGCCAGTCATAAAATGACAGAACCAGTCATAAAATGACAGGGCCAGTGATAAAATGACTGGGCCAGTCATTAATGACAGGGCCAGTCATTAATGACTGGGCCAGTGATAAAAATGACTCTGCCAGTCATTAATGACAGGGCCAGTCATTAATGAAAGGGCCAGTGATAAAATGACAGGGCCAGTGATAAAATGACTGGGCCAGTCATTAATGACAGAACCAGTCATTAAATGACAGGGCCAGTGATAATATGACTGGGCCAGTCATTAATGACAGGGCCAGTCATTAATGAAAGGGCCAGTAATTAATGACAGGGCCAGTGATAAAATGACTGGGCCAGTCATTAATGACAGGGTCAGTGATAAATGACTCTGCTAGTCATAAAATATCTTGGCCAGTCATAAAAAGACAGAACCAGTCATATAATGACAGGGCCATAGATAAAATGACGGGGCCAGTCATTAATGACAGGGCAAGTCATTAATGACAGGGCCAGTGATAAAATGACTGGGCCAGTCATTAATGACAGGGCCAGTGATAAAATGACTGGGCCAGTCATTAATGACATGGCCAGTCATTAATAACAAGGGCCAGTGATAAAATGACTATACCAGTCATAAATTGACTTGGCCAGTCATAAAATGACAGAACCAGTCATAAAATGACAGGGCCAGTGATAAAATGATGGGGCCAGTCATTAATGACAGGGCCAGTCATTAATGACAGGGCCAGTGATAAAATGACTGGGCCAGTCATTAATGACAGGGCCAGTCATTAATGACTGGGCCAGTGATAAAAATGACTCTGCCAGTCAATAATGACAGGGCCAGTCATTAATGACAGGGCCAGTGATAAAATGACAGGGCCAGTGATAAAATGACTGGGCCAGTCATTAATGACAGAACCAGTCATTAAATGACAGGGCCAGTGACAAAATGACTGGGCCAGTCATTAATGACAGGGCCAGTCATTAATGACAGGGCCAGTAATTAATGACAGGGCCAGTGATAAAATGACTGGGCCAGTCATTAATGACAGGGCCAGTCATTAATGACAGGGCCAGTGATAAAATGACTCTGCTAGTCATAAAATAACTTGGTCAGTTATAAAATGACAAAACCAGTCATAAAATGACAGGGCCAGTGATAAAATGACGGGGCCAGTCATTAATGACAGGGCCAGTCATTAATGACAGGGCCAGTGATAAAATGACTGGGCCAGTCATTAATGACAGGGCCAGTCATTAATGACAGGGCCAGTGATAAAATGACTCTACCAGTCATAAAATGACTTGGCCAGTCGTAAAATGACAGAACAAGTCATAAAATGACAGGGCCAGTGATAAAATGACTGGGCCAGTCTCTAATGACAAGGCCAGTCATTAATGACAGGGCCAGTGATAAAATGACTGGGCCAGTCATTAACGACAGGGCCAGTCATTAAGACAGGGCCAGTGATAAAATGAGTCTGCTAGTCATAAAATAACTTGGCCAGTCATAAAATGACAGAACCAGTCATAAAATGACAGGGCCAGTGATAAAATGACGGGGCCAGTCATTAATGACAGGGCCAGTGATAAAATGACTGGGCCCGTCATTAATGACAGGGCCCGTGATAAAATGACTCTGCCAGTCATAAATGGACTTGGTGAGTCATAAAATGACAGAACCAGTCATAAAATGACAGGACCAGTGATAAAATGACTGGGCCAGTCATTAATGACAGGGCCAGTCATTAATGACAGGGCCAGTGATAAAATGACTGGGCCAGTCATTAACGACAGGGCCAGTCATTAATGACAGGGCCAGTGATAAAATGACTCTGCCAGTCATAAAATGACTTGG
Source organism: Platycnemis pennipes (assembly GCA_933228895.1). Taxonomy (NCBI): domain Eukaryota; kingdom Metazoa; phylum Arthropoda; class Insecta; order Odonata; family Platycnemididae; genus Platycnemis; species Platycnemis pennipes. The sequence goes on along the minus strand of OW121846.1, from coordinate 71,936,161 downwards.
CCAGTCATAAAATGACAGAACCAGTCATAAAATGACAGGGCCAGTGATAAAATGACTGGCACAGTCATTAATGACAGGGCCAGTCATTAATGACAGGGCCTGGGATAAAATGACTGGGCCAGTCATTAATGACAGGGCCAGTGATAAAATGACTCTGCCAGTCATAAAATAACTTGGCCTGTCATAAAATGACAGAACCAGTCATAAAATGACAGGGCCAGTGATAAAATGACGGGGCCAGTTATTAATGACAGGGCCAGTCATTAATGACAGGGCCAGTGATAAAATGACTCTACCAGTCATAAAATGACTTGGGCAGTCATAATATGACAGAACAAGTCATAAAATGACAGGGCCAGTGATAAAATGACTGGGCCAGTCATAAATGACAGGGCCAGACATTAATGACAGGACCAGTGATAAAATGACAGGGCCAGTGATAAAATGACTGGGCCAGTCATTAATGAGAGAACCAGTCATTAAATGACAGGGCCAGTGATAATATGACTGGGCCAGTCATTAATGACAGGGCCAGTCATTAATGACAGGGCCAGTAATTAATGACAGGGCCAGTGATAAAATGACTGGGCCAGTCATTAATGACAGGGCCAGTCATTAATGACAGGGTCAGTGATAAATGACTCTGCAGGTCATAAAATATCTTGGCCAGTCATAAAAAGACAGAACCAGTCATATAATGACAGGGCCATAGATAAAATGACGGGGCCAGTCATTAATGACAGGGCAAGTCATTAATGACAGGGCCAGTGATAAAATGACCGGGCCAGTCATTAATGACATGGCCAGTCATTAATGACAGGGCCAGTGATAAAATGACTATACCAGTCATAAAATGACTTGGCCAGTCATAAAATGACAGAACCAGTCATAAAATGTCAGGGCCAGTGATAAAATGACGGGGCCAGTCATTAATGACAGGGCCAGTCATTAATGACAGGGCCAGTGATAAAATGACTGGGCCAGTCATTAATGACAGGGCCAGTCATTAATGACTGGGCCAGTGATAAAAATGACTCTGCCAGTCAATAATGACAGGGCCAGTCATTAATGACAGGGCCAGTGATAAAATGACAGGGCCAGTGATAAAATGACTGGGCCAGTCATTAATGACAGAACCAGTCATTAAATGACAGGGCCAGTGACAAAATGACTGGGCCAGTCATTAATGACAGGGCCAGTCATTAATGACAGGGCCAGTAATTAATGACAGGGCCAGTGATAAAATGACTGGGCCAGTCATTTATGACAGGGCCAGTCATTAATGACAGGGCCAGTGATAAAATGACTCTGCTAGTCATAAAATAACTTGGTCAGTCATAAAATGACAAAACCAGTCATAAAATGACAGGGCCAGTGATAAAATGACGGGGCCAGTCATTAATGACAGGGCCAGTCATTAATGACAGGGCCAGTGATAAAATGACTGGGCCAGTCATTAATGACAGGGCCAGTCATTAATGACAGGGCCAGTGATAAAATGACTCTACCAGTCATAAAATGACTTGGCCAGTCGTAAAATGACAGAACAAGTCATAAAATGACAGGGCCAGTGATAAAATGACTGGGCCAGTCTCTAATGACAAGGCCAGTCATTAATGACAGGGCCAGTGATAAAATGACTGGGCCAGTCATTAACGACAGGGCCAGTCATTAAGACAGGGCCAGTGATAAAATGAGTGTGCTAGTCATAAAATAACTTGGCCAGTCATAAAATGACAGAACCAGTCATAAAATGACAGGGCCAGTGATAAAATGACTGGGCCAGTCATTAATGACAGGGCCAGTCATTAATGACTGGGCCAGTGATAAAAATGACTCTGCCAGTCATTAATGACAGGGCCAGTCATTAATGACAGGGCCAGTGATAAAATGAAAGGGCCAGTGATAAAATGACTGGGCCAGTCATTAATGACAGAACCAGTCATTAAATGACAGGGCCAGTGATAATATGACTGGGCCAGTCATTAATGACAGGGCCAGTCATTAATAAAAGGGCCAGTATTTAATGACAGGGCCAGTGATAAAATGACTGGGCCAGTCATTAATGACAGGGCCAGTCATTAATGACAGGGTCAGTGATAAATGACTCTGCTAGTCATAAAATATCTTGGCCAGTCATAAAAAGACAGAACCAGTCATATAATGACAGGGCCAGTGATAAAATGACGGGGCCAGTCATTAATGACAGGGCAAGTCATTAATGACAGGGCCAGTGGTAAAATGACTGGGCCAGTCATTAATGACAGGGCCAGTGATAAAATGACTGGGCCAGTCATTAATGACATGGCCAGTCATTAATGACAGGGCCAGTGATAAAATGACTATACCAGTCATAAAATGACTTGGCCAGTCATAAAATGACAGAACCAATCATAAAATGACAGGGCCAGTGATAAAATGATGGGGCCAGTCATTAATGACAGGGCCAGTCATTAATGACAGGGCCAGTGATAAAATGACTGGGCCAGTCATTAATGACAGGGCCAGTCATTAATGACTGGGCCAGTGATAAAAATGACTCTGCCAGTCAATAATGACAGGGCCAGTCATTAATGCCAGGGCCAGTGATAAAATGACAGGGCCAGTGATAAAATGACTGGGCCAGTCATTAATGACAGAACCAGTCATTAAATGACAGGGCCAGTGACAAAATGACTGGGCCAGTCATTAATGACAGGGCCAGTCATTAATGACAGGGCCAGTAATTAATGACAGGGCCAGTGATAAAATGACTGGGCCAGTCATGAATGACAGGGCCAGTCATTAATGACAGGGCTAGTGATAAAATGACCCTGCTAGTCATAAAATAACTTGGTCAGTCATAAAATGACAAAACCAGTCATAAAATGACAGGGCCAGTGATAAAATGACGGGGCCAGTCATTAATGACAGGGCCAGTGATAAAATGACTGGGCCAGTCATTAATGACAGGGCCAGTCATTAATGACAGGGCCAGTGATAAAATGACTCTACCAGTCATAAAATGACTTGTCCAGTCGTAAAATGACAGAACAAGTCATAAAATGACAGGGCCAGTGATAAAATGACTGGGCCTGTCTCTAATGACAAGGCCAGTCATTAATGACACGGCCAGTGATAAAATGACTGGGCCAGTCATTAACGACAGGGCCAGTCATTAAGACAGGGCCAGTGATAAAATGAGTCTGCTAGTCATAAAATAACTTGGCCAGTCATAAAATGACAGAACCAGTCATAAAATGACAGGGCCAGTGATAAAATGACGGGGCCAGTCATTAATGACAGGGCCAGTGATAAAACGACTGGGCCAGTCATTAATGACAGGGCCAGTCATTAATAACAGGGCCAGTGATAAAATGACTGGGCCCGTCATTAATGACAGGGCCCGTGATAAAATGACTCTGCCAGTCATAAATGGACTTGGCGAGTCATAAAATGACAGAACCAGTCATAAAATGACAGGACCAGTGATAAAATGACTGGGCCAGTCATTAATGACAGGGCCAGTCATTAATGACAGGGCCAGTGATAAAATGACTGGGCCAGTCATTAACGACAGGGCCAGTCATTAATGACAGGGCCAGTGATAAAATGACTCTGCCAGTCATAAAATGACTTGGCCAGTCATAAAATGACAGAACCAGTCATAAAATGACAGGGCCAGTGATAAAATGACTGGCACAGTCATTAATGACAGGGCCAGTCATTAATGACAGGGCCTGGGATAAAATGACTGGGCCAGTCATTAATGACAGGGCCAGTGATAAAATGACTCTGCCAGTCATAAAATAACTTGGCCTGTCATAAAATGACAGAACCAGTCATAAAATGACAGGGCCAGTGATAAAATGACGGGGCCAGTTATTAATGACAGGGCCAGTCATTAATGACAGGGCCAGTGATAAAATGACTGGGCCAGTCATTAATGACAGGGAAGGTCATTAATGACAGGGCCAGTCATTAATGACAGGGCCAGTGATAAAATGACTCTACCAGTCATAAAATGACTTGGGCAGTCATAATATGACAGAACAAGTCATAAAATGACAGGGCCAGTGATAAAATGACTGGGCCAGTCATAAATGACAGGGCCAGTCATTAATGACAGGGCCAGTGATAAAATGAATGGGCCAGCCATTAATGACAGGGCCAGTCATTAATGACTGGGCCAGTGATAAAAATGACTCTGCCAGTCAATAATGACAGGGCCAGTGATAAAATGACAGGACCAGTGATAAAATGACTGGGCCAGTCATTAATGAGAGAACCAGTCATTAAATGACAGGGCCAGTGATAAAATGAGTGGGCCAGTCATTAATGACAGGGCCAGTCATTAATGACAGGGCCAGTCATTAATGACAGGGCCAGTGATAAAATGACTGGGCCAGTCATTAATGACAGAGCTAGTCATTAATTACAGGGCCAGTGATAAAATGACTCTGCCAGTCATAAGATTACTTGGCCAGTCATAAAATGACAGAACCAGTCATAAAATGACAGGGCCAGTGATAAAATGACTGGGCCAGTGATAAAATGACTTCGCCAGTCATTAATGACAGGGCCAGTGATAAAATGACTTCGCCAGTCATTAATGACAGGGCCAGTCATTAATGACAGGGCCAGTGATAAAATGACACTGCCAGGCATAAAATGACTTGGCCAGTCATAAAATGACAGAACAAGTCATAAAATGACAGGGCCAGTGATATATGACTGGGCCAGTCTCTAATGACAAGGCCAGTCATTAATGACAGGGCCAGTGATAAAATGACTGGGCCAGTCATTAACGACAGGGCCAGTCATTAAGACAGGGCCAGTGATAAAATGAGTCTGCTAGTCATAAAATAACTTGCCCAGTCATAAAATGACAGGGCCAGTGATAAGATGACGGGGCCAGTCATTAATGACAGGGCCAGTTATTAATGACAGGGCCAGTGATAAAATGACTGGGCCAGTCATTAATGACAGGGCCAGTCATTAATGACAGGGCCAGTAATAAAATGACTCTACCAGTCATAAAATGACTTGGCCAGTCATAAAATGACAGATCAAGTCATATAATGACAGGGCCAGTGATAAAATGACTGGGCCAGTCATTAATGACAGGGCCAGTCATTAATGACAGGGCCAGTGATAAAATGACTGGGCCAGCCATTAATGACAGGGCCAGTCATTAATGACTGGGCCAGTGATAAAAATAACTCTGCCAGTCATTAATGACGGGGCCAGTGATAAAATGACAGGGCCAGTGATAAAATGACTGGGCCAGTCATTAATGACAGAACCAGTCATTAAATGACAGGGCCAGTGATAAAATGAGTGGGCCAGTCATTAATGACAGGGCCAGTCATTAATGACAGGGCTAGTCATTAATGACAGGGCCAGTGATAAAATGACTCTACCAGTCATAAAATTACTTGGCCAGTCATAAAATGACAGAACCAGTCATAAAATGACAGGGCCAGTGATAAAGTGACTGGGCCAGTGATAAAATGACTTCGCCAGTTAATAAAGACAGGGCCAGTGATAAAATGACTTCGCCAGTCATTAATGACAGGGCCAGTGATGAAATGACTCTGCCAGTCTGAAAATGACTTGGCCAGTCATAAAAAGACAGAACCAGTCATAAAATGACAGGGCCAGTGATAAAATGACTGACCCAGTCATTAATGACAGGGCCAGTCATTAATGACAGGGCCAGTGATAAAATGAGTGTGCCAGTCATTAATGACAGGGCCAGTCATTAATGACAGAGCCAGTGATAAAATGACTCTGCTAGTCATAAAATAACTTGGCCAGTCATAAAATGACAGAACCAGTCATAAAATGACAGGGCCAGTGATAAAATGACTGGGCCAGTCATTAATGACAGGGCCAGTCATTAATGACTGGGCCAGTGATAAAAATGACTCTGCCAGTCATTAATGACAGGGCCAGTCATTAATGACAGGGCCAGTGATAAAATGACAGGGCCAGTGATAAAATGACTGGGCCAGTCATTAATGACAGAACCAGTCATTAAATGACAGGGCCAGTGATAATATGACTGGGCCAGTCATTAATGACAGGGCCAGTCATTAATGAAAGGGCCAGTAATTAATGACAGGGCCAGTGATAAAATGACTGGGCCAGTCACTAATGACAGGGCCAGTCATTAATGACAGGGTCAGTGATAAATGACTCTGCTAGTCATAAAATATCTTGGCCAGTCATAAAAAGACAGAACCAGTCATATAATGACAGGGCCATAGATAAAATGACGGGGCCAGTCATTAATGACAGGGCAAGTCATTAATGACAGGGCCAGTGATAAAATGACTGGGCCAGTCATTAATGACAGGGCCAGTGATAAAATGACTGGGCCAGTCATTAATGACATGGCCAGTCATTAATAACAAGGGCCAGTGATAAAATGACTATACCAGTCATAAAATGACTTGGCCAGTCATAAAATGACAGAACCAGTCATAAAATGACAGGGCCAGTGACAAAATGATGGGGCCAGTCATTAATGACAGGGCCAGTCATTAATGACAGGGCCAGTGATAAAATGACTGGGCCAGTCATTAATGACAGGGCCAGTCATTAATGACTGGGCCAGTGATAAAAATGACTCTGCCAGTCAATAATGACAGGGCCAGTCATTAATGACAGGGCCAGTGATAAAATGACAGGGCCAGTGATAAAATGACTGGGCCAGTCATTAATGACAGAACCAGTCATTAAATGACAGGGCCAGTGACAAAATGACTGGGCCAGTCATTAATGACAGGGCCAGTCATTAATGACAGGGCCAGTAATTAATGACAGGGCCAGTGATAAAATGACTGGGCCAGTCATTAATGACAGGGCCAGTCATTAATGACAGGGCCAGTGATAAAATGACTCTGCTAGTCATAAAATAACTTGGTCAGTCATAAAATGACAAAACCAGTCATAAAATGACAGGGCCAGTGATAAAATGACGGGGCCAGTCATTAATGACAGGGCCAGTCATTAATGACAGGGCCAGTGATAAAATGACTGGGCCAGTCATTAATGACAGGGCCAGTCATTAATGACAGGGCCAGTGATAAAATGACTCTACCAGTCATAAAATGACTTGGCCAGTCGTAAAATGACAGAACAAGTCATAAAATGACAGGGCCAGTGATAAAATGACTAGGCCAGTCTCTAATGACAAGGCCAGTCATTAATGACAGGGCCAGTGATAAAATGACTGGGCCAGTCATTAACGACAGGGCCAGTCATTAAGACAGGGCCAGTGATAAAATGAGTCTGCTAGTCATAAAATAACTTGGCCAGTCATAAAATGACAGAACCAGTCATAAAATGACAGGGCCAGTGATAAAATGACGGGGCCAGTCATTAATGACAGGGCCAGTGATAAAATGACTGGGCCAGTCATTAATGACAGGGCCAGTCATTAATAACAGGGCCAGTTATAAAATGACTGGGCCCGTCATTAATGACAGGGCCCGTGATAAAATGACTCTGCCAGTCATAAATGGACTTGGCGAGTCATAAAATGACAGAACCAGTCATAAAATGACAGGACCAGTGATAAAATGACTGGGCCAGTCATTAATGACAGGGCCAGTCATTAATGACAGGGCCAGTGATAAAATGACTGGGCCAGTCATTAACGACAGGGCCAGTCATTAATGACAGGGCCAGTGATAAAATGACTCTGCCAGTCATAAAATGACTTGGCCAGTCATAAAATGACAGAACCAGTCATAAAATGACAGGGCCAGTGATAAAATGACTGGCACAGTCATTAATGACAGGGCCAGTCATTAATGACAGGGCCTGGGATAAAATGACTGGGCCAGTCAATAATGACAGGGCCAGTGATAAAATGACTCTGCCAGTCATAAAATAACTTGGCCTGTCATAAAATGACAGAACCAGTCATAAAATGACAGGGCCAGTGATAAAATGACGGGGCCAGTTATTAATGACAGGGCCAGTCATTAATGACAGGGCCAGTGATAAAATGACTGGGCCAGTCATTAATGACAGGGAAGGTCATTAATGACAGGGCCAGTCATTAATGACAGGGCCAGTGATAAAATGACTCTACCAGTCATAAAATGACTTGGGCAGTCATAATATGACAGAACAAGTCATAAAATGACAGGGCCAGTGATAAAATGACTGGGCCAGTCATAAATGACAGGGCCAGTCATTAATGACAGGGCCAGTGATAAAATGAATGGGCCAGCCATTAATGACAGGGCCAGTCATTAATGACTGGGCCAGTGATAAAAATGACTCTGCCAGTCAATAATGACAGGGCCAGTGATAAAATGACAGGACCAGTGATAAAATGACTGGGCCAGTCATTAATGAGAGAACCAGTCATTAAATGACAGGGCCAGTGATAAAATGAGTGGGCCAGTCATTAATGACAGGGCCAGTCATTAATGACAGGGCCAGTCATTAATGACAGGGCCAGTGATAAAATGACTGGGCCAGTCATTAATGACAGAGCTAGTCATTAATTACAGGGCCAGTGATAAAATGACTCTGCCAGTCATAAAATTACTTGGCCAGTCATAAAATGACAGAACCAGTCATAAAATGACAGGGCCAGTGATAAAATGACTGGGCCAGTGATAAAATGACTTCGCCAGTCATTAATGACAGGGCCAGTGATAAAATGACTTCGCCAGTCATTAATGACAGGGCCAGTCATTAATGACAGGGCCAGTGATAAAATGACACTGCCAGGCATAAAATGACTTGGCCAGTCATAAAATGACAGAACAAGTCATAAAATGACAGATCCAGTGATAAAATGACTGGGCCAGTCATTAATGACAAGGCCAGTCATTAATGACAGGGCCAGTGATAAAATGACTCTACCAGTCATAAAATGACTTGGCCAGTCATAAAATGACAGAACAAGTCATAAAATGACAGGGCCAGTGATAAAATGACGGGGCCAGTCATTAATGACAGGGCCAGTTATTAATGACAGGGCCAGTGATAAAATGACTGGGCCAGTCATTAATGACAGGGCCAGTCATTAATGACAGGGCCAGTAATAAAATGACTCTACCAGTCATAAAATGACTTGGCCAGAAATAAAATGACAGAACAAGTCATAAAATGACAGGGCCAGTGATAAAATGACTGGGCCAGTCATTAATGACAGGGCCAGTCATTAATGACAGGGCCAGTGATAAAATGACTGGGCCAGCCATTAATGACAGGGCCAGTCATTAATGACTGGGCCAGTGATAAAAATGACTCTGCCAGTCATTAATGACGGGGCTAGTGATAAAATGACAGGGCCAGTGATAAAATGACTGGGCCAGTCATTAATGACAGAACCAGTCATTAAATGACAGGGCCAGTGATAAAATGAGTGGGCCAGTCATTAATGACAGGGCCAGTCATTAATGACAGGGCTAGTCATTAATGACAGGGCCAGTGATAAAATGACTCTACCAGTCATAAAATTACTTGGCCAGTCATAAAATGACAGAACCAGTCATAAAATGACAGGGCCAGTGATAAAGTGACTGGGCCAGTGATAAAATGACTTCGCCAGTCATTAATGACAGGGCCAGTGATAAAATGACTTCGCCAGTCATTAATGACAGGGCCAGTGATGAAATGACTCTGCCAGTCTGAAAATGACTTGGCCAGTCATAAAATGACAGAACCAGTCATAAAATGACAGGGCCAGTGATAAAATGACTGACCCAGTCATTAATGACAGGGCCAGTCATTAATGACAGGGCCAGTGATAAAATGAGTGTGCCAGTCATTAATGACAGGGCCAGTCATTAATGACAGGGCCAGTGATAAAATGACTCTGCTAGTCATAAAATAACTTGGCCAGTCATAAAATGACAGAACCAGTCATAAAATGACAGGGCCAGTGATAAAATGACGGGGCCAGTCATTAATGACAGGGCCAGTCATTAATGACAGGGCCAATGATAAAATGACTGGGCCAGTCATTAATGACAGGGCCAGTGATAAAATGACTCTACCAGTCATAAAATGACTTGGCCAGGCATAAAATGACAGAACCAGTCATAAAATGACAGGGCCAGTGATAAAATGACTGGGCCAGTCATTCATGACAGGGCCAGTCATTAATGACAGGGCCAGTGATAAAATGACTGGGCCAGTCATTAAAGACAGGGCCAGTCATTAATGACAGGGTTAGTTATAAAATGACTCTGCCAGTCATAAAATGACTTGGCCAGACATAAAATGACAGACCCAGTCATAAAATGACAGGGCCAGTGATAAAATGACTGGCACAGTCATTAATGACAGGGCCAGTCATTAATGACAGGGCCTGTGATAAAATGACTGGGCCAGTCATTAATGACAGGGCCAGTGATAAAATGACTCCTCCAGTCATAAAATAACTTGGCCTGTCATAAAATGACAGAACTAGTCATAAAATGACAGGGCCAGTGATAAAATGACGGGGCCAGTCATTAATGACAGGGCCAGTCATTAATGACAGGGCCAGTGATAAAATGACTGGGCCAGTCATTAATGACAGGGCCAGTCATTAATGACAGGGCCAGTGATAAAATGACTCTACCAGTCATAAAATGACTTGGCCAGTCATAAAATGACAGAACAAGTCATAAATAGACAGGGCCAGTGATAAAATGACTGGGCCAGTCATTTATGACAGGGCCAGTCATTAATGACAGGGCCAGTGATAAAATGACTGGTCCAGCCATTAATGACAGGGCCAGTCATTAATGACTGGGCCAGTGATAAAAATGACTCTGCCAGTCATTAATGACAGGGCCAGTGATAAAATGACAGGGCCAGTGATAAAATGACTGGGCCAGTCATTAATGACAGAACCAGTCATTAAATGACAGGGCCAGTGATAAATTGAGTGGGCCAGTCATTAATGACAGGGCCAGTCATTAATGACAGGGCTAGTCATTAATGACAGGGCCAGTGATAAAATGACTCTGCCAGTCATAAAATTACTTGGCCAGTCATAAAATGACAGAACAAGTCATAAAATGTTAGAGCCAGTGATAAAATGACTGGGCCAGTGATAAAATGACTTCGCCAGTCATTAATGACAGGGCCAGTGATAAAACAACTTCGCCAGTCATTAATGACAGGGCCAGTCATTAATAACAGGGCCAGTGATAAAATGACTTTGCCAGGCATAAAATGACTTGGCCAGTCATAAAATGACAGAACAAGTCATAAAATGACAGAGCCAGTGATAAAATGACTGGGCCAGTCATTAATGACAGGGCCAGTCATTAATGACAGGGCCAGTTACAAAATGACTCTGCCAGTCATAAAATGACTTTGCAAGTCATAAAATTACTTGGCAAGTCATAAAATGACAGAACCATTCATAAAATGACTGGGCTTGTCATTAATGACAGGGCCAGTCATTAATGACAGGGCCAGTGATAAAATGCCTGGGCCCGTCATTAATGACAGGGCCTGTCATTTATGACAGGGCCAGTGATAAAATGACTCTACCAGTCATAAAATGACTACGCCAGTCATTAATGATAGAACCAGTCATAAAATGACAGGGCCAGTGATAAAATGACTGGGCCTTTCATTAATGACAGGGCCAGTCATTAATGACAGGGCCAGTGATAAAATGACTGGGCCCGTCATTAATGACAGGGCCAGTCATTTGTGACAGGGCCAGTGATAAAATGACTCTGCCAGTCATAAATGGACTTGGCCAGTCATAAAATGACAAAACCAGTCATAAAATGACAAGGCCAGTGATAAAATGACAGGGCCAGTCATTAATGACAGGGCCAGTCATTAATGACAGGGCCAGTGATAAAATGACTGGGCCAGTCATTAATGACAGGGCCAGTCATTAATGACAGGGCCAGTCATTAATGACAGGGCCAGTGATAAAATGACTGGGCCAGTCTCTAATGACAAGGCCAGTCATTAATGACAGGGCCAGTGATAAAATGACTGGGCCAGTCATTAACGACAGGGCCAGTCATTAAGACAGGGCCAGTGATAAAATGAGTGTGCTAGTCATAAAATAACTTGGCCAGTCATAAAATGACAGAACCAGTCATAAAATGACAGGGCCAGTGATAAAATGACTGGGCCAGTCATTAATGACAGGGCCAGTCATTAATGACTGGGCCAGTGATAAAAATGACTCTGCCAGTCATTAATGACAGGGCCAGTCATTAATGACAGGGCCAGTGATAAAATGACAGGGCCAGTGATAAAATGACTGGGCCAGTCATTAATGACAGAACCAGTCATTAAATGACAGGGCCAGTGATAATATGACTGGGCCAGTCATTAATGACAGGGCCAGTCATTAATAAAAGGGCCAGTATTTAATGACAGGGCCAGTGATAAAATGACTGGGCCAGTCATTAATGACAGGGCCAGTCATTAATGACAGGGTCAGTGATAAATGACTCTGCTAGTCATAAAATATCTTGGCCAGTCATAAAAAGACAGAACCAGTCATATAATGACAGGGCCAGTGATAAAATGACGGGGCCAGTCATTAATGACAGGGCAAGTCATTAATGACAGGGCCAGTGATAAAATGACTGGGCCAGTCATTAATGACAGGGCCAGTGATAAAATGACTGGGCCAGTCATTAATGACATGGCCAGTCATTAATGACAGGGCCAGTGATAAAATGACTATACCAGTCATAAAATGACTTGGCCAGTCATAAAATGACATAACCAGTCATAAAATGACAGGGCCAGTGATAAAATGATGGGGCCAGTCATTAATGACAGGGCCAGTCATTAATGACAGGGCCAGTGATAAAATGACTGGGCCAGTCATTAATGACAGGGCCAGTCATTAATGACTGGGCCAGTGATAAAAATGACTCTGCCAGTCAATAATGACAGGGCCAGTCATTAATGCCAGGGCCAGTGATAAAATGACAGGGCCAGTGATAAAATGACTGGGCCAGTCATTAATGACAGAACCAGTCATTAAATGACAGGGCCAGTGACAAAATGACTGGGCCAGTCATTAATGACAGGGCCAGTCATTAATGACAGGGCCAGTAATTAATGACAGGGCCAGTGATAAAATGACTGGGCCAGTCATTAATGACAGGGCCAGTCATTAATGACAGGGCCAGTGATAAAATGACTCTGCTAGTCATAAAATAACTTGGTCAGTCATAAAATGACAAAACCAGTCATAAAATGACAGGGCCAGTGATAAAATGACGGGGCCAGTCATTAATGACAGGGCCAGTCATTAATGACAGGGCCAGTGATAAAATGACTGGGCCAGTCATTAATGACAGGGCCAGTCATTAATGACAGGGCCAGTGATAAAATGACTCTACCAGTCATAAAATGACTTGTCCAGTCGTAAAATGACAGAACAAGTCATAAAATGACAGGGCCAGTGATAAAATGACTGGGCCTGTCTCTAATGACAAGGCCAGTCATTAATGACAGGGCCAGTGATAAAATGACTGGGCCAGTCATTAACGACAGGGCCAGTCATTAAGACAGGGCCAGTGATAAAATGAGTCTGCTAGTCATAAAATAACTTGGCCAGTCATAAAATGACAGAACCAGTCATAAAATGACAGGGCCAGTGATAAAATGACGGGGCCAGTCATTAATGACAGGGCCAGTGATAAAACGACTGGGCCAGTCATTAATGACAGGGCCAGTCATTAATAACAGGGCCAGTGATAAAATGACTGGGCCCGTCATTAATGACAGGGCCCGTGATAAAATGACTCTGCCAGTCATAAATGGACTTGGCGAGTCATAAAATGACAGAACCAGTCATAAAATGACAGGACCAGTGATAAAATGACTGGGCCAGTCATTAATGACAGGGCCAGTCATTAATGACAGGGCCAGTGATAAAATGACTGGGCCAGTCATTAACGACAGGGCCAGTCATTAATGACAGGGCCAGTGATAAAATGACTCTGCCAGTCATAAAATGACTTGGCCAGTCATAAAATGACAGAACCAGTCATAAAATGACAGGGCCAGTGATAAAATGACTGGCACAGTCATTAATGACAGGGCCAGTCATTAATGACAGGGCCTGGGATAAAATGACTGGGCCAGTCATTAATGACAGGGCCAGTGATAAAATGACTCTGCCAGTCATAAAATAACTTGGCCTGTCATAAAATGACAGAACCAGTCATTAATGACAGGGCCAGTGATAAAATGACGGGGCCAGTTATTAATGACAGGGCCAGTCATTAATGACAGGGCCAGTGATAAAATGACTGGGCCAGTCATTAATGACAGGGAAGGTCATTAATGACAGGGCCAGTCATTAATGACAGGGCCAGTGATAAAATGACTCTACCAGTCATAAAATGACTTGGGCAGTCATAATATGACAGAACAAGTCATAAAATGACAGGGCCAGTGATAAAATGACTGGGCCAGTCATAAATGACAGGGCCAGTCATTAATGACAGGGCCAGTGATAAAATGAATGGGCCAGCCATTAATGACAGGGCCAGTCATTAATGACTGGGCCAGTGATAAAAATGACTCTGCCAGTCAATAATGACAGGGCCAGTGATAAAATGACAGGACCAGTGATAAAATGACTGGGCCAGTCATTAATGAGAGAACCAGTCATTAAATGACAGGGCCAGTGATAAAATGAGTGGGCCAGTCATTAATGACAGGGCCAGTCATTAATGACAGGGCCAGTGATAAAATGACTGGGCCAGTCATTAATGACAGAGCTAGTCATTAATTACAGGGCCAGTGATAAAATGACTCTGCCAGTCATAAAATTACTTGGCCAGTCATAAAATGACAGAACCAGTCATAAAATGACAGGGCCAGTGATAAAATGACTGGGCCAGTGATAAAATGACTTCGCCAGTCATTAATGACAGGGCCAGTGATAAAATGACTTCGCCAGTCATTAATGACAGGGCCAGTCATTAATGACAGGGCCAGTGATAAAATGACACTGCCAGGCATAAAATGACTTGGCCAGTCATAAAATGACAGAACAAGTCATAAAATGACAGGGCCAGTGATATATGACTGGGCCAGTCTCTAATGACAAGGCCAGTCATTAATGACAGGGCCAGTGATAAAATGACTGGGCCAGTCATTAACGACAGGGCCAGTCATTAAGACAGGGCCAGTGATAAAATGAGTCTGCTAGTCATAAAATAACTTGCCCAGTCATAAAATGACAGGGCCAGTGATAAAATGACGGGGCCAGTCATTAATGACAGGGCCAGTTATTAATGACAGGGCCAGTGATAAAATGACTGGGCCAGTCATTAATGACAGGGCCAGTCATTAATGACAGGGCCAGTAATAAAATGACTCTACCAGTCATAAAATGACTTGGCCAGTCATAAAATGACAGAGCAAGTCATAAAATGACAGGGCCAGTGATAAAATGACTGGGCCAGTCATTAATGACAGGGCCAGTCATTAATGACAGGGCCACTGATAAAATGACTGGGCCAGCCATTAATCACAGGGCCAGTCATTTATGACTGGGCCAGTGATAAAAATAACTCTGCCAGTCATTAATGACGGGGCCAGTGATAAAATGACAGGGCCAGTGATAAAATGACTGGGCCAGTCATTAATGACAGAACCAGTCATTAAATGACAGGGCCAGTGATAAAATGAGTGGGCCAGTCATTAATGACAGGGCCAGTCATTAATGACAGGGCTGGTCATTAATGACAGGGCCAGTGATAAAATGACTCTACCAGTCATAAAATTACTTGGCCAGTCATAAAATGACAGAACCAGTCATAAAATGACAGGGCCAGTGATAAAGTGACTGGGCCAGTGATAAAATGACTTCGCCAGTCATTAATGACAGGGCCAGTGATAAAATGACTTCGCCAGTCATTAATGACAGGGCCAGTGATGAAATGACTCTGCCAGTCTGAAAATGACTTGGCCAGTCATAAAAAGACAGAACCAGTCATAAAATGACAGGGCCAGTGATAAAATGACTGACCCAGTCATTAATGACAGGGCCAGTCATTAATGACAGGGCCAGTGATAAAATGAGTGTGCCAGTCATTAATGACAGGGCCGGTCATTAATGACAGAGCCAGTGATAAAATGACTCTGCTAGTCATAAAATAACTTGGCCAGTCATAAAATGACAGAACCAGTCATAAAATGACAGGGCCAGTGATAAAATGACTGGGCCAGTCATTAATGACAGGGCCAGTCATTAATGACTGGGCCTGTGATAAAAATGACTCTGCCAGTCATTAATGACAGGGCCAGTCATTAATGACAGGGCCAGTGATAAAATGACAGGGCCAGTGATAAAATGACTGGGCCAGTCATTAATGACAGAACCAGTCATTAAATGACAGGGCCAGTGATAATATGACTGGGCCAGTCATTAATGACAGGGCCAGTCATTAATGAAAGGGCCAGTAATTAATGACAGGGCCAGTGATAAAATGACTGGGCCAGTCACTAATGACAGGGCCAGTCATTAATGACAGGGTCAGTGATAAATGACTCTGCTAGTCATAAAATATCTTGGCCAGTCATAAAAAGACAGAACCAGTCATATAATGACAGGGCCATAGATAAAATGACGGGGCCAGTCATTAATGACAGGGCAAGTCATTAATGACAGGGCCAGTGATAAAATGACTGGGCCAGTCATTAATGACAGGGCCAGTGATAAAATGACTGGGCCAGTCATTAATGACATGGCCAGTCATTAATAACAAGGGCCAGTGATAAAATGACTATACCAGTCATAAAATGACTTGGCCAGTCATAAAATGACAGAACCAGTCATAAAATGACAGGGCCAGTGATAAAATGATGGGGCCAGTCATTAATGACAGGGCCAGTCATTAATGACAGGGCCAGTGATAAAATGACTCTACCAGTCATAAAATGACTTGGCCAGTCATAAAATGACAGAACAAGTCATAAATAGACAGGGCCAGTGATAAAATGACTGGGCCAGTCATTTATGACAGGGCCAGTCATTAATGACAGGGCCAGTGATAAAATGACTGGTCCAGCCATTAATGACAGGGCCAGTCATTAATGACTGGGCCAGTGATAAAAATGACTCTGCCAGTCATTAATGACAGGGCCAGTGATAAAATGACAGGGCCAGTGATAAAATGACTGGGCCAGTCATTAATGACAGAACCAGTCATTAAATGACAGGGCCAGTGATAAATTGAGTGGGCCAGTCATTAATGACAGGGCCAGTCATTAATGACAGGGCTAGTCATTAATGACAGGGCCAGTGATAAAATGACTCTGCCAGTCATAAAATTACTTGGCCAGTCATAAAATGACAGAACAAGTCATAAAATGTTAGAGCCAGTGATAAAATGACTGGGCCAGTGATAAAATGACTTCGCCAGTCATTAATGACAGGGCCAGTGATAAAACAACTTCGCCAGTCATTAATGACAGGGCCAGTCATTAATAACAGGGCCAGTGATAAAATGACTTTGCCAGGCATAAAATGACTTGGCCAGTCATAAAATGACAGAACAAGTCATAAAATGACAGAGCCAGTGATAAAATGACTGGGCCAGTCATTAATGACAGGGCCAGTCATTAATGACAGGGCCAGTTACAAAATGACTCTGCCAGTCATAAAATGACTTTGCAAGTCATAAAATTACTTGGCAAGTCATAAAATGACAGAACCATTCATAAAATGACTGGGCTTGTCATTAATGACAGGGCCAGTCATTAATGACAGGGCCAGTGATAAAATGCCTGGGCCCGTCATTAATGACAGGGCCTGTCATTTATGACAGGGCCAGTGATAAAATGACTCTACCAGTCATAAAATGACTACGCCAGTCATTAATGATAGAACCAGTCATAAAATGACAGGGCCAGTGATAAAATGACTGGGCCTTTCATTAATGACAGGGCCAGTCATTAATGACAGGGCCAGTGATAAAATGACTGGGCCCGTCATTAATGACAGGGCCAGTCATTTGTGACAGGGCCAGTGATAAAATGACTCTGCCAGTCATAAATGGACTTGGCCAGTCATAAAATGACAAAACCAGTCATAAAATGACAAGGCCAGTGATAAAATGACAGGGCCAGTCATTAATGACAGGGCCAGTCATTAATGACAGGGCCAGTGATAAAATGACTGGGCCAGTCATTAATGACAGGGCCAGTCATTAATGACAGGGCCAGTCATTAATGACAGGGCCAGTGATAAAATGACTGGGCCAGTCTCTAATGACAAGGCCAGTCATTAATGACAGGGCCAGTGATAAAATGACTGGGCCAGTCATTAACGACAGGGCCAGTCATTAAGACAGGGCCAGTGATAAAATGAGTGTGCTAGTCATAAAATAACTTGGCCAGTCATAAAATGACAGAACCAGTCATAAAATGACAGGGCCAGTGATAAAATGACTGGGCCAGTCATTAATGACAGGGCCAGTCATTAATGACTGGGCCAGTGATAAAAATGACTCTGCCAGTCATTAATGACAGGGCCAGTCATTAATGACAGGGCCAGTGATAAAATGACAGGGCCAGTGATAAAATGACTGGGCCAGTCATTAATGACAGAACCAGTCATTAAATGACAGGGCCAGTGATAATATGACTGGGCCAGTCATTAATGACAGGGCCAGTCATTAATAAAAGGGCCAGTATTTAATGACAGGGCCAGTGATAAAATGACTGGGCCAGTCATTAATGACAGGGCCAGTCATTAATGACAGGGTCAGTGATAAATGACTCTGCTAGTCATAAAATATCTTGGCCAGTCATAAAAAGACAGAACCAGTCATATAATGACAGGGCCAGTGATAAAATGACGGGGCCAGTCATTAATGACAGGGCAAGTCATTAATGACAGGGCCAGTGATAAAATGACTGGGCCAGTCATTAATGACAGGGCCAGTGATAAAATGACTGGGCCAGTCATTAATGACATGGCCAGTCATTAATGACAGGGCCAGTGATAAAATGACTATACCAGTCATAAAATGACTTGGCCAGTCATAAAATGACATAACCAGTCATAAAATGACAGGGCCAGTGATAAAATGATGGGGCCAGTCATTAATGACAGGGCCAGTCATTAATGACAGGGCCAGTGATAAAATGACTGGGCCAGTCATTAATGACAGGGCCAGTCATTAATGACTGGGCCAGTGATAAAAATGACTCTGCCAGTCAATAATGACAGGGCCAGTCATTAATGCCAGGGCCAGTGATAAAATGACAGGGCCAGTGATAAAATGACTGGGCCAGTCATTAATGACAGAACCAGTCATTAAATGACAGGGCCAGTGACAAAATGACTGGGCCAGTCATTAATGACAGGGCCAGTCATTAATGACAGGGCCAGTAATTAATGACAGGGCCAGTGATAAAATGACTGGGCCAGTCATTAATGACAGGGCCAGTCATTAATGACAGGGCCAGTGATAAAATGACTCTGCTAGTCATAAAATAACTTGGTCAGTCATAAAATGACAAAACCAGTCATAAAATGACAGGGCCAGTGATAAAATGACGGGGCCAGTCATTAATGACAGGGCCAGTCATTAATGACAGGGCCAGTGATAAAATGACTGGGCCAGTCATTAATGACAGGGCCAGTCATTAATGACAGGGCCAGTGATAAAATGACTCTACCAGTCATAAAATGACTTGTCCAGTCGTAAAATGACAGAACAAGTCATAAAATGACAGGGCCAGTGATAAAATGACTGGGCCTGTCTCTAATGACAAGGCCAGTCATTAATGACAGGGCCAGTGATAAAATGACTGGGCCAGTCATTAACGACAGGGCCAGTCATTAAGACAGGGCCAGTGATAAAATGAGTCTGCTAGTCATAAAATAACTTGGCCAGTCATAAAATGACAGAACCAGTCATAAAATGACAGGGCCAGTGATAAAATGACGGGGCCAGTCATTAATGACAGGGCCAGTGATAAAACGACTGGGCCAGTCATTAATGACAGGGCCAGTCATTAATAACAGGGCCAGTGATAAAATGACTGGGCCCGTCATTAATGACAGGGCCCGTGATAAAATGACTCTGCCAGTCATAAATGGACTTGGCGAGTCATAAAATGACAGAACCAGTCATAAAATGACAGGACCAGTGATAAAATGACTGGGCCAGTCATTAATGACAGGGCCAGTCATTAATGACAGGGCCAGTGATAAAATGACTGGGCCAGTCATTAACGACAGGGCCAGTCATTAATGACAGGGCCAGTGATAAAATGACTCTGCCAGTCATAAAATGACTTGGCCAGTCATAAAATGACAGAACCAGTCATAAAATGACAGGGCCAGTGATAAAATGACTGGCACAGTCATTAATGACAGGGCCAGTCATTAATGACAGGGCCTGGGATAAAATGACTGGGCCAGTCATTAATGACAGGGCCAGTGATAAAATGACTCTGCCAGTCATAAAATAACTTGGCCTGTCATAAAATGACAGAACCAGTCATTAATGACAGGGCCAGTGATAAAATGACGGGGCCAGTTATTAATGACAGGGCCAGTCATTAATGACAGGGCCAGTGATAAAATGACTGGGCCAGTCATTAATGACAGGGAAGGTCATTAATGACAGGGCCAGTCATTAATGACAGGGCCAGTGATAAAATGACTCTACCAGTCATAAAATGACTTGGGCAGTCATAATATGACAGAACAAGTCATAAAATGACAGGGCCAGTGATAAAATGACTGGGCCAGTCATAAATGACAGGGCCAGTCATTAATGACAGGGCCAGTGATAAAATGAATGGGCCAGCCATTAATGACAGGGCCAGTCATTAATGACTGGGCCAGTGATAAAAATGACTCTGCCAGTCAATAATGACAGGGCCAGTGATAAAATGACAGGACCAGTGATAAAATGACTGGGCCAGTCATTAATGAGAGAACCAGTCATTAAATGACAGGGCCAGTGATAAAATGAGTGGGCCAGTCATTAATGACAGGGCCAGTCATTAATGACAGGGCCAGTGATAAAATGACTGGGCCAGTCATTAATGACAGAGCTAGTCATTAATTACAGGGCCAGTGATAAAATGACTCTGCCAGTCATAAAATTACTTGGCCAGTCATAAAATGACAGAACCAGTCATAAAATGACAGGGCCAGTGATAAAATGACTGGGCCAGTGATAAAATGACTTCGCCAGTCATTAATGACAGGGCCAGTGATAAAATGACTTCGCCAGTCATTAATGACAGGGCCAGTCATTAATGACAGGGCCAGTGATAAAATGACACTGCCAGGCATAAAATGACTTGGCCAGTCATAAAATGACAGAACAAGTCATAAAATGACAGGGCCAGTGATATATGACTGGGCCAGTCTCTAATGACAAGGCCAGTCATTAATGACAGGGCCAGTGATAAAATGACTGGGCCAGTCATTAACGACAGGGCCAGTCATTAAGACAGGGCCAGTGATAAAATGAGTCTGCTAGTCATAAAATAACTTGCCCAGTCATAAAATGACAGGGCCAGTGATAAAATGACGGGGCCAGTCATTAATGACAGGGCCAGTTATTAATGACAGGGCCAGTGATAAAATGACTGGGCCAGTCATTAATGACAGGGCCAGTCATTAATGACAGGGCCAGTAATAAAATGACTCTACCAGTCATAAAATGACTTGGCCAGTCATAAAATGACAGAGCAAGTCATAAAATGACAGGGCCAGTGATAAAATGACTGGGCCAGTCATTAATGACAGGGCCAGTCATTAATGACAGGGCCACTGATAAAATGACTGGGCCAGCCATTAATCACAGGGCCAGTCATTTATGACTGGGCCAGTGATAAAAATAACTCTGCCAGTCATTAATGACGGGGCCAGTGATAAAATGACAGGGCCAGTGATAAAATGACTGGGCCAGTCATTAATGACAGAACCAGTCATTAAATGACAGGGCCAGTGATAAAATGAGTGGGCCAGTCATTAATGACAGGGCCAGTCATTAATGACAGGGCTGGTCATTAATGACAGGGCCAGTGATAAAATGACTCTACCAGTCATAAAATTACTTGGCCAGTCATAAAATGACAGAACCAGTCATAAAATGACAGGGCCAGTGATAAAGTGACTGGGCCAGTGATAAAATGACTTCGCCAGTCATTAATGACAGGGCCAGTGATAAAATGACTTCGCCAGTCATTAATGACAGGGCCAGTGATGAAATGACTCTGCCAGTCTGAAAATGACTTGGCCAGTCATAAAAAGACAGAACCAGTCATAAAATGACAGGGCCAGTGATAAAATGACTGACCCAGTCATTAATGACAGGGCCAGTCATTAATGACAGGGCCAGTGATAAAATGAGTGTGCCAGTCATTAATGACAGGGCCGGTCATTAATGACAGAGCCAGTGATAAAATGACTCTGCTAGTCATAAAATAACTTGGCCAGTCATAAAATGACAGAACCAGTCATAAAATGACAGGGCCAGTGATAAAATGACTGGGCCAGTCATTAATGACAGGGCCAGTCATTAATGACTGGGCCTGTGATAAAAATGACTCTGCCAGTCATTAATGACAGGGCCAGTCATTAATGACAGGGCCAGTGATAAAATGACAGGGCCAGTGATAAAATGACTGGGCCAGTCATTAATGACAGAACCAGTCATTAAATGACAGGGCCAGTGATAATATGACTGGGCCAGTCATTAATGACAGGGCCAGTCATTAATGAAAGGGCCAGTAATTAATGACAGGGCCAGTGATAAAATGACTGGGCCAGTCACTAATGACAGGGCCAGTCATTAATGACAGGGTCAGTGATAAATGACTCTGCTAGTCATAAAATATCTTGGCCAGTCATAAAAAGACAGAACCAGTCATATAATGACAGGGCCATAGATAAAATGACGGGGCCAGTCATTAATGACAGGGCAAGTCATTAATGACAGGGCCAGTGATAAAATGACTGGGCCAGTCATTAATGACAGGGCCAGTGATAAAATGACTGGGCCAGTCATTAATGACATGGCCAGTCATTAATAACAAGGGCCAGTGATAAAATGACTATACCAGTCATAAAATGACTTGGCCAGTCATAAAATGACAGAACCAGTCATAAAATGACAGGGCCAGTGATAAAATGATGGGGCCAGTCATTAATGACAGGGCCAGTCATTAATGACAGGGCCAGTGATAAAATGACTGGGCCAGTCATTAATGACAGGGCCAGTCATTAATGACTGGGCCAGTGATAAAAATGACTCTGCCAGTCAATAATGACAGGGCCAGTCATTAATGACAGGGCCAGTGATAAAATGACAGGGCCAGTGATAAAATGACTGGGCCAGTCATTAATGACAGAACCAGTCATTAAATGACAGGGCCAGTGACAAAATGACTGGGCCAGTCATTAATGACAGGGCCAGTCATTAATGACAGGGCCAGTAATTAATGACAGGGCCAGTGATAAAATGACTGGGCCAGTCATTAATGACAGGGCCAGTCATTAATGACAGGGCCAGTGATAAAATGACTCTGCTAGTCATAAAATAACTTGGTCAGTCATAAAATGACAAAATCAGTCATAAAATGACAGGGCCAGTGATAAAATGACGGGGCCAGTCATTAATGACAGGGCCAGTCATTAATGACAGGGCCAGTGATAAAATGACTCTACCAGTCATAAAATGACTTGGCCAGTCGTAAAATGACAGAACAAGTCATAAAATGACAGGGCCAGTGATAAAATGACTAGGCCAGTCTCTAATGACAAGGCCAGTCATTAATGACAGGGCCAGTGATAAAATGACTGGGCCAGTCATTAACGACAGGGCCAGTCATTAAGACAGGGCCAGTGATAAAATGAGTCTGCTAGTCATAAAATAACTTGGCCAGTCATAAAATGACAGAACCAGTCATAAAATGACAGGGCCAGTGATAAAATGACGGGGCCAGTCATTAATGACAGGGCCAGTGATAAAATGACTGGGCCAGTCATTAATGACAGGGCCAGTCATTAATAACAGGGCCAGTGATAAAATGACTGGGCCCGTCATTAATGACAGGGCCCGTGATAAAATGACTCTGCCAGTCATAAATGGACTTGGCGAGTCATAAAATGACAGAACCAGTCATAAAATGACAGGACCAGTGATAAAATGACTGGGCCAGTCATTAATGACAGGGCCAGTCATTAATGACAGGGCCAGTGATAAAATGACTGGGCCAGTCATTAACGACAGGGCCAGTCATTAATGACAGGGCCAGTGATAAAATGACTCTGCCAGTCATAAAATGACTTGGCCAGTCATAAAATGACAGAACCAGTCATAAAATGACAGGGCCAGTGATAAAATGACTGGCACAGTCATTAATGACAGGGCCAGTCATTAATGACAGGGCCTGGGATAAAATGACTGGGCCAGTCATTAATGACAGGGCCAGTGATAAAATGACTCTGCCAGTCATAAAATAACTTGGCCTGTCATAAAATGACAGAACCAGTCATAAAATGACAGGGCCAGTGATAAAATGACGGGGCCAGTTATTAATGACAGGGCCAGTCATTAATGACAGGGCCAGTGATAAAATGACTGGGCCAGTCATTAATGACAGGGAAGGTCATTAATGACTGGGCCAGTCATTAATGACAGGGCCAGTGATAAAATGACTCTACCAGTCATAAAATGACTTGGGCAGTCATAATATGACAGAACAAGTCATAAAATGACAGGGCCAGTGATAAAATGACTGGGCCAGTCATAAATGACAGGGCCAGTCATTAATGACAGGGCCAGTGATAAAATGACTGGGCCAGCCATTAATGACAGGGCCAGTCATTAATGACAGGGCCAGTGATAAAATGACTCTACCAGTCATAAAATGACTTGGCCAGTCATAAAATGACAGAACAAGTCATAAAATGACAGGGCCAGTGATAAAATGACGGGGCCAGTCATTAATGACAGGGCCAGTTATTAATGACAGGGCCAGTGATAAAATGACTGGGCCAGTCATTAATGACAGGGCCAGTCATTAATGACAGGGCCAGTAATAAAATGACTCTACCAGTCATAAAATGACTTGGCCAGAAATAAAATGACAGAACAAGTCATAAAATGACAGGGCCAGTGATAAAATGACTGGGCCAGTCATTAATGACAGGGCCAGTCATTAATGACAGGGCCAGTGATAAAATGACTGGGCCAGCCATTAATGACAGGGCCAGTCATTAATGACTGGGCCAGTGATAAAAATGACTCTGCCAGTCATTAATGACGGGGCTAGTGATAAAATGACAGGGCCAGTGATAAAATGACTGGGCCAGTCATTAATGACAGAACCAGTCATTAAATGACAGGGCCAGTGATAAAATGAGTGGGCCAGTCATTAATGACAGGGCCAGTCATTAATGACAGGGCTAGTCATTAATGACAGGGCCAGTGATAAAATGACTCTACCAGTCATAAAATTACTTGGCCAGTCATAAAATGACAGAACCAGTCATAAAATGACAGGGCCAGTGATAAAGTGACTGGGCCAGTGATAAAATGACTTCGCCAGTCATTAATGACAGGGCCAGTGATAAAATGACTTCGCCAGTCATTAATGACAGGGCCAGTGATGAAATGACTCTGCCAGTCTGAAAATGACTTGGCCAGTCATAAAATGACAGAACCAGTCATAAAATGACAGGGCCAGTGATAAAATGACTGACCCAGTCATTAATGACAGGGCCAGTCATTAATGACAGGGCCAGTGATAAAATGAGTGTGCCAGTCATTAATGACAGGGCCAGTCATTAATGACAGGGCCAGTGATAAAATGACTCTGCTAGTCATAAAATAACTTGGCCAGTCATAAAATGACAGAACCAGTCATAAAATGACAGGGCCAGTGATAAAATGACGGGGCCAGTCATTAATGACAGGGCCAGTCATTAATGACAGGGCCAATGATAAAATGACTGGGCCAGTCATTAATGACAGGGCCAGTGATAAAATGACTCTACCAGTCATAAAATGACTTGGCCAGGCATAAAATGACAGAACCAGTCATAAAATGACAGGGCCAGTGATAAAATGACTGGGCCAGTCATTCATGACAGGGCCAGTCATTAATGACAGGGCCAGTGATAAAATGACTGGGCCAGTCATTAAAGACAGGGCCAGTCATTAATGACAGGGTTAGTTATAAAATGACTCTGCCAGTCATAAAATGACTTGGCCAGACATAAAATGACAGACCCAGTCATAAAATGACAGGGCCAGTGATAAAATGACTGGCACAGTCATTAATGACAGGGCCAGTCATTAATGACAGGGCCTGTGATAAAATGACTGGGCCAGTCATTAATGACAGGGCCAGTGATAAAATGACTCCTCCAGTCATAAAATAACTTGGCCTGTCATAAAATGACAGAACTAGTCATAAAATGACAGGGCCAGTGATAAAATGACGGGGCCAGTCATTAATGACAGGGCCAGTCATTAATGACAGGGCCAGTGATAAAATGACTGGGCCAGTCATTAATGACAGGGCCAGTCATTAATGACAGGGCCAGTGATAAAATGACTCTACCAGTCATAAAATGACTTGGCCAGTCATAAAATGACAGAACAAGTCATAAATAGACAGGGCCAGTGATAAAATGACTGGGCCAGTCATTTATGACAGGGCCAGTCATTAATGACAGGGCCAGTGATAAAATGACTGGTCCAGCCATTAATGACAGGGCCAGTCATTAATGACTGGGCCAGTGATAAAAATGACTCTGCCAGTCATTAATGACAGGGCCAGTGATAAAATGACAGGGCCAGTGATAAAATGACTGGGCCAGTCATTAATGACAGAACCAGTCATTAAATGACAGGGCCAGTGATAAATTGAGTGGGCCAGTCATTAATGACAGGGCCAGTCATTAATGACAGGGCTAGTCATTAATGACAGGGCCAGTGATAAAATGACTCTGCCAGTCATAAAATTACTTGGCCAGTCATAAAATGACAGAACAAGTCATAAAATGTTAGAGCCAGTGATAAAATGACTGGGCCAGTGATAAAATGACTTCGCCAGTCATTAATGACAGGGCCAGTGATAAAACAACTTCGCCAGTCATTAATGACAGGGCCAGTCATTAATAACAGGGCCAGTGATAAAATGACTTTGCCAGGCATAAAATGACTTGGCCAGTCATAAAATGACAGAACAAGTCATAAAATGACAGAGCCAGTGATAAAATGACTGGGCCAGTCATTAATGACAGGGCCAGTCATTAATGACAGGGCCAGTTACAAAATGACTCTGCCAGTCATAAAATGACTTTGCAAGTCATAAAATTACTTGGCAAGTCATAAAATGACAGAACCATTCATAAAATGACTGGGCTTGTCATTAATGACAGGGCCAGTCATTAATGACAGGGCCAGTGATAAAATGCCTGGGCCCGTCATTAATGACAGGGCCTGTCATTTATGACAGGGCCAGTGATAAAATGACTCTACCAGTCATAAAATGACTACGCCAGTCATTAATGATAGAACCAGTCATAAAATGACAGGGCCAGTGATAAAATGACTGGGCCTTTCATTAATGACAGGGCCAGTCATTAATGACAGGGCCAGTGATAAAATGACTGGGCCCGTCATTAATGACAGGGCCAGTCATTTGTGACAGGGCCAGTGATAAAATGACTCTGCCAGTCATAAATGGACTTGGCCAGTCATAAAATGACAAAACCAGTCATAAAATGACAAGGCCAGTGATAAAATGACAGGGCCAGTCATTAATGACAGGGCCAGTCATTAATGACAGGGCCAGTGATAAAATGACTGGGCCAGTCATTAATGACAGGGCCAGTCATTAATGACAGGGCCAGTCATTAATGACAGGGCCAGTGATAAAATGACTGGGCCAGTCTCTAATGACAAGGCCAGTCATTAATGACAGGGCCAGTGATAAAATGACTGGGCCAGTCATTAACGACAGGGCCAGTCATTAAGACAGGGCCAGTGATAAAATGAGTGTGCTAGTCATAAAATAACTTGGCCAGTCATAAAATGACAGAACCAGTCATAAAATGACAGGGCCAGTGATAAAATGACTGGGCCAGTCATTAATGACAGGGCCAGTCATTAATGACTGGGCCAGTGATAAAAATGACTCTGCCAGTCATTAATGACAGGGCCAGTCATTAATGACAGGGCCAGTGATAAAATGACAGGGCCAGTGATAAAATGACTGGGCCAGTCATTAATGACAGAACCAGTCATTAAATGACAGGGCCAGTGATAATATGACTGGGCCAGTCATTAATGACAGGGCCAGTCATTAATAAAAGGGCCAGTATTTAATGACAGGGCCAGTGATAAAATGACTGGGCCAGTCATTAATGACAGGGCCAGTCATTAATGACAGGTTCAGTGATAAATGACTCTGCTAGTCATAAAATATCTTGGCCAGTCATAAAAAGACAGAACCAGTCATATAATGACAGGGCCAGTGATAAAATGACGGGGCCAGTCATTAATGACAGGGCAAGTCATTAATGACAGGGCCAGTGATAAAATGACTGGGCCAGTCATTAATGACAGGGCCAGTGATAAAATGACTGGGCCAGTCATTAATGACATGGCCAGTCATTAATGACAGGGCCAGTGATAAAATGACTATACCAGTCATAAAATGACTTGGCCAGTCATAAAATGACATAACCAGTCATAAAATGACAGGGCCAGTGATAAAATGATGGGGCCAGTCATTAATGACAGGGCCAGTCATTAATGACAGGGCCAGTGATAAAATGACTGGGCCAGTCATTAATGACAGGGCCAGTCATTAATGACTGGGCCAGTGATAAAAATGACTCTGCCAGTCAATAATGACAGGGCCAGTCATTAATGCCAGGGCCAGTGATAAAATGACAGGGCCAGTGATAAAATGACTGGGCCAGTCATTAATGACAGAACCAGTCATTAAATGACAGGGCCAGTGACAAAATGACTGGGCCAGTCATTAATGACAGGGCCAGTCATTAATGACAGGGCCAGTAATTAATGACAGGGCCAGTGATAAAATGACTGGGCCAGTCATTAATGACAGGGCCAGTCATTAATGACAGGGCCAGTGATAAAATGACTCTGCTAGTCATAAAATAACTTGGTCAGTCATAAAATGACAAAACCAGTCATAAAATGACAGGGCCAGTGATAAAATGACGGGGCCAGTCATTAATGACAGGGCCAGTCATTAATGACAGGGCCAGTGATAAAATGACTGGGCCAGTCATTAATGACAGGGCCAGTCATTAATGACAGGGCCAGTGATAAAATGACTCTACCAGTCATAAAATGACTTGTCCAGTCGTAAAATGACAGAACAAGTCATAAAATGACAGGGCCAGTGATAAAATGACTGGGCCTGTCTCTAATGACAAGGCCAGTCATTAATGACAGGGCCAGTGATAAAATGACTGGGCCAGTCATTAACGACAGGGCCAGTCATTAAGACAGGGCCAGTGATAAAATGAGTCTGCTAGTCATAAAATAACTTGGCCAGTCATAAAATGACAGAACCAGTCATAAAATGACAGGGCCAGTGATAAAATGACGGGGCCAGTCATTAATGACAGGGCCAGTGATAAAACGACTGGGCCAGTCATTAATGACAGGGCCAGTCATTAATAACAGGGCCAGTGATAAAATGACTGGGCCCGTCATTAATGACAGGGCCCGTGATAAAATGACTCTGCCAGTCATAAATGGACTTGGCGAGTCATAAAATGACAGAACCAGTCATAAAATGACAGGACCAGTGATAAAATGACTGGGCCAGTCATTAATGACAGGGCCAGTCATTAATGACAGGGCCAGTGATAAAATGACTGGGCCAGTCATTAACGACAGGGCCAGTCATTAATGACAGGGCCAGTGATAAAATGAATCTGCCAGTCATAAAATGACTTGGCCAGTCATAAAATGACAGAACCAGTCATAAAATGACAGGGCCAGTGATAAAATGACTGGCACAGTCATTAATGACAGGGCCAGTCATTAATGACAGGGCCTGGGATAAAATGACTGGGCCAGTCATTAATGACAGGGCCAGTGATAAAATGACTCTGCCAGTCATAAAATAACTTGGCCTGTCATAAAATGACAGAACCAGTCATTAATGACAGGGCCAGTGATAAAATGACGGGGCCAGTTATTAATGACAGGGCCAGTCATTAATGACAGGGCCAGTGATAAAATGACTGGGCCAGTCATTAATGACAGGGAAGGTCATTAATGACAGGGCCAGTCATTAATGACAGGGCCAGTGATAAAATGACTCTACCAGTCATAAAATGACTTGGGCAGTCATAATATGACAGAACAAGTCATAAAATGACAGGGCCAGTGATAAAATGACTGGGCCAGTCATAAATGACAGGGCCAGTCATTAATGACAGGGCCAGTGATAAAATGAATGGGCCAGCCATTAATGACAGGGCCAGTCATTAATGACTGGGCCAGTGATAAAAATGACTCTGCCAGTCAATAATGACAGGGCCAGTGATAAAATGACAGGACCAGTGATAAAATGACTGGGCCAGTCATTAATGAGAGAACCAGTCATTAAATGACAGGGCCAGTGATAAAATGAGTGGGCCAGTCATTAATGACAGGGCCAGTCATTAATGACAGGGCCAGTGATAAAATGACTGGGCCAGTCATTAATGACAGAGCTAGTCATTAATTACAGGGCCAGTGATAAAATGACTCTGCCAGTCATAAAATTACTTGGCCAGTCATAAAATGACAGAACCAGTCATAAAATGACAGGGCCAGTGATAAAATGACTGGGTCAGTGATAAAATGACTTCGCCAGTCATTAATGACAGGGCCAGTGATAAAATGACTTCGCCAGTCATTAATGACAGGGCCAGTCATTAATGACAGGGCCAGTGATAAAATGACACTGCCAGGCATAAAATGACTTGGCCAGTCATAAAATGACAGAACAAGTCATAAAATGACAGGGCCAGTGATATATGACTGGGCCAGTCTCTAATGACAAGGCCAGTCATTAATGACAGGGCCAGTGAAAAAATGACTGGGCCAGTCATTAACGACAGGGCCAGTCATTAAGACAGGGCCAGTGATAAAATGAGTCTGCTAGTCATAAAATAACTTGCCCAGTCATAAAATGACAGGGCCAGTGATAAAATGACGGGGCCAGTCATTAATGACAGGGCCAGTTATTAATGACAGGGCCAGTGATAAAATGACTGGGCCAGTCATTAATGACAGGGCCAGTCATTAATGACAGGGCCAGTAATAAAATGACTCTACCAGTCATAAAATGACTTGGCCAGTCATAAAATGACAGAGCAAGTCATAAAATGACAGGGCCAGTGATAAAATGACTGGGCCAGTCATTAATGACAGGGCCAGTCATTAATGACAGGGCCACTGATAAAATGACTGGGCCAGCCATTAATCACAGGGCCAGTCATTTATGACTGGGCCAGTGATAAAAATAACTCTGCCAGTCATTAATGACGGGGCCAGTGATAAAATGACAGGGCCAGTGATAAAATGACTGGGCCAGTCATTAATGACAGAACCAGTCATTAAATGACAGGGCCAGTGATAAAATGAGTGGGCCAGTCATTAATGACAGGGCCAGTCATTAATGACAGGGCTGGTCATTAATGACAGGGCCAGTGATAAAATGACTCTACCAGTCATAAAATTACTTGGCCAGTCATAAAATGACAGAACCAGTCATAAAATGACAGGGCCAGTGATAAAGTGACTGGGCCAGTGATAAAATGACTTCGCCAGTCATTAATGACAGGGCCAGTGATAAAATGACTTCGCCAGTCATTAATGACAGGGCCAGTGATGAAATGACTCTGCCAGTCTGAAAATGACTTGGCCAGTCATAAAAAGACAGAACCAGTCATAAAATGACAGGGCCAGTGATAAAATGACTGACCCAGTCATTAATGACAGGGCCAGTCATTAATGACAGGGCCAGTGATAAAATGAGTGTGCCAGTCATTAATGACAGGGCCGGTCATTAATGACAGAGCCAGTGATAAAATGACTCTGCTAGTCATAAAATAACTTGGCCAGTCATAAAATGACAGAACCAGTCATAAAATGACAGGGCCAGTGATAAAATGCCTGGGCCAGTCATTAATGACAGGGCCAGTCATTAATGACTGGGCCTGTGATAAAAATGACTCTGCCAGTCATTAATGACAGGGCCAGTCATTAATGACAGGGCCAGTGATAAAATGACAGGGCCAGTGATAAAATGACTGGGCCAGTCATTAATGACAGAACCAGTCATTAAATGACAGGGCCAGTGATAATATGACTGGGCCAGTCATTAATGACAGGGCCAGTCATTAATGAAAGGGCCAGTAATTAATGACAGGGCCAGTGATAAAATGACTGGGCCAGTCACTAATGACAGGGCCAGTCATTAATGACAGGGTCAGTGATAAATGACTCTGCTAGTCATAAAATATCTTGGCCAGTCATAAAAAGACAGAACCAGTCATATAATGACAGGGCCATAGATAAAATGACGGGGCCAGTCATTAATGACAGGGCAAGTCATTAATGACAGGGCCAGTGATAAAATGACTGGGCCAGTCATTAATGACAGGGCCAGTGATAAAATGACTGGGCCAGTCATTAATGACATGGCCAGTCATTAATAACAAGGGCCAGTGATAAAATGACTATACCAGTCATAAAATGACTTGGCCAGTCATAAAATGACAGAACCAGTCATAAAATGACAGGGCCAGTGATAAAATGATGGGGCCAGTCATTAATGACAGGGCCAGTCATTAATGACAGGGCCAGTGATAAAATGACTCTACCAGTCATAAAATGACTTGGCCAGTCATAAAATGACAGAACAAGTCATAAATAGACAGGGCCAGTGATAAAATGACTGGGCCAGTCATTTATGACAGGGCCAGTCATTAATGACAGGGCCAGTGATAAAATGACTGGTCCAGCCATTAATGACAGGGCCAGTCATTAATGACTGGGCCAGTGATAAAAATGACTCTGCCAGTCATTAATGACAGGGCCAGTGATAAAATGACAGGGCCAGTGATAAAATGACTGGGCCAGTCATTAATGACAGAACCAGTCATTAAATGACAGGGCCAGTGATAAATTGAGTGGGCCAGTCATTAATGACAGGGCCAGTCATTAATGACAGGGCTAGTCATTAATGACAGGGCCAGTGATAAAATGACTCTGCCAGTCATAAAATTACTTGGCCAGTCATAAAATGACAGAACAAGTCATAAAATGACAGAGCCAGTGATAAAATGACTGGGCCAGTCATTAATGACAGGGCCAGTCATTAATGACAGGGCCAGTTACAAAATGACTCTGCCAGTCATAAAATGACTTTGCAAGTCATAAAATTACTTGGCAAGTCATAAAATGACAGAACCATTCATAAAATGACTGGGCTTGTCATTAATGACAGGGCCAGTCATTAATGACAGGGCCAGTGATAAAATGCCTGGGCCCGTCATTAATGACAGGGCCTGTCATTTATGACAGGGCCAGTGATAAAATGACTCTACCAGTCATAAAATGACTACGCCAGTCATTAATGATAGAACCAGTCATAAAATGACAGGGCCAGTGATAAAATGACTGGGCCTTTCATTAATGACAGGGCCAGTCATTAATGACAGGGCCAGTGATAAAATGACTGGGCCCGTCATTAATGACAGGGCCAGTCATTTGTGACAGGGCCAGTGATAAAATGACTCTGCCAGTCATAAATGGACTTGGCCAGTCATAAAATGACAAAACCAGTCATAAAATGACAAGGCCAGTGATAAAATGACAGGGCCAGTCATTAATGACAGGGCCAGTCATTAATGACAGGGCCAGTGATAAAATGACTGGGCCAGTCATTAATGACAGGGCCAGTCATTAATGACAGGGCCAGTCATTAATGACAGGGCCAGTGATAAAATGACTGGGCCAGTCTCTAATGACAAGGCCAGTCATTAATGACAGGGCCAGTGATAAAATGACTGGGCCAGTCATTAACGACAGGGCCAGTCATTAAGACAGGGCCAGTGATAAAATGAGTGTGCTAGTCATAAAATAACTTGGCCAGTCATAAAATGACAGAACCAGTCATAAAATGACAGGGCCAGTGATAAAATGACTGGGCCAGTCATTAATGACAGGGCCAGTCATTAATGACTGGGCCAGTGATAAAAATGACTCTGCCAGTCATTAATGACAGGGCCAGTCATTAATGACAGGGCCAGTGATAAAATGACAGGGCCAGTGATAAAATGACTGGGCCAGTCATTAATGACAGAACCAGTCATTAAATGACAGGGCCAGTGATAATATGACTGGGCCAGTCATTAATGACAGGGCCAGTCATTAATAAAAGGGCCAGTATTTAATGACAGGGCCAGTGATAAAATGACTGGGCCAGTCATTAATGACAGGGCCAGTCATTAATGACAGGGTCAGTGATAAATGACTCTGCTAGTCATAAAATATCTTGGCCAGTCATAAAAAGACAGAACCAGTCATATAATGACAGGGCCAGTGATAAAATGACGGGGCCAGTCATTAATGACAGGGCAAGTCATTAATGACAGGGCCAGTGATAAAATGACTGGGCCAGTCATTAATGACAGGGCCAGTGATAAAATGACTGGGCCAGTCATTAATGACATGGCCAGTCATTAATGACAGGGCCAGTGATAAAATGACTATACCAGTCATAAAATGACTTGGCCAGTCATAAAATGACATAACCAGTCATAAAATGACAGGGCCAGTGATAAAATGATGGGGCCAGTCATTAATGACAGGGCCAGTCATTAATGACAGGGCCAGTGATAAAATGACTGGGCCAGTCATTAATGACAGGGCCAGTCATTAATGACTGGGCCAGTGATAAAAATGACTCTGCCAGTCAATAATGACAGGGCCAGTCATTAATGCCAGGGCCAGTGATAAAATGACAGGGCCAGTGATAAAATGACTGGGCCAGTCATTAATGACAGAACCAGTCATTAAATGACAGGGCCAGTGACAAAATGACTGGGCCAGTCATTAATGACAGGGCCAGTCATTAATGACAGGGCCAGTAATTAATGACAGGGCCAGTGATAAAATGACTGGGCCAGTCATTAATGACAGGGCCAGTCATTAATGACAGGGCCAGTGATAAAATGACTCTGCTAGTCATAAAATAACTTGGTCAGTCATAAAATGACAAAACCAGTCATAAAATGACAGGGCCAGTGATAAAATGACGGGGCCAGTCATTAATGACAGGGCCAGTCATTAATGACAGGGCCAGTGATAAAATGACTGGGCCAGTCATTAATGACAGGGCCAGTCATTAATGACAGGGCCAGTGATAAAATGACTCTACCAGTCATAAAATGACTTGTCCAGTCGTAAAATGACAGAACAAGTCATAAAATGACAGGGCCAGTGATAAAATGACTGGGCCTGTCTCTAATGACAAGGCCAGTCATTAATGACAGGGCCAGTGATAAAATGACTGGGCCAGTCATTAACGACAGGGCCAGTCATTAAGACAGGGCCAGTGATAAAATGAGTCTGCTAGTCATAAAATAACTTGGCCAGTCATAAAATGACAGAACCAGTCATAAAATGACAGGGCCAGTGATAAAATGACGGGGCCAGTCATTAATGACAGGGCCAGTGATAAAACGACTGGGCCAGTCATTAATGACAGGGCCAGTCATTAATAACAGGGCCAGTGATAAAATGACTGGGCCCGTCATTAATGACAGGGCCCGTGATAAAATGACTCTGCCAGTCATAAATGGACTTGGCGAGTCATAAAATGACAGAACCAGTCATAAAATGACAGGACCAGTGATAAAATGACTGGGCCAGTCATTAATGACAGGGCCAGTGATAAAATGACTGGGCCAGTCATTAACGACAGGGCCAGTCATTAATGACAGGGCCAGTGATAAAATGACTCTGCCAGTCATAAAATGACTTGGCCAGTCATAAAATGACAGAACCAGTCATAAAATGACAGGGCCAGTGATAAAATGACTGGCACAGTCATTAATGACAGGGCCAGTCATTAATGACAGGGCCTGGGATAAAATGACTGGGCCAGTCATTAATGACAGGGCCAGTGATAAAATGACTCTGCCAGTCATAAAATAACTTGGCCTGTCATAAAATGACAGAACCAGTCATTAATGACAGGGCCAGTGATAAAATGACGGGGCCAGTTATTAATGACAGGGCCAGTCATTAATGACAGGGCCAGTGATAAAATGACTGGGCCAGTCATTAATGACAGGGAAGGTCATTAATGACAGGGCCAGTCATTAATGACAGGGCCAGTGATAAAATGACTCTACCAGTCATAAAATGACTTGGGCAGTCATAATATGACAGAACAAGTCATAAAATGACAGGGCCAGTGATAAAATGACTGGGCCAGTCATAAATGACAGGGCCAGTCATTAATGACAGGGCCAGTGATAAAATGAATGGGCCAGCCATTAATGACAGGGCCAGTCATTAATGACTGGGCCAGTGATAAAAATGACTCTGCCAGTCAATAATGACAGGGCCAGTGATAAAATGACAGGACCAGTGATAAAATGACTGGGCCAGTCATTAATGAGAGAACCAGTCATTAAATGACAGGGCCAGTGATAAAATGAGTGGGCCAGTCATTAATGACAGGGCCAGTCATTAATGACAGGGCCAGTGATAAAATGACTGGGCCAGTCATTAATGACAGAGCTAGTCATTAATTACAGGGCCAGTGATAAAATGACTCTGCCAGTCATAAAATTACTTGGCCAGTCATAAAATGACAGAACCAGTCATAAAATGACAGGGCCAGTGATAAAATGACTGGGCCAGTGATAAAATGACTTCGCCAGTCATTAATGACAGGGCCAGTGATAAAATGACTTCGCCAGTCATTAATGACAGGGCCAGTCATTAATGACAGGGCCAGTGATAAAATGACACTGCCAGGCATAAAATGACTTGGCCAGTCATAAAATGACAGAACAAGTCATAAAATGACAGGGCCAGTGATATATGACTGGGCCAGTCTCTAATGACAAGGCCAGTCATTAATGACAGGGCCAGTGATAAAATGACTGGGCCAGTCATTAACGACAGGGCCAGTCATTAAGACAGGGCCAGTGATAAAATGAGTCTGCTAGTCATAAAATAACTTGCCCAGTCATAAAATGACAGGGCCAGTGATAAAATGACGGGGCCAGTCATTAATGACAGGGCCAGTTATTAATGACAGGGCCAGTGATAAAATGACTGGGCCAGTCATTAATGACAGGGCCAGTCATTAATGACAGGGCCAGTAATAAAATGACTCTACCAGTCATAAAATGACTTGGCCAGTCATAAAATGACAGAGCAAGTCATAAAATGACAGGGCCAGTGATAAAATGACTGGGCCAGTCATTAATGACAGGGCCAGTCATTAATGACAGGGCCACTGATAAAATGACTGGGCCAGCCATTAATCACAGGGCCAGTCATTTATGACTGGGCCAGTGATAAAAATAACTCTGCCAGTCATTAATGACGGGGCCAGTGATAAAATGACAGGGCCAGTGATAAAATGACTGGGCCAGTCATTAATGACAGAACCAGTCATTAAATGACAGGGCCAGTGATAAAATGAGTGGGCCAGTCATTAATGACAGGGCCAGTCATTAATGACAGGGCTGGTCATTAATGACAGGGCCAGTGATAAAATGACTCTACCAGTCATAAAATTACTTGGCCAGTCATAAAATGACAGAACCAGTCATAAAATGACAGGGCCAGTGATAAAGTGACTGGGCCAGTGATAAAATGACTTCGCCAGTCATTAATGACAGGGCCAGTGATAAAATGACTTCGCCAGTCATTAATGACAGGGCCAGTGATGAAATGACTCTGCCAGTCTGAAAATGACTTGGCCAGTCATAAAAAGACAGAACCAGTCATAAAATGACAGGGCCAGTGATAAAATGACTGACCCAGTCATTAATGACAGGGCCAGTCATTAATGACAGGGCCAGTGATAAAATGAGTGTGCCAGTCATTAATGACAGGGCCGGTCATTAATGACAGAGCCAGTGATAAAATGACTCTGCTAGTCATAAAATAACTTGGCCAGTCATAAAATGACAGAACCAGTCATAAAATGACAGGGCCAGTGATAAAATGACTGGGCCAGTCATTAATGACAGGGCCAGTCATTAATGACTGGGCCTGTGATAAAAATGACTCTGCCAGTCATTAATGACAGGGCCAGTCATTAATGACAGGGCCAGTGATAAAATGACAGGGCCAGTGATAAAATGACTGGGCCAGTCATTAATGACAGAACCAGTCATTAAATGACAGGGCCAGTGATAATATGACTGGGCCAGTCATTAATGACAGGGCCAGTCATTAATGAAAGGGCCAGTAATTAATGACAGGGCCAGTGATAAAATGACTGGGCCAGTCACTAATGACAGGGCCAGTCATTAATGACAGGGTCAGTGATAAATGACTCTGCTAGTCATAAAATATCTTGGCCAGTCATAAAAAGACAGAACCAGTCATATAATGACAGGGCCATAGATAAAATGACGGGGCCAGTCATTAATGACAGGGCAAGTCATTAATGACAGGGCCAGTGATAAAATGACTGGGCCAGTCATTAATGACAGGGCCAGTGATAAAATGACTGGGCCAGTCATTAATGACATGGCCAGTCATTAATAACAAGGGCCAGTGATAAAATGACTATACCAGTCATAAAATGACTTGGCCAGTCATAAAATGACAGAACCAGTCATAAAATGACAGGGCCAGTGATAAAATGATGGGGCCAGTCATTAATGACAGGGCCAGTCATTAATGACAGGGCCAGTGATAAAATGACTGGGCCAGTCATTAATGACAGGGCCAGTCATTAATGACTGGGCCAGTGATAAAAATGACTCTGCCAGTCAATAATGACAGGGCCAGTCATTAATGACAGGGCCAGTGATAAAATGACAGGGCCAGTGATAAAATGACTGGGCCAGTCATTAATGACAGAACCAGTCATTAAATGACAGGGCCAGTGACAAAATGACTGGGCCAGTCATTAATGACAGGGCCAGTCATTAATGACAGGGCCAGTAATTAATGACAGGGCCAGTGATAAAATGACTGGGCCAGTCATTAATGACAGGGCCAGTCATTAATGACAGGGCCAGTGATAAAATGACTCTGCTAGTCATAAAATAACTTGGTCAGTCATAAAATGACAAAATCAGTCATAAAATGACAGGGCCAGTGATAAAATGACGGGGCCAGTCATTAATGACAGGGCCAGTCATTAATGACAGGGCCAGTGATAAAATGACTCTACCAGTCATAAAATGACTTGGCCAGTCGTAAAATGACAGAACAAGTCATAAAATGACAGGGCCAGTGATAAAATGACTAGGCCAGTCTCTAATGACAAGGCCAGTCATTAATGACAGGGCCAGTGATAAAATGACTGGGCCAGTCATTAACGACAGGGCCAGTCATTAAGACAGGGCCAGTGATAAAATGAGTCTGCTAGTCATAAAATAACTTGGCCAGTCATAAAATGACAGAACCAGTCATAAAATGACAGGGCCAGTGATAAAATGACGGGGCCAGTCATTAATGACAGGGCCAGTGATAAAATGACTGGGCCAGTCATTAATGACAGGGCCAGTCATTAATAACAGGGCCAGTGATAAAATGACTGGGCCCGTCATTAATGACAGGGCCCGTGATAAAATGACTCTGCCAGTCATAAATGGACTTGGCGAGTCATAAAATGACAGAACCAGTCATAAAATGACAGGACCAGTGATAAAATGACTGGGCCAGTCATTAATGACAGGGCCAGTCATTAATGACAGGGCCAGTGATAAAATGACTGGGCCAGTCATTAACGACAGGGCCAGTCATTAATGACAGGGCCAGTGATAAAATGACTCTGCCAGTCATAAAATGACTTGGCCAGTCATAAAATGACAGAACCAGTCATAAAATGACAGGGCCAGTGATAAAATGACTGGCACAGTCATTAATGACAGGGCCAGTCATTAATGACAGGGCCTGGGATAAAATGACTGGGCCAGTCATTAATGACAGGGCCAGTGATAAAATGACTCTGCCAGTCATAAAATAACTTGGCCTGTCATAAAATGACAGAACCAGTCATAAAATGACAGGGCCAGTGATAAAATGACGGGGCCAGTTATTAATGACAGGGCCAGTCATTAATGACAGGGCCAGTGATAAAATGACTGGGCCAGTCATTAATGACAGGGAAGGTCATTAATGACTGGGCCAGTCATTAATGACAGGGCCAGTGATAAAATGACTCTACCAGTCATAAAATGACTTGGGCAGTCATAATATGACAGAACAAGTCATAAAATGACAGGGCCAGTGATAAAATGACTGGGCCAGTCATAAATGACAGGGCCAGTCATTAATGACAGGGCCAGTGATAAAATGAATGGGCCAGCCATTAATGACAGGGCCAGTCATTAATGACTGGGCCAGTGATAAAAATGACTCTGCCAGTCAATAATGACAGGGCCAGTGATAAAATGACAGGACCAGTGATAAAATGACTGGGCCAGTCATTAATGAGAGAACCAGTCATTAAATGACAGGGCCAGTGATAAAATGAGTGGGCCAGTCATTAATGACAGGGCCAGTCATTAATGACAGGGCCAGTCATTAATGACAGGGCCAGTGATAAAATGACTGGGCCAGTCATTAATGACAGAGCTAGTCATTAATTACAGGGCCAGTGATAAAATGACTCTGCCAGTCATAAAATTACTTGGCCAGTCATAAAATGACAGAACCAGTCATAAAATGACAGGGCCAGTGATAAAATGACTGGGCCAGTGATAAAATGACTTCGCCAGTCATTAATGACAGGGCCAGTGATAAAATGACTTCGCCAGTCATTAATGACAGGGCCAGTCATTAATGACAGGGCCAGTGATAAAATGACACTGCCAGGCATAAAATGACTTGGCCAGTCATAAAATGACAGAACAAGTCATAAAATGACAGATCCAGTGATAAAATGACTGGGCCAGTCATTAATGACAAGGCCAGTCATTAGTGACAGGGCCAGTGATAAAATGACTCTACCAGTCATAAAATGACTTGGCCAGTCATAAAATGACAGAACAAGTCATAAAATGACAGGGCCAGTGATAAAATGACGGGGCCAGTCATTAATGACAGGGCCAGTTATTAATGACAGGGCCAGTGATAAAATGACTGGGCCAGTCATTAATGACAGGGCCAGTCATTAATGACAGGGCCAGTAATAAAATGACTCTACCAGTCATAAAATGACTTGGCCACTCATAAAATGACAGAACAAGTCATAAAATGACAGGTCCAGTGATAAAATGACTGGGCCAGTCATTAATGACAGGGCCAGTCATTAATGACAGGGCCAGTGATAAAATGACTGGGCCAGCCATTAATGACAGGGCCAGTCATTAATGACTGGGCCAGTGATAAAAATGACTCTGCCAGTCATTAATGACGGGGCTAGTGATAAAATGACAGGGCCAGTGTTAAAATGACTGGGCCAGTCATTAATGACAGAACCAGTCATTAAATGACAGGGCCAGTGATAAAATGAGTGGGCCAGTCATTAATGACAGGGCCAGTCATTAATGACAGGGCTAGTCATTAATGACAGGGCCAGTGATAAAATGACTCTACCAGTCATAAAATTACTTGGCCAGTCATAAAATGACAGAACCAGTCATAAAATGACAGGGCCAGTGATAAAGTGACTGGGCCAGTGATAAAATGACTTCGCCAGTCATTAATGACAGGGCCAGT
Organism: Platycnemis pennipes; assembly: GCA_933228895.1. Lineage (NCBI taxonomy): Eukaryota > Metazoa > Arthropoda > Insecta > Odonata > Platycnemididae > Platycnemis > Platycnemis pennipes. The sequence continues at coordinate 71,894,246 of OW121846.1, read as the reverse complement.
GATAAAATGACTTCGCCAGTCATTAATGACAGGGCCAGTGATGAAATGACTCTGCCAGTCTGAAAATGACTTGGCCAGTCATAAAATGACAGAACCAGTCATAAAATGACAGGGCCAGTGATAAAATGACTGACCCAGTCATTAATGACAGGGCCAGTCATTAATGACAGGGCCAGTGATAAAATGAGTGTGCCAGTCATTAATGACAGGGCCAGTCATTAATGACAGGGCCAGTGATAAAATGACTCTGCTAGTCATAAAATAACTTGGCCAGTCATAAAATGACAGAACCAGTCATAAAATGACAGGGCCAGTGATAAAATGACGGGGCCAGTCATTAATGACAGGGCCAGTCATTAATGACAGGGCCAATGATAAAATGACTGGGCCAGTCATTAATGACAGGGCCAGTCATTAATGACAGGGCCAGTGATAAAATGACTCTACCAGTCATAAAATGACTTGGCCAGGCATAAAATGACAGAACCAGTCATAAAATGACAGGGCCAGTGATAAAATGACTGGGCCAGTCATTAATGACAGGGCCAGTCATTAATGACAGGGCCAGTGATAAAATGACTGGGCCAGTCATTAAAGACAGGGCCAGTCATTAATGACAGGGTTAGTTATAAAATGACTCTGCCAGTCATAAAATGACTTGGCCAGACATAAAATGACAGACCCAGTCATAAAATGACAGGGCCAGTGATAAAATGACTGGCACAGTCATTAATGACAGGGCCAGTCATTAATGACAGGGCCTGTGATAAAATGACTGGGCCAGTCATTAATGACAGGGCCAGTGATAAAATGACTCCTCCAGTCATAAAATAACTTGGCCTGTCATAAAATGACAGAACTAGTCATAAAATGACAGGGCCAGTGATAAAATGACGGGGCCAGTCATTAATGACAGGGCCAGTCATTAATGACAGGGCCAGTGATAAAATGACTGGGCCAGTCATTAATGACAGGGCCAGTCATTAATGACAGGGCCAGTGATAAAATGACTCTACCAGTCATAAAATGACTTGGCCAGTCATAAAATGACAGAACAAGTCATAAATAGACAGGGCCAGTGATAAAATGACTGGGCCAGTCATTAATGACAGGGCCAGTCATTAATGACAGGGCCAGTGATAAAATGACTGGTCCAGCCATTAATGACAGGGCCAGTCATTAATGACTGGGCCAGTGATAAAAATGACTCTGCCAGTCATTAATGACAGGGCCAGTGATAAAATGACAGGGCCAGTGATAAAATGACTGGGCCAGTCATTAATGACAGAACCAGTCATTAAATGACAGGGCCAGTGATAAATTGAGTGGGCCAGTCATTAATGACAGGGCCAGTCATTAATGACAGGGCTAGTCATTAATGACAGGGCCAGTGATAAAATGACTCTGCCAGTCATAAAATTACTTGGCCAGTCATAAAATGACAGAACAAGTCATAAAATGTTAGAGCCAGTGATAAAATGACTGGGCCAGTGATAAAATGACTTCGCCAGTCATTAATGACAGGGCCAGTGATAAAATAACTTCGCCAGTCATTAATGACAGGGCCAGTCATTAATAACAGGGCCAGTGATAAAATGACTTTGCCAGGCATAAAATGACTTGGCCAGTCATAAAATGACAGAACAAGTCATAAAATGACAAGGCCAGTGATATAATGACTGGGCCAGTCATTAATGACAGGGCCAGTCATTAATGACAGGGCCAGTTACAAAATGACTCTGCCAGTCATAAAATGACTTTGCAAGTCATAAAATTACTTGGCAAGTCATAAAATGACAGAACCATTCATAAAATGACTGGGCTTGTCATTAATGACAGGGCCAGTCATTAATGACAGGGCCAGTGATAAAATGCCTGGGCCCGTCATTAATGACAGGGCCTGTCATTTATGACAGGGCCAGTGATAAAATGACTCTACCAGTCATAAAATGACTACGCCAGTCATTAATGATAGAACCAGTCATAAAATGACAGGGCCAGTGATAAAATGACTGGGCCTTTCATTAATGACAGGGCCAGTCATTAATGACAGGGCCAGTGATAAAATGACTGGGCCCGTCATTAATGACAGGGCCAGTCATTTGTGACAGGGCCAGTGATAAAATGACTCTGCCAGTCATAAATGGACTTGGCCAGTCATAAAATGACAAAACCAGTCATAAAATGACAAGGCCAGTGATAAAATGACAGGGCCAGTCATTAATGACAGGGCCAGTCATTAATGACAGGGCCAGTCATTAATGACAGGGCCAGTGATAAAATGACTCTGCCAGTCATAAAATGACTTGGCCAGTCATAAAATGACAGAACCAGTCATAAAATGACAGGGCCAGTGATAAAATGACTGACCCAGTCATTAATGACAGGGCCAGTCATTAATGACAGGGCCAGTGATAAAATGAGTGTGCCAGTCATTAATGACAGGGCCAGTCATTAATGACAGGGCCAGTGATAAAATGACTCTGCTAGTCATAAAATAACTTGGCCAGTCATAAAATGACAGAACCAGTCATAAAATGACAGGGCCAGTGATAAAATGACGGGGACAGTCATTAATGACAGGGTCAGTCATTAATGACAGGGCCAATGATAAAATGACTGGGCCAGTCATTAATGAAAGGGCCAGTCATTAATGATAGGGCCAGTGATAAAATGACTCTACCAGTCATAAAATGACTTGGCCAGGCATAAAATGAACGAACCAGTCATAAAATGACAGAGCCAGTGATAAAATGACTGGGCCAGTCATTAATGACAGGGCCAGTCATTAATGACAGGGCCAGTGATAAAATGACTCTGCCAGTCATAAATGGACTTGGCCAGTCATAAAATGACAGAACCAGTCATTAAATGACAGGGCCAGTGATAAAATGACTGGGCCAGTCATTAATGACAGGGCCAGTCATTAATGACAGGGCCAGTTATAAAATGACTCTGCCAGTCATAAAATGACTTTGCAAGTCATAAAATTACTTGGCAAGTCATAAAATGACAGAACCATTCATAAAATGACAGGGCCAGTTATAAAATGACTGGGCCTGTAATTAATGACAGGGCCAGTCATTAATGACAGGGCCAGTGATAAAATGCCTGGGCCCGTCATTAATGACAGGGCCAGTCATTTATGACAGGGCCAGTGATAAAATGACTCTACCAGTCATAAAATGACTAAGCCAGTCATTAATGACAGAACAAGTCATAAAATGACAGGGTCAGTGATAAAATGACTGGGCCTTTCATTAATGACAGGGCCAGTCATTAATGACAGGGCCCGTCATTAATGACAGGGCCAGTCATTAATGACAGGGCCAGTGATAAAATGACTCTGCCAGTCATAAAATTACTTGGCCAGTCATAAAATGACAGAACAAGTCATAAAATGACAGAGCCAGTGATAAAATGACTGGGCCAGTGATAAAATGACTTCGCCAGTCATTAATGACAGGGCCAGTGATAAAATGACTTCGCCAGTCATTAATGACAGGGCCAGTCATTAATGACAGGGCCAGTGATAAAATGACTTTGCCAGGCATAAAATGACTTGGCCAGTCATAAAATGACAGAACAAGTCATAAAATGACAGAGCCAGTGATAAAATGACTGGGCCAGTCATTAATGACAGGGCCATTCATTAATGACAGGGCCAGTTATAAATTATTCTGCCAGTCATAAAATGACTTTGCAAGTCATAAAATTACTTGGCAAGTCATAAAATGACAGAACCATTCATAAAATGACTGGGCCTGTCATTAATGACAGGGCCAGTCTTTAATGACAGGGCCAATGATAAAATGCCTGGGCCCGTCATTAATGACAGGACCAGTCATTTATGACAGGGCCAGTGATAAAATGACTCTACCAGTCATAAAATGACTAAGCCAGTCATTAATGACAGAACCAGTCATAAAATGACAGGGCCAGTGATAAAATGACAGGGCCTTTCATTAATGACAGGGCCAGTCATTAATGACAGGGCCAGTGATAAAATGACTGGGCCCGTCATTAATTACAGGGCCAGTCCTTTATGACAGGGCCAGTGATAAAATGACTCTGCCAGTCATAAATAGACTTGGCCAGTCATAAAATGACAGAACCAGTCATAAAATGACAGGGCCAGTGACAAAATGACAGGGCCAGTCATTAATGACAGGGCCAGTCATTAATGACAGGGCCAGTCATTAATGACAGGGCCAGTGATAAAATGACTGGGCCAGTCATTAAAGACAGGGCCAGTCATTAATGACAGGGTTAGTTATAAAATGACTCTGCCAGTCATAAAATGACTTGGCCAGACATAAAATGACAGACCCAGTCATAAAATGACAGGGCCAGTGATAAAATGACTGGCACAGTCATTAATGACAGGGCCAGTCATTAATGACAGGGCCTGTGATAAAATGACTGGGCCAGTCATTAATGACAGGGCCAGTGATAAAATGACTCCTCCAGTCATAAAATAACTTGGCCTGTCATAAAATGACAGAACTAGTCATAAAATGACAGGGCCAGTGATAAAATGACGGGGCCAGTCATTAATGACAGGGCCAGTCATTAATGACAGGGCCAGTGATAAAATGACTGGGCCAGTCATTAATGACAGGGCCAGTCATTAATGACAGGGCCAGTGATAAAATGACTCTACCAGTCATAAAATGACTTGGCCAGTCATAAAATGACAGAACAAGTCATAAATAGACAGGGCCAGTGATAAAATGACTGGGCCAGTCATTAATGACAGGGCCAGTCATAAATGACAGGGCCAGTGATAAAATGACTGGTCCAGCCATTAATGACAGGGCCAGTCATTAATGACTGGGCCAGTGATAAAAATGACTCTGCCAGTCATTAATGACAGGGCCAGTGATAAAATGACAGGGCCAGTGATAAAATGACTGGGCCAGTCATTAATGACAGAACCAGTCATTAAATGACAGGGCCAGTGATAAATTGAGTGGGCCAGTCATTAATGACAGGGCCAGTCATTAATGACAGGGCTAGTCATTAATGACAGGGCCAGTGATAAAATGACTCTGCCAGTCATAAAATTACTTGGCCAGTCATAAAATGACAGAACAAGTCATAAAATGTTAGAGCCAGTGATAAAATGACTGGGCCAGTGATAAAATGACTTCACCAGTCATTAATGACAGGGCCAGTGATAAAATAACTTCGCCAGTCATTAATGACAGGGCCAGTCATTAATAACAGGGCCAGTGATAAAATGACTTTGCCAGGCATAAAATGACTTGGCCAGTCATAAAATGACAGAACAAGTCATAAAATGACAGAGCCAGTGATAAAATGACTGGGCCAGTCATTAATGACAGGGCCAGTCATTAATGACAGGGCCAGTTACAAAATGACTCTGCCAGTCATAAAATGACTTTGCAAGTCATAAAATTACTTGGCAAGTCATAAAATGACAGAACCATTCATAAAATGACTGGGCTTGTCATTAATGACAGGGCCAGTCATTAATGACAGGGCCAGTGATAAAATGCCTGGGCCCGTCATTAATGACAGGGCCTGTCATTTATGACAGGGCCAGTGATAAAATGACTCTACCAGTCATAAATGACTACGCCAGTCATTAATGATAGAACCAGTCATAAAATGACAGGGCCAGTGATAAAATGACTGGGCCTTTCATTAATGACAGGGCCAGTCATTAATGACAGGGCCAGTGATAAAATGACTGGGCCCGTCATTAATGACAGGGCCAGTCATTTGTGACAGGGCCAGTGATAAAATGACTCTGCCAGTCATAAATGGACTTGGCCAGTCATAAAATGACAAAACCAGTCATAAAATGACAAGGCCAGTGATAAAATGACAGGGCCAGTCATTAATGACAGGGCCAGTCATTAATGACAGGGCCAGTGATAAAATGACTGGGCCAGTCATTAATGACAGGGCCAGTCATTAATGACAGGGCCAGTCATTAATGACAGGGCCAGTGATAAAATGACTCTGCCAGTCATAAAATGACTTGGCCAGTCATAAAATGACAGAACCAGTCATAAAATGACAGGGCCAGTGATAAAATGACTGACCCAGTCATTAATGACAGGGCCAGTCATTAATGACAGGGCCAGTGATAAAATGAGTGTGCCAGTCATTAATGACAGGGCCAGTCATTAATGACAGGGCCAGTGATAAAATGACTCTGCTAGTCATAAAATAACTTGGCCAGTCATAAAATGACAGAACCAGTCATAAAATGACAGGGCCAGTGATAAAATGACGGGGACAGTCATTAATGACAGGGTCAGTCATTAATGACAGGGCCAATGATAAAATGACTGGGCCAGTCATTAATGTAAGGGCCAGTCATTAATGATAGGGCCAGTGATAAAATGACTCTACCAGTCATAAAATGACTTGGCCAGGCATAAAATGAACGAACCAGTCATAAAATGACAGAGCCAGTGATAATATGACTGGGCCAGTCATTAATGACAGGGCCAGTCATTAATGACAGGGCCAGTGATAAAATGACTCTGCCAGTCATAAATGGACTTGGCCAGTCATAAAATGACAGAACCAGTCATTAAATGACAGGGCCAGTGATAAAATGACTGGGCCAGTCATTAATGACAGGGCCAGTCATTAATGACAGGGCCAGTTATAAAATGACTCTGCCAGTCATAAAATGACTTTGCAAGTCATAAAATTACTTGGCAAGTCATAAAATGACAGAACCATTCATAAAATGACAGGGCCAGTTATAAAATGACTGGGCCTGTAATTAATGACAGGGCCAGTCATTAATGACAGGGCCAGTGATAAATGCCTGGGCCCGTCATTAATGACAGGGCCAGTCATTTATGACAGGGCCAGTGATAAAATGACTCTACCAGTCATAAAATGACTAAGCCAGTCATTAATGACAGAACCAGTCATAAAATGACAGGGTCAGTGATAAAATGACTGGGCCTTTCATTAATGACAGGGCCAGTCATTAATGACAGGGCCCGTCATTAATGACAGGGCCAGTCATTAATGACAGGGCCAGTGATAAAATGACTCTGCCAGTCATAAAATTACTTGGCCAGTCATAAAATGACAGAACAAGTCATAAAATGACAGAGCCAGTGATAATATGACTGGGCCAGTGATAAAATGACTTCGCCAGTCATTAATGACAGGGCCAGTGATAAAATGACTTCGCCAGTCATTAATGACAGGGCCAGTCATTAATGACAGGGCCAGTGATAAAATGACTTTGCCAGGCATAAAATGACTTGGCCAGTCATAAAATGACAGAACAAGTCATAAAATGACAGAGCCAGTGATAAAATGACTGGGCCAGTCATTAATGACAGGGCCATTCATTAATGACAGGGCCAGTTATAAAATGATTCTGCCAGTCATAAAATGACTTTGCAAGTCATAAAATTACTTGGCAAGTCATAAAATGACAGAACCATTCATAAAATGACTGGGCCTGTCATTAATGACAGGGCCAGTCTTTAATGACAGGGCCAATGATAAAATGCCTGGGCCCGTCATTAATGACAGGACCAGTCATTTATGACAGGGCCAGTGATAAACTGACTCTACCAGTCATAAAATGACTAAGCCAGTCATTAATGACAGAACCAGTCATAAAATGACAGGGCCAGTGATAAAATGACTCTACCAGTCATAAAATGACTTGGGCAGTCATAATATGACAGAACAAGTCATAAAATGACAGGGCCAGTGATAAAATGACTGGGCCAGTCATAAATGACAGGGCCAGTCATTAATGACAGGGCCAGTGATAAAATGAATGGGCCAGCCATTAATGACAGGGCCAGTCATTAATGACTGGGCCAGTGATAAAAATGACTCTGCCAGTCAATAATGACAGGGCCAGTGATAAAATGACAGGACCAGTGATAAAATGACTGGGCCAGTCATTAATGAGAGAACCAGTCATTAAATGACAGGGCCAGTGATAAAATGAGTGGGCCAGTCATTAATGACAGGGCCAGTCATTAATGACAGGGCCAGTCATTAATGACAGGGCCAGTGATAAAATGACTGGGCCAGTCATTAATGACAGAGCTAGTCATTAATTACAGGGCCAGTGATAAAATGACTCTGCCAGTCATAAAATTACTTGGCCAGTCATAAAATGACAGAACCAGTCATAAAATGACAGGGCCAGTGATAAAATGACTGGGCCAGTGATAAAATGACTTCGCCAGTCATTAATGACAGGGCCAGTGATAAAATGACTTCGCCAGTCATTAATGACAGGGCCAGTCATTAATGACAGGGCCAGTGATAAAATGACACTGCCAGGCATAAAATGACTTGGCCAGTCATAAAATGACAGAACAAGTCATAAAATGACAGGGCCAGTGATATATGACTGGGCCAGTCTCTAATGACAAGGCCAGTCATTAATGACAGGGCCAGTGATAAAATGACTGGGCCAGTCATTAACGACAGGGCCAGTCATTAAGACAGGGCCAGTGATAAAATGAGTCTGCTAGTCATAAAATAACTTGCCCAGTCATAAAATGACAGGGCCAGTGATAAAATGACGGGGCCAGTCATTAATGACAGGGCCAGTTATTAATGACAGGGCCAGTGATAAAATGACTGGGCCAGTCATTAATGACAGGGCCAGTCATTAATGACAGGGCCAGTAATAAAATGACTCTACCAGTCATAAAATGACTTGGCCAGTCATAAAATGACAGAGCAAGTCATAAAATGACAGGGCCAGTGATAAAATGACTGGGCCAGTCATTAATGACAGGGCCAGTCATTAATGACAGGGCCACTGATAAAATGACTGGGCCAGCCATTAATGACAGGGCCAGTCATTAATGACTGGGCCAGTGATAAAAATAACTCTGCCAGTCATTAATGACGGGGCCAGTGATAAAATGACAGGGCCAGTGATAAAATGACTGGGCCAGTCATTAATGACAGAACCAGTCATTAAATGACAGGGCCAGTGATAAAATGAGTGGGCCAGTCATTAATGACAGGGCCAGTCATTAATGACAGGGCTAGTCATTAATGACAGGGCCAGTGATAAAATGACTCTACCAGTCATAAAATTACTTGGCCAGTCATAAAATGACAGAACCAGTCATAAAATGACAGGGCCAGTGATAAAGTGACTGGGCCAGTGATAAAATGACTTCGCCAGTCATTAATGACAGGGCCAGTGATAAAATGACTTCGCCAGTCATTAATGACAGGGCCAGTGATGAAATGACTCTGCCAGTCTGAAAATGACTTGGCCAGTCATAAAAAGACAGAACCAGTCATAAAATGACAGGGCCAGTGATAAAATGACTGACCCAGTCATTAATGACAGGGCCAGTCATTAATGACAGGGCCAGTGATAAAATGAGTGTGCCAGTCATTAATGACAGGGCCAGTCATTAATGACAGAGCCAGTGATAAAATGACTCTGCTAGTCATAAAATAACTTGGCCAGTCATAAAATGACAGAACCAGTCATAAAATGACAGGGCCAGTGATAAAATGACTGGGCCAGTCATTAATGACAGGGCCAGTCATTAATGACTGGGCCAGTGATAAAAATGACTCTGCCAGTCATTAATGACAGGGCCAGTCATTAATGACAGGGCCAGTGATAAAATGACAGGGCCAGTGATAAAATGACTGGGCCAGTCATTAATGACAGAACCAGTCATTAAATGACAGGGCCAGTGATAATATGACTGGGCCAGTCATTAATGACAGGGCCAGTCATTAATGAAAGGGCCAGTAATTAATGACAGGGCCAGTGATAAAATGACTGGGCCAGTCACTAATGACAGGGCCAGTCATTAATGACAGGGTCAGTGATAAATGACTCTGCTAGTCATAAAATATCTTGGCCAGTCATAAAAAGACAGAACCAGTCATATAATGACAGGGCCATAGATAAAATGACGGGGCCAGTCATTAATGACAGGGCAAGTCATTAATGACAGTGCCAGTGATAAAATGACTGGGCCAGTCATTAATGACAGGGCCAGTGATAAAATGACTGGGCCAGTCATTAATGACATGGCCAGTCATTAATAACAAGGGCCAGTGATAAAATGACTATACCAGTCATAAAATGACTTGGCCAGTCATAAAATGACAGAACCAGTCATAAAATGACAGGGCCAGTGATAAAATGATGGGGCCAGTCATTAATGACAGGGCCAGTCATTAATGACAGGGCCAGTGATAAAATGACTGGGCCAGTCATTAATGACAGGGCCAGTCATTAATGACTGGGCCAGTGATAAAAATGACTCTGCCAGTCAATAATGACAGGGCCAGTCATTAATGACAGGGCCAGTGATAAAATGACAGGGCCAGTGATAAAATGACTGGGCCAGTCATTAATGACAGAACCAGTCATTAAATGACAGGGCCAGTGACAAAATGACTGGGCCAGTCATTAATGACAGGGCCAGTCATTAATGACAGGGCCAGTAATTAATGACAGGGCCAGTGATAAAATGACTGGGCCAGTCATTAATGACAGGGCCAGTCATTAATGACAGGGCCAGTGATAAAATGACTCTGCTAGTCATAAAATAACTTGGTCAGTCATAAAATGACAAAACCAGTCATAAAATGACAGGGCCAGTGATAAAATGACGGGGCCAGTCATTAATGACAGGGCCAGTCATTAATGACAGGGCCAGTGATAAAATGACTGGGCCAGTCATTAATGACAGGGCCAGTCATTAATGACAGGGCCAGTGATAAAATGACTCTACCAGTCATAAAATGACTTGGCCAGTCGTAAAATGACAGAACAAGTCATAAAATGACAGGGCCAGTGATAAAATGACTAGGCCAGTCTCTAATGACAAGGCCAGTCATTAATGACAGGGCCAGTGATAAAATGACTGGGCCAGTCATTAACGACAGGGCCAGTCATTAAGACAGGGCCAGTGATAAAATGAGTCTGCTAGTCATAAAATAACTTGGCCAGTCATAAAATGACAGAACCAGTCATAAAATGACAGGGCCAGTGATAAAATGACGGGGCCAGTCATTAATGACAGGGCCAGTGATAAAATGACTGGGCCAGTCATTAATGACAGGGCCAGTCATTAATAACAGGGCCAGTGATAAAATGACTGGGCCCGTCATTAATGACAGGGCCCGTGATAAAATGACTCTGCCAGTCATAAATGGACTTGGCGAGTCATAAAATGACAGAACCAGTCATAAAATGACAGGACCAGTGATAAAATGACTGGGCCAGTCATTAATGACAGGGCCAGTCATTAATGACAGGGCCAGTGATAAAATGACTGGGCCAGTCATTAACGACAGGGCCAGTCATTAATGACAGGGCCAGTGATAAAATGACTCTGCCAGTCATAAAATGACTTGGCCAGTCATAAAATGACAGAACCAGTCATAAAATGACAGGGCCAGTGATAAAATGACTGGCACAGTCATTAATGACAGGGCCAGTCATTAATGACAGGGCCTGGGATAAAATGACTGGGCCAGTCATTAATGACAGGGCCAGTGATAAAATGACTCTGCCAGTCATAAAATAACTTGGCCTGTCATAAAATGACAGAACCAGTCATAAAATGACAGGGCCAGTGATAAAATGACGGGGCCAGTTATTAATGACAGGGCCAGTCATTAATGACAGGGCCAGTGATAAAATGACTGGGCCAGTCATTAATGACAGGGAAGGTCATTAATGACAGGGCCAGTCATTAATGACAGGGCCAGTGATAAAATGACTCTACCAGTCATAAAATGACTTGGGCAGTCATAATATGACAGAACAAGTCATAAAATGACAGGGCCAGTGATAAAATGACTGGGCCAGTCATAAATGACAGGGCCAGTCATTAATGACAGGGCCAGTGATAAAATGAATGGGCCAGCCATTAATGACAGGGCCAGTCATTAATGACTGGGCCAGTGATAAAAATGACTCTGCCAGTCAATAATGACAGGGCCAGTGATAAAATGACAGGACCAGTGATAAAATGACTGGGCCAGTCATTAATGAGAGAACCAGTCATTAAATGACAGGGCCAGTGATAAAATGAGTGGGCCAGTCATTAATGACAGGGCCAGTCATTAATGACAGGGCCAGTCATTAATGACAGGGCCAGTGATAAAATGACTGGGCCAGTCATTAATGACAGAGCCAGTCATTAATGACAGGGCTAGTCATTAATGACAGGGCCAGTGATAAAATGACTCTACCAGTCATAAAATTACTTGGCCAGTCATAAAATGACAGAACCAGTCATAAAATGACAGGGCCAGTGATAAAGTGACTGGGCCAGTGATAAAATGACTTCGCCAGTCATTAATGACAGGGCCAGTGATAAAATGACTTCGCCAGTCATTAATGACAGGGCCAGTGATGAAATGACTCTGCCAGTCTGAAAATGACTTGGCCAGTCATAAAAAGACAGAACCAGTCATAAAATGACAGGGCCAGTGATAAAATGACTGACCCAGTCATTAATGACAGGGCCAGTCATTAATGACAGGGCCAGTGATAAAATGAGTGTGCCAGTCATTAATGACAGGGCCAGTCATTAATGACAGAGCCAGTGATAAAATGACTCTGCTAGTCATAAAATAACTTGGCCAGTCATAAAATGACAGAACCAGTCATAAAATGACAGGGCCAGTGATAAAATGACTGGGCCAGTCATTAATGACAGGGCCAGTCATTAATGACTGGGCCAGTGATAAAAATGACTCTGCCAGTCATTAATGACAGGGCCAGTCATTAATGACAGGGCCAGTGATAAAATGACAGGGCCAGTGATAAAATGACTGGGCCAGTCATTAATGACAGAACCAGTCATTAAATGACAGGGCCAGTGATAATATGACTGGGCCAGTCATTAATGACAGGGCCAGTCATTAATGAAAGGGCCAGTAATTAATGACAGGGCCAGTGATAAAATGACTGGGCCAGTCACTAATGACAGGGCCAGTCATTAATGACAGGGTCAGTGATAAATGACTCTGCTAGTCATAAAATATCTTGGCCAGTCATAAAAAGACAGAACCAGTCATATAATGACAGGGCCATAGATAAAATGACGGGGCCAGTCATTAATGACAGGGCAAGTCATTAATGACAGTGCCAGTGATAAAATGACTGGGCCAGTCATTAATGACAGGGCCAGTGATAAAATGACTGGGCCAGTCATTAATGACATGGCCAGTCATTAATAACAAGGGCCAGTGATAAAATGACTATACCAGTCATAAAATGACTTGGCCAGTCATAAAATGACAGAACCAGTCATAAAATGACAGGGCCAGTGATAAAATGATGGGGCCAGTCATTAATGACAGGGCCAGTCATTAATGACAGGGCCAGTGATAAAATGACTGGGCCAGTCATTAATGACAGGGCCAGTCATTAATGACTGGGCCAGTGATAAAAATGACTCTGCCAGTCAATAATGACAGGGCCAGTCATTAATGACAGGGCCAGTGATAAAATGACAGGGCCAGTGATAAAATGACTGGGCCAGTCATTAATGACAGAACCAGTCATTAAATGACAGGGCCAGTGACAAAATGACTGGGCCAGTCATTAATGACAGGGCCAGTCATTAATGACAGGGCCAGTAATTAATGACAGGGCCAGTGATAAAATGACTGGGCCAGTCATTAATGACAGGGCCAGTCATTAATGACAGGGCCAGTGATAAAATGACTCTGCTAGTCATAAAATAACTTGGTCAGTCATAAAATGACAAAACCAGTCATAAAATGACAGGGCCAGTGATAAAATGACGGGGCCAGTCATTAATGACAGGGCCAGTCATTAATGACAGGGCCAGTGATAAAATGACTGGGCCAGTCATTAATGACAGGGCCAGTCATTAATGACAGGGCCAGTGATAAAATGACTCTACCAGTCATAAAATGACTTGGCCAGTCGTAAAATGACAGAACAAGTCATAAAATGACAGGGCCAGTGATAAAATGACTAGGCCAGTCTCTAATGACAAGGCCAGTCATTAATGACAGGGCCAGTGATAAAATGACTGGGCCAGTCATTAACGACAGGGCCAGTCATTAAGACAGGGCCAGTGATAAAATGAGTCTGCTAGTCATAAAATAACTTGGCCAGTCATAAAATGACAGAACCAGTCATAAAATGACAGGGCCAGTGATAAAATGACGGGGCCAGTCATTAATGACAGGGCCAGTGATAAAATGACTGGGCCAGTCATTAATGACAGGGCCAGTCATTAATAACAGGGCCAGTGATAAAATGACTGGGCCCGTCATTAATGACAGGGCCCGTGATAAAATGACTCTGCCAGTCATAAATGGACTTGGCGAGTCATAAAATGACAGAACCAGTCATAAAATGACAGGACCAGTGATAAAATGACTGGGCCAGTCATTAATGACAGGGCCAGTCATTAATGACAGGGCCAGTGATAAAATGACTGGGCCAGTCATTAACGACAGGGCCAGTCATTAATGACAGGGCCAGTGATAAAATGACTCTGCCAGTCATAAAATGACTTGGCCAGTCATAAAATGACAGAACCAGTCATAAAATGACAGGGCCAGTGATAAAATGACTGGCACAGTCATTAATGACAGGGCCAGTCATTAATGACAGGGCCTGGGATAAAATGACTGGGCCAGTCATTAATGACAGGGCCAGTGATAAAATGACTCTGCCAGTCATAAAATAACTTGGCCTGTCATAAAATGACAGAACCAGTCATAAAATGACAGGGCCAGTGATAAAATGACGGGGCCAGTTATTAATGACAGGGCCAGTCATTAATGACAGGGCCAGTGATAAAATGACTGGGCCAGTCATTAATGACAGGGAAGGTCATTAATGACAGGGCCAGTCATTAATGACAGGGCCAGTGATAAAATGACTCTACCAGTCATAAAATGACTTGGGCAGTCATAATATGACAGAACAAGTCATAAAATGACAGGGCCAGTGATAAAATGACTGGGCCAGTCATAAATGACAGGGCCAGTCATTAATGACAGGGCCAGTGATAAAATGAATGGGCCAGCCATTAATGACAGGGCCAGTCATTAATGACTGGGCCAGTGATAAAAATGACTCTGCCAGTCAATAATGACAGGGCCAGTGATAAAATGACAGGACCAGTGATAAAATGACTGGGCCAGTCATTAATGAGAGAACCAGTCATTAAATGACAGGGCCAGTGATAAAATGAGTGGGCCAGTCATTAATGACAGGGCCAGTCATTAATGACAGGGCCAGTCATTAATGACAGGGCCAGTGATAAAATGACTGGGCCAGTCATTAATGACAGAGCTAGTCATTAATTACAGGGCCAGTGATAAAATGACTCTGCCAGTCATAAAATTACTTGGCCAGTCATAAAATGACAGAACCAGTCATAAAATGACAGGGCCAGTGATAAAATGACTGGGCCAGTGATAAAATGACTTCGCCAGTCATTAATGACAGGGCCAGTGATAAAATGACTTCGCCAGTCATTAATGACAGGGCCAGTCATTAATGACAGGGCCAGTGATAAAATGACTCTACCAGTCATAAAATGACTTGGCCAGTCATAAAATGACAGAACAAGTCATAAAATGACAGGGCCAGTGATAAAATGACGGGGCCAGTCATTAATGACAGGGCCAGTTATTAATGACAGGGCCAGTGATAAAATGACTGGGCCAGTCATTAATGACAGGGCCAGTCATTAATGACAGGGCCAGTAATAAAATGACTCTACCAGTCATAAAATGACTTGGCCAGTCATAAAATGACAGAACAAGTCATAAAATGACAGGGCCAGTGATAAAATGACTGGGCCAGTCATTAATGACAGGGCCAGTCATTAATGACAGGGCCAGTGATAAAATGACTGGGCCAGCCATTAATGACAGGGCCAGTCATTAATGACTGGGCCAGTGATAAAAATGACTCTGCCAGTCATTAATGACGGGGCTAGTGATAAAATGACAGGGCCAGTGTTAAAATGACTGGGCCAGTCATTAATGACAGAACCAGTCATTAAATGACAGGGCCAGTGATAAAATGAGTGGGCCAGTCATTAATGACAGGGCCAGTCATTAATGACAGGGCTAGTCATTAATGACAGGGCCAGTGATAAAATGACTCTACCAGTCATAAAATTACTTGGCCAGTCATAAAATGACAGAACCAGTCATAAAATGACAGGGCCAGTGATAAAGTGACTGGGCCAGTGATAAAATGACTTCGCCAGTCATTAATGACAGGGCCAGTGATAAAATGACTTCGCCAGTCATTAATGACAGGGCCAGTGATGAAATGACTCTGCCAGTCTGAAAATGACTTGGCCAGTCATAAAATGACAGAACCAGTCATAAAATGACAGGGCCAGTGATAAAATGACTGACCCAGTCATTAATGACAGGGCCAGTCATTAATGACAGGGCCAGTGATAAAATGAGTGTGCCAGTCATTAATGACAGGGCCAGTCATTAATGACAGGGCCAGTGATAAAATGACTCTGCTAGTCATAAAATAACTTGGCCAGTCATAAAATGACAGAACCAGTCATAAAATGACAGGGCCAGTGATAAAATGACGGGGCCAGTCATTAATGACAGGGCCCGTCATTAATGACAGGGCCAATGATAAAATGACTGGGCCAGTCATTAATGACAGGGCCAGTCATTAATGACAGGGCCAGTGATAAAATGACTCTACCAGTCATAAAATGACTTGGCCAGGCATAAAATGACAGAACCAGTCATAAAATGACAGGGCCAGTGATAAAATGACTGGGCCAGTCATTAATGACAGGGCCAGTCATTAATGACAGGGCCAGTGATAAAATGACTGGGCCAGTCATTAAAGACAGGGCCAGTCATTAATGACAGGGTTAGTTATAAAATGACTCTGCCAGTCATAAAATGACTTGGCCAGACATAAAATGACAGACCCAGTCATAAAATGACAGGGCCAGTGATAAAATGACTGGCACAGTCATTAATGACAGGGCCAGTCATTAATGACAGGGCCTGTGATAAAATGACTGGGCCAGTCATTAATGACAGGGCCAGTGATAAAATGACTCCTCCAGTCATAAAATAACTTGGCCTGTCATAAAATGACAGAACTAGTCATAAAATGACAGGGCCAGTGATAAAATGACGGGGCCAGTCATTAATGACAGGGCCAGTCATTAATGACAGGGCCAGTGATAAAATGACTGGGCCAGTCATTAAAGACAGGGCCAGTCATTAATGACAGGGCCAGTGATAAAATGACTCTACCAGTCATAAAATGACTTGGCCAGTCATAAAATGACAGAACAAGTCATAAATAGACAGGGCCAGTGATAAAATGACTGGGCCAGTCATTAATGACAGGGCCAGTCATTAATGACAGGGCCAGTGATAAAATGACTGGTCCAGCCATTAATGACAGGGCCAGTCATTAATGACTGGGCCAGTGATAAAAATGACTCTGCCAGTCATTAATGACAGGGCCAGTGATAAAATGACAGGGCCAGTGATAAAATGACTGGGCCAGTCATTAATGACAGAACCAGTCATTAAATGACAGGGCCAGTGATAAATTGAGTGGGCCAGTCATTAATGACAGGGCCAGTCATTAATGACAGGGCTAGTCATTAATGACAGGGCCAGTGATAAAATGACTCTGCCAGTCATAAAATTACTTGGCCAGTCATAAAATGACAGAACAAGTCATAAAATGTTAGAGCCAGTGATAAAATGACTGGGCCAGTGATAAAATGACTTCGCCAGTCATTAATGACAGGGCCAGTGATAAAATAACTTCGCCAGTCATTAATGACAGGGCCAGTCATTAATAACAGGGCCAGTGATAAAATGACTTTGCCAGGCATAAAATGACTTGGCCAGTCATAAAATGACAGAACAAGTCATAAAATGACAGAGCCAGTGATAAAATGACTGGGCCAGTCATTAATGACAGGGCCAGTCATTAATGACAGGGCCAGTTACAAAATGACTCTGCCAGTCATAAAATGACTTTGCAAGTCATAAAATTACTTGGCAAGTCATAAAATGACAGAACCATTCATAAAATGACTGGGCTTGTCATTAATGACAGGGCCAGTCATTAATGACAGGGCCAGTGATAAAATGCCTGGGCCCGTCATTAATGACAGGGCCTGTCATTTATGACAGGGCCAGTGATAAAATGACTCTACCAGTCATAAAATGACTACGCCAGTCATTAATGATAGAACCAGTCATAAAATGACAGGGCCAGTGATAAAATGACTGGGCCTTTCATTAATGACAGGGCCAGTCATTAATGACAGGGCCAGTGATAAAATGACTGGGCCCGTCATTAATGACAGGGCCAGTCATTTGTGACAGGGCCAGTGATAAAATGACTCTGCCAGTCATAAATGGACTTGGCCAGTCATAAAATGACAAAACCAGTCATAAAATGACAAGGCCAGTGATAAAATGACAGGGCCAGTGATAAAATGACTCTGCCAGTCATAAAATGACTTGGCCAGTCATAAAATGACAGAACCAGTCATAAAATGACAGGGCCAGTGATAAAATGACTGACCCAGTCATTAATGACAGGGCCAGTCATTAATGACAGGGCCAGTGATAAAATGAGTGTGCCAGTCATTAATGACAGGGCCAGTCATTAATGACAGGGCCAGTGATAAAATGACTCTGCTAGTCATAAAATAACTTGGCCAGTCATAAAATGACAGAACCAGTCATAAAATGACAGGGCCAGTGATAAAATGACGGGGACAGTCATTAATGACAGGGTCAGTCATTAATGACAGGGCCAATGATAAAATGACTGGGCCAGTCATTAATGAAAGGGCCAGTCATTAATGATAGGGCCAGTGATAAAATGACTCTACCAGTCATAAAATGACTTGGCCAGGCATAAAATGAACGAACCAGTCATAAAATGACAGAGCCAGTGATAAAATGACTGGGCCAGTCATTAATGACAGGGCCAGTCATTAATGACAGGGCCAGTGATAAAATGACTCTGCCAGTCATAAATGGACTTGGCCAGTCATAAAATGACAGAACCAGTCATTAAATGACAGGGCCAGTGATAAAATGACTGGGCCAGTCATTAATGACAGGGCCAGTCATTAATGACAGGGCCAGTTATAAAATGACTCTGCCAGTCATAAAATGACTTTGCAAGTCATAAAATTACTTGGCAAGTCATAAAATGACAGAACCATTCATAAAATGACAGGGCCAGTTATAAAATGACTGGGCCTGTAATTAATGACAGGGCCAGTCATTAATGACAGGGCCAGTGATAAAATGCCTGGGCCCGTCATTAATGACAGGGCCAGTCATTTATGACAGGGCCAGTGATAAAATGACTCTACCAGTCATAAAATGACTAAGCCAGTCATTAATGACAGAACCAGTCATAAAATGACAGGGTCAGTGATAAAATGACTGGGCCTTTCATTAATGACAGGGCCAGTCATTAATGACAGGGCCCGTCATTAATGACAGGGCCAGTCATTAATGACAGGGCCAGTGATAAAATGACTCTGCCAGTCATAAAATTACTTGGCCAGTCATAAAATGACAGAACAAGTCATAAAATGACAGAGCCAGTGATAAAATGACTGGGCCAGCGATAAAATGACTTCGCCAGTCATTAATGACAGGGCCAGTGATAAAATGACTTCGCCAGTCATTAATGACAGGGCCAGTCATTAATGACAGGGCCAGTGATAAAATGACTTTGCCAGGCATAAAATGACTTGGCCAGTCATAAAATGACAGAACAAGTCATAAAATGACAGAGCCAGTGATAAAATGACTGGGCCAGTCATTAATGACAGGGCCATTCATTAATGACAGGGCCAGTTATAAAATGATTCTGCCAGTCATAAAATGACTTTGCAAGTCATAAAATTACTTGGCAAGTCATAAAATGACAGAACCATTCATAAAATGACTGGGCCTGTCATTAATGACAGGGCCAGTCTTTAATGACAGGGCCAATGATAAAATGCATGGGCCCGTCATTAATGACAGGACCAGTCATTTATGACAGGGCCAGTGATAAAATGACTCTACCAGTCATAAAATGACTAAGCCAGTCATTAATGACAGAACCAGTCATAAAATGACAGGGCCAGTGATAAAATGACAGGGCCTTTCATTAATGACAGGGCCAGTCATTAATGACAGGGCCAGTGATAAAATGACTGGGCCCGTCATTAATTACAGGGCCAGTCCTTTATGACAGGGCCAGTGATAAAATGACTCTGCCAGTCATAAATAGACTTGGCCAGTCATAAAATGACAGAACCAGTCATAAAATGACAGGGCCAGTGACAAAATGACAGGGCCAGTCATTAATGACAGGGCCAGTCATTAATGACAGGGCCAGTCATTAATGACAGGGCCAGTGATAAAATGACTGGGCCAGTCATTAAAGACAGGGCCAGTCATTAATGACAGGGTTAGTTATAAAATGACTCTGCCAGTCATAAAATGACTTGGCCAGACATAAAATGACAGACCCAGTCATAAAATGACAGGGCCAGTGATAAAATGACTGGCACAGTCATTAATGACAGGGCCAGTCATTAATGACAGGGCCTGTGATAAAATGACTGGGCCAGGTATTAATGACAGGGCCAGTGATAAAATGACTCCTCCAGTCATAAAATAACTTGGCCTGTCATAAAATGACAGAACTAGTCATAAAATGACAGGGCCAGTGATAAAATGACGGGGCCAGTCATTAATGACAGGGCCAGTCATTAATGACAGGGCCAGTGATAAAATGACTGGGCCAGTCATTAATGACAGGGCCAGTCATTAATGACAGGGCCAGTGATAAAATGACTCTACCAGTCATAAAATGACTTGGCCAGTCATAAAATGACAGAACAAGTCATAAATAGACAGGGCCAGTGATAAAATGACTGGGCCAGTCATTAATGACAGGGCCAGTCATAAATGACAGGGCCAGTGATAAAATGACTGGTCCAGCCATTAATGACAGGGCCAGTCATTAATGACTGGGCCAGTGATAAAAATGACTCTGCCAGTCATTAATGACAGGGCCAGTGATAAAATGACAGGGCCAGTGATAAAATGACTGGGCCAGTCATTAATGACAGAACCAGTCATTAAATGACAGGGCCAGTGATAAATTGAGTGGGCCAGTCATTAATGACAGGGCCAGTCATTAATGACAGGGCTAGTCATTAATGACAGGGCCAGTGATAAAATGACTCTGCCAGTCATAAAATTACTTGGCCAGTCATAAAATGACAGAACAAGTCATAAAATGTTAGAGCCAGTGATAAAATGACTGGGCCAGTGATAAAATGACTTCGCCAGTCATTAATGACAGGGCCAGTGATAAAATAACTTCGCCAGTCATTAATGACAGGGCCAGTCATTAATAACAGGGCCAGTGATAAAATGACTTTGCCAGGCATAAAATGACTTGGCCAGTCATAAAATGACAGAACAAGTCATAAAATGACAGAGCCAGTGATAAAATGACTGGGCCAGTCATTAATGACAGGGCCAGTCATTAATGACAGGGCCAGTTACAAAATGACTCTGCCAGTCATAAAATGACTTTGCAAGTCATAAAATTACTTGGCAAGTCATAAAATGACAGAACCATTCATAAAATGACTGGGCTTGTCATTAATGACAGGGCCAGTCATTAATGACAGGGCCAGTGATAAAATGCCTGGGCCCGTCATTAATGACAGGGCCTGTCATTTATGACAGGGCCAGTGATAAAATGACTCTACCAGTCATAAATGACTACGCCAGTCATTAATGATAGAACCAGTCATAAAATGACAGGGCCAGTGATAAAATGACTGGGCCTTTCATTAATGACAGGGCCAGTCATTAATGACAGGGCCAGTGATAAAATGACTGGGCCCGTCATTAATGACAGGGCCAGTCATTTGTGACAGGGCCAGTGATAAAATGACTCTGCCAGTCATAAATGGACTTGGCCAGTCATAAAATGACAAAACCAGTCATAAAATGACAAGGCCAGTGATAAAATGACAGGGCCAGTCATTAATGACAGGGCCAGTCATTAATGACAGGGCCAGTGATAAAATGACTGGGCCAGTCATTAATGACAGGGCCAGTCATTAATGACAGGGCCAGTCATTAATGACAGGGCCAGTGATAAAATGACTCTGCCAGTCATAAAATGACTTGGCCAGTCATAAAATGACAGAACCAGTCATAAAATGACAGGGCCAGTGATAAAATGACTGACCCAGTCATTAATGACAGGGCCAGTCATTAATGACAGGGCCAGTGATAAAATGAGTGTGCCAGTCATTAATGACAGGGCCAGTCATTAATGACAGGGCCAGTGATAAAATGACTCTGCTAGTCATAAAATAACTTGGCCAGTCATAAAATGACAGAACCAGTCATAAAATGACAGGGCCAGTGATAAAATGACGGGGACAGTCATTAATGACAGGGCCAATGATAAAATGACTGGGCCAGTCATTAATGTAAGGGCCAGTCATTAATGATAGGGCCAGTGATAAAATGACTCTACCAGTCATAAAATGACTTGGCCAGGCATAAAATGAACGAACCAGTCATAAAATGACAGAGCCAGTGATAAAATGACTGGGCCAGTCATTAATGACAGGGCCAGTCATTAATGACAGGGCCAGTGATAAAATGACTCTGCCAGTCATAAATGGACTTGGCCAGTCATAAAATGACAGAACCAGTCATTAAATGACAGGGCCAGTGATAAAATGACTGGGCCAGTCATTAATGACAGGGCCAGTCATTAATGACAGGGCCAGTTATAAAATGACTCTGCCAGTCATAAAATGACTTTGCAAGTCATAAAATTACTTGGCAAGTCATAAAATGACAGAACCATTCATAAAATGACAGGGCCAGTTATAAAATGACTGGGCCTGTAATTAATGACAGGGCCAGTCATTAATGACAGGGCCAGTGATAAAATGCCTGGGCCCGTCATTAATGACAGGGCCAGTCATTTATGACAGGGCCAGTGATAAAATGACTCTACCAGTCATAAAATGACTAAGCCAGTCATTAATGACAGAACCAGTCATAAAATGACAGGGTCAGTGATAAAATGACTGGGCCTTTCATTAATGACAGGGCCAGTCATTAATGACAGGGCCCGTCATTAATGACAGGGCCAGTCATTAATGACAGGGCCAGTGATAAAATGACTCTGCCAGTCATAAAATTACTTGGCCAGTCATAAAATGACAGAACAAGTCATAAAATGACAGAGCCAGTGATAAAATGACTGGGCCAGTGATAAAATGACTTCGCCAGTCATTAATGACAGGGCCAGTGATAAAATGACTTCGCCAGTCATTAATGACAGGGCCAGTCATTAATGACAGGGCCAGTGATAAAATGACTTTGCCAGGCATAAAATGACTTGGCCAGTCATAAAATGACAGAACAAGTCATAAAATGACAGAGCCAGTGATAAAATGACTGGGCCAGTCATTAATGACAGGGCCATTCATTAATGACAGGGCCAGTTATAAAATGATTCTGCCAGTCATAAAATGACTTTGCAAGTCATAAAATTACTTGGCAAGTCATAAAATGACAGAACCATTCATAAAATGACTGGGCCTGTCATTAATGACAGGGCCAGTCTTTAATGACAGGGCCAATGATAAAATGCCTGGGCCCGTCATTAATGACAGGACCAGTCATTTATGACAGGGCCAGTGATAAACTGACTCTACCAGTCATAAAATGACTAAGCCAGTCATTAATGACAGAACCAGTCATAAAATGACAGGGCCAGTGATAAAATGACAGGGCCTTTCATTAATGACAGGGCCAGTCATTAATGACAGGGCCAGTGATAAAATGACTGGGCCCGTCATTAATTACAGGGCCAGTCCTTTATGACAGGGCCAGTGATAAAATGACTCTGCCAGTCATAAATAGACTTGGCCAGTCATAAAATGACAGAACCAGTCATAAAATGACAGGGCCAGTGACAAAATGACAGGGCCAAACATTAATGACAGGGCCAGTCATTAATGACAGGGCCAGTCATTAATGACAGGGCCAGTGATAAAATGACTCTGCCCGTCATAAAATGACTTGGCCAGTCATAAAATGACAGAAGCAGTCATAAAATGACAGGGCCAGTGATAAAATGACTGACCCAGTCATTAAAGACAGGGCCCGTCATTAATGACAGGGCCAGTCATTTATGACAGGGCCAGTCATTTATGACAGGGCCAGTGATAAAATGACTCTTCCAGTCATAAATGGACTTGGCCAGTCATAAAATGACAGAACCAGTCATAAAATGACAAGGCCAGTGATAAAATGACTTGGCCAGTCATTATTGACAGGGCCAGTCATTAATGACAGGGCCAGTGATAAAATGACTGGGCCAGTCATTAATGACAGGGCCAGTCATTAATGACAGGGCCAGTCATTAATGACAGGGCCAGTGATAAAATGACTCTGCCAGTCATAAAATAACTTGGCCAGTCATGAAATGACAGAACCAGTCATAAAATGACAGGGCCAGTGATAAAATGACGGGGCCAGTCATTAATGACAGGGCCAGTCATTAATGACAGGGCCCATGATAAAATGACTGGGCCAGTCATTAATGTAAGGGCCAGTCATTAATGACAGGGCCAGTGATAAAATGACTCTACCAGTCATAAAATGACATGGCCAGGCATAAAATGACAGAACCAGTCATAAAATTACAGGGCCAGTGATAAAATGACTGGGCCAGTCATTAATGACAGGGCCTGTCATTAATGACAGGGCCAGTGATAAAATGACTGGGCCCGTCATTTATGACAGGGCCAGTCATTAATGACAGGGCCAGTGATAAAATGACTCTGCCAATCATAAATGGACTTGGCCAGTCATAAAATGACAGAACCAGTCATTAAATGACAGGGCCAGTGATAAAATGACTGGGCCAGTCATTAATGACAGGGCCAGTCATTAATGACAGGGCCAGTTATAAAATGACTATGCCAGTCATAAAATGACTTTGCAAGTCCTAAAATTACTTGGCAAGTCATAAAATGACAGAACCATTCATAAAATGACAGGGCCAGTTATAAAATGACTGGGCCTGTCATTAATGACAGGGCCAGTCATTAATGACAGGGCCAGTGATAAAATGCCTGGGCCCGTCATTAATGACAGGGCCAGTCATTTATGACAGGGCCAGTGATAAAATGACTCTACCAGTCATAAAATGACTAAGCCAGTCATTAAAGACAGAACCAGTCACAAAATGACAGGGCCAGTGATAAAATGACTGGGCCTTTCATTAATGACAGGGCCAGTCATTCATGACAGGGCCAGTGATAATATGACTGGGCCCGTCATTAATGACAGGGCCAGTCATTTATGACAGGGCCAGTGATAAAATGACTCTGCCAGTCATAAATGGACTTGGCCAGTCATAAAATGACAGAACCAGTCATAAAATGACAAGGCCAGTGATAAAATGACTCGGCCAGTCATTAATGACAGGGCCAGTCATTAATGACAGGGCCAGTGATAAAATGACTGGGCCAGTCATTAATGACAGGGCCAGTCATTAATGACAGGGCCAGTCATTAATGACAGGGCCAGTGATAAAATGACTCTGCCAGTCATAAAATGACTTGGCCAGTCATAAAATGACAGAACCAGTCATAAAATGACAGGGCCAGTGATAAAATGACTGACCCAGTCATTAATGACAGGGCCAGTCATTAATGACAGGGCCAGTGATAAAATGAGTGTGCCAGTCATTAATGACTGGGCCCGTCATTAATGACAGGGCCAGTCATTTTGGACAGGGCCAGTGATAAAATGACTCTGGCAGTCATAAATGGACTTGGCCAGTCATAAAATGACAGAACCAGTCATAAAATGACAAGGCAAGTGATAAAATGACTGGGCCAGTCATTAATGACAGGGCCAGTCATTAATGACAGGGCCAGTGATAAAATGACTGGGCCAGTCATTAATGCCAGGGCCAGTCATTAATGACAGGGCCAGTCATTAATGACAGGGCCAGTGATGAAATGACTCTGCCAGTCTGAAAATGACTTGGCCAGTCATAAAATGACAGAACCAGTCATAAAATGACAGGGCCAGTGATAAAATGACTGACCCCGTCATTAATGACAGGGCCAGTCATTATTGACAGGGCCAGTGATAAAATGAGTGTGCCAGTCATTAATGACAGGGCCAGTCATTTATGACAGGGCATGTGATAAAATGACTCTGCTAGTCATAAAATAACTTGGCCAGTCATAAAATGACAGAACCAGTCATAAAATGACAGGGCCAGTGATAAAATGACGGGGCCAGTCATTAATGACAGGGCCAGTCATTAATGACAGGGCCAATGATAAAATGACTGGGCCAGTCATTAATGACAGGGCCAGTCATTAATGACAGGGCCAGTGATAAAATGACTCTACCAGTCATAAAATGACTTGGCCAGGCATAAAATGACAGAACCAGTCATAAAATGACAGGGCCAGTGATAAAATGACTGGGCCAGTCATTAATGTCAGGGCTAGTCATTAATGACAGGGCCAGTGATAAAATGACTGGGCCAGTCATTAACGACAGGGCCAGTCATTAATGACAGGGCCAGTTATAAAATGACTCTGCCAGTCATAAAATGACTTGGCCAGTCATAAAATGACAGACCCAGTCATAAAATGACAGGGCCAGTGATAAAATGACTGGCACAGTCATTAATGACAGGGCCAGTCATTAATGACAGGGCCTGTGATAAAATGACTGGGCCAGTCATTAATGACAGGGCCAGTGATAAAATGACTCCTCCAGTCATAAAATAACTTGGCCTGTCATAAAATGACAGAACTAGTCATAAAATGACAGGGCCAGTGATAAAATGGCGGGGCCAGTCATTAATGACAGGGCCAGTCATTATTGACAGGGCCAGTGATAAAATGACTGGGCCAGTCATTAATGACAGGGCCAGTCATTAATGACAGGGCCAGTGATAAAATGACTCTACCAGTCATAAAATGACTTGGCCAGTCATAAAATGACAGAACAAGTCATAAAAAGACAGGGCCAGTGATAAAATGACTGGGCCAGTCATTAATGACAGGGCCAGTCATTAATGACAGGGCCAGTGATAAAATGACTGGGCCAGCCATTAATGACAGGGCCAGTCATTAATGACTGGGCCAGTGATAAAAATGACTCTGCCAGTCATTAATGACAGGGCCAGTGATAAAATGACAGGGCCAGTGATAAAATGACTGGGCCAGTCATTAATGACAGAACCAGTCATTAAATGACAGGGCCAGTGATAAATTAAGTGGGCCAGTCATTAATGACAGGGCCAGTCATTAATGACAGGGCTAGTCATTAATGACAGGGCCAGTGATAAAATGACTCTGCCAGTCATAAAATTACTTGGCCAGTCATAAAATGACAGAACAAGTCATAAAATGTTAGAGCCAGTGATAAAATGACTGGGCCAGTGATAAAATGACTTCGCCAGTCATTAATGACAGGGCCCGTGATAAAATAACTTCGCCAGTCATTAATGACAGGGCCAGTCATTAATGACAGGGCCAGTGATAAAATGACTTTGCCAGGCATAAAATGACTTGGCCAGTCATAAAATGACAGAACAAGTCATAAAATGACAGAGCCAGTGATAAAATGACTGGGCCAGTCATTAATGACAGAGCCAGTCATTAATGACAGGGCCAGTTACAAAATGACTCTGCCAGTCATAAAATGACTTTGCAAGTCATAAAATTACTTGGCAAGTCATAAAATGACAGAACCATTCATAAAATGACTGGGCCTGTCATTAATGACAGGGCCAGTGATAAAATGCCTGGGCCCGTCATTAATGACAGGGCCTGTCATTTATGACAGGGCCAGTGATAAAATGACTCTACCAGTCATAAAATGACTACGCCAGTCATTAATGATAGAACCAGTCATAAAATGACAGGGCCAGTGATAAAATGACTGGGCCTTTCATTAATGACAGGGCCAGTCATTAATGACAGGGCCAGTGATAAAATGACTGGGCCCGTCATTAATGACAGGGCCAGTCATTTGTGACAGGGCCAGTGATAAAATGACGCTGCCAGTCATAAATGGACTTGGCCAGTCATAAAATGACAAAACCAGTCATAAAATGACAAGGCCAGTGATAAAATGACACGGCCAGTCATTAATGACAGGGCCAGTCATTAATGACAGGGCCAGTGATAAAATGACTGGGCCAGTCATTAATGACAGGGCCAGTCATTAATGACAGGGCCAGTCATTAATGACAGGGCCAGTGATAAAATGACTCTGCCAGTCATAAAATGACTTGGCCAGTCATAAAATGACAGAACCAGTCATAAAATGACAGGGCCAGTGATAAAATGACTGACCCAGTCATTAATGACAGGGCCAGTCATTAATGACAGGGCCAGTGATAAAATGAGTGTGCAAGTCATTAATGACAGGGCCAGTCATTAATGACAGGGCCAGTGATAAAATGACTCTGCTAGTCATAATATAACTTGGCCAGTCATAAAATGACAGAACCAGTCATAAAATGACAGGGCCAGTGATAAAATGACGGGGACAGTCATTAATGACAGGGCCAGTCATTAATGACAGGGCCAATGATAAAATGACTGGGCCAGTCATTAAAATAAGGGCCAGTCATTAATGATAGGGCCAGTGATAAAATGACTCTACCAGTCATAAAATGACTTGGCCAGGCATAAAATGACAGAACCAGTCATAAAATGACAGGGCCAGTGATATATGACTGGGCCAGTCTCTAATGACAAGGCCAGTCATTAATGACAGGGCGGGTGATAAAATGACTGGGCCAGTCATTAACGACAGGGCCAGTCATTAAGACAGGGCCAGTGATAAAATGAGTCTGCTAGTCATAAAATAACTTGCCCAGTCATAAAATGACAGGGCCAGTGATAAAATGACGGGGCCAGTCATTAATGACAGGGCCAGTTATTAATGACAGGGCCAGTGATAAAATGACTGGGCCAGTCATTAATGACAGGGCCAGTCATTAATGACAAGGCCAGTAATAAAATGACTCTACCAGTCATAAAATGACTTGGCCAGTCATAAAATGACAGAACAAGTCATAAAATGACAGGGCCAGTGATAAAATGACTGGGCCAGTCATTAATGACAGGGCCAGTCATTAATGACAGGGCCAGTGATAAAATGACTGGGCCAGCCATTAATGACAGGGCCAGTCATTAATGACTGGGCCAGTGATAAAAATGACTCTGCCAGTTATTAATGACGGGGCCAGTGATAAAATGACAGGGCCAGTGATAAAATGACTGGGCCAGTCATTAATGACAGAACCAGTCATTAAATGACAGGGCCAGTGATAAAATGAGTGGGCCAGTCATTAATGACAGGGCCAGTCATTAATGACAGGGCTAGTCATTAATGACAGGGCCAGTGATAAAATGACTCTGCCAGTCATAAAATTACTTGGCCAGTCATAAAATGACAGAACCAGTCATAAAATGACAGGGCCAGTGATAAAGTGACTGGGCCAGTGATAAAATGACTTCGCCAGTCATTAATGACAGGGCCAGTGATAAAATGACTTCGCCAGTCATTAATGACAGGGCCAGTGATGAAATGACTCTGCCAGTCTGAAAATGACTTGGCCAGTCATAAAATGACAGAACCAGTCATAAAATGACAGGGCCAGTGATAAAATGACTGACCCAGTCATTAATGACAGGGCCAGTCATTAATGACAGGGCCAGTGATAAAATGAGTGTGCCAGTCATTAATGACAGGGCCAGTCATTAATGACAGGGCCAGTGATAAAATGACTCTGCTAGTCATAAAATAACTTGGCCAGTCATAAAATGACAGAACCAGTCATAAAATGACAGGGCCAGTGATAAAATGACTGGGCCAGTCATTAATGACAGGGCCAGTCATTTATGACTGGGCCAGTGATAAAAATGACTCTGCCAGTCATTAATGACAGGGCCAGTCATTAATGACAGGGCCAGTGATAAAATGACAGGGCCAGTGACAAAATGACTGGGCCAGTCATTAATGACAGAACCAGTCATTAAATGACAGGGCCAGTGATAATATGACTGGGCCAGTCATTAATGACAGGGCCAGTCATTAATGAAAGGGCCAGTAATTAATGACAGGGCCAGTGATAAAATGACTGGGCCAGTCATTAATGACAGGGCCAGTCATTAATGACAGGGTCAGTGATAAATGACTCTGCTAGTCATAAAATATCTTGGCCAGTCATAAAAAGACAGAACCAGTCATATAATGACAGGGCCATAGATAAAATGACGGGGCCAGTCATTAATGACAGGGCAAGTCATTAATGACAGGGCCAGTGATAAAATGACTGGGCCAGTCATCTATGACAGGGCCAGTGATAAAATGACTGGGCCAGTCATTAATGACATGACCAGTCATTAATGACAGGGCCAGTGATAAAATGACTATACCAGTCATAAAATGACTTGGCCAGTCATAAAATGACAGAACCAGTCATAAAATGACAGGGCCAGTGATAAAATGATGGGGCCAGTCATTAATGACAGGGCCAGTCATTAATGACAGGGCCAGTGATAAA
Source organism: Platycnemis pennipes (assembly GCA_933228895.1). NCBI lineage: Eukaryota > Metazoa > Arthropoda > Insecta > Odonata > Platycnemididae > Platycnemis > Platycnemis pennipes. The sequence goes on along the minus strand of OW121846.1, from coordinate 71,863,564 downwards.
ATGACTGGGCCAGTCATTAATGACAGGGCCAGTCATTCATGACTGGGCCAGTGATAAAAATGACTCTGCCAGTCAATAATGACAGGGCCAGTCATTAATGACAGGGCCAGTGATAAAATGACAGGGCCAGTGATAAAATGACTGGGCCAGTCATTAATGACAGAACCAGTCATTAAATGACAGGGCCAGTGACAAAATGACTGAGCCAGTCATTAATGACAGGGCCAGTCATTAATGACAGGGCCAGTAATTAATGACAGGGCCAGTGATAAAATGACTGGGCCAGTCATTAATGACAGGGCCAGTCATTAATGACAGGGCCAGTGATAAAATGACTCTGCTAGTCATAAAATAACTTGGTCAGTCATAAAATGACAAAACCAGTCATAAAATGACAGGGCCAGTGATAAAATGACGGGGCCAGTCATTAATGACAGGGCCAGTCATTAATGACAGGGCCAGTGATAAAATGACTGGGCCAGTCATTAATGACAGGGCCAGTCATTAATGACAGGGCCAGTGATAAAATGACTCTACCAGTCATAAAATGACTTGGCCAGTCGTAAAATGACAGAACAAGTCATAAAATGACAGGGCCAGTGATAAAATGACTGGGCCAGTCTCTAATGACAAGGCCAGTCATTAATGACAGGGCCAGTGATAAAATGACTGGGCCAGTCATTAACGACAGGGCCAGTCATTAAGACAGGGCCAGTGATAAAATGAGTCTGCTAGTCATAAAATAACTTGGCCAGTCATAAAATGACAGAACCAGTCATAAAATGACAGGGCCAGTGATAAAATGACGGGGCCAGTCATTAATGACAGGGCCAGTGATAAAATGACTGGGCCAGTCATTAATGACAGGGCCAGTCATTAATAACAGGGCCAGTGATAAAATGACTGGGCCCGTTATTAATGACAGGGCCCGTGATAAAATGACTCTGCCAGTCATAAATGGACTTGGCGAGTCATAAAATGACAGAACCAGTCATAAAATGACAGGACCAGTGATAAAATGACTGGGCCAGTCATTAATGACAGGGCCAGTCATTAATGACAGGGCCAGTGATAAAATGACTGGGCCAGTCATTAACGACAGGGCCAGTCATTAATGACAGGGCCAGTGATAAAATGACTCTGCCAGTCATAAAATGACTTGGCCAGTCATAAAATGACAGAACCAGTCATAAAATGACAGGGCCAGTGATAAAATGACTGGCACAGTCATTAATGACAGGGCCAGTCATTAATGACTGGGCCAGTGATAAAAATGACTCTGCCAGTCAATAATGACAGGGCCAGTGATAAAATGACAGGACCAGTGATAAAATGACTGGGCCAGTCATTAATGAGAGAACCAGTCATTAAATGACAGGGCCAGTGATAAAATGAGTGGGCCAGTCATTAATGACAGGGCCAGTCATTAATGACAGGGCCAGTCATTAATGACAGGGCCAGTGATAAAATGACTGGGCCAGTCATTAATGACAGAGCTAGTCATTAATTACAGGGCCAGTGATAAAATGACTCTGCCAGTCATAAAATTACTTGGCCAGTCATAAAATGACAGAACCAGTCATAAAATGACAGGGCCAGTGATAAAATGACTGGGCCAGTGATAAAATGACTTCGCCAGTCATTAATGACAGGGCCAGTGATAAAATGACTTCGCCAGTCATTAATGACAGGGCCAGTCATTAATGACAGGGCCAGTGATAAAATGACACTGCCAGGCATAAAATGACTTGGCCAGTCATAAAATGACAGAACAAGTCATAAAATGACAGATCCAGTGATAAAATGACTGGGCCAGTCATTAATGATGAGGCCAGTCATTAATGACAGGGCCAGTGATAAAATGACTCTACCAGTCATAAAATGACTTGGCCAGTCATAAAATGACAGAACAAGTCATAAAATGACAGGGCCAGTGATAAAATGACTGGGCCAGTCATTAATGACAGGGCCAGTTATTAATGACAGGGCCAGTGATAAAATGACTGGGCCAGTCATTAATGACAGGGCCAGTCATTAATGACAGGGCCAGTAATAAAATGACTCTACCAGTCATAAAATGACTTGGCCAGTCATAAAATGACAGAACAAGTCATAAAATGACAGGGCCAGTGATAAAATGACTGGGCCAGTCATTAATGACAGGGCCAGTCATTAATGACAGGGCCAGTGATAAAATGACTGGGCCAGCCATTAATGACAGGGCCAGTCATTAATGACTGGGCCAGTGATAAAAATGACTCTGCCAGTCATTAATGACGGGGCCAGTGATAAAATGACAGGGCCAGTGATAAAATGACTGGGCCAGTCATTAATGACAGAACCAGTCATTAAATGACAGGGCCAGTGATAAAATGAGTGGGCCAGTCATTAATGACAGGGCCAGTCATTAATGACAGGGCTAGTCATTAATGACAGGGCCAGTGATAAAATGACTCTGCCAGTCATAAAATTACTTGGCCAGTCATAAAATGACAGAACCAGTCATAAAATGACAGGGCCAGTGATAAAGTGACTGGGCCAGTGATAAAATGACTTCGCCAGTCATTAATGACAGGGCCAGTGATAAAATGACTTCGCCAGTCATTAATGACAGGGCCAGTGATGAAATGACTCTACCAGTCTGAAAATGACTTGGCCAGTCATTAAATGACAGAACCAGTCATAAAATGACAGGGCCAGTGATAAAATGACTGACCCAGTCATTAATGACAGGGCCAGTCATTAATGACAGGGCCAGTGATAAAATGAGTGTGCCAGTCATTAATGACAGGGCCAGTCATTAATGACAGGGCCAGTGATAAAATGACTCTGCTAGTCATAAAATAACTTGGCCAGTCATAAAATGACAGAACCAGTCATAAAATGACAGGGCCAGTGATAAAATGACGGGGCCAGTCATTAATGACAGGGCCAGTCAATAATGACAGGGCCAATGATAAAATGACTGGGCCAGTCATTAAAGACAGGGCCAGTCATTAATGACAGGGCCAGTTATAAAATGACTCTGCCAGTCATAAAATGACTTGGCCAGTCATAAAATGACAGACCCAGTCATAAAATGACAGGGCCAGTGATAAAATGACTGGCACAGTCATTAATGACAGGGCCAGTCATTAATGACAGGGCCTGTGATAAAATGACTGGGCCAGTCATTAATGACAGGGCCAAGGATAAAATGACTCCTCCAGTCATAAAATAACTTGGCCTGTCATAAAATGACAGAACTAGTCATAAAATGACAGGGCCAGTGATAAAATGACGGGGCCAGTCATTAATGACAGGGCCAGTCATTAATGACAGGGCCAGTGATAAAATGACTGGGCCAGTCATTAATGACAGGGCCAGTCATTAATGACAGGGCCAGTGATAAAATGACTCTACCAGTCATAAAATGACTTGGCCAGTCATAAAATGACAGAACAAGTCATAAAAAGACAGGGCCAGTGATAAAATGACTGGGCCAGTCATTAATGACAGGGCCAGTCATTAATGACAGGGCCAGTGATAAAATGACTGGGCCAGCCATTAATGACAGGGCCAGTCATTAATGACTGGGCCAGTGATAAAAATGACTCTGCCAGTCATTAATGACAGGGCCAGTGATAAAATGACAGGGCCAGTGATAAAATGACTGGGCCAGTCATCAATGACAGAACCAGTCATTAAATGACAGGGCCAGTGATAAATTGAGTGGGCCAGTCATTAATGACAGGGCCAGTCATTAATGACAGGGCTAGTCATTAATGACAGGGCCAGTGATAAAATGACTCTGCCAGTCATAAAATTACTTGGCCAGTCATAAAATGACAGAACAAGTCATAAAATGTTAGAGCCAGTGATAAAATGACTGGGCCAGTGATAAAATGACTTCGCCAGTCATTAATGACAGGGCCAGTGATAAAATAACTTCGCCAGTCATTAATGACAGGGCCAGTCATTAATGACAGGGCCAGTGATAAAATGACTTTGCCAGGCATAAAATGACTTGGCCAGTCATAAAATGACAGAACAAGTCATAAAATGACAGAGCCAGTGATAAAATGACTGGGCCAGTCATTAATGACAGGGCCAGTCATTAATGACAGGGCCAGTCATTAATGACAGGGCCAGTTACAAAATGACTCTGCCAGTCATAAAATGACTTTGCAAGTCATAAAATTACTTGGCAAGTCATAAAATGACAGAACCATTCATAAAATGACTGGGCCTGTCATTAATGACAGGGCCAGTCATTAATGACAGGGCCAGTGATAAAATGCCTGGGCCCGTCATTAATGACAGGGCCTGTCATTTATGACAGGGCCAGTGATAAAATGACTCTACCAGTCATAAAATGACTACGCCAGTCATTAATGATAGAACCAGTCATAAAATGACAGGGCCAGTGATAAAATGACTGGGCCTTTCATTAATGACAGGGCCAGTCATTAATGACAGGGCCAGTGATAAAATGACTGGGCCCGTCATTAATGACAGGGCCAGTCATTTGTGACAGGGCCAGTGATAAAATGACTCTGCCAGTCATAAATGGACTTGGCCAGTCATAAAATGACAAAACCAGTCATAAAATGACAAGGCCAGTGATAAAATGACAGGGCCAGTCATTAATGACAGGGCCAGTCATTAATGACAGGGCCAGTGATAAAATGACTGGGCCAGTCATTAATGACAGGGTAGTCATTAATGACAGGGCCAGTCATTAATGACAGGGCCAGTGATAAAATGACTCTGCCAGTCATAAAATGACTTGGCCAGTCATAAAATGACAGAACCAGTCATAAAATGACAGGGCCAGTGATAAAATGACTGACCCAGTCATTAATGACAGGGCCAGTCATTAATGACAGGGCCAGTGATAAAATGAGTGTGCCAGTCATTAATGACAGGGCCAGTCATTAATGACAGGGCCAGTGATAAAATGACTCTGCTAGTCATAAAATAACTTGGCCAGTCATAAAATGACAGAACCAGTCATAAAATGACAAGGCCAGTGATAAAATGACGGGGACAGTCATTAATGACAGGGCCAGTCATTAATGACAGGGCCAATGATAAAATGACTGGGCCAGTCATTAATGTAAGGGCCAGTCATTAATGATAGGGCCAGTGATAAAATGACTCTACCAGTCATAAAATGACTTGGCCAGGCATAAAATGACAGAACCAGTCATAAAATGACAGGGCCAGTGATAAAATGACTGGGCCAGTCATTAATGACAGGGCCAGTCATTAATGACAGGGCCAGTTATAAAATGACTCTGCCAGTCATAAAATGACTTTGCAAGTCATAAAATTACTTGGCAAGTCATAAAATGACAGAACCATTCTTAAAATGACAGGGCCAGTTATAAAATGACTGGGCCTGTAATTAATGACAGGGCCAGTCATTAATGACAGGGCCAGTGATAAAATGCCTGGGCCCGTCATTAATGACAGGGCCAGTCATTTATGACAGGGCCAGTGATAAAATGACTCTACCAGTCATAAAATGACTAAGCCAGTCATTAATGACAGAACCAGTCATATAATGACAGGGTCAGTGATAAAATGACTGGGCCTTTCATTAATGACAGGGCCAGTCATTAATGACAGGGCCAGTGATAAAATGACTCTGCCAGTCATAAAATTACTTGGCCAGTCATAAAATGACAGAACAAGTCATAAAATGACAGAGCCAGTGATAAAATGACTGGGACAGTGATAAATTGACTTCGCCAGTCATTAATGACAGGGCCAGTGATAAAATGACTCTGCCAGTCATAAAATGACTTTGGAAGTCATAAAATTACTTGGCAAGTCATAAAATGACAGAACCATTCATAAAATGTCTGGGCCTGTCATTAATGACAGGGCCAGTCATTAATGACAGGGCCAATGATAAAATGCCTGGGCCCGTCATTAATGACAGGACCAGTCATTTATGACAGGGCCAGTGATAAAATGACTCTACCAGTCATAAAATGACTAAGCCAGTCATTAATGACAGAACCAGTCATAAAATGACAGGGCCAGTGATAAAATGACAGGGCCTTTCATTAATGACAGGGCCAGTCATTAATGACAGGGCCAGTGATAAAATGACTGGGCCCGTCATTAATGACAGGGCCAGTCCTTTATGACAGGGCCAGTGATAAAATGACTCTGCCAGTCATAAATGGACTTGGCCAGTCATAAAATGACAGAACCAGTCATAAAATGACAGGGCCAGTGACAAAATGACAGGGCCAGTCATTAATGACAGGGCCAGTCATTAATGACAGGGCCAGTCATTAATGACAGGGCCAATGATAAAATGACTCTTCCCTGTCATAAAATGACTTGGCCAGTCATAAAATGACAGAACCAGTCATAAAATGACAGGCCCAGTGATAAAATGACTGACCCAGTCATTAAAGACAGGGCCAGTCATTAATGACAGGGCCAGTGATAAAATGAGTGTGCCAGTCATTAATGACTGGGCCCGTCATTAATGACAGGGCCAGTCATTTATGACAGGGCCAGTCATTTATGACAGGGCCAGTGATAAAATGACTCTTCCAGTCATAAATGGACTTGGCCAGTCATAAAATGACAGAACCAGTCATAAAATGACAAGGCCAGTGATAAAATGACTGGGCCAGTCATTATTGACAGGGCCAGTCATTAATGACAGGGCCAGTGATAAAATGATGGGCCAGTCATTAATGACAGGGCCAGTCATTAATGACAGGACCAGTCATTTATGACAGGGCCAGTGATAAAATGACTCTGCCAGTCATAAAATAACTTGGCCAGTCATGAAATGACAGAACCAGTCATAAAATGACAGGGCCAGTGATAAAATGACGGGGCCAGTCATTAATGACAGGGCCAGTCATTAATGACAGGGCCAATGATAAAATGACTGGGCCAGTCATTAATGTAAGGGCCAGTCATTAATGACAGGGCCAGTGATAAAATGACTCTACCAGTCATAAAATGACTTGGCCAGGCATAAAATGACAGAACCAGTCATAAAATTACAGGGCCAGTGATAAAATGACTGGGCCAGTCATTAATGACAGGGCCTGTCATTAATGACAGGGCCAGTGATAAAATGACTGGGCCCGTCATTTATGACAGGGCCAGTCATTAATGACAGGGCCAGTGATAAAATGACTCTGCCAGTCATAAATGGACTTGGCCAGTCATAAAATGACAGAACCAGTCATTAAATGACAGGGCCAGTGATAAAATGACTGGGCCAGTCATTAATGACAGGGCCAGTCATTAATGACAGGGCCAGTTATAAAATGACTATGCCAGTCATAAAATGACTTTGCAAGTCATTAAATTACTTGGCAAGTCATAAAATGACAGAACCATTCATAAAATGACAGGGCCAGTTATAAAATGACTGGGCCTGTCATTAATGACAGGGCCAGTCATTAATGACAGGGCCAGTGATAAAATGCCTGGGCCCGTCATTAATGACAGGGCCAGTCATTTATGACAGGGCCAGTGATAAAATGACTGGGCCAGTCATTAATGACAGGGCCAGTCATTAATGACAGGGCCAGTCATTAATGACAGGGCCAGTGATAAAATGACTCTGCCAGTCATAAAATGACTTGGCCAGTCATAAAATGACAGAACCAGTCATAAAATGACAGGGCCAGTGATAAAATGACTGACCCAGTCATTAATGACAGGGCCAGTCATTAATGACAGGGCCAGTGATAAAATGAGTGTGCCAGTCATTAATGACTGGGCCCGTCATTAATGACAGGGCCAGTCATTTTGGACAGGGCCAGTGATAAAATGACTCTGGCAGTCATAAATGGACTTGGCCAGTCATAAAATGACAGAACCAGTCATAAAATGACAAGGTAAGGGATAAAATGACTGGGCCAGTCATTAATGACAGGGCCAGTGATAAAATGACTGGGCCAGTCATTAATGACAGGGCCAGTCATTAATGACAGGGCCAGTCATTAATGACAGGGCCAGTGATGAAATGACTCTGCCAGTCTGAAAATGACTTGGCCAGTCATAAAATGACAGAACCAGTCATAAAATGACAGGGCCAGTGATAAAATGACTGACCCAGTCATTAATGACAGGGCCAGTCATTAATGACAGGGCCAGTGATAAAATGAGTGTGCCAGTCATTAATGACAGGGCCAGTCATTTATGACAGGGCATGTGATAAAATGACTCTGCTAGTCATAAAATAACTTGGCCAGTCATAAAATGACAGAACCAGTCATAAAATGACAGGGCCAGTGATAAAATGACGGGGCCAGTCATTAATGACAGGGCCAGTCATTAATGACAGGGCCAATGATAAAATGACTGGGCCAGTCATTAATGACAGGGCCAGTCATTAATGACAGGGCCAGTGATAAAATGACTCTACCAGTCATAAAATGACTTGGCCAGGCATAAAATGACAGAACCAGTCATAAAATGACAGGGCCAGTGATAAAATGACTGGGCCAGTCATTAATGACAGGGCCAGTCATTAATGACAGGGCCAGTGATAAAATGACTGGGCCAGTCATTAACGACAGGGCCAGTCATTAATGACAGGGCCAGTTATAAAATGACTCTGCCAGTCATAAAATGACTTGGCCAGTCATAAAATGACAGACCCAGTCATAAAATGACAGGGCCAGTGATAAAATGACTGGCACAGTCATTAATGACAGGGACAGTCATTAATGACAGGGCCTGTGATAAAATGACTGGGCCAGTCATTAATGACAGAGCCAGTGATAAAATGACTCCTCCAGTCATAAAATAACTTGGCCTGTCATAAAATGACAGAACTAGTCATAAAATGACAGGGCCAGTGATAAAATGACGGGGCCAGTCATTAATGACAGGGCCAGTGATAAAATGACTCTACCAGTCATAAAATGACTTGGCCAGTCATAAAATGACAGAACAAGTCATAAAAAGACAGGGCCAGTGATAAAATGACTGGGCCAGTCATTAATGACAGGGCCAGTCATTAATGACAGGGCCAGTGATAAAATGACTGGGCCAGCCATTAATGACAGGGCCAGTCATTAATGACTGGGCCAGTGATAAAAATGACTCTGCCAGTCATTAATGACAGGGCCAGTGATAAAATGACAGGGCCAGTGATAAAATGACTGGGCCAGTCATTAATGACAGAACCAGTCATTAAATGACAGGGCCAGTGATAAATTGAGTGGGCCAGTCATTAATGACAGGGCCAGTCATTAATGACAGGGCTAGTCATTAATGACAGGGCCAGTGATAAAATGACTCTGCCAGTCATAAAATTACTTGGCCAGTCATAAAATGACAGAACAAGTCATAAAATGTTAGAGCCAGTGATAAAATGACTGGGCCAGTGATAAAATGACTTCGCCAGTCATTAATGACAGGGCCCGTGATAAAATAACTTCGCCAGTCATTAATGACAGGGCGAGTCATTAATGACAGGGCCAGTGATAAAATGACTTTGCCAGGCATAAAATGACTTGGCCAGTCATAAAATGACAGAACAAGTCATAAAATGACAGAGCCAGTGATAAAATGACTGGGCCAGTCATTAATGACAGGGCCAGTTACAAAATGACTCTGCCAGTCATAAAATGACTTTGCAAGTCATAAAATTACTTGGCAAGTCATAAAATGACAGAACCATTCATAAAATGACTGGGCCTGTCATTAATGACAGGGCCAGTGATAAAATGCCTGGGCCCGTCATTAATGACAGGGCCTGTCATTTATGACAGGGCCAGTGATAATATGACTCTACCAGTCATAAAATGACTACGCCGGTCATTAATGATAGAACCAGTCATAAAATGACAGGGCCAGTGATAAAATGACTGGGCCTTTCATTAATGACAGGGCCAGTCATTAATGACAGGGCCAGTGATAAAATGACTGGGCCCGTCATTAATGACAGGGCCAGTCATTTGTGACAGGGCCAGTGATAAAATGACTCTGCCAGTCATAAATGGACTTGGCCAGTCATAAAATGACAAAACCAGTCATAAAATGACAAGGCCAGTGATAAAATGACAGGGCCAGTCATTAATGACAGGGCCAGTCATTAATGACAGGGCCAGTGATAAAATGACTGGGCCAGTCATTAATGACAGGGCCAGTCATTAATGACAGGGCCAGTCATTAATGACAGGGCCAGTCATTAATGACAGGGCCAGTGATAAAATGACTCTGCCAGTCATAAAATAACTTGGCCAGTCATAAAATGACAGAACCAGTCATAAAATGACAGGGCCAGTGATAAAATGACTGACCCAGTCATTAATGACAGGGCCAGTCATTAATGACAGGGCCAGTGATAAAATGAGTGTGCCAGTCATTAATGACAGGGCCAGTCATTAATGACAGGGCCAGTGATAAAATGACTCTGCTAGTCATAAAATAACTTGGCCAGTCATAAAATGACAGAACCAGTCATAAAATGACAGGGCCAGTGATAAAATGACGGGGACAGTCATTAATGACAGGGCCAGTCATTAATGACAGGGCCAATGATAAAATGACTGGGCCAGTCATTAATGTAAGGGCCAGTCATTAATGATAGGGCCAGTGATAAAATGACTCTACCAGTCATAAAATGACTTGGCCAGGCATAAAATGACAGAACCAGTCATAAAATGACAGAGCCAGTGATAAAATGACTGGGCCAGTCATTAATGACAGGGCCAGTCATTAATGACAGGGCCAGTGATAAAATGACTCTGCCAGTCATAAATGGACTTGGCCAGTCATAAAATGACAGAACCAGTCATTAAATGACAGGGCCAGTGATAAAATGACTGGGCCAGTCATTAATGACAGGGCCAGTCATTAATGACAGGGCCAGTTATAAAATGACTCTGCCAGTCATAAAATGACTTTGCAAGTCATAAAATTACTTGGCAAGTCATAAAATGACAGAACCATTCATAAAATGACAGGGCCAGTTATAAAATGACTGGGCCTGTAATTAATGACAGGGCCAGTCATTAATGACAGGGCCAGTGATAAAATGCCTGGGCCCGTCATTAATGACAGGGCCAGTCATTTATGACAGGGCCAGTGATAAAATGACTCTACCAGTCATAAAATGACTAAGCCAGTCATTAATGACAGAACCAGTCATAAAATGACAGGGTCAGTGATAAAATGACTGGGCCTTTCATTAATGACAGGGCCAGTCATTAATGACAGGGCCCGTCATTAATGACAGGGCCAGTCATTAATGACAGGGCCAGTGATAAAATGACTCTGCCAGTCATAAAATTACTTGGCCAGTCATAAAATGACAGAACAAGTCATAAAATGACAGAGCCAGTGATAAAATGACTTGGCCAGACATAAAATGACAGACCCAGTCATAAAATGACAGGGCCAGTGATAAAATGACTGGCACAGTCATTAATGACAGGGCCAGTCATTAATGACAGGGCCTGTGATAAAATGACTGGGCCAGTCATTAATGACAGGGCCAGTGATAAAATGACTCCTCCAGTCATAAAATAACTTGGCCTGTCATAAAATGACAGAACTAGTCATAAAATGACAGGGCCAGTGATAAAATGACGGGGCCAGTCATTAATGACAGGGCCAGTCATTAATGACAGGGCCAGTGATAAAATGACTGGGCCAGTCATTAATGTCAGGGCCAGTCATTAATGACAGGGCCAGTGATAAAATGACTCTACCAGTCATAAAATGACTTGGCCAGTCATAAAATGACAGAACAAGTCATAAAAAGACAGGGCCAGTGATAAAATGACTGGGCCAGTCATTAATGACAGGGCCTGTGATAAAATGACTGGGCCAGCCATTAATGACAGGGCCAGTCATTAATGACTGGGCCAGTGATAAAAATGACTCTGCCAGTCATTAATGACAGGGCCAGTGATAAAATGACAGGGCCAGTGATAAAATGACTGGGCCAGTCATTAATGACAGAACCAGTCATTAAATGACAGGGCCAGTGATAAATTGAGTGGGCCAGTCATTAATGACAGGGCCAGTCATTAATGACAGGGCTAGTCATTAATGACAGGGCCAGTGATAAAATGACTCTGCCAGTCATAAAATTACTTGGCCAGTCATAAAATGACATAACAAGTCATAAAATGTTAGAGCCAGTGATAAAATGACTGGGCCAGTGATAAAATGACTTCGCCAGTCATTAATGACAGGGCCCGTGATAAAATAACTTCACCAGTCATTAATGACAGGGCGAGTCATTAATGACAGGGCCAGTGATAAAATGACTTTGCCAGGCATAAAATGACTTGGCCAGTCATAAAATGACAGAACAAGTCATAAAATGACAGAGCCAGTGATAAAATGACTGGGCCAGTCATTAATGACAGGGCCAGTTACAAAATGACTCTGCCAGTCATAAAATGACTTTGCAAGTCATAAAATTACTTGGCAAGTCATAAAATGACAGAACCATTCATAAAATGACTGGGCCTGTCATTAATGACAGGGCCAGTGATAAAATGCCTGGGCCCGTCATTAATGACAGGGCCTGTCATTTATGACAGGGCCAGTGATAAAATGACTCTACCAGTCATAAAATGACTACGCCAGTCATTAATGATAGAACCAGTCATAAAATGACAGGGCCAGTGATAAAATGACTGGGCCTTTCATTAATGACAGGGCCAGTCATTAATGACAGGGCCAGTGATAAAATGACTGGGCCCGTCATTAATGACAGGGCCAGTCATTTGTGACAGGGCCAGTGATAAAATGACTCTGCCAGTCATAAATGGACTTGGCCAGTCATAAAATGACAAAACCATTCATAAAATGACAAGGCCAGTGATAAAATGACAGGGCCAGTCATTAATGACAGGGCCAGTCATTAATGACAGGGCCAGTGATAAAATGACTGGGCCAGTCATTAATGACAGGGCCAGTCATTAATGACAGGGCCAGTCATTAATGACAGGGCCAGTGATAAAATGACTCTGCCAGTCATAAAATAACTTGGCCAGTCATAAAATGACAGAACCAGTCATAAAATGACAGGGCCAGTGATAAAATGACTGACCCAGTCATTAATGACAGGGCCAGTCATTAATGACAGGGCCAGTGATAAAATGAGTGTGCCAGTCATTAATGACAGGGCCAGTCATTAATGACAGGGCCAGTGATAAAATGACTCTGCTAGTCATAAAATAACTTGGCCAGTCATAAAATGACAGAACCTGTCATAAAATGACAGGGCCAGTGATAAAATGACGGGGACAGTCATTAATGACAGGGCCAGTCATTAATGACAGGGCCAATGATAAAATGACTGGGCCAGTCATTAATGTAAGGGCCAGTCATTAATGATAGGGCCAGTGATAAAATGACTCTACCAGTCATAAAATGACTTGGCCAGGCATAAAATGACAGAACCAGTCATAAAATGACAGAGCCAGTGATAAAATGACTGGGCCAGTCATTAATGACAGGGCCAGTCATTAATGACAGGGCCAGTGATAAAATGACTCTGCCAGTCATAAATGGACTTGGCCAGTCATAAAATGACAGAACCAGTCATTAAATGACAGGGCCAGTGATAAAATGACTGGGCCAGTCATTAATGACAGGGCCAGTCATTAATGACAGGGCCAGTTATAAAATGACTCTGCCAGTCATAAAATGACTTTGCAAGTCATAAAATTACTTGGCAAGTCATAAAATGACAGAACCATTCATAAAATGACAGGGCCAGTTATAAAATGACTGGGCCTGTAATTAATGACAGGGCCAGTCATTAATGACAGGGCCAGTGATAAAATGCCTGGGCCCGTCATTAATGACAGGGCCAGTCATTTATGACAGGGCCAGTGATAAAATGACTCTACCAGTCATAAAATGACTAAGCCAGTCATTAATGACAGAACCAGTCATAAAATGACAGAGTCAGTGATAAAATGACTGGGCCTTTCATTAATGACAGGGCCAGTCATTAATGACAGGGCCCGTCATTAATGACAGGGCCAGTCATTAATGACAGGGCCAGTGATAAAATGACTCTGCCAGTCATAAAATTACTTGGCCAGTCATAAAATGACAGAACAAGTCATAAAATGACAGAGCCAGTGATAAAATGACTGGGCCAGTGATAAAATGACTTCGCCAGTCATTAATGACAGGGCCAGTGATAAAATGACTTCGCCAGTCTTTAATGACAGGGCCAGTCATTAATGACAGGGCCAGTGATAAAATGACTTTGCCAGGCATAAAATGACTTGGCCAGTCATAAAATGACAGAACAAGTCATAAAATGACAGAGCCAGTGATAAAATGACTGGGCCAGTCATTAATGACAGGGCCAGTCATTAATGACAGGGCCAGTTATAAAATGACTCTGCCAGTCATAAAATGACTTTGCAAGTCATAAAATTACTTGGCAAGTCATAAAATGACAGAACCATTCATAAAATGACTGGACCTGTCATTAATGACAGGGCCAGTCATTAATGACAGGGCCAATGATAAAATGCCTGGGCCCGTCATTAATGACAGGGCCAGTCATTTATGACAGGGCCAGTGATAAAATGACTCTACCAGTCATAAAATGACTAAGCCAGTCATTAATGACAGAACCAGTCATAAAATGACAGGGCCAGTGATAAAATGACAGGGCCTTTCATTAATGACAGGGCCAGTCATTAATGACAGGGCCAGTGATAAAATGACTGGGCCCGTCATTAATGACAGGGCCAGTCCTTTATGACAGGGCCAGTGATAAAATGACTCTGCCAGTCATAAATGGACTTGGCCAGTCATAAAATGACAGAACCAGTCATAAAATGACAGGGCCAGTGACAAAATGACAGGGCCAGTCATTAATGACAGGGCCAGTCATTAATGACAGGGCCAGTGATAAAATGACTCTGCCCGTCATAAAATGACTTGGCCAGTCATAAAATGACAGAACCAGTCATAAAATGACAGGGCCAGTGATAAAAAGACTGACCCAGTCATTAAAGACAGGGCCAGTCATTAATGACAGGGCCAGTGATAAAATGAGTGTGCCAGTCATTAATGACTGGGCCCGTCATAAATGACAGTGCCAGTCATTTATGACAGGGCCAGTCATTTATGACAGGGCCAGTGATAAAATGACTCTTCCAGTCATAAATGGACTTCGCCAGTCATAAAATGACAGAACCAGTCATAAAATGACAAGGCCAGTGATAAAATGACTGGGCCAGTCATTATTGACAGGGCCAGTCATTAATGACAGGGCCAGTGATAAAATGACTGGGCCAGTCATTAATGACAGGGCCAGTCATTAATGACAGGGCCAGTCATTAATGACAGGGCCAGTGATAAAATGACTCTGCCAGTCATAAAATAACTTGGCCAGTCATGAAATGACAGAACCAGTCATAAAATGACAGGGCCAGTGATAAAATGACGGGGCCAGTCATTAATGACAGGGCCAGTCATTATTGACAGGGCCAATGATAAAATGACTGGGCCAGTCATTAATGTAAGGGCCAGTCATTAATGACAGGGCCAGTGATAAAATGACTCTACCAGTCATAAAATGACTTGGCCAGGCATAAAATGACAGAACCAGTCATAAAATTACAGGGCAAGTGATAAAATGACTGGGCCAGTCATTAATGACAGGGCCTGTCATTAATGACAGGGCCAGTGATAAAATGACTGGGCCCGTCATTAATGACAGGGCCAGTCATTAATGACAGGGCCAGTGATAAAATGACTCTGCCAGTCATAAATGGACTTGGCCAGTCATAAAATGACAGAACCAGTAATTAAATTACAGGGCCAGTGATAAAATGACTGGGCCAGTCATTAATGACAGGGCCAGTCATTAATGACAGGGCCAGTTATAAAATGACTCTGCCAGTCATAAAATGACTTTGCAAGTCATAAAATTACTTGGCAAGTCATAAAATGACAGAACCATTCATAAAATGACAGGGCCAGTTATAAAATGACTGCGCCTGTCATTAATGACAGGGCCAGTCATTAATGACAGGGCCAGTGATAAAATGCCTGGGCCCGTCATTAATGACAGGGCCAGTCATTTATGACAGGGCCAGTGATAAAATGACTCTACCAGTCATAAAATGACTAAGCCAGTCATTAATGACAGAACCAGTCACAAAATGACAGGGCCAGTGATAAAATGACTGGGCCTTTCATTAATGACAGGGCCAGTCATTCATGACAGGGCCAGTGATAAAATGACTGGGCCCGTCATTAATGTCAGGGCCAGTCATTTATGACAGGGCCAGTGATAAAATGACTCTGCCAGTCATAAATGGACTTGGCCAGTCATAAAATGACAGAACCAGTCATAAAATGACAGGGCCAGTGATAAAATGACGGGGACAGTCATTAATGACAGGGCCAGTCATTAATGACAGGGCCAATGATAAAATGACTGGGCCAGTCATTAATGTAAGGGCCAGTCATTAATGATAGGGCCAGTGATAAAATGACTCTACCAGTCATAAAATGACTTGGCCAGGCATAAAATGACAGAACCAGTCATAAAATGACAGAGCCAGTGATAAAATGACTGGGCCAGTCATTAATGACAGGGCCAGTCATTAATGACAGGGCCAGTCATTAATGACAGGGCCAGTGATAAAATGACTCTGCCAGTCATAAATGGACTTGGCCAGTCATAAAATGACAGAACCAGTCATTAAATGACAGGGCCAGTGATAAAATGACTGGGCCAGTCATTAATGACAGGGCCAGTCATTAATGACAGGGCCAGTTATAAAATGACTCTGCCAGTCATAAAATGACTTTGCAAGTCATAAAATTACTTGGCAAGTCATAAAATGACAGAACCATTCATAAAATGACAGGGCCAGTTATAAAATGACTGGGCCTGTAATTAATGACAGGGCCAGTCATTAATGACAGGGCCAGTGATAAAATGCCTGGGCCCGTCATTAATGACAGGGCCAGTCATTTATGACAGGGCCAGTGATAAAATGACTCTACCAGTCATAAAATGACTAAGCCAGTCATTAATGACAGAACCAGTCATAAAATGACAGGGTCAGTGATAAAATGACTGGGCCTTTCATTAATGACAGGGCCAGTCATTAATGACAGGGCCCGTCATTAATGACAGGGCCAGTCATTAATGACAGGGCCAGTGATAAAATGACTCTGCCAGTCATAAAATTACTTGGCCAGTCATAAAATGACAGAACAAGTCATAAAATGACAGAGCCAGTGATAAAAAGACTTGGCCAGTCATAAAATGACAGACCCAGTCATAAAATGACAGGGCCAGTGATAAAATGACTGGCACAGTCATTAATGACAGGGCCAGTCATTAATGACAGGGCCTGTGATAAAATGACTGGGCCAGTCATTAATGACAGGGCCAGTGATAAAATGACTCCTCCAGTCATAAAATAACTTGGCCTGTCATAAAATGACAGAACTAGTCATAAAATGACAGGGCCAGTGATAAAATGACGGGGCCAGTCATTAATGACAGGGCCAGTCATTAATGACAGGGCCAGTGATAAAATGACTGGGCCAGTCATTAATGTCAGGGCCAGTCATTAATGACAGGGCCAGTGATAAAATGACTCTACCAGTCATAAAATGACTTGGCCAGTCATAAAATGACAGAACAAGTCATAAAAAGACAGGGCCAGTGATAAAAAGACTGGGCCAGTCATTAATGACAGGGCCAGTCATTAATGACAGGGCCAGTGATAAAATGACTGGGCCAGCCATTAATGACAGGGCCAGTCATTAATGACTGGGCCAGTGATAAAAATGACTCTGCCAGTCATTAATGACAGGGCCAGTGATAAAATGACAGGGCCAGTGATAAAATGACTGGGCCAGTCATTAATGACAGAACCAGTCATTAAATGACAGGGCCAGTGATAAATTGAGTGGGCCAGTCATTAATGACAGGGCCAGTCATTAATGACAGGGCTAGTCATTAATGACAGGGCCAGTGATAAAATGACTCTGCCAGTCATAAAATTACTTGGCCAGTCATAAAATGACAGAACAAGTCATAAAATGTTAGAGCCAGTGATAAAATGACTGGGCCAGTGATAAAATGACTTCGCCAGTCATTAATGACAGGGCCCGTGATAAAATAACTTCGCCAGTCATTAATGACAGGGCGAGTCATTAATGACAGGGCCAGTGATAAAATGACTTTGCCAGGCATAAAATGACTTGGCCAGTCATAAAATGACAGAACAAGTCATAAAATGACAGAGCCAGTGATAAAATGACTGGGCCAGTCATTAATGACAGGGCCAGTTACAAAATGACTCTGCCAGTCATAAAATGACTTTGCAAGTCATAAAATTACTTGGCAAGTCATAAAATGACAGAACCATTCATAAAATGACTGGGCCTGTCATTAATGACAGGGCCAGTGATAAAATGCCTGGGCCCGTCATTAATGACAGGGCCTGTCATTTATGACAGGGCCAGTGATAAAATGACTCTACCAGTCATAAAATGACTACGCCAGTCATTAATGATAGAACCAGTCATAAAATGACAGGGCCAGTGATAAAATGACTGGGCCTTCCATTAATGACAGGGCCAGTCATTAATGACAGGGCCAGTGATAAAATGACTGGGCCCGTCATTAATGACAGGGCCAGTCATTTGTGACAGGGCCAGTGATAAAATGACTCTGCCAGTCATAAATGGACTTGGCCAGTCATAAAATGACAAAACCAGTCATAAAATGACAAGGCCAGTGATAAAATGACAGGGCCAGTCATTAATGACAGGGCCAGTCATTAATGACAGGGCCAGTGATAAAATGACTGGGCCAGTCATTAATGACAGGGCCAGTCATTAATGACAGGGCCAGTCATTAATGACAGGGCCAGTGATAAAATGACTCTGCCAGTCATAAAATAACTTGGCCAGTCATAAAATGACAGAACCAGTCATAAAATGACAGGGCCAGTGATAAAATGACTGACCCAGTCATTAATGACAGGGCCAGTCATTAATGACAGGGCCAGTGATAAAATGAGTGTGCCAGTCATTAATGACAGGGCCAGTCATTAATGACAGGGCCAGTGATAAAATGACTCTGCTAGTCATAAAATAACTTGGCCAGTCATAAAATGACAGAACCAGTCATAAAATGACAGGGCCAGTGATAAAATGACGGGGACAGTCATTAATGACAGGGCCAGTCATTAATGACAGGGCCAATGATAAAATGACTGGGCCAGTCATTAATGTAAGGGCCAGTCATTAATGATAGGGCCAGTGATAAAATGACTCTACCAGTCATAAAATGACTTGGCCAGGCATAAAATGACAGAACCAGTCATAAAATGACAGAGCCAGTGATAAAATGACTGGGCCAGTCATTAATGACAGGGCCAGTCATTAATGACAGGGCCAGTGATAAAATGACTCTGCCAGTCATAAATGGACTTGGCCAGTCATAAAATGACAGAACCAGTCATTAAATGACAGGGCCAGTGATAAAATGACTGGGCCAGTCATTAATGACAGGGCCAGTCATTAATGACAGGGCCAGTTATAAAATGACTCTGCCAGTCATAAAATGACTTTGCAAGTCATAAAATTACTTGGCAAGTCATAAAATGACAGAACCATTCATAAAATGACAGGGCCAGTTATAAAATGACTGGGCCTGTAATTAATGACAGGGCCAGTCATTAATGACAGGGCCAGTGATAAAATGCCTGGGCCCGTCATTAATGACAGGGCCAGTCATTTATGACAGGGCCAGTGATAAAATGACTCTACCAGTCATAAAATGACTAAGCCAGTCATTAATGACAGAACCAGTCATAAAATGACAGGGTCAGTGATAAAATGACTGGGCCTTTCATTAATGACAGGGCCAGTCATTAATGACCGGGCCCGTCATTAATGACAGGGCCAGTCATTAATGACAGGGCCAGTGATAAAATGACTCTGCCAGTCATAAAATTACTTGGCCAGTCATAAAATGACAGAACAAGTCATAAAATGACAGAGCCAGTGATAAAATGACTGGGCCAGTGATAAAATGACTTCGCCAGTCATTAATGACAGGGCCAGTGATAAAATGACTTCGCCAGTCTTTAATGACAGGGCCAGTCATTAATGACAGGGCCAGTGATAAAATGACTTTGCCAGGCATAAAATGACTTGGCCAGTCATAAAATGACAGAACAAGTCATAAAATGACAGAGCCAGTGATAAAATGACTGGGCCAGTCATTAATGACAGGGCCAGTCATTAATGACAGGGCCAGTTATAAAATGACTCTGCCAGTCATAAAATGACTTTGCAAGTCATAAAATTACTTGGCAAGTCATAAAATGACAGAACCATTCATAAAATGACTGGACCTGTCATTAATGACAGGGCCAGTCATTAATGACAGGGCCAATGATAAAATGCCTGGGCCCGTCATTAATGACAGGGCCAGTCATTTATGACAGGGCCAGTGATAAAATGACTCTACCAGTCATAAAATGACTAAGCCAGTCATTAATGACAGAACCAGTCATAAAATGACAGGGCCAGTGATAAAATGACAGGGCCTTTCATTAATGACAGGGCCAGTCATTAATGACAGGGCCAGTGATAAAATGACTGGGCCCGTCATTAATGACAGGGCCAGTCCTTTATGACAGGGCCAGTGATAAAATGACTCTGCCAGTCATAAATGGACTTGGCCAGTCATAAAATGACAGAACCAGTCATAAAATGACAGGGCCAGTGACAAAATGACAGGGCCAGTCATTAATGACAGGGCCAGTCATTAATGACAGGGCCAGTCATTAATGACAGGGCTAGTGATAAAATGACTCTGCCCGTCATAAAATGACTTGGCCAGTCATAAAATGACAGAACCAGTCATAAAATGACAGGGCCAGTGATAAAAAGACTGACCCAGTCATTAAAGACAGGGCCAGTCATTAATGACAGGGCCAGTGATAAAATGAGTGTGCCAGTCATTAATGACTGGGCCCGTCATTAATGACAGGGCCAGTCATTTATGACAGGGCCAGTCATTTATGACAGGGCCAGTGATAAAATGACTCTTCCAGTCATAAATGGACTTCGCCAGTCATAAAATGACAGAACCAGTCATAACATGACAAGGCCAGTGATAAAATGACTGGGCCAGTCATTATTGACAGGGCCAGTCATTAATGACAGGGCCAGTGATAAAATGACTGGGCCAGTCATTAATGACAGGGCCAGTCATTAATGACAGGGCCAGTCATTAATGACAGGGCCAGTGATAAAATGACTCTGCCAGTCATAAAATAACTTGGCCAGTCATGAAATGACAGAACCAGTCATAAAATGACAGGGCCAGTGATAAAATGACGGGGCCAGTCATTAATGACAGGGCCAGTCATTATTGACAGGGCCAATGATAAAATGACTGGGCCAGTCATTAATGTAAGGGCCAGTCATTAATGACAGGTCCAGTGATAAAATGACTCTACCAGTCATAAAATGACTTGGCCAGGCATAAAATGACAGAACCAGTCATAAAATTACAGGGCAAGTGATAAAATGACTGGGCCAGTCATTAATGACAGGGCCTGTCATTAATGACAGGGCCAGTGATAAAATGACTGGGCCCGTCATTAATGACAGGGCCAGTCATTAATGACAGGGCCAGTGATAAAATGACTCTGCCAGTCATAAATGGACTTGGCCAGTCATAAAATGACAGAACCAGTAATTAAATGACAGGGCCAGTGATAAAATGACTGGGCCAGTCATTAATGACAGGGCCAGTCATTAATGACAGGGCCAGTTATAAAATGACTCTGCCAGTCATAAAATGACTTTGCAAGTCATAAAATTACTTGGCAAGTCATAAAATGACAGAACCATTCATAAAATGACAGGGCCAGTTATAAAATGACTGGGCCTGTCATTAATGACAGGGCCAGTCATTAATGACAGGGCCAGTGATAAAATGCCTGGGCCCGTCATTAATGACAGGGCCAGTCATTTATGACAGGGCCAGTGATAAAATGACTCTACCAGTCATAAAATGACTAAGCCAGTCATTAATGACAGAACCAGTCACAAAATGACAGGGCCAGTGATAAAATGACTGGGCCTTTCATTAATGACAGGGCCAGTCATTCATGACAGGGCCAGTGATAAAATGACTGGGCCCGTCATTAATGACAGGGCCAGTCATTTATGACAGGGCCAGTGATAAAATGACTCTGCCAGTCATAAATGGACTTGGCCAGTCATAAAATGACAGAACCAGTCATAAAATGACAAGGCCAGTGATAAAATGACTCGGCCAGTCATTAATGACAGGGCCAGTCATTAATGACAGGGCCAGTGATAAAATGACTGGGCCAGTCATTAATGACAGGGCCAGTCATTAATGACAGGGCCAGTCATTAATGACAGGGCCAGTGATAAAATGACTCTGCCAGTCATAAAATGACTTGGCCAGTCATAAAATGACAGAACCAGTCATAAAATGACAGGGCCAGTGATAAAATGACTGACCCAGTCATTAATGACAGGGCCAGTCATTAATGACAGGGCCAGTGATAAAATGTGTGTGCCAGTCATTAATGACTGGGCCCGTCATTAATGACAGGGCCAGTCATTTTGGACAGGGCCAGTGATAAAATGACTCTGGCAGTCATAAATGGACTTGGCCAGTCATAAAATGACAGAACCAGTCATAAAATGACAAGGCAAGTGATAAAATGACTGGGCCAGTCATTAATGACAGGGCCAGTCATTAATGACAGGGCCAGTGATAAAATGACTGGGCCAGTCATTAATGACAGGGCCAGTGATGAAATGACTCTGCCAGTCTGAAAATGACTTGGCCAGTCATAAAATGACAGAACCAGTCATAATATGACAGGGCCAGTGATAAAATGACTGACCCAGTCATTAATGACAGGGCCAGTCATTAATGACAGCGCCAGTGATAAAATGAGTGTGCCAGTCATTAATGACAGGGCCAGTCATTTATGACAGGGCATGTGATAAAATGACTCTGCTAGTCATAAAATAACTTGGCCAGTCATAAAATGACAGAACCAGTCATAAAATGACAGGGCCAGTGATAAAATGACGGGGCCAGTCATTAATGACAGGGCCAGTCATTAATGACAGGGCCAATGATAAAATGACTTGGCCAGTCATTAATGACAGGGCCAGTCATTAATGACAGGGCCAGTGATAAAATGACTCTACCAGTCATAAAATGACTTGGCCAGGCATAAAATGACAGAACCAGTCATAAAATGACAGGGTCAGTGATAAAATGACTGGGCCAGTCATTAATGACAGGGCCAGTCATTAATGACAGGGCCAGTGATAAAATGACTGGGCCAGTCATTAACGACAGGGCCAGTCATTAATGAATAAGCCAGTTATAAAATGACTCTGCCAGTCATAAAATGACTTGGCCAGTCATAAAATGACAGAACCAGTCATAAAATGACAGGGCCAGTGATGAAATGACTGGCACAGTCATTAATGACAGGGCCAGTCATTAATGACAGTGCCTATGATAAAATGACTGGGCCAGTCATTAATGACAGGGCCAGTGATAAAATGACTCCTCCAGTCATAAAATAACTTGGCCAGGCATAAAATGACAGAACCATTCATAAAATGACTGGGCCTGTCATTAATGACAGGGCCAGTGATAAAATGCCTGGGCCAGTCATTAATGACAGGGCCTGTCATTTATGACAGGGCCAGTGATAAAATGACTCTACCAGTCATAAAATGACTACGCCAGTCCTTAATGATAGAACCAGTCATAAAATCACAGGGCCAGTGATAAAATGACTGGGCCTTTCATTAATGACAGGGCCAGTCATTAATGACAGGGCCAGTGATAAAATGACTGGGTGCGTCATTAATGACAGGGCCAGTCATTTGTGACAGGGCCAGTGATAAAATGACTCTGCCAGTCATAAATGGACTTGGCCAGTCATAAAATGACAAAACCAGTCATAAAATGACAAGGCCAGTGATAAAATGACAGGGCCAGTCATTAATGACAGGGCCAGTCATTAATGACATGGCCAGTGATAAAATGACTGGGCCAGTCATTAATGACAGGGCCAGTCATTAATGACAGGGCCAGTCATTAATGACAGGGCCAGTGATAAAATGACTCTGCCAGTCATAAAATGACTTGGCCAGTCATAAAATGACAGAACCAGTCATAAAATGACAGGGCCAGTGATAAAATGACTGACCCAGTCATTAATGACAGGGCCAGTCATTAATGACAGGGCCAGTGATAAAATGAGTGTGCCAGTCATTAATGACAGGGCCAGTCATTAATGACAGGGCCAGTGATAAAATGACTCTGCTAGTCATAAAATAACTTGGCCAGTCATAAAATGACAGAACCAGTCATAAAATGACAGGGCCAGTGATAAAATGAGTGTGCCAGTCATTAATGACTGGGCCCGTCATTAATGACAGGGCCAGTCATTTATGACAGGGCCAGTCATTTATGACAGGGCCAGTGATAAAATGACTCTTCCAGTCATAAATGGACTTGGCCAGTCATAAAATGACAGAACCAGTCACAAAATGACAAGGCCAGTGATAAAATGACTGGGCCAGTCATTATTGACAGGGCCAGTCATTAATGACAGGGCCAGTGATAAAATGATGGGCCAGTCATTAATGACAGGGCCAGTCATTAATGACAGGACCAGTCATTAATGACAGGGCCAGTGATAAAATGACTCTGCCAGTCATAAAATAACTTGGCCAGTCATGAAATGACAGAACCAGTCATAAAATGACAGGGCCAGTAATAAAATGACGGGGCCAGTCATTAATGACAGGGCCAGTCAATAATGACAGGGCCAATGATAAAATGACTGGGCCAGTCATTAATGTAAGGGCCAGTCATTAATGACAGGGCCAGTGATAAAATGACTCTACCAGTCATAAAATGACTTGGCCAGGCATAAAATGACAGAACCAGTCATAAAATTACAGGGCCAGTGATAAAATGACTGGGCCAGTCATTAATGACAGGGCCTGTCATTAATGACAGGGCCAGTGATAAAATGACTGGGCCCGTCATTTATGACAGGGCCAGTCATTAATGACAGGGCCAGTGATAAAATGACTCTGCCAGTCATAAATGGACTTGGCCAGTCATAAAATGACAGAACCAGTCATTAAATGACAGGGCCAGTGATAAAATGACTGGGCCAGTCATTAATGACAGGGCCAGTCATTAATGACAGGGCCAGTTATAAAATGACTATGCCAGTCATAAAATGACTTTGCAAGTCATAAAATTACTTGGCAAGTCATAAAATGACAGAACCATTCATAAAATGACAGGGCCAGTTATAAAATGACTGGGCCTGTCATTAATGACAGGGCCAGTCATTAATGACAGGGCCAGTGATAAAATGCCTGGGCCCGTCATTAATGACAGGGCCAGTGATAAAATGACTCTACCAGTCATAAAATGACTAAGCCAGTCATTAATGACAGAACCAGTCACAAAATGACAGGGCCAGTGATAAAATGACTGGGCCTTT
Organism: Platycnemis pennipes; assembly: GCA_933228895.1. NCBI lineage: Eukaryota > Metazoa > Arthropoda > Insecta > Odonata > Platycnemididae > Platycnemis > Platycnemis pennipes. The sequence continues at coordinate 71,838,002 of OW121846.1, read as the reverse complement.
CATTAATGACAGGGCCAGTCATTCATGACAGGGCCAGTGATAAGATGACTGGGCCCGTCATTAATGACAGGGCCAGTCATTTATGACAGGGCCAGTGATAAAATGACTCTGCCAGTCATAAATGGACTTGGCCAGTCATAAAATGACAGAACCAGTCATAAAATGACAAGGCCAGTGATAAAATGACTCGGCCAGTCATTAATGACAGGGCCAGTCATTAATGACAGGGCCAGTGATAAAATGACTGGGCCAGTCATTAATGACAGGGCCAGTCATTAATGACAGGGCCAGTCATTAATGACAGGGCCAGTGATAAAATGACTCTGCCAGTCATAAAATGACTTGGCCAGTCATAAAATGACAGAACCAGTCATAAAATGACAGGGCCAGTGATAAAATGACTGACCCAGTCATTAATGACAGGGCCAGTCATTAATGACAGGGCCAGTGATAAAATGAGTGTGCCAGTCATTAATGACTGGGCCCTTCATTAATGACAGGGCCAGTCATTTTGGACAGGGCCAGTGATAAAATGACTCTGGCAGTCATAAATGGACTTGGCCAGTCATAAAATGACAGAACCAGTCATAAAATGACAAGGCAAGTGATAAAATGACTGGGCCAGTCATTAATGACAGGGCCAGTCATTAATGACAGGGCCAGTGATAAAATGACTGGGCCAGTCATTAATGACAGGGCCAGTCATTAATGACAGGGCCAGTCATTAATGACAGGGCCAGTGATGAAATGACTCTGCCAGTCTGAAAATGACTTGGCCAGTCATAAAATGACAGAACCAGTCATAAAATGACAGGGCCAGTGATAAAATGACTGACCCAGTCATTAATGACAGGGCCAGTCATTAATGACAGGGCCAGTGATAAAATGAGTGTGCCAGTCATTAATGACAGGGCCAGTCATTTATGACAGGGCATGTGATAAAATGACTCTGCTAGTCATAAAATAACTTGGCCAGTCATAAAATGACAGAACCAGTCATAAAATGACAGGGCCAGTGATAAAATGACGGGGCCAGTCATTAATGACAGGGCCAGTCATTAATGACAGGGCCAATGATAAAATGACTGGGCCAGTCATTAATGACAGGGCCAGTCATTAATGACAGGGCCAGTGATAAAATGACTCTACCAGTCATAAAATGACTTGGCCAGGCATAAAATGACAGAACCAGTCATAAAATGACAGGGCCAGTGATAAAATGACTGGGCCAGTCATTAATGACAGGGCCAGTCATTAATGACAGGGCCAGTGATAAAATGACTGGGCCAGTCATTAACGACAGGGCCAGTCATTAATGACAGGGCCAGTTATAAAATGACTCTGCCAGTCATAAAATGACTTGGCCAGTCATAAAATGACAGACCCAGTCATAAAATGACAGGGCCAGTGATAAAATGACTGGCACAGTCATTAATGACAGGGCCAGTCATTAATGACAGGGCCTGTGATAAAATGACTGGGCCAGTCATTAATGACAGGGCCAGTGATAAAATGACTCCTCCAGTCATAAAATAACTTGGCCTGTCATAAAATGACAGAACTAGTCATAAAATGACAGGGCCAGTGATAAAATGACGGGGCCAGTCATTAATGACAGGGCCAGTCATTAATGACAGGGCCAGTGATAAAATGACTGGGCCAGTCATTAATGACAGGGCCAGTCATTAATGAAAGGGCCAGTGATAAAATGACTCTACCAGTCATAAAATGACTTGGCCAGTCATAAAATGACAGAACAAGTCATAAAAAGACAGGGCCAGTGATAAAATGACTGGGCCAGTCATTAATGACAGGGCCAGTCATTAATGACAGGGCCAGTGATAAAATGACTGGGCCAGCCATTAATGACAGGGCCAGTCATTAATGACTGGGCCAGTGATAAAAATGACTCTGCCAGTCATTAATGACAGGGCCAGTGATAAAATGACAGGGCCAGTGATAAAATGACTGGGCCAGTCATTAATGACAGAACCAGTCATTAAATGGCAGGGCCAGTGATAAATTGAGTGGGCCAGTCATTAATGACAGGGCCAGTCATTAATGACAGGGCTAGTCATTAATGACAGGGCCAGTGATAAAATGACTCTGCCAGTCATAAAATTACTTGGCCAGTCATAAAATGACAGAACAAGTCATAAAATGTTAGAGCCAGTGATAAAATGACTGGGCCAGTGATAAAATGACTTCGCCAGTCATTAATGACAGGGCCCGTGATAAAATAACTTCGCCAGTCATTAATGAAAGGGCGAGTCATTAATGACAGGGCCAGTGATAAAATGACTTTGCCAGGCATAAAATGACTTGGCCAATCATAAAATGACAGAACAAGTCATAAAATGACAGAGCCAGTGATAAAATGACTGGGCCAGTCATTAATGACAGGGCCAGTTACAAAATGACTCTGCCAGTCATAAAATGACTTTGCAAGTCATAAAATTACTTGGCAAGTCATAAAATGACAGAACCATTCATAAAATGACTGGGCCTGTCATTAATGACAGGGCCAGTGATAAAATGCCTGGGCCCGTCATTAATGACAGGGCCTGTCATTTATGACAGGGCCAGTGATAAAATGACTCTACCAGTCATAAAATGACTACGCCAGTCATTAATGATAGAACCAGTCATAAAATGACAGGGCCAGTGATAAAATGACTGGGCCTTTCATTAATGACAGGGCCAGTCATTAATGACAGGGCCAGTGATAAAATGACTGGGCCCGTCATTAATGACAGGGCCAGTCATTTGTGACAGGGCCAGTGATAAAATGACTCTGCCAGTCATAAATGGACTTGGCCAGTCATAAAATGACAAAACCAGTCATAAAATGACAAGGCCAGTGATAAAATGACAGGGCCAGTCATTAATGACAGGGCCAGTCATTAATGACTGGGCCAGTGATAAAATGACTGGGCCAGTCATTAATGACAGGGCCAGTCATTAATGACAGGGCCAGTCATTAATGACAGGGCCAGTGATAAAATGACTCTGCCAGTCATAAAATAACTTGGCCAGTCATAAAATGACAGAACCAGTCATACAATGACAGGGCCAGTGATAAAATGACTGACCCAGTCATTAATGACAGGGCCAGTCATTAATGACAGGGCCAGTGATAAAATGAGTGTGCCAGTCATTAATGACAGGGCCAGTCATTAATGACAGGGCCAGTGATAAAATGACTCTGCTAGTCATAAAATAACTTGGCCAGTCATAAAATGACAGAACAAGTCATAAAATGACAGAGCCAGTGATAAAATGACTGGGCCAGTCATTAATGACAGGGCCAGTCATTAATGACAGGGCCAGTTATAAAATGACTCTGCCAGTCATAAAATGACTTTGCAAGTCATAAAATTACTTGGCAAGTCATAAAATGACGGAACCATTCATAAAATGACTGGACCTGTCATTAATGACAGGGCCAGTCATTAATGACAGGGCCAATGATAAAATGCCTGGGCCCGTCATTAATGACAGGGCCAGTCATTTATGACAGGGCCAGTGATAAAATGACTCTACCAGTCATAAAATGACTAAGCCAGTCATTAATGACAGAACCAGTCATAAAATGACAGGGCCAGTGATAAAATGACAGGGCCTTTCATTAATGACAGGGCCAGTCATTAATGACAGGGCCAGTGATAAAATGACTGGGCCCGTCATTAATGACAGGGCCAGTCCTTTATGACAGGGCCAGTGATAAAATGACTCTGCCAGTCATAAATGGACTTGGCCAGTCATAAAATGACAGAACCAGTCATAAAATGACAGGGCCAGTGACAAAATGACAGGGCCAGTCATTAATGACAGGGCCAGTCATTAATGACAGGGCCAGTCATTAATGACAGGGCCAGTGATAAAATGACTCTGCCCGTCATAAAATGACTTGGCCAGTCATAAAATGACAGAACCAGTCATAAAATGACAGGGCCAGTGATAAAAAGACTGACCCAGTCATTAAAGACAGGGCCAGTCATTAATGACAGGGCCAGTGATAAAATGAGTGTGCCAGTCATTAATGACTGGGCCCGTCATTAATGACAGGGCCAGTCATTTATGACAGGGCCAGTGATAAAATGACTCTTCCAGTCATAAATGGACTTCGCCAGTCATAAAATGACAGAACCAGTCATAAAATGACAAGGCCAGTGATAAAATGACTGGGCCAGTCATTATTGACAGGGCCAGTCATTAATGACAGGGCCAGTGATAAAATGACTGGGCCAGTCATTAATGACAGGGCCAGTCATTAATGACAGGGCCAGTCATTAATGACAGGGCCAGTGATAAAATGACTCTGCCAGTCATAAAATAACTTGGCCAGTCATGAAATGACAGAACCAGTCATAAAATGACAGGGCCAGTGATAAAATGACGGGGCCAGTCATTAATGACAGGGCCAGTCATTATTGACAGGGCCAATGATAAAATGACTGGGCCAGTCATTAATGTAAGGGCCAGTCATTAATGACAGGGCCAGTGATAAAATGACTCTACCAGTCATAAAATGACTTGGCCAGGCATAAAATGACAGAACCAGTCATAATATTACAGGGCAAGTGATAAAATGACTGGGCCAGTCATTAATGACAGGGCCTGTCATTAATGACAGGGCCAGTGATAAAATGACTGGGCCCGTCATTAATGACAGGGCCAGTCATTAATGACAGGGCCAGTGATAAAATGACTCTGCCAGTCATAAATGGACTTGGCCAGTCATAAAATGACAGAACCAGTAATTAAATGACAGGGCCAGTGATAAAATGACTGGGCCAGTCATTAATGACAGGGCCAGTCATTAATGACAGGGCCAGTTATAAAATGACTCTGCCAGTCATAAAATGACTTTGCAAGTCATAAAATTACTTGGCAAGTCATAAAATGACAGAACCATTCATAAAATGACAGGGCCAGTTATAAAATGACTGGGCCTGTCATTAATGACAGGGCCAGTCATTAATGACAGGGCCAGTGATAAAATGCCTGGGCCCGTCATTAATGACAGGGCCAGTCATTTATGACAGGGCCAGTGATAAAATGACTCTACCAGTCATAAAATGACTAAGCCAGTCATTAATGACAGAACCAGTCACAAAATGACAGGGCCAGTGATAAAATGACTGGGCCTTTCATTAATGACAGGGCCAGTCATTCATGACAGGGCCAGTGATAAAATGACTGGGCCCGTCATTAATGACAGGGCCAGTCATTTATGACAGGGCCAGTGATAAAATGACTCTGCCAGTCATAAATGGACTTGGCCAGTCATAAAATGACAGAACCAGTCATAAAATGACAAGGCCAGTGATAAAATGACTCGGCCAGTCATTAATGACAGGGCCAGTCATTAATGACAGGGCCAGTGATAAAATGACTGGGCCAGTCATTAATGACAGGGCCAGTCATTAATGACAGGGCCAGTCATTAATGACAGGGCCAGTGATAAAATGACTCTGCCAGTCATAAAATGACTTGGCCAGTCATAAAATGACAGAACCAGTCATAAAATGACAGGGCCAGTGATAAAATGACTGACCCAGTCATTAATGACAGGGCCAGTCATTAATGACAGGGCCAGTGATAAAATGTGTGTGCCAGTCATTAATGACTGGGCCCGTCATTAATGACAGGGCCAGTCATTTTGGACAGGGCCAGTGATAAAATGACTCTGGCAGTCATAAATGGACTTGGCCAGTCATAAAATGACAGAACCAGTCATAAAATGACAAGGCAAGTGATAAAATGACTGGGCCAGTCATTAATGACAGGGCCAGTCATTAATGACAGGGCCAGTGATAAAATGACTGGGCCAGTCATTAATGACAGGGCCAGTGATGAAATGACTCTGCCAGTCTGAAAATGACTTGGCCAGTCATAAAATGACAGAACCAGTCATAAAATGACAGGGCCAGTGATAAAATGACTGACCCAGTCATTAATGACAGGGCCAGTCATTAATGACAGCGCCAGTGATAAAATGAGTGTGCCAGTCATTAATGACAGGGCCAGTCATTTATGACAGGGCATGTGATAAAATGACTCTGCTAGTCATAAAATAACTTGGCCAGTCATAAAATGACAGAACCAGTCATAAAATGACAGGGCCAGTGATAAAATGACGGGGCCAGTCATTAATGACAGGGCCAGTCATTAATGACAGGGCCAATGATAAAATGACTTGGCCAGTCATTAATGACAGGGCCAGTCATTAATGACAGGGCCAGTGATAAAATGACTCTACCAGTCATAAAATGACTTGGCCAGGCATAAAATGACAGAACCAGTCATAAAATGACAGGGTCAGTGATAAAATGACTGGGCCAGTCATTAATGACAGGGCCAGTCATTAATGACAGGGCCAGTGATAAAATGACTGGGCCAGTCATTAACGACAGGGCCAGTCATTAATGACAAAGCCAGTTATAAAATGACTCTGCCAGTCATAAAATGACTTGGCCAGTCATAAAATGACAGAACCAGTCATAAAATGACAGGGCCAGTGATGAAATGACTGGCACAGTCATTAATGACAGGGCCAGTCATTAATGACAGTGCCTATGATAAAATGACTGGGCCAGTCATTAATGACAGGGCCAGTGATAAAATGACTCCTCCAGTCATAAAATAACTTGGCCAGGCATAAAATGACAGAACCATTCATAAAATGACTGGGCCTGTCATTAATGACAGGGCCAGTGATAAAATGCCTGGGCCCGTCATTAATGACAGGGCCTGTCATTTATGACAGGGCCAGTGATAAAATGACTCTACCAGTCATAAAATGACTACGCCAGTCATTAATGATAGAACCAGTCATAAAATGACAGGGCCAGTGATAAAATGACTGGGCCTTTCATTAATGACAGGGCCAGTCATTAATGACAGGGCCAGTGATAAAATGACTGGGCCCGTCATTAATGACAGGGCCAGTCATTTGTGACAGGGCCAGTGATAAAATGACTCTGCCAGTCATAAATGGACTTGGCCAGTCATAAAATGACAAAACCAGTCATAAAATGACAAGGCCAGTGATAAAATGACAGGGCCAGTCATTAATGACAGGGCCAGTCATTAATGACATGGCCAGTGATAAAATGACTGGGCCAGTCATTAATGACAGGGCCAGTCATTAATGACAGGGCCAGTCATTAATGACAGGGCCAGTGATAAAATGACTCTGCCAGTCATAAAATGACTTGGCCAGTCATAAAATGACAGAACCAGTCATAAAATGACAGGGCCAGTGATAAAATGACTGACCCAGTCATTAATGACAGGGCCAGTCATTAATGACAGGGCCAGTGATAAAATGAGTGTGCCAGTCATTAATGACAGGGCCAGTCATTAATGACAGGGCCAGTGATAAAATGACTCTGCTAGTCATAAAATAACTTGGCCAGTCATAAAATGACAGAACCAGTCATAAAATGACAGGGCCAGTGATAAAATGAGTGTGCCAGTCATTAATGACTGGGCCCGTCATTAATGACAGGGCCAGTCATTTATGACAGGGCCAGTCATTTATGACAGGGCCAGTGATAAAATGACTCTTCCAGTCATAAATGGACTTGGCCAGTCATAAAATGACAGAACCAGTCATAAAATGACAAGGCCAGTGATAAAATGACTGGGCCAGTCATTATTGACAGGGCCAGTCATTAATGACAGGGCCAGTGATAAAATGATGGGCCAGTCATTAATGACAGGGCCAGTCATTAATGACAGGACCAGTCATTAATGACAGGGCCAGTGATAAAATGACTCTGCCAGTCATAAAATAACTTGGCCAGTCATGAAATGACAGAACCAGTCATAAAATGACAGGGCCAGTAATAAAATGACGGGGCCAGTCATTAATGACAGGGCCAGTCATTAATGACAGGGCCAATGATAAAATGACTGGGCCAGTCATTAATGTAAGGGCCAGTCATTAATGACAGGGCCAGTGATAAAATGACTCTACCAGTCATAAAATGACTTGGCCAGGCATAAAATGACAGAACCAGTCATAAAATTACAGGGCCAGTGATAAAATGACTGGGCCAGTCATTAATGACAGGGCCTGTCATTAATGACAGGGCCAGTGATAAAATGACTGGGCCCGTCATTTATGACAGGGCCAGTCATTAATGACAGGGCCAGTGATAAAATGACTCTGCCAGTCATAAATGGACTTGGCCAGTCATAAAATGACAGAACCAGTCATTAAATGACAGGGCCAGTGATAAAATGACTGGGCCAGTCATTAATGACAGGGCCAGTCATTAATGACAGGGCCAGTTATAAAATGACTATGCCAGTCATAAAATGACTTTGCAAGTCATAAAATTACTTGGCAAGTCATAAAATGACAGAACCATTCATAAAATGACAGGGCCAGTTATAAAATGACTGGGCCTGTCATTAATGACAGGGCCAGTCATTAATGACAGGGCCAGTGATAAAATGCCTGGGCCCGTCATTAATGACAGGGCCAGTCATTTATGACAGGGCCAGTGATAAAATGACTCTACCAGTCATAAATTGACTAAGCCAGTCATTAATGACAGAACCAGTCACAAAATGACAGGGCCAGTGATAAAATGACTGGGCCTTTCATTAATGACAGGGCCAGTCATTCATGACAGGGCCAGTGATAAGATGACTGGGCCCGTCATTAATGACAGGGCCAGTCATTTATGACAGGGCCAGTGATAAAATGACTCTGCCAGTCATAAATGGACTTGGCCAGTCATAAAATGACAGAACCAGTCATAAAATGACAAGGCCAGTGATAAAATGACTCGGCCAGTCATTAATGACAGGGCCAGTCATTAATGACAGGGCCAGTGATAAAATGACTGGGCCAGTCATTAATGACAGGGCCAGTCATTAATGACAGGGCCAGTCATTAATGACAGGGCCAGTGATAAAATGACTCTGCCAGTCATAAAATGACTTGGCCAGTCATAAAATGACAGAACCAGTCATAAAATGACAGGGCCAGTGATAAAATGACTGACCCAGTCATTAATGACAGGGCCAGTCATTAATGACAGGGCCAGTGATAAAATGAGTGTGCCAGTCATTAATGACTGGGCCCGTCATTAATGACAGGGCCAGTCATTTTGGACAGGGCCAGTGATAAAATGACTCTGGCAGTCATAAATGGACTTGGCCAGTCATAAAATGACAGAACCAGTCATAAAATGACAAGGCAAGTGATAAAATGACTGGGTCAGTCATTAATGACAGGGCCAGTCATTAATGACAGGGCCAGTGATAAAATGACTGGGCCAGTCATTAATGACAGGGCCAGTCATTAATGACAGGGCCAGTCATTAATGACAGGGCCAGTGATGAAATGACTCTGCCAGTCTGAAAATGACTTGGCCAGTCATAAAATGACAGAACCAGTCATAAAATGACAGGGCCAGTGATAAAATGACTGACCCAGTCATTAATGACAGGGCCAGTCATTAATGACAGGGCCAGTGATAAAATGAGTGTGCCAGTCATTAATGACAGGGCCAGTCATTTATGACAGGGCATGTGATAAAATGACTCTGCTAGTCATAAAATAACTTGGCCAGTCATAAAATGACAGAACCAGTCATAAAATGACAGGGCCAGTGATAAAATGACGGGGCCAGTCATTAATGACAGGGCCAGTCATTAATGACAGGGCCAATGATAAAATGACTGGGCCAGTCATTAATGACAGGGCCAGTCATTAATGACAGGGCCAGTGATAAAATGACTCTACCAGTCATAAAATGACTTGGCCAGGCATAAAATGACAGAACCAGTCATAAAATGACAGGGCCAGTGATAAAATGACTGGGCCAGTCATTAATGACAGGGCCAGTCATTAATGACAGGGCCAGTGATAAAATGACTGGGCCAGTCATTAACGACAGGGCCAGTCATTAATGACAGGGCCAGTTATAAAATGACTCTGCCAGTCATAAAATGACTTGGCCAGTCATAAAATGACAGACCCAGTCATAAAATGACAGGGCCAGTGATAAAATGACTGGCACAGTCATTAATGACAGGGCCAGTCATTAATGACAGGGCCTGTGATAAAATGACTGGGCCAGTCATTAATGACAGGGCCAGTGATAAAATGACTCCTCCAGTCATAAAATAACTTGGCCTGTCATAAAATGACAGAACTAGTCATAAAATGACAGGGCCAGTGATAAAATGACGGGGCCAGTCATTAATGACAGGGCCAGTCATTAATGACAGGGCCAGTGATAAAATGACTGGGCCAGTCATTAATGACAGGGCCAGTCATTAATGACAGGGCCAGTGATAAAATGACTCTACCAGTCATAAAATGACTTGGCCAGTCATAAAATGACAGAACAAGTCATAAAAAGACAGGGCCAGTGATAAAATGACTGGGCCAGTCATTAATGACAGGGCCAGTCATTAATGACAGGGCCAGTGATAAAATGACTGGGCCAGCCATTAATGACAGGGCCAGTCATTAATGACTGGGCCAGTGATAAAAATGACTCTGCCAGTCATTAATGACAGGGCCAGTGATAAAATGACAGGGCCAGTGATAAAATGACTGGGCCAGTCATTAATGACAGAACCAGTCATTAAATGACAGGGCCAGTGATAAATTGAGTGGGCCAGTCATTAATGACAGGGCCAGTCATTAATGACAGGGCTAGTCATTAATGACAGGGCCAGTGATAAAATGACTCTGCCAGTCATAAAATTACTTGGCCAGTCATAAAATGACAGAACAAGTCATAAAATGTTAGAGCCAGTGATAAAATGACTGGGCCAGTGATAAAATGACTTCGCCAGTCATTAATGACAGGGCCCGTGATAAAATAACTTCGCCAGTCATTAATGACAGGGCGAGTCATTAATGACAGGGCCAGTGATAAAATGACTTTGCCAGGCATAAAATGACTTGGCCAATCATAAAATGACAGAACAAGTCATAAAATGACAGAGCCAGTGATAAAATGACTGGGCCAGTCATTAATGACAGGGCCAGTTACAAAATGACTCTGCCAGTCATAAAATGACTTTGCAAGTCATAAAATTACTTGGCAAGTCATAAAATGACAGAACCATTCATAAAATGACTGGGCCTGTCATTAATGACAGGGCCAGTGATAAAATGCCTGGGCCCGTCATTAATGACAGGGCCTGTCATTTATGACAGGGCCAGTGATAAAATGACTCTACCAGTCATAAAATGACTACGCCAGTCATTAATGATAGAACCAGTCATAAAATGACAGGGCCAGTGATAAAATGACTGGGCCTTTCATTAATGACAGGGCCAGTCATTAATGACAGGGCCAGTGATAAAATGACTGGGCCCGTCATTAATGACAGGGCCAGTCATTTGTGACAGGGCCAGTGATAAAATGACTCTGCCAGTCATAATTGGACTTGGCCAGTCATAAAATGACAAAACCAGTCATAAAATGACAAGGCCAGTGATAAAATGACAGGGCCAGTCATTAATGACAGGGCCAGTCATTAATGACTGGGCCAGTGATAAAATGACTGGGCCAGTCATTAATGACAGGGCCAGTCATTAATGACAGGGCCAGTCATTAATGACAGGGCCAGTGATAAAATGACTCTGCCAGTCATAAAATAACTTGGCCAGTCATAAAATGACAGAACCAGTCATAAAATGACAGGGCCAGTGATAAATTGACTGACCCAGTCATTAATGACAGGGCCAGTCATTAATGACAGGGCCAGTGATAAAATGAGTGTGCCAGTCATTAATGACAGGGCCAGTCATTAATGACAGGGCCAGTGATAAAATGACTCTGCTAGTCATAAAATAACTTGGCCAGTCATAAAATGACAGAACCAGTCATAAAATGACAGGGCCAGTGATAAAATGACGGGGACAGTCATTAATGACAGGGCCAGTCATTAATGACAGGGCCAATGATAAAATGACTGGGCCAGTCATTAATGTAAGGGCCAGTCATTAATGATAGGGCCAGTGATAAAATGACTCTACCAGTCATAAAATGACTTGGCCAGGCATAAAATGACAGAACCAGTCATAAAATGACAGAGCCAGTGATAAAATGACTGGGCCAGTCATTAATGACAGGGCCAGTCATTAATGACAGGGCCAGTGATAAAATGACTCTGCCAGTCATAAATGGACTTGGCCAGTCATAAAATGACAGAACCAGTCATTAAATGACAGGGCCAGTGATAAAATGACTGGGCCAGTCATTAATGACAGGGCCAGTCATTAATGACAGGGCCAGTTATAAAATGACTCTGCCAGTCATAAAATGACTTTGCAAGTCATAAAATTACTTGGCAAGTCATAAAATGACAGAACCATTCATAAAATGACAGGGCCAGTTATAAAATGACTGGGCCTGTAATTAATGACAGGGCCAGTCATTAATGACAGGGCCAGTGATAAAATGCCTGGGCCCGTCATTAATGACAGGGCCAGTCATTTATGACAGGGCCAGTGATAAAATGACTCTACCAGTCATAAAATGACTAAGCCAGTCATTAATGACAGAACCAGTCATAAAATGACAGGGTCAGTGATAAAATGACTGGGCCTTTCATTAATGACAGGGCCAGTCATTAATGACAGGGCCCGTCATTAATGACAGGGCCAGTCATTAATGACAGGGCCAGTGATAAAATGACTCTGCCAGTCATAAAATTACTTGGCCAGTCATAAAATGACAGAACAAGTCATAAAATGACAGAGCCAGTGATAAAATGACTGGGCCAGTGATAAAATGACTTCGCCAGTCATTAATGACAGGGCCAGTGATAAAATGACTTCGCCAGTCTTTAATGACAGGGCCAGTCATTAATGACAGGGCCAGTGATAAAATGACTTTGCCAGGCATAAAATGACTTGGCCAGTCATAAAATGACAGAACAAGTCATAAAATGACAGAGCCAGTGATAAAATGACTGGGCCAGTCATTAATGACAGGGCCAGTCATTAATGACAGGGCCAGTTATAAAATGACTCTGCCAGTCATAAAATGACTTTGCAAGTCATAAAATTACTTGGCAAGTCATAAAATGACAGAACCATTCATAAAATGACTGGACCTGTCATTAATGACAGGGCCAGTCATTAATGACAGGGCCAATGATAAAATGCCTGGGCCCGTCATTAATGACAGGGCCAGTCATTTATGACAGGGCCAGTGATAAAATGACTCTACCAGTCATAAAATGACTAAGCCGGTCATTAATGACAGAACCAGTCATAAAATGACAGGGCCAGTGATAAAATGACAGGGCCTTTCATTAATGACAGGGCCAGTCATTAATGACAGGGCCAGTGATAAAATGACTGGGCCCGTCATTAATGACAGGGCCAGTCCTTTATGACAGGGCCAGTGATAAAATGACTCTGCCAGTCATAAATGGACTTGGCCAGTCATAAAATGACAGAACCAGTCATAAAATGACAGGGCCAGTGACAAAATGACAGGGCCAGTCATTAATGACAGGGCCAGTCATTAATGACAGGGCCAGTCATTAATGACAGGGCCAGTGATAAAATGACTCTGCCCGTCATAAAATGACTTGGCCAGTCATAAAATGACAGAACCAGTCATAAAATGACAGGGCCAGTGATAAAAAGACTGACCCAGTCATTAAAGACAGGGCCAGTCATTAATGACAGGGCCAGTGATAAAATGAGTGTGCCAGTCATTAATGACTGGGCCCGTCATTAATGACAGGGCCAGTCATTTATGACAGGGCCAGTCATTTATGACAGGGCCAGTGATAAAATGACTCTTCCAGTCATAAATGGACTTCGCCAGTCATAAAATGACAGAACCAGTCATAAAATGACAAGGCCAGTGATAAAATGACTGGGCCAGTCATTATTGACAGGGCCAGTCATTAATGACAGGGCCAGTGATAAAATGACTGGGCCAGTCATTAATGACAGGGCCAGTCATTAATGACAGGGCCAGTCATTAATGACAGGGCCAGTGATAAAATGACTCTGCCAGTCATAAAATAACTTGGCCAGTCATGAAATGACAGAACCAGTCATAAAATGACAGGGCCAGTGATAAAATGACGGGGCCAGTCATTAATGACAGGGCCAGTCATTATTGACAGGGCCAATGATAAAATGACTGGGCCAGTCATTAATGTAAGGGCCAGTCATTAATGACAGGGCCAGTGATAAAATGACTCTTCCAGTCATAAAATGACTTGGCCAGGCATAAAATGATAGAACCAGTCATAAAATTACAGGGCAAGTGATAAAATGACTGGGCCAGTCATTAATGACAGGGCCTGTCATTAATGACAGGGCCAGTGATAAAATGACTGGGCCCGTCATTAATGACAGGGCCAGTCATTAATGACAGGGCCAGTGATAAAATGACTCTGCCAGTCATAAATGGACTTGGCCAGTCATAAAATGACAGAACCAGTCATTAAATGACAGGGCCAGTGATAAAATGACTGGGCCAGTCATTAATGACAGGGCCAGTCATTAATGACAGGGCCAGTTATAAAATGACTCTGCCAGTCATAAAATGACTTTGCAAGTCATAAAATTACTTGGCAAGTCATAAAATGACAGAACCATTCATAAAATGACAGGGCCAGTTATAAAATGACTGGGCCTGTCATTAATGACAGGGCCAGTCATTAATGACAGGGCCAGTGATAAAATGCCTGGGCCCGTCATTAATGACAGGGCCAGTCATTTATGACAGGGCCAGTGATAAAATGACTCTACCAGTCATAAAATGACTAAGCCAGTCATTAATGACAGAACCAGTCACAAAATGACAGGGCCAGTGATAAAATGACTGGGCCTTTCATTAATGACAGGGCCAGTCATTCATGACAGGGCCAGTGATAAAATGACTGGGCCCGTCATTAATGACAGGGCCAGTCATTTATGACAGGGCCAGTGATAAAATGACTCTGCCAGTCATAAATGGACTTGGCCAGTCATAAAATGACAGAACCAGTCATAAAATGACAAGGCCAGTGATAAAATGACTCGGCCACTCATTAATGACAGGGCCAGTCATTAATGACAGGGCCAGTGATAAAATGACTGGGCCAGTCATTAATGATAGGGCCAGTCATTAATGACAGGGCCAGTCATTAATGACAGGGCCAGTGATAAAATGACTCTGCCAGTCATAAAATGACTTGGCCAGTCATAAAATGACAGAACCAGTCATAAAATGACAGGGCCAGTGATAAAATGACTGACCCAGTCATTAATGACAGGGCCAGTCATTAATGACAGGGCCAGTGATAAAATGTGTGTGCCAGTCATTAATGACTGGGCCCGTCATTAATGACAGGGCCAGTCATTTTGGACAGGGCCAGTGATAAAATGACTCTGGCAGTCATAAATGGACTTGGCCAGTCATAAAATGACAGAACCAGTCATAAAATGACAAGGCAAGTGATAAAATGACTGGGCCAGTCATTAATGACAGGGCCAGTCATTAATGACAGGGCCAGTGATAAAATGACTGGGCCAGTCATTAATGACAGGGCCAGTGATGAAATGACTCTGCCAGTCTGAAAATGACTTGGCCAGTCATAAAATGACAGAACCAGTCATAAAATGACAGGGCCAGTGATAAAATGACTGACCCAGTCATTAATGACAGGGCCAGTCATTAATGACAGCGCCAGTGATAAAATGAGTGTGCCAGTCATTAATGACAGGGCCAGTCATTTATGACAGGGCATGTGATAAAATGACTCTGCTAGTCATAAAATAACTTGGCCAGTCATAAAATGACAGAACCAGTCATAAAATGACAGGGCCAGTGATAAAATGACGGGGCCAGTCATTAATGACAGGGCCAGTCATTAATGACAGGGCCAATGATAAAATGACTCGGCCAGTCATTAATGACAGGGCCAGTCATTAATGACAGGGCCAGTGATAAAATGACTCTACCAGTCATAAAATGACTTGGCCAGGCATAAAATGACAGAACCAGTCATAAAATGACAGGGTCAGTGATAAAATGACTGGGCCAGTCATTAATGACAGGGCCAGTCATTAATGACAGGGCCAGTGATAAAATGACTGGGCCAGTCATTAACGACAGGGCCAGTCATTAATGACAAAGCCAGTTATAAAATGACTCTGCCAGTCATAAAATGACTTGGCCAGTCATAAAATGACAGAACCAGTCATAAAATGACAGGGCCAGTGATGAAATGACTGGCACAGTCATTAATGACAGGGCCAGTCATTAATGACAGGGCCTATGATAAAATGACTGGGCCAGTCATTAATGACAGGGCCAGTGATAAAATGACTCCTCCAGTCATAAAATAACTTGGCCAGGCATAAAATGACAGAACCATTCATAAAATGACTGGGCCTGTCATTAATGACAGGGCCAGTGATAAAATGCCTGGGCCCGTCATTAATGACAGGGCCTGTCATTTATGACAGGGCCAGTGATAAAATGACTCTACCAGTCATAAAATGACTACGCCAGTCATTAATGATAGAACCAGTCATAAAATGACAGGGCCAGTGATAAAATGACTGGGCCTTTCATTAATGACAGGGCCAGTCATTAATGACAGGGCCAGTGATAAAATGACTGGGCCCGTCATTAATGACAGGGCCAGTCATTTGTGACAGGGCCAGTGATAAAATGACTCTGCCAGTCATAAATGGACTTGGCCAGTCATAAAATGACAAAACCAGTCATAAAATGACAAGGCCAGTGATAAAATGACAGGGCCAGTCATTAATGACAGGGCCAGTCATTAATGACAGGGCCAGTGATAAAATGACTGGGCCAGTCATTAATGACAGGGCCAGTCATTAATGACAGGGCCAGTCATTAATGACAGGGCCAGTGATAAAATGACTCTGCCAGTCATAAAATGACTTGGCCAGTCATAAAATGACAGAACCAGTCATAAAATGACAGGGCCAGTGATAAAATGACTGACCCAGTCATTAATGACAGGGCCAGTCATTAATGACAGGGCCAGTGATAAAATGAGTGTGCCAGTCATTAATGACAGGGCCAGTCATTAATGACAGGGCCAGTGATAAAATGACTCTGCTAGTCATAAAATAACTTGGCCAGTCATAAAATGACAGAACCAGTCATAAAATGACAGGGCCAGTGATAAAATGACGGGGACAGTCATTAATGACAGGGCCAGTCATTAATGACAGGGCCAATGATAAAATGCCTGGGCCAGTCATTAATGACAGAACCAGTCATAAAATGACAGGGTCAGTGATAAAATGACTGGGCCTTTCATTAATGACAGGGCCAGTCATTAATGACAGGGCCCGTCATTAATGACAGGGCCAGTCATTAATGACAGGGCCAGTGATAAAATGACTCTGCCAGTCATAAAATTACTTGGCCAGTCATAAAATGACAGAACAAGTCATAAAATGACAGAGCCAGTGATAAAATGACTGGGCCAGTGATAAAATGACTTCGCCAGTCATTAATGACAGGGCCAGTGATAAAATGACTTCGCCAGTCTTTAATGACAGGGCCAGTCATTAATGACAGGGCCAGTGATAAAATGACTTTGCCAGGCATAAAATGACTTGGCCAGTCATAAAATGACAGAACAAGTCATAAAATGACAGAGCCAGTGATAAAATGACTGGGCCAGTCATTAATGACAGGGCCAGTGATAAAATGACTGGGCCAGTCATTAATGATAGGGCCAGTCATTAATGACAGGGCATTTCATTAATGACAGGGCCAGTGATAAAATGACTCTGCCAGTCATAAAATGACTTGGCCAGTCATAAAATGACAGAACCAGTCATAAAATGACAGGGCCAGTGATAAAATGACTGACCCAGTCATTAATGACAGGGCCAGTCATTAATGACAGGGCCAGTGATAAAATGTGTGTGCCAGTCATTAATGACTGGGCCCGTCATTAATGACAGGGCCAGTCATTTTGGACAGGGCCAGTGATAAAATGACTCTGGCAGTCATAAATGGACTTGGCCAGTCATAAAATGACAGAACCAGTCATAAAATGACAAGGCAAGTGATAAAATGACTGGGCCAGTCATTAATGACAGGGCCAGTCATTAATGACAGGGCCAGTGATAAAATGACTGGGCCAGTCATTAATGACAGGGCCAGTGATGAAATGACTCTGCCAGTCTGAAAATGACTTGGCCAGTCATAAAATGACAGAACCAGTCATAAAATGACAGGGCCAGTGATAAAATGACTGACCCAGTCATTAATGACAGGGCCAGTCATTAATGACAGCGCCAGTGATAAAATGAGTGTGCCAGTCATTAATGACAGGGCCAGTCATTTATGACAGGGCATGTGATAAAATGACTCTGCTAGTCATAAAATAACTTGGCCAGTCATAAAATGACAGAACCAGTCATAAAATGACAGGGCCAGTGATAAAATGACGGGGCCAGTCATTAATGACAGGGCCAGTCATTAATGACAGGGCCAATGATAAAATGACTCGGCCAGTCATTAATGACAGGGCCAGTCATTAATGACAGGGCCAGTGATAAAATGACTCTACCAGTCATAAAATGACTTGGCCAGGCATAAAATGACAGAACCAGTCATAAAATGACAGGGTCAGTGATAAAATGACTGGGCCAGTCATTAATGACAGGGCCAGTCATTAATGACAGGGCCAGTGATAAAATGACTGGGCCAGTCATTAACGACAGGGCCAGTCATTAATGACAAAGCCAGTTATAAAATGACTCTGCCAGTCATAAAATGACTTGGCCAGTCATAAAATGACAGAACCAGTCATAAAATGACAGGGCCAGTGATGAAATGACTGGCACAGTCATTAATGACAGGGCCAGTCATTAATGACAGGGCCTATGATAAAATGACTGGGCCAGTCATTAATGACAGGGCCAGTGATAAAATGACTCCTCCAGTCATAAAATAACTTGGCCAGGCATAAAATGACAGAACCATTCATAAAATGACTGGGCCTGTCATTAATGACAGGGCCAGTGATAAAATGCCTGGGCCCGTCATTAATGACAGGGCCTGTCATTTATGACAGGGCCAGTGATAAAATGACTCTACCAGTCATAAAATGACTACGCCAGTTATTAATGATAGAACCAGTCATAAAATGACAGGGCCAGTGATAAAATGACTGGGCCTTTCATTAATGACAGGGCCAGTCATTAATGACAGGGCCAGTGATAAAATGACTGGGCCCGTCATTAATGACAGGGCCAGTCATTTGTGACAGGGCCAGTGATAAAATGACTCTGCCAGTCATAAATGGACTTGGCCAGTCATAAAATGACAAAACCAGTCATAAAATGACAAGGCCAGTGATAAAATGACAGGGCCAGTCATTAATGACAGGGCCAGTCATTAATGACAGGGCCAGTGATAAAATGACTGGGCCAGTCATTAATGACAGGGCCAGTCATTAATGACAGGGCCAGTCATTAATGACAGGGCCAGTGATAAAATGACTCTGCCAGTCATAAAATGACTTGGCCAGTCATAAAATGACAGAACCAGTCATAAAATGACAGGGCCAGTGATAAAATGACTGACCCAGTCATTAATGACAGGGCCAGTCATTAATGACAGGGCCAGTGATAAAATGAGTGTGCCAGTCATTAATGACAGGGCCAGTCATTAATGACAGGGCCAGTGATAAAATGACTCTGCTAGTCATAAAATAACTTGGCCAGTCATAAAATGACAGAACCAGTCATAAAATGACAGGGCCAGTGATAAAATGACGGGGACAGTCATTAATGACAGGGCCAGTCATTAATGACAGGGCCAATGATAAAATGCCTGGGCCAGTCATTAATGACAGAACCAGTCATAAAATGACAGGGTCAGTGATAAAATGACTGGGCCTTTCATTAATGACAGGGCCAGTCATTAATGACAGGGCCCGTCATTAATGACAGGGCCAGTCATTAATGACAGGGCCAGTGATAAAATGACTCTGCCAGTCATAAAATTACTTGGCCAGTCATAAAATGACAGAACAAGTCATAAAATGACAGAGCCAGTGATAAAATGACTGGGCCAGTGATAAAATGACTTCGCCAGTCATTAATGACAGGGCCAGTGATAAAATGACTTCGCCAGTCTTTAATGACAGGGCCAGTCATTAATGACAGGGCCAGTGATAAAATGATTTTGCCAGGCATAAAATGACTTGGCCAGTCATAAAATGACAGAACAAGTCATAAAATGACAGAGCCAGTGATAAAATGACTGGGCCAGTCATTAATGACAGGGCCAGTCATTAATGACAGGGCCAGTTATAAAATGACTTTGCAAGTCATAAAATTACTTGGCAAGTCATAAAATGACAGAACCATTCATAAAATGACTGGGCCTGTCATTAATGACAGGGCCAGTCATTAATGACAGGGCCAATGATAAAATGCCTGGGCCCGTCATTAATGACAGGGCCAGTCATTTATGACAGGGCCAGTGATAAAATGACTCTACCAGTCATAAAATGACTAAGCCAGTCATTAATGACAGAACCAGTCATAAAATGACAGGGCCAGTGATAAAATGACAGGGCCTTTCATTAATGACAGGGCCAGTCATTAATGACAGGGCCAGTGATAAAATGACTGGGCCCGTCATTAATGACAGGGCCAGTCCTTTATGACAGGGCCAGTGATAAAATGACTCTGCCAGTCATAAATGGACTTGGCCAGTCATAAAATGACAGAACCAGTCATAAAATGACAGGGCCAGTGACAAAATGACAGGGCCAGTCATTAATGACAGGGCCAGTCATTAATGACAGGGCCAGTCATTAATGACAGGGCCAGTGATAAAATGACTCTGCCCGTCATAAAATGACTTGGCCAGTCATAAAATGACAGAACCAGTCATAAAATGACAGGGCCAGTGATAAAATGACTGACCCTGTCATTAAAGACAGGGCCAGTCATTAATGACAGGGCCAGTGATAAAATGAGTGTGCCAGTCATTAATGACTGGGCCCGTCATTAATGACAGGGCCAGTCATTTATGACAGGGCCAGTCATTTATGACAGGGCCAGTGATAAAATGACTCTTCCAGTCATAAATGGACTTGGCCAGTCATAAAATGACAGAACCAGTCATAAAATGACAAGGCCAGTGATAAAATGACTGGGCCGGTCATTATTGACAGGGCCAGTCATTAATGACAGGGCCAGTGATAAAATGACTGGGCCAGTCATTAATGACAGCGCCAGTCATTAATGACAGGGCCAGTCATTAATGACAGGGCCAGTGATAAAATGACTCTGCCAGTCATAAAATAACTTGGCCAGTCATGAAATGACAGAACCAGTCATTAATGACAGGGCCAGTCATTAATGACAGGGCCAATGATAAAATGACTGGGCCAGTCATTAATGTAAGGGCCAGTCATTATTGACAGGGCCAGTGATAAAATGACTCTACCAGTCATAAAATGACTTGGCCAGGCATAAAATGACAGAACCAGTCATAAAATTACAGGGCAAGTGATAAAATGACTGGGCCAGTCATTAATGACAGGGCCTGTCATTAATGACAGGGCCAGTGATAAAATGACTGGGCCCGTCATTAATGACAGGGCCAGTCATTAATGACAGGGCCAGTGATAAAATGACTCTGCCAGTCATAAATGGACTTGGCCAGTCATAAAATGACAGAACCAGTCATTAAATGACAGGGCCAGTGATAAAATGACTGGGCCAGTCATTAATGACAGGGCCAGTCATTAATGACAGGGCCAGTTATAAAATGACTCTGCCAGTCATAAATTGACTTTGCAAGTCATAAAATTACTTGGCAAGTCATAAAATGACAGAACCATTCATAAAATGACAGGGCCAGTTATAAAATGACTGGGCCTGTCATTAATGACAGGGCCAGTCATTAATGACAGGGCCAGTGATAAAATACCTGGGCCCGTCATTAATGACAGGGCCAGTCATTTATAACAGGGCCAGTGATAAAATGACTCTACCAGTCATAAAATGACTAAGCCAGTCATTAATGACAGAACCAGTCACAAAATGACAGGGCCAGTGATAAAATGACTGGGCCTTTCATTAATGACAGGGCCAGTCATTCATGACAGGGCCAGTGATAAAATGACTGGGCCCGTCATTAATGACAGGGCCAGTCATTTATGACAGGGCCAGTGATAAAATGACTCTGCCAGTCATAAATGGACTTGGCCAGTCATAAAATGACAGAACCAGTCATAAAATGACAAGGCCAGTGATAAAATGACTCGGCCAGTCATTAATGACAGGGCCAGTCATTAATGACAGGGCCAGTGATAAAATGACTGGGCCAGTCATTAATGACAGGGCCAGTCATTAATGACAGGGCCAGTCATTAATGACAGGGCCAGTGATAAAATGACTCTGCCAGTCATAAAATGACTTGGCCAGTCATAAAATGACAGAACCAGTCATAAAATGACAGGGCCAGTGATAAAATGACTAACCCAGTCATTAATGACAGGGCCAGTCATTAATGACAGGGCCAGTGATAAAATGTGTGTGCCAGTCATTAATGACTGGGCCCGTCATTAATGACAGGGCCAGTCATTTTGGACAGGGCCAGTGATAAAATGACTCTGGCAGTCATAAATGGACTTGGCCAGTCATAAAATGACAGAACCAGTCATAAAATGACAAGGCAAGTGATAAAATGACTGGGCCAGTCATTAATGACAGGGCCAGTCATTAATGACAGGGCCAGTCATTAATGACAGGGCCAGTGATGAAATGACTCTGCCAGTCTGAAAATGACTTGGCCAGTCATAAAATGACAGAACCAGTCATAAAATGACAGGGCCAGTGATAAAATGACTGACCCAGTCATTAATGACAGGGCCAGTCATTAATGACAGGGCCAGTGATAAAATGAGTGTGCCAGTCATTAATGACAGGGCCAGTCATTTATGACAGGACATGTGATAAAATGACTCTGCTAGTCATAAAATAACTTGGCCAGTCATAAAATGACAGAACCAGTCATAAAATGACAGGGCCAGTGATAAAATGACGGGGCCAGTCATTAATGACAGGGCCAGTCATTAATGACAGGGCCAATGATAAAATGACTGGGCCAGTCATTAATGACAGGGCCAGTCATTAATGACAGGGCCAGTGATAAAATGACTCTACCAGTCATAAAATGACTTGGCCAGGCATAAAATGACAGAACCAGTCATAAAATGACAGGGTCAGTGATAAAATGACTGGGCCAGTCATTAATGACAGGGCCAGTCATTAATGACAGGGCCAGTGATAAAATGACTGGGCCAGTCATTAACGACAGGGCCAGTCATTAATGACAAAGCCAGTTATAAAATGACTCTGCCAGTCATAAAATGACTTGGCCAGTCATAAAATGACAGAACCAGTCATAAAATGACAGGGCCAGTGATGAAATGACTGGCACAGTCATTAATGACAGGGCCAGTCATTAATGACAGGGCCTATGATAAAATGACTGGGCCAGTCATTAATGACAGGGCCAGTGATAAAATGACTCCTCCAGTCATAAAATAACTTGGCCTGTCATAAAATGACAGAACTAGTCATAAAATGACAGGGCCAGTGATAAAATGACGGGGCCAGTCATTAATGTAAGGGCCAGTCATTAATGACAGGGCCAGTGTTAAAATGACTGGGCCAGTCATTAATGACAGGGCCAGTCATTAATGACAGGGCCAGTGATAAAATGACTCTACCAGTCATAAATTGACTTGGCCATTCATAAAATGACAGAACAAGTCATAAAATGACAGGGCCAGTGATAAAATGACTGGGCCAGTCATTAATGACAGGGCCAGTCATTAATGACAGGGCCAGTGATAAAATGACTGGGCCTGCCATTAATGACAGGGCCAGTCATTAATGACTGGGCCAGTGATAAAAATGACTCTGCCAGTCATTAATGACAGGGCCAGTGATAAAATGACAGGGCCAGTGATAAAATGACTGGGCCAGTCATTAATGACAGAACCAGTCATTAAATGACAGGGCCAGTGATAAAATGAGTGGGCCAGTCATTAATGACAGGGCCAGTCATTAATGACAGGGCTAGTCATTAATGACAGGGCCAGAGATAAAATGACTCTGCCAGTCATAAAATTACTTGGCCAGTCATAAAATGACAGAACAAGTCATAAAATGACAGAGCCAGTGATAAAATGACTGGGCCAGTGATAAAATGACTTCGCCAGTCATTAATGACAGGGCCAGTGATAAAATGACTTCGCCAGTCATTAATGACAGGGCCAGTCATTAATGACAGGGCCAGTCATTAATGACAGGGCCAGTGATAAAATGACTGGGCCTGCCATTAATGACAGGGCCAGTCATTAATGACTGGGCCAGTGATAAAAATTACTCTGCCAGTCATTTATGACAGGGCCAGTCATTTATGACAGGGCCAGTGATAAAATGACTCTTCCAGTCATAAATGGACTTGGCCAGTCATAAAATGACAGAACCAGTCATAAAATGACAAGGCCAGTGATAAAATGAATGGGCCAGTCATTATTGACAGGGCCAGTCATTAATGACAGGGCCAGTGATAAAATGACTGGGCCAGTCATTAATGACAGGGCCAGTCATTAATGACAGGGCCAGTCATTAATGACAGGGCCAGTGATAAAATGACTCTGCCAGTCATAAAATAACTTGGCCAGTCATGAAATGACAGAACCAGTCATAAAATGACAGGGCCAGTGATAAAATGACGGGGCCAGTCATTAATGACAGGGCCAGTCATTAATGACAGGGCCAATGATAAAATGACTGGGCCAGTCATTAATGTAAGGGCCAGTCATTAATGACAGTGCCAGTGATAAAATGACTCTACCAGTCATAAAATGACTTGGCCAGGCATAAAATGACAGAACCAGTCATAAAATTACAGGGCAAGTGATAAAATGACTGGGCCAGTCATTAATGACAGGGCCTGTCATTAATGACAGGGCCAGTGATAAAATGACTGGGCCCGTCATTAATGACAGGGCCAGTCATTAATGACAGGGCCAGTGATAAAATGACTCTGCCAGTCATAAATGGACTTGGCCAGTCATAAAATGACAGAACCAGTCATTAAATGACAGGGCCAGTGATAAAATGACAGGGCCAGTCATTAATGACAGGGCCAGTCATTAATGACAGGGCCAGTTATAAAATGACTCTGCCAGTCATAAAATGACTTTGCAAGTCATAAAATTACTTGGCAAGTCATAAAATGACAGAACCATTCATAAAATGACAGGGCCAGTTATAAAATGACTGGGCCTGTCATTAATGACAGGGCCAGTCATTAATGACAGGGCCAGTGATAAAATGCCTGGGCCCGTCATTAATGACAGGGCCAGTCATTTATGACACGGCCAGTGATAAAATGACTCTACCAGTCATAAAATGACTAAGCCAGTCATTAATGACAGAACCAGTCACAAAATGACAGGGCCAGTGATAAAATGACTGGGCCTTTCATTAATGACAGGGCCAGTCATTCATGACAGGGCCAGTGATAAAATGACTGGGCCCGTAATTAATGACAGGGCCAGTCATTTATGACAGGGCCAGTGATAAAATGACTCTGCCAGTCATAAATGGACTTGGCCAGTCATAAAATGACAGAACCAGTCATAAAATGACAAGGCCAGTGATAAAATGACTCGGCCAGTCATTAATGACAGGGCCAGTCATTAATGACAGGGCCAGTGATTAAATGACTGGGCCAGTCATTAATGACAGGGCCAGTCATTAATGACAGGGCCAGTCATTAATGACAGGGCCAGTGATAAAATGACTCTGCCAGTCATAAAATGACTTGGCCAGTCATAAAATGACAGAACCAGTCATAAAATGACAGGGCCAGTGACAAAATGACTGACCCAGTCATTAATGACAGGGCCAGTCATTAATGACAGGGCCAGTGATAAAATGAGTGTGCCAGTCATTAATGACTGTGCCCGTCATTAATGACAGGACCAGTCATTTTGGACAGGGCCAGTGATAAAATGACTCTGGCAGTCATAAATGGACTTGGCCAGTCATAAAATGACAGAACCAGTCATAAAATGACAAGGCAAGTGATAAAATGACTGGGCCAGTCATTAATGACAGGGCCAGTCATTAATGACAGGGCCAGTGATAAAATGACTGGGCCAGTCATTAATGACAGGGCCAGTCATTAATGACAGGGCCAGTCATTAATGACAGGGCCAGTGATGAAATGACTCTGCCAGTCTGAAAATGACTTGGCCAGTCATAAAATGACAGAACCAGTCATAAAATGACAGGGCCAGTGATAAAATGACTGACCCAGTCATTAATGACAGGGCCAGTCATTAATGACAGGGCCAGTGATAAAATGAGTGTGCCAGTCATTAATGACAGGGCCAGTCATTTATGACAGGGCATGTGATAAAATGACTCTGCTAGTCATAAAATAACTTGGCCAGTAATAAAATGACAGAACCAGTCATAAAATGACAGGGCCAGTGATAAAATGACGGGGCCAGTCATTAATGACAGGGCCAGTCATTAATGACAGGGCCAGTCATTAATGACAGGGCCAGTGATAAAATGACTCTACCAGTCATAAAATGACTTGGCCAGGCATAAAATGACAGAACCAGTCATAAAATGACAGGGTCAGTGATAAAATGACTGGGCCAGTCATTAATGACAGGGCCAGTCATTAATGACAGGGCCAGTGATAAAATGACTGGGCCAGTCATTAACGACAGGGCCAGTCATTAATGACAAAGCCAGTTATAAAATGACTCTGCCAGTCATAAAATGACTTGGCCAGTCATAAAATGACAGAACCAGTCATAAAATGACAGGGCCAGTGATGAAATGACTGGCACAGTCATTAATAACAGGGCCAGTCATTAATGACAGGGCCTATGATAAAATGACTGGGCCAGTCATTAATGACAGGGCCAGTGATAAAATGACTCCTCCAGTCATAAAATAACTTGGCCTGTCATAAAATGACAGAACTAGTCATAAAATGACATGGCCAGTGATAAAATGACGGGGCCAGTCATTAATGTAAGGGCCAGTCATTAATGACAGGGCCAGTGTTAAAATGACTGGGCCAGTCATTAATGACAGGGCCAGTCATTAATGACAGGGCCAGTGATAAAATGACTCTACCAGTCATAAAATGACTTGGCCAGTCATAAAATGACAGAACAAGTCATAAAATGACAGGGCCAGTGATAAAATGACTGGGCCAGACATTAATGACAGGGCCAGTCATTAATGACAGGGCCAGTGATAAAATGACTGGGCCTGCCATTAATGACAGGGCCAGTCATTAATGACTGGGCCAGTGATAAAAATGACTCTGCCAGTCATTAATGACAGGGCCAGTGATAAAATGACAGGGCCAGTGATAAAATGACTGGGCCAGTCATTAATGACAGAACCAGTCATTAAATGACAGGGCCAGTGATAAAATGAGTGGGCCAGTCATTAATGACAGGGCCAGTCATTAATGACAGGGCTTGTCATTAATGACAGGGCCAGAGATAAAATGACTCTGCCAGTCATAAAATTACTTGGCCAGTCATAAAATGACAGAACAAGTCATAAAATGACAGAGCCAGTGATAAAATGACTGGGCCAGTGATAAAATGACTTCGCCAGTCATTAATGACAGGGCCAGTGATAAAATGACTTCGCCAGTCATTAATGACAGGGCCAGTCATTAATGACAGGGCCAGTGATAAAATGACTTTGCCAGGCATTAAATGACTTGGCCAGTCATAAAATGACAGAACAAGTCATAAAATGACAGAGCCAGTGATAAAATGACTGGGCCAGTCATTAATGACAGGGCCAGTCATTAATGACAGGGCCAGTTATAAAATGACTCTGCCAGTCATAAAAGACTTCGCAAGTCATAAAATTACTTGGCAAGTCATAAAATGACAGAACCATTCATAAAATGACTGGGCCTGTCATTAATGACAGGGCCAGTCATTAATGACAGGGCCAGTGATAAAATGCCTGGGCCCGTCATTAATGACAGGGCCAGTCATTTATGACAGGGCCAGTTATAAAATGACTCTACCAGTCATTAAATGACTAAGCCAGTCATTAATGACAGAACCAGTCATAAAATGACAGGGCCAGTGATAAAATGACTGGGCCTTTCATTAATGACAGGGCCAGTCATTAATGACAGGGCCAGTGATAAAATGACTGGGCCCGTCATTAATGACAGGGCCAGTCATTTATGACAGGGCCAGTGATAAAATGACTCTGCCAGTCATAAATGGACATGGCCAGTCATAAAATGACAAAACCAGTCATAAAATGACAAGGCCAGTGATAAAATGACAGGGCCAGTCATTAATGACAGGGCCAGTCATTAATGACAGGGCCAGTGATAAAATGACTGGGCCAGTCATTAATGACAGGGCCAGTCATTAATGACAGGGCCAGTCATTAATGACAGGGCCAGTGATAAAATGACTCTGCCAGTCATAAAATGACTTGGCCGGTCATAAAATGACAGAACCAGTCATAAAATGACAGGGCCAGTGATAAAATGACTGGGCCAGTCATTAATGACAGGGCCAGTCATTAATGACAGGGCCAGTGATAAAATGACTGGGCCAGTCATTAATGACAGGGCCAGTCATTAATGACAGGGCCAGTCATTAATGACAGGGCCAGTGATAAAATGACTCTGCCAGTCATAAAATGACTTGGCCAGTCATAAAATGACAGAACCAGTCATAAAATGACAGGGCCAGTGATAAAATGACTGACCCAGTCATTAATGACAGGGCCAGTCATTAATGACAGGGCCAGTGATAAAATGAGTGTGCCAGTCATTAATGACAGGGCCAGTCATTAATGACAGGGCCAGTGATAAAATGACTCTGCTAGTCATAAAATAACTCGGCCAGTCATAAAATGACAGAACCAGTCATAAAATGACAGGGCCAGTGATAAAATGACGGGGCCAGTCAATAATGACAGGGCCAGTCATTAATGACAGGGCCAATGATAAAATGACTGGGCCAGTCATTAATGTAAGGGCCAGTCATTAATGACAGGGCCAGTGATAAAATGACTCTACCAGTCATAAAATGACTTGGCCAGGCATAAAATGACAGAACCAGTCATAAAATGACAGGGCCAGTGATAAAATGACTGGGCCAGTCATTAATGACAGGGCCTGTCATTAATGACAGGGCCAGTGAGAAAATGACTGGGCCCGTCATTAATGACAGGGCCAGTCATTAATGACAGGGCCAGTGATAAAATGACTCTGCCAGTCATAAATGGACTTGGCCAGTCATAAAATGACAGAACCAGTCATTAAATGACAGGGCCAGTGATAAAATGACTGGGCCAGTCATTAATGACAGGGCCAGTCATTAATGACAGGGCCAGTTATAAAATGACTCTGCCAGTCATAAAATGACTTTGCAAGTCATAAAATTACTTGGCAAGTCATAAATTGACAGAACCATTCATAAAATGACAGGGCCAGTTATAAAATGACTGGGCCTGTCATTAATGATATGGGCCAGTCATTAATGACATGGCCAGTTTTAAAATGCCTAGGCCCGTCATTAATGACAGGGCCAGTCATTTATGACAGGGCCAGTGATAAAATGACTCTACCAGTCATAAAATGACTAAGCCAGTCATTAATGACAGAACCAGTCATAAAATGACAGGGTCAGTGATAAAATGACTGGGCCTTTCATTAATGACAGGGCCAGTGATAAAATGACTCTGCCAGTCATAAATGGACTTGGCCAGTCATAAAATGACAGAACCAGTCATAAAAAGACAAGGCCAGTGATAAAATGACTGGGCCAGTCATTAATGACAGGGCCAGTCATTAATGACAGGGCCAGTCATTAATGACAGTGCCAGTGATAAAATGACTCTGCCAGTCAGAAAATGACTTGGCCAGTCATAAAATGACAGAACCAGTCATAAAATGACAGGGCCAGTGATAAAATGACTGACCCAGTCATTAATGACAGGGCCAGTCATTAATGACAGGGCCAGTGATAAAATGAGTGTGCCAGTCATTAATGACTGGGCCCGTCATTAATGACAGGGCCAGTCATTTTGGACAGGGCAGGTGATAAAATGACTCTGCCAGTCATAAATGGACTTGGCCAGTCATAAAATGACAGAACCAGTCATAAAATGACAAGGCCAGTGATAAAATGACTGAACCAGTCATTAAAGACAGGGCCAGTCATTAATGACAGGGCCAGTGATAAAATGAGTGTGCCAGTCATTAATGACTGGGCCCGTCATTAATGACAGGGCCAGTCATTTATGACAGGGCCAGTCATTTATGACAGGGCCAGTGATAAAATGACTCTTCCAGTCATAAATGGACTTGGCCAGTCATAAAATGACAGAACCAGTCATAAAATGACAAGGCCAGTGATAAAATGACTGGGCCAGTCATTATTGACAGGGCCAGTCATTAATGACAGGGCCAGTGATAAAATGACTGGGCCAGTCATTAATGACAGGGCCAGTCATTAATGACAGGGCCAGTCATTAATGACAGGGTCAGTGATAAAATGACTCTGCCAGTCATAAAATAACTTGGCCAGTCATGAAATGACAGAACCAGTCATAAAATGACAGGGCCAGTGATAAAATGACGGGGCCAGTCATTAATGACAGGGCCAGTCATTAATGACAGGGCCAATGATAAAATGCCTGGGCCAGTCATTAATGTAAGGGCCAGTCATTAATGACAGGGCCAGTGATAAAATGACTCTACCAGTCATAAAATGACTTGGCCAGGCATAAAATGACAGAACCAGTCATAAAATTACAGGGCCAGTGATAAAATGACTGGGCCAGTCATTAATGACAGGGCCTGTCATTAATGACAGGGCCAGTGATAAAATGACTGGGCCCGTCATTAATGACAGGGCCAGTCATTAATGACAGGGCCAGTGATAAAATGACTCTGCCAGTCATAAATGGACTTGGCCAGTCATAAAATGACAGAACCAGTCATTAAATGACAGGGCCAGTGATAAAATGACTGGGCCAGTCATTAATGACAGGGCCAGTCATTAATGACAGGGCCAGTTATAAAATGACTCTGCCAGTCATAAAATGACTTTGCAAGTCATAAAATTACTTGGCAAGTCATAAAATGACAGAACCATTCATAAAATGACAGGGCCAGTTATAAAATGACTGGGCCTGTCATTAATGACAGGGCCAGTGATAAAATGCCTGGGCCCGTCATTAATGACAGGGCCAGTCATTTATGACAGGGCCAGTGATAAAATGACGCTACCAGTCATAAAATGACTAAGCCAGTCATAAATGACAGAACCAGTCACAAAATGACAGGGCCAGTGATAAAATGACTGGGCCTTTCATTAATGACAGGGCCAGTCATTCATGACAGGGC
The DNA here is from genome assembly GCA_933228895.1 of Platycnemis pennipes. Classification (NCBI taxonomy): domain Eukaryota; kingdom Metazoa; phylum Arthropoda; class Insecta; order Odonata; family Platycnemididae; genus Platycnemis; species Platycnemis pennipes. Next base: position 71,806,521 of record OW121846.1, on the reverse strand, counting down.
CAGTGATAAAATGACTGGGCCCGTCATTAATGACAGGGCCAGTCATTTATGACAGGGCCAGTGATAAAATGACTCTGCCAGTCATAAATGGACTTGGCCAGTCATAAAATGACAGAACCAGTAATAAAATGACAAGGCCAGTGATAAAATGACTCGGCCAGTCATTAATGACAGGGCCAGTCATTAATGACAGGGCCAGTGATAAAATGACTGGGCCAGTCATTAATGACAGGGCCAGTCATTAATGACAGGGCCAGTCATTAATGACAGGGCCAGTGATAAAATGACTCTGCCAGTCATAAAATGACTTGGCCAGTCATAAAATGACTTGGCCAGTCATAAAATGACAGAACCAGTCATAAAATGACAGGGCCAGTGATAAAATGACTGACCCAGTCATTAATGACAGGGCCAGTCATTAATGACAGGGCCAGTGATAAAATGAGTGTGCCAGTCATTAATGACTGGGCCCGTCATTAATGACAGGGCCAGTCATTTTGGACAGGGCCAGTGATAAAATGACTCTGGCAGTCATAAATGGACTTGGCCAGTCATAAAATGACAGAACCAGTCATAAAATGACAAGGCAAGTGATAAAATGACTGGGCCAGTCATTAATGACAGGGCCAGTCATTAATGACAGGGCCAGTGATAAAATGACTGGGCCAGTCATTAATGAAAGGGCCAGTCATTAATGACAGGGCCAGTCATTAATGACAGGGCCAGTGATGAAATGACTCTGCCAGTCTGAAAATGACTTGGCCAGTCATAAAATGACAGAACCAGTCATAAAATGACAGGGCCAGTGATAAAATGACTGACCCAGTCATTAATGACAGGGCCAGTCATTAATGACAGGGCCAGTGATAAAATGAGTGTGCCAGTCATTAATGACAGGGCCAGTCATTTATGACAGGGCATGTGATAAAATGACTCTGCTAGTCATAAAATAACTTGGCCAGTCATAAAATGACAGAACCAGTCATAAAATGACAGGGCCAGTGATAAAATGACGGGGCCAGTCATTAATGACAGGGCCAGTCATTAATGACAGGGCCAATGATAAAATGACTGGGCCAGTCATTAATGACAGGGCCAGTCATTAATGACAGGGCCAGTGATAAAATGACTCTACCAGTCATAAAATGACTTGGCCAGGCATAAAATGACAGAACCAGTCATAAAATGACAGGGTCAGTGATAAAATGACTGGGCCAGTCATTAATGACATGGCCAGTCATTAATGACAGGGCCAGTGATAAAATGACTGGGCCAGTCATTAACGACAGGGCCAGTCATTAATGACAAAGCCAGTTATAAAATGACTCTGCCAGTCATAAAATGACTTGGCCAGTCATAAAATGACAGAACCAGTCATAAAATGAAAGGGCCAGTGATGAAATGACTGGCACAGTCATTAATGACAGGGCCAGTCATTAATGACAGGGCCTATGATAAAATGACTGGGCCAGTCATTAATGACAGGGCCAGTGATAAAATGACTCCTCCAGTCATAAAATAACTTGGCCTGTCATAAAATGACAGAACAAGTCATAAAATGACAAGGCCAGTGATAAAATGACGGGGCCAGTCATTAATGTAAGGGCCAGTCATTAATGACAGGGCCAGTGTTAAAATGACTGGGCCAGTCATTAATGACAGGGCCAGTCATTAATGACAGGGCCATTGATAAAATGACAGGGCCAGTGATAAAATGACTGGGCCAGTCATTAATGACAGAACCAGTCATTAAATGACAGGGCCAGTGATAAAATGAGTGGGCCAGTCATTAATGACAGGGCCAGTCATTAATGACAGGGCTAGTCATTAATGACAGGGCCAGTGATAAAATGACTCTGCCAGTCATTAAATTACTTCGCCAGTCATAAAATGACAGAACAAGTCATAAAATGACAGAGCCAGTGATAAAATGACTGGGCCAGTGATAAAATGACTTCGCCAGTCATTAATGACAGGGCCAGTGATAAAATGACTTCGCCAGTCATTAATGACAGGGCCAGTCATTAATGACAGGGCCAGTCATTAATGACAGGGCCAGTGATAAAATGACTTTGCCAGGCATTAAATGACTTGGCCAGTCATAAAATGACAGAACAAGTCATAAAATGACAGAGCCAGTGATAAAATGACTGGGCCAGTCATTAATGACAGGGCCAGTCATTAATGACAGGGCCAGTTATAAAATGACTCTGCCAGTCATAAAATGACTTCGCAAGTCATAAAATTACTTGGCAAGTCATAAAATGACAGAACCATTCATAAAATGACCGGGCCTGACATTAATGACAGGGCCAGTCATTAATGACAGGGCCAGTGATAAAATGCCTGGGCCCGTCATTAATGACAGGGCCAGTCATTTATGACAGGGCCAGTTATAAAATGACTCTACCAGTCATAAAATGACTAAGCCAGTCATTAATGACAGAACCAGTCATAAAATGACAGGGCCAGTGATAAAATGACTGGGCCTTTCATTAATGACAGGGCCAGTCATTAATGACAGGGCCAGTGATAAAATGACTGGGCCCGTCATTAATGACAGGGCCAGTCATTTATGACAGGGCCAGTGATAAAATGACTCTGCCAGTCATAAATGGACATGGCCAGTCATAAAATGACAAAACCAGTCATAAAATGACAAGGCAAGTGATAAAATGACAGGGCCAGTCATTAATGACAGGGCCAGTCATTAATGACAGGGCCAGTGATAAAATGACTGGGCCAGTCATTAATGACAGGGCCAGTCATTAATGACAGGGCCAGTCATTAATGACAGGGCCAGTGATAAAATGACTCTGCCAGTCATAAAATGACTTGGCCAGTCATAAAATGACAGAACCAGTCATAAAATGACAGGGCTAGTGATAAAATGACTGACCCAGTCATTAATGACAGGGCCAGTCATTAATGACAGGGCCAGTGATAAAATGAGTGTGCCAGTTATTAATGACTGGGCCCGTCATTAATGACAGGGCCAGTCATTTATGACAGGGCCAGTCATTTATGACAGGGCCAGTGATAAAATGACTCTGCCAGTCATAAATGGACTTGGCCAGTCATAAAATGACAGAACCAGTCATAAAATGACAAGGCCAGTGATAAAATGACTGGGCCAGTCATTAATGACAGGGCCAGTCATTAATGACAGGGCCAGTGATAAAATGACTGGGCCAGTCATTAATGACAGGGCCAGTCATTAATGACAGGGCCAGTCATTAATGACAGGGCCAGTGATAATATGACTCTGCCAGTCATAAAATGACTTGGCCAGTCATAAAATGACAGAACCAGTCATAAAATGACAGGGCCAGTGATAAAATGACTGACCCAGTCATTAATGACAGGGCCAGTCATTAATGACAGGGCCAGTGATAAAATGAGTGTGCCAGTCATTAATGACAGGGCCAGTCATTAATGACAGGGCCAGTGATAAAATGACTCTGCTAGTCATAAAATAACTTGGCCAGTCATAAAATGACAGAACCAGTCATAAAATGACAGGGCCAGTGATAAAATGACGGGGCCAGTCATTAATGACAGGGCCAGTCATTAATGACAGGGCCAATGATAAAATGACTCTACCAGTCATAAAATGACTTGGCCAGGCATAAAATGACAGAACCAGTCATAAAATGACAGGGCCAGTGATAAAATGACTGGGCCAGTCATTAATGACAGGGCCTGTCATTAATGACAGGGCCAGTGATAAAATGACTGGGCCCGTCATTAATGACAGGGCCAGTCATTAATGACAGGGCCAGTGATAAAATGACTCTGCCAGTCATAAATGGACTTGGCCAGTCATAAAATGACAGAACCAGTCATTAAATGACAGGGCCAGTGATAAAATGACTGGGCCAGTCATTAATGACAGGGCCAGTCATTAATGACAGGGCCAGTTATAAAATGACTCTGCCAGTCATAAAATGACTTTGCAAGTCATAAAATTACTTGGCAAGTCATAAATTGACAGAACCATTCATAAAATGACAGGGCCAGTTATAAAATGACTGGGCCTGTCATTAATGACAGGGCCAGTCATTAATGACAGGGCCTGTGATAAAATGCCTGGGCCCGTCATTAATGACAGGGCCAGTCATTTATGACAGGGCCAGTGATAAAATGACTCTACCAGTCATAAAATGACTAAGCCAGTCATTAATGACAGAACCAGTCATAAAATGACAGGGTCAGTGATAAAATGACTGGGCCTTTCATTAATGACAGGGCCAGTGATAAAATGACTCTGCCAGTCATAAATGGACTTGGCCAGTCATAAAATGACAGAACCAGTCATAAAATGACAAGGCCAGTGATAAAATGACTGGGCCAGTCATTAATGACAGGGCCAGTCATTAATGACCGGGCCAGTCATTAATGACAGGGCCAGTGATAAAATGACTCTGCCAGTCAGAAAATGACTTGGCCAGTCATAAAATGACAGAACCAGTCATAAAATGACAGGGCCAGTGATAAAATGACTGACCCAGTCATTAATGACAGGGCCAGTCATTAATGACAGGGCCAGTGATAAAATGAGTGTGCCAGTCATTAATGACTGGGCCCGTCATTAATGACAGGGCCAGTCATTTTGGACAGGGCAGGTGATAAAATGACTCTGCCAGTCATAAATGGACTTGGCCAGTCATAAAATGACAGAACCAGTCATAAAATGACAAGGCCAGTGATAAAATGACTGGGCCAGTCATTAATGACAGGGCCAGTCATTAATGACAGGGCCAGTGATAAAATGACTGGGCCAGTCAATAATGACAGGGCCAGTCATTAATGACAGGGCCAGTGATGAAATGACTCTGCCAGTCTGAAAATTACTTGGCCAGTCATAAAATGACAGAACCAGTCATAAAATGACAGGGCTAGTGATAAAATGACTGACCCAGTCATTAATGACAGGGCCAGTCATTAATGACAGGGCCAGTGATAAAATGAGTGTGCCAGTCATTAATGACAGGGCCAGTCATTAATGACAGGGCCAGTGATAAAATGACTCTGCCAGTCATAAATGGACTTGGCCAGTCATAAAATGACAGAACCAGTCATAAAATGACAAGGCCAGTGATAAAATGACTGGGCCAGTCATTAATGACAGGGCCAGTCATTAATGACAGGGCCAGTGATAAAATGACTGGGCCAGTCATTAATGACAGGGCCAGTCATTAATGACAGGGCCAGTCATTAATGACAGGGCCAGTTATAAAATGACTCTGCCAGTCATAAAATGACCTGGCCAGTCATAAAATGACAGAACCAGTCATAAAATGACAGGGCCAGTGATAAAATGACTGACCCAGTCATTAATGACAGGGCCAGTCATTAATGACAGGGCCAGTGATAAAATGAGTGTGCCAGTCATTAATGACAGGGCCAGTCATTAATGACAGGGCCAGTGATAAAATGACTCTGCTAGTCATAAAATAACTTGGCCAGTCATAAAATGACAGAACCAGTCATAAAATGACAGGGCCAGTGATAAAATGACGGGGCCAGTCATTAATGACAGGGCCAGTCATTAATGACAGGGCCAATGATAAAATGACTGGGCCAGTCATTAATGTAAGGGCCAGTCATTAATGACAGGGCCAGTGATAAAATGACTCTACCAGTCATAAAATGACTTGGCCAGGCATAAAATGACAGAACCAGTCATAAAATGACAGGGCCAGTGATAAAATGACAGGGCCAGTCATTAATGACAGGGCCAGTGATAAAATGACTCTGCCAGTCATAAATGGACTTGGCCAGTCATAAAATGACAGAACCAGTCATAAAAAGACAAGGCCAGTGATAAAATGACTGGGCCAGTCATTAATGACAGGGCCAGTCATTAATGACAGGGCCAGTCATTAATGACAGTGCCAGTGATAAAATGACTCTGCCAGTCAGAAAATGACTTGGCCAGTCATAAAATGACAGAACCAGTCATAAAATGACAGGGCCAGTGATAAAATGACTGACCCAGTCATTAATGACAGGGCCAGTCATTAATGACAGGGCCAGTGATAAAATGAGTGTGCCAGTCATTAATGACTGGGCCCGTCATTAATGACAGGGCCAGTCATTTTGGACAGGGCAGGTGATAAAATGACTCTGCCAGTCATAAATGGACTTGGCCAGTCATAAAATGACAGAACCAGTCATAAAATGACAAGGCCAGTGATAAAATGACTGAACCAGTCATTAAAGACAGGGCCAGTCATTAATGACAGGGCCAGTGATAAAATGAGTGTGCCAGTCATTAATGACTGGGCCCGTCATTAATGACAGGGCCAGTCATTTATGACAGGGCCAGTCATTTATGACAGGGCCAGTGATAAAATGACTCTTCCAGTCATAAATGGACTTGGCCAGTCATAAAATGACAGAACCAGTCATAAAATGACAAGGCCAGTGATAAAATGACTGGGCCAGTCATTATTGACAGGGCCAGTCATTAATGACAGGGCCAGTGATAAAATGACTGGGCCAGTCATTAATGACAGGGCCAGTCATTAATGACAGGGCCAGTCATTAATGACAGGGTCAGTGATAAAATGACTCTGCCAGTCATAAAATAACTTGGCCAGTCATGAAATGACAGAACCAGTCATAAAATGACAGGGCCAGTGATAAAATGACGGGGCCAGTCATTAATGACAGGGCCAGTCATTAATGACAGGGCCAATGATAAAATGCCTGGGCCAGTCATTAATGTAAGGGCCAGTCATTAATGACAGGGCCAGTGATAAAATGACTCTACCAGTCATAAAATGACTTGGCCAGGCATAAAATGACAGAACCAGTCATAAAATTACAGGGCCAGTGATAAAATGACTGGGCCAGTCATTAATGACAGGGCCTGTCATTAATGACAGGGCCAGTGATAAAATGACTGGGCCCGTCATTAATGACAGGGCCAGTCATTAATGACAGGGCCAGTGATAAAATGACTCTGCCAGTCATAAATGGACTTGGCCAGTCATAAAATGACAGAACCAGTCATTAAATGACAGGGCCAGTGATAAAATGACTGGGCCAGTCATTAATGACAGGGCCAGTCATTAATGACAGGGCCAGTTATAAAATGACTCTGCCAGTCATAAAATGACTTTGCAAGTCATAAAATTACTTGGCAAGTCATAAAATGACAGAACCATTCATAAAATGACAGGGCCAGTTATAAAATGACTGGGCCTGTCATTAATGACAGGGCCAGTGATAAAATGCCTGGGCCCGTCATTAATGACAGGGCCAGTCATTTATGACAGGGCCAGTGATAAAATGACGCTACCAGTCATAAAATGACTAAGCCAGTCATAAATGACAGAACCAGTCACAAAATGACAGGGCCAGTGATAAAATGACTGGGCCTTTCATTAATGACAGGGCCAGTCATTCATGACAGGGCCAGTGATAAAATGACTGGGCCCGTCATTAATGACAGGGCCAGTCATTTATGACAGGGCCAGTGATAAAATGACTCTGCCAGTCATAAATGGACTTGGCCAGTCATAAAATGACAGAACCAGTAATAAAATGACAAGGCCAGTGATAAAATGACTCGGCCAGTCATTAATGACAGGGCCAGTCATTAATGACAGGGCCAGTGATAAAATGACTGGGCCAGTCATTAATGACAGGGCCAGTCATTAATGACAGGGCCAGTCATTAATGACAGGGCCAGTGATAAAATGACTCTGCCAGTCATAAAATGACTTGGCCAGTCATAAAATGACTTGGCCAGTCATAAAATGACAGAACCAGTCATAAAATGACAGGGCCAGTGATAAAATGACTGACCCAGTCATTAATGACAGGGCCAGTCATTAATGACAGGGCCAGTGATAAAATGAGTGTGCCAGTCATTAATGACTGGGCCCGTCATTAATGACAGGGCCAGTCATTTTGGACAGGGCCAGTGATAAAATGACTCTGGCAGTCATAAATGGACTTGGCCAGTCATAAAATGACAGAACCAGTCATAAAATGACAAGGCAAGTGATAAAATGACTGGGCCAGTCATTAATGACAGGGCCAGTCATTAATGACAGGGCCAGTGATAAAATGACTGGGCCAGTCATTAATGAAAGGGCCAGTCATTAATGACAGGGCCAGTCATTAATGACAGGGCCAGTGATGAAATGACTCTGCCAGTCTGAAAATGACTTGGCCAGTCATAAAATGACAGAACCAGTCATAAAATGACAGGGCCAGTGATAAAATGACTGACCCAGTCATTAATGACAGGGCCAGTCATTAATGACAGGGCCAGTGATAAAATGAGTGTGCCAGTCATTAATGACAGGGCCAGTCATTTATGACAGGGCATGTGATAAAATGACTCTGCTAGTCATAAAATAACTTGGCCAGTCATAAAATGACAGAACCAGTCATAAAATGACAGGGCCAGTGATAAAATGACGGGGCCAGTCATTAATGACAGGGCCAGTCATTAATGACAGGGCCAATGATAAAATGACTGGGCCAGTCATTAATGACAGGGCCAGTCATTAATGACAGGGCCAGTGATAAAATGACTCTACCAGTCATAAAATGACTTGGCCAGGCATAAAATGACAGAACCAGTCATAAAATGACAGGGTCAGTGATAAAATGACTGGGCCAGTCATTAATGACATGGCCAGTCATTAATGACAGGGCCAGTGATAAAATGACTGGGCCAGTCATTAACGACAGGGCCAGTCATTAATGACAAAGCCAGTTATAAAATGACTCTGCCAGTCATAAAATGACTTGGCCAGTCATAAAATGACAGAACCAGTCATAAAATGAAAGGGCCAGTGATGAAATGACTGGCACAGTCATTAATGACAGGGCCAGTCATTAATGACAGGGCCTATGATAAAATGACTGGGCCAGTCATTAATGACAGGGCCAGTGATAAAATGACTCCTCCAGTCATAAAATAACTTGGCCTGTCATAAAATGACAGAACAAGTCATAAAATGACAAGGCCAGTGATAAAATGACGGGGCCAGTCATTAATGTAAGGGCCAGTCATTAATGACAGGGCCAGTGTTAAAATGACTGGGCCAGTCATTAATGACAGGGCCAGTCATTAATGACAGGGCCATTGATAAAATGACAGGGCCAGTGATAAAATGACTGGGCCAGTCATTAATGACAGAACCAGTCATTAAATGACAGGGCCAGTGATAAAATGAGTGGGCCAGTCATTAATGACAGGGCCAGTCATTAATGACAGGGCTAGTCATTAATGACAGGGCCAGTGATAAAATGACTCTGCCAGTCATTAAATTACTTCGCCAGTCATAAAATGACAGAACAAGTCATAAAATGACAGAGCCAGTGATAAAATGACTGGGCCAGTGATAAAATGACTTCGCCAGTCATTAATGACAGGGCCAGTGATAAAATGACTTCGCCAGTCATTAATGACAGGGCCAGTCATTAATGACAGGGCCAGTCATTAATGACAGGGCCAGTGATAAAATGACTTTGCCAGGCATTAAATGACTTGGCCAGTCATAAAATGACAGAACAAGTCATAAAATGACAGAGCCAGTGATAAAATGACTGGGCCAGTCATTAATGACAGGGCCAGTCATTAATGACAGGGCCAGTTATAAAATGACTCTGCCAGTCATAAAATGACTTCGCAAGTCATAAAATTACTTGGCAAGTCATAAAATGACAGAACCATTCATAAAATGACCGGGCCTGACATTAATGACAGGGCCAGTCATTAATGACAGGGCCAGTGATAAAATGCCTGGGCCCGTCATTAATGACAGGGCCAGTCATTTATGACAGGGCCAGTTATAAAATGACTCTACCAGTCATAAAATGACTAAGCCAGTCATTAATGACAGAACCAGTCATAAAATGACAGGGCCAGTGATAAAATGACTGGGCCTTTCATTAATGACAGGGCCAGTCATTAATGACAGGGCCAGTGATAAAATGACTGGGCCCGTCATTAATGACAGGGCCAGTCATTTATGACAGGGCCAGTGATAAAATGACTCTGCCAGTCATAAATGGACATGGCCAGTCATAAAATGACAAAACCAGTCATAAAATGACAAGGCAAGTGATAAAATGACAGGGCCAGTCATTAATGACAGGGCCAGTCATTAATGACAGGGCCAGTGATAAAATGACTGGGCCAGTCATTAATGACAGGGCCAGTCATTAATGACAGGGCCAGTCATTAATGACAGGGCCAGTGATAAAATGACTCTGCCAGTCATAAAATGACTTGGCCAGTCATAAAATGACAGAACCAGTCATAAAATGACAGGGCTAGTGATAAAATGACTGACCCAGTCATTAATGACAGGGCCAGTCATTAATGACAGGGCCAGTGATAAAATGAGTGTGCCAGTTATTAATGACTGGGCCCGTCATTAATGACAGGGCCAGTCATTTATGACAGGGCCAGTCATTTATGACAGGGCCAGTGATAAAATGACTCTGCCAGTCATAAATGGACTTGGCCAGTCATAAAATGACAGAACCAGTCATAAAATGACAAGGCCAGTGATAAAATGACTGGGCCAGTCATTAATGACAGGGCCAGTCATTAATGACAGGGCCAGTGATAAAATGACTGGGCCAGTCATTAATGACAGGGCCAGTCATTAATGACAGGGCCAGTCATTAATGACAGGGCCAGTGATAATATGACTCTGCCAGTCATAAAATGACTTGGCCAGTCATAAAATGACAGAACCAGTCATAAAATGACAGGGCCAGTGATAAAATGACTGACCCAGTCATTAATGACAGGGCCAGTCATTAATGACAGGGCCAGTGATAAAATGAGTGTGCCAGTCATTAATGACAGGGCCAGTCATTAATGACAGGGCCAGTGATAAAATGACTCTGCTAGTCATAAAATAACTTGGCCAGTCATAAAATGACAGAACCAGTCATAAAATGACAGGGCCAGTGATAAAATGACGGGGCCAGTCATTAATGACAGGGCCAGTCATTAATGACAGGGCCAATGATAAAATGACTCTACCAGTCATAAAATGACTTGGCCAGGCATAAAATGACAGAACCAGTCATAAAATGACAGGGCCAGTGATAAAATGACTGGGCCAGTCATTAATGACAGGGCCTGTCATTAATGACAGGGCCAGTGATAAAATGACTGGGCCCGTCATTAATGACAGGGCCAGTCATTAATGACAGGGCCAGTGATAAAATGACTCTGCCAGTCATAAATGGACTTGGCCAGTCATAAAATGACAGAACCAGTCATTAAATGACAGGGCCAGTGATAAAATGACTGGGCCAGTCATTAATGACAGGGCCAGTCATTAATGACAGGGCCAGTTATAAAATGACTCTGCCAGTCATAAAATGACTTTGCAAGTCATAAAATTACTTGGCAAGTCATAAATTGACAGAACCATTCATAAAATGACAGGGCCAGTTATAAAATGACTGGGCCTGTCATTAATGACAGGGCCAGTCATTAATGACAGGGCCTGTGATAAAATGCCTGGGCCCGTCATTAATGACAGGGCCAGTCATTTATGACAGGGCCAGTGATAAAATGACTCTACCAGTCATAAAATGACTAAGCCAGTCATTAATGACAGAACCAGTCATAAAATGACAGGGTCAGTGATAAAATGACTGGGCCTTTCATTAATGACAGGGCCAGTGATAAAATGACTCTGCCAGTCATAAATGGACTTGGCCAGTCATAAAATGACAGAACCAGTCATAAAATGACAAGGCCAGTGATAAAATGACTGGGCCAGTCATTAATGACAGGGCCAGTCATTAATGACCGGGCCAGTCATTAATGACAGGGCCAGTGATAAAATGACTCTGCCAGTCAGAAAATGACTTGGCCAGTCATAAAATGACAGAACCAGTCATAAAATGACAGGGCCAGTGATAAAATGACTGACCCAGTCATTAATGACAGGGCCAGTCATTAATGACAGGGCCAGTGATAAAATGAGTGTGCCAGTCATTAATGACTGGGCCCGTCATTAATGACAGGGCCAGTCATTTTGGACAGGGCAGGTGATAAAATGACTCTGCCAGTCATAAATGGACTTGGCCAGTCATAAAATGACAGAACCAGTCATAAAATGACAAGGCCAGTGATAAAATGACTGGGCCAGTCATTAATGACAGGGCCAGTCATTAATGACAGGGCCAGTGATAAAATGACTGGGCCAGTCAATAATGACAGGGCCAGTCATTAATGACAGGGCCAGTGATGAAATGACTCTGCCAGTCTGAAAATTACTTGGCCAGTCATAAAATGACAGAACCAGTCATAAAATGACAGGGCTAGTGATAAAATGACTGACCCAGTCATTAATGACAGGGCCAGTCATTAATGACAGGGCCAGTGATAAAATGAGTGTGCCAGTCATTAATGACAGGGCCAGTCATTAATGACAGGGCCAGTGATAAAATGACTCTGCCAGTCATAAATGGACTTGGCCAGTCATAAAATGACAGAACCAGTCATAAAATGACAAGGCCAGTGATAAAATGACTGGGCCAGTCATTAATGACAGGGCCAGTCATTAATGACAGGGCCAGTGATAAAATGACTGGGCCAGTCATTAATGACAGGGCCAGTCATTAATGACAGGGCCAGTCATTAATGACAGGGCCAGTTATAAAATGACTCTGCCAGTCATAAAATGACCTGGCCAGTCATAAAATGACAGAACCAGTCATAAAATGACAGGGCCAGTGATAAAATGACTGACCCAGTCATTAATGACAGGGCCAGTCATTAATGACAGGGCCAGTGATAAAATGAGTGTGCCAGTCATTAATGACAGGGCCAGTCATTAATGACAGGGCCAGTGATAAAATGACTCTGCTAGTCATAAAATAACTTGGCCAGTCATAAAATGACAGAACCAGTCATAAAATGACAGGGCCAGTGATAAAATGACGGGGCCAGTCATTAATGACAGGGCCAGTCATTAATGACAGGGCCAATGATAAAATGACTGGGCCAGTCATTAATGTAAGGGCCAGTCATTAATGACAGGGCCAGTGATAAAATGACTCTACCAGTCATAAAATGACTTGGCCAGGCATAAAATGACAGAACCAGTCATAAAATGACAGGGCCAGTGATAAAATGACAGGGCCAGTCATTAATGACAGGGCCAGTGATAAAATGACTCTGCCAGTCATAAATGGACTTGGCCAGTCATAAAATGACAGAACCAGTCATTAAATGACAGGGCCAGTGATAAAATGACTGGGCCAGTCATTAATGACAGGGCCAGTCATTAATGACAGGGCCAGTTATAAAATGACTCTGCCAGTCATAAAATGACTTTGCAAGTCATAAAATTACTTGGCAAGTCATAAATTGACAGAACCATTCATAAAATGACAGGGCCAGTTATAAAATGACTGGGCCTGTCATTAATGACAGGGCCAGTCATTAATGACAGGGCCAGTGACAAAATGCCTGGGCCCGTCATTAATGACAGGGCCAGTCATTTATGACAGGGCCAGTGATAAAATGACTCTACCAGTCATAAAATGACTAAGCCAGTCATTAATGACAGAACCAGTCATAAAATGACAGGGTCAGTGATAAAATGACTGGGCCTTTCATTAATGATAGGCCAGTGATAAAATGACTCTGCCAGTCATAAATGGACTTGGCCAGTCATAAAATGACAGAACCAGTCATAAAATGACAAGGCCAGTGATAAAATGACTGGGCCAGTCATTAATGACAGGGCCAGTCATTAATGACAGGGCCAGTGATAAAATGACTGGGCCAGTCAATAATGACAGGGCCAGTCATTAATGACAGGGCCAGTGATGAAATGACTCTGCCAGTCTGAAAATTACTTGGCCAGTCATAAAATGACAGAACCAGTCATAAAATGACAGGGCTAGTGATAAAATGACTGACCCAGTCATTAATGACAGGGCCAGTCATTAATGACAGGGCCAGTGATAAAATGAGTGTGCCAGTCATTAATGACAGGGCCAGTCATTAATGACAGGGCCAGTGATAAAATGACTCTGCTAGTCATAAAATAACTTGGCCAGTCATAAATTGACAGAACCAGTCATAAAATGACAGGGCCAGTGATAAAATGACGGGGCCAGTCATTAATGACAGGGCCAGTCATTAATGACAGGGCCAATGATAAAATGACTGGGCCAGTCATTAATGACAGGGCCAGTCATTAATAGCAGGGCCAGTGATAAAATGACTCTACCAGTCATTAAATGACTTGGCCAGGCATAAAATGACAGAACCAGTCATAAAATGACAGGGCCAGTGATAAAATGACTGGGCCAGTCATAAATGACAGGGCCTGTCATTAATGACAGGGCCAGTGATAAAATGATGGGCCCGTCATTAATGACAGGGCCAGTCATTAATGACAGGGCCAGTGATAAAATGACTCTGCCAGTCATAAATGGACTTGGCCAGTCATAAAATGACAGAACCAGTCATTAAATGACAGGGCCAGTGATACAATGACTGGCACAGTCATTAATGACAGGGCCAGGGATAAAATGACTGGTCCAGTCATTAATGACAGGGCCAGTGATAAAATGACTCTGCCAGTCATAAAATAACTTGGCCTGTCATAAAATGACAGAACCAGTCATTAAATGACAGGGCCAGGGATAAAATGACGGGGCCAGTCATTAATGACTTCGCCAGTCATTAATGACAGGGCCAGTCATTAATATCAGGGCCAGTGATAAAATGACTCTGCCAGTCATAAAATGACTTGGCCAGTCATAAAATGACAGAACCAGTCATAAAATGACAGGGCCAGTGATAAAATGACTGACCCAGTCATTAATGACAGGGCCAGTCATTAATGACAGGGCCAGTGATAAAATGACTGGGCCAGTCATTAATGACAGGGCCAGTCATTAATGACAGGGCCAGTGATAAAATGACTGGGCCAGTCATTAATGACAGGGCAAGTCATTAATGACAGGGCCAGTGATAAAATGACTCTGCTAGTCATAAAATAACTTGGCCAGTCATAAAATGACAGAACCAGTCAAAAAATGACAGGGCCAGTGATAAAATGACGGGGCCAGTCATTAATGACAGGGCCAGTCAATAATGACAGGGCCAGGGATAAAATGACTGGGCAGGTCATTAATGACATGGCCAGTCATTAAGGACAGGGCCAGTGATAAAATGACTCTACCAGTCATAAAATAACTTGGCCAGTCATAAAATGACAGAACCAGTCATAAAATGACAAGGCCAGTGATAAAATGACTGGGCCAGTCATTAATGACAGGGCCAGTCATTAATGACAGGGCCAGTGATAAAATGACTGGGCCAGTCATTAATGACAGGGCCAGTCATTAATGACAGGGCCAGTCATTAATGACAGGGCCAGTGATAATATGACTCTGCCAGTCATAAAATGACTTGGCCAGTCATAAAATGACAGAACCAGTCATAAAATGACAGGGCCAGTGATAAAATGACTGACCCAGTCATTAATGACAGGGCCAGTCATTAATGACAGGGCCAGTGATAAAATGAGTGTGCCAGTCATTAATGACAGGGCCAGTCATTAATGACAGGGCCAGTGATAAAATGACTCTGCTAGTCATAAAATAACTTGGCCAGTCATAAAATGACAGAACCAGTCATAAAATGACAGGGCCAGTGATAAAATGACGGGGCCAGTCATTAATGACAGGGCCAGTCATTAATGACAGGGCCAATGATAAAATGACTCTACCAGTCATAAAATGACTTGGCCAGGCATAAAATGACAGAACCAGTCATAAAATGACAGGGCCAGTGATAAAATGACTGGGCCAGTCATTAATGACAGGGCCTGTCATTAATGACAGGGCCAGTGATAAAATGACTGGGCCCGTCATTAATGACAGGGCCAGTCATTAATGACAGGGCCAGTGATAAAATGACTCTGCCAGTCATAAATGGACTTGGCCAGTCATAAAATGACAGAACCAGTCATTAAATGACAGGGCCAGTGATAAAACGACTGGGCCAGTCATTAATGACAGGGCCAGTCATTAATGACAGGGCCAGTTATAAAATGACTCTGCCAGTCATAAAATGACTTTGCAAGTCATAAAATTACTTGGCAAGTCATAAATTGACAGAACCATTCATAAAATGACAGGGCCAGTTATAAAATGACTGGGCCTGTCATTAATGACAGGGCCAGTCATTAATGACAGGGCCAGTGATAAAATGCCTGGGCCCGTCATTAATGACAGGGCCAGTCATTTATGACAGGGCCAGTGATAAAATGACTCTACCAGTCATAAAATGACTAAGCCAGTCATTAATGACAGAACCAGTCATAAAATGACAGGGTCAGTGATAAAATGACTGGGCCTTTCATTAATGACAGGGCCAGTGATAAAATGACTCTGCCAGTCATAAATGGACTTGGCCAGTCATAAAATGACAGAACCAGTCATAAAATGACAAGGCCAGTGATAAAATGACTGGGCCAGTCATTAATAACAGGGCCAGTCATTAATGACCGGGCCAGTCATTAATGACAGGGCCAGTGATAAAATGACTCTGCCAGTCAGAAAATGACTTGGCCAGTCATAAAATGACAGAACCAGTCATAAAATGACAGGGCCAGTGATAAAATGACTGACCCAGTCATTAATGACAGGGCCAGTCATTAATGACAGGGCCAGTGATAAAATGAGTGTGCCAGTCATTAATGACTGGGCCCGTCATTAATGACAGGGCCAGTCATTTTCGACAGGGCAGGTGATAAAATGACTCTGCCAGTCATAAATGGACTTGGCCAGTCATAAAATGACAGAACCAGTCATAAAATGACAAGGCCAGTGATAAAATGACTGGGCCAGTCATTAATGACAGGGCCAGTCATTAATGACAGGGCCAGTGATAAAATGACTGGGCCAGTCAATAATGACAGGGCCAGTCATTAATGACAGGGCCAGTGATGAAATGACTCTGCCAGTCTGAAAATTACTTGGCCAGTCATAAAATGACAGAACCAGTCATAAAATGACAGGGCTAGTGATAAAATGACTGACCCAGTCATTAATGACAGGGCCAGTCATTAATGACAGGGCCAGTGATAAAATGAGTGTGCCAGTCATTAATGACAGGGCCAGTCATTAATGACAGGGCCAGTGATAAAATGACTCTGCTAGTCATAAAATAACTTGGCCAGTCATAAATTGACAGAACCAGTCATAAAATGACAGGGCCAATGATAAAATGACTGACCCAGTCATTAATGACAGGGCCAGTCATTAATGACAGGGCCAGTGATAAAATGACTGGCACAGTCATTAATGACAGGGCCAGTCATTAATGACAGTGCCTGTGATAAAATGAATGGGCCAGTCATTAATGACTGGGCCAGTGAAAAAATGACTCTGCAAGTCATAAAATAACTTGGCCTGTCATAAAATGCCAGAACCAGTCATAAAATGACAGGGCCAGTGATAAAATGACGGGGCCAGTCATTAATGACAGGGCCAGTCATTAATGACAGGGCCAGTGATAAAATGACTGGGCCAGTCATTAATGACAGGGCCAGTCATTGATGACAGGGCCAGTGATAAAATGACTCTACCAGTCATAAAATGACTTGGCCAGTCATAAAATGACAGAACAAGTCATAAAATGACAGGGCCAGTGATAAAATGACTGGGCCAGTCATTAATGACAGGGCCAGTCATTAATGACAGGGCCAGTGATAAAATGACTGGGCCAGCCATTAATGACAGGGCCAGTCATTAATGACTGGGCCAGTGATAAAAATGACTCTGCCATCCATTAATGACAGGGCCAGTGATAAAATGACAGGGCCAGTGATAAAATGACTGGGCCAGTCATTAATGACAGAACCAGTCATTAAATGAAAGGGCCAGTGATAAAATGACTGGGCCAGTGATAAAATGACTTCGCCAGTCATTAATGACAGGGCCAGTGATAAAATGACTTCGCCAGTCATTAATGACAGGGCCAGTGATAAAATGACTGGGCCAGTCATTAATGACAGGGCCAGTCATTAATGACAGGGCCAGTAATAAAATGACTCTACCAGTCATAAAATGACTTGGCAAGTCATAAAATTACTTGGCAAGTCATAAAATGACAGAACCATTCATAAAATGACAGGACCAGTTATAAAATGACTGGGCCTGTCATTAATGACAGGGCCAGTCATTAATGACAGGGCCAGTGATAAAATGAGTGTGCCAGTTATTAATGACTGGGCCCGTCATTAATGACAGGGCCAGTCATTTATGACAGGGCCAGTCATATATGACAGGGCCAGTGATAAAATGACTCTGCCAGTCATAAATGGACTTGGCCAGTCATGAAATGACAGAACCAGTCATAAAATGACAAGGCCAGTGATAAAATGACTGGGCCAGTCATTAATGACAGGGCCAGTCATTAATGACAGGGCCAGTGATAAAATGACTGGGCCAGTCATTAATGACAGGGCCAGTCATTAATGACAGGGACAGTCATTAATGACAGGGCCAGTGATAAAATGACTCTGCCTGTCATAAAATGACTTGGCCAGTCATAAAATGACAGAACCAGTCATAAAATGACAGGGCCAGTGATAAAATGACTGACCCAGTCATTAATGACAGGGCCAGTCATTAATGACAGGGCCAGTGATAAAATGACTGTGCCAGTCATTAATGACAGAGCCAGTCATTAATGACAGGGCCAGTGATAAAATGACTCTGCTAGTCATAAAATAACTTGGCCAGTCATAAAATGACAGAACCAGTCATAAAATGACAGGGCCAGTGATAAAATGACGGGGCCAGTCATTAATGACAGGGCCAGTCATTAATGACAGGGCCAATGATAAAATGACTGGGCCAGTCATTAATGTAAGGGCCAGTCATTAATGACAGGGCCAGTGATAAAATGACTCTACCAGTCATAAAATGACTTGGCCAGGCATAAAATGACAGAACCAGTCATAAAATGACAGGGCCAGTGATAAAATGACTGGGCCAGTCATTAATGACAGGGCCTGTCATTAATGACAGGGCCAGTGATAAAATGACTGGGCCCGTCATTAATGACAGGGCCAGTCATTAATGACAGGGCCAGTGATAAAATGACTCTGCCAGTCATAAATGGACTTGGCCAGTCATAAAATGACAGAACCAGTCATTAAATGACAGGGCCAGTGATAAAATGACTGGGCCAGTCATTAATGACAGGGCCAGTCATTAATGACAGGGCCAGTTATAAAATGACTCTGCCAGTCATAAAATGACTTTGCAAGTCATAAAATTACTTGGCAAGTCATAAAATGACAGAACCATTCATAAAATGACAGGGCCAGTTATAAAATGACTGGGTCTGTCATTAATGACAGGGCCAGTCATTAATGACAGGGCCAGTGATAAAATGCCTGGGCCCGTCATTAATGACAGGGCCAGTCTCTTATGACAGGGCCAGTGATAAAATGACTCTACCAGTCATAAAATGACTAAGCCAGTCATTAATGACAGAACCAGTCATAAAATGACAGGGTCAGTGATAAAATGACTGGGCCTTTCATTAATGACAGGGCCAGTAATTAATGACAGGGCCCGTCATTAATGACAGGGCCAGTCATTTATGACAGGGCCAGTGATAAAATGACTCTGCCAGTCATAAATGGACTTGGCCAGTCATTAAATGACAGAACCAGTCATAAAATGACAAGGCCAGTGATAAAATGACTGGGCCAGTCATTAATGACAGGGCCAGTCATTAATGACAGGGCCAGTCATTAATGACAGGGCCAGTCATTAATGACAGGGCCAGTGATAAAATGACTCTACCAGTCATAAAATGACTTGGCAAGTCATAAAATTACTTGGCAAGTCATAAAATGACAGAACCAGTCATAAAATGACAGGGCCAGTGATAAAATGACTGACCCAGTCATTAATGACAGGGCCAGTCATTAATGACAGGGCCAGTGATAAAATGACTGTGCCAGTCATTAATGACAGAGCCAGTCATTAATGACAGGGCCAGTGATAAAATGACTCTGCTAGTCATAAAATAACTTGGCCAGTCATAAAATGACAGAACCAGTCATAAAATGACAGGGCCAGTGATAAAATGACGGGGCCAGTCATTAATGACAGGGCCAGTCATTAATGACAGGGCCAATGATAAAATGACTGGGCCAGTCATTAATGTAAGGGCCAGTCATTAATGACAGGGCCAGTGATAAAATGACTCTACCAGTCATAAAATGACTTGGCCAGGCATAAAAATTACAGAACCAGTCATAAAATGACAGGGCCAGTGATAAAATGACTGGGCCAGTCATTAATGACAGGGCCTGTCATTAATGACAGGGCCAGTGATAAAATGACTGGGCCCGTCATTAATGACAGGGCCAGTAATTAATGACAGGGCCAGTGATAAAATGACTCTGCCAGTCATAAATGGACTTGGCCAGTCATAAAATGACAGAACCAGTCATTAAATGACAGGGCCAGTGATAAAATGACTGGGCCAGTCATTAATGACAGGGCCAGTCATTAATGACAGGGCCAGTTATAAAATGACTCTGCCAGTCATAAAATGACTTTGCAAGTCATAAAATTACTTGGCAAGTCATAAAATGACAGAACCATTCATAAAATGACAGGGCCAGTTATAAAATGACTGGGCCTGTCATTAATGACAGGGCCAGTCATTAATGACAGGGCCAGTCTCTTATGACAGGGCCAGTGATAAAATGACTCTACCAGTCATAAAATGACTAAGCCAGTCATTAATGACAGAACCAGTCATAAAATGACAGGGTCAGTGATAAAATGACTGGGCCTTTCATTAATTACAGGGCCAGTAATTAATGACAGGGCCCGTCATTAATGACAGGGCCAGTCATTTATGACAGGGCCAGTGATAAAATGACTCTGCCAGTCATAAATGGACTTGGCCAGTCATAAAATGACAGAACCAGTCATAAAATGACAAGGCCAGTGATAAAATGACTGGGCCAGTCATTAATGACAGGGCCAGTCATTAATGACAGGGCCAGTGATAAAATGACTCTGCCAGTCAGAAAATGACTTGGCTAGTCATAAAATGACAGAACCAGTCATAAAATGACAGGGCCAGTGATAAAATGACTGACCCAGTCATTAATGACAGGGCCAGTCATTAATGACAGGGCCAGTGATAAAATGAGTGTGCCAGTCATTAATGACTGGGCCCGTCATTAATGACAGGGCCAGTGATTTTGGACAGGGCAGGTGATAAAATGACTCTGCCAGTCATAAATGGACTTGGCCAGTCATAAAATGACAGAACCAGTCATAAAATGACAAGGCCAGTGATAAAATGACTGGGCCAGTCATTAATGACAGGGCCAGTCATTAATGACAGGGCCAGTGATAAAATGACTGGGCCAGTCAATAATGACAGGGCCAGTCATTAGTGACAGGGCCAGTGATGAAATGACTCTGCCAGTCTGAAAATTACTTGGCCAGTCATAAAATGACAGAACCAGTCATAAAATGACAGGGCCAGTGATAAAATGACTGACCCAGTCATTAATGACAGGGCCAGTCATTAATGACAGGGCCAGTGATAAAATGAGTGTGCCAGTCATTAATGACAGGGCCAGTCATTAATGACAGGGCCAGTCATTAATGACAGGGCCAGTGATAAAATGACTCTGCTAGTCATAAAATAACTTGGCCAGTCATAAAATGACAGAACCAGTCATAAAATGACAGGGCCAGTGATAAAATGACGGGGCCAGTCATTAAGGACAGGGCCAGTCATTAATGACAGGGCCAATGATAAAATGACTGGGCCAGTCATTAATGACAGGGCCAGTCATTAATGACAGGGCCAGTGATAAAATGACTCTACCAGTCATAAAATGACTTGGCCAGGCATAAAATGACAGAACCAGTCATAAAATGACAGGGCCAGTGATAAAATGACTGGGCCAGTCATTAATGACAGGGCCTGTCATTAATGACAGGGCCAGTGATAAAATGACTGGGCCCGTCATTAATGACAGGGCCAGTCATTAATGACAGGGCCAGTGATAAAATGACTCTGCCAGTCATAAATGGACTTGGCCAGTCATAAAATGACAGAACCAGTCATTAAATGACAGGGCCAGTGATACAATGACTCGCACAGTCATTAATGACAGGGCCAGGGATAAAATGACTGGTCCAGTCATTAATGACAGGGCCAGTGATAAAATGACTCTGCCAGTCATAAAATAAGTTGGCCTGTCATAACGTGACAGAACCAGTCATAAAATGACAGGGCCAGGGATAAAATGACGGGGCCAGTCATTAATGACTTCGCCAGTCATTAATGACAGGGCCAGTCATTAATGACAGGGCCAGTGATAAAATGACTCTGCCAGTCATAAAATGACTTGGCCAGTCATAAAATGACAGAACCAGTCATAAAATGACAGGGCCAGTGATAAAATGACTGACCCAGTCATTAATGACAGGGCCAGTCATTAATGACAGGGCCAGTGATAAAATGACTGGGCCAGTCATTAATGACAGGGCCAGTCATTAATGACAGGGCCGGTGATAAAATGACTGGGCCAGTCAATAATGACAGGGCCAGTCATTAATGACAGGGCCAGTGATGAAATGACTCTGCCAGTCTGAAAATTACTTGGCCAGTCATAAAATGACAGAACCAGTCATAAAATGACAGGGCTAGTGATAAAATGACTGACCCAGTCATTAATGACAGGGCCAGTCATTAATGACAGGGCCAGTGATAAAATGACTCTACCAGTCATAAAATGACTTCGCCAGGCATAAAATGACAGAACCAGTCATAAAATGACAGGGCCAGTGATAAAATGACTGGGCCAGTCATTAATGACAGGGCCTGTCATTAATGACAGGGCCAGTGATAAAATGACTGGGCCCGTCATTAATGACAGGGCCAGTCATTAATGACAGGGCCAGTGATAAATGACTCTGCCAGTCATAAATGGACTTGGCCAGTCATAAAATGACAGAACCGGTCATAAAATGACAGGGCCAGTGATAAAATGGCTGACCCAGTCATTAATGACAGGGCCAGTCATTAATGACAGGGCCAGTGATAAAATGACTGGGCCAGTCATTAATGACAGGGCCAGTCATTAATGACAGGGCCAGTGATAAAATGACTGGGCCAGTCATTAATGACAGGGCAAGTCATTAATGACAGGGCCAGTGATAAAATGACTCTGCTAGTCATAAAATAACTTGGCCAGTCATAAAATGACAGAACCAGTCAAAAAATGACAGGGCCAGTGATAAAATGATGGGGCCAGGCATAAATGACAGGGCCAGTCATTAATGACAGGGCCAGTGATAAAATGACTGGGCAGGTCATTAATGACATGGCCAGTCATTAAGGACACGGCCAGTGATAAAATGACTCTACCAGTCATAAAATAACTTGGCCAGTCATAAAATGACAGAACCAGTCATAAAATGACAGGGCCAGTGATAAAATGATTGGGCATGTCATTAATGACAAGCCCAGTCATTAATGACAGGGCCAGTGATAAAATGACTGGGCCAGTCATTAACGACAGGGCCAGTCATTAATGACAGGGCCAGTGATAAAATGACTATACCAGTCATAAAATGACTTGGCCAGTCATAAAATGACAGAACCAGTCATAAAATGACAGGGCCAGTGATAAAATGACTGGGCAAGTCATTAATGACAGGGCCAGTCATTAATAACAGGGCCAGTGATAAAATGACTGGGCCCGTCATTAATGACAGGGCCCGTGATAAAATGACTCTGCCAGTCATAAATGGACTTGGCGAGTCATAAAATGACTGAACCAGTCATAAAATGACAGGGCCAGTGATAAAATGACTGGGCCAGTCATTAATGACAGGGCCAGTCATTAATGACAGGGCCAGTGATAAAATGACTGGGCCAGTCATTAACGACAGGGCCAGTCATTAATGACAGGGCCAGTGATAAAATGACTCTGCCAGTCATAAAATGACTTGGCAAGTCATAAAATGACAGAATCAGTCATAAAATGACAGGGCCAGTGATAAAATGACTGGCACAGTCATTAATGACAGGGCCAGTCATTAATGACAGTGCCTGTGATAAAATGAATGGGCCAGTCATTAATGACAGGGCCAGTGATAAAATGACTCTGCAAGTCATAAAATAACTTGGCCTGTCATAAAATGCCAGAACCAGTCATAAAATGACAGGGCTAGTGATAAAATGACGGGGCCAGTCATTAATGACAGGGCCAGTCATTAATGACAGGGCCAGTGATAAAATGACTGGGCCAGTTATTAATGACAGGGCCAGTCATTGATGACAGGGCCAGTGATAAAATGACTCTACCAGTCATAAAATGACTTGGCCAGTCCTAAAATGACAGAACAAGTCATAAAATGACAGGGCCAGTGATAAAAAGACTGGGCCAGTCATTAATGACAGGGCCAGTCATTAATGACAGGGCCAGTGATAAAATGACTGGGCCAGCCATTAATGACAGGGCCAGTCATTAATGACTGGGCCAGTGATAAAAATGACTCTGCCAGTCATTAATGACAGGGCCAGTGATAAAATGACAGGGCCAGTGATAAAATGACTGGGCCAGTCATTAATGACAGAACCAGCCATTAAATGAAAGGGCCAGTGATAAAATGACTGGGCCAGTGATAAAATGACTTCGCCAGTCATTAATGACAGGGCCAGTGATAAAATGACTTCGCCAGTCATTAATGACAGGGCCAGTGATAAAATGACTGGGCCAGTCATTAATGACAGGGCCAGTCATTAATGACAGGGCCAGTAATAAAATGACTCTACCAGTCATTAAATGACTTGGCAAGTCATAAAATTACTTGGCAAGTCATAAAATGACAGAACCATTCATAAAATGACAGGATCAGTTATAAAATGACTGGGCCTGTCATTAATGACAGAGCCAGTGATAAAATGAGTGTGCCAGTTATTAATGACTGGGCCCGTCATTAATGACAGGGCCAGTCATTTATGAATGGGCCAGTCATTTATGACAGGGCCAGTGATAAAATGACTCTGCCAGTCATAAATGGACTTGGCCAGTCATGAAATGACAGAACCAGTCATAAAATGACAAGGCCAGTGATAAAATGACTGGGCCAGTCATTAATGACAGGGCCAGTCATTAATGAAAGGGCCAGTCATTTATGACAGGGCCAGTGATAAAATGACTCTGCCAGTCATAAAATGACTTGGCCAGTCATAAAATGACAGAACCAGTCATAAAATGACAGGGCCAGTGATAAAATGACTGACCCAGTCATTAATGACAGGGCCAGTCATTAATGACAGGGCCAGTGATAAAATGAGTGTGCCAGTCATTAATGACAGAGCCAGTCATTAATGACAGGGCCAGTGATAAAATGACTCTGCTAGTCATAAAATAACTTGGCCAGTCATAAAATGAAAGAACCAGTCATAAAATGACAGGGCCAGTGATAAAATGACGGGGCCAGTCATTAATGACAGGGCCAGTCATTAATGACAGGGCCAATGATAAAATGACTGGGCCAGTCATTAATGTAAGGGCCAGTCATTAATGACAGGGCCAGTGATAAAATGACTCTACCAGTCATAAAATGACTTGGCCAGGCATAAAATGACAGAACCAGTCATAAAATGACAGGGCCAGTGATAAAATGACTGGGCCAGTCATTAATGACAGATCCTGTCATTAATGACAGGGCCAGTGATAAAATGACTGGGCCCGTCATTAATGACAGGGCCAGTCATTTATGACAGGGCCAGTGATAAAATGACTCTGCCAGTCATAAATGGACTTGGCCAGTCATAAAATGACAGAACCAGTCATAAAATGACAAGGCCAGTGATAAAATGACTGGGCCAGTCATTAATGACAGGGCCAGTCATTTATGACAGGGCCAGTGATAAAATGACTCTGCCAGTCATAAATGGACTTGGCCAGTCATAAAATGACAGAACCAGTCATAAAATGACAAGGCCAGTGATAAAATGACTGGGCCAGTCATTAATGACAGGGCCAGTCATTAATGACAGGGCCAGTGATAAAATGACTCTGCCAGTCAGAAAATGACTTGGCCAGTCATAAAATGACAGAACCAGTCATAAAATGACAGGGCCAGTGATAAAATGACTGACCCAGTCATTAATGATAGGGCCAGTCATTAATGACAGGGCCAGTTATAAAATGAGTGTGCCAGTCATTAATGACTGGGCCCGTCATTAATGACAGGGCCAGTCATTTTGGACAGGGCAGGTGATAAAATGACTCTGCCAGTCATAAATGGACTTGGCCAGTCATAAAATGACAGAACCAGTCATATAATGACAAGGCCAGTGATAAAATGACTGGGCCAGTCATCAATGACAGGGCCAGTCATTAATGACAGGGCCAGTGATAAAATGACTGGGCCAGTCAATAATGACAGGGGCAGTCATTAATGACAGGGCCAGTGATGAAATGACTCTGCCAGTCTGAAAATTACTTGGCCAGTCATAAAATGACAGAACCAGTCATAAAATGACAGGGCCAGTGATAAAATGACTGACCCAGTCATTAATGACAGGGCCAGTCATTAATGACAGGGCCAGTGATAAAATGAGTGTGCCAGTCATTAATGACAGGGCCAGTCATTAATGACAGGGCCAGTGATAAAATGACTCTGCTAGTCATAAAATAACTTGGCCAGTCATAAAATGACAGAACCAGTCATAAAATGACAGGGCCAGTGATAAAATGACGGGGCCAGTCATTAATGACAGGGCCAGTCATTAATGACAGGGCCAATGATAAAATGACTGGGCCAGTCATTAATGACAGGGCCAGTCATTAATGACAGGGCCAGTGATAAAATGACTCTACCAGTCATAAAAAGACTTGGCCAGGCATAAAATGACAGAACCAGTCATAAAATGACAGGGCCAGTGATAAAATGACTGGGCCAGTCATGAATGACAGGGCCAGTCATTTATGACAGGGCCAGTGATAAAATGACTCTGCCAGTCATAAAATGACTTGGCCAGTCATAAAATGACAGAACCAGTCATAAAATGACAGGGCCAGTGATAAAATGACTGACCCAGTCATTAATGACAGGGCCAGTCATTAATGACATGGCCAGTGATAAAATGACTGGGCCAGTCATTAATGACAGGGCCAGTCATTAATGACAGGGCCAGTGATAAAATGACTGGGCCAGTCATTAATGACAGGGCAAGTCATTAATGACAGGGCCAGTGATAAAATGACTCTGCTAGTCATAAAATAACTTGGCCAGTCATAAAATGACAGAACCAGTCAAAAAATGACAGGGCCAGTGATAAAATGATGGGGCCAGTCATAAATGACAGGGCCAGTCATTAATGACAGGGCCAGTGATAAAATGACTGGACAGGTCATTAATGACATGGCCAGTCATTAAGGACAGGGCCAGTGATAAAATGACTCTACCAGTCATAAAATAACTTGGCCAGTCATAAAATGACAGAACCAGTCATAAAATGACAGGGCCAGTGATAAAATGATTGGGCATGTCATTAATGACAAGCCCAGTCATTAATGACAGGGCCAGTGATAAAATGACTGGGCCAGTCATTAACGACAGGGCCAGTCATTAATGACAGGGCCAGTGATAAAATGACTATACCAGTCATAAAATGACTTGGCCAGTCATAAAATGACAGAACCAGTCATAAAATGACAGGGCCAGTGATAAAATGACTGGGCAAGTCATTAATGACAGGGCCAGTCATTAATAACAGGGCCAGTGATAAAATGACTGGGCCCGTCATTAATGACAGGGCCCGTGATAAAATGACTCTGCCAGTCATAAATGGACTTGGCGAGTCATAAAATGACTGAACCAGTCATAAAATGACAGGGCCAGTGATAAAATGACTGGGCCAGTCATTAATGACAGGGCCAGTCATTAATGACAGGGCCAGTGATAAAATGACTGGGCCAGTCATTAACGACAGGGCCAGTCATTAATGACAGGGCCAGTGATAAAATGACTCTGCCAGTCATAAAATGACTTGGCCAGTCATAAAATGACAGAATCAGTCATAAAATGACAGGGCCAGTGATAAAATGACTGGCACAGTCATTAATGACAGGGCCAGTCATTAATGACAGTGCCTGTGATAAAACGAATGGGCCAGTCATTAATGACAGGGCCAGTGATAAAATGACTCTGCAAGTCATAAAATAACTTGGCCTGTCATAAAATGCCAGAACCAGTCATAAAATGACAGGGCCAGTGATAAAATGACGGGGCCAGTCATTAATGACAGGGCCAGTCATTAATGACAGGGCCAGTGATAAAATGACTGGGCCAGTCATTAATGACAGGGCCAGTCATTGATGACAGGGCCAGTGATAAAATGACTGGGCAGGTCATTAATGACATGGCCAGTCATTAAGGACAGGGCCAGTGATAAAATGACAGGGCCAGTGATAAAATGACTGGGCCAGTCATTAATGACAGGGCCAGTCATTAATGACAGGGCCAGTGATAAAATGACTAGGCCAGCCATTAATGACAGGGCCAGTCATTAATGACTGGGCCAGTGATAAAAATGACTCTGCCAGTCATTAATGACAGGGCCAGTGATAAAATGACAGGGCCAGTGATAAAATGACAGGGCCAGTGATAAAATGACGGGGCCAGTCATTAATGACAGGGCCAGTCATTAATGACAGGGCCAGGGATAAAATGACTGGGCAGGTCATTAATGACATGGCCAGTCATTAAGGACAGGGCCAGTGATAAAATGACTCTACCAGTCATAAAATAACTTGGCCAGTCATAAAATGACAGAACCAGTCATAAAATGACAGGGCCAGTGATAAAATGATTGGGCATGTCATTAATGACAAGCCCAGTCATTAATGACAGGGCCAGTGATAAAATGATTGGGGCAGTCATTAACGACAGGGCCAGTCATTAATGACAGGGCCAGTGATAAAATGACTATACCAGTCATAAAATGACTTGGCCAGTCATAAAATGACAGAACCAGTCATAAAATGACAGGGCCAGTGATAAAATGACTGGGCAAGTCATTAATGACAGGGCCAGTCATTAATAACAGGGCCAGTGATAAAATGACTGGGCCCGTCATTAATGACAGGGCCCGTGATAAAATGACTCTGCCAGTCATAAATGGACTTGGCGAGTCATAAAATGACAGAACCAGTCATAAAATGACAGGGCCAGTGATAAAATGACTGGGCCAGTCATTAATGACAGGGCCAGTCATTAATGACAGGGCCAGTGATAAAATGACTGGGCCAGTCATTAACGACAGGGCCAGTCATTAATGACAGGGCCAGTGATAAAATGACTCTGCCAGTCATAAAATGACTTGGCCAGTCATAAAATGACAGAACCAGTCATAAAATGACAGGGCCAGTGATAAAATGACTGGCACAGTCATTAATGACAGGGCCAGTCATTAATGACAGTGCCTGTGATAAAATGAATGGGCCAGTCATTAATGACAGGGCCAGTGATAAAATGACTCTGCAAGTCATAAAATAACTTGGCCTGTCATAAAATGCCAGAACCAGTCATAAAATGACAGGGCCAGTGATAAAATGACGGGGCCAGTCATTAATGACAGGGCCAGTCATTAAATGAAAGGGCCAGTGATAAAATGACAGGGCCAGGGATAAAATGACGGGGCCAGTCATTAATGACTTCGCCAGTCATTAATGACAGGGCCAGTCATTAATGACAGGGCCAGTGATAAAATGACTCTGCCAGTCATAAAATGACTTGGCCAGTCATAAAATGACAGAACCAGTCATAAAATGACAGGGCCAGTGATAAAATGACTGACCCAGTCATTAATGACAGGGCCAGTCATTAATGACAGGGCCAGTGATAAAATGACTGGGCCAGTCATTAATGACAGGGCCAGTCATTAATGACAGGGCCAGTGATAAAATGACTGGGCCAGTCAATAATGACAGGGCCAGTCATTAATGACAGGGCCAGTGATGAAATGACTCTGCCAGTCTGAAAATTACTTGGCCAGTCATAAAATGACAGAACCAGTCATAAAATGACAGGGCTAGTGATAAAATGACTGACCCAGTCATTAATGACAGGGCCAGTCATTAATGACAGGGCCAGTGATAAAATGACTCTACCAGTCATAAAATGACTTCGCCAGGCATAAAATGACAGAACCAGTCATAAAATGACAGGGCCAGTGATAAAATGACTGGGCCAGTCATTAATGACAGGGCCTGTCATTAATGACAGGGCCAGTGATAAAATGACTGGGCCCGTCATTAATGACAGGGCCAGTCATTAATGACAGGGCCAGTGATAAATGACTCTGCCAGTCATAAATGGACTTGGCCAGTCATAAAATGACAGAACCAGTCATAAAATGACAGGGCCAGTGATAAAATGGCTGACCCAGTCATTAATGACAGGGCCAGTCATTAATGACAGGGCCAGTGATAAAATGACTGGGCCAGTCATTAATGACAGGGCCAGTCATTAATGACAGGGCCAGTGATAAAATGACTGGGCCAGTCATTAATGACAGGGCAAGTCATTAATGACAGGGCCAGTGATAAAATGACTCTGCTAGTCATAAAATAACTTGGCCAGTCATAAAATGACAGAACCAGTCAAAAAATGACAGGGCCAGTGATAAAATGATGGGGCCAGTCATAAATGACAGGGCCAGTCATTAATGACAGGGCCAGTGATAAAATGACTGGGCAGGTCATTAATGACATGGCCAGTCATTAAGGACACGGCCAGTGATAAAATGACTCTACCAGTCATAAAATAACTTGGCCAGTCATAAAATGACAGAACCAGTCATAAAATGACAGGGCCAGTGATAAAATGATTGGGCATGTCATTAATGACAAGCCCAGTCATTAATGACAGGGCCAGTGATAAAATGACTGGGCCAGTCATTAACGACAGGGCCAGTCATTAATGACAGGGCCAGTGATAAAATGACTATACCAGTCATAAAATGACTTGGCCAGTCATAAAATGACAGAACCAGTCATAAAATGACAGGGCCAGTGATAAAATGACTGGGCAAGTCATTAATGACAGGGCCAGTCATTAATAACAGGGCCAGTGATAAAATGACTGGGCCCGTCATTAATGACAGGGCCCGTGATAAAATGACTCTGCCAGTCATAAATGGACTTGGCGAGTCATAAAATGACTGAACCAGTCATAAAATGACAGGGCCAGTGATAAAATGACTGGGCCAGTCATTAATGACAGGGCCAGTCATTAATGACAGGGCCAGTGATAAAATGACTGGGCCAGTCATTAACGACAGGGCCAGTCATTAATGACAGGGCCAGTGATAAAATGACTCTGCCAGTCATAAAATGACTTGGCAAGTCATAAAATGACAGAATCAGTCATAAAATGACAGGGCCAGTGATAAAATGACTGGCACAGTCATTAATGACAGGGCCAGTCATTAATGACAGTGCCTGTGATAAAATGAATGGGCCAGTCATTAATGACAGGGCCAGTGATAAAATGACTCTGCAAGTCATAAAATAACTTGGCCTGTCATAAAATGCCAGAACCAGTCATAAAATGACAGGGCTAGTGATAAAATGACGGGGCCAGTCATTAATGACAGGGCCAGTCATTAATGACAGGGCCAGTGATAAAATGACTGGGCCAGTCATTAATGACAGGGCCAGTCATTGATGACAGGGCCAGTGATAAAATGACTCTACCAGTCATAAAATGACTTGGCCAGTCCTAAAATGACAGAACAAGTCATAAAATGACAGGGCCAGTGATAAAAAGACTGGGCCAGTCATTAATGACAGGGCCAGTCATTAATGACAGGGCCAGTGATAAAATGACTGGGCCAGCCATTAATGACAGGGCCAGTCATTAATGACTGGGCCAGTGATAAAAATGACTCTGCCAGTCATTAATGACAGGGCCAGTGATAAAATGACAGGGCCAGTGATAAAATGACTGGGCCAGTCATTAATGACAGAACCAGTCATTAAATGAAAGGGCCAGTGATAAAATGACTGGGCCAGTGATAAAATGACTTCGCCAGTCATTAATGACAGGGCCAGTGATAAAATGACTTCGCCAGTCATTAATGACAGGGCCAGTGATAAAATGACTGGGCCAGTCATTAATGACAGGGCCAGTCATTAATGACAGGGCCAGTAATAAAATGACTCTACCAGTCATTAAATGACTTGGCAAGTCATAAAATTACTTGGCAAGTCATAAAATGACAGAACCATTCATAAAATGACAGGATCAGTTATAAAATGACTGGGCCTGTCATTAATGACAGAGCCAGTGATAAAATGAGTGTGCCAGTTATTAATGACTGGGCCCGTCATTAATGACAGGGCCAGTCATTTATGAATGGGCCAGTCATTTATGACAGGGCCAGTGATAAAATGACTCTGCCAGTCATAAATGGACTTGGCCAGTCATGAAATGACAGAACCAGTCATAAAATGACAAGGCCAGTGATAAAATGACTGGGCCAGTCATTAATGACAGGGCCAGTCATTAATGAAAGGGCCAGTCATTTATGACAGGGCCAGTGATAAAATGACTCTGCCAGTCATAAAATGACTTGGCCAGTCATAAAATGACAGAACCAGTCATAAAATGACAGGGCCAGTGATAAAATGACTGACCCAGTCATTAATGACAGGGCCAGTCATTAATGACAGGGCCAGTGATAAAATGAGTGTGCCAGTCATTAATGACAGAGCCAGTCATTAATGACAGGGCCAGTGATAAAATGACTCTGCTAGTCATAAAATAACTTGGCCAGTCATAAAATGACAGAACCAGTCATAAAATGACAGGGCCAGTGATAAAATGACGGGGCCAGTCATTAATGACAGGGCCAGTCATTAATGACAGGGCCAATGATAAAATGACTGGGCCAGTCATTAATGTAAGGGCCAGTCATTAATGACAGGGCCAGTGATAAAATGACTCTACCAGTCATAAAATGACTTGGCCAGGCATAAAATGACAGAACCAGTCATAAAATGACAGGGCCAGTGATAAAATGACTGGGCCAGTCATTAATGACAGAGCCTGTCATTAATGACAGGGCCAGTGATAAAATGACTGGGCCCGTCATTAATGACAGGGCCAGTCATTTATGACAGGGCCAGTGATAAAATGACTCTGCCAGTCATAAATGGACTTGGCCAGTCATAAAATGACAGAACCAGTCATAAAATGACAAGGCCAGTGATAAAATGACTGGGCCAGTCATTAATGACAGGGCCAGTCATTTATGACAGGGCCAGTGATAAAATGACTCTGCCAGTCATAAATGGACTTGGCCAGTCATAAAATGACAGAACCAGTCATAAAATGACAAGGCCAGTGATAAAATGACTGGGCCAGTCATTAATGACAGGGCCAGTCATTAATGACAGGGCCAGTGATAAAATGACTCTGCCAGTCAGAAAATGACTTGGCCAGTCATAAAATGACAGAACCAGTCATAAAATGACAGGGCCAGTGATAAAATGACTGACCCAGTCATTAATGATAGGGCCAGTCATTAATGACAGGGCCAGTTATAAAATGAGTGTGCCAGTCATTAATGACTGGGCCCGTCATTAATGACAGGGCCAGTCATTTTGGACAGGGCAGGTGATAAAATGACTCTGCCAGTCATAAATGGACTTGGCCAGTCATAAAATGACAGAACCAGTCATATAATGACAAGGCCAGTGATAAAATGACTGGGCCAGTCATCAATGACAGGGCCAGTCATTAATGACAGGGCCAGTGATAAAATGACTGGGCCAGTCAATAATGACAGGGGCAGTCATTAATGACAGGGCCAGTGATGAAATGACTCTGCCAGTCTGAAAATTACTTGGCCAGTCATAAAATGACAGAACCAGTCATAAAATGACAGGGCCAGTGATAAAATGACTGACCCAGTCATTAATGACAGGGCCAGTCATTAATGACAGGGCCAGTGATAAAATGAGTGTGCCAGTCATTAATGACAGGGCCAGTCATTAATGACAGGGCCAGTGATAAAATGACTCTGCTAGTCATAAAATAACTTGGCCAGTCATAAAATGACAGAACCAGTCATAAAATGACAGGGCCAGTGATAAAATGAAGGGGCCAGTCATTAATGACAGGGCCAGTCATTAATGACAGGGCCAATGATAAAATGACTGGGCCAGTCATTAATGACAGGGCCAGTCATTAATGACAGGGCCAGTGATAAAATGACTCTACCAGTCATAAAAAGACTTGGCCAGGCATAAAATGACAGAACCAGTCATAAAATGACAGGGCCAGTGATAAAATGACTGGGCCAGTCATGAATGACAGGGCCAGTCATTTATGACAGGGCCAGTGATAAAATGACTCTGCCAGTCATAAAATGACTTGGCCAGTCATAAAATGACAGAACCAGTCATAAAATGACAGGGCCAGTGATAAAATGACTGACCCAGTCATTAATGACAGGGCCAGTCATTAATGACATGGCCAGTGATAAAATGACTGGGCCAGTCATTAATGACAGGGCCAGTCATTAATGACAGGGCCAGTGATAAAATGACTGGGCCAGTCATTAATGACAGGGCAAGTCATTAATGACAGGGCCAGTGATAAAATGACTCTGCTAGTCATAAAATAACTTGGCCAGTCATAAAATGACAGAACCAGTCAAAAAATGACAGGGCCAGTGATAAAATGATGGGGCCAGTCATAAATGACAGGGCCAGTCATTAATGACAGGGCCAGTGATAAAATGACTGGGCAGGTCATTAATGACATGGCCAGTCATTAAGGACAGGGCCAGTGATAAAATGACTCTACCAGTCATAAAATAACTTGGCCAGTCATAAAATGACAGAACCAGTCATAAAATGACAGGGCCAGTGATAAAATGATTGGGCATGTCATTAATGACAAGCCCAGTCATTAATGACAGGGCCAGTGATAAAATGACTGGGCCAGTCATTAACGACAGGGCCAGTCATTAATGACAGGGCCAGTGATAAAATGACTATACCAGTCATAAAATGACTTGGCCAGTCATAAAATGACAGAACCAGTCATAAAATGACAGGGCCAGTGATAAAATGAATGGGCCAGTCATTAATGACAGGGCCAGTGATAAAATGACTCTGCAAGTCATAAAATAACTTGGCCTGTCATAAAATGCCAGAACCAG
Source organism: Platycnemis pennipes (assembly GCA_933228895.1). Classification (NCBI taxonomy): domain Eukaryota; kingdom Metazoa; phylum Arthropoda; class Insecta; order Odonata; family Platycnemididae; genus Platycnemis; species Platycnemis pennipes. Next base: position 71,771,234 of record OW121846.1, on the reverse strand, counting down.
TCATAAAATGACAGGGCCAGTCATTAATGACAGTGCCTGTGATAAAATGAATGGGCCAGTCATTAATGACAGGGCCAGTGATAAAATGACTCTGCAAGTCATAAAATAACTTGGCCTGTCATAAAATGCCAGAACCAGTCATAAAATGACAGGGCTAGTGATAAAATGACGGGGCCAGTCATTAATGACAGGGCCAGTCATTAATGACAGGAGTTAGTGATAAAATGACTGGGCCAGTCATTAATGACAGGGCCAGTCATTGATGACAGGGCCAGTGATAAAATGACTCTACCAGTCATAAAATGACTTGGCCAGTCCTAAAATGACAGAACAAGTCATAAAATGACAGGGCCAGTGATAAAAAGACTGGGCCAGTCATTAATGACAGGGCCAGTCATTAATGACAGGGCCAGTGATAAAATGACTGGGCCAGCCATTAATGACAGGGCCAGTCATTAATGACTGGGCCAGTGATAAAAATGACTCTGCCAGTCATTAATGACAGGGCCAGTGATAAAATGACAGGGCCAGTGATAAAATGACTGGGCCAGTCATTAATGACAGAACCAGTCATTAAATGAAAGGGCCAGTGATAAAATGACTGGGCCAGTGATAAAATGACTTCGCCAGTCATTAATGACAGGGCCAGTGATAAAATGACTTCGCCAGTCATTAATGACAGGGCCAGTGATAAAATGACTGGGCCAGTCATTAATGACAGGGCCAGTCATTAATGACAGGGCCAGTAATAAAATGACTCTACCAGTCATTAAATGACTTGGCAAGTCATAAAATTACTTGGCAAGTCATAAAATGACAGAACCATTCATAAAATGACAGGATCAGTTATAAAATGACTGGGCCTGTCATTAATGACAGAGCCAGTGATAAAATGAGTGTGCCAGTTATTAATGACTGGGCCCGTCATTAATGACAGGGCCAGTCATTTATGAATGGGCCAGTCATTTATGACAGGGCCAGTGATAAAATGACTCTGCCAGTCATAAATGGACTTGGCCAGTCATGAAATGACAGAACCAGTCATAAAATGACAAGGCCAGTGATAAAATGACTGGGCCAGTCATTAATGACAGGGCCAGTCATTAATGAAAGGGCCAGTCATTTATGACAGGGCCAGTGATAAAATGACTCTGCCAGTCATAAAATGACTTGGCCAGTCATAAAATGACAGAACCAGTCATAAAATGACAGGGCCAGTGATAAAATGACTGACCCAGTCATTAATGACAGGGCCAGTCATTAATGACAGGGCCAGTGATAAAATGAGTGTGCCAGTCATTAATGACAGAGCCAGTCATTAATGACAGGGCCAGTGATAAAATGACTCTGCTAGTCATAAAATAACTTGGCCAGTCATAAAATGACAGAACCAGTCATAAAATGACAGGGCCAGTGATAAAATGACGGGGCCAGTCATTAATGACAGGGCCAGTCATTAATGACAGGGCCAATGATAAAATGACTGGGCCAGTCATTAATGTAAGGGCCAGTCATTAATGACAGGGCCAGTGATAAAATGACTCTACCAGTCATAAAATGACTTGGCCAGGCATAAAATGACAGAACCAGTCATAAAATGACAGGGCCAGTGATAAAATGACTGGGCCAGTCATTAATGACAGAGCCTGTCATTAATGACAGGGCCAGTGATAAAATGACTGGGCCCGTCATTAATGACAGGGCCAGTCATTTATGACAGGGCCAGTGATAAAATGACTCTGCCAGTCATAAATGGACTTGGCCAGTCATAAAATGACAGAACCAGTCATAAAATGACAAGGCCAGTGATAAAATGACTGGGCCAGTCATTAATGACAGGGCCAGTCATTTATGACAGGGCCAGTGATAAAATGACTCTGCCAGTCATAAATGGACTTGGCCAGTCATAAAATGACAGAACCAGTCATAAAATGACAAGGCCAGTGATAAAATGACTGGGCCAGTCATTAATGACAGGGCCAGTCATTAATGACAGGGCCAGTGATAAAATGACTCTGCCAGTCAGAAAATGACTTGGCCAGTCATAAAATGACAGAACCAGTCATAAAATGACAGGGCCAGTGATAAAATGACTGACCCAGTCATTAATGATAGGGCCAGTCATTAATGACAGGGCCAGTTATAAAATGAGTGTGCCAGTCATTAATGACTGGGCCCGTCATTAATGACAGGGCCAGTCATTTTGGACAGGGCAGGTGATAAAATGACTCTGCCAGTCATAAATGGACTTGGCCAGTCATAAAATGACAGAACCAGTCATATAATGACAAGGCCAGTGATAAAATGACTGGGCCAGTCATCAATGACAGGGCCAGTCATTAATGACAGGGCCAGTGATAAAATGACTGGGCCAGTCAATAATGACAGGGGCAGTCATTAATGACAGGGCCAGTGATGAAATGACTCTGCCAGTCTGAAAATTACTTGGCCAGTCATAAAATGACAGAACCAGTCATAAAATGACAGGGCCAGTGATAAAATGACTGACCCAGTCATTAATGACAGGGCCAGTCATTAATGAAAGGGCCAGTCATTTATGACAGGGCCAGTGATAAAATGACTCTGCCAGTCATAAAATGACTTGGCCAGTCATAAAATGACAGAACCAGTCATAAAATGACAGGGCCAGTGATAAAATGACTGACCCAGTCATTAATGACAGGGCCAGTCATTAATGACAGGGCCAGTGATAAAATGAGTGTGCCAGTCATTAATGACAGAGCCAGTCATTAATGACAGGGCCAGTGATAAAATGACTCTGCTAGTCATAAAATAACTTGGCCAGTCATAAAATGACAGAACCAGTCATAAAATGACAGGGCCAGTGATAAAATGACGGGGCCAGTCATTAATGACAGGGCCAGTCATTAATGACAGGGCCAATGATAAAATGACTGGGCCAGTCATTAATGTAAGGGCCAGTCATTAATGACAGGGCCAGTGATAAAATGACTCTACCAGTCATAAAATGACTTGGCCAGGCATAAAATGACAGAACCAGTCATAAAATGACAGGGCCAGTGATAAAATGACTGGGCCAGTCATTAATGACAGAGCCTGTCATTAATGACAGGGCCAGTGATAAAATGACTGGGCCCGTCATTAATGACAGGGCCAGTCATTTATGACAGGGCCAGTGATAAAATGACTCTGCCAGTCATAAATGGACTTGGCCAGTCATAAAATGACAGAACCAGTCATAAAATGACAAGGCCAGTGATAAAATGACTGGGCCAGTCATTAATGACAGGGCCAGTCATTTATGACAGGGCCAGTGATAAAATGACTCTGCCAGTCATAAATGGACTTGGCCAGTCATAAAATGACAGAACCAGTCATAAAATGACAAGGCCAGTGATAAAATGACTGGGCCAGTCATTAATGACAGGGCCAGTCATTAATGACAGGGCCAGTGATAAAATGACTCTGCCAGTCAGAAAATGACTTGGCCAGTCATAAAATGACAGAACCAGTCATAAAATGACAGGGCCAGTGATAAAATGACTGACCCAGTCATTAATGATAGGGCCAGTCATTAATGACAGGGCCAGTTATAAAATGAGTGTGCCAGTCATTAATGACTGGGCCCGTCATTAATGACAGGGCCAGTCATTTTGGACAGGGCAGGTGATAAAATGACTCTGCCAGTCATAAATGGACTTGGCCAGTCATAAAATGACAGAACCAGTCATATAATGACAAGGCCAGTGATAAAATGACTGGGCCAGTCATCAATGACAGGGCCAGTCATTAATGACAGGGCCAGTGATAAAATGACTGGGCCAGTCAATAATGACAGGGGCAGTCATTAATGACAGGGCCAGTGATGAAATGACTCTGCCAGTCTGAAAATTACTTGGCCAGTCATAAAATGACAGAACCAGTCATAAAATGACAGGGCCAGTGATAAAATGACTGACCCAGTCATTAATGACAGGGCCAGTCATTAATGACAGGGCCAGTGATAAAATGAGTGTGCCAGTCATTAATGACAGGGCCAGTCATTAATGACAGGGCCAGTGATAAAATGACTCTGCTAGTCATAAAATAACTTGGCCAGTCATAAAATGACAGAACCAGTCATAAAATGACAGGGCCAGTGATAAAATGAAGGGGCCAGTCATTAATGACAGGGCCAGTCATTAATGACAGGGCCAATGATAAAATGACTGGGCCAGTCATTAATGACAGGGCCAGTCATTAATGACAGGGCCAGTGATAAAATGACTCTACCAGTCATAAAAAGACTTGGCCAGGCATAAAATGACAGAACCAGTCATAAAATGACAGGGCCAGTGATAAAATGACTGGGCCAGTCATGAATGACAGGGCCAGTCATTTATGACAGGGCCAGTGATAAAATGACTCTGCCAGTCATAAAATGACTTGGCCAGTCATAAAATGACAGAACCAGTCATAAAATGACAGGGCCAGTGATAAAATGACTGACCCAGTCATTAATGACAGGGCCAGTCATTAATGACATGGCCAGTGATAAAATGACTGGGCCAGTCATTAATGACAGGGCCAGTCATTAATGACAGGGCCAGTGATAAAATGACTGGGCCAGTCATTAATGACAGGGCAAGTCATTAATGACAGGGCCAGTGATAAAATGACTCTGCTAGTCATAAAATAACTTGGCCAGTCATAAAATGACAGAACCAGTCAAAAAATGACAGGGCCAGTGATAAAATGATGGGGCCAGTCATAAATGACAGGGCCAGTCATTAATGACAGGGCCAGTGATAAAATGACTGGGCAGGTCATTAATGACATGGCCAGTCATTAAGGACAGGGCCAGTGATAAAATGACTCTACCAGTCATAAAATAACTTGGCCAGTCATAAAATGACAGAACCAGTCATAAAATGACAGGGCCAGTGATAAAATGATTGGGCATGTCATTAATGACAAGCCCAGTCATTAATGACAGGGCCAGTGATAAAATGACTGGGCCAGTCATTAACGACAGGGCCAGTCATTAATGACAGGGCCAGTGATAAAATGACTATACCAGTCATAAAATGACTTGGCCAGTCATAAAATGACAGAACCAGTCATAAAATGACAGGGCCAGTGATAAAATGAATGGGCCAGTCATTAATGACAGGGCCAGTGATAAAATGACTCTGCAAGTCATAAAATAACTTGGCCTGTCATAAAATGCCAGAACCAGTCATAAAATGACAGGGCCAGTCATTAATGACAGTGCCTGTGATAAAATGAATGGGCCAGTCATTAATGACAGGGCCAGTGATAAAATGACTCTGCAAGTCATAAAATAACTTGGCCTGTCATAAAATGCCAGAACCAGTCATAAAATGACAGGGCTAGTGATAAAATGACGGGGCCAGTCATTAATGACAGGGCCAGTCATTAATGACAGGAGTTAGTGATAAAATGACTGGGCCAGTCATTAATGACAGGGCCAGTCATTGATGACAGGGCCAGTGATAAAATGACTCTACCAGTCATAAAATGACTTGGCCAGTCCTAAAATGACAGAACAAGTCATAAAATGACAGGGCCAGTGATAAAAAGACTGGGCCAGTCATTAATGACAGGGCCAGTCATTAATGACAGGGCCAGTGATAAAATGACTGGGCCAGCCATTAATGACAGGGCCAGTCATTAATGACTGGGCCAGTGATAAAAATGACTCTGCCAGTCATTAATGACAGGGCCAGTGATAAAATGACAGGGCCAGTGATAAAATGACTGGGCCAGTCATTAATGACAGAACCAGTCATTAAATGAAAGGGCCAGTGATAAAATGACTGGGCCAGTGATAAAATGACTTCGCCAGTCATTAATGACAGGGCCAGTGATAAAATGACTTCGCCAGTCATTAATGACAGGGCCAGTGATAAAATGACTGGGCCAGTCATTAATGACAGGGCCAGTCATTAATGACAGGGCCAGTAATAAAATGACTCTACCAGTCATTAAATGACTTGGCAAGTCATAAAATTACTTGGCAAGTCATAAAATGACAGAACCATTCATAAAATGACAGGATCAGTTATAAAATGACTGGGCCTGTCATTAATGACAGAGCCAGTGATAAAATGAGTGTGCCAGTTATTAATGACTGGGCCCGTCATTAATGACAGGGCCAGTCATTTATGAATGGGCCAGTCATTTATGACAGGGCCAGTGATAAAATGACTCTGCCAGTCATAAATGGACTTGGCCAGTCATGAAATGACAGAACCAGTCATAAAATGACAAGGCCAGTGATAAAATGACTGGGCCAGTCATTAATGACAGGGCCAGTCATTAATGAAAGGGCCAGTCATTTATGACAGGGCCAGTGATAAAATGACTCTGCCAGTCATAAAATGACTTGGCCAGTCATAAAATGACAGAACCAGTCATAAAATGACAGGGCCAGTGATAAAATGACTGACCCAGTCATTAATGACAGGGCCAGTCATTAATGACAGGGCCAGTGATAAAATGAGTGTGCCAGTCATTAATGACAGAGCCAGTCATTAATGACAGGGCCAGTGATAAAATGACTCTGCTAGTCATAAAATAACTTGGCCAGTCATAAAATGACAGAACCAGTCATAAAATGACAGGGCCAGTGATAAAATGACGGGGCCAGTCATTAATGACAGGGCCAGTCATTAATGACAGGGCCAATGATAAAATGACTGGGCCAGTCATTAATGTAAGGGCCAGTCATTAATGACAGGGCCAGTGATAAAATGACTCTACCAGTCATAAAATGACTTGGCCAGGCATAAAATGACAGAACCAGTCATAAAATGACAGGGCCAGTGATAAAATGACTGGGCCAGTCATTAATGACAGAGCCTGTCATTAATGACAGGGCCAGTGATAAAATGACTGGGCCCGTCATTAATGACAGGGCCAGTCATTTATGACAGGGCCAGTGATAAAATGACTCTGCCAGTCATAAATGGACTTGGCCAGTCATAAAATGACAGAACCAGTCATAAAATGACAAGGCCAGTGATAAAATGACTGGGCCAGTCATTAATGACAGGGCCAGTCATTTATGACAGGGCCAGTGATAAAATGACTCTGCCAGTCATAAATGGACTTGGCCAGTCATAAAATGACAGAACCAGTCATAAAATGACAAGGCCAGTGATAAAATGACTGGGCCAGTCATTAATGACAGGGCCAGTCATTAATGACAGGGCCAGTGATAAAATGACTCTGCCAGTCAGAAAATGACTTGGCCAGTCATAAAATGACAGAACCAGTCATAAAATGACAGGGCCAGTGATAAAATGACTGACCCAGTCATTAATGATAGGGCCAGTCATTAATGACAGGGCCAGTTATAAAATGAGTGTGCCAGTCATTAATGACTGGGCCCGTCATTAATGACAGGGCCAGTCATTTTGGACAGGGCAGGTGATAAAATGACTCTGCCAGTCATAAATGGACTTGGCCAGTCATAAAATGACAGAACCAGTCATATAATGACAAGGCCAGTGATAAAATGACTGGGCCAGTCATCAATGACAGGGCCAGTCATTAATGACAGGGCCAGTGATAAAATGACTGGGCCAGTCAATAATGACAGGGGCAGTCATTAATGACAGGGCCAGTGATGAAATGACTCTGCCAGTCTGAAAATTACTTGGCCAGTCATAAAATGACAGAACCAGTCATAAAATGACAGGGCCAGTGATAAAATGACTGACCCAGTCATTAATGACAGGGCCAGTCATTAATGACAGGGCCAGTGATAAAATGAGTGTGCCAGTCATTAATGACAGGGCCAGTCATTAATGACAGGGCCAGTGATAAAATGACTCTGCTAGTCATAAAATAACTTGGCCAGTCATAAAATGACAGAACCAGTCATAAAATGACAGGGCCAGTGATAAAATGACGGGGCCAGTCATTAATGACAGGGCCAGTCATTAATGACAGGGCCAATGATAAAATGACTGGGCCAGTCATTAATGACAGGGCCAGTCATTAATGACAGGGCCAGTGATAAAATGACTCTACCAGTCATAAAAAGACTTGGCCAGGCATAAAATGACAGAACCAGTCATAAAATGACAGGGCCAGTGATAAAATGACTGGGCCAGTCATGAATGACAGGGCCAGTCATTTATGACAGGGCCAGTGATAAAATGACTCTGCCAGTCATAAAATGACTTGGCCAGTCATAAAATGACAGAACCAGTCATAAAATGACAGGGCCAGTGATAAAATGACTGACCCAGTCATTAATGACAGGGCCAGTCATTAATGACATGGCCAGTGATAAAATGACTGGGCCAGTCATTAATGACAGGGCCAGTCATTAATGACAGGGCCAGTGATAAAATGACTGGGCCAGTCATTAATGACAGGGCAAGTCATTAATGACAGGGCCAGTGATAAAATGACTCTGCTAGTCATAAAATAACTTGGCCAGTCATAAAATGACAGAACCAGTCAAAAAATGACAGGGCCAGTGATAAAATGATGGGGCCAGTCATAAATGACAGGGCCAGTCATTAATGACAGGGCCAGTGATAAAATGACTGGGCAGGTCATTAATGACATGGCCAGTCATTTAGGACAGGGCCAGTGATAAAATGACTCTACCAGTCATAAAATAACTTGGCCAGTCATAAAATGACAGAACCAGTCATAAAATGACAGGGCCAGTGATAAAATGATTGGGCATGTCATTAATGACAAGCCCAGTCATTAATGACAGGGCCAGTGATAAAATGACTGGGCCAGTCATTAACGACAGGGCCAGTCATTAATGACAGGGCCAGTGATAAAATGACTATACCAGTCATAAAATGACTTGGCCAGTCATAAAATGACAGAACCAGTCATAAAATGACAGGGCCAGTGATAAAATGACTGGGCAAGTCATTAATGACAGGGCCAGTCATTAATAACAGGGCCAGTGATAAAATGACTGGGCCCGTCATTAATGACAGGGCCCGTGATAAAATGACTCTGCCAGTCATAAATGGACTTGGCGAGTCATAAAATGACTGAACCAGTCATAAAATGACAGGGCCAGTGATAAAATGACTGGGCCAGTCATTAATGACAGGGCCAGTCATTAATGACAGGGCCAGTGATAAAATGACTGGGCCAGTCATTAACGACAGGGCCAGTCATTAATGACAGGGCCAGTGATAAAATGACTCTGCCAGTCATAAAATGACTTGGCCAGTCATAAAATGACAGAATCAGTCATAAAATGACAGGGCCAGTGATAAAATGACTGGCACAGTCATTAATGACAGGGCCAGTCATTAATGACAGTGCCTGTGATAAAACGAATGGGCCAGTCATTAATGACAGGGCCAGTGATAAAATGACTCTGCAAGTCATAAAATAACTTGGCCTGTCATAAAATGCCAGAACCAGTCATAAAATGACAGGGCCAGTGATAAAATGACGGGGCCAGTCATTAATGACAGGGCCAGTCATTAATGACAGGGCCAGTGATAAAATGACTGGGCCAGTCATTAATGACAGGGCCAGTCATTGATGACAGGGCCAGTGATAAAATGACTGGGCAGGTCATTAATGACATGGCCAGTCATTAAGGACAGGGACAGTGATAAAATGACAGGGCCAGTGATAAAATGACTGGGCCAGTCATTAATGACAGGGCCAGTCATTAATGACAGGGCCAGTGATAAAATGACTAGGCCAGCCATTAATGACAGGGCCAGTCATTAATGACTGGGCCAGTGATAAAAATGACTCTGCCAGTCATTAATGACAGGGCCAGTGATAAAATGACAGGGCCAGTGATAAAATGACAGGGCCAGTGATAAAATGACGGGGCCAGTCATTAATGACAGGGCCAGTCATTAATGACAGGGCCAGGGATAAAATGACTGGGCAGGTCATTAATGACATGGCCAGTCATTAAGGACAGGGCCAGTGATAAAATGACTCTACCAGTCATAAAATAACTTGGCCAGTCATAAAATGACAGAACCAGTCATAAAATGACAGGGCCAGTGATAAAATGATTGGGCATGTCATTAATGACAAGCCCAGTCATTAATGACAGGGCCAGTGATAAAATGATTGGGGCAGTCATTAACGACAGGGCCAGTCATTAATGACAGGGCCAGTGATAAAATGACTATACCAGTCATAAAATGACTTGGCCAGTCATAAAATGACAGAACCAGTCATAAAATGACAGGGCCAGTGATAAAATGACTGGGCAAGTCATTAATGACAGGGCCAGTCATTAATAACAGGGCCAGTGATAAAATGACTGGGCCCGTCATTAATGACAGGGCCCGTGATAAAATGACTCTGCCAGTCATAAATGGACTTGGCGAGTCATAAAATGACAGAACCAGTCATAAAATGACAGGGCCAGTGATAAAATGACTGGGCCAGTCATTAATGACAGGGCCAGTCATTAATGACAGGGCCAGTGATAAAATGACTGGGCCAGTCATTAACGACAGGGCCAGTCATTAATGACAGGGCCAGTGATAAAATGACTCTGCCAGTCATAAAATGACTTGGCCAGTCATAAAATGACAGAACCAGTCATAAAATGACAGGGCCAGTGATAAAATGACTGGCACAGTCATTAATGACAGGGCCAGTCATTAATGACAGGGCCAGTGATAAAATGACTGGGCCAGCCATTAATGACAGGGCCAGTCATTAATGACTGGGCCAGTGATAAAAATGACTCTGCCATCCATTAATGACAGGGCCAGTGATAAAATGACAGGGCCAGTGATAAAATGACTGGGCCAGTCATTAATGACAGAACCAGTCATTAAATGAAAGGGCCAGTGATAAAATGACTGGGCCAGTGATAAAATGACTTCGCCAGTCATTAATGACAGGGCCAGTGATAAAATGACTTCGCCAGTCATTAATGACAGGGCCAGTGATAAAATGACTGGGCCAGTCATTAATGACAGGGCCAGTCATTAATGACAGGGCCAGTAATAAAATGACTCTACCAGTCATAAAATGACTTGGCAAGTCATAAAATTACTTGGCAAGTCATAAAATGACAGAACCATTCATAAAATGACAGGACCAGTTATAAAATGACTGGGCCTGTCATTAATGACAGGGCCAGTCATTAATGACAGGGCCAGTGATAAAATGAGTGTGCCAGTTATTAATGACTGGGCCCGTCATTAATGACAGGGCCAGTCATTTATGACAGGGCCAGTCATATATGACAGGGCCAGTGATAAAATGACTCTGCCAGTCATAAATGGACTTGGCCAGTCATGAAATGACAGAACCAGTCATAAAATGACAAGGCCAGTGATAAAATGACTGGGCCAGTCATTAATGACAGGGCCAGTCATTAATGACAGGGCCAGTGATAAAATGACTGGGCCAGTCATTAATGACAGGGCCAGTCATTAATGACAGGGACAGTCATTAATGACAGGGCCAGTGATAAAATGACTCTGCCTGTCATAAAATGACTTGGCCAGTCATAAAATGACAGAACCAGTCATAAAATGACAGGGCCAGTGATAAAATGACGGGGCCAGTCATTAATGACAGGGCCAGTCATTAATGACAGGGCCAATGATAAAATGACTGGGCCAGTCATTAATGTAAGGGCCAGTCATTAATGACAGGGCCAGTGATAAAATGACTCTACCAGTCATAAAATGACTTGGCCAGACATAAAATGACAGAACCAGTCATAAAATGACAGGGCCAGTGATAAAATGACTGGGCCAGTCATTAATGACAGGGCCTGTCATTAATGACAGGGCCAGTGATAAAATGACTGGGCCCGTCATTAATGACAGGGCCAGTCATTAATGACAGGGCCAGTGATAAAATGACTCTGCCAGTCATAAATGGACTTGGCCAGTCATAAAATGACAGAACCAGTCATTAAATGACAGGGCCAGTGATAAAATGACTGGGCCAGTCATTAATGACAGGGCCAGTCATTAATGACAGGGCCAGTTATAAAATGACTCTGCCAGTCATAAAATGACTTTGCAAGTCATAAAATTACTTGGCAAGTCATAAAATGACAGAACCATTCATAAAATGACAGGGCCAGTTATAAAATGACTGGGTCTGTCATTAATGACAGGGCCAGTCATTAATGACAGGGCCAGTGATAAAATGCCTGGGCCCGTCATTAATGACAGGGCCAGTCTCTTATGACAGGGCCAGTGATAAAATGACTCTACCAGTCATAAAATGACTAAGCCAGTCATTAATGACAGAACCAGTCATAAAATGACAGGGTCAGTGATAAAATGACTGGGCCTTTCATTAATGACAGGGCCAGTAATTAATGACAGGGCACGTCATTAATGACAGGGCCAGTCATTTATGACAGGGCCAGTGATAAAATGACTCTGCCAGTCATAAATGGACTTGGCCAGTCATAAAATGACAGAACCAGTCATAAAATGACAAGGCCAGTGATAAAATGACTGGGCCAGTCATTAATGACAGGGCCAGTCATTAATGACAGGGCCAGTCATTAATGACAGGGCCAGTCATTAATGACAGGGCCAGTGATAAAATGACTCTACCAGTCATAAAATGACTTGGCAAGTCATAAAATTACTTGGCAAGTCATAAAATGACAGAACCAGTCATAAAATGACAGGGCCAGTGATAAAATGACTGACCCAGTCATTAATGACAGGGCCAGTCATTAATGACAGGGCCAGTGATAAAATGACTGTGCCAGTCATTAATGACAGAGCCAGTCATTAATGACAGGGCCAGTGATAAAATGACTCTGCTAGTCATAAAATAACTTGGCCAGTCATAAAATGACAGAACCAGTCATAAAATGACAGGGCCAGTGATAAAATGACGGGGCCAGTCATTAATGACAGGGCCAGTCATTAATGACAGGGCCAATGATAAAATGACTGGGCCAGTCATTAATGTAAGGGCCAGTCATTAATGACAGGGCCAGTGATAAAATGACTCTACCAGTCATAAAATGACTTGGCCAGGCATAAAAATTACAGAACCAGTCATAAAATGACAGGGCCAGTGATAAAATGACTGGGCCAGTCATTAATGACAGGGCCTGTCATTAATGACAGGGCCAGTGATAAAATGACTGGGCCCGTCATTAATGACAGGGCCAGTAATTAATGACAGGGCCAGTGATAAAATGACTCTGCCAGTCATAAATGGACTTGGCCAGTCATAAAATGACAGAACCAGTCATTAAATGACAGGGCCAGTGATAAAATGACTGGGCCAGTCATTAATGACAGGGCCAGTCATTAATGACAGGGCCAGTTATAAAATGACTCTGCCAGTCATAAAATGACTTTGCAAGTCATAAAATTACTTGGCAAGTCATAAAATGACAGAACCATTCATAAAATGACAGGGCCAGTTATAAAATGACTGGGCCTGTCATTAATGACAGGGCCAGTCATTATTGACAGGGCCAGTCTCTTATGACAGGGCCAGTGATAAAATGACTCTACCAGTCATAAAATGACTAAGCCAGTCATTAATGACAGAACCAGTCATAAAATGACAGGGTCAGTGATAAAATGACTGGGCCTTTCATTAATTACAGGGCCAGTAATTAATGACAGGGCCCGTCATTAATGACAGGGCCAGTCATTTATGACAGGGCCAGTGATAAAATGACTCTGCCAGTCATAAATGGACTTGGCCAGTCATAAAATGACAGAACCAGTCATAAAATGACAAGACCAGTGATAAAATGACTGGGCCAGTCATTAATGACAGGGCCAGTCATTAATGACAGGGCCAGTCATTAATGACAGGGCCAGTCATTAATGACAGGGCCAGTGATAAAATGACTCTGCCAGTCAGAAAATGACTTGGCTAGTCATAAAATGACAGAACCAGTCATAAAATGACAGGGCCAGTGATAAAATGACTGACCCAGTCATTAATGACAGGGCCAGTCATTAATGACAGGGCCAGTGATAAAATGAGTGTGCCAGTCATTAATGACTGGGCCCGTCATTAATGACAGGGCCAGTGATTTTGGACAGGGCAGGTGATAAAATGACTCTGCCAGTCATAAATGGACTTGGCCAGTCATAAAATGACAGAACCAGTCATAAAATGACAAGGCCAGTGATAAAATGACTGGGCCAGTCATTAATGACAGGGCCAGTCATTAATGACAGGGCCAGTGATAAAATGACTGGGCCAGTCAATAATGACAGGGCCAGTCATTAATGACAGGGCCAGTGATGAAATGACTCTGCCAGTCTGAAAATTACTTGGCCAGTCATAAAATGACAGAACCAGTCATAAAATGACAGGGCCAGTGATAAAATGACTGACCCAGTCATTAATGACAGGGCCAGTCATTAATGACAGGGCCAGTGATAAAATGAGTGTGCCAGTCATTAATGACAGGGCCAGTCATTAATGACAGGGCCAGTCATTAATGACAGGGCCAGTGATAAAATGACTCTGCTAGTCATAAAATAACTTGGCCAGTCATAAAATGACAGAACCAGTCATAAAATGACAGGGCCAGTGATAAAATGACGGGGCCAGTCATTAAGGACAGGGCCAGTCATTAATGACAGGGCCAATGATAAAATGACTGGGCCAGTCATTAATGACAGGGCCAGTCATTAATGACAGGGCCAGTGATAAAATGACTCTACCAGTCATAAAATGACTTGGCCAGGCATAAAATGACAGAACCAGTCATAAAATGACAGGGCCAGTGATAAAATGACTGGGCCAGTCATTAATGACAGGGCCTGTCATTAATGACAGGGCCAGTGATAAAATGACTGGGCCCGTCATTAATGACAGGGCCAGTCATTAATGACAGGGCCAGTGATAAAATGACTCTGCCAGTCATAAATGGACTTGGCCAGTCATAAAATGACAGAACCAGTCATTAAATGACAGGGCCAGTGATACAATGACTGGCACAGTCATTAATGACAGGGCCAGGGATAAAATGACTGGTCCAGTCATTAATGACAGGGCCAGTGATAAAATGACTCTGCCAGTCATAAAATAAGTTGGCCTGTCATAAAATGACAGAACCAGTCATAAAATGACAGGGCCAGTGATAAAATGACTGACCCAGTCATTAATGACAGGGCCAGTCATTAATGACAGGGCCAGTGATAAAATGACTGGGCCAGTCATTAATGACAGGGCCAGTCATTAATGACAGGGCCAGTGATAAAATGACTGGGCCAGTCAATAATGACAGGGCCAGTCATTAATGACAGGGCCAGTGATGAAATGACTCTGCCAGTCTGAAAATTACTTGGCCAGTCATAAAATGACAGAACCAGTCATAAAATGACAGGGCTAGTGATAAAATGACTGACCCAGTCATTAATGACAGGGCCAGTCAATAATGACAGGGCCAGTGATAAAATGACTCTACCAGTCATAAAATGACTTCGCCAGGCATAAAATGACAGAACCAGTCATAAAATGACAGGGCCAGTGATAAAATGACTGGGCCAGTCATTAATGACAGGGCCTGTCATTAATGACAGGGCCAGTGATAAAATGACTGGGCCCGTCATTAATGACAGGGCCAGTCATTAATGACAGGGCCAGTGATAAATGACTCTGCCAGTCATAAATGGACTTGGCCAGTCATAAAATGACAGAACCAGTCATAAAATGACAGGGCCAGTGATAAAATGACTGACCCAGTCATTAATGACAGGGCCAGTCATTAATGACAGGGCCAGTGATAAAATGACTGGGCCAGTCATTAATGACAGGGCCAGTCATTCATGACAGGGCCAGTGATAAAATGACTGGGCCAGTCATTAATGACAGGGCAAGTCATTAATGACAGGGCCAGTGATAAAATGACTCTGCTAGTCATAAAATAACTTGGCCAGTCATAAAATGACAGAACCAGTCAAAAAATGACAGGGCCAGTGATAAAATGATGGGGCCAGTCATAAATGACAGGGCCAGTCATTAATGACAGGGCCAGTGATAAAATGACTGGGCAGGTCATTAATGACATGGCCAGTCATTAAGGACACGGCCAGTGATAAAATGACTCTACCAGTCATAAAATAACTTGGCCAGTCATAAAATGACAGAACCAGTCATAAAATGACAGGGCCAGTGATAAAATGACTGGGCAAGTCATTAATGACAGGGCCAGTCATTAATGACAGGGCCAGTGATAAAATGACTATACCAGTCATAAAATGACTTGGCCAGTCATAAAATGACAGAACCAGTCATAAAATGACAGGGCCAGTGATAAAATGACTGGGCAAGTCATTAATGACAGGGCCAGTCATTAATAACAGGGCCAGTGATAAAATGACTGGGCCCGTCATTAATGACAGGGCCCGTGATAAAATGACTCTGCCAGTCATAAATGGACTTGGCGAGTCATAAAATGACTGAACCAGTCATAAAATGACAGGGCCAGTGATAAAATGACTGGGCCAGTCATTAATGACAGGGCCAGTCATTAATGACAGGGCCAGTGATAAAATGACTGGGCCAGTCATTAACGACAGGGCCAGTCATTAATGACAGGGCCAGTGATAAAATGACTCTGCCAGTCATAAAATGACTTGGCCAGTCATAAAATGACAGAATCAGTCATAAAATGACAGGGCCAGTGATAAAATGACTGGCACAGTCATTAATGACAGGGCCAGTCATTAATGACAGTGCCTGTGATAAAATGAATGGGCCAGTCATTAATGACAGGGCCAGTGATAAAATGACTCTGCAAGTCATAAAATAACTTGGCCTGTCATAAAATGCCAGAACCAGTCATAAAATGACAGGGCTAGTGATAAAATGACGGGGCCAGTCATTAATGACAGGGCCAGTCATTAGTGACAGGGCCAGTGATAAAATGACTGGGCCAGTCATTAATGACAGGGCCAGTCATTGATGACAGGGCCAGTGATAAAATGACTCTACCAGTCATAAAATGACTTGGCCAGTCCTAAAATGACAGAACAAGTCATAAAATGACAGGGCCAGTGATAAAAAGACTGGGCCAGTCATTAATGACAGGGCCAGTCATTAATGACAGGGCCAGTGATAAAATGACTGGGCCAGCCATTAATGACAGGGCCAGTCATTAATGACTGGGCCAGTGATAAAAATGACTCTGCCAGTCATTAATGACAGGGCCAGTGATGAAATGACAGAACCAGTCATAAAATGACAAGGCCAGTGATAAAATGACTGGGCCAGTCATTAATGACAGGGCCAGTCATTAATGACAGGGCCAGTGATAAAATGACTGGGCCAGTCATTAATGACAGGGCCAGTCATTAATGACAGGGACAGTCATTAATGACAGGGCCAGTGATAAAATGACTCTGCCTGTCATAAAATGACTTGGCCAGTCATAAAATGACAGAACCAGTCATAAAATGACAGGGCCAGTGATAAAATGACGGGGCCAGTCATTAATGACAGGGCCAGTCATTAATGACAGGGCCAATGATAAAATGACTGGGCCAGTCATTAATGTAAGGGCCAGTCATTAATGACAGGGCCAGTGATAAAATGACTCTACCAGTCATAAAATGACTTGGCCAGACATAAAATGACAGAACCAGTCATAAAATGACAGGGCCAGTGATAAAATGACTGGGCCAGTCATTAATGACAGGGCCTGTCATTAATGACAGGGCCAGTGATAAAATGACTGGGCCCGTCATTAATGACAGGGCCAGTCATTAATGACAGGGCCAGTGATAAAATGACTCTGCCAGTCATAAATGGACTTGGCCAGTCATAAAATGACAGAACCAGTCATTAAATGACAGGGCCAGTGATAAAATGACTGGGCCAGTCATTAATGACAGGGCCAGTCATTAATGACAGGGCCAGTTATAAAATGACTCTGCCAGTCATAAAATGACTTTGCAAGTCATAAAATTACTTGGCAAGTCATAAAATGACAGAACCATTCATAAAATGACAGGGCCAGTTATAAAATGACTGGGTCTGTCATTAATGACAGGGCCAGTCATTAATGACAGGGCCAGTGATAAAATGCCTGGGCCCGTCATTAATGACAGGGCCAGTCTCTTATGACAGGGCCAGTGATAAAATGACTCTACCAGTCATAAAATGACTAAGCCAGTCATTAATGACAGAACCAGTCATAAAATGACAGGGTCAGTGATAAAATGACTGGGCCTTTCATTAATGACAGGGCCAGTAATTAATGACAGGGCCCGTCATTAATGACAGGGCCAGTCATTTATGACAGGGCCAGTGATAAAATGACTCTGCCAGTCATAAATGGACTTGGCCAGTCATAAAATGACAGAACCAGTCATAAAATGACAAGGCCAGTGATAAAATGACTGGGCCAGTCATTAATGACAGGGCCAGTCATTAATGACAGGGCCAGTCATTAATGACAGGGCCAGTCATTAATGACAGGGCCAGTGATAAAATGACTCTACCAGTCATAAAATGACTTGGCAAGTCATAAAATTACTTGGCAAGTCATAAAATGACAGAACCAGTCATAAAATGACAGGGCCAGTGATAAAATGACTGACCCAGTCATTAATGACAGGGCCAGTCATTAATGACAGGGCCAGTGATAAAATGACTGTGCCAGTCATTAATGACAGAGCCAGTCATTAATGACAGGGCCAGTGATAAAATGACTCTGCTAGTCATAAAATAACTTGGCCAGTCATAAAATGACAGAACCAGTCATAAAATGACAGGGCCAGTGATAAAATGACGGGGCCAGTCATTAATGACAGGGCCAGTCATTAATGACAGGGCCAATGATAAAATGACTGGGCCAGTCATTAATGTAAGGGCCAGTCATTAATGACAGGGCCAGTGATAAAATGACTCTACCAGTCATAAAATGACTTGGCCAGGCATAAAAATTACAGAACCAGTCATAAAATGACAGGGCCAGTGATAAAATGACTGGGCCAGTCATTAATGACAGGGCCTGTCATTAATGACAGGGCCAGTGATAAAATGACTGGGCCCGTCATTAATGACAGGGCCAGTAATTAATGACAGGGCCAGTGATAAAATGACTCTGCCAGTCATAAATGGACTTGGCCAGTCATAAAATGACAGAACCAGTCATTAAATGACAGGGCCAGTGATAAAATGACTGGGCCAGTCATTAATGACAGGGCCAGTCATTAATGACAGGGCCAGTTATAAAATGACTCTGCCAGTCATAAAATGACTTTGCAAGTCATAAAATTACTTGGCAAGTCATAAAATGACAGAACCATTCATAAAATGACAGGGCCAGTTATAAAATGACTGGGCCTGTCATTAATGACAGGGCCAGTCATTATTGACAGGGCCAGTCTCTTATGACAGGGCCAGTGATAAAATGACTCTACCAGTCATAAAATGACTAAGCCAGTCATTAATGACAGAACCAGTCATAAAATGACAGGGTCAGTGATAAAATGACTGGGCCTTTCATTAATTACAGGGCCAGTAATTAATGACAGGGCCCGTCATTAATGACAGGGCCAGTCATTTATGACAGGGCCAGTGATAAAATGACTCTGCCAGTCATAAATGGACTTGGCCAGTCATAAAATGACAGAACCAGTCATAAAATGACAAGGCCAGTGATAAAATGACTGGGCCAGTCATTAATGACAGGGCCAGTCATTAATGACAGGGCCAGTCATTAATGACAGGGCCAGTCATTAATGACAGGGCCAGTGATAAAATGACTCTGCCAGTCAGAAAATGACTTGGCTAGTCATAAAATGACAGAACCAGTCATAAAATGACAGGGCCAGTGATAAAATGACTGACCCAGTCATTAATGACAGGGCCAGTCATTAATGACAGGGCCAGTGATAAAATGAGTGTGCCAGTCATTAATGACTGGGCCCGTCATTAATGACAGGGCCAGTGATTTTGGACAGGGCAGGTGATAAAATGACTCTGCCAGTCATAAATGGACTTGGCCAGTCATAAAATGACAGAACCAGTCATAAAATGACAAGGCCAGTGATAAAATGACTGGGCCAGTCATTAATGACAGGGCCAGTCATTAATGACAGGGCCAGTGATAAAATGACTGGGCCAGTCAATAATGACAGGGCCAGTCATTAATGACAGGGCCAGTGATGAAATGACTCTGCCAGTCTGAAAATTACTTGGCCAGTCATAAAATGACAGAACCAGTCATAAAATGACAGGGCCAGTGATAAAATGACTGACCCAGTCATTAATGACAGGGCCAGTCATTAATGACAGGGCCAGTGATAAAATGAGTGTGCCAGTCATTAATGACAGGGCCAGTCATTAATGACAGGGCCAGTCATTAATGACAGGGCCAGTGATAAAATGACTCTGCTAGTCATAAAATAACTTGGCCAGTCATAAAATGACAGAACCAGTCATAAAATGACAGGGCCAGTGATAAAATGACGGGGCCAGTCATTAAGGACAGGGCCAGTCATTAATGACAGGGCCAATGATAAAATGACTGGGCCAGTCATTAATGACAGGGCCAGTCATTAATGACAGGGCCAGTGATAAAATGACTCTACCAGTCATAAAATGACTTGGCCAGGCATAAAATGACAGAACCAGTCATAAAATGACAGGGCCAGTGATAAAATGACTGGGCCAGTCATTAATGACAGGGCCTGTCATTAATGACAGGGCCAGTGATAAAATGACTGGGCCCGTCATTAATGACAGGGCCAGTCATTAATGACAGGGCCAGTGATAAAATGACTCTGCCAGTCATAAATGGACTTGGCCAGTCATAAAATGACAGAACCAGTCATTAAATGACAGGGCCAGTGATACAATGACTGGCACAGTCATTAATGACAGGGCCAGGGATAAAATGACTGGTCCAGTCATTAATGACAGGGCCAGTGATAAAATGACTCTGCCAGTCATAAAATAAGTTGGCCTGTCATAAAATGACAGAACCAGTCATAAAATGACAGGGCCAGTGATAAAATGACTGACCCAGTCATTAATGACAGGGCCAGTCATTAATGACAGGGCCAGTGATAAAATGACTGGGCCAGTCATTAATGACAGGGCCAGTCATTAATGACAGGGCCAGTGATAAAATGACTGGGCCAGTCAATAATGACAGGGCCAGTCATTAATGACAGGGCCAGTGATGAAATGACTCTGCCAGTCTGAAAATTACTTGGCCAGTCATAAAATGACAGAACCAGTCATAAAATGACAGGGCTAGTGATAAAATGACTGACCCAGTCATTAATGACAGGGCCAGTCATTAATGACAGGGCCAGTGATAAAATGACTCTACCAGTCATAAAATGACTTCGCCAGGCATAAAATGACAGAACCAGTCATAAAATGACAGGGCCAGTGATAAAATGACTGGGCCAGTCATTAATGACAGGGCCTGTCATTAATGACAGGGCCAGTGATAAAATGACTGGGCCCGTCATTAATGACAGGGCCAGTCATTAATGACAGGGCCAGTGATAAATGACTCTGCCAGTCATAAATGGACTTGGCCAGTCATAAAATGACAGAACCAGTCATAAAATGACAGGGCCAGTGATAAAATGACTGACCCAGTCATTAATGACAGGGCCAGTCATTAATGACAGGGCCAGTGATAAAATGACTGGGCCAGTCATTAATGACAGGGCCAGTCATTCATGACAGGGCCAGTGATAAAATGACTGGGCCAGTCATTAATGACAGGGCAAGTCATTAATGACAGGGCCAGTGATAAAATGACTCTGCTAGTCATAAAATAACTTGGCCAGTCATAAAATGACAGAACCAGTCAAAAAATGACAGGGCCAGTGATAAAATGATGGGGCCAGGCATAAATGACAGGGCCAGTCATTAATGACAGGGCCAGTGATAAAATGACTGGGCAGGTCATTAATGACATGGCCAGTCATTAAGGACACGGCCAGTGATAAAATGACTCTACCAGTCATAAAATAACTTGGCCAGTCATAAAATGACAGAACCAGTCATAAAATGACAGGGCCAGTGATAAAATGACTGGGCAAGTCATTAATGACAGGGCCAGTCATTAATGACAGGGCCAGTGATAAAATGACTATACCAGTCATAAAATGACTTGGCCAGTCATAAAATGACAGAACCAGTCATAAAATGACAGGGCCAGTGATAAAATGACTGGGCCCGTCATTAATGACAGGGCCCGTGATAAAATGACTCTGCCAGTCATAAATGGACTTGGCGAGTCATAAAATGACTGAACCAGTCATAAAATGACAGGGCCAGTGATAAAATGACTGGGCCAGTCATTAATGACAGGGCCAGTCATTAATGACAGGGCCAGTGATAAAATGACTGGGCCAGTCATTAACGACAGGGCCAGTCATTAATGACAGGGCCAGTGATAAAATGACTCTGCCAGTCATAAAATGACTTGGCCAGTCATAAAATGACAGAATCAGTCATAAAATGACAGGGCCAGTGATAAAATGACTGGCACAGTCATTAATGACAGGGCCAGTCATTAATGACAGTGCCTGTGATAAAATGAATGGGCCAGTCATTAATGACAGGGCCAGTGATAAAATGACTCTGCAAGTCATAAAATAACTTGGCCTGTCATAAAATGCCAGAACCAGTCATAAAATGACAGGGCTAGTGATAAAATGACGGGGCCAGTCATTAATGACAGGGCCAGTCATTAGTGACAGGGCCAGTGATAAAATGACTGGGCCAGTCATTAATGACAGGGCCAGTCATTGATGACAGGGCCAGTGATAAAATGACTCTACCAGTCATAAAATGACTTGGCCAGTCCTAAAATGACAGAACAAGTCATAAAATGACAGGGCCAGTGATAAAAAGACTGGGCCAGTCATTAATGACAGGGCCAGTCATTAATGACAGGGCCAGTGATAAAATGACTGGGCCAGCCATTAATGACAGGGCCAGTCATTAATGACTGGGCCAGTGATAAAAATGACTCTGCCAGTCATTAATGACAGGGCCAGTGATAAAATGACAGGGCCAGTGATAAAATGACTGGGCCAGTCATTAATGACAGAACCAGTCATTAAATGAAAGGGCCAGTGATAAAATGACTGGGCCAGTGATAAAATGACTTCGCCAGTCATTAATGACAGGGCCAGTGATAAAATGACTTCGCCAGTCATTAATGACAGGGCCAGTGATAAAATGACTGGGCCAGTCATTAATGACAGGGCCAGTCATTAATGACAGGGCCAGTAATAAAATGACTCTACCAGTCATTAAATGACTTGGCAAGTCATAAAATTACTTGGCAAGTCATAAAATGACAGAACCATTCATAAAATGACAGGATCAGTTATAAAATGACTGGGCCTGTCATTAATGACAGAGCCAGTGATAAAATGAGTGTGCCAGTTATTAATGACTGGGCCCGTCATTAATGACAGGGCCAGTCATTTATGAATGGGCCAGTCATTTATGACAGGGCCAGTGATAAAATGACTCTGCCAGTCATAAATGGACTTGGCCAGTCATGAAATGACAGAACCAGTCATAAAATGACAAGGCCAGTGATAAAATGACTGGGCCAGTCATTAATGACAGGGCCAGTCATTAATGAAAGGGCCAGTCATTTATGACAGGGCCAGTGATAAAATGACTCTGCCAGTCATAAAATGACTTGGCCAGTCATAAAATGACAGAACCAGTCATAAAATGACAGGGCCAGTGATAAAATGACTGACCCAGTCATTAATGACAGGGCCAGTCATTAATGACAGGGCCAGTGATAAAATGAGTGTGCCAGTCATTAATGACAGAGCCAGTCATTAATGACAGGGCCAGTGATAAAATGACTCTGCTAGTCATAAAATAACTTGGCCAGTCATAAAATGACAGAACCAGTCATAAAATGACAGGGCCAGTGATAAAATGACGGGGCCAGTCATTAATGACAGGGCCAGTCATTAATGACAGGGCCAATGATAAAATGACTGGGCCAGTCATTAATGTAAGGGCCAGTCATTAATGACAGGGCCAGTGATAAAATGACTCTACCAGTCATAAAATGACTTGGCCAGGCATAAAATGACAGAACCAGTCATAAAATGACAGGGCCAGTGATAAAATGACTGGGCCAGTCATTAATGACAGAGCCTGTCATTAATGACAGGGCCAGTGATAAAATGACTGGGCCCGTCATTAATGACAGGGCCAGTCATTTATGACAGGGCCAGTGATAAAATGACTCTGCCAGTCATAAATGGACTTGGCCAGTCATAAAATGACAGAACCAGTCATAAAATGACAAGGCCAGTGATAAAATGACTGGGCCAGTCATTAATGACAGGGCCAGTCATTTATGACAGGGCCAGTGATAAAATGACTCTGCCAGTCATAAATGGACTTGGCCAGTCATAAAATGACAGAACCAGTCATAAAATGACAAGGCCAGTGATAAAATGACTGGGCCAGTCATTAATGACAGGGCCAGTCATTAATGACAGGGCCAGTGATAAAATGACTCTGCCAGTCAGAAAATGACTTGGCCAGTCATAAAATGACAGAACCAGTCATAAAATGACAGGGCCAGTGATAAAATGACTGACCCAGTCATTAATGATAGGGCCAGTCATTAATGACAGGGCCAGTTATAAAATGAGTGTGCCAGTCATTAATGACTGGGCCCGTCATTAATGACAGGGCCAGTCATTAATGACATGGCCAGTGATAAAATGACTGGGCCAGTCATTAATGACAGGGCCAGTCATTAATGACAGGGCCAGTGATAAAATGACTGGGCCAGTCATTAATGACAGGGCAAGTCATTAATGACAGGGCCAGTGATAAAATGACTCTGCTAGTCATAAAATAACTTGGCCAGTCATAAAATGACAGAACCAGTCAAAAAATGACAGGGCCAGTGATAAAATGATGGGGCCAGTCATAAATGACAGGGCCAGTCATTAATGACAGGGCCAGTGATAAAATGACTGGGCAGGTCATTAATGACATGGCCAGTCATTAAGGACAGGGCCAGTGATAAAATGACTCTACCAGTCATAAAATAACTTGGCCAGTCATAAAATGACAGAACCAGTCATAAAATGACAGGGCCAGTGATAAAATGATTGGGCATGTCATTAATGACAAGCCCAGTCATTAATGACAGGGCCAGTGATAAAATGACTGGGCCAGTCATTAACGACAGGGCCAGTCATTAATGACAGGGCCAGTGATAAAATGACTATACCAGTCATAAAATGACTTGGCCAGTCATAAAATGACAGAACCAGTCATAAAATGACAGGGCCAGTGATAAAATGAATGGGCAAGTCATTAATGACAGGGCCAGTCATTAATAACAGGGCCAGTGATAAAATGACTGGGCCCGTCATTAATGACAGGGCCCGTGATAAAATGACTCTGCCAGTCATAAATGGACTTGGCGAGTCATAAAATGACTGAACCAGTCATAAAATGACAGGGCCAGTGATAAAATGACTGGGCCAGTCATTAATGACAGGGCCAGTCATTAATGACAGGGCCAGTGATAAAATGACTGGGCCAGTCATTAACGACAGGGCCAGTCATTAATGACAGGGCCAGTGATAAAATGACTCTGCCAGTCATAAAATGACTTGGCCAGTCATAAAATGACAGAATCAGTCATAAAATGACAGGGCCAGTGATAAAATGACTGGCACAGTCATTAATGACAGGGCCAGTCATTAATGACAGTGCCTGTGATAAAACGAATGGGCCAGTCATTAATGACAGGGCCAGTGATAAAATGACTCTGCAAGTCATAAAATAACTTGGCCTGTCATAAAATGCCAGAACCAGTCATAAAATGACAGGGCCAGTGATAAAATGACGGGGCCAGTCATTAATGACAGGGCCAGTCATTAATGACAGGGCCAGTGATAAAATGACTGGGCCAGTCATTAATGACAGGGCCAGTCATTGATGACAGGGCCAGTGATAAAATGACTCTACCAGTCATAAAATGACTTGGCCAGTCATAAAATGACAGAACAAGTCATAAAATGACAGGGCCAGTGATAAAATGACTGGGCCAGTCATTAATGACAGGGCCAGTCATTAATGACAGGGCCAGTGATAAAATGACTAGGCCAGCCATTAATGACAGGGCCAGTCATTAATGACTGGGCCAGTGATAAAAATGACTCTGCCAGTCATTAATGACAGGGCCAGTGATAAAATGACAGGGCCAGTGATAAAATGACTGGGCCAGTCATTAATGACAGAACCAGTCATTAAATGAAAGGGCCAGTGATAAAATGACTGGGCCAGTAATAAAATGACTTCGCCAGTCATTAATGACAGGGCCAGTGATAAAATGACTTCGCCAGTCATTAATGACAGGGCCAGTGATAAAATGACTGGGCCAGTCATTA
Organism: Platycnemis pennipes; assembly: GCA_933228895.1. NCBI lineage: Eukaryota > Metazoa > Arthropoda > Insecta > Odonata > Platycnemididae > Platycnemis > Platycnemis pennipes. The sequence goes on along the minus strand of OW121846.1, from coordinate 71,744,874 downwards.
ATGACAGGGCCAGTCATTAATGACAGGGCCAGTAATAAAATGACTCTACCAGTCATAAAATGACTTGGCAAGTCATAAAATTACTTGGCAAGTCATAAAATGACAGAACCATTCATAAAATGACAGGATCAGTTATAAAATGACTGGGCCTGTCATTAATGACAGGGCCAGTGATAAATAGAGTGTGCCAGTTATTAATGACTGGGCCCGTCATTAATGACAGGGCCAGTCATTTATGAATGGGCCAGTCATTTATGACAGGGCCAGTGATAAAATGACTCTGCCAGTCATAAATGGACTTGGCCAGTCATGAAATGACAGAACCAGTCATAAAATGACAAGGCTAGTGATAAAATGACTGGGCCAGTCATTAATGACAGGGCCAGTCATTAATGACAGAGCCAGTGATAAAATGACTGGGCCAGTCATTAATGACAGGGCCAGTCATTAATGAAAGGGCCAGTCATTTATGACAGGGCCAGTGATAAAATGACTCTGCCAGTCATAAAATGACTTGGCCAGTCATAAAATTACAGAACCAGTCATAAAATGACAGGGCCAGTGATAAAATGACTGACCCAGTCATTAATGACAGGGCCAGTCATTAATGACAGGGCCAGTGATAAAATGAGTGTGCCAGTCATTAATGACAGAGCCAGTCATTAATGACAGGGCCAGTGATAAAATGACTCTGCTAGTCATAAAATAACTTGGCCAGTCATAAAATGACAGAACCAGTCATAAAATGACAGGGCCAGTGATAAAATGACGGGGCCAGTCATTAATGACGGGGCCAGTCATTAATGACAGGGCCAATGATAAAATGACTGGGCCAGTCATTAATGTAAGGGCCAGTCATTAATGACAGGGCCAGTGATAAAATGACTCTACCAGTCATAAAATGACTTGGCCAGGCATAAAATGACAGAACCAGTCATAAAATGACAGGGCCAGTGATAAAATGACTGGGCCAGTCATTAATGACAGGGCCTGTCATTAATGACAGGGCCTGTCATTAATGACAGGGCCAGTGATAAAATGACTCTGCCAGTCATAAATGGACTTGGCCAGTCATAAAATGACAGAACCAGTCATTAAATGACAGGGCCAGTGATAAAATGACTGGGCCAGTCATTAATGACAGGGCCAGTCATTTATGACAGGGCCAGTGATAAAATGACTCTGCCAGTCATAAATGGACTTGGCCAGTCATAAAATGACAGAACCAGTCATAAAATGACAAGGCCAGTGATAAAATGACTGGGCCAGTCATTAATGACAGGGCCAGTCATTAATGACAGGGCCAGTCATTAATGACAGGGCCAGTGATAAAATGACTCTGCCAGTCATAAATGGACTTGGCCAGTCATAAAATGACAGAACCAGTCATAAAATGACAAGGCCAGTGATAAAATGACTGGGCCAGTCATCAATGACAGGGCCAGTCATTAATGACAGGGCCAGTGATAAAATGACTGGGCCAGTCAATAATGACAGGGGCAGTCATTAATGACAGGGCCAGTGATGAAATGACTCTGCCAGTCTGAAAATTACTTGGCCAGTCATAAAATGACAGAACCAGTCATAAAAAGACAGGGCCAGTGATAAAATGACTGACCCAGTCATTAATGACAGGGCCAGTCATTAATGACAGGGCCAGTGATAAAATGAGTGTGCCAGTCATTAATGACAGGGCCAGTCATTAATGACAGGGCCAGTGATAAAATGACTCTGCTAGTCATAAAATAACTTGGCCAGTCATAAAATGACAGAACCAGTCATAAAATGACAGGGCCAGTGATAAAATGACGGGGCCAGTCATTAATGACAGGGCCAGTCATTAATGACAGGGCCAATGATAAAATGACTGGGCCAGTCATTAATGACAGTGCCAGTCATTAATGACAGGGCCAGTGATAAAATGACTCTACCAGTCTTAAAACGACTTGGCCAGGCATAAAATGACAGAACCAGTCATAAAATGACAGGGCCAGTGATAAAATGACTGGGCCAGTCATTAATGACAGGGCCTGTCATTAATGACAGGGCCAGTGATAAAATGACTGGGCCCGTCATTAATGACAGGGCCAGTCATTAATGACAGGGCCAGTGATAAAATGACTGGGCCAGTCATTAATGACAGGGCCAGTCATTAATGACAGGGCCAGTGATAAAATGACTGGGCCAGTCATTAATGACAGGGCAAGTCATTAATGACAGGGCCAGTGATAAAATGACTCTGCTAGTCATAAAATAACTTGGCCAGTCATAAAATGACAGAACCAGTCAAAAAATGAACGGGCCAGTGATAAAATGATGGGGCCAGTCATAAATGACAGGGCCAGTCATTAATGACAGGGCCAGTGATAAAATGACTGGGCAGGTCATTAATGACATGGCCAGTCATTAAGGACAGGGCCAGTGATAAAATGACTCTACCAGTCATAAAATAACTTGGCCAGTCATAAAATGACAGAACCAGTCATAAAATGACAGGGCCAGTGATAAAATGATTGGGCATGTCATTAATGACAAGCCCAGTCATTAATGACAGGGCCAGTGATAAAATGACTGGGCCAGTCATTAACGACAGGGCCAGTCATTAATGACAGGGCCAGTGATAAAATGACTATACCAGTCATAAAATGACTTGGCCAGTCATAAAATGACAGAACCAGTCATAAAATGACAGGGCCAGTGATAAAATGACTGGGCAAGTCATTAATGACAGGGCCAGTCATTAATAACAGGGCCAGTGATAAAATGACTGGGCCCGTCATTAATGACAGGGCCCGTGATAAAATGACTCTGCCAGTCATAAATGGACTTGGCGAGTCATAAAATGACTGAACCAGTCATAAAATGACAGGGCCAGTGATAAAATGACTGGGCCAGTCATTAATGACAGGGCCAGTCATTAATGACAGGGCCAGTGATAAAATGACTGGGCCAGTCATTAACGACAGGGCCAGTCATTAATGACAGTGCCAGTGATAAAATGACTCTGCCAGTCATAAAATGACTTGGCCAGTCATAAAATGACAGAATCAGTCATAAAATGACAGGGCCAGTGATAAAATGACTGGCACAGTCATTAATGACAGGGCCAGTCATTAATGACAGTGCCTGTGATAAAACGAATGGGCCAGTCATTAATGACAGGGCCAGTGATAAAATGACTCTGCAAGTCATAAAATGACTTGGCCAGTCATAAAATGACAGAACAAGTCATAAAATGACAGGGCCAGTGATAAAATGACTGGGCCAGTCATTAATGACAGGGCCAGTCATTAATGACAGGGCCAGTGATAAAATGACTGGGCCAGTCATTAATGACAGGGCCAGTCATTGATGACAGGGCCAGTGATAAAATGACTCTACCAGTCATAAAATGACTTGGCCAGTCATAAAATGACAGAACAAGTCATAAAATGACAGGGCCAGTGATAAAATGACTGGGCCAGTCATTAATGACAGGGCCAGTCATTAATGACAGGGCCAGTGATAAAATGACTGGGCCAGCCATTAATGACAGGGCCAGTCATTAATGACTGGGCCAGTGATAAAAATGACTCTGCCAGTCATTAATGACAGGGCCAGTGATAAAATGACAGGGCCAGTGATAAAATGACTGGGCCAGTCATTAATGACAGAACCAGTCATTAAATGAAAGGGCCAGTGATAAAATGACTGGGCCAGTGATAAAATGACTTCGCCAGTCATTAATGACAGGGCCAGTGATAAAATGACTTCGCCAGTCATTAATGACAGGGCCAGTGATAAAATGACTGGGCCAGTCATTAATGACAGGGCCAGTCATTAATGACAGGGCCAGTAATAAAATGACTCTACCAGTCATAAAATGACTTGGCAAGTCATAAAATTACTTGGCAAGTCATAAAATGACAGAACCATTCATAAAATGACAGGATCAGTTATAAAATGACTGGGCCTGTCATTAATGACAGGGCCAGTGATAAAATGAGTGTGCCAGTTATTAATGACTGGGCCCGTCATTAATGACAGTGCCAGTCATTTATGAATGGGCCAGTCATTTATGACAGGGCCAGTGATAAAATGACTCTGCCAGTCATAAATGGACTTGGCCAGTCATGAAATGACAGAACCAGTCATAAAATGACAAGGCTAGTGATAAAATGACTGGGCCAGTCATTAATGACAGGGCCAGTCATTAATGACAGAGCCAGTGATAAAATGACTGGGCCAGTCATTAATGACAGGGCCAGTCATTAATGAAAGGGCCAGTCATTTATGACAGGGCCAGTGATAAAATGACTCTGCCAGTCATAAAATGACCTGGCCAGTCATAAAATGACAGAACCAGTCATAAAATGACAGGGCCAGTGATAAAATGACTGACCCAGTCATTAATGACAGGGCCAGTCATTAATGACAGGGCCAGTGATAAAATGAGTGTGCCAGTCATTAATGACAGAGCCAGTCATTAATGACAGGGCCAGTGATAAAATGACTCTGCTAGTCATAAAATAACTTGGCCAGTCATAAAATGACAGAACCAGTCATAAAATGACAGGGCCAGTGATAAAATGACGGGGCCAGTCATTAATGACGGGGCCAGTCATTAATGACAGGGCCAATGATAAAATGACTGGGCCAGTCATTAATGTAAGGGCCAGTCATTAATGACAGGGCCAGTGATAAAATGACTCTACCAGTCATAAAATGACTTGGCCAGGCATAAAATGACAGAACCAGTCATAAAATGACAGGGCCAGTGATAAAATGACTGGGCCAGTCATTAATGACAGGGCCTGTCATTAATGACAGGGCCAGTGATAAAATGACTGGGCCCGTCATTAATGACAGGGCCAGTCATTAATGACAGTGCCAGTGATAAAATGACTCTGCCAGTCATAAATGGACTTGGCCAGTCATAAAATGACAGAACCAGTCATTAAATGACAGGGCCAGTGATAAAATGACTGGGCCAGTCATTAATGACAGGGCCAGTCATTTTGGACAGGGCAGGTGATAAAATGACTCTGCCAGTCATAAATGGACTTGGCCAGTCATAAAATGACAGAACCAGTCATAAAATGACAAGGCCAGTGATAAAATGACTGGGCCAGTCATCAATGACAGGGCCAGTGATAAAATGACTGGGCCAGTCAATAATGACAGGGGCAGTCATTAATGACAGGGCCAGTGATGAAATGACTCTGCCAGTCTGAAAATTACTTGGCCAGTCATAAAATGACAGAACCAGTCATAAAAAGACAGGGCCAGTGATAAAATGACTGACCCAGTCATTAATGACAGGGCCAGTCATTAATGACAGGGCCAGTGATAAAATGAGTGTGCCAGTCATTAATGACAGGGCCAGTCATTAATGACAGGGCCAGTGATAAAATGACTCTGCTAGTCATAAAATAACTTGGCCAGTCATAAAATGACAGAACCAGTCATAAAATGACAGGGCCAGTGATAAAATGACGGGGCCAGTCATTAATGACAGGGCCAGTCATTAATGACAGGGCCAATGATAAAATGACTGGGCCAGTCATTAATGACAGGGCCAGTCATTAATGACAGGGCCAGCGATAAAATGACTCTACCAGTCTTAAAACGACTTGGCCAGGCATAAAATGACAGAACCAGTCATAAAATGACAGGGCCAGTGATAAAATGACTGGGCCAGTCATTAATGACAGGGCCTGTCATTAATGACAGGGCCAGTGATAAAATGACTGGGCCCGTCATTAATGACAGGGCCAGTCATTAATGACAGGGCCAGTGATAAAATGACTCTGCCAGTCATAAATGGACTTGGCCAGTCATAAAATGACAGAACCAGTCATTAAATGACAGGGCCAGTGATACACTGACTGGCACAGTCATTAATGACAGGGCCAGGGATAAAATGACTGGTCCAGTCATTAATGACAGGGCCAGTGATAAAATGACTCTGCCAGTCATAAAATAACTTGGCCTGTCATAAAATGACAGAACCAGTCATAAAATGACAGGGCCAGGGATAAAATGACGGGGCCAGTCATTAATGACTTCGCCAGTCATTAATGACAGGGCCAGTCATTAATGACAGGGCCAGTGATAAAATGACTCTGCCAGTCATAAAATGACTTGGCCAGTCATAAAATGACAGAACCAGTCATAAAATGACAGGGCCAGTGATAAAATGACTGACCCAGTCATTAATGACAGGGCCAGTCATTAATGACAGGGCCAGTGATAAAATGACTGGGCCAGTCATTAATGACAGGGCAAGTCATTAATGACAGGGCAAGTGATAAAATGACTCTGCTAGTCATAAAATAACTTGGCCAGTCATAAAATGAGAGAACCAGTCAAAAAATGACAGGGCCAGTGATAAAATGACGGGGCCAGTCATTAATGACAGGGCCAGTCATTAATGACAGGGCCAGTGATAAAATGACTGGGCAGGTCATTAATGACATGGCCAGTCATTAAGGACAGGGCCAGTGATAAAATGACTCTACCAGTCATAAAATAACTTGGCCAGTCATAAAATGACAGAACCAGTCATAAAATGACAGGGCCAGTGATAAAATGATTGGGCATGTCATTAATGACAAGCCCAGTCATTAATGACAGGGCCAGTGATAAAATGACTGGGCCAGTCATTAACGACAGGGCCAGTATTTAATGACAGGGCCAGTGATAAAATGACTATACCAGTCATAAAATGACTTGGCCAGTCATAAAATGACAGAACCAGTCATAAAATGACAGGGCCAGTGATAAAATGACTGGGCAAGTCATTAATGACAGGGCCAGTCATTAATAACAGGGCCAGTGATAAAATGACTGGGCCCGTCATTAATGACAGGGCCCGTGATAAAATGACTCTGCCAGTCATAAATGGACTTGGCGAGTCATAAAATGACAGAACCAGTCATAAAATGAGAGGGCCAGTGATAAAATGACTGGGCCAGTCATTAATGACAGGGCCAGTCATTAATGACAGGGCCAGTGATAAAATGACTGGGCCAGTCATTAACGACAGGGCCAGTCATTAATGACAGGGCCAGTGATAAAATGACTCTGCCAGTCATAAAATGACTTGGCCAGTCATAAAATGACAGAACCAGTCATAAAATGACAGGGCCAGTGATAAAATGACTGGCACAGTCATTAATGACAGGGCCAGTCATTATTGACAGTGCCTGTGATAAAATGAATGGGCCAGTCATTAATGACAGGGCCAGTGATAAAATGACTCTGCAAGTCATAAAATAACTTGGCCTGTCATAAAATGACAGAACCAGTCATAAAATGACAGGGCCAGTGATAAAATGACGGGGCCAGTCATTAATGACAGGGCCAGTCATTAATGACAGGGCCAGTGATAAAATGACTGGGCCAGTCATTAATGACAGGGCCAGTCATTGATGACAGGGCCAGTGATAAAATGACTCTACCAGTCATAAAATGACTTGGCCAGTCATAAAATGACAGAACAAGTCATAAAATGACAGGGCCAGTGATAAAATGACTGGGCCAGTCATTAATGACAGGGCCAGTCATTAATGACAGGGCCAGTGATAAAATGACTGGGCCAGCCATTAATGACAGGGCCAGTCATTAATGACTGGGCCAGTGATAAAAATGACTCTGCCAGTCATTAATGACGGGGCCAGTGATAAAATGACAGGGCCAGTGATAAAATGACTGGGCCAGTCATTAATGACAGAACCAGTCATTAAATGAAAGGGCCAGTGATAAAATGACTGGGCCAGTGATAAAATGACTTCGCCAGTCATTAATGACAGGGCCAGTGATAAAATGACTTCGCCAGTCATTAATGACAGGGCCAGTGATAAAATGACTGGGCCAGTCATTAATGACAGGGCCAGTCATTAATGACAGGGCCAGTAATAAAATGACTCTACCAGTCATAAAATGACTTGGCAAGTCATAAAATTACTTGGCAAGTCATAAAATGACAGAACCATTCATAAAATGACAGGACCAGTTATAAAATGACTGGGACTGTCATTAATGACAGGGCCAGTCATTAATGACAGGGCCAGTGATAAAATGCCTGGGCCCTTCATTATATGACAGGGCTAGTCATTTATGACAGGGCCAGTGATAAAATGACTCTACCAGTCATAAAATGACTAAGCCAGTCATTAATGACAGAACCAGTCATAAAATGACAGGGCCAGTGATAAAATGACTGGGCCTGTCATTAATGACAGGGCCAGTCATTAATGACAGGGCCAGTGATAAAATGACTGGGCCCGTCATTAATGACAGGGCCAGTCATTTATGACAGGGCCAGTGAAAAAATGACTCTGCCAGTCATAAATGGACTTGGCCAGTCATGAAATGACAGAACTAGTCATAAAATGACAAGGCCAGTGATAAAATGACTGGGCCAGTCATTAATGACAGGGCCAGTCATTAATGATAGGGCCAGTGATAAAATGACTGGGCCAGTCATTAATGACAGGGCCAGTCATTAATGACAGGGCCAGTCATTAATGACAGGGCCAGTGATAAAATGACTCTGCCAGTCATAAAATGACTTGGCCAGTCATTAAATGACAGAAGCAGTCATAAAATGACAGGGCCAGTGATAAAATGACTGACCCAGTCATTAATGACAGGGCCAGTCATTAATGACAGGGCCAGTGATGAAATGACTCTGCCAGTCTGAAAATTACTTGGCCAGTCATAAAATGACAGAACCAGTCATAAAAAGACAGGGCCAGTGATAAAATGACTGACCCAGTCATTAATGACAGGGCCAGTCATTAATGACAGGGCCAGTGATAAAATGAGTGTGCCAGTCATTAATGACAGGGCCAGTCATTAATGACAGGGCCAGTGATAAAATGACTCTGCTAGTCATAAAATAACTTGGCCAGTCATAAAATGACAGAACCAGTCATAAAATGACAGGGCCAGTGATAAAATGACGGGGCCAGTCATTAATGACAGGGCCAGTCATTAATGACAGGGCCAATGATAAAATGACTGGGCCAGTCATTAATGACAGGGCCAGTCATTAATGACAGGGCCAGTGATAAAATGACTCTACCAGTCTTAAAACGACTTGGCCAGGCATAAAATGACAGAACCAGTCATAAAATGACAGGGCCAGTGATAAAATGACTGGGCCAGTCATTAATGACAGGGCCTGTCATTAATGACAGGGCCAGTGATAAAATGACTGGGCCCGTCATTAATGACAGGGCCAGTCATTAATGACAGGGCCAGTGATAAAATGACTCTGCCAGTCATAAATGGACTTGGCCAGTCATAAAATGACAGAACCAGTCATTAAATGACAGGGCCAGTGATACACTGACTGGCACAGTCATTAATGACAGGGCCAGGGATAAAATGACTGGTCCAGTCATTAATGACAGGGCCAGTGATAAAATGACTCTGCCAGTCATAAAATAACTTGGCCTGTCATAAAATGACAGAACCAGTCATAAAATGACAGGGCCAGGGATAAAATGACGGGGCCAGTCATTAATGACTTCGCCAGTCATTAATGACAGGGCCAGTCATTAATGACAGGGCCAGTGATAAAATGACTCTGCCAGTCATAAAATGACTTGGCCAGTCATAAAATGACAGAACCAGTCATAAAATGACAGGGCCAGTGATAAAATGACTGACCCAGTCATTAATGACAGATCCAGTCATTAATGACAGGGCCAGTGATAAAATGACTGGGCCAGTCATTAATGACAGGGCAAGTCATTAATGACAGGGCCAGTGATAAAATGACTCTGCTAGTCATAAAATAACTTGGCCAGTCATAAAATGACAGAACCAGTCAAAAAATGACAGGGCCAGTGATAAAATGACGGGGCCAGTCATTAATGACAGGGCCAGTCATTAATGACAGGGCCAGTGATAAAATGACTGGGCAGGTCATTAATGACATGGCCAGTCATTAAGGACAGGGCCAGTGATAAAATGACTCTACCAGTCATAAAATAACTTGGCCAGTCATAAAATGACAGAACCAGTCATAAAATGACAGGGCCAGTGATAAAATGATTGGGCATGTCATTAATGACAAGCCCAGTCATTAATGACAGGGCCAGTGATAAAATGACTGGGCCAGTCATTAACGACAGGGCCAGTATTTAATGACAGGGCCAGTGATAAAATGACTATACCAGTCATAAAATGACTTGGCCAGTCATAAAATGACAGAACCAGTCATAAAATGACAGGGCCAGTGATAAAATGACTGGGCAAGTCATTAATGACAGGGCCAGTCATTAATAACAGGGCCAGTGATAAAATGACTGGGCCCGTCATTAATGACAGGGCCCGTGATAAAATGACTCTGCCAGTCATAAATGGACTTGGCGAGTCATAAAATGACAGAACCAGTCATAAAATGAGAGGGCCAGTGATAAAATGACTGGGCCAGTCATTAATGACAGGGCCAGTCATTAATGACAGGGCCAGTGATAAAATGACTGGGCCAGTCATTAACGACAGGGCCAGTCATTAATGACAGGGCCAGTGATAAAATGACTCTGCCAGTCATAAAATGACTTGGCCAGTCATAAAATGACAGAACCAGTCATAAAATGACAGGGCCAGTGATAAAATGACTGGCACAGTCATTAATGACAGGGCCAGTCATTATTGACAGTGCCTGTGATAAAATGAATGGGCCAGTCATTAATGACAGGGCCAGTGATAAAATGACTCTGCAAGTCATAAAATAACTTGGCCTGTCATAAAATGACAGAACCAGTCATAAAATGACAGGGCCAGTGATAAAATGACGGGGCCAGTCATTAATGACAGGGCCAGTCATTAATGACAGGGCCAGTGATAAAATGACTGGGCCAGTCATTAATGACAGGGCCAGTCATTGATGACAGGGCCAGTGATAAAATGACTCTACCAGTCATAAAATGACTTGGCCAGTCATAAAATGACAGAACAAGTCATAAAATGACAGGGCCAGTGATAAAATGACTGGGCCAGTCATTAATGACAGGGCCAGTCATTAATGACAGGGCCAGTGATAAAATGACTGGGCCAGCCATTAATGACAGGGCCAGTCATTAATGACTGGGCCAGTGATAAAAATGACTCTGCCAGTCATTAATGACGGGGCCAGTGATAAAATGACAGGGCCAGTGATAAAATGACTGGGCCAGTCATTAATGACAGAACCAGTCATTAAATGAAAGGGCCAGTGATAAAATGACTGGGCCAGTGATAAAATGACTTCGCCAGTCATTAATGACAGGGCCAGTGATAAAATGACTTCGCCAGTCATTAATGACAGGGCCAGTGATAAAATGACTGGGCCAGTCATTAATGACAGGGCCAGTCATTAATGACAGGGCCAGTAATAAAATGACTCTACCAGTCATAAAATGACTTGGCAAGTCATAAAATTACTTGGCAAGTCATAAAATGACAGAACCATTCATAAAATGACAGGACCAGTTATAAAATGACTCGGCCTGTCATTAATGACAGGGCCAGTCATTAATGACAGGGCCAGTGATAAAATGCCTGGGCCCTTCATTATATGACAGGGCTAGTCATTTATGACAGGGCCAGTGATAAAATGACTCTACCAGTCATAAAATGACTAAGCCAGTCATTAATGACAGAACCAGTCATAAAATGACAGGGCCAGTGATAAAATGACTGGGCCAGTCATTAATGACAGGGCAAGTCATTAATGACAGGGCCAGTGATAAAATGACTCTGCTAGTCATAAAATAACTTGGCCAGTCATAAAATGACAGAACCAGTCAAAAAATGACAGGGCCAGTGATAAAATGACGGGGCCAGTCATTAATGACAGGGCCAGTCATTAATGACAGGGCCAGTGATAAAATGACTGGGCAGGTCATTAATGACATGGCCAGTCATTAAGGACAGGGCCAGTGATAAAATGACTCTACCAGTCATAAAATAACTTGGCCAGTCATAAAATGACAGAACCAGTCATAAAATGACAGGGCCAGTGATAAAATGATTGGGCATGTCATTAATGACAAGCCCAGTCATTAATGACAGGGCCAGTGATAAAATGACTGGGCCAGTCATTAACGACAGGGCCAGTATTTAATGACAGGGCCAGTGATAAAATGACTATACCAGTCATAAAATGACTTGGCCAGTCATAAAATGACAGAACCAGTCATAAAATGACAGGGCCAGTGATAAAATGACTGGGCAAGTCATTAATGACAGGGCCAGTCATTAATAACAGGGCCAGTGATAAAATGACTGGGCCCGTCATTAATGACAGGGCCCGTGATAAAATGACTCTGCCAGTCATAAATGGACTTGGCGAGTCATAAAATGACAGAACCAGTCATAAAATGAGAGGGCCAGTGATAAAATGACTGGGCCAGTCATTAATGACAGGGCCAGTCATTAATGACAGGGCCAGTGATAAAATGACTGGGCCAGTCATTAACGACAGGGCCAGTCATTAATGACAGGGCCAGTGATAAAATGACTCTGCCAGTCATAAAATGACTTGGCCAGTCATAAAATGACAGAACCAGTCATAAAATGACAGGGCCAGTGATAAAATGACTGGCACAGTCATTAATGACAGGGCCAGTCATTATTGACAGTGCCTGTGATAAAATGAATGGGCCAGTCATTAATGACAGGGCCAGTGATAAAATGACTCTGCAAGTCATAAAATAACTTGGCCTGTCATAAAATGACAGAACCAGTCATAAAATGACAGGGCCAGTGATAAAATGACGGGGCCAGTCATTAATGACAGGGCCAGTCATTAATGACAGGGCCAGTGATAAAATGACTGGGCCAGTCATT